>CM060838.1:507500-1822500 GCA_030762175.1 Metallyticus violacea
ATGTCGGTACTATTTCGTTTCTTATAAAATGGATATCTCGTATTCAGTTACTAACAGTTGTCTTAAGTTAGTTCAGTAGTAAATAGAAGATAAACGTGTTTTTGTATACACGTGTGTACATAGTATGTGACTTCAAGAAGATACATATTGTATGCAGACTCATTTTGTTACGTGTGTGAATGTTAACTTTGCGTATAAGGCCTACGTTGCAATAATGAACACCGGCCATGGACTCTTCGCGTCTAATGTGGTAACTGTCCCCATATATTGGGAGGTTGGTTATGCTGATGGAGGAAGAACATCCATTTGCCACTCCTTGAACCTGAAGGACGTCGAACATTCGCCAGACGATTATTACTTTGGTGTTGTGGATATTAATCATTATAAAAATATGAAACACAACATAATTGTTTCATCATCATCTCGTGTAACACACAAAGAAGACTTGCTATCCCGTCTCTGAAGAGTGCGAACCGCAAGGAAATGGGGGGAATGAATATGTGTATGCCAAGTCTCCTTTATGTGTTACACGAGACGACGATACGTGGGATGTGTGTGTTGTGTAACAGCATGGCGAATATCTTTAAATTGCCCCAACACACAAAATGTTGATATAGATGTAATCTACTAACTATGTAGTGATAAAGAGCGTCCGTAAATAAACTAAATCAACAAATTGGCAGTTTGTTAAAGCGTTGAACATATATATGGCTACTGATAAACGAGGCTATACTCTGTGGGTATATTTAACCATTTTTAAATGTAACCATGTTTATGAACTGAACCCTTGATATCATCTTTACATTCACTAGAATAAAGAAAAATAAAGAAGTTTCATGCTGCAATGCGTATTTAAGAAGGTGTTCATATACTTCAATAAAATAAAAATATTTTACTATTAGAATAATTACAATATACTAGGCAAATTGATACTGACCTTGGTATACTATCAATTATAAGATAATTGAGAACATATGAACAGTAATTGTTTGATTATTTGCAGCTGTTTTGTGTATTGTCATTAAAGAATCGTTATGAGCTGCGTATTAAGTGCAGAGTTACAATTTTATAGTGTTTAGAATTAGTCAAAGTGCATATGATGATTTATTTTAGTTGAAAGTATAATTGTATGTAATAATGTAGCAATGTTCTGGAAAGTCTCTTCCTCTTGCTTGGACAACAGGAAGGTTAGTTGACAATAGGCGGTAATCCGCACCGGAATGCTAGGGGGGTCGATTTCCCTTCAGGTTTCGACACTACGGGAAGCGAACATATGAACGCTCTTAGGGCCCCGCTATAGACCAATGAACTAAACGGCAGTTGTCCGCTTGAAGTCAATCTTAGAACGAATAGTAGAACTTTAGCGAATGTAACGTCAACTAGATGCCATTTTCGACAGCCTCTGAGTAAGGTTGACACAAAACTGGCGCGAAACCTAGCTTGGGTTTTATCCTCATAGTGTCCGGTTGGATCAAGTATTTAAAGAACAGACACCCCCTCAGATTTACTCAGATTCAATTCATTCTCAGACAGTTCATACTCAGTTCAAGTAAAATCAGTTTTTAGTTGAGCGCAGTCGCTGCGGCAATGGCGGACTGTTTCAATTTCAGATGTAGTCTTTTTAAAAAGCAATTTTTACGATCTCCAATGCTTCGACACAGTGTAGTTGTTGCGAACTGCGGCCGTCCGAGGAAGAATGACCTAAGCCCGCGACAAGAATAGGCCTATACGTTAAGCAAAGAGGAGTCGTTACAATCCTGATAGACCAGAAATATTTACTGTGATATTTTTGCGACGGTCAAGAATAGGCTTATACGTTAAGCATTGACAAGAAGCAACAATTAATTCAGAATTTCCTAAATCGAGTCGTGCTAAAGTAAATCATAAACCACGTCCGCTCTGAGTCAGGAGAACGCCCAGACACGCATGCCTCACCAATAGACACCATTAGCAAGCAGGTGGCGCTATATGTTGCAGTTCCCTTCCTTAGTCCTGGCAAGCAATAGCTCCCAAAACTTTAGCGATACCCCGAGAAAGTCTTCCTCAACGAGGAAGAGTAGGTAATCTGGAGCAGCGGTCGGCGGTCTAATAAAGCCAGATTAAGTCCCCAGTTCCCTAACTCCAAACAACACCTAAAACTTTGGCGCCCAACGTGAGACCATTCCAATTACAAATTCCAGATCCCAGTCACACACAACTTCCTCAAAATATAGACACTCAAAAATAAACAGTTTTCATCGATTTTCAGTGACTTTGAAATTTAATTTAAATGTTATTAACAAGTAACGCAAACATTTTCTGAAGGTTACTACAGAGCGCTCTTACATACAAATATAATTCTCACTCATATATTAGATTAACATTTCATACTTCTATCTTCACGACGATGCTTTTGTTATATATTAAACAAATTTATAGTTGTAATTACAGTATATATACTTAATTAATTAGTCTTTTTACATTAAAACAATATAGAGCAAATTAAATTAAAATATAAAGCTCTTTTCAAATTTCGATTTTCAAGTACACCCCTACTCTTATTTGTCCAATTTACCTTATTTTCAGAAACCATTGTTCTTATTTTATTTAAATAGAATATACCGATTTTTGTTGGAGGAAACAAATATGGTGCCGTTAGAGGGATTTTATTTTGGGTTTCAGGAAAGCCCACCACTTCTAATGGCCTGATATTCCTGATTTTCAGGAACTATTTTGCTCATTTCATTTAAATCTTATATACGAAGTTTCGTTTTGAAAAAGCTAATATTGGTACCGGTAGAGCAATTTTTAAATTTTGGGTTACAGGTAAACTGGCCCTCCTAATAGTCCGATTTCACTAATTTTAGTAAAATTTATATATATATATATATATATATATATATATATATATATATTTCATTGTTATGTACCAAGTTTCCTTAAACACACATTAAAAGGCAGCAGCTAGAGCGATTTTAAATTTTCGCCTTAACTCCAACTCTTTTTTCAGCTAAACCCCACTCCTGATGACCCAATTGCCATGGTTTTCGAAAACTACTTTTACTATTTTATTTTAAAGAAACACACCCAGTTTTGTTGAGACAAAACAAAAATAGCGATTTTTAAATATTTAAAAAGAAGTCATATTAGATTAATCCCCCCATCTTCAATGGTTCAATGTTGCTGGTTAATAAACTTGACGAAACGTTTGTTAATTGATGGTTATATGTCGAGTTTTGTTGAGAAAAAACAAGAATTGTAACCTCCAGAGCGTTAACGGACTAGGATCAATGGATATTTGAAGACATTTTTCAATAATCGCTTCATGGGTGCAATAGCTTCATCCTTCGGAAATCGCAAAAATTTAGAAGAAAAAAAAAAAAACAAAAACAAACAATGTTTGATATTTTTCCAAAAATATTACAATGATATGTTTTCATTTTTTGAAGTAATACTATTAGGGGTATAGAGAATCTATAACATTTTTATTCGCTTTTTGTAATATAATTAAAAAACAATGTTCTTAATGTACTTTCTTAACGAAATATTTAACCAATAGATTTTTTTTTGTTGATATTCAAAGTTTCAAGATCGTTCAAGCTGGCATTTTTCAACTCAGTTTACTATGGTACACAGTGCCAAAAAGAAAGATTTTGATGTGCCATTTGTTTGGTTGCTGCAGGAAATGACTCGCAGAATGTGAACGATGAGCTTCAATCTATATGATCTTTCATTTGCTACCCACTTTTTCATACACAACAAATCTCTCACTTTACCGGAAGCAGTGCTAGTAGTATTGCACATATTACTTTTCATATAGTTAGAATATATCGAGTAGCAGTTATAGTTTATAAAAGACCAGTTGTAATAGTGACTGCTTTTTAAACGTCTGTATAGATCACCTTTTCATTTTCGATGGATCCTTTTAGTAGGGTGCTTCATGATTGATAGAAAAAATGGAAACCTCAAGGAACACTGCATAAAAATTAAAGAAGCAAATAAAATAAAACAAAAGAAATAAATACTTTTATTTGAACACCGATGCAGAAAAACATTAATTAATGATAATAGTTTATTTTACAGACAAAATTAAATATTTATGCTCCTATTGCACATAGTCTTAAAACAAATATACCATTTGTTAGCAATATATTTTCCATTGCGAAAATAGCTTCCAAAGTCAGGTTAACTGAAACAACTTTAATAAATACCGGAAGACAAACTTAGGTTTACAATAACGGGTGTTTCATTCGCACGTGGAACTTTATTTATTTTTATGACTTTCAAACTAATGCACCAAGTTCAACACACTTATCTTGGTGAATGCAAAGCAGATGAAGGAAGGTTGAAAACTGTGTTGTTCATATGATGCACCGTGACGGCCCATTGTGTGTTTAATGTCCTGGCAGCAGTGAGACGCATGTGTCTGACGTTTTGTCCTATACTAGGTAGTGTGTTCTACATGGAAATATTCAACGACTAAGTGAATCAGATGCACGACGAGAAATACATTGGCTATTTTCAGCAGTATAGTGCTTCCTACTATAAGTCCAATTTGGCAGGGCTGAAATTGTTGGTTTTTTGAGGATGCTAAAGGGTTTAGGCCACCAAGGTCCCCACAGAGCGCGGTGGTTCAAAAAGTAACATTTGGGAATTTCGGTTTCAATTACCTTGGGGCCGGTTATCCTGATTTTGAATTTGTCGTGATTTTCCCTGGTCACTTAGGCAAATGATGGAATGGATTTTTACTTGTTACGAATTTTTCGCTTACCCATTTCATACAATTTAATTACGTTGGTTCTGTTACAGAGTCGGAATTTCCTGGGCGAGGTTGGCTATAATGGAGGCTTGCACTTTGTAAAGGTTTTACCCCGGAATCTGGTATGACAGCGGATCTCCTAAGGCTCGAACTCTTTGAGGGGGGGCCCCCTCCATCGGCGTCATTGTGTTCCAGCTGGAAACATGTTAGGAGCACCCATTTACCTCCATGCAGTCATCGTTATTGCCGCCCCCCCCCCCCAACCAGTGCGCCCATAGGGGAAGTAGGCACAAAGGACCAGCTTTGAGGAAAACTTAATACCCTCCTCCACCCCAAACAATTCAAGCCAATCATCCTTGACAAGAGCGAGTGTAAATCAAAAACCCGCAGACTCTATCTTATATCTACAATGAAATTGAGGTTGTGATTTCCGATATGTTGGTGAATACTTTTCGTACTTTTTTTTTTTTTTGAGTAGTGCTTAACGCCCGTTTTTACTGCTGTGGCACCATAGGCGGTGGACACTGATGATACATGAAATGAAATGATAAATTGGGACCGAGGAAAATCTGGGAAAAATCCCAGTCAGGGAGGAGGGTCCTAGTGGGATTGGAACCCCAGACCTACCGCTCAAGATCCGCGCCTTAACGACCTGATCAAACAATCTGATCTTCACTTGTGTGTACATGTAGATCCTGTCTCGTTTTTAATTCTGTACACGAGGGTACATACTCTTACATTTCCTCAGATTGTATTATGTTCTTTCCTTAATTGTAACTATCCATGCCTCACTTTGGCACCGGAGAATGGGTGCCACTTTTTATACCATTGCAATTGGTTTCTTGGCAGAGATCCTTTTACCGTTTCACATATGAACTTAAATTTTGCTATATTTGTCTTTACTTTAACTTATATCACAGCCCACATAACAGAAACGCAAAACCTGTTCAACTGATCTATTTCCAATCACTAATTTGTATCTTATTGGTAGTTTTCCTCTAAATGCAATGACTTTAGTTTCCTGAATATATAATGCTCAAAACAACTAGAGGGGCGAAGATTTGAACATATGTATTGCTGCTGTAGTTGGGTTTAGGGTGGTAAATATTTTTTACAGAAAGTTTAAATCTTTATTAACAGCAATGTACATCTTGTTTACTTCTAATTTACACAAGTATGCTGTAAGCCAAATTACAAACAATGTTGAAAACTAAAGTGGTATTTAACGATTAGCATTGTGTGAAACTGACATGTAGAGCCTGAGGTGGAGGGCTCACCTTTGTAATCTTTGTTTCGTTTATGTAGTCAATCAACATGACCCATCACATGAAAAACATGAGGTAGAAACTGTTCGAGCGGTCACATTGTTGCATGAAGGTTGGACTATTCGTGCAATGTTAATGTGGCTAAATCTGTTATTGGAAGAGCATAGAAGCGCTTCACTGAAACAGGTACGTACTCTAGGAAAGTATGTCAGGGTCGACAAAGTAAAACATTGGCCAGAATAGATCGATATGTCGTCAATTGTACTCTTCGGCGGCGCAGAGCTATTTTGCGAACCACATAACTATCTGAGGGTGACAACTGGTGCAAATGCCAGTGTCAAAACAATAAGAAACAGACTTAGAGAAGCAGGTAAGAACACGAGGATCTCAAAGCTCAGAGATTAACGCCTGCTCACGATTGAGATTTACTCAGGAACACAGGAACTGGTAGCAATGAGCTGTTCACAGACGAACCTGGTTTTGCGTGTGTGTCGTCCTCATGGTGAGCGTTTTACACAAACAGCATTCCAGGAAAGGGACAGATTTGTGGTGGCCAGTCATGGTGCGGAGTGGCATCACTATTGATGATCGAACAGACCTTATAGCTGTCTGAAACCCACTTAATGCTGTCAGGCACATTATTGAAATAGCACTAGAGCATGTTAGGCCTATTGCAGCCGGAATGGGGCATAGGTTTATTTTGCAACAAGACATGCTAGGAGTGCATACAGTAAATTCACCACGGCCACCCTACAGGAACTCCAGATTCAAACAATGGACTTGTTTGCTAGGAACATTTATGGAGATACAAGTCCGACACAGTCCTCTAGCCCCTCAGACTCTTCAACAGTTTGCAGATACCTTTAACGAAGAATGGAAGAACATCCCACAAGAGGAGGTGCGTATACTGATCAATAAATAGAAAAAGTGAGGCAGTAATTCAGGCACGGAGGCCATGCTAAATACTGAAGTGTTTCTATTTTAATTTCGGCTTACAGCATCTTTATGCGAAATGGGAAGTAAACAAGATGTACACCACTGTTAAATAAAGATTTAAACTTTCTGTAAAAAATGTTACCATCCTAAACCCAAATAAGGCAGCAATTTGTCCCCCTAATTGTTTTGAGCAATGTAACTGCGTATATCTTCAGTCATTTAAAAATTGGGAGTATCTTTCTTGCACCTAACGAGTATATGTTGCAGAGTATAAATGTTACATATCCTTCATTTAATTTACAAATACAAACTAAATAAATTATTTCTTTGATGAATGAGATTTACAGAAATTCTAATCTAAGAAATTACAAATAACTCAAGAAATCTATTACAAAATTATTAAACTTTGATGAAAGTATTTTCAAAACTTTATTCTCTAATTTCTCCTTTTTCCGTGCACATCAATAAGTAAAATCCTCCCCTTAGCCAAGTCTTTACTCTCCGCAAGCTGAGCAAGAGATGAAACGCGCTTTTTGTGCAGGAGAAACATGTTTCCGCCTATTTTACTAGTTCTGCTACACTGCGCTTTTTTCATTTGTTTTCTTTTTTCTCGTTCCGCATTTGAATCACTATTTGTTAAAAGGGTGGAAGTCTCATTTTTTATAAATTCATATTTTTGTTGTAATGTATTGCCTTATATACACACTGAGGCTTTCACGGTCGGCGTTTTGTAAATAATTTGGTGCGATTTTCAAGATTGTAGGTCCAGCGGATTGCAACATTTTGCTAGAATCTGCATCTGGCATTTTACGGGATGTGTAAATTCTTCTTTCCAGTTGCAATTCAGCAGATTTTACATATTTATTAATTCATATTTGTATATAAAATTGAAAAAAATATACGTTCGTTAATAACCAGTTTTTTTGTTAAAAGAGAAATAATATCCCTGTTAGTTTCTATAACTAATTAAACATATTAATATTATTTAAATAAAATATGAGCTGAAAATAATTTTAACACTAAAAATAAAACTTGAATGTGTATAGAATTGCTACAAAACTGTTTTTTTTCCCTGTAAAATTAGAGTTTTTGGATTTACGCCGTTTTAATAAATAGCAATTCATTTATCCCTTTGTTAACCTTCGGAGTTGAAGCTTTGCAAATTATATATTAAAACTTGAGAAAATCTTGGTTTTCTTCTTGCAAAGTCGTTTCCAACATAAGAGTATGCACAAATTTTTGTCTAATATAGCACCTATCTTGCCGGTCAATGCACTAAAACTGCATGCCTTCATTGTCTCTTCACTTCATATTGTGTGATCTAACAGCTCCGCATTGATCAACAATTTCATTCAAAATTTAAGAAAAACATGCATCGCAAGTTTTATTTTTACTAATGGGTAAGTTTACCTATGCGGGACCGCTCCATGCGTAACGGCCGGTCTGTCCGTATCGCGGTGAACAGGATTCAGAAAGTCCCGTGTCGTAGATTTGCGGCACATAAAAGAACCTCAAGCCTGAGAGAGTAGGTCTTTTAGAAACATTTACCGGCCTTTCCATGGGACGCTGATGACCAGAGATGTTAAAGAGCGTAGGCAAATAAACCAAATCAACAATTTTAGGAATATGCTTAGGAATTCAAATTATAACAGGATACTAGAGTTATTTTTTGGATTTTAACTTCAGCAACTTTGTAGCCTTTTGAACAGAGGAATAAGAAACTCCCGTTTGCTGAGAGACTCAAATACTTTTTTAGGAGAAAGGTTCAGAGTATGTTCAATGTTATGTTACGCTTTTTATTAAGAATACTTCCCGTTTCACGAGATGTACGATATTCACCAATTAGCTTGAAAGTGGAATATCAGGGAATCTCTTTTGAAACATCTTCGTACATCACGAACTCTGATTCTACATGCACGTACGAATCGTAAACTTGAAACAGAATACCTGAATTGAGCCATAGTAACATAATTAATGTATTGTATTAAGGCACCTAATAAATACTTAATGCACTGTCACACAACACACAAGAACACGTCCGTACTTTCATAGAGTTAAACTCGTTCTGACCTCCCCTCCGGCTCCCCGGCCGTCTTTCAAGCGTGGAAACGAGACGAGAATGCAGAGCTGAGGCAACTACGGCCAACTGCACTTGAAGCGGTCCCACTAAAGATTAATTACTCGGTAGTTAACTTATCACTGTGACGTGTGCCGGTCACCGGCATTAATTCAAATAGGCATAAGGTGTTGAAATAAAGTTCCATGCTGCTCTTCCCCCCCCCCCAAGAGGGAAGTGGTCAATATCCTACAGAAAAATTTATTTGCTTATTTAGTTCCCTGCGATCAGTACATCTGAACATCGACAGACATGCTTTGGTTGCACCTACTGCAACTTTGTGTCGGTATCTGAGTTTTTGCAATATTTAAGAAAAACGCTCGAACCGAGTTAAAGCCCTCACAATGAACAAGGCTAGAGCACCATTAACTGTGATGTTAGATGGTGAGACCGACACAGAGTTGATAGAACTTCATTAACCCTTGAGAGATAAGGCAGGGGCAAGTAATATGGCATCAACTTTTCTGATCCCTCACTTTTCCCGGCATCCTTTGCCTTTTGTTGGAGATCATTAGCACAGGAATGCACAGTGTTTGCTATAAAAGAGTGTGCACGTGAACCTGCAAGTGCAGGGAATTCCCCACGCCTTATTTCATGTGTGACCCTTGTTCAGAATATTTTTGTAGTTCCAATAAGTTTTTTGTTCTGTTTTAGAGACGCCAAAGTGATTAGTCGTATTTTAATTCGCTTTGGACGTAGTATTTATTCATAATTTATCATAAATTGCTAAGAACAAGAAGTTAGATTATTAGCCATATAAAGTATGTTCTGGCGATGTTAATTAATGCCACTTTTGATAATTACTAGTATCCCATTAGTAGAGGAGCTACTAAGCTTCTTAATGCAACTGATGGTAGAGTGAGGAAAAATAAAAGGAAAATCTCTCCAGAAATTCTGAACATGAAAAATATGGAATATAGGAGTACATTTGCTTAAAGAGGGGAAACTATAGCTCATTTACTGCCAAAAAATTAAGGTATCAACATTGCATTTGACAAAGATTTGGAGAAACGAAAAGACGAAAATAATAAAAGCAAGTATTCTGTAAGTATTTAAAAGTAATCGCTAGCCTGTCATATTTTATTTTATGTTGAATACCAGAGGAGTAAATTCGCAAATTTTGCCAAGCTGGACTCGTAGAAACTTGACGGGAGCATTTCAGAAGACTTGCAATCTGTCTTTTCTGCATTGTAAAGTAAACTTTGCCATACTACCAAAACTACTGATTGAGAAAATATAACAATTTACCAACATTACAGAGGTGTAATCCCAATGAGAAGAAATAGGTGTAACACATGCACAAGAAAGGTTGACAGGAAAATAAAAATTTCCCGTGTAAAATACTAGCATCAAATATGTAAAGACCACGGTGAGATCTTGTGCAACCATTGGTTTAAAGGTTAGCAATAACTTGTGTTCTTGGTGTTATTGCCAAGAAAATAACATTCACTGTGATACTTTATTTGTATGTTAGTGAAGTGAAGAGAGTCTGTTTTACTCCAGCTCATGGTTCTTGTAATTTGACAAGGAAGTGCGTTATTGTTGTTATTATTATTGTTATTATTATTATTATTATTATTATTATTATTATTATTTGCACTATTTTAAAACGTTTTGTACAGTCAAAATTACCTCACACTAAATTTACTAGAAGCTAATACATTATTGATATGACTTCCGTGAGAACATTCATTGCTGGGATAACCTCGCTTCTCTTTCATGGTTAAACCACTTACAAAATGCTAAGGACGGTAAGTGCGGTTGATTCTCTTTTTGATCTCTCATCCTTAGCTAGTTATACCGCCTAGGTCGTTAAGGTCGATAAGGTCGTTTTAACGTTGATACGCTGCTGATTAGTAGACATGAGTCTTGATATTGTTTCTGTGAGTTTTTTCTTCTTTGGTTTTCGTTTTTACAACAAAGAACGGCTACTGACCATTTCAGAGTTTTAGGGAAAATGAGAAACAATAAAAACACAGGCAATTCCAGCTATTGTGAGAGGGCAGGTGTATTTCGACATTGTAAACACACTTTCCACTTAGATGTAGCTTTTGTTCCGGCAGTAAAAGGTTGCGAGTATTGCGGATAATGTGCACCGAAAGTAATATTCCTCCAACACCTGTATGTTTATTAAATTTCAAACTGTGAAACTGGGACAGTTTCATAGTTGAAATATATATATTTTTTCATTAAAGGGTTGGCACATACGTTAAATATCAGGTATTTTTATCGCCTGACACTAGGCGACCATAGTAGTTTGCACGAAACTGGGAACTTAGAGCAAAACATGTAATTATAAAACGGGTGGCCCAAGTACACAAGAAAATTGTTCTCGTTACCAAACTAATAGAAACGTTAGAGAGAATCGAAGCCAATACTCTAATAAGTGTTTTCACTGAAAACAATACTCACTTGACTTAGAAATAAAACTGATCGATGATTAATATCGGGTGTTTCATTTATCCTTAACCATGATTTTCCCTTATAATCTCCAAACAAATGGACACTATTCATTGAATATGGACACGAACCAACCTTGGCATAAAAGAAACACGCTACAGAAGGACACGAGTGGTGGCACTACTATATAGCCCATGTGTTGTGCATATCCATGACAGTTGTTTGACGTATGAAACTGTACCGCTATTGTTACTGATCGTAAAGGTCTTTGTGCCTTAAATCAAGAGGAATACAGTATTAAACGAAACACAGTAAAATAGTTAGTGTTTATCGTCTTGCATCGATAAAACAATGTTAAAGACAGTTCATTGCACAGTTGGGGTTACAATATCATCGGCAAATTCTCCCATATATATATATATATATATATATAATTAAATAAATAAATAAATAAATAATTGAAGAGTGTTTAACGCCTGTTTTTTACTACTGAGGTACCACAGGCGGTGGACACTGATGATACATGAGATGAAATGATATATTGGAAATAATTTTTTTTTTGAGGGAAGGAAGCGCTCCAGGCCTAAGTTAAGGTTCCTCCCCGACATTTGCCATTTGTGAGGACTGAGGAAAACCCTGAAAAAAAAAAAACGCATCAACGAAGGATACTGTCAGAGGCAAAGGGGAATAGAACATGAAAGACAAATTAATGCTCGTTTAAACTATCGCAGGAAGTTGGGGAGGGGGGGAGGGGAGGGGGAGGGGAGGGGGAGGGGGGAGGTAGGGAGAGAGACAGACAGACAGACAGACAGACAGACAGAAGCGGCATGCATATTGTGTTACCAGTGAAAACTTGAATCTCCCTATGAACACGACATTTATTTCGACAATCATGATGAAACATCTAAGGCCTGTTCTGGTCTACACTGAGTTTGTAAATCAACTGGACGACGATGAACTTCGTACTGACTATTTTAAGCAGAATATGTTATCTGCCTCATATTTATGTCAACATCACTGAAATTATTTCATTTTTTAAAATTCGTGTAAATTTCATTTGATCATTAAAGTCGCCTTACCATATCCAAATAGCTTTTTTTCCTATGGGACGTGCTGAAAGGGAAAGTGTATCGCAGTCAGCCACGGACTCTTGTGAAGCTGCAGGAAAACATATCTGCAATATGTTCATTAGATTATGTTATCTAAAAACTCGAAACTGTTAACTTACCTGTAGTTCTATATGCTACTGATTTACGTTCAGTGGTTTGAAACTTATAAAGGGAAATCTGGGGTTGAGAGAGAGTGAAATATCCCTATATTCATTTTCTGTGATTACTTCTTTTTTTAATGAATATTACAAAAAACTTATTCCATAAAGAATTAAAAAGTCAGTAAAATACAAGATTGAAACTACTGCTTGAATAATACAATATGACATTTGACTGTTCATTAGGTTTTTCATTAACGTTCAATTTACAACACAATTTAAGTAAAATCTTTGCCTTCGGTAATGAACCACAGCACCATATAAATTTATTAATTCATATTACCATATACGTAAGAAAAACTATATAATGACATTCAAATTAAATGCATTGTCATGTAGCGCTTCTTAATGCCGATGCAAATTCGATATCAATAATACCTACTGCAAGAGTTAAATAATGATGTTAAAGCTCAACTCTAGATTCATTACTTTTAGTAACGATGCAAGATAATATTATGTACACCTGTAGTACTTCCATTATTTTAGTTTTAAAATAACTGTAAAATATTTACGGGGATTTTAGTTTAGTGCTTGGTACAAAGTATCATTTACTTATTTGGGGCTACAGATGTGGTGAGCCTTGGTCTGTCGCAGCGACCTCTGCATCCTCTACCTCCGTATTAGGACTTTATTGATAGAGGGCAGTATGCAGGGGGCATATAATCAGTCAGCATTCCGGGCACCCTCCCGGTCGCCTATCCTGCGGCGTTCATGATTGAAGAACGCCACCCCTCCATCAGGCAGTTTCCCAATTGGCCTCACGAGGCTGGTTGGACCCCGTTCCAGACCTCCCTAACTTAGAAAAAATCTTAAGTAGACACCGGGAATCGAACCTTGGCCTCCCTGCCAGCAGTGAGCAATGCTAGCCAAGGAGGTGGTCTTGTGCAATGTATGCATTATAGAAATATCCAAATACTGCAAAAATATCGGAACTCTGAGTAAAGAAAGTATAAAGTTGCTTACTCGTATCAAACGCCTCTAAAAATGTGTTTTTGTTTATGACAGTTATGATATAATATTTAAAGATTTCTCAGCGTCGTTATTTATAATAACCACAGGATTGCAACCGAGTGAGTTTATGTTAAAACCCAAGCTTTCGGCCATCTTTTTCTGGGGCACCGAGTTGCTCATCACATTTAAAAATAATTCCCCACATATACAGAATACACTTGGACGATTATCACAGATCATTGATCAAGAAGTACTCTTCATGCATGATGACACTCCCATACATTTCATTATGCCTTGAACCGAACAATTGAAGGTTTCTTGAATGATGAATAAATTGAAGTGTACCGTTACATGTATCCGTGGTACTTATGGGATCATTGTATTTACGGTGAATGATGTGGAAACTCTCCGATATCGATGATTTGGTACACTTTTTCCAATGATACGACGTAGTATTGTGTATTCTAACAATAAGATGTACATTTTGAAGATTTAGTGTGAAGTAATTGCATATTTCAGTGTAAGAATGTAAAGAGTGGGGAAATAAAATAATTTTCAGAGCCATGTGGGCACAGCTATTTAAATTTTCCTCATATGTAGAGCTCATTAGTGAAAAAATTATATTTATTTTCTAAAAAAACTCTGCATATTTACATTGTTAACAACATGCTGATAGCAATGTAAACCATTCTTACAACGAATCAGAATTGTTCGGTAGTAGATTGCAAAAGCGGCCTCAGTGACCAATGATAGAAATAAATGAAACTGACTAATGGTTCTACTAATGTTGCCTCCAGCAATCATACTTTTTAATAAAGAATGCATTATTAATTTGAGAAATGTTAGCATGAGTTAATTGTGTGCTTTTTTATTTTATACAACCCCTATAAAACTAAACTAAAACACTAATGTTATTTCTATTGCCCACAAGTATGATGACCTGATTACAAAATTAACTTAATACAATCATTTGCTTAGTGTCAAATATATTTTAAGCATTTGTTTAACAACAACAAAATAATAATAATAACAATAATAATAATAATAATAATAATAATAATAATAATAATAGCAACAACAAGCGTGCAGCCGAAATTGTTTGCACTCATTCAAATTTTCAGGAGAAATAAGAATTGTCAGCAGTTTCGAATCTATCTTCGATTAGTTGCTCAAGTATTGTCCAAAGATGGAGAATATTTCAGGAATATTAATGAAAAAAATTTATTGTAAATTAAAATATTTTAATTTTAGCCAAATAACTTCCAATTAAAATAATTCCTCGACTCGGTGGAGATGTTTTTTCTGGAGGTTTGTCACAAAAATAATATCTCATAACTGTGTCTGCCATTGCACAAAGAATACGCAACGAAATGAGACATTTGTAAAATATGATTTGATGATCAATTGCTGCTCAATCTTTCCAAGGGAGCGTTTTGTTGCAATTGACAATGTAAGGCACAAAGAAAAAAAAAATAGGTCTTTACACTCATGTATACTTGCTTAATGTAGACAACGTGACACTTGACTTTTTTTTGATTAATTTATTTATGGACGCTCTTTAACATCTCAGGTCATCAGCGTCCCATTCAACTCAGGGCGTGAAACGGCCGACAAATTTTGCTTAGGGGTCTCTCTTTCAGGCTTATGGTTCTTTATCGTGCCGTAAATGTACAACACTGGACCCACGGCTTTACTTCCCTTCCGAAGGAAGCCATACTTAGGATTTTTACGCCCGAAAAAATACATCCGTCCTGGCCGGGTTCGAACCCGCGATCTTGTGACACTGCCTGGCTTCCATTTCAAGACGATACGCTTAATGCGAAAGTACGTTTTATCGCATCTTAACACAAAGAATAAGTGTTAACGATGAGATGGTCAGATCAGTAAGTCACTTGCCGCCATGCGGTGTAAGTGAAAAGCTACAAAAATTAAAGGCGTTGTGCAAACTTCCAGAAATGGATTTAAATAGGCTGTTTACGAGCATGTAATGCCACAAAATTGGGTAAATTATGTGAATCAACATAAAAAAGAAATAAAATAACTGACGTTATTCATGGTGACGAGGATCGATTTTTAATGCTCTTGTGATTGTCGTCATAAACTTTTAGATACGGTCCGCTTTTCAGTCCCCCGACTGATCAAACTATGGAGAAGCAACACATTGCTGATGGGGACCCCATAGCTCCCAGCGAATAGCCTGCAAGCTTAAAGGTGCTCACATTTTGTACGATAATACATAATTTAAATTTACAGCCGTAATTTGTAATATATTTCAAGAATGTAATACTAAATAACTAAATTATATTTTAAATATGTGAGGGGGCATTTAAACATTGGTATTAAAATATTAACAGTTGATTTAGTAAGTGGATTATTATTATTATTATTTTACTCATGCACGGCAAGTTTCGCAACAACGCGTTCTTTTTTAACATGCACTGTCTTTTAATTTTGGAACGTCCTACAGCCCTCTATAACTGTCTGTTTCAACGATCTGGTGTGATACCATAGCCATCTAAAGACTATTAATATTTTCTTACAAAAATTGGAAGCTTGTTTAGGAGAAATGTTTGCAAAATTATATTTATTAAAATATCGGTGTAATTAATTTTTGATGAGTTTCTTTCTATGGAACTTGGACTATGTAAATCAGAGATTTCGCAAGGTATTTAAACTATGAAAGATTCTCTCAGAAAAAGTAAAATTCATCTAAGATGGAGACTGCTACTAAATTTGGAAAAAAAACTATATCGTATAAGCGAAAGTACACACACGATAAAATAAAAGAAAACATTATAAATATAATATTAAAACAGAACATAATTAATAACACATATTAAAACGCAATATTATGGGCAAACCGACCGACTGCTAGTAATACTAGAGAAAAGTAACAAATATGCATGTTGTTAATGTTCAGTTTACATTTTGTAATAATTTATTTATTTCCAAATATAATTGTTACTTCATGTGCAAAATATAGTAAATGTTAAGAAAATATAACCATAAAACTTACATTAGTATCAGCATTAACTTATTACTATATATGGACATGAGAAAACGTTAATGCTACTACAATAAAATTCTATTGAGGAAAAGATTTCAGATCACATCTGAAACAGCGATCCAAAATTAATAAAGAAAACTAAAATCAAAGCCAATGTATCAAAAAAAAAAAAAAAAAAAAGGATAAAATGTGATCTGCAGTGTTCTTAGGAAGACAAAAAGCTAAATGAAGTTTCTCCAGATCATTTATAGAAAAGTGAAACGTATCTGATTTAAGATTTGCTGACTAGAAGCGTTGAAAGCAGTTTGAAAAAATTACTTTACGACGCTGCACAACGCTCGCAAAATACCTAACACTTTTCTTAACAAATGCTGATAACACAGGGGAAAAACTATGAAACCTTGTTTGAAGGAACAATCCGCTTCCCCCCCCCCCCTACTTTTTTGGCATATTTGATGATTTTTCCATCTTGAAGCAGTAACAAATGAAATAATAACTTCCATGTTTTATAGGTATGCTGATTGCATTTTGAAACTAGAGTATGGCATTGTGGTTCATATATTAAGCAGCGCTGGTTAATTGTTGTTTTCCTGGTAGAAAAGTGTGAGAGTTTGTTTCTCCAGAAATGTTCGCCCATTCTGGGTCATTTTATGAATACTGTTTATTTGTACTTAATTATCTGGAAAATCCATGTCAGTTAGCATGTGGTGGTAAATATTTAGAGTGAATTTATGGTATAGCAGAAAAGTTTCTGCGGCTTTCTAAAGTATTTGAGTTTAGAAATGTAATACTACTAGAGTCTTCAAAGAAACTAAAAAGGGTGTATAAATGTTTATTACAGAGGAAATAAATCTTTTTACACAGTACCACCTTCAAAGTTAAGTCCCTTGCCCGTCCGTACCACTTTTGGAAACTGTCCTTTTCATTCTATGTCCTCAGAGCGCATATGATATGTCTTCGGCCGAAGCGATCGTTCACCCTTTGAGCACGGAAACAGGTAATTAGCATTTGGAGCATGATCTGGAGAATGAGAAAGAACAGGTTTGTTATGCTTTGCGAAAAAAGAGACCGGTGTTCTGGGGGCATAATCGCGATGGAGAACACACTTTTTCCCTGCACAAATGAGATCATTTTCGTAGCATTGAATCACGAGGTCGCTTAAGAATAGAAATATACGCCTTTTTATTGACAGTTCGACCTTCAGGAATGAATTGTGCCAATCCATCCCTGTATATTGAACACTACAGGTATAACTTTGATCTGTCTGCACGAGATTGTTTTTTGTCGTGGTGAGGCGGGTAATGTATCCGTTGATTTTTATTTTATTTTTACTTATTTATTTATTTTTTTGATTTGGTGTTATTTATGGTCGCTCTTTAACATCTCTGGTCATCAGCGTCCCATTCAATTCAGGGCGTGAAACGGCCGGTAAATTTTGTTCAGAAGTATCTTTTTTCAGGCATGTTCTTTATCGTGCCATAAATGTACGACACGGAACCCACGTCTTTACTTCCCTTCCGAAGGAAGCCATACTTAGGATTTTTACGCCCGAAAAAATCCATCGGTCTTGGCCGGGATCAAATCCGCGATCTTGGGTTTACCGACATCCCCATTGATGACTTAACGTTTGTATTGTGGGTCGTAGAGAAAATGTTTCACCCCCCCCCCCCGTAATCATCCTGTTCAACACCCTGTCAATCGGTGCTCTGTTAGTCAGTGTCATATATGCCTGGGAACAAAGGCAGAGAAGCCAAAATAGCAGGACCGAGTCAAGCAGAGTTCGGTTTCATTTTGACTCTACTAGAAGAGGTGAATGTTAAGTGACCGAACAGGTCACTCGAAGACACGCAGGCTATGTCAAGCATTAGACAGCAAATAAGGAGAAAAAGAAAAAGGTATAAAGTTCGCTGTTTATTTAATATTCAGTATATTTAATATTTACAGAGCGAACTCGACATCGTTAAGAAATAAATATTTTTTCTAAACTGGAATTAGACCTTTTATTGGAAAACATTCTTAAAGACGGAAGAAGTCCAACACATTTCTTCAGGGATGGCAGCAGGGAAAGGGGGAAATGGCCTTACGAGTTCGCGCAAGAAAGTTTGCATTTAAAGATACTTGTGTCATGTAGAAACAAATAAAAACATGTTTATAACGGCGGGTTGCCTCCTTAGCTAACAAAACATTTGGACCTTTAGTAGTGCTGTGTTGCCATATTGCGCAGATGATTTATTCGATAATGTTCAATCATTTCCTTAACCGTGCATGAGAAATTTCAGACAGACATTTTATTCGTCCTATTGTATTGTACCTTCACGCAAAATCTATACATTTTATGAGATGTCCATTAAAGTGTACAATTTATATAGGTATTTAGGTTATTTGTATATTTCATGGGTAGCAGGAAAAAAAAAAAAAAACTTGACAGGAACTTCAGAAATAAGCCAGGAAATGTGATGTGGGCTGGACCAAAGAGCCAGATGGTCCTGTGAATCTTTTGTATATGTTGTATGAAGCTTTGTATAAGAAGGGTAGCCATTGTTTCTGGAAAGTTTTAGGGAAACGAAACAGGTCAAAAACGCCTCTATTATGTGAAAAGTCATAAAGCTTAGCTTTGTTAAAATCTTAAGGTGAGCCGCAGTATTACACTTGCTGATGCAACATATCATTGAGGGTGAAATAAATTATACAACCCGACATAAGGAAACCACGGATGAAAGAACAGCTTGAACATATGGGCAAGGAAACATCCAACCAGGAAACTTAGAAAAATTAAATGCACATGCCACGGCCAGTAATAGCCGTGTAGAGGAAATTACTGTAGAAATTATTCAATAGTGATTTTTGAAATGGCAGGAGATGGTATATCGACCGGACGACGGAATAATTTATAAAAGGTTGTGATTTTGAGGCCCCAAGAGAGTAAGGTAAGAGTTTAGTTACCGGAGAGATTAAGTTCAGAGTTTGGTTATCGGGAGGGGAGAATAAATCAGAGTTCAGTTATCAGAGGAAACACAGTGACCAAAGATTTATAGCGGGGTGAGTTATAGATAATTGGTTCAGTTATAGTAGTCATTTACCAACAATTCAACTCGGTGAGTCATGAGTCAGCCAGTTTGTAGATCAGCACAATAGCGCAAGAGTGATCTAAGAATCATTTAACATCGTTAGAACTTAAAGGCAACCCTTAGCAGTAACACGAGTAAATCGTGTCATCTCCAGTTCCAAGACTTGTGTTCATATATTACCTAATTCCCCACCCTTTTCCCCTTTAACCTGAAAAGGTCACAAAATTCCAGCGCTCTACCGAATCTAGCTATGGCATAGCGACACTTCGAGACAGCGGCGGGAGAGGAGGTGGAGAACGTCATTAATCCTATATAATACTATGAATATTTTAATTAATTAAAACTCGTCAATCAATTAACCGTTATCGTTTTTCCCCTCCCCATTAAAACAGTCGCAACCTTTAACATCTTGTATACATAATACGACTTATATTAATATTATGTTAAGGATTTTTTTCCACAATATTACACTTCTAATGTAGACATCACACAAAATATTACAAAAAATGTCATTTTTATTTGTTTAATAATATGCTTTAGTTTATATTTATAAGAATATGCAGCGGGGCTTTAAATAACACTTTGGTGTGCTGTAAGCTAACAAAGGTTGAATAAGTTACTGTAGAGATGTCTGTTAGTTGTAGCGAAATGTTGACATATATAACAGTTGCTTATTTACAGTACTGTTTATAAAATAGAACATAATGGTGTATGGTGCAAATATTGGTTGTATGTCTGCCTGAAATTGATAGTGAAGGAGAGTTTGCACAACAAGAGGTAATGCAAGTTCATTTTGAAGTAACAAAGAATATTACATGATTGATTTGTTTTATTTACGGACGCTCTTTAACATCTCAGGTCATTAGCGTCCCATTCTATTCAGGGCGTGAAACGGCAGACAATTTTTTTCTCAGAGTCCTCTTCTTTCAGGCTTGAGGTTCTTTTTCATGCCGTAAATGTACGACACGGGACCTACGGCTTTACTTCCCTTCCGAAGGAAGCCATATTTAGGATTTTTACGCCCCGAAAAAATCCATCGACCCTGGCCGGGTTTGAACCCGCGATCTTAGGTTTAGAAGACAAGTATGGTTACTATCACACCACCACAACCGACAAGAATATTAAGGGAAAAGGCATAAGCAATAAATGGTTGTGAATGAAGTATGAAAAAATAAACAGGCTATAACAGTTATCTCGCTTTCACTGCAAACAAAGCTTTTCTGTTTTTAATCCCCCTTTCTTTCGTCTTGAGCAGCAATCCATATATTTTTTCTTCCTCTGTTTTGTTTGTCTTTCATCTGCCGAAACTTCATTTCTCAGCCTCTAGTTTTTTGTTTATTATTTTTTCCTTCTTTATGCTTGTTGCGGGGAACGCCACTATCGGTTTCTCAGCATGTTTTATTCAAGAACAAAGCCAAAGAAAGGTATTTTTCCTAACCTCCATTTGGTTTATCTGTTGTCTTTCACAAACATCTGCAATGACTTTTGAGTAGTGTTTAACTCCCGTTTTTACTACTGAGGCACCACAGGGGGTACAATGACATTAGCCTCTGACTTGGCTTGTGTATATGTGATTCTCCAGCTGGGTTTTGGAGTTTGTTAATCATAGTGAGTTCAAATACAAAGTTTATAATGGCTCCGTAAATGTGGAAACTCAGTTACTTCCCATATGAACCGGAGTGAGTACTGTTCATTTTTCGGATTGAAATATTCCAAAGTGTATCAAAATTTTATGAAGTTAAATGCAACTTATTTATAAGGCTCCTTGTGAAATTATCCAAATGGCCTGTTTTCGGTGGTTGGTTATGTACAAATCGTAATCATAGATATGACCAATTTCAATTTCTTGCATATGCTCATTGTCTTGTTGATGGGCGCAGCGACAGAAAGTCAAAAGTTATGAACAGCTCATTCAACACCGGAAATGCTTCTTCATAGCAATTAACATTTAAGGTCAGACGATGAAGCGCATGTGTTCCAGATCAGAGACATTTGCTGACTGGTGTTTGTAGGGGACTGTAAAACATTCAGCGCAGTGACTAACAATAATATTCACTATTGTTGGTTGAGTACCTGGAAAACCATTCAATCATCGATATTCCGTGTCCCATCCAAAGAACCGTAACCATTTGCTTTTCTGCTGAAAGTTTGATTTCAATTTCTTGCATGTGCTCATTGTCTTTTATTTCTGGCGTGTGGCGACTCATTAGCACCATGAAGCCGCAAAAGAACGTTTAGGTTTTGTACCGTCTAGTGCAAGAAAATGACAACAACTATGTCTAGTGTAACGTTTTTTTCTACAGTTAAAGGAGCACAGACTCGCCATTGCACGGTTTCATTTGATGTGGCTCAATGGACTTTTAGTTATTGCTTCGGATTCATCACATGTTAATTATTTGTTCTTGTTGATTGGGATTTGCATTGTTAATCAATACTGCTAAGTGGGAATACGAGCATGATATTTTCGATAATTTTCTCGCCGTTAGCTATATTAGAAACCCATCCTAAGACAGTTTCGTGTAATGGTGCCTTATTACCACAGACGCCGACTAAACTGGCCTTCGCCTTCCTTCTACAAAAGTTGGAAATATAGGTGATCCATATGAGTAGACAACTTTGACCAGAACATGCAAAATGAGTCGAGTAAAAGGGGTAGGAGGTAGTAGTATTTACGGGCGACCTTTAACATCTGAGGTTATCAGCGTCCCATTGAATTCCCGGCGCAAAAAGGCCAATGAACTATTCTCAGAGGCATTTTCTTTTAGGCTTGAATTTCTTTTACGTGCCATAAATCTACGACATGGGACCCACAGCTTTACTTCCCTTCCATTATTTGCAATTTTTAGGCCCAATCGATCCTAGTTAGGTTTGAATCCACGACCTTGGGTCTACGGGGCGGGTATGGTTACCATTAGACCAATAGGACCGACAAGGTGAAGGAAACATATGTATGGACATATATCATTAAGTTGTACAAATACCTTAAAGACCGTTTTGGAAATAATGATTTTGGACAATCAGACATAATGAATCAAGTATTAAAGTTGTTTGTTTTTGCAAAATGGAAATAGAAACGAGTTATGCAAAACCAAACAGACCCTTTGCTATAGTGATCATGGATGGTGACAACTGACATGAAATACATTTAAATTAATGGATAGCGTAAATTTTTGTGACTAATATTGCTGGACTTATGTTTTAACATCAAATTACTAAAGCGGGTTTAAACTATTTCGTTAAATAATATTAAATATAGTAGGTAGGTATAAATTCTAGGGTGATATTCCTAGGAAACCAAAATAAATACTCCACAAGACAGGAGCATTTGAACACATTGATTTTAGCTTTATTGTCAGAACAGCTATAAAGAAAGGCCCTGGTATCATATCTAATAGGTGATTTGAAACTATTGTTTACAAAATATAAAATTAAAAAAAATTCAGCAGTTGAATTGTCAACTGCTACAAAATCTACAATGAACAAGAAAATATGTGAATTATGCAATAAAGGACTGAAAAATAAATATACATGTTCTCTGTTTGAACAAACATACCAAAGCTATAGCCGGGGAAAACACGGAAAATAGTTTAACTGATTGTGAATAACAGACCAATAATATAAAGTTAGAGTGCAAGCTGCATAAATATTAACACATGCCTGTGATATTAAAAGTTAGTTTTGTATTAAACAAGGCTAATAAAAATCTTTCCATAAATATAGTCGAGGATAAAAAATAATAAAGAAAGAAATATAGTAGGGGGATAAAGTCAAATGCTGTATTGTTATAAACTATATGGCCGTTGAATTTTGCTTACATTTATTTGAGTATTACTGTTCCGGCAATATGTTGGTAGTCTTTGTATAAGTATCAAGAAATAATGCTAAAAGAACATTTTTCGTCTAAATAAAGACAAGCCTAAAACGAGGAAAAGAAAAAGTGTTTGAAATAAATAAATCAAGACATAAAATCAAAAGAGTATAGCCCAGGTCTAGCGCGCCTAACGGAAGGTTAATTACGAGTACATAAAATTATTTCTCTGTAGTTACAAAGTTAATTAAACCATTAATACGTCACATCTTTGATTAACAAGGTAGAGTTTTCTATTGAAAAATAAATGACAATACCTCAAACATTTCATATTAGTTGTGAAATTATTATTAGGCTATTACTATAGTTCTATTTACTTATTATTTAACCACTAGAGTCTTCGATATAAAGTTGAGACACTTACAGTGCACTAGCTTGACAGACGATTCGTTACATGACAAAGTCATTCAAGTTATGATTATTGCAACAGGTTAAACAAAACATGCCCATCCTATGCATCTACATCTGTTTGGACAGCTAGAGATCTGTTTATTCTTTTAACAGACTATTGAGCATCGCTTATTTGATGGCGGCTTACCGTAACACAATATGCTGATCGTACGGTATATGTAAAAGTAATGTACCAGATCATGGCACCGGTCAGTTTTCGGTAGCAACTGAACGGCTACCTCTCCTGAGCGGTGCTCAATTTCCGCCATCTGTAAGAGTCACGTAGATTGCGGAAGTTGTTCAAACAAAGAGAGAAAAAGTTCGCAGGAAGAAAAGTATTTACATAATTTAAGAGAAGATATTCTATCGGAAAAGAATTAAACTTTTACGGCCAATGGGAACAAGACGGAGGTAACAAAGGCTTTCAGTATGTACAGAGATATGAGAATTGAAAGAGGGATGGGCATTATAGAAGATGTGCAAGAATGGCACAAGCAAACAGGTCGTGATGATGATGATACATTTATTTATTTTAATTGCGAAAGTTAAGACTCTGTCAAGTTTTCTCTTCCACTTCACGAAGAACAATTACGATTTAATTGCATATGAAACAGTTAGAACATTGTACTTATTTAATGCTGCACTCCCCAAATATTCCAAATTGATGATGTGACTGGTAATCCTCGATATGAGACGGCAGAAAGTTCTAGGGATGAGTAGCGACAATAAGTGAGAGCGAATGGAATTATTTGATTGGGTATAATGAGAAGATAAAAGGTGAAAACGAATCGAAAGCTAGTGCGGAGTTGAGATGAATAAAATTCGACGCAGAAGAGTTACGGTGCTCAAAAGTAGAACATCAGGATACCGGTGTAGAAGTCTCCTAAATTCTTCAGCAAACGAGGCTACGATTTTAAACTTCCATTTTAAGTTAATTAAGTTCATTGTGACTATGAATCGGGGCCAGCCGTTACCACAATATGCCACCTACTTGCAGAAGACAAATATAAGATGTCTGAAATCGTCAAAAGCAAAGTCCACACATAACGGACGAGACAAACTAAGATAGCGTTTTCTGAACCGAGTTTAACGCCTGTTTTCACTATTGAGGCATTGTAGGAGGCATATACTAATAATAGACTGGGAAAGGAATTTTGCGACGAGAGCGTTATAGCTTACATATAGAGTACTTCCTCGGCACTTGCCTTATAAGGACTGAGGAAACTGGAAAACTTCAATCAGGCAAAACAGTCGTAGCGAGATTCCAACCACTGACCTTTATTCATGACTCCATGCCTTAACGACCTCATCCTTGTCTGTAGCACCACATAGAGGACTTTTGAAAGATAATTTTTATTCAATCCATTTTCAAAACGAAAAAGAAAAACTTATCAAAAACATAAACAAAAGTGACAATTGGAACAATGTAGCTAAAATAACAAGATCTAGAGAAACAAAGCAGATAAAATCATTACAGCAAGATGAAGTGATGTATGCCTGTTATATATACTTGCTGTATTGCAGGACTCGGAAAGATCGAGTGCCCTTCAAAGTACTGAAATCTTCTCTCTTAAAGGTTGATGTTCTTTCAACTTATTATTTTAAAAACTCAAATAAAGAGTACTGGTTGAGAATTTAATTGATTTAAAAATAGAATGTAATAGTATTTTATGCAAATCTGGGAATTTGAGGTGAATACTATTTTGTTTCTTAAGAGTTAGTGCATGTTTCATGAATAATTATTACATTTTGTAGCCTTATGGCAACGTGAAAATGTGAATCATTAACGACCAATTCATATTTTAGTATCTATTTCCATTACAAGAATATACAATGAACTATTTATGAAAATAAAATAAAAGCAACCGTTAATTTCTGCCGCAATATTCTACAATTCTGTCTGTTATTGACAACATTTCACATTGTTACAGACTTTTTTACAAATATTTAAATAGATTATCGAATGTGTTTATTATAAGATTGAACAGTAATTTAATTTTAAAACTGCCAGGATATATCGCGATGATAGACATTTTAAATACTTGTGACCGCTCGTTTTATTAATGAATATTTAATAATAAGGCGATTATTTTAAACGATAGCGCTTCTCAAGTCACCAGAAAGTGAATTTGAATTACATTCTATAATCGTTTTGTTTCAATATACTTAACACACATCTGCATAAACATAGGAGTATTCCTTGATGGAGCCAACGTTCCGTGTTTAAATTAGGCCAGAATGGAAGGCTTTTTTAAAGCCGTAAAATGCTAAGAATGGCTTCCTTCGGAAGGGGAGTAACCGAACTTAAAATAATCTCAAGCCTGAAATAAAAGACGCCTTTAAGCAAAATTTATCGGTCGTTTCACATCCTTAGTAAATGGTATGCTAATATCAAAGATGTTATAGAACGGCCTTAAATAAATCAAGCAATAACTAGCAATGCTTCGAGGACGACTTCTAGGATTTGAAGAGAGGATTCTAGATATGAAAATAATTTTTGAAAGAATTAAAATAAATAAGTTTTTCACTTCCTACAGAACCTTTATGCAACTGAACACTTTTAACATACGAAGTACGCAATATCTACTACCCGTCATATTCCGCTAAGGTTGGAGGGATGGTCGAGAAGGGAAGTTATCGATCCAAGTAAACCCAAACGGAACATTGTTTCAACTTTTCTTATATTGGTTGTTTAATTGACATTCCTGTTGTATATTTATCTGTTATTACTTTTGTTATAAACATTTTCACTTGGTTAATATTTAAACCGAAAACTTGCACTATATCAAAGCTTGTTGGTCTAACGACGACACGTGTTCCCAATGGAAAGAGAAATGCTGACTGTTTTTGCAGGAAGATGTTTATGTTTTGATATTCTAGGACAGATACTTAACTTCAATGTGCTCGATTAAATCTGTTACTGGGATAAGTGCATCAGTCTTCAAAGAGAGTTTGTTGAAAGATGAGTAAAAATAAAATATTTGAATAGGCTACAGATAAGTCAGGGGTGCAGAGTGGTGATCAATCGTCGTCGTAATACTGGAGAGCGCTATCGAATGCACCAAAGAACACACATCGTTTGTGAAAACAGAGTCATAAACAATGCTTTTTAAAAAGAAAAATACACATTTCTAATCCAGAACAAATTCTGCAGTAACAGATGCTGCAAGGCAATAACTACTAATCACTTCATATCATCTAATATAACACTATGGAGAGCAACCATGGAAGATACTCGTATATCACAGACTGCTACATTTTATCAGGGACATTATGATGACCTACCTAGTCTAGTGGTTAGCGTTGCTGACTGCTGGCAAGCACGCCGGATTAGATCCTCGGTACGTGCTTAGGAATTCTCTAAGTTACGGAAGTCTGAAACGGAGTCCTCCCAGTCTCGTGAGGAAAATTGGGGAACTGACTAACAGAGAGATGACGTCCTTCAACCTCGAAAGCCACGTGAAAGGCGGCAGGGGGGGGGGGGGGTGTCGCCATGCTGATCACATGCCTCTTTACAATATTCTCATTTATCAATGGTGTCGCAAGACGAAGGAAAAGGACGCGGAGGTCCTTACGGCAGACCAAAGTCTGATATCGGAGGAGGAGGAAAAAGGGGATAGAATTTCTCCCTGCTGAGGTTATAGCCCCAAGACGTAGCATCAAGACAACGCAGATGTATATCGGTTGCTGTCTGGCAGTGAATATAAAATTTATATAGTGGTAAATTGGGAAACTGAAGGACATTTAACTTTCATTAACATATCCACATACTGAAATGTATATATTACCCAGCGTGCGCATTTTGTAGCCAAATACAAGAATATTTCCATAGAGCAAATAAATGCGAATCATGCTAATGAATGCATTTTAAATCAAAGCTGGAGATTACAGGTATGCAGTCAACTTTTAAACCCTTAATAAGCTGTTCATACACCTTCATGCAAGACATGTAAAGCACATTTGTCCGCAGACGTTCACATAGCTCCAAAAATGAATACTATGTAAATTTGATACATATGTTATTTATTACTGCTTTGTTTTCTCGTCCATTCAGCTCTATTATATCAGAATTGATTTGAGACTCATCAAGAACAGTTCACATGTCCTTATATGCTGTTTGTGTTTCTATTTCTGGAACAGATAAGTGGGGGGATAAAACATTCCAATATATAAAACGAGCTTTTTGACGACACCAAACCCATACATTTTATAAATTATTTGTAACTGTATAGGTTGATTAATACGGCTTATTATAATTAACTGAACACTCCTCACATCTTGTTTCAGTATTTACGAAATATCACTTTTACATTCATTCATTTTTTAAAACTTTTAATGAGCATATTTACATACTGTTTGGCATGTATTTTTCAGTTGCTGAAAATCTCAAACTAATCAAACGAATTAATCCATAAAATTAATTAATTTAAGCTGAGCTTTATAAATATAAACACCATTATATATAATGGTGATTAACGTCCGTTTTTACTACTGAGACACCACAGCCGGTGGACACTGATAATGCATGAGATGAAATGATAAATCGGTAAAGGACATTTTTTTTAAGGAAGGAAACGTTCCAGACCTAAGTTTAGGGTACCATCGCGGCATTTGCTATTTATGAGGACTGAGGAAACTCTGGAAAAAACCCAGTCAAGGAGGACGGTCCTGGTGGGAATCCTGAGTCCGCGCCTTAACGACCTCGGCCACCGTGGTGGCATGAGCTAAATATATGCAGAGAATGTAGGTGTATGCAGGTGTTAAGTAACAATTTCGGAGAGTATGGAGGTGTCTTAGATAAGTAATTTAAGATAGAAAACGGATGACCGACCTTTCTGTTCAAATTTCGAAGCTATGGCTATAAGTTTCTAAAGCACCAGTACGCCACTGGCTAATGAAGATAACCCTCGAAATATAATAAACGATAACGAAGGGAGGTTTCTGAACGTTATCACCATGACGCCATGGTTATGAATTGATTTTCGAGTAAGAGATAGTCATTTGGTTTCCAGTTCGAGTCTCGTTCATCACATTTTTTCTTCATTTTCCCCCCTTCCTTGTGCGTGGAGTTTCTTTTACGTTGTAGATGATGGGACCAGTTTAGTATCACAAGGAAATTGAATGCCATAGCACTGAGCATTAACAACTATGGCTTATGTAAGATTTCCATTGCCCGTTCCCTCTCTTCCATCTTGATTTGCTGGTACAAGTTTTGCACATATTCTAGAGTAATTAGATTTTTCAATGTTAATAATTAAATATACAGTTGATTAATATTTAGTAAATTTATGTCAAAAATAGGCAGATTCCGAAAGAATTTTCATCCGTCGGGCTATTACACGAAAGTTGCCTTATTTTACATTGGAAATTTGGAGAATGTGTTGAAAGATTTTCCGTCAAGTCAGAGAAAGAGCTTCTAGAAGATTCCTGACACGTAATATTCATGTACACCAGGAAATCAATTTTCTCTGGTTCATTAAAGTAGAAATGCAGTAATTAATGGGCGTTGAATTGGAGAGAAACTAGCTAGTGTGTTGAAGAACAAATCATTTTTCAGTGTTAGTGCTTGTGAATTAACCTATAAACGGAGAAATCAAAGATATCTGTGATGAATTGAAATGAAAATGCAAGTTTAGCCATAACTTGGGTTATTCTTTCTTGGTAACAAAATTATAAAGTTTGACCGTGAAATTTTCAAAGAGAATTAATGCTCTGCACTGCAAAGTAAATTAAAAATGGATATGTTTTAATCCCGTCATTCCATTACTTGTACTTTTGGTATATACTTACTTGATTTAAAGCGTAAAACTTATTACAATAGTTTATTGTTTTCATCACTTATTTAAATTTATGTATAATGTCCTTAAAAAGGAAGAAAAAATACAATTAAAACAATGTAAGTTTTCAGCTATGTTTAAAAAGAAAGAAACACAGAATTCCAAATCCCTGTTATAATCTTTCAAGCTACACCTGTTTTATAAATGTTTTTAAAATTTTTGAGTTTAATTTAAACATATACATATATTTTTCGTGCCTTGTAATGCCATGTTTACAGATAAATAAATAGAAACAAGGCTTATTCTATATCATTTAATAAAGACATTGCCTCTTTCCGACCGGAAAGGTAGCTTGGTTTAGCGATTCTCAGAAGTTACTTTGAAAATATTCATCCAACTTTGGATGACTATTCTTTCCAATTGGATCCTATCTTTCGCCTTCGATGTTCACCGACTTTCTGAAGTCGTCCGTCCAAATCTACTCTCTCTTCTGGCCGAAGCAGCCCGTGCCGATGCGCTCATCTATCGCAGTTTCAGTTTGCTTACCTCTACTTCAGACTCCTAACGGCAATCACAGTACCCATATTGAATGTTTGTATTCTTCCCCGTGTGATACTCTTTGAGGCGGCATTTTATGATGATGACCAGAACTTTTCTCTCCATCTTTTTGTGACAAATTAATATTATTTCTATTTTTTAATATTTTAGTGCCAAGTCTGTGAACCTTAGACAAAGGCCGTGTCCATGACCATTCCACTTTTGGGATCAACTTTGGTTGAGAAGAATAGCTTTCAAACTCCAAAATTGACCAAGTCTTGAAATTTCTTTGCAGGTTGTGCGATCGAGTGACACGTTTTGGCTGAAATATGTGGCATTTTGTGGATTCTGTAGCATAATTTCACTCCATTAATATTTATATTTGTGTTTTTTGTGGCTATTAATGATTAGTTTTGATTTCTCTGCTTCCCCTCCCGGTCGACTTCTGTTATTGAGTTGCTTTACTTCCTCTAAAAAGGCTTTTGGTTGAGTTGCTGAGACTGTTGTTGTATTAAATCTTCTACAACGCGGAAATAGTAGTCTTCTGTCATTTATTTTAATGCTGAGGTGGCGCTGATTCATCTGAAGACTCTTCGCATATTCTTCAAATCATTTTGGGTAAAAAGAATCGCCTTCATTATTTAGCAATACACAGCAGCTCCTTAGAGCCAAATGCTGTAAATCTGTTGCTGGTATTTATATTATGCTTTATGATATGAATAAGGCATTAGCCTTTATCATTCTATGTACAAATTGCGTACTTGGTACGTCCAATTTAGATCATGTTTTGAAATAAATGTTAATAAATTTTCAGAGATTAAATACATTATTAGAATTATCATACTAAGAGTGTTTTATTTGTTTATTTAAGGACGCTCTTTAACATCTCAGGTCATTAGCGTTCATTCAAACCAGGGCGTGAAACGGCCAACAAATTTTGTTCAGAGGCCTCTTTTTTCAGGCTTGAGGTTTTTTTCGTGCCGTAAATGTACGACACGGGACCCACAACTTTACTTACCTTCCGAAGGAAGCCATACTTACGATTTTTACGCCCGAAAAAATCCATCGATCCTGGCCGGGTTGAACCCGCGACCTTGGGTTTAGAAGGCAAGTATGGTTACCACTACAGCATGAGGACCAACATACTAAGAGTAATATGATAAACAAAAGTAAGAAGTGTTTGATTGCATGCTTATTAATTGATGCAAAATGAATTGCGTTCATTTATTAATTTAGGCGTTTGGTAGTATAAATGATTTCCTGAACTGTTTAGTAGAATTCAGGTTTAAAAACTGTAAAGATTTTGTACTGAAATCCTCAATGAATGTTTTCTCTACTATCAAGACTTGTATATCTCTATCCTCTCAGCCCCTTTAAGGCTCCGTTCTGGAAATGTTGCCATTAAGCAGTGCTAGGGCGTAAGTATGTACCTAAAGTTTTACTATACCAAGTTTATATAGTTGTAAATCAGCATCTAACTGAAGAATACATTCCATTATCGGGGAAATGAGGTGTATCTGCAGCTTCGTCCCATTCCCAATAACCTATGGGTTTTATATCTGCGTGAATGTGGAAAGTGTTGTCTATATCAGCAGAACAGAATATCCTCATACTAAATTTTCTTTTAGATCGAAGTAAAAGAAAACTTTTTATTTCATCCAACATTTTAGGAAAGGTTAAAAATATATTTTGTAATATATTCCAAGTGCATGAACGACGTTCAATAAAATATATTTTGTAATACATTCCAAGTTCATGAACGGCGTTCAATAAAATATTCAAAACTTATAAATTGGTTTGCATTAAACGTTCATTTCCATGTACATTACACATTATGGGCAGTAAGAAATGTTTTAATAGACAAACTATTCGAGACCTATGTCAGAAATGACTTGAGTTGCTACATTCGATGGCTGTGGATATATGCGCACTTGATTTTTTTGTTTTGTTTTCCACTCTCCGTTAAGTGTAATTAATGTAATTAGTGTTAAGTAAATTATATTGAACTAGCTAAAACATGTGGCATGTTGCATAAAATGTTGCAAAACGTTTAGAGATCAGTTATCTCACTCAGCTCTTACCTCTAGGCAAATTCTCTATAAATCTTATCTTCCAAAACAAGGCACGTTTAAGAAGACAATTTCAGATAGCAGATAATTTCAATAATAACAATAAATGCATTTTCTCTCTTATTATGACAGCCACATGTGCCCGCATGAGTCCGAGGCGCGGACTCTTGAGCGGGAGGTCTGGAGTCCGATTACCACGAGGACCGTTCTACCTGACTGAGAATGCAGACCTCAGTTCTTTACCTCATAATACTTCGAAAGCTACCTCAAATCTCTTGCATGTCTGAAAACCTACTACAATATCCATAGTATATGCAAATGCAAGCCTAGGAGAGCATGAAGGGCAGTAATCGCCCCATTTGTATTTATGCACCGAGCAGAAGATCTTGGATTAGATACGAGTATCGCCACGTCAGCAAGTTGTTTCATTAATGTGTTTGTGGGATCGCTTGACAGAGTAAGGAGAAATGAGTTCTGGTGGGAGGTGAGCACTTTTTGATTTTGTTTTGGATAATGTGAATCATTTACAGATTCCGTTTTATAAAAACTATTTTTATTGTCTACATAGGAGGAATTCATATCCTAAATTATGTCTTGCATTTTTGAAGATCTGCATTCCATGTGAAATGAACTTAATTTCTCTCAAAGATGTAATTAAAACAAAAGAAATCTGATATACAATAATAAAGTCATAAATTAAAAATACCAAGTATTATACTTTCTGTTAGGAAGCGCTGGATATTTGTTACATGTTTTGCACAAAGAAAAATTGCATAGGAATCTGTTATGTACAGAAAAATATGTTAACTACAATTAAAAAATAAATAAATTACTATATGGCTGAAAACGACCACATCAGAATTTATTATGCAGTGAGCAATGGTCAGGATTTTAGTATCTTCGGTAAATTCTCGCAAACATTTCTTCAACAAACTTTAAATAAGAATTGCAGATGATATTACCATTTTATTCGTTTGTTCAAAGATACATAAATATCTTGTGTACTTTCATGCTTTATACTACCAGCAACTGCATATTACAAAAATGTACTAAATAACTAAAAAGTAGTACATAATATAATTAGCGAGTGAATCGCTTTTAAAGTTTATTGACTTTTTTATCTTTTCAATTACAGCAGTATTAATTATATTTCGTAACGTTTAACGCAACTCATATGCATATCAAAACAATATAAAGGAATGTGTATATTGTGGATAAGTTGGAATATTATGACCAATCTTACGTGTTAACTCGTATCTCATTCTAAATATTTCTCATCATTCTACTCATGTTAAGTGTAAGAATAACTGAGCAGAAAACTTACCGATCAAAGGAAATTCCAGTGAGAGTGAAAACGCTAGCCGCCACAGAAACATTGGCTATGAAGTTGCTGACCCTGCAGTAAGGCCTCCCAAAATACCAGTCACTGAAACAATAAAAACACAATTGGCTGAATTAACACATAAAAGTCAAGTAGAAACTAATAAAACCAGATTGTACATTAATTAGTCCAAACCTTTTGGGTAAAGTAGGCAATACAGGACGTGCATTACAATTCAGTGAAATACTGCGGGTTTTTGCTCTCAATTACTGAAAAATTAATGTTGATAAAGCAATGATAAAGAGTTTGCATGCGCAGTTTGGAGTTAAAAAAATTGCTGTAGAAACTGAAACCACAATGACATCGTTATGTTTGAGTATGAAGACCGACATAATCAAGAGAAACTGCGCGGAAGAAGAAAAACAATTATAGGCAATTCCTGAAACATAGATCATATTATATGACTCTCCTTTTAAGCGAGGCTCTGCAAGGTACCTCCTCGGCGTTTGCCATTAATTAGGACGGAAGAAAATCTGAAAATGTAAACTCAGAAAGGACGGTCCTGGCGGATATCGAACCACAGACCTGCTCACAAGTCTGTCTTAGCAATCCCATATCGGTATATATTAATACTATACAAATAGTTGAATAATTTGCCTTTGCGCGCCGAGCGGAAGATGTACTTACAAAAAGTCCTTCACCATAGAAGCTACGTAAACTAAGCGAATTCCGCAGCAGGTTGAATTTGTGAAGGTTATTAGAGAACAGAACGCAGTAAAAAATAAGTAACGCTAACTGAAGATATACCAGGGGTATTTGAAAAGTTCTCAGAGATGTCCGGAAGAACATGAGAGTTGTTAAGTACCATCCATTAGATGGTGTGCTGTAAAGTTTCAGGCGCATAAATGTAGTCGTTTGTTTGTGATGATCGCATAAATAAAAGTGTTACGATTTTATACAAAATTGATAAAACTATAATACGAGTTGTGATAAAGTGATTCGTTTTAGAGGGTTAAACCCCAACAGAAATACACAAAAGTAGTTAAGATTCCACATTAAATGATTCTTCCCTTTGTTTTCGACGGTTAAAATGGGCTGCTGAATTTAAGCGTGGTCGTACACCCATTCAAGATAATGAGCACTCAGGGCGTTCCGAAAGAGCTACCAGCAAATAGGTTGCGACAAAAATAATCCACAATGCCGTACTCAATGGTACGCGAGTTGGTTACATGAAAAAGATGCTGATAGGCTGTGTCCAGTATACAAGTTTTGGGTATGAGTAAGTTTTCCGCTCGATGGGTGCTACGTTTATTAACAATGAACCAAAAACGCATTCGCATGAACATTGCTCAACGGAATTTGTATAAAAGCAATTTGCGAGTTCCTCCAACTTCATAACAGTAGATAAAGCAGGCCAGAGACGAAAAAGAATTCCAAACAGATGGTGGTAACAATGAAAGTGCACCAAAGAAAGTAAAAACAGATTCAATCTGCACGAAAAATGACGGACCGTTTTCTGCAATCCTCAGGTCTCATTCTCGTAGATTACCTCAGAAGGGCTGAACCATCACCGGGGAGTATTATACTTCACTACTGAACTTCAGTGCACTTCAGGCTAAACGTTCATACTTTGCGAATAAGAAAGTTCTTTTACATCGCGATAATGCGCCTTCTCACACTTCCGGGATTGCCGCTGCAAAATTTCCCAACCTTCTCTTCCACATCCACCATAATCGCCTGATTTTGATTTCAGCGATTATTTTTTATTCCCAAATCTGAAGAAATTTCAGGATTGACGAACATTCACAGGTTGATGGTATTTATCACAGTTGGACACATCTTATTTCACTGAGGTTATTAAAAAGTCGTTAAATGTATTGATTTAAAAGGTGACTATGTTGAAAAATAAAAAGCATTTCTCTTAATGTGTTTTCTTGGTGAGGCCGAGAACTTACAGAGCATCTTCATAAATAAAAACAACTTTCAGATAAAAGTGCAGGTTCTTCCCATGTCATTATTTATTTATTTATTTATTTATTCCAACGTTTCCAATTCCGCTTAGCTGTATAGTGATTACGTAGTTAATTTTAGGTGTACATTTCCCCCTGTGTTCCGAATTGTTGTGTTTTCTCCGCCTGCATTTATTGTACACCTTACACTACCAATGTTGATAAGAGTGCATACACTACCGCTAAGGATTTATACACCGCTCCGTAAAGCTCCAGCATTCCTGGAATTCGGCTTTTTCGCTGCCGTTGGGTACTGAAACCGCAGAAGGCCTTTGTCTTTAAAGGCAAGTCCGATTATTTGTCCTTGCGCGTGCGCAGACTATTTTCCCTATATTCTTTCACATGACACAGAGTTTATCGCTTGGCGTGAATACCTAAGTACTAATGCTAACGTAACAATTCCCCCCGAATGCCTCATTTTTCCGGGGCCACTGTAATCCATGTCCTCGGCATTTATAAAAATTCGGATTTCAAATACCTCCACTCATAACAGTCCGATTTCTCTGATTTTCAAAAAACTAATTTTCTTATTTGATTCAAATTTTAAATTTTATGTAAATACCTAGTTACGTTGCAAAAGATTTTTTTTTTTTTTTTTTTTTTTTTTTTTTAAGTTTAGGCTTCGGTAAACCCCCATTCACGAGTCTAATTTAGTTGATTTTTAGAAACTGTATTTCTTATTTTATCTCACTGGCATACACCAAGCTGCCGCTAGAGCAATTTTTGTACTTTAACTTTTCATTAACCTCCACCCCAATAGTCAATTTACTGATTAATGAACTCGATTAATCGTTTGTTAATTGATCTTATATGCAGTTTCGTTGAGAAAAAACAATAACTGCGGTCTTTTATAAGACTCGTATATATTTATATAATGTACATAAAATAAAGTATACGATATTATTTAATTTAATATAACATTATATAAATAAATTTATTTATAATATTTTCTTCGTCATGTACGATCGATGGAAATTTTAAGGCTTTTTCAAAAATCTTATTATGGGTACAATCGCATATTCCTTCAGCATTTCCTAAAACTCATCACTTATTGAGCTTCAAGTGCTGAAGTATTATCATTCTCTCCAAATCATCTATCCATCCCAAAGTATATTTCAATTTTATTTCCATAATATTGGCAGAGAGAAACTGACTTTATCTAGTTTTCTGTTAAGTTGGCCAAACAACACCACCCAACAATTTCTAGGTTCCCCTCGGCATATTCTGATTGCAAACAGTAAGGATACAACAAGAATCAATGTTTGTAGAAAAAGTATTTTACAATTGATACAATTGTAGATTAGCAGTCACTTTTAAAAGTAGCGTGTCAGCTATTTTCAGAACTGATTAATAATAAATCATTAAACACGTGAAAGACATGATTCTAGAATCTGTAATAAATTCTGATCGTTATTTAATGTATTTCCTCAAACTAAAAAGATAACAATTCGGTAATTTTGAGTGTTTACAGAATTAAGATATCAGGGCCTCACACTTTGTAACATGTCTTGGAGATCTAAGAAGTAATCACGCGACGTCAGTAATAATCTAATTAAAATACTTATTTACAAGATCGCGTGTTTTGAAGAAAAAGAGAATTTGCTGAACCGTGCGAAGTGAGGCGAAGTGAAAAGGGTAGCATAGCTAAAAAGGGAAAAGCGCGATCAATATTTTAGTGAAACACATGATGTGCACAAAATCATCTTGTTCAATCTATTTTCCCATTCAGATTTTCTGTCAATATAGGTAGAAGTAATTGAAAAAAAGAGAGAAAAAAAAAAGGAATCTAGTTACCGCAATATAATAATTATTTTGACTCTTTCACTCATGTGACGTCATCTTAAATCGACCAATTAAACGAAACAAAATTTTGAATGTTGACCAATCACGCCGGAGTGAAATTATCGAAATTATATATATATTCCGTTTTATCACGCGAGATGCATTTGTTTTATGGTCAGTGTAGCCAACTCTATACCTACACAATATAATTTCTGAACATGTATCGCTGACCACTCTTGCTGTAGGCTGTGGGGAACTATTATTAGCAATGGACAATCGACAATCATAACGCAAAATGGAGGGTTCTTCAAAGTGTTTTGGTGAGCGTCAAAAGCGCAAATTGGTCTTGTCATCAGGAATTATAAACCACAGAATACAAAGCAAAAGACAACTATGTTATCTTTTTTTTTTCTTTCTTTTCTCAGTTGGTATTAGAAAGCCGAACGGTGGTGATTTTAATAGTCGACTTCTGTCCATTTCAGTCTCACGGTTTCTGATTAGAACAGATATTTACAAGTATAACTTTTTATACAAATGTTAATATTCTGTGTTCGAATTTCACATATATACGAATATCACTTATTCTATTCATGAAATAGTCATCAACCCATATTTTGCTCTTCTCTATTGGCATTACTGACAATCGGCATTCTTCTGTCGCAAGATTGCTTGAAAAGGAAATTGCTCGAGTACAAATATACAAATTTGTAAGCCAAGTTTAGAGGAATTATATTTATATTTTATTCATGAAATAAGTTATATTATTCGAGGGTCTGATATTCCACTCACTACGTTCATGAATTTCAATAATCTCAGACCCTCTCGTGATGTTTCTTGTGATAAATAGTAACATGTCAACCAAATGTACGTATAGTATCTTTTTAATACGGAGATAGTTATGATAATGTTATTGATATAGAAAGCATGTATTCTACATGCAACTCTCGCCAATGCTGCATTTTTTTTAATTATTTATTTACGGACGCTCTTTAACAGCTCAGGTCATCAGCGTCCCATTCAACTCAGGGCGTGAAACGGCCGACAAATTTTGCTCAGAGGCCTCTCTTTCAGGCTGGAGGTTCTTTTTCGTGCCGTAAATGTACGACACGGGACCCACGGCTTTACTTCCCTTCCGAAGGAAGCCATACTTGGGATTTTCACGCCCCGAAAAAATCCATCGGTCCTGGCCGGGTTCGAACCCGCGATCTTGGGTTTAGGAGGCAAGTATGGTAACCACTACACCACCAGGACCGACGCTAATGGTGCTGCCGTACATAATATTTTAATGTGAAACCATAATAAATTTATTTCTAAATATAAAACGAAAAGAACTTGCTAGGCTAGTGAAATAAGAACGGAAAATATGACATTTTTACATTACCACAAAAAATAACACCATATGTAGAATAACTATTTGAACGGAGCATAGACGCAGAGTTCAGTTTGTATTGGTAATACCCTACTCTCCGACATCAGGCACCTTCCATAGAATTGCCATTGATTTGCTTTACAGAAATTGAACGAATAATAAAAAATGTAATTTTTATACTCACTGTTATGTAGGTCAAATAGAATTTCGTCGCATAAGATACAACCGGGTGTAACAAAAAAGGTACAGCCAAACTTTCAGGAAACATTCCTTGCACGTAAAAGAAGAAAGTATGTTATATGGATATAGGTACAGAAACGCTTTATTTCTATGTTAGAACTCACTTTCTTTATAATACATTAATCACGGGAAACACGCATGAACAGAACGTACCAGCATACCACATGAAACTCTTTCTTATATGTCATTTCAACGCGCAAATGAAATAAAATGAATTGTCAAAATTCTCTGTAGAATTATGACAAATATAACTAACTGAATGAAGCGAGATTAGCTAAATAAGTAGAGGAACACAAAAGCAAATGCAAGAGAGTAGCAGCTGTACCTAATAATTACTCATATTAAGCAAAAAACGGAGCGGGAGTTTGAAGTTCCCTGCAAATTTATGACCAGTAAAAAACTGTTGCCATAATTTAACATAACACAAACAGGTAACATATATTTTGAAGACTACGATTTAGTTAATACTTAGGGCTAGGGTTATAATGATTTTCAATCTGTTTTTAGTGAGTCGTAGAGTTGATCAGTTGAATATCCGTGTTTAATGAAAAACTTGTGCATGAATTGGCACATAATTTATCGTATTATATATATTTAATTTCGACTAATGCAAATTAATGTGTTTTTTAAGCATTATTTCAACATTTGATTACAATATACCAGAATTATGTGCTTCCACAAAGCTTTCAGTTTACTTACGTGCTCTAATGTTGTTCCTGAAGAATTATTATTAAGACAACCGTTGCCAGCTGGCTGTCTCTAATATCAAAGCTCCCTCAATTGTCACGCATGGAAGCACTAATTATTGTTGTAACTGGCCCCATTGTTAACGGAAAATCTTCCTCCTTCACTTAAGGTGTGAGCTTAAATAGTGATGGTTATTTTCCGTGCTTTGGTCAGCGGTAAAAGGCACATTATTAAAAAAAAAAAAAAAGTAAATGAAAAATAATGTAACACTGTTAACAACGTAGCTAAAACAATAATTAGAAAAGCTGAAAAGGATAAAACAGTAAGAAAAAGTCACAGATTTGCAATGTCAAATCTGTGACTTTTTCTATCCAATATATATAATGTGTGTGCTTATTAAATTAATATGTCTTTCACTATGAATTAAAACCAATTTTCATATTTTAAAAATGTAATCACTTAAGTGATTAACTGCAATAAAATAACTCTTGACTTATATTTGGCACTGTACTAAATGTTATATGACATTTTAATTTGAAGTTAATATCAGTTTATAAGAATGCTGTAGAAACTTATAAGTTATCTTTTTGCTCCAAGGTAGTTTTGATTTCATCAAATAAACCAAACGAATAGCACAGTCTTGCCACTAGAAAACGCTACGCTGCTCTTCTCGTTTTCTCATAAGAAAGGATGCTTTCAATAAATTTGAAAAATCCAGAAAGTCTTTCTGACTCATTTCCAGAACTCTGAAGCGACTGCTACTGGAACTAATCATGTGGGAAGAAGATTCTAAGATTGTCATTTCTTCTTATTAAATTAAGGTCAACTGTAAATATTTAATTTCAGTCATTTTAATAAAATATTGATCTGCATTTATTGGATTTTACTAAAAGGTAATATTCAACAAGAAGATAAACTTGTACATACCATTAAAACAGTCACTTTCATTGCACCTGTCTGTTGAAATAAGTGCTAACTTCACAAACTTCTTCCCTGCTGGCAAGATGTTCTGATTTGAATAAAGTATAAAGTTGATGAGTAGTAAACTCATCACTGTGTCAGATTCACTACTAGATTCAAAAGAGATATTTGTATAATACCGTACATTGTTGTAAAAACAGCGCCAACACTACAGCTGTTCATTATTAACAACAATGGATTGTAGTGAGGGATAAATAAATTGAAAACATATTACGACTTAGGCACGGCCAGCTATTTTCTTATATAAAATCAAACATAACTGCCTTTTCCTTTCCAGTAATATTTCTAAAAAAATTAACACAGATGATTTTCTCATTGCGATATAAATTGAAACTCGGATGAATTTAATAATGCAATGTTGTTTGGGTCTCAATCTGTGCTTCAATGTAACATAAAAACCAAAAATTGTTGATTGTCTCCCCCCCCCCCGCCCAAAGAATGATTATTCTGAATATGTCCAAAGTGAAGGAAAGTACTGCATGAAAAGTTAAAAGCTTTGTGTCTGAAAATGGTTAAAAATGTTCAGTACTGCCTGAAAGTGTTTACAATAAAATTTATAACGAGAGATTAAGTTTACTGTGATGCGGCACGTAAATATACGCAGGATGAGAGGAGAGTCAATGATTGTTGCTGGAGAGTCTTCTACAAAGCATTCACAGTTCAGTTAAAATGGAAAGTTATAATGCCTTTTTGAAAAATATACAAATAAGTGTCTGCGCAGCTCCTTTACTCAAGAAAAAAGTTTATTGTAGGTTGTAACGAGAAAGAAACTGAAATATAAATGAAGAGGGAAATTGCAAGGATAAGACAAAGGATCTGTAGTAAACGTACTGGTAGATATATTAAAGGAAGAAAAGCAGTTTGAGATGATGCGTCTTTTTGACAATTATATGCAGCTAATGTTGGCGCATGACTATATACCGCGTTTAGGACGAGTGCTGCAAGATTGGAGCTGAAATGTTAAAACCATATTGTTAGTAGTAGGCTGGAGAAGTGGAAGCTAGACTTTTACATAGGTACTTGGGCATTACTTTTACAATGAACGGAAGGCGGGCGAAATATACTGACTTCCGGTTACATAGCAGAATCCCAGATATGCCTGGGACCGCCATGGGCACTACCAAGATATACAATGATATATGGGATAGAAATTTTGGGATGAAAACTCACTACTGACCTAGATTCAGCGAGGATATAGTTTCTAATAGGGCTGGGGAGGGGCACAATGAATTGCGGAATTAATAACAAATTCCGGGCCTATAGAGAGACCATAGAGCGTAAAACCAAAATAGTAAAGTACTGGTAGCGAATAATTCAAGGGAAAGAAACTTTAATTATGGCATTGTGTACTATGAACAAGCTGGGAAAGGGAGAGAACATGACATGCGCATCCAAATTAACAGAGAGATTGAAAACAATAGGACTTCTCTCCATTTAAATGACGAGTCAGGGGAATAGAAAGAGCGCATGGAAGAGAGTTAAGAACTGTATGAAGGATATGGATAGGAAACAGACAATTGCGCAATGTAGAGGAATGATTTCACTGGAAGTACATCGGGAGTAAAATATGAATGGAGGATGGAGCAGTACATCAAAAGAGACCATATTCACTAGACAGGGGCTCACGCGGCTTAGACTAGGGGCATGGCGTATGATGAATTTGAGCTAAAAATTTGTCCCATCTGTGAGGAGGAGGAAATATGGACACATTCTGATTGAATATATGGAAAAATGGAGGGGAAAATATTTACTACTCTCCTTTACGGGGTCGAACAGAGGAACATGGTCATGCTGGGCTCTGCTGACAGGCAAGGAAGGAGAGAAGAGATTAGGTAAATTTCTGATGAAACCGAGACAGCTCAGATTTGAAAAAACTGATAAGCGGGTAAGAGGTTGGGGACAAGTTAATTGTTTCCAGGTATGTGTTAAACATACTGGCATTTCCTTATATTTTTATATGAACTCTTCATATTTTTAAAAGTTCTTCTTATACTCTTTTAGTTTATTTTTCATTGGTTAATTAATTATATTTTTATCTTATTGTTAAGTACATATATTTCTTAAGATAATTTGAAGTAAATAATTTAATATCTTATACTAAACGAAACAAATTAGTGTATTATAAAAGCTCGTGCGATCGAATGGACCAGTGCCTTTTGAAGTTGTTTGTATTTCATTGGTACCAATATAACAAATACACCATCACCACTTGAACAATATGTTACCGGGACTAATTAAACAAAATGCATTATCCAAAATGGTGGGCGGCGGTTGTACAGCGGGAATTGTCAAAAAGCGGTTTAAACAATATTTGGCCGAGGAGCATTGAAAACAGGCATGGCGTAGTGCAAAAAGTCAAAAGACGCTTTTTGATATATATATCAGCAGGAAATAGAGGCGCAAAACATGCAGATGTCATCTCTGGACATTAATTTCTGCAGAGCGAAATTAAACCTGGATGGGATAAAGAAACCTATATCATGGAGTTAAGCACAAAACACGAGTCGGGAATAGCATGGCTTTGCCTGGAAGGCTGGGAGGCAAGTAACGTTGATGAGGAAGACAGAAGGATTTGCCCATTATGCTCGGAACAGGAAGACTGCGTGCACATTTCGGCAAAGAGTACACAGACAGAAGATGCTAGTCATTTTTGACTTCCAGTAGGGGGAGCCTGGAATGTCGGGACTTAATTGTAAATAGACGAAACTGACTAAACCTGGGCATGTTCTTAAATGAAATATGTAATTTTAGGGACAAGAAGTTTCTATAAATATTATATATAAATACTATTAATATAAGAATTGTTGTATATGAGTGTGAGTGCTTTCTTGTAATTGTTGCTTTATTTTGATCAAATTAATTTAAAAAATTAAGTATTTTAGTTCATGACCCACGAGACTTCTGTGAAATACCTAGTTTAACTGTACTACGACTACTGCTAAGAGCTTTGTATACAAGTAAAATGCTTTGCACATGCCATCGCCGAGTATGTTTTCAAAGTTTAATCAGTTAGTTGGAAATGTAAAGAAGGTGTTCCTGAAAGTACCGTTTCGTGTAACATCGTTCAAGTCAAAGGCCGTTGATGGCCTTTTCCACCTGCTCTTGTTCTCACAAGATGGGGAGCTTGAAATGTGGTCTACAACTACTAAGGCGAGTACTTCAAAAGAGTGAAAAGTGTTATTGAGAGTCTTTATGGCAGGGATGTAATGTCTAAGAAAGTAATCACAGGCCCGAAAACATAGACAAAGTATTGCTAAATTTTTGTTTGTTTCCCGCTGCAATTAATCCGTATAAGAAATCTCAGATAAAATTAGTTCACAATACTGAATTGATGAAAACAGTTAATATTTTGGGATATTTCCGGCAAATCTGCAGACGCAATAAAACAAAAAATGAAGTAGGCATTAGAAAAAATATATAGGGTTAAATAGCAGACATTCTCTCTGCGGAAAAAACACACTTGAAGAAATATAGGGAACTTTAGTACTGAAGTACTTTTAAATATGCTGTACTTTCTTGTGAAGAAGTATGGCGGAGCAGTCTGTGCAGGTAGATAATCGCCAGTTCTTTACTTATTTACATATAAAATTATTACATGTTGTCAGTCAGTACTGAAAAATATTCAATATACATGTAAACACAGAGTTAAAATATGTACATCCTGATGATAAGAATAATACATTTTGAGAGATATTTAGCAATTAAATAATGAAAAAGGTATGTGTATAAATGAGTTTGATTTCTGATAGAATGTCAACAAAACTGAGGCCATTTTTTGTTGTGATCTAAATCTGTTACTAAACATTGTGTTTAACGATAAAATCAATATCTATTGTAAGCATAGTCACATTTTTATAAATTATAAGGTATTTTGAATGAACTTTAGGTTTTAATTTTAAGGATATTCTCTGTTAGATCAATCCTAATAATAAATAAAATTATATCGCAAACGAAGCCGGAGTTTAATAGTCTAAGGCTGCCTCGAACAGAAGCAGCACATGATGTCTAAACCACCCAGTTAGATCAACTTATGCAATAGATCAGATATATATAATATAAGTCCATCATGCAAACTAAGCGATTTCTTCAACGAGGTGAATAACTTTTAATAAAAATGAATATAAACTCAAAATTAGACCTTATTAATTAATGTAATTAAATAAGTTATGGCATTGTTGTATGGGATTAGGGGAAAAACTAAGAGTTCTTGAAACCAATAAGTATTACAAAAGACGAATAATATTTTTAAAATTATTATTATTATTATTATTATTATTATTATTACTGAGATTAAACCACAAAAATTTATTTATGGTATACTATTAAATGAAATATATGACCACCGATAGGCAAAGCTACACCGTGTGCGTATTTTTAAACATTTTAAAATGCAACCAAGTTTATGATCTGAGTCCTTGATATCATCTTTACATTCACAATATAGAGAATTAACAGAAAGTTTCGAGATATATTGTGTATTTAAGAATATGAAGTTCATGTGTTTCATAAAACAAAAACAGGTTTCAATTCATAAAAAATATACAAAGCAAATAAAAACAATCGAACATTCATATATTTAATTTAATTTTAATGTTATTGTGGTAAAAACATATAACGCAAACGTTTTCTGAAGGTTATAACAGAACGCTTTTGCATACAAATATAATTCTCACACACACATTAGATTAATATTTCACATTTTCAATCTTCACGACGATGCTTTTGCTAACTATAAAACATATGCATCATCATAAATACTGTTTACATGCTGAATTAATTTTTAGTTTTATTTTAAGAGAAAATTAAAAAGCAAGAGCGCATTTTAAATTTAGGTTTTAAGTATACCCCTACTCCTAATGGTCCAATTTCCCTAATTTTCGGAAACTATTTGTTATTTTATTTAAATCGTAATATTTATAATTTTGTAATAAAGAAGCAAATATAGGTGCCATTAGAGGAAATTTTAAATTTTGGATTTCAGGTAAATTCCCACTCCTAATGGTTCAATTTCCCTTATTTCAGAAACTATTTTTCTTATTTTATTTAAATGTTATAAAAGGCATTTCGTTGCGAAAAAATGAAATATTACTACCCTTAAAGCGGTTTTTAAATTATGGGTAAATTCCCCTCCGATTTCACTAATTTTCGGAAACTATTTTGGTCATATTTTCATAGATAAATGGTATATGCAGAGTTTTTTTTTTGTGAAAAAGCAATTATTGGTTCTACTAGGAGGATTTTTAAATTTTGGGTTTCAGGTGAACCGGTCCCTTTCCTAATAATTCGATTTCATTAATTTTCAGAAACTATTTTCCCTATTTTATTTTAATGCTATACCCCGAGTTTCCTTAAAAAGGTGTAACATTGCGGAAGTTAAGCGATTTTAAAACTTTAATTTTACTCCTAGTAATTTTTCAGATATTTACTCCTATTAGTCGGATTACAATAATTTTCGAAAACGACTTTTATCAATTTATTTTAAAGAAATCTATCGAGTTTGGTCGAGATAAATGGCGGCCGCTAGATCGATTTTTCTATTTTTAAATCAGTTTTGCTTTAAGTTAACTCCCACCCCTAATGATCCAGTTTTGCTGGTTAAGGAAATCGTCAAATAATTTATTAATTGATGGTTATATCCAGAGTATCGTTGAGAAAAGACAAAACTTGCAACCGCTAGAGTGTTAAGGGACTGTGTGCATACATACAGATGTTTTTAATTGTAAGAGCCTAGTAGGTATGATCGATGCAGATTGGGATAGATTATTAATGCCATCCACGAGTACAACAGCAATAACTCATATTCCTTCGGAATGCGCTAAAACTCGACGTTTTTGTTCATATAAACTAGATATTCTCTCTTTTGACTCCATCTTGACGTGGTATACATAGGATTTTTATACAGATTTAGGATTTGAGAGTTTTTTTCTTTGAAAAATCACAAATTACCCTTCAACTCTTTTTCGCAGACTCCATAATGGCTTTCGATATAAAAAACTAATATTATCACGCAACGAACTGAAAGACTTCTGTCGGGACTTTTTAATTATAAGCAAGAAGGACACATTAAAGAATGTGAACCACTCGATATGAACAGAAATGGAATGCGTAGCTCAGGAAGTTAGGAACGTAAACATTGATCTAAATTCAGAATAATATATATGAGCTTTAATACAACATTGAAAGTGTCTGGCAACATGGCAAGCAAAAATTACTCACAATGTAAAATAAATAACACAAGGGGAGAAGTTCAATAGAAGCACAAGTTGGTGCCCGGAAGGTACCCAACTGCAAATATTGGATGTTGATTACCACGTGGTAAGGATCCGAAGCAAAAAAAGAAAGCAATGAGAAGATGTGAGAGAGAAAACATATTTCAACAAAGAGCTCATACTTGTAAAGTATTTCTTTTTAATTTGTTTTGTTAGTTTTTATTATTCAGCGTATGTGGCGCGACAATATTAAGGTTAGAGGCTGGGTGCTGTGCTGTGCTGTGCTGAGTGTTTCACTATGAATGAAAGTAATTAGATGCTGTTTGTAACATTTGCTTGTATCAAATAAAAGTACGTTTAGTTTTCAAGCGAGCTTTATGCAATTATACTACTTAACACAACACTACATATAATGACACTTTTCTCCATCTACAGGCACAAATGGTTTTGTCATGTATAATATCTGGTTAAGACTGTGCTTTCTCTCTTCGTTACTAGGTTCCATTTCCTAGGTGACTTTTGTTTAAAAATGAATCACATAATTTAAGATTCAGATTTAGAACACACACACACACACACACATATTCATCTTAATGGAAGGAATATGTACACATTCTAAGCGAATGTTGAGAGCATCTCATTGTTTAGGGACACTCTAGTGCCGGGTGAAGATTATACATGAACAGAGGGGAGTTAAACATACATGACTCATCATTTACTCTTCTTCTTTTTCTTCTTTTTCTTCTTCTTCTTCTCATTTGGCTCTACAGCCTGGTGAGTCTGGGCCTACTGCGGCGACTTCTACCTCTGTTTCAACTTTATTGATAGAGGGTAGTATTGCTGATCACATGCCGGCATCCCGTCGGTCATTGTCCTCACGAGGCCGGGTGGACTCTTATTACAGACCTCCCTAACTTAAAAATATTCCTAAATAGGTACCAGCAAATATTTTATTTCCATGATTAGAATTTCCCTAAACGTCCGCTGTGGAACTTCCTAATAAAAGAACTTTTGGTTTTAGACAGTTCCGGCTAGCTACTCGGGGAAGGGCTCATTCGCTTTTGTCACTTTCTAATACTAGATCTAAATATTCACAATTTTTATCTTTTGCATAAAAAATAAATTAATAGAATTACTAATTAGGTGAAAAGTGAGAATTAAAAAAACATAATGCTTTTTCAATAGCGCGGTAGGACATTGCTGTATACTCAAGTAGGAACAGGACAAAAAAGGCAACAGTGAAGTTAGTACAGGCATAAAACAAGAGAAATCAGTCACAGTAAAACGGTTTACGTATCTGCTATAAAATGAAATTAGAACATTTTATCTAAACATAACTGTTAGAAGCTTCTTGTCATTTTCTAAGACAGGGGAACACTGCAACATATATTACTTACCTAAGCCGAAGCAATAAGCAAGATATACATGTTGGTATCAGGTGCAGAATCTACTGGTTGATGGCACAACAATATAAAATAAACAATAAACATAAAACTACGCCTTCAAAGTTGTGCCCTGATGCACATATACGGGAAGCATAGCATATTGGTTGCGTCTTGCAGTTATTTTAGGGATGAACAAAATGAGACGTAAATATACCATTCCTTTAAGTTTCTCTAACATTTAAACTACAAACTAATATTCAATCGTACACAGTTATTGATGTGTTTCTTTTTTCCTGTATTTGTGTGCCTATATCTAGTATCTGTTAGCGATCCTGAACTGTTAAATAGTGTATTGTCAGTTCGCGTGAGCAAAGTATTAACGCAATGACAAGTTATTGAAACAAAAGAAAACATGTGTGTACGAAGTATTTTAGCACGTTTACAATAGGCACCTATTGATGGCTGTTAAATCAGTCACTCCTTTTACCTAACCCTTAAGGATGTAATCTGGGTTGCCTGCCTATGTGTAACCGGAAAATTATACTCTAAAGAAAAGCAATTTAATTGACTTGAGCCTCAGTTCTCTTGTGAAGTGTATGCCCCCTTTCTTCTAGCTTGATTGATCGAAAGTGAGCTCTCTTCAAACATTTCTTCAACTAATTCATGGAAATAGCATTAAAATAGATCAGCGCCTTAGAGAAGACAGGCCAGGATCTTTTAATGAATTTACGGATGCTTATTGTTGACCGCATGGGGCCTAGCTTTTTTATGAAGGAATAACGTTAACTATATTTGAATAGCATATCAAAAAAGCAGGAGAACTGTACAAAGGAAGGCCAAGGAACGACTGAAGGCAGCCCACAGATGTGCAATGCAGGGAGGAGATCTCGTTGATTGGAATGGAACAGTACATCAAAACAGGGACAGACTCATTAAACAGGGACTCGCTTGGTTTATACTTGGAGCATAGCGGCAGATCAGAATCTCTATTGAAAATGGGTTAGGAATCTGTCCTTTATGTGGAAACGAGGCATCGTAGTCGCATATCCTGGCGAATTGTAACAACACTGAGACAGAGGAAGAAGTTTTGATTCTAACGTATGGTGCAATAGACTCGTGCGTAAGTTGTAAGAATATTTCTAATTTGAATATATATAAAACTTAAATCAATTATCCATTCGTTAGGAAACCATGCGACTCGTCTACCAAAGCAACGGTATAAAGATGTTGATCGGCATGATTGTGGCACCTCGCTCCTCCAGGTCTACGCTGATCGAAGAACAGTGTCATTATCACCTTTTACTCTTTGCTCTTCACGGGTGGTGTGGTTCTACATGTTTTCATTGTCTGCTTGCACAGTGTGTTGCCGAGTTATAATGATGGCAACCAATCTCGTCCAGTCACAATACAGAGCAGGAAATTGCCGCTCTCCAATCGATAGCAATCCAGGTGCTGTTGACAGAAAGCTGGACATAGTAATTTTTGAAACTGTAGCATTGGGTCTAAGATTCTGTACAGTAAAAGACAGGGAAAGCTATCCAAAATGTACATCCGGCTATCAGGAGGCAATATTTCATATTGCAATTAAATAACATGAAAGTCCAGAACCCTTGAATAACTATATAGTAACAATCTTTTGTTACGACCAAGATCCATAACTACTCTGACAACATATTATAACAGTGCTCTAAAATTGGGCAAAACCTCTATTCACGATTTATCTTTCAAATCAAGCAAATTGCCACGGGTGAGCGAGGTCGTTAAGGCGCGGACTCGTGAGCGGGAGGTATTTTCCAGGTTTTCCTCAGTCCTCATAACTGGCAAATGCCGGGGAGGTACCCTAAACTTAGACCTGGAACGTTTCCTTCCTTAAAAAATCCTTTCCCAATACATAATTTCATTTCATGTAACACCAGTGTTCACCGCCTGTGGTGCCTCAGCAGAAAAACGGGCGTTAAACACCATTAAAAAAAATGAAGCAAAATTTAGTTTCAAAATAACTCTAAACCTGGTAACCAAGGTAGGCAAGAACCATTTTCAATTTCTAAAGATTAACCACAATAGTTATTTCCCATGGGAATTTCTTACCTATGGCCTGCCAAAGTGCTCGCGCTGACTCAAAGTAATAAAATAACCCTTCGAGCGTTTAGATAAGGCATGTAGTAACCAATAAAAATAAGTCCAGATAACGTCACAACGCTCAAGTGACAATACCTAGGAAATAAAACAGCAAGTTTCGATTGGCAGAAAGTTTTCTAGTGCCAGCGATAAAACACTAAAAATAATATCTGGCCATTTGGAAATGTAACATCACATTTTATTACTTTTTTTTTTTTACCGTTCCTTTAGTTTCCTAAGAACTACAATAACATACGGTCAGTGAAGCGGTGTGGGGTTTTTCTTATAAGTTAGCCCTCACTAGTTTGCACGCCATGGAGGGGGCAGTAAGCCTGTCGCAGTCGTGCGAACGGTATTGTGTTGATAGTTTCTTAATTGGATAGTATACATAAAGTGTATTGAGCCTCGTGTGTTTACAACGGCACAGTATATCTTAATGTACCATTCACATGTGTTAACTCAATGGTGAAAAATCATAGGGCCAATTTTTTTTCAGCATACAGTTGACTGTGAAATACCATATGAACCTCTTTTTTCACAGAATTAATCGAATATTCACGAATTTTTTAAACAGGACTCTCCACTGCTTCTAAGACAAGTGTTATTAGTAAGAAATTGTGTCCCCTCGGTCCCAATATTTAACAGCCTGTGATTATTATCTCTGAAGTTAATTAAAAAATTCCTGTACAAAACAAACCCACACACCATACAAGAACTCAAAGATAACATTCGTTCAAAAATGATCTTTCTCAAAATGAACCACAGGGAGTTGTGAATAATTTCCCAAAGAGATGCTCAAAATGTGCGGAGAACGTAGACGGCCATTTTTAACACCTCATTTGATAATTTGGTAAGTAACAAACTTCTTACTGGTTTTTGTGTTGCTGCATGGTTGGTTTGTTTTATTGTTTTACTCTCCTGCAAAACACCAAGACCTGGCTTGCCAGCTAACCTGAGTCAGTCCGGTGGTATAGTGGTAACCATACTCGCCTCATAAACCTAAGATCGCGGGTTCAATCCAGACCATGGTAGATGGATTTTTTCGGGCGTATAAATTGTAAGTGTTTTTTTCCTTCGGAAGAGAAGTAAAGCCGTGGATCCCGTGTCGTACATTTACGGCACGATAAAGAACCTCAAACGTGAAAAAAGAGGCCTCCAAGCAAAATTTGTCGGCCATTTACGCCGTGAAGTGAATGGAACAATGATGACCTGAGATATTAAAGAGCGTCCGCAATCTAAACAAATTAAATCCAGCTAATAGGGCTTACAAGTGGCACGCTCGCCCATAGGCAAAACACAAAAATTGATCGCAAAGTAGTGACCCGATGTCACAACATTCTTGCATCTTCCGGCATTCTTTTTTACTAATCCAAGTATCTTCCTCCATTTATTTTACTTATAATTATATCCGTTGTTTTCATTCCTGGTCAGTGTAATATTTTAAATACTTGTTTTGAATATCAGCTGGCACAGTTTCATATACATTCGCCACTTCTCAGATTTTTTTATTCCTTATTCTGTCCATCAGAGATATCCTAGCAGAAAGTCTTAGGCATTCATTTCTTGTACTAGAAGGCACGTCTTCTCTTCTGTTGAAGCATATCCATATATTTTAAGCATTAAGAGCAGCACGTTTCGTATGTCCCTGTTCCAAAAAGTTCAGTTTACTTCTGATATTGAATTTTTTTATTTCATTATACAGTTTTCTTGTATATAATTCAGTTTCACACGAAAATATTTTTATTCTGTAACTTTTATCATTACTTCTTTTTTCATTGATAAATTTGCGTATTCTTCTCATAGGCACAAATATTTTATCTTTGCTTCATTAATTTCTAATATTTACTATAAATGATTAATTAAATCTCACTTTATTTTTCAAAGTCTGTCGTCTTTCTCTTTAAACAAACTTGGAATATCTTCCCTTATTCCTTTTGAAATTATAAACGTTTTAAAAAAACCATTCTAAAATTTGACATGTGAGGATGGAAATTTATATTATGATTTTATTGTATTTATTACAGTTACACTAATATTTGTCCGTTTCTGGTTTATTAAAAAGGAACTATTAAGTTTACAAAATAGCCGTGAAATTCCATTTCTTTTCAATTAGTTGAGTAAGATAAAATTATTGTACAATCATAATCGACCTGATCGTAAACCACATTGTTCTTCATCTTCAAAATTGTATAAGATCTTCGTTTGCTAATCATATCACTATTTCTTAATTAATGTGACCGATTTTTAATATTTTGTTGCATATGTTTTTCTATAGTTATGTCATTTCTTGGCCCTCTATTTTTATAAAAGGGTGTCTGTTTTGGTGGTATCTCAATGTGTGCCCGAAATATTTGATTTAGAATGTTGAGCAATTTAGTTCTACAGATACTTCTCTGCGAATTTAGGCCCTGCCATTCTTTATGTTCTACAATCTAGACTACTCCCAACTACTTCTTCTAACCGCAGTTCCATTCTCTCTGTTTATTGAATTATATAAAATATTCATGATGTGGCATATGGGGACACTTAATAGAAAATGTGCCTTAATAATGGAGCTTACTAATTAAAATACTAAAAATTAGACCCATCATTATTGTTAACAGTAAATATTTTGAGTTCAACAATCACGAGCCAATTTCTCCCTCTTCTGGTATGTGTCAAACATAGGAAAAGACTTTACATTACCCATAGCGAGATTCTGGAGTGGTTAGAACTGCAGTTCCGAGCGATAGCGGAGAAAGTCGAACTTACTGATTTTCCACAGATATATAATAAGGATATCGAACACTATGGCACGATAGCTCAGATGGTTAGAGCGTCATGCTATAATGATTTCGTATCCACATATTCATGTTTGTTTTTTTTCTCTGCCAGAGTTAAAGGAAATGTGTAACCATTACAATGATTCACCTACTAACAGTACTACGCATACAATGCGCTATAAATTGATATTTACGATTTTTTCCTACTGGAATCAAAGACGATTTACTACAATTACAGTGATTTACTCACCCCTACCAATTTGTATCTATGAAAAGGAGGTGAGCGCAGGCCGCCAAGCCGTAGCGAGCGTAGGGTTCGATTTACACCCTCCCCCAGACTGTTCTTTTCCCCAGGTTTTCTTTAGTCCTTATAAATGGCAAATGCGGGGAGGTACTTAAAACTTAAACCTGGAAAGTTTCCTTTCTTAAAAAAAATCCTTTCCAAATTTATAATTTCATTTCATGTATCATCAGTGTTCATCGCCTGTCGTGCATCAGTAGTAAAAACTGGGCATTAAACACTATTCAAAAATAGCATAATACTGTTGATCAACTTTAACTTATCAGTACGTTGTATTATTTGCGCCACTCCTCCCTTACTGATTTATAGGGATTTGGATAGGAGTACGCCCCTAGTGTCCAGCCTTTTGTTTAGTTAGCTGTAGCAAATAGCGGCTGCTCTTTCGGTGCTGTGACAATATTAACAAATATTTAAATTCCTTTATGCATTTATTTTTGTATTTATTGAGTGCAGTTAATATTTTCTTTGATATTTCTAATGACCAGTTTAAAATACGATTCTATTCTTCAGATGAGCTGTCTCTTCGCAATGACACATTTCGCTTTCTTTGTTATTGGTTTTCTTGTTAGACGTCACTAATTTATTTTTCTTTAATATTAAGCGATTTCAAGTACCTCAATTTCTTTTTGTTTATTTTCCTCTTCAATCGCATTGTCTTTTCAATATTGACTGGTATTTTTTCGCTATTTTCAAAGTTTTTATTCTATTGTTGCATTCCGTTTTCCATTTCTTAATATACATCTGTAATTTATTCTCATTATGTTTTCAGCTTTTCATCCCGTCTTTTTGATACATGTAACAATTTCTTACAAACTCAAAGCTTAGTTTTTCTTTTCGAGATCTTGTACTCCATTAAGAGACGAGTTTTTAACTCGTGTAATAATACAAAAATTTTGCTCTTATCAGATATTGCTATTCCACATTCAATTCTTCAGACATATTTTATTTTTATTTCACTTTTTGTTTTTTTTATCAGTCTATTATTGAAAGTAAACTTTTGTTTTCAGAATTAATGTATACTTTTTTGTATTAATGTTAAATCTTGCTACTAAAAGTGATTTTGGCATCTTTTTATCAAAATTTCTCCACTATGATTACCTATTTCTTCACTAACTTCTTTTTCCTGCTGTTCCATTAAAATAGCCTAAAATTAAAATTATCCAGTTATTCCCTATACCTTCTGTAATCCTTATTAAATTTTCATAAAATTGTTCTTAAAATATTGCAGGCATTATTAGTAATACATGCCCAAAATGCAGAAATAATTTTGCTTCAAACTTTTGGATGAAACATCTTTGTCTCTTGCGTATTAAAACGGGAACTGCACTTTTAATCCCATGTTCTTTTGACACCCCACATGCAAATAATCTTTTCGAACCCCGATATTCTTTTTTGTCTTTGTTATGACTACAACGTTTTTATTCTTTATAATTCATTTATTAGTCAAACATTCATTTATCTTATCTGCCAATTCCAAGTATAACTATTCAAATTTCATGTACATAGATTATGCTTTAAACTATTCATCCAGCTTCTTCACTGGGTCGGATCGGAATTCCTCCCCCCTTCACTCATGACATATGCAAGCCCCTCCTACCCACTACAAGAATATTATGGGATAAGGATAAAATTGTGTTTGGACATGATCAATGATCAGGAAGTGGAGCAAACCAAGAGCTCATGTGGATATGGTAGCTAAGAAAGAGATAGGGTACTTGCACGTTAACCGTTTTTACGAATGATAGGATAAAAAATTACTTTAACAAATTAGCACATTGGTCATCTGTTGCTGCTAGCTACTTGTCAACTGGCCCTAGCTCAATAAGGTGTAGAGATAAATAACTTTAGACGTTAAGGACTTCAGTATTATTTGTCATTGATTCTTTCATTCCATTTAACTTCACAATTGCGGGACGAAAAAAGCTGGTACAAAAAATAAATAAAAGTTGTCTTATTTCTGCAACAATGTTCACATTTGCACTACCAGTTTCCCTCAGACTGCATAGCAAACTTCCCCCTTTCTTTACTTTCTATTTTGTTAATTGATATTCAATACATAGTTGTTTTGGACTGTCTTTTTTTTCCTAATGAAACATTTATATTTAGACGGCGCCGTGGTCGCGTAGCTAGGCTGCTCAGCAAGACGACCCCGGTTCGATCTCAGCAGCCATAAGTGTGATCTGGGAATATTTTGTCTTGATCTTCCGGATTTCGTCCCTTCTCTATTATCACCTCACCCCTGTCTTTACTTTATTATTAAACGCAATACTGTCCACCATTTCTTGGTTTCAGATGGACTATGCAGCTGCCCACTTCCGCCCCTTTATAGAACTCCGATTGCTTGCCAGCAAATGAGCTTGCACCGCTCTATTTCACTTTTATAATGATAATGTAGCTCTCATTCTTCAAGAAAGTTTGTCTTAGAAATAAGAAAACCTCTACAGTGAGAACTCTTGAAATGCATTAATGGCATTTCCTTTATGTGCCAGCTTCCTTCCAATTAAAAACTTCAGCTTTACGCTCGGGTGTCTGACCTTCACACAACTCAACAGTATTCGTAGCATGAGGAAGATATTCGTTAGTTGGGCAGCCAAAATCGGGAGTTTCCACTGTCAGCATCATGAACAACACGAGTTTTATGTAAAATGTGTGCAGTCATTCTATTAGCTTAACATTTTTTATTACTCTTTACAATTTCTAAAATCTTGTTTATCGCAGGACACTTTTTTGATTAATTTGTTCTTTTTATAGCCCCATTGATATTGTGTCTTAATACGGAAGTTATCTCCAATTCCTCAAATCAAATTATATTTTGTTTTGTTCGTAATACCTAAAAATGGACCTAAAAGATAGAGAGAATCTGTTAAAAAACAGACAGCATAAAGTTTTAATACAATTTATTCATTAGAAGATATTTTGGATACATCACTCATAGTGAAACTACCAAGAGGTGATCCAGACTGTGAAAGATCACATGGTCTAAAACATACGATATCGACAACAATGCTGACCATGCGTAGACTCGAAGTGACGTCTTTGCGCTCGCAGAAACAGAGTTGTACTTTTTTGTCAATTTGGACATGGTACGATAGTCGGCATGTATTCTACGTTTGAAATTGTGGTGGGCTTGTGGCTTCACTCGTATAGGCTACCGTACAAGGTGTCCCGTTGAAAAATGCAGCTAGGTCGAATTTGGGAATCAAACAGACATACCTGTACGAATAGGAACGATCGAGGTGCACCACAGTAAGGAGCTGCGCAGTTCAACTTAGGTGAGATCGTCATCAGTGCCAGATGATCGCCATGAGATAATCTCAGGATTAAGCGAGAAATCCCCAGTTCGTCACTTGACGTTACCCGGACCAAATTCTCGAGCGTTAGAGCTGCAGTCCCGAGCGATAGTGGAGAAAGCCGAAGGTAGTGCAACTTTCAATATATAGCTAGATAATTAAGTACTCGAGCACAACGACACAATAGCTCAGATGGTAATAGCGCTATGCTATTAGTATGAAGGTAGTGGGCTCGTATCCTCACATTCTGGCTTCATAATGCTCTATAAATTAATACTTAAAATAAATATAATAAATAATTAAACCCTAACGTTTCTTCCAATTGTATAAATTTTTATGGTCATATTTCCAAGCTACCGCAACGGAAAAACATCCAAGGTCTTCTCTTTTATAAAATTCTTACATTCAAGTTAAAGCTTATGACAGGCGCGCGCGCGCGCGCACACACACACACACACACACACACACACACACACACACACATATTTTACTAATTACAATGCCAAAATGATTGGGCATACATTACAATTATATTTCAATAGGAGCTGATCGCAGGAAGTGTTATACGCTAATAAACACAAAAGAAAGTTTGATTTTTTTAGCTAAAACTTTCTAAATGAATATTTTCATATATGCATTATTATGAATGTTCTGTTATTCACATAATTTTTCCCTTACAAGTTTTCAGTTGTTTTTTGAGAATATAATACGAATATTATAATTTTTCACTAAAAGTGCGCACATTGTTCTACTCTTTCGAATAAGATACGGAAGCAAACATTTCTGGTATAATTTAAAGTTGAAGGTTACGTCAGGCTGTAGTTTCACATGTTCTATTATTAGCTTTTGGAGCTGGAACCGTTCTTTCACATACCGCACATTATCTTTCACGACTGTTCTAGATTCACTTTTCATTTTGCGTTAATATCAATGTACTCAATTGGGCCGAATGGTTTCAATCATTTCCTTCATATCTTAAGGTTAAAACATACATAAGTATATAAGAAATTAACGGAGTGTCTCATATAGGTCACAACCAGATTAAATTTATAATGAAAAATCAAACGTACGAGTCTAATGAAGTGACAATACTGAGTCAGCTTATGGAAAATTGGCACGCAGCTTAAACTGAATGTGATTTATCTCACATTAGCCCATATGGCTCTTTCAACTACCTGCCCTTCGAATTCCCTAGAAATTATTTTTCCACAGTTAATCATTCCTATCTGCAATTTTGATAGAAATTTTAGCGTATTGAAAGGGAACTGAAATAAGAAGGGGCAACCATTGATACTATGAACTATCACAGAATTTTTGAAACATGGTAGAGCTATTTTACTAGTTGTCTAACCAAAATTACTTATAAATCATCATGCACAACACTGCACTTGTTAAAACTCTCTAACTCAGAGGTTTGTTCACACGATATGTGCGAGTAACAAAACTGTCATTTCTAACCGAGCTTTTGACGTTGTTAATGGCTCATAGCTAGAGTAATGAATACATGCTCGTCCTTCGGTATTCTGTAATCTTGAACTCTATTCCAGGCTACTTAAGAATATTCTAGTTAATATGCAACAGGAAATAAGTGATCGGTCGTCAAATCATAATTATGAATCAGGACCCTTCACAAATGAGATATAAAAACTCAAATACTGGAATTGTATGGAACTCGTGAGCAGAGAAAGTTCCACCAAGCAAAATACATCGGCCATGGGGTAACTGGAGACAATGAGCAGACGACGAGAAGACGCTACAAGGAATCGTCGCTTACCAAACACTTAAGTATTCCGGCAAAGTTCTCAGGCTGGTGATGACAGAAGTGTACGACATCAACGGGCTACCAAGTTACGACTGCGTGAAAATTTGCATCTGAGTACAAGAGCCGTCAGTGCAGACTAGGACACTAAAAACGCCGCGCACCCCTTGCTGAAACGGAACTGTTGGCATCGACATCGGATGGTGTTCGTGCAGGAACTCCAATGGGGACGATTTCGAAAGCAGATATAGCTATTGCGTCTAGATGCTGCAGATTCCACACGAATCTAGTACAAATCTTCCCAAATGACTACACTGGCAAGAAACACAACACTCGTATTGATCCGATGAAAAACCAAAATGATCCGCCGATTGAGGTATAGCAAGTTCCCTCGTTTCCACCCGGCAAGCTTTTTAAAGGAATATACCAGTTTTACGCTCTGTCGGGTTTTCACCTCCATTTCAGATAAAGTCCCATAAACAAAAAGGTGTTGTCACGTCTCGCAAATATACTTCATAGGCGAAAACATGATTCCGGGCCAAGAACTTATTGCTAAGAAATGCAAAACATAAGACATTCAAAGGCTACATTAAATCTTAAAGATGTTATATTACATGCTATAAACCAAAATAGCTTGGTCATTTCTTTGCTGGATTCATCAGCTTTGTCTCCAGACACATGGGTGACGAATCTACCATCTGAGTCCGAACATAAAATTCACGTTCTTTGTTTGTTGTGTGCTGTTCACATTTTCTCCAGTACTCATCAATACCGCTGTTAACATGGGTGTCACATTGTGCTTTCTTACGCGATGTTTCAGTCCAGCACGCACTATCAATACACAGTGATAAGGAAGTAGCCTTAATACTTCATTCCAGATGCTTCAGCTAACTTGTCTTTGCTGCTTTTATTTGCTATATCAAAACTGTTTTAATTGGAACTGGGTTCGATATGGAAATATTGCATTGCTGTATGAAGGCCAATATTTTCTAGATGAATGTGTACATATTTTCATAATGATAACTGGCATTATCCAACAAAACACAGGTAATTTTGGAAATAGTTTTCAAAATATTGTTATTCATTTCGTCATGGCTGTCAACCTTGGCACCAGCAATATTTTTCACCGAAACATAGAAAGAGTTCAGAACCCAACGCTCACCTTCCCCATCATGTAGCACCATTCTCTTTCCTGTGTTGAGTGTACAGGAGCAGGTTCCAGCCTGTCTTTATAGGGTCATGTATACCACTCGATATCTTTCAGATCGCAATTGACATCCTCTTAAGTATTTAACCCCTAAAGCATTCTCCGAGTTGATTCCATGATAAAACGCCTTTTATTAATTGCACGAAAGCGAAACCCAAGTTTTCGTAAAAGATGCAACAGGAACATTCTTTTGTTTGGGAATTGCAAGCATGTTAAGAGCTTTTGGAGTGTTGGAGGCTTTCCTTGCCAACAGACGCTGAGATTTCTCGCCGAACTATTGCACATTAAAATGCATCACTAGTTTTGATTTTATTCCTGCCTTTTGGGTATTAAGGGCCTTCTCTTGATGATTTTTGTCTGTTGGCCTACTCAATTCCAAAATTGGTCTCACTTATTGGACCTTTACCTAGTTTTTTCTTCATAACAAGGCATACGCTTTACAGGTCATTTTCTGGCACTCTTTGTTACTGGGGCCAAGTACAAACTCCGCAGAATTATGATGCATTTCCTCTTGCAACGTATTACCACGCACTTGCTCATCATTAGCTATTCATTTATCAGAATTATTCTAAAGTATTGTTTCTATTCCTCTATTGTTAACACAAACGCCTAGTCAGTCGAGAGTCACTGCAGCTAAACTGTCCATACAACAAACGAAAAATACACGCTGGCTTGTAGGCCGTCGATTCTGAACTGAACTAAGACTGCAAACTGTAAATGGGAACTAACTATAAACTATCGACTCTGAAATCTTAACTCAAACTGCAAACTACAATTTCCACTAACTTGGAACTGAGAATTGCAACTATAAACTAGCTCAGAGCCTCAAAATTATCATTTTATATCAACATCAAAGTAGGATGTCTTGTCACTTTTTAACAATTCTGAAAAGGTAACTGACTCACTAGCTCAAGAATTTATATATATATATATATATATATATATTATTCACAAAGAAATACATGTTCTTATTGCCTTTTTGTTAAAAGCATAACACTTCTTGTTTACTTCATTCTTGCTAGAAAATTTATATGGCCCTGGCTACAAGTTGTAACAGGGATTCCCCTACCCCTTACGAAAGCAACCAAATAAAATAAAGTATTAATTTGGAAGCAATCGAATGAAATAAAGTATTAATTTATCCGGCATTAAACATATAATTCTGACAAGTGAGTAATATTTTCAGTTCTCTGCATATTACAAAGAGAGTTGTGCTTCTCAGAATTGTAAGCCGAGGGGAAAAAGCATGATAGTTTATGGCTTGCCCTGACCCAGGCCACAAACCAAGGCGAGAAAAACAAAATTCTTTTAGCGAACGTTGAGGTAGGTCATCACCGCCATCCCTCTTGCATTCGTTGCGCTGTAGATCATGTGCCGAACGCGAAATTTAAAGCACCAATCAGAGAGCATGTGCTGTAATCAAAAAGTTTGAATTTCGCGAACTTTAAAATATTATAGCGTCGGTGACCGACCGACTTGAACTGAACAAAACTGTCGGAACGCCGCGAGTTCGGGGTATTCCAGTTGAAAGTTTGGCAGTATACGACAGCCAAGTGGTAGTACGAGTTCATTCAGCGTTCTAGTCCACAGTTTGGCAGCATTCTAGTGAAGTTCAGCAGTTCGGCAACCAGCATTCTAGTTAAACCCAAAAAACAGTAGTTGTCTCCCAAACAATATTCATATCTTAAATAAACGAACGTTTAAATCTATTCAGAGTTTTCACGAACCCCGCGTTCTCATTTGGTCATCCCTGACAATTCTTCTTGTCCCCGAGGAGCGCCCTAGGCGTCTCCCCCCCCCAAAAAGATACTAGCACTAATCATCGAAGTCGAGGCAGCGAGGAGGTTCATCTCCTCGTATCGAAGTGAAGCAATACCAGGAACGTGTAGAGGAGAAGGAGAGAGGACTACAGGATCTGCAGAAGGCATCACGAGGCAGCCAACATCCTGCCCCATTGAATCCTACATCTGCGATTCTTATCCTGAACCCTAAGATAAACCAATATTATAATCTCAGTCCTTTTAGCATACCATTCCCCCTTCCCTACACTATATTATAATATCCGCTTCAAAGTTTTCAAATATAGATGAAATACGTAAAGTAATATAAATATGAAATGCCTCAGACAATAAAAGGTAAGTCGAGAAACATTTAAAAAGTATTTTGGCAATAATAATTTGATCAGTATTATTTGATCTTAAACATTACAGGCGAAGCAATGGTGAAATTTTAAGCTAGAGGAGAATTTTATGACTCTGAGAGAAATGTGTTAAAAGTTTGTAGAAAACGTTCTAATACAGCTTACCTTCCGTACAGATATTTTTAAGCTAAATTAATTTATCAAAATCATTGAAACCAGAACACACATTTGTCAGTGTTCAGATAAAATTTATTTATTATTTGGAAAAGAAATGTGAACAAAGAAATATATTAATTTGCTACATTGAACAAATTTCTGCAATGGAATGAAATGGAACTATAAAATATCTCGAGATTATTTTATATTCATGATAAAACTAGAACTTCACGTTGACAAATAATGCTTTGAATGCAACCGATTAATTGCAGATTATACCTCAGCAGTTCAACAACTGAGCGGACTCAACGCTGAAGCTAGGTTCTTTTTTCAGTACTGATATCAAGTTTTTTGTAAGCAGGAGAACTGTGAGTGAGTGGCCTAACTTTGTCCGGCATTTCTTCATATTCTATAGTTAGTTTCTTATCAGCTGCAGAGTTGGCATTAAAATATAGATTAAGACTTATCGCGATAAAAATGTGTGTATTAAACTCTCAAAAATTGGTTCGATGTATAAATAGGTAATCTCAAAGTATTTTTGTAAATAAATTCTAGTTTTTTTTTAATTTTCATAATAAAGCTATTCTCTTTTCTTCATAATAAAAAAAAATGAAAAGCAAAGTAGTTAGAGAAATATTTGCCTACAAAAAGTTTTACTATATTTTTATAATCATATTTGAGTTAAGATTTTTAATATTTTTATTTCGTACATACGATAATATGTTAAGATGTATACACTCTAATTAAATTACCATGGAGACTTTGAATGCACGACTATTAGAGTAAAAATGCTAAATACAGTTTATGAAAAACCCGCAATAGTTTCTTGTATAAAAGTAATACACTGGTAAAGGCAACCTTTCATTTACTTTGAAAAGTTCAAAGTAGTCAGTCAACAATGAAAATGTTCCATTCCGCAGTTGTCAGAAATAAATCCAAAGAGTTTAGAGTCAAGTGTATCTACAAGGGAAAGCTGCAACAAAGTTTCTGATCCAGTGACTTTTGTCTTAAAGTTTTCTGCTGGGACATTTTCTAAGAAGTTGGTTGACGGCAGACGAAATACGTCCCAAGTTTTTTTCTCATCACTCTGTAACAGGTAATAGAACACCATGACAGTGAAGAGCTCTTGGATATGAGCACCCACAAAAACAGCCCACAATTTTCACTCCGTTGAGTTGAGGGAATCTGTCAGTCATGTGCTGTGAAAAGCTGGTTTAGTTCTATCCATAGCTTTTACGAAGTTTCTCGTCAGAGCGGTAGCATAGTTTCCAGCGTTTCTCTCAGGGCTGCCGGAATTACATAGAATTGTGTAACTTCATATATCCGATTGGAACGGTTAGAAGAAGGTTTCTATTATTAATATTCACTTTCGAATAATCATTCTCGTGTTCAAGTGTGATGAGCAGAACTCGATTGTCTGCGAATTTACTAGCCGGGCTTGACATATTCGTAGTATAGCGCGACATCCAGGCTGTTCAGCATTAGCATTGCAAGCACCTTTCGTGTGAAAGTCCGTATATCGGATCGGTATACTTTATTAACATGTCGCGAAAGTGTTTAACTGCCGTTACATGAGTCGAGGCAGGAACGGATAAATGTCATTAAGCTTATATCATATACTGTTGGCAGGTAGGTCTCTGTGATACTAAAATTAAACTAATTATGGTACTTACAATTAGCATTGATGGTATTTGTATTTCATGTACTTAATAAAAATGCACAGTTTTAATAATGAAATATAAGAAGCTAAGACAGCAAAAACACAACGTTCCACACTTTCCATCCAAAATAAGTCACAATTGAAACAGAGTGATGACAATGAACTAAGACCCGCCCTTATCAGCTATAATCACTTTTAAATTGCTCCAAGTTGAATGCAACAATGCAATCTGACTTCGCTTTAATCCAACCCGAGGCAGGCCCAGGTAGACAAAAACAACGCACCCGATTTGTGTAATTAAATATGCATTCTTGTGTAAATTGTCATGACTGACTAATCTGAAAAAGACTTATTTAAGTCTGGTAGTCCGCTAATATACTAAAATGAAATAGTAAAAGATCATTAACGATTTATCACTTACATATTAAAATAATACTGTCAAAAATCTGTGTATCCGTAGATTTGGCAACGCTGTTCGGCCCAGACGGCTTACCTGACTAATACGTGTTCTCAGCTTGTAAACAAAGCTGCATTCGTGGCAATTTTTTTTGAATGGTGTTTAACGCCCGTTTTTGCTGAGACACCACAGGCGGTGAACACTGATGATACATGAAATGAAATAATATATTGGGAAAGGATTTTTTAAGGAAGGAAACGTTCCAGGCCTAAGTTTAGGGTACATACCCGGCATTTTCCAGTTATGAGGGCTGAGGAAAACCTGGAAAAAACCTCAGTTAGGGAGGACGGTCCTGGGGAGATTCGAACCCCAGACCTCCCGCTCATGAGTTCGCGCCTTAACGACCTCGGCCACCCGTGGCGGTGAAGACCAGAGAGGTGGAAGTCTACGGGATATTTCAGTAGATTGACTCCAAAACCTAGACACGACAATAATTATAGTACATATTAGTATTTCATTATTATGATTTATAAGCATAACTAATAATCTTAAAATATAGTATTAGCAGTAGAACTAAACTATATAGCAATGAACTGTAGAAATTGTAAAATGTAACAGATATTTAATTAATAACGACAGTAAAAAGTAATAGTAACGTGAAAGAAGTTATAACTTTTGCAATACATATATCACATATATAATTGAATGTGGTTCTGTACACAATTTCAGTGTGCATCCTTCTTGTAGTTCCAGTAGAGCAAGAAAGTATAAATGAAAGACCCAATTTAAAAATCAGATACTGAATCAAAAATGAATAAGAAGCTGTGGCAGTGTCGAAGGACGAAATAATGGCTTTGTTGCACGGTCGCAAGTGCCAGGGTGAGGTGTAACAGTGCATTGCGTTAAGTTAATGTTTCTGCCCCGGCATCTGGACTGGAAGCAGACCTTCCGAGGGGCTCGCACGACTCGGCAGGTGGCTCCATCGGTGTCAGGATATTCTATTTTGATACATGTTAGAAACCCCATCTGTGTCCGCGCATTCACCACCCGTAAATTCTGGCTACCAGGTGTCTTCTTAACACATCTCTTCCTCACGGAGGTGCCCATATTGGGGGGGGGGCACAAGGGTCAACGCGAACAAGGTTCAAATACCTTAAGTGTCCTTCACTGCCCAAGACCATCCATCGCAACGTTAAATCGTTTCCACAAAAATTTATTACAAACAATTATAGTCACTAGAGTGATCAAGTCCTACACCACTCAAAGATGTCTACATTTCATTCACCTCGCCAAAAAATTGCACACGGATTGACATGTTTCCTTGCATTATTATTATTATTATTATTATTATTATTATTTTTCCCTTCTCTAAGCAATCATTGTGTTATCTAACAGTCTCCAATTGCTTAACAAATAGTGGATTGAAATACTAAAATTAATATAGTTTATTCAAATATATCTTTTAATTTTACAGCCAGATGAGAGCCTCAGCCTGACCTCTGCTTCCTCTATCTCCGTCTTACGACTTCTTTGCTATAGGACAGTATTGCAGGGGCCCGTGTGATCAGTATGCCGTCACCCCGCAGGTCCCCTATCATGCTGCTTTTGAGATCAAAGATGGTCACTGTCCATCAGACGGATTACTGTATTCTCGAGGGACCCGTTCCAAATCTCCCTAACTTGGAAAAACTCCTAAATAGGTACGGGGAATTAAGTTGGGCCCCCCTGCTAGCTATCAACAACGCTAACCACTAGACTAAGGAGATGGTCACTCAACGTTAATAAGTAATTATGAACGTTTTAGGTTAACAAACCATATTTTACTTTCCTTTCTTCCAGAAGTTTAATCTAGCGTGACTCTTTATGACTCACGCAAGTTGTTTTGCTATCGAGTCAAAATAAACACAAAAGTGCGGATCTCGGATTTTCGGGTTATCGTGAGCAACAGCTACCCTGAATCACTTAAAGCATGCAACTAACACACAAACATTCATTGCTGGGATTCGGTCACATGATAGTTTCACTACTATTGTTCCTGCTAAACATAGATAGAACGCCTACTTGACAGCAGCGCCAAAAATCACAATCTTTTGTAATAAATACTATTGCTGTAGTTCTTTGAAGTAAATTGTTAACATTTTTTCTGGATAGAGTCAGTTGGTTTCTGTGTAACGAATACAGCAGCAAGGTTGACTAATCAATAAGCCATTTATCCTACCGCTCCATGTGATTTAAGAATGTTAACGAGTTAAGTCGTCGTTATTGGCTGACTGTTGTTCACGTCCAAACCACTGCCTGCAGGGTAATTGTTATGCTGTTTCTTCTTCTGATGCCGGATTAACACAAACTGGGTCATCATCTGTAGCAATAGATAACGGCGAAGAATGCATGGCCTTCGATATCTTTTTACTTTTAAAAGTGTCCAATATTCATGGTGATCGTATGAGAAGTATAAATGAACCACTTTTACCATTGTTGTTAATTTCGCGAAAGAACTCATGAGTTCCGCGCAAGAGTAAATGTGTTTTAAAAGTAAACAGGCTTTAGTTACGATCTGATACTATAGGGTCATATATTTGATTGTGGTGGTACTACCCTTTTCCATGGTCGGTCCTGGTGGTGTAGTGGTAGCCATACCTCGTAAACCCAAGAGTCGATGGATTTTTTTCGAACCTAAAAAGTATGGCTTCCTTCGGAAAGGAAGTAAAGCCGTGGGTCCCATGTCGTAGATTTACGACATGTAAAAGAACCTCAAGCCTGAAATAAGATACTTCTGAGAAAAATTTATCGACAATTTTCACGCTCTGATTTGAATGGGACACTGATGACCTGAGATGTTGAAGAGCGCCCGTAGATAAAAAATCCACAAAATAAGCTACCTTTATTTATTTATTTATTTATTTATTTATTTATTTAGTTTTTTGTGAGTTGACAAGAAAGAATTTCTTCATCGAAGAACTTCCTTCAAATGCTGCTATTACTTTCTGCAAGTAGCATTTACGGCTTCGCCTCGATTACTATTTTTACTACTTTTACTATTATTATTATTATTATTTTTATTATTATTATTATTACAACTTATATATGCGATTTATTTTCTAGATTGATATAATATTTAATGCATATTAACAATTCATGTTCTTGTAAGAAGGAAAACTCTGTTTTGCGTGCCGTAGAGCGAAAATCCTCTGCACTATAGCATTCTTGTGAAAGTCAGGTATTTTGTAAAATCGAGGTCACAGCTCTTTCGTGTTGGGCCCTTTAAAGACATGTTTACTCAGCTGAAAACTGCGTTCCTGTAACTTTTGTAAGATTTAAAGCCGCTAGGAGGCAAACACTAGCTAAAGTGATTGTTCTTCAAACTTTCGTATCACGGAAGAGGTTTTAAATCCTAAAGCAAAGAATAAATCAGATAAAACACAAATCACAATTGAATTTAGTCAGTGAGAGGGGCTTGGTTGTAAATTATGAAGTTAGATTTCGCGGGACTCGAGCGTCCCAACGATGTATGTTCGAATCGTGTATAAAAAGGTAGTTTTGAGCGCCGAGATTCATCCAAGCTTCACATTTATTCCACTTCCATTTATTTTCGGCTCCATGTTTTTTGCTTCAGATTCTTCGCTGCGTATTAAATTCCCTCGATTCTAGTCGCATCTTCACCACTCAGCTGACTTCTAATTTTATTGTGCGTATTCAGATAATCGGAATACCAAGAGTATATCTGCGGAACAAATAAGAATCATGTCTGCGATTTTAGTAAATTTAATTCGTCGGAACAAACAGCCCGCCGAGCAGATATTGCTGAAAAATCATCCACAGCGTTCATTCTACAAACGGCAGAGCACTTGGGTTCACTGGAAAGCATTGATTAATAAATCATCGATTAAAGTTACTTCCTAGAAGCCTATTTATTGGTAACAGCGGGACCTCTTCTTAACCAAAAACAGCGAAATCTACCCGAGATCTCGCTATTTCACTTTGGACAGAAATGGCAAAGCAACACCAGCGAATCTACACCAGCAGCTAAGGCAACATTCACCTGAATCGAGTTCACAACGCGAGGCCGCTTATAGCTGGGCCCACTGTCGTAGCCCCCGCTGCATTATATTTTAATATTTTCACGTTCCAACGAGCGGCAATTTTGAAACAAAGCCCATACTAACGTTACTGTCCCATGCTGTACCAGCATCAGAGCACGAATGCATAGGAAGTTGCGACTTCCATTTAAAACTGTTTACAACAAACATAAAATGGACATATAGAGTGTATGTGTTAGACATGGTGAAATGCATAAAAGATACCGTGAACCACTAAATTGCAAAATGCGAGGTCTTTCTCTCATAAAACGTTCCTTCTGAAATCTGGATAACTATGGCGAACTTTTTAAATTCATTCATTTATTTGATTGTCTGAAACTTAAATTGTTGACTTTAAAAAGGAAAGATAAACTTTAAATTAAATGTGAACAGCAACTTGTTGCTATTATAATTTCCTATTGCACTAGGTATTCAACATAACTTTCTTTGATAGAATTATTGTCACAAACTCTTTTAACTGATTGTTGATGCATTTTTATATTAATATATTGTTTCTTTAAATATCGGACTTATAGTGGAGTGTTGCAAGCAAAAATAAGAGTATAGCCAAGCCGAAAACAATAGTTGTGAAGATAATCTTAAGAAAAGTTATAATTAGGAAACTCAGATCTAAGAAAAACATTGAGCTATTGTATTCAATTAATAAAGCTACAAATTACAAAAAATAATCTAAATATGACAATGCCAACAGTGATAAAGTTATCAATATAAGAGCAACAATGAAAATAGGTAGCTGCGCATGTAATGTCTCTACTTTAGTGTCTGGTATTTTCAAAGGGGGCATTTTCACCCCCTTGCCCTCCCCTTTCGACGCCCATTTTTATAAGTGAAATAAACTACATTAATAAAGCCTATCGAATTAGAGAAGAAACTCAGAATCAATACTGAACTAAATACACCCATCCTGATTATATTTGCATACCACATCATATCTCCTGATCCATAAATGTTTGCGCACTGCTTTTATTGATCCATATTCTGGATGTCCTCTAACTGCTTCTATTGCAAGTATCCAAATTTTTAAGAATAAGCCACTGGAAATGTAAACCTTCATGGGGTCATGATAAAAGGTCTATTTTGTATTTCTTCTTGCACGAAATTGTATGGTGGAATTGAATCTAGCAAATTAATACTTAAAACTTGATGTTAAACACAAAAACACTCGAGTAGTTCACTATGTAACACAAACAAGTCAAGAAAAGTCAACGAACTGAAAATGACCACAAGACATAATAGTTTAAAATAGTTATCTCTATTAAATTGGGTACAACAGCCACTTTACTATTACAGAACATTCTTTTCTTTTTATTTCTACTTTCCGCAGTTCTCCCAGTTCGCCAGCGCAAAACAGATTAGCTAAAGAATTGGAAATTTATTATGCTTTTATATGTTATGAAAGCAAATAAAATGTGGTTGACAGCAAGAATACCTCATCTAGTGACTATTACAGGTACTGTTATATAACAATTTAAATATTTTTTTTAAAAAAAACACGTTTTTTTAATGAAGGAAACGTTTCAGGCCTAAAATTAAGTCACCTCCTCGGCAATTGCCATTTATGAGGACTGGGGAAAATGTGAAAAACCTGAGTTAGAGAGGTCGACCAAGGCGGGAATGAACCCCAGGTCTTCCGCTTACGAGTCCGTAAAGACCTCAGCCACCCGTAGCGCTCTTTGGGTAGTAGTAGTAGTTTCATCCGGTCATTAAACACAAAGGCTACTGCTGTGCAAGAGAACAAGACAACATTATAGTTTTGACGGTACTGATTATAACAATAAAATATACATCACTTTCCTATTACCATAATATTTTTATTTATTTGAGTTGTCTATATTACAAATTTTATTGGATATGTTTGTTTATATATTTAAAAGTGTGTTTCAGTTAATTACACGTTTATGATAATATTAAGTCTTGTTTTATGACAAATTCTGTTCATGTTGAATTTATCTAAATAATTATTGAGGGAAACCAAAAGAAAGTTTACATTTTATTGCCTATCTTAGTGAACCCTTCAGTTGTAGAGAGAATAGCTTGGTTTGCTGTCCACGTTTCTATTTCGAGGAAGTATAATGTCTAATTACGAAGAACAAAACCGTCCGAATATAGAAACAAAATATTTTCTATATGATAGTCGCGTATAGTTGCAGAGGCCAGAATTAAATGGATATGTAAACATCAGGTTTTCAACTCGTAAATTAAGAATAGTCCTTTCTCACCTAAGGAGAAATGCATTGTTCCAGGGGCTATAGACAACTCGGCCTATTATCATGGTGCAGTGAATGCCAATGATACAAAGACTGATTTGATAAAAAAGTCAAGCAGCTAGAAATACCCTTAGTGATACTGATAGAGAACAGGAAATAACATTTCCATGTCATTTATCCGTTAAAAATAAATATAAAATCACCCTTCCTTCTTCGACACCAACCTCGCTAATGCAATTGCGAAAAGCAAGTCGGCCTATTTAAGATGGCATCAAAGCGTTTTAGCAGCTATTATGAACGTTAATTAATGGGCTAACTTTGCAATGAAGCTATCTCAGTCAGATATAACACGTTATGTCTTAATATATCTGTGTCAAGTAACATATTTCACTATCATTTTCACCGCCACGGGTGGCCGAGGTCGTTAAGGCACGGACTCGTGAGCGGGAGGTCTGCGGTTCGAATCCCGCCAGGACCGTCCTCCCTAACTGGGGTTTTTTTCCAGGTTTTCCTCAGTCTTCATAACTGGCAAATGCCGGGGAGGTACCTAAACTTAGGCCTGGAACGCTTCCTTCCTTAAAAAAAAAATATCCTTTCCCAATATATCATTTCATCTCATGTATCATCAGTGTCCACCGCCTGTGGTGCCTCAGTAGTGAAAACGGGCGTTAAACACTACTCAAAAAAAAAACTATCATTTTCGAATTAAATGTGTGCTTCATCTGTAGATAACCAGTGCGCATACACATTACAGTTTTCATATATAACCCATGAATATTTCCATTGTGATGAGTAGAGATTTTTGATATGCTGAATACTTTTGTTTGGAAATCTAAATGTCAATGCTTACCACGCTTTTTAATAATATTAACATTTTACAACTATCTGATATGTTATCAATGTTTTAAAATTAAAAGTTAAAATTCATTAAATTTAAAATTAAGATCTTTAGGTTAGAAAATTACATTAAACTTTTAGCAGTTTATCTTTAATACTCTTTAGTTATGTGCATCTATTTCCTGAAAAATAAACTTTAATATGAACTGTATTTAAATATAACAGAGTAAAATGCCACAACACAGTACTGTTTTAAAAAATTCAAGGTGTTAGGGCTGGCTATAGATTTTACTTGCATCTTGCTAGTATATTGATTTGAGTGAACTTTACTCCTAGCAATCTCTTTTATCCTCCCAATATTTAACAAAGCAGAGAAGTTTAACATTTTTCGATATTAAGCAAAACTTACACGAACTAACCATTATATGCTTCAGTCACTTCAAACATAAAACAAACAAAAGAATAGATTGAGGTCCTGTTAAACCTCCTCCTTAAAGCAAAACGACATCCAAACAGAAGGAAACCTATCTCATTTGGCTACATTACAGGGATGTGCAAAATAAAACTTTCAGGAAGTGTGAAGTTGGCTAAAGAGGAAAGGGAGCATGTTTTTTTTTTAATCCGCTATAAAGTAACATTTAAAACAAAAAATTATAACACTTATAGTTTTAAAGTTTGCTGTTTTACTATATATATTGTTTTTTTAAAGTTACCTCCCATTGCACTTAATTCTTTGGTACCTCTACATGGCTGCTACCTCAGCCCTATAAGACATGCGTGATCGCAACCAGAACGGACAGCTTGCTCTTGGAAAGAAACACGTCAAAGAAGTTGGAGCATTAATCGAAGATATAAGCGAAAAATAAACAACACGAAACTCTGGCTCAACTATGTGGAAGAGGAATACCAAGCTTTGAAAACAAAAACATCTTTGGTTTTGAATCTAAAGAACTGCCATTTTTCTTCTACATTAAAGAAAAAAACAGAACCGAAGCGGGCAGGTATAAGAGAGAGAGCTGTTTGTGACTCTTGTCTTTTTAATGTGATTTTGATATATGGTTTGAACAAAGACACGGAACATTTCTGTACTAACACAAATAATTATTTAAAGTGTTCCGAATCACTCAAAGGAAATATCACAATTAATATATGCTACATCTATACAATGTAGAATCTATTAAAATTGACGTTTCTGAGATTCCCAGAATTCTAGAAAGGGGGCAAGTTAAGCGCATATTTCCAGCCATCTGGAAAGAAAGAAGAAACAAGGAATCAAATTTTAAAAAAGTTTAAGGTTGGGAACAAAAGCATGGGCTAGAAAGAAAATGGCTCACAAAATGGGCCTTAAATATGAATGTAATATCTTATAGACAATTAAGGGAATGCATTATTTATACAAGATTACCTACAATACAAAAGTTATAGTAAACTCTGATATAAATGACGCACCTCTCTATTGTTCAGCTCTTGTTCAATGCACTCTTGGCATGAGAAACGTGAACAGTCCTTATGGGTAGCGCAGTTTGTTGCGGTCCTGTTGTGCTGTTTGCCTAAGCAAAGTATATTTTGTTAGTTGCTGTGGATTTTGAACCTACCCTCAGATAAACGCTTTGGGGTACTTAATGCTGCTTTTAACATTACATTAAGATATTAATTAATATGTCGCATTACAGTTACTAATACATAAGGACTTAGAAGAAGCAAGTGGGAACAAAACGAAAAGAAATCCCCCACCTACTCCGAAGAAGAATAAGGACGTAAAAACACAAACCACTTTCAACAAGATGAAGAAAGCAGAGTTTTGCCAAATAAACAGGAAAGAGACTATCATCAGAAGAGGGTACAAACAAACAAAATAAAATTGTCATAGCAAGACCCAGGTGCGGAAACAACGGAACAATACTGGGGCAAAGAAAGAAAGAAAAAACAAACAAATAAATAAAAGAGAGGAAGAACTTGCGACAGAAAGGAGACTAGTACACTCGTTGAGAATGACAAGAAGGCACCTTGAACGAGAGAGGGATCACAGATATTTGAATGAAAACAAAGACCTACCAAGAAACATAATGAACGAGATAGAAAGCGGAGAATCGTCAATGAAGAATATCTTAAAGAGAAGACAAAAACTTTTATAAAATATGCACGTATTTCAATCTCTGCTACCACTTTATTCAATGAGTCCTCCAACTCTGCCGGAACTTACTTCGTTAACCAGAGGCAATTTATAGCAGTGAGAAGTGATAGTTACCTGATCACAGAATCCTGAAGAATTTATTCAAAAAATTCTCCAGATCGTACAAATTGAAGCGAAATATTGCCAACTTACTTGTACAAGGCAACAGCTAAGCGTTACGAATCACTAATCAGCACGAGCAATTTTTGACAGTTACAGCCCGCATCCTTTGACATTCAGAAGTTTCACTTAAAAATTACCTTTCCAAAGAAAATCCCACACACTACACTTTTTATCCCTTGTTCGCTAATCCTGACATCATACACAGATAAACAAGTAGCTAATTTGGGAAGCATGAAATACTGAAGCATAATCGACCCAGGTAACGGTCAACATCCGATCCGTTATCAGACTAGGTATTCTCAGTCTCCCTCGGCGGATAGTGAGTACGGGGAGTGGCGACTCCAAGGTATATCCGGACCCCCCCCCCCAAAGATGCATAATATAGAGATTACAAATGGAGCCTCTGGAGCATGTGACAGTCTTTCCGAGTACAGTCTTACCCAGGTATGCGGGGCTCTGTCTGGTTGTTTGTGGGTCCTGTATGAACCTGCAGCAAATGTTTAGCTTCTTTACGATCGGAATAAGGGCTGAAATTTTAAGCAGACTATTACTCGGGTCAGAGGGGCTGGGGCTCTGTAGCTAATTCCCACTTTGTGAGGTCGGCAGGCACAATAGTCACAGTACTTGGGACCTGAGACCGTTTCAAACACAGTAAAGTGTTACATAAAATGGAGCTAATCACAGCTTAGCTACTCAAAAGAGGATTGCTGCTTTGTTTGAAGATGTAGTTTCCTTTTCATAGGAACGAAGAACAAATGGCAAAAGAAGATATCGTGAGGCACCTTATTGCTTTCCATTCTTCGCTTTATTGATGAATGATAGGGAAGCTAGGATAAAGAGTAATCTTATTAAGACTTTTGAACAAATGATAGGGAAGCTAGGATAAAGAGTAATCTTATTAAGACTGGGCAATACTTTTGAACAAATGAATTAAACGCCTATCTGTGGTTTTTTATTTTTCTCTCCTGGTTACTTCTCAACTAGGAGTCCATAGTTTCGTTTTTGAGTCTATCTCTCAGATCCACGACCAAGTCTTTCAAGATGACAAGAGACGACAGCTTTCCAAATGGGTTCGCAACTAATCGAATCCTCAGCTAGAAAGGTTGGAGATACTGTGGAAAGAGATATTTTCTCCATTTTAGTATTCGGCAAATTGGAGTGACTGAAGTAAATATTTTTAAGAAAGACGCAGTTTGCATGTAATAGCACGCTTGGCCAAGAGGTCTTACAAAAGACCTATTAAAATTATTTATTCAGATATTGACTATGCACTCAGTAACGTTCCTTTTTTATTATTGTATGTAAATGTGTTATATTACATTTAATTCGTTTTCAGTACAAAATTAACCTATCATCATTGAGTTTTCAATTATATAGCAGACTTAAGTGTTTCATGCGTAATTAGGTAAGTGGCATGTTGAGTGTTGGCAGCTCCAGCTCTACTACCTGGCTCGCTAAAGTGACTGTAGTTAGCATTATAAATAAGTTTAATAAATAGATAAAGAAATAAATTAGTGAGGATTGCATTTATAAACAGGATGTTGATCAGATAAAATGTATTCATACTTTGCATAGTACTTTCTGTAGCATGTTCAGAATGTGAACATGGTCAATGGCCTATTCATGTATATTATATGCACTTGAAATGTAAGAAGCAGCTAAATGCTGTTTACTCTCTCTTTGCTTCCGCTTCATGATACAAGCAAAATGTAATACAATTGAGAACTATCAACATTCACTAATTCTCCACCAGTTAGTTAAGTACCAAAAAGTCTTTACAACAATTTTCCTTGGAGACTTTAACAAAGTAATTTTTCTGTTGGCTAATTTATGCGGTGCTCCTTAATGAATGAAATCGTTTAATATCTCTAGTTTTATTATATTCATTTAATGTACTATCATTTTATACTGCAAAGTACTGAAACGCTTTAAGAGGCGTGAGCAAAGGCTTCGTTTTATGTAATTATAAATTGAAATATATTTAAATAAATACTTTTTCAAATGCTCAAAAGCTTCTAAGATTAGGCACAAAATCTGAAACAAAAACTACAAGAATAAGCAAGTGTCAAAGTAATATATTTCTATCACTGAAAAGTTACAAGGTACTCATAGCAATTGCAATTCAGCGCTTTAAAACCGCACCACACTATCATAACTATTTCACCTTGAAATAGTATTATTAATTCATACGCTGCTCAAAATATTTTCAGTTACCATGGATCTACTTTAATATTTCTAAAGATGCGATTTGAATGTCCTAAACCATTACAACACTCCTTATATGGTGGTGTTCTCTGTTAACTCATGCATTTAATTTTTATTCCTTACTTAATGATCTGCAATTTTATTATCCTATCCCTTATTTTTATCATTGGAATATACTCCAGTTGCAGCTCATTAGCATTGAATTCAATTGAAATCCTTTATATGCGTGCAAAAATAGTCATGTTATGTAATAGAAACATACAAAACACTTTGAAGTATATATTAAATAACCTATGCTACATTATAACTGTTTATGATGCATAACTAACAAAAATAGAAAATACGTTTCCAAGTACCACAAAGAAATACGAGTAAACAGGAATATACGTTAAGAAAAAGACGAAATCAAATGGAAATGTTGCAAATGTTCCTTGCTTAGCAAGAATGTAGCGAAATGAGAAATTAGAAAGAAAAAAAATTATGAAGGAATAAGAAAAATACACGGTGGTGGAAGTACTGAGGAAAACGAAAGTAATGCATTGCTTCCACATTTCTAAACGAAAGTACAACATGAAGTTCAAAATCAGTGTATCTTTTAAACCACAAGAATTTGGGTAAAATAAATAGCAAACCTAGCGGTAAATTTTCCCATAAAACAAATACCACAAAATATTAGGGGAAAACATAAAAAGATATCGCACGCTCAATAGCATTGCAGTAATACTCAAATGAAACAAGATAGGCCAACATGTGATGCAGTTCTAGTTGAGTACTTCATACAAAACAAAATAGTAGATGAACATATGAACATGTTCTGCAATGGGCGTTTAGGGCATTTTGAGTGTTAAGCCACCTGAACATATTCGAAGACAACTTAAAATGGTACTTTTATAAATAAAATATACTGAATAACTATTGTTAGTAAAAAGTTAAACACACAAGATTTAACTATGAACTAACTTTTAAAAGCAAAAAGATCAGCAAAAAAGTTATTTCTGAATGTTTAGAGCTGTATCCAAGCCGCTATGCTATATCTTAAACTGCACGTCTAGAATCCAATTAATATGAACCTAGACAGCGTGAGGATTATGGAAATTTGTGGCATTGAAAACGATAACGCTCCTTGTGCCTTCATTCTGATTTTTCTTTCTTCAATATGTTCACCCTTTGGTTAGAGGGAATCGCTTTATTCTCCGGTAAATTAAATTCTGAGAGTTCTTCCTGTGTCAACAAATAAGAACTTATTAACTCTCAAACGAGGCCTTCCCTTTTACGCGTCTCCGACTTCTGTCTATATACTTAAGAATATTAAATTTACCTTACTCCAGTTTAATGAATGTTGTCACCTTTTATATGGTATACATAGTATCTTTTATTTTTGAATAGGATTTGAATTCTTTGTTACATTTATACCATTTCAAGTTTATAAAAACACAGTCATTTCATTTTGCTAGGTTCCACTCCATTGTTGAAAACATGAAATATAATCTTCATTGAACAAAGAAAATTATTTTTCTTTTCTAATTAACCTCATTTCTTGTTTTAAGAATGCACATTTTTTAAAAAAATTATCATAAACTATGATATTTAATTGCTTTCAACAGCCTTGGGACGGCTTATTTTATCTGAAATGTCCTGAAAATTGTAAATGTAGTTTTAAATTTATAGCTTAATCTCATTTAAAGAGTGGGAATTTTTAAACGTGATTCCTCGGTTAATTTCTTATTGAGAATTTCCTCTCTAACTCATAATTAAGGAAATACTTTTTATATTGTTCAAATGAATACCATTTTCAGAGACACTACTCGCATCAATCGGTTAAAATAGGTAAATAACCACGATATGGTAATATTTAAATATTTAAAAGAACACAAGATGCAGAAAACCGTTAAAGGTTCAACTTTATAAACTGCCATATTTGCTGCAGTTTTTATGTCGATAAATGAAACAAACAGTATTGCAACAAAAATCGTGAAACGCATTGATGGTTTATGTTCAACAAACGAACTCATTAAAAATATGCCTTTTTGTAAAAGGAACCATCACACAACTTCACTAACCACATCATTCTAGTCATCTGCTTCTTCATATGCTAGTATAGGAAAATCCAACTACTTTTGCTTTGTTTCTTAGTAATACAAGAGAAATCTTATAACATCTCTTGTATATGTCATATATAAAAGAGGAAGTAATCCTCATATCTTAGGCCGACATCTATAAAGATGTCCCAGAATCTTGCAAGCAGATAGCCCACTTAACTGTGGGCCATTAACATCTCCCATTCTACTTGTTATATGGTTTCCTGAAATTAAGGGCAGAAGATATTGCAGGCCTAATTCGAATGAGACACCTAGAAGGCGAAGATGCTGTGTGTTATTTTCCTACCGTTCTTTTTGCTCAGGTGAATCATTCAGAAACCGCACGTTTATCGACAAATTCGCTAAGTGAAGGAACGCTTCGGCCCTTTTTCCGCAATATGAAAAAGTCATTACCAAAAAAGCCTATGACCACTTAGTACATTGCTGTGAAATTGTGAACTAATATCTGAAATAAAATCGAAAGCACCTGGCGACTTACATTCACTACATTTATTAACTGTTGTTAATGAGTTGTGAGAACTTGACGTGCAAATTCCCAGTTCTGCGACGCTATTGTTCTAGAGTTTTCGCAGTGGTATGTCCATTCATAGGTCTGGTCATTATATATGCATTGGGGAAGTGCGCATCAAACAGAACTTTGAGTGTTTTTTTAATCGAGTTTACATGTAGGCTTACATATGTTCCTACAGGATTTGTTAGTCAGTGGGCTAGTGCTCTCTGAAATTTGGCTACCTCTAATAGGACAAATACTTCCTGGCAGCAGACTTGCCAAGAAGACCTTTTGTCTTACGTACACTTTGTTGTAGTCTGTGAGGGCATAATGATGTTCCCTCCAGTGCCCAATTCTTTTTGCCTTAAAGAGATTACTCTGATTATATTATGTTTAGGGTCTTTAGTCCACCATAATCTTTCTAAGATTTTATGAGACACTTTTCATAACTATAGGTAACCTTAACAAAATTCCCTAAAGATCTAATCCTATCAATTTACCCAATCCTCCCTGAGAGATCCTGCATTTCTTGTTAACTGCAATAACACTTAATGATCTATAGTTATGATCCAAAAGTGATGGTGCATCCAAGACCCTCTAATCAGTAATTTTACTCCATATACAAAAAACTAATCTATGCAACTGGCAAAGGTAGGCTGGCATTAAGTATATGTAGATTACTACAGATAATCGTCCTTATTTGACATCTTTCTGCGCCAGATTTCGTGGGGAGAGTTGGCTTGCTCCCTCTCTGTGTGCAACGCGCAGCCAACTGTTTCATTCGCAATTGAAACTCTACCCAGCCCCAAAAGGCTCTTTTGCTACACCCCCTCAGAAGAGACAATACTCAGTTCCATATCTGAACTTGCTCTAAAAACTTCCTTGTCGACGGAAGTGGTTGCTGTTGCACTTATGTGGTCCACAGAAGTGGCTTTTTGGCAGTTAAAGTTCTCGCGAGGAACTAGGGATTTGAAAGATCTGCACAGGCTCAGCCCTGTATGTCTGGGTAAGGCTTATGCTTTGGAGGTCGGCTTGTGTCCAAAGGCCCCGTTTAAAAAAACATTTGCCCTGTGCCATACACCCCTTCAGTACGGATCGCACTACACTTTATGATGGACTTGGTAAGTCATTGTTTGTCTGGGCTCCCTGGAATGAGTTACTCTTCCGGTGATTGCCAGAAAGTTTGAAGTAATACATGCAGTGCGGAATACTGTAAAACGTGTTCCCATTGTGATAATAAGGGAAGAGAAAGGGAGAACCGTTATAGAACAAGCAGCAACTTTGCCATATACTTCAAGATAATACATATTTACTTATATATAAAAGCTTCAAGCGGAGAAAAATAAAATAACCTTAATTATAGAAATATTAATCCACAGTGAACAGATTGTTCAAACTGTTAAAGGAAACGCAAACTAATAAAACGGATTGAAAATGTCAATATTTCAACCTGAAGCCCTTTTTCAAGAAGAAATTGTAGACAGTTAAAAGAATACTGAAGTGTGCGGCAAGTAATACCAACTTTACCGTACAAAACAGGAGAATGAATAAGTTGAAAAACTTTGGAAAACCAAATATTTTAGAAGGCAATGTTAGTAAACTTGTATTGTCAAATGAATTTAGCACCAACAAATATGGTGAATAGTAAATCAGTTTTTTTTTTAAAGTTATAGAAATAAAGTCAGATCAGTCGGAGTGCTTGCTTTATGAAAAACGATGGCAGCCATATCTTTGTCTCTAAGAGTGCTTTCAGAAGCCAGAGCAGGTATAGCATCAATTAAAGTGAATAAAAATGATCATTAAGAATCATCCTGTGATAAGGCATGTTGAGCAACCGGAGGTGGGACTTAACTTACGCACCGTCTATGATTATTCATCAGAACAATTAGCAGTAGAGGTTAAACCGATATGAAAGGTTACAGATTAATATGTACACAAGACACAATTGTCAGACGAGTAAATTTTACAATTAAAATTAAGGTCGTGCTCCTGAACCTAAATTTTAAAGTTTACTCGTCTACCTATTATGCCTTAACATTTATGTGAACATGTTAAACTGTACTTTATTTCAACTTTTTATATTAGCTCAACCTCTACTGTGTTTTCTCTTCGAATAAATAAACAAAGACGGTGCTTTAAAAGTAAGTTTATGCTACCTGTTGTTCAACATGCCTTATTCCATGTTGCGTCCTTTAATGATCGATTTGATTTACTTTGATTGATACTCTATGTCCTTTGGTTTCTGAAAGTACTCTTAGACAAGGAGATACCTGTCATAGGTTTTCACCGTGCACTCCGACTGGTCTCAATTGATCTCCATAGCTTAAAAAAGTGCTTTGTAAGTGTAATATTGTTTTCAAAAATACTTTGTTTTCCAAATTTTTCCAACTTGCCCATATTTCTGTTTTAAATGGTAACATTGGTATAACTTGCTGAGTACTTCACTATTTTCTTAGCGGTCTACAATAAAAGTGCTTCTTCTTGAAAATAGTATTCATCTCGAAATATTGCGTTTCAGTGCATTTTATCAGTTTGTTTCCTTTAAAAGAGAGAGAGAGAGAGAGAGAGAGAGAGAGAGAGTGTGTGTGTGTGTGCGTGCGTGCGTGCGTGCGTGTGTGTGTACACACCTCTGTGTGAATGTTTCGAGTAAATTGAGTAGCAGCAGCTGGCCCCCCTCATCGCAACGGCGTGCTAAGTAAGAATTTTAGGAATGCTTTAGGAAATCTCGAGAAATGGAGACAATATAAATATAATAAAAGCACCTAGCTGTTTTTCCCAAAGTTCTGTGTTCCAAGACTAAGAAGAACAGCAAAAATTGCGCCTAAATTAATATTGTTAATTATATTTTTCTTATATTAGTGTTATTATATGCACAATTATACAAAATAAAATAATTTTAGTACGTATGCTGTTTGAAATGTACATCATAGACCAGTTATTTAACAAACAAAAAAACAAAAAAAAAAAAAAAAAACTTGTTTGCTAAAATGTCAGAATGTGGACTGACCAATTACTTTATTCAATGGGTCATATATATTTAGCCAAGCTCAATCAGTATTGAGATTATGATATTAGCAATTAAGTGGCATGCTATCTGACCAAAATCAAAATTCACAAGCTCCTCACCAAATTAAAAGCTCCAACCATTTTTAAACAGTTTACAAACAACCACCAGTTAAATGTAAACTCAATAAACGTGATTTTGATTACTCGTAGAAGTAAAGAGAAAATGTAATTGAGGATTAATTAACTGCATAGACTGAAACAGGAATGAAACACGAATACCGAAGAGGAAGAATAATGGATTCAATGTTAAAATCAAGATGTGAAATAAATTTAGAATCCAAAAGCACTCTTGCTACCGCATCTAACTCAGAACTGTCAGCCTCGAGCGGGGAAAATCCACGGGTCATATTGTTCAGTAGCGTTACAAGATGTGAAGGTGGGAAGGGAGTGTGCCGACAGCGTTCAGTACAGTATCCTCAACGAGAAAAGTAGAACATTCCTCAGAGCCCATCGTGTACTGCTATGCAGCAACATATTGCAGTATGTTTGATTAAAGTACTTGTTTCTGGTTGCTATTCATGTGTTGTCAGAGAATACTATGGAAAACAACTTTAAGTACAAAAATGGATTGAAGTTTATGTACTTATAGCTTCTAGTTATAAAGTTAAGGTCGTTTTGCTCCATATCGTATAGTTTTTGTAGTTTTAAATGCAGTTACATGCCTTGGAAATTAAAACTGTTTTATTTCCTTCTTTCAAAAGAAAACACACCAGAGACACCGATAAGGCATAACCCAATTAAAAAAAATAGTATTAAAACATATTTGATTATCACGGCAGTGCTTGCCCTGTAGATCTAAGATTTTGAGTTAAATCCCGGCCATGGTAAAGAGTAGGGCACCCTTCGGCAGGAAAGTAAATCATTGGTTCCTGTGTCGTATATTTACGGCAAGTAAAATAGCGTCAAGCCTGAAGGAAGAGTCTCTAGGCCAAACTAATTGGCCGTTTCATGCCCTGAATAGAACTAGACGTTAATGATCACAAAAGTGTTAAAGAGCATTCTAAAATAAAACAAATCTAACCTAATTAAACGGCAGTGCTTTTATCAAATGTTTGTGGAACAAAAAGCCACTTTGTAGACTGGGCGCAGTGTACGATAAATTACTTAGTCTCTGCTGTAGGATACCACAAACATTTCATATAAATTGTCAAGGTTGGTAAGATCAGACAAGATGTACGACGAAACTCTGCTGAAGTAGATAAGTATGGAGGCCGCAGCCAAAAACACCAGTAACTTGATTTCAGAAAGAAATATTTGCGTACTTAGATATATAAAAGTACCCGAACATCAAATCCATTGACTGCATCTATAGCCTAATTGTAACGTAATACGGAGATCCTGGGTTCGATTCCCGGTCAGTCAAGCTTAAGGTTTTCTTCTTAGTTTTTTCTTAACCTGAGAAGGTGAATGTCAGTTAGCTTTAAGGCAGCAAGGACTCCGAGCTCAATTGCATCATTAAAATTTCATTCCATTCACCACTATAGACTTATACCTATATTTCTTATGTCCACAATCTACAACGTCGCAAAAAGACTAAATGCAGTCAAAGCGACATTAAATACAACATTAAAAAATAAAATACATAATATAAATCATAAATTGCACAATATAAATGCACAATACTCTTGGCATTAAATCTTTGATTGAGCTGCTCCGTTAAAGCCGCATCTATCTGCGTTATATATTTGTAATAAAATAAACAATACTTATATAACAAAAGCGACTAAACGCTTATCAATAATAAAGTTAGAATAATCGTAAGACAGCATTAATTTATAGAATTACGATAAGAAAAATTACAAAATTATCACAGAACTATTTAATATGCACAGTGAATCACTAAAACTAGCACCGCGAATATATCTGAAACGAGAAGTGCTCTTAATTAGCTATTTTCACCGAATTGAAGTTTAGACAAGGTATCATCAGTATAGTGATACGATTGTAACAATTCCAACAATTGTTAGTCTATTTATAGCACAATGGTACATTTTTTAAAAATGGAACAATGTTTATTTACTTAATTAGACCAGTTTTAGCTCAAGTAATTCAAAATCTATCGTTTTATGTAGGGTTCACTTTAAGGCCCCTTTTAGAGAATTGCTATGCTCATTAGACACAAAAACAGGGGAAAACAGACATGTTTGTCAGCATTTGCAGAAATTATCAACTATATATTTCAGTTTATTTTGGATGATACTGCGAGACCTATTCTTTTTCGTTTGCCTTTAATTTTAAAAATAATACATATTGTAGTAAGGGTGATGTAGAAGTTTATTTAAGTGTGACATTAAATATAATTTAAAGAACTGTGTGCATATTTAACTGCTCAGATATTAAATCGAAATACGGTACATTCCTGCTTACCGCTACTGTCAGTGTTTGTCTTCTGGCCAAGTTAAATGGGGCAGCTTTATATAACTATGGTTCTGAATTTTGGACCCATCCAGGATAATCTGCAGCATAATGTTGCCAATTTTACTAAAAAATGTGAACAGACCTGTTTCGGAGAATGGCATTACTATTTGTCATATGATTGTGAAGATTCTCTAAAAATGCAACCCTAGATAAGACAAAATCTCGTAAACTATTTGGCCTATAATACTACAAAAATCCGCTATGAGACACTAATGTCAGATAATTTGATTTTTCGGAAGTCAAAATATTTTATTTCTTTTTTAAAAATTGTGACTTTATTCTAGAAGACTTCTTTCTAATAAATGTTGCATTACTACATTGATAAACACTTATTTGAACTTTCATTTGTTAAAACAGCGTATCAAAAACTTCGTTTCAGAGAGAGCCATCCTGTGTATGGGTATCTTTTACATTTGATTAATAATGGCTCTAAGAAATAGTTATAATATTTAATAATTGGAGAATAAATTAAATTAGACATGTCATTTCATTAAAGATAAGACAGACAATATTTGCATTAGGATAATTTTCAGTAGTATAGAATTTCCTCGATTTTTCACTATGCCTTTCAAAACACTGGACATAATCACCTAAAATTTGATAGTGATCTACATTGGTCTATGTGCAATACACAAGTGACGCAATTACTATCTAGCCCGCATGTCGTGCATGCTCATGAAGATCGATTGCGCGTTTGCTGTTTGTGTAGCAATTTAATGCACCCACCTGTGTCATTGTTATGGGAGCTTTAACAGTCACCGTATCTTTGTGTTACGTACATAGAAGAGCCTGTATTTAATATTCCCATGTACTGGAGAACTACGTCAAAAAAGCAGGTTAATGTGCAATTTGGAATTCGAAAATCACTGGCAAAGTTCTCCATTCAGTATGTAGTAAAGAAACTGGTGACAGAAGTTGTTGCATAAACCGTCACAGGAGATCGGAATTTCCGTAGACACAATTGGTAGGAAAAATAATTTGCATGCTACGCATTAAAAATTGAAATCTTTCGACAAGCAAGACTAGTATCAGCGACTGTATTGTTTCCAACAATGCATCAATGCACATCTGGGAATATTTAACTACGCCTGATTCTCCAACTTAATGTGGTTTTAACTAAGTGGGCACTTTAATTTTCTAAAAACACCTTTTTAGAGCTAGCGAGCAACCTCACACAGTCTTCATGACGAAAAACAAAGCGCGGTGTGTGCTGTCAAGATGTCACATTATTGGTTCGATATAGACGATGAAACCTTTATCAGTTGGACAACGAGAGACCCAGTGCCAGCTGTTTTCATTACGATAATGCTTCAATGTCAGCATGACTGAAATTGTTTCCTTCTTTGGAGGTTCGCGTCATTTTTAATGAACTTGGCGACCATGTCACCTGGCCTTACTGTCTATCCTGCTGTATTAACCATACTTGCCCATTAGACTTAAGGTCGTGGGTTCAAAGCTGACCAGGATCGATGAGTTTTTAGGAATTGAGCTACAAAAACTTACCTCATGCAGAACAAAACAAGAATTGTTATTTAAATGGCGTAAATAAGCTTGGCAATTATGTATAAATGCAATATGAAAACGTAAGTTCTGAATTTGATGGTGCTTTAATGAAATTTAAATCGCCAAATTACTATTTATTTCCGAACGGATTAATAGAATTATAATTTACATGCTCGCTTGCATTTACTGCAACAAGAGAATGTGTATGCGCAAATTAGTTTTCTCTTATCATGCAAGAGTCTCTCTTTCTACGTTATATTTCAAAATTAAATATCGTAACTTTTTAAGCAATCTACTGCACAACACACATTGATCGCGATCCCACTAAACTTCCTGAACCGTGTTAAAACCAGAACCGAGTCTTTGCTTCATTCCACTACATGCTACCTAACTGATCAAATGACATTAACTTCGTTTACCCATGGCCTCTCTAGGTAACCGGCGTACCTGTCCATTATAGGGACAAATGTCCCGGTTGTGTGATTTTGCTCGTCAATGTTCTGAATACTGCATTGCTCGCCTGGCTGAGAGAATATGTGCCAACTTGGCAATTGGTAGAAGCAGGTTTGACTTCCCCACGTTTGTGGATTGGGTGGTTTTTATTTTCCCTCAACCTGAAAAGACAAATGCCTGGAAGTTTTAAAACCCAAATATTTCGGGATCATTATCATAAATATCCACTAGGTACTGAACGTTTCTACAACAAAAAGAGAAAGTTAGTGCGTCTACACATTTTGCCTAATGTCGGCGATTTCCAAACTATTCAGTTCTCAGTGTCCTTAATATCCGGGTTTTTATACATTTAAAAATTAATGAAACACGTAATTGAAATTCACAGCAAAATATGCCAAAATGATTTAATAAGTACACATCCTGTATAAATATGTCATTGAATAAATAAATGGTGTTGACTATTGCATACGTCAAATGTTTAAATCAAACTAAACACAAATGAACCTTAATTTTCAATAATTATAAGTTAAATATTTCCTTTTTATTTCTTTATGTTTTAACTATCTGGTAAAAGAGTTGCAAGCTACACCTACTATAACAAAGACAATCAAGACTAAGATTATTAAAAATAACAAAACACAAATCTCTTTATTTTATCTATATTCAAATCTTAAATAAAATATTTACCTTAAGTATAGTAATAGTTATACATATTAAATGCTTGATACCCAACTTAGGATGATGGTTTCTAAACGGTGATTATTTATTTATTTTTGCTGTATGCATTCAAAGTTATTCTCTACTTAAGCGCTACCTCCCTTGGTGATCCGACCTGCTGCACCTCGTCTTACAACTTCATTGATAGAGGGCAATGCTACTGGAGGAAGCATGCCTACATCCTCCGGTCGCCTATCACGATTCCCTAGATCAAAGATCAGGCAGCTTCCCAATTATTCTCATGAGGCTGGCTGCCCCCGTTCCATATCTCCCTAAATTAGAAAAAAATCCTAAAAAATACAGAAATCGAACCCAAGCCTCCCGGCCAACAGTCTTCAACGCTAACCACTAGATCATAGATGGTCTGTCGTTCTATGCAGTTAATTTAAAATCCATTCATATTTACGATATTGCCTTTCCTGCACATCCAAACCACACATTTACGGTACTCTTTATTTGCACATGTAGAATGGTTATTAATGTTCTACACCTGCACATACTAGGATAACAAAAAACATTATTAAAGTTTTCTTTATGGCTACACATTCACATATTCAATAAAATACGACCAATATTAATATCTTAGGCATGAAGAGCAAGTGTCCAGAAAGTTCGATGTGGACATTCAAACAATATGTACTGAGCGACATTCACATTTGTCCTCGCGGCGTACTGGGTTTGAAAACGTTTGTTTTATTAAGTAGAGCATGGATTAATAAGGGTGAAATGCCCTAAATTAAACTTACATGAACCTATACTAATTTAGTTAATACAACTATCTTCTGCATTGCAATGACTTAAAAGTTATAACATTGAGCACCATCTAGTGCGATATTCTTGCATATAAAATCATCGATGGTTTGAATCTAAAATCATTTTAACTAAGTGAAAATTATGAAATTATTCTTGTAACCTCTGCTCTAGCCCGCCGCGGCGCACAGATTGAGAGCAAACGTTGCTTAAATAAAGATTTCTAAATACTTTTTAAATCATTATTTTTTTAAGAAGATCTCTGATATATAAAATTAAATGTATAAGATACCAACATGTACAACATTTAAAATATTTTAATTTCCTTTAATTCAATATGGAGACTAATTATAGCAATTAAACTTATGTCTATTAATCGGCTCGCACTTGCGCGTCAAATATTAAGGCGTCCTGCAAATGAGAGATTGGTATTAGAAAATGATAAATTTTTTATTTGCTTACTCATTATAAAGTAGTCTATCAATTGGAGCTGTTTAGTCTCTACAAGAAACAAATATTCAACATCACATCCTGCGATCGAACTCTAAACGTACTGCAATCAAAATGAATACGGGCATGAAACATTGTTATGTATTGTTTTAACTTACTAAATATGAAAATAAATTAAAATTTCAATATCTTTATTACCAACGGTGCAAACGACTGCTTTTTTAATATTTTATAATTAGCATGCGCACGCACGCGCGCATGCTTAAGATCTTAGCTAAAGCTAGCATTAACAAATATATCTTTTCATTCACTTATTTATTAATACCTTAATACAATACAGTGTCCACGTAAGTGAGCCATTTAACAACCGGAGTCTTCGGTATTCTCCGTGCGGCTAGTGCAACGTCCCTGCTTGCAACCTCCCTCAGACAACTACTTCCAGCCACAGTTCAAAGGCTACTACTGTCTACAACTTACCCCGAACCTCTCCTCCCCTCTCTTTCTAGCTTTGCATTGCTAGTCATGTCACTACATGTACGTCACAATATATTACATCACGCAGGAGCTGCAGGAACTGAGCGAATTCATCACAGAGTTGAATACTTTTTAATGAAAATGCATATAAAATGCAAATTATGCCTTATTAATTGATGAAATTAATTATGACATTACTAGTGGTAATTAGAATTCTTGCAATCTATAAGTATTACAAAAGAGAAACCACATTTTTAGAATTATTATTATTATTATTATTATTATTATTATTATTATTATTATTATTATTGAGATTAAACCATAAGAATTAATGATATACTATTAATTAAATGAAACGTATGACTACTGATAGACAAAGGTATACTGTGTGGATATTTTTAAATATTATTATGAATTGATCCCTTGATATCATCTTTATATTCACTAAAATGGAGGGAAATAACAGAAAATTTCGAGTTACATTCTGTATTTAAGAAGATGGTGTTCATGTGTTTCAATAAAACAAAAACATCCTACTATTTAAAAAAAAAATTCGATGTACTAAGCAAATATACACAATCAATATAATCCAAACTTTCATCGATTTTCATTGGCTTTGAAATGTAATTTCAATGTTATTGTAGTAAAATCATGTAACGCAACGATTTCTGAAGGTTATTATAGAACTCTCATACATAAATTTTTAATATTTAAAAACTACTCTAGTAACACCAATAATTGTTTTTTTTTTCACAACAAAACTTTACATATACTATTTATATAAAATAAAATAGCTTTTAAAAATTATCAGATAATTGGTGGGAGTTACCTGAAAAAGGGGCAGAAGTTTAACCGAATTAATCACTCTATCCGTTGCAATTTAATTTTTTTAAAGGAAACTCGATATATGCCATTGAAATAAAATAAGAAATACAGTTTCTGAAAATTAGTGAAATCGCGCGATTAGGAGAGGGTAATGTTCAATTCCAAATTAAAAATCCGCTCTAACAGGACCAATAATTGTTTTTTCACAACTAAACTCGACATAAATCAAAAAGACATTTTTTTTAAAATATCTGGTTATTGGGAGTAGGGGTTACATGAAAATTGAGTTTGGGTTAAACTGAAATTTAAAAATAGCTCTTAATGGCTGCAAATTAACCTTTTTTTAAAGGAAGACTCGCATATAAAATAAGAAAAATGGCTTCTGAAAATCGGTGAAATTGGACATTTGTGTGCATATTTTTAGATGTACGAGTCTCGTAGATATGATCGATGAATGACTGTATAGTGTTTAACGCCCGTTTTTGCTACAGAGGCACCACAGGCGATGATACATGAAATGAAATGGTATGTTGGGAAAGGATTTATTTTTAAGGAAGAAAACGTTCCAGGCCTAAGTTTAGGGTTCCTCCCCGGTATTTGCCATTTATGAGGACTGAGGAAAACCTAGAAAAAACCTCAGTCAGGGAGGACGGTCCTGACGGGATTCGAACCCCAGACCTCCCGCTCACAAGTCCGCGATTTAACGACCTCGGCTACCCGTGGCGGTGATCGATGTGGATTTGGTAGATTATTATTAAACTTTTTTTTCCATGGGTACAACCGCAATAGCTTACATTCCTTGGAAATTCACTAAAAAGAGAGCAACGAAAGGTACTTTATCACTCTTACAGTTTTACGATAAAAAGACTCACGAGAAAGTTTATGCATCTTTTGTGGCTGTGTTCATTTATAGCATCAATCGCTGAGGTAATATTTGGAACATTCATATTACACATTTAAGTAATTTTTTACTTTAACAAATTAATATTGTAGTACGGCAAGTCATATATTATAACCTCAACACATCTGCTGCTCGATTTTCTTTCAACATTTTTCACTATCGCAGAAGAGAGGGAAATAATCCTGCAGCTGCGAAACTATTGAAGTAATTTCCTACATTAAATAAAAACACTTTCCTCTTTAGATTTATATTGGATCTACTTAAAGACACATAGCAATGTTATATTAAGAAAATCTAACAATAATAACCCATATACAATTAAATCTTTTTGGCTTTTCACTTCGATGAAATGAGCTACAAACCTGTCATGTTAGGTTTAACGAAAGACGAACATCTTCCGGGGCTTTTTATTGGAATATGCGAATCCACTTTCTTCTCATTAGTCCTGGCGGAAGACAATACACCTCAAGGCACAACAGAATATTAAACCTTTCGTCCAGTCAATTGCTGCAGTCGGTCTAACACCGTACTTATTTAGGTTTCCTGCCACCCGTACTCAGTGTGTACACTCATACATAATTTCTAAATTTTCTGTCCGAAGGCTCGAAACAGATCTATTTCTAATTTTATCATAAACTTGCAGGCTTGGAATGACAATAGATGTCACTAATAATGAAAAATGACTACAATCTACTCTTTCCTTAATCTTTCATCAGAGTACCTCAAAGTAAGAAAGAAATTGGTAGAGTATTTGGAAGAAGAGATTTGCAGTTAAAACGGGGACTGTTGGCAAAAGTATGTCTGGATTCTACTTATTTCTTTTCTACTTGTAAAGTAGAAATCTGTACAATTTTCTACTAACGCGTGATTTACTTGTTATTTAACAAATATTGGTTATCTATTCTTCTATGCTGTTAGCCTATTTGATAGAAAGTTTGGCTTATTGGCCTAGAGTAGGCTGTATGGCGTCTGCTCAGCCTCTGACGTTTCAGTATAGCGGAGTCCATACTAGTGGACGGCACGATATAAATACCATTAATAATATTTCGTGTAGGCAAATGGCAGTCAAATTGACGATAATAAAGCAACGCGGAGGAGCGGTGACTAAATCAGCTTTAGAGAAATTAGAAATAATATTAATGTTTGCATAGCGGTAGAAAATAGTGCTATGGGCCATTATTGAACCATTTCATAGATCAACTGAACTTAAAAATAGGAAAATATGCTATAATAAAAAATAACATTAGGCACGATAAGCAAAATACAATTTAAATGAATTTGTTTTGTGTCATTAAAGTGTACAGAAAAAAAAAACAACTTATTTTTGTAATTGTGTTACAAAATGTTAAGTATAGTTGCATTAAATGTCTTAAGAAATAAAAATATTAATATAATTTCCATGATTAGCTAAATTGTATTTTGTTGATAGGTTTTTCTTAAATTCAGCTTTTTTCTTCAGTGAAATGGCGTTCAAAGAATGTTATTTAGGAAATTATTTCTTCTGAACTGTTTTCGACCATTCTGTGTCCTTATAATTTTTGTTTCAATGAAATAAATTGAATACCAAAGACTCTAAAGAAGAACTTAAAATTAATATCTTAAGAAACACCGGTAGGAGGAGAATCTGGAGAAATTTTCAGTGTCTTTGAGGTGGACTGCAAACTATGGAACGTCTTCAGTGTGTATGCATCTGGATGGAGAAGGGGGGGGGGGGAGAAAAGACAGGTCATTCGGTGTTTATGTCATTGATGGACTTAGACTTGGTTGTCCATTCAGCAACCCATAACATATTTTGTTTACCATGCATAATTTTTATGTAGTATTCATTTATTTTTATTTATGGATATTCTTTAGCATCTCAGGTCTTCAGCGTCCCATTCAATTCCGAGTGAGAAATGGCCGATCGATTTTGCTCAGAGTCCTCCTTTTTCAGACTTGGCTCAATATGTTGAAAATAAAAATTTATTTATGTTGATCATTCATTAGATAATTAATAAACACAGCATTATCTAAACCTGATTTTAAGTTGAATGAAAAAAATCTCTAAAAAGTTGCAGATTTGGCTGTCACAGTCAGGTGATCCTAAAAATAACACAAAACATGCCTTCAACTGGGTGAAGGGGCAACCCGCTTAAGTACCGAAATATCATATCACAAGAAGTTCTATATTCTTCTTATGCAAAGGGATAGGTACGCAAAACAACACCGACTTAGAGTTAGCCTGTAAACCATAGAATTACTAGTGAATCTATAGACGAAGCCACTAAACTGCATTTTATAATTCTGCTAGCAGTCACCCCAGTCTTCGAGTGCTTTTTGGACTGCCATCAGCATGACTCCTGCTTCGAGTGATGTAATCTGTTTTATACTATCAAGCCGGTGGCTTAGAGCGAATCACAAACCGACGTTTCCTGCAGCCGAAGTCCCGAAAGGCAGCGGAGAAAGCCGAATTCCGCCCAAACTGCAGTGTGAGTTAGAAAGTGTTAGTATGGAGTTCTATTTTTGTTAAACCTAAACTAACATAACCTAACCTACCTTATGATAAAGTATCATTTATTGTATTAAGAACAGGGTAGACAAAGTATAAAGGTTTCAAGCGAGAAAAAAGATTAGAAGTGAGAAAAAAGGTTGATCTGTGGAGAGATCGAACCCACGGTCTTTGCATTATTACCTCGACGCTCTACCCAAACGAAATAAGAGGTCTGCCTAAAGCTACTACTGAAATCATAACCAGTCGGATGTCTTCGCCACCTTTTGGAACTGCGGCCGCAGAACGGCGTCTGCACTTAAGAGCGAATACTCCGGCAAGAGAAAACGGATTGCGAAGCTATATCTACGCATGGTCTTCAGAACAGGCTTTACGACTTTTGTTTGTTGCCCTAAAATTTTGGTATTATCGAGTTCACATCACTTAAACCCATTTGGTTCAAAAGTTCTCAGCGGGTGAAGATGTACGTGATTTATGCTTTATTAGATTCAATTTAAATGGAACAAAGCAGTAATTAAGTGCCGGTAAAAGGCATTAGTTTGTTATTTTACATTTTTTGGTCTTCCCACGTTGTACCGATTTACTCAGTTGTAATCCATCTTCTATGCATTTGTATTACAGCCTGTTGAAAGCATTTCTTGCAAATGTACTTAAGCCTAATAACAGATTTTTGTAAATGTTACTTCAGCCAAGTTTTTGGACATTAACTTGAGTGGTTCTCTTAATAATTCCCTTATTGTAAGGGGCCTTTGCGTAATTTTTGTATTTTTGACTTTTAATTACCCACTATCTCAGCCAACAAATCAATTATTACTGGCAAGGTCTAATGAATCATAATTACTTCTTTCTGATCGATGAAAAGTTTTGCTGTTTTATTTAAATTAAAAGAATACCATACAAAGGAGTACTTTCCTTATCTTTATATTTTTCTTTAGAGAATATGTTTATGTAAAATTATTACTTTAAGAAACTATATTTATTGTTAAATTTATTCAATTAAGTTTGATCAAACAAAATACACGTTAATTTAGATATTGAGGGGAAAGTTTAGACCAATGTTGATTTTTTTTAAGTTCCAAATCTTACCACGATCCACTCTTATTCTGAAGTTTCAAATGGCATCCTCAAACTTTTTATGTTTAAATTTTAAGAGAATACATCTGTGCCCTATTTTTTCAGTTGTTGTCTGACAGTCTTCACTACTGATATTCTTTGAATTATGGTAAAACAAGTTAGCTGTAGGTTTAAAAATTAATTTATTTTGACTAAAATCACAATAATTAAAAACAGAATAATTTAACTATTTTGGAAACCCTAATTCGCTTAATTTCTTGTAGGGCATATAACCTTTTGAAGCTGTGTGTTACTAAAACAAAAATATTACATTAAATTGCATTAATTTGTGTATTATCAATTTACAGCTCAAATAAAAAAGAAGAAAAAAATATATTACAAAATTGCATCCTCTTAAAAGCTGAAGCTTCAAAAGGTAGGGGTGCTGAACTTTTTAAAAACAAACATAAAACATTTACGCATAAATAAACAACAATGGTTTTAAAAAACAACTAACACACATAACCGAAAACCTTTCCTCTAGAAGTAAGGGTAGTTAGGGATGAGCAATGTAATCAACTTTGGTTTCCAACTAATTTCACAATATCTAAATAAACATGTTTTTATTTAAATTAAATTAAAGCTTGGTTATTCAGATTTGGAAGTTTTGAAATAAAATCCTCATATAATCAAGTTCAATTTCATATTTTCGAACACAATTTGTCTCTTTTGTAGCTCTTTTTGGATTTCTGTAAACCTATTTTGTTTTTGTGAGTATCTGGAAAATTAATTGCCTCTTAATTGAGTTTAATTATGCGCTCTTTCGCATCTGTGTTGCAGAATTCTGAAGATATGTCTTCAGCTGTGAAGTACGGCACACTTCTCATGCATGCTCATCTATCTTGCTGCAATGGTTTCATTCTAATTTATTATCAACTACTTTATTGGTGTAGTAGTTTGTATTTCATTTTTTCTTATCACTTTATGAATTTCAAATTTCATTATAGTAGATATTTTGGAAATAAAAGAATGTAGAGACTGTAGTTAACTAATAAAGTAATGGTATAGGTAGAGTAATTGAAATTTATTTTAGTCCCCTGGGTTGGATGGGAGCCTAGTCTCCTGGAGTTCCAGTAGGCTACTGCTGATGAACCGGGGACTGCGTCTAATGCAATCAGAGAGATAATTTTGTACTTTGTTTAATTATTTAGAATTTAGATACAGGGTTAGTATAAAATCATTATTGTATTAAACTTTCTGTAATCGTGAGGAATTGGTGTATACCAGATAGGTGGAGACCCTTGTAGTTTGCATTTTTTCTTAGCATTTTCAATAAATTTCAAACATGAAACTTTGAAAGTAATTTGTTGTTTTAGATGGCAGGTTGGATACCTTGATTACGAGAAATGGCACGCCTACTTACCGCATGTTCCATGTGGATTAAATTTTAGGTTCATTCAAAAACTCTGCTACATCATTTATGATTTTGGCTCATTCATTAACTGGTTTTTTATTCCAGCTGTCAATAAAGGATTTTACCTGTATATATAACTGCGGACTCTCAGATCTTAACACAAAAATTATTTCCTTACGCCGTCTTTAGCTCCACTGAACTTGCTTTATGATCAGAGACACATATATTTCAATATTTCATTTGGCACATTGAGCCGATTTTGTCCAGTTATTATCTCCTGCGACTGCTGTCAATTCTCTGAGCAATTTCACGACAAATAACCGTTTATTGACTAATGTCAGAATAATAGTTTTCTTTCCCCGAGCAGTAGGTTGCTCATAACTTTATGTGTCCCTGTTATCGCGACTAACGCAGGTAGAGTTCCTCTTTTTATTAACAAATATGATGCAATACAAAAGTTGCGCAGTTTATTACATAAAGCATGTTTTTTTTTTTTTTTGAGTAGTGTTTAACGCCCGTTTTCACTACTGAGGCACCACAGGCGGTATAAAGCATGTTTTTTTTTTTTTTTTTTTGAGTAGTGTTTAACGCCCGTTTTTACTACTGAGGCACCACAGGCGGTGGACACTGATGATACATGAGATGAAATGATAAATTGGGAAAGGATATTTTTTTTTTTTTTTTTTTTTAAGGAAGGAAGCGTTCCAGGCCTAAGTTTAGGTACCTCCCCGGCATTTGCCAGTTATGAAGACTGAGGAAAACCTGGAAAAAACCCCAGTCAGGGAGGACGGTCCTGGCGGGATTCGAACCGCAGACCTCCCGCTCACGAGTCCATGCCTTAACGACCTCGGCCACCCGTGGCGGTATAAAGCATGTAACAGCATACAATATGTATTAATGATATTTTCACTAATCAGACAGTTATACATTTTTTGATGTTTATTTTTTTAGGAAAGTAACATATATGCCCACCAACGTACCTTTAATCATTCCCTTGATTTTATTCGTTTATTTAGAGCCCGTTATCCATTCAGTTAAGAGTTCTACCTTATTGTCCTTATTTGAATTATAATTACTTCTTCTCATCCCAGGAGATGTACTCGCTTTCCGCACTGTCGCATTTTATCAAAGGTTTTTGTCCCTGTGTTCATTTTGGTAGCTGCTGGGTGAGCCTCAGATTTGTTGCAGTCAAGAGCCCGTTATCCATTCAGTTAAGAGTTCTACCTTATTGTCCTTATTTGAATTATAATTACTTCTTCTCATCCCAGGAGATGTACTCGCTTTCCGCACTGTCGCATTTTATCAAAGGTTTTTGTCCCTGTGTTCATTTTGGTAGCTGCTGGGTGAGCCTCAGATTTGTTGCAGTCAGAATGTCAAGAGATCGATGAAGAAAGGAAAGCAGACCTCCGGCTCTGTATTCAGTAGAATTGGCTATCCATCTAATATCATGGTGTTTTAACGCGCTCTTTATGTTAAATGCACTGGAAGGAATTAGGCGATATAAGCAAACACCAGAACACTTCTAAATTACTAAGGAGGTGCTAGTGTTCAGCATGGATGCAACAATGAGACTGTCTTCTTATAACCGCGGAGGCTTCAGCAAAAGTTGTCACAACTTTACTTACATAGGTGCAAAGCCCACTACAAGTGTACAATTTAAATTCAATAAAAATCAGCAGCATTCAAATTCTTCGGCGTTTCTTCAATGTTATAATTTTTACACGCATTAATGCTGTGAAATTAAGGCTTGTGCTTAACTTAGCCTGAATTTATTGCTTCAACCCTATCGATAATGCTCAGGTTATCCTGAATTCTTCGTGGTACTTCATATCTATAAGGAGAATGCTTTATTTTGGTAACGTTTTCTCGTTGTACATACAAAAGGATATTTTACAGATTTGCATATTTCGATAACACAACAAATTCAACAGCATTTCCGGTATCTTAGCTAACATTAATCAGGATATATTAAGTTTTATTGAAAAAGTCAGTCTCTTATTTATCAAGCTGTCATGTATAAATAAGGTAAGCCACAAGTGTAAAATAATTCATATTGCATATTACTGAATAAGTTGGAGGTTAACAATCTACAGAGTGGAGCAAATACCTCTACAATTTTGGGAAGACTTAAGTTCCTAATAGTAAACCAGGGAAAATAATTATATAAATATATTAGGGAATGCTTTACAGACAAGCTGCAGTTTTAAGTGTAATCTAATAACATATTGATGGTAATAATTGTTCTACCCATTGTCATGCGCTCCCAAGGATACTTGTTCAATTTCAAGGTCATTCGTTTTTGCTACTGGGTCTATGGGTTTATTTAATTTTATGTTTGAACTTTACAAAAAGTAAACAATGTTCTGAGAGAAACACAGGCAAAAATATTTTCCCAGCGCCTAGTCAACAAAGCAGGAAATGTACTGTAGTTGCTTATTAAGTACAGTGTGTTTATAAAGTCATGGTGTGGTTTCAAAACAATTCTTTGACCGGCGGGAAAAGGTACATAAGTCAAAAATATTATTTTGTCAGACTTTTTTTTAAATTTACTCTTATCTGGAGAATATTAAAAGAATGAAATGCATATATGTTCGTTGTATATATATATATATATATATATATATATATATATATATACTCTCTTTTGATATGAATTGCAATAATTTTCATGTTTTAAAAATAAAATAACTATCAATCTAATATAAAAATATTTGAATTATGTGCCTTTTTCCGCCGTCCAAAGAATTGTTTTTATCTAAACGTCAAGCATTTCAAATAAAAATTTTTAACATCGAAACTCAATTGCGGTTGGAAGTAAACACTTCCTGACTCAATAAATTGTCCTAAATTATTAGACATGTGTTGCAAAGGAAACTTATTCTTTTTCCCGATTATTCAATTTTGTCACACAGTTTTGTTTAGTCTCCTGATTAATGTGATTTTTTGTGCTAAAGAGAAAAGCAACGAATTGTACGGAGGGATCAAATGAACTATGAACCAACTTGCGCTGTTTTTCCACTGCCGGTGAATGAAACAAGATCACACTAGTAGCTTCTGGCTGTTAGCGTTTGAGTTTAGTTCAATTATTACGACTGGTGTATTTTGCTCTGTATTTAGTAAGTGAATTATGGCTCGGTAAATGTTTTCAAATGCCCTTCGTGTATTTATTATGTTCATAAGTGTTAACTCAGTTAGCTGGAAGTTCAAAGACGATTTGAAGAAAGATTTCCGGGGATAAAAGTTCCAGGCCATACATAAATGTGTAAATAACTTCAGGCCACGAATCTAAAGGTGGATTCACATCCGAAACGTTTTGTATGACATTTTGTATCATACAGATTTGTTCCGTACAAAACAAATGAAGAGTGTTTACATTTGTTTACGAGTTATTGCAAGTTAGTTTTAATATGGAGGGGTTTTCTTGCTCTGCGCAGTTGCTGCTGCTTGTGCTGTTATTGTGGAACAAAATGAGAGGAAAAGAGCAAAATGCAGGTGGTGGACAAGACTTTTTTCTGAAAAGGAAGACACAAGCCTCGTTCCTTTCTGATCCTGAAGTTTTTTGACATATACTTTCGTCATTTTCCTGTTGTACTGGACTTTTTAAGTTATGTATCTTTTTTCCACTTTTCCAAACTTTGAGGACAGAAGCAATTTCAAGGAAAAAAATCTTAGCGTGCGTTCCCTTCTCTGAAATTCTTATTTTGGGGATCCCAAAAACATTTTCTCACTTGATTTCTTCCATTAAATATTTGTGTTTTTATGATTGACCACTCCATGTTTGTTGTTTATAAAAATGCTGTTAAATTTAATGTGCGTATGATCAGGTTGCAGAACAAGAATTGTTTTCGTTCGTCTAGCGATACACGGAACTTTGTCTTATACATGTGTAAAACTCGTTCATTAGCACGAAACATGAAGGAACTTGTTCCATACCGACCGAAACATGTTCGAAACACAAGTTCTATACAAAAAGTTCTCGATGTGAATCCATCTTTAGATATCTAGACAGCGTTGCGTTCTCTCCAAAGAAACATTGCATGACACGGGTCAAAGTTTGAAGAATTCCTCAAATAAATAATTTAAGATAAGATATCTTGTGACTCTGTACAAAAAGGAACTCAGTTAAATCTAAGTAAAATCTTGGGACACATGTGAGTACAATTTGGTTTCCCGCTATTTTAACCGAAAGGGAGTGTGGTTTCGCCTTTTTTCAACAAGACTCTGTCACAGCTCATACGGAGAATATTTCGGTTAGAGACATTGAAAAGAATGACAGAATTATTAATAAGGAGTTATTAGTTCCCCTTTGAGTCTTATTTTATCTCTGGATATAACAATAAGACAAACCACAAACACTGGAAGATTGAAACAACACATCCGCCAGGAAATTGCCAAATTACTCAACGTGAATTGTGGCCAGTGACGGTTAAAGAAACACCAAAAATGTATAAACATGACTGAGGCCAACTTCATAAAGCATCCCCTTTCATAAATTAAACATTTTTAAAATCGTTAAAGAAACTGTAGAGTGATTGTATCAGCACTCGCGCGTAACTGCAGGGGGAAAAAAAAACCTGGAATTTGGTTCATTGTTCACTGGGTGGCTCTGTACATGCTTGTTTGTTGCTTGATCGATAATTCAGTTCCTGTTACATGCTATTAAGTACATAAAATTTGATAAATTGAAAACCAACTTTGTATACATTTCTCTTATGTAACCCTATAGGCAATGTTCTAAAGGAGTGAGGTTTGGCGATTATATGGTGGCATCCATGTCTTCCACCCTCTTCACCCTACCCAAAACTGCATTCGTGAATTCACGAACAATTACCTGTAGAGTGGGGGAGCACCATTCTGTTGTAAAATTACGCATTCATCTGTAATTTGTGGCACTACCTACAGTTGCAATATATCAGGAAGTCGCGTCGGCTCTCCCGGGGGCTATAGAGTACATTTCCACCATATAGGCATGCGGTTTTTCAGGCCATATCCTGAATAAGTTTATAGCAGCTGTAAGAATTAACTTTTCGTTAAGTTTATAAAATATTTTATCAATATCATGCGGCTGCTTTGAAAACAAAGTGATGATTAAATGTATAGTAAATTAAAATTATTCGTGAAAAATATACCGAAAGATTGTTCCAATTGGTTTGTTTTATTAAAAGTTATTGATTAATGTTGGAAATGAATATTTTGGAGCTCAAACTATTTATTTAGTTTTAATAAAAATAAAAATAGAATAATATAAAATATATTTTACGGGCTTTAGTAGTTGAAAATAAAGCATTTGTTTTGTATACCAAAATAACAATATTTTTAAAACTTCAAAGAAAAAGCAAATTTTATCTCCTGACGATATGTACGTGAATGTGATCAGACCCCTGGAAAATGTAGCCTCAATGTTAAATACAATCTTCTGTATGTACACTAGACCTACTGATATCCGGACTGTTTTAAAAGTTACTCTTCATTTAACCGGCTGCAATTCGTTAACCCAAAGATTGAGATGCTTTTGCAGAACAAAGTCAAGTTCATAATGTTAAAATTAAAAACTTTCGGATCGCTGTGCCATGATCTTTGTTTTAAAAACTCAAACAGAACTTTCACCGGCTGTCTACGTCCAGTGCAGTGCGAAGTATTCGTGTCGGGCCTAGCCAAACACTGAACGACCGACATCGGCGCGGAGTAGCCGGAGGGAACCTGTTTGTTATGAAGCACAGGTTTCCACGTGTTGCTAAGGGGAAAACCACTATATTTATTTTAAAAGGATGCTGTTGCATTTCAATATTTTCCCTTCTGGCAAAATTAAGATAACCTTTTATTATAGCAACTAATCTTCTGTCTTGTCAAAAAATATTCAATGGCATTCATTGAGGGAAGACCGCTCTGACTGGTTTTGACGTAAAGATCCTTTGTGTACAACTCGATTTTTAACTTATCTTCCAATATACACTTTGCCCACGTTCAATTTTGTAAATTGCAGAGACGTCAAGGTGATCTCTAGGATCTTTTGCAGGACCTAGCATATGTCCTAGATTTTTGGTTGGGGTGAATTTAGATTTATTGCCTTTTTTATAAAATGTGTTGAAAGTTAGTTTAATGACTCGAGTAACTGCGGCGAAGGAACTTTTTCGTGTATTAGCCGGCGTTGCGTTCTCCGCTATTAACACAATCGCAGATAAAATCATGAACGTTTTCTGACGAAATGAATATTATATTCAGGCCAGGCAATGCAACATAACTTCAATGAAATCTAGTTGTGGGAGGCAACACACAATTTACCAATAAAACATTTTACTAAGAATGTAAACAAATTCCGAAACGACTTCTTTCCTAAACTACACCAATCAAATATCAGCTCCACACAGCGAAGTTTTTTTATCATGCATGGGACGTTCAAGCAATGAGATATAGCTACTATGTAACCTTATTTTATTAAATAACGGTTGATGTTTTAATAGTGAACACTGTAGAGACAGCAGTATCTAAGTCAGATAGTGCCGTTTATGCCACAAGTTGATTATGTAGTCCCTCAGAGAAAATGAACTTGATATTGCACTCCGTATGCTCTGCAGTTAGCAGACGATCATTTTATAAGCTAAAGATGTTTTATAGATAGGAGCAGAAAATTGATACAGCCTAATAATGTCACCAAGACTCCAGGAGACTTGCTTTTAAGCCTTCAACGAGAGATAACATTTAAGGGAAATGACTGGACCAATTGTCCCAGTGCAAATGAATAAGAAGTGAATGCACCATACGGTTCGTGGGTTAGACCTAAAGACAGGAAATTATGAAGGAACGCTTGGCAATGCAACAATTATACCACGACAGGTTCCACACGCGTCACAAAAGCGCCCGTGCCCATCTACGAGTGTTAAAGAGAGGCTGGCTTTCTTATGAGCAAAAAATGAAATTAATGAAGGTATTGCAAATCAAATGGTCATCTAAACTGAAAAATAAGTAAACTAGGAACGTGCTGTTATCCATACCCCCCGTACAGGCCGTGTATGCATAATATTACTGGAATAAATATCCGACCAGCATTAAGAAAAAAAGCGACAACACTCTGCAAAACCTAGCGCAAAATTTAACTGTTAATCAGTGGGGCTGGGAAATATTCTACAGTCCAGAATTAAGCCTCTATAACTACGGCTTCATTTGCAACAACAATATGAAGGCATCATTTCTTCAGAGTATACCACACAGTAAATAAATAATCTGTACAAAGCAATATCGTCGTTGACAGATGTGTACTTTCTCCTTAAGCAGGAGGATATGCCGATCACATTCTCAGTATTTCAGTTGTTCTCGTAACTTCTCTGTATTGACAGGCTCTACTATTTCTTTTGCAAAACGCCCCTCTTTCCGTAAACCTTACAAAGAGGGCTCAGTTTCTTTGTCAATTCACTTCTTCATTCAGTTTGTAACGTGAAAAATCTCACTATCTGTTACTCTGTTGTTATAAACATATCAAAATTCAAGTACTGTGTCAAAAGATTTGCTCTTCCCGAGTGGTAAATGTCATTTCTGGCTAACGAGTCTGCAATGCATATTCTTCATATGCTGTAACTGATACTTTGTTACAGACCACTGTAACGATTTTCCTAGATATTAACAATTATAATTCCAGTCATTTCCTAGCGGTAATTTCCATCTATATATGCATTTACTTTTTGGAATAAAATTTAATCGGCTGTTCTAGCATAGAAAACGTTGCTAAATACTCTTTCCAAATAGCGATTTTGATTCTCTCTTTTAGACTCGAGCCTTAAGTGTTAACATTTAGCTAACATAAGCCTTATCTTTATAACATACAGGTGGGACGCAGCCGGAAGCCATTATTTCGGGTATCATCTGTAATACCTTCTGATTTTTTTTAAATGGTGTTTAACGCCCGTTTTTACTACTGTGGCACCAAATGCGGTGGACACTAATGATACATGAAATGAAATGATAAATTGGGAAAGGATTTTTTTTTAAAGGAAGGAAACGTTCTAGGCCTAAGTTTAGGATACCTCCCCGGCATTTGCCAGTTATGAGGACTGAGAAAAACCTGGAAAAAACCTCAGTCAGGGAGGACGGTCCTGACAGGATTCGAACCCCAGACCTCCCGCTCACGAGTCCGCGCCTTAACGACCTCAGCCACCCGTGGCGGTATCTCTGACTTGTGCAACAATGTCATTCTATTAGAAATTTTCGTCCATAATTAGTCTTAGTGCTCCTGAATTATTAAGTGTTTGATGCACGTATTATTACATGATAGTAAAACACAGTAAGCCCAGAACTGGAGGTGAGAAACAGACCCAGCTATGAGCTTTCAAGATTAATCTTGGATCTCGATCTGATTGGCGTAAAAGATCAAAACCAAAGGGTGTCCATGAACACCTAATATTGACTGCTCAAGGATACATAACAAGCCGGAGTCGAAATATACGGCGAAACCACCAAAACTACATTAGTTTAAGTTCCGGGAAGTATTGCACCGTTTTTCAGGCAGTATTGAAAGTGCATCGAGAAAGGCTATCATGGTAAGTCCATTCTGATCCTTTCTGACAGTTAAGCTGGGATTGTGTTCATACACCGATGATAGCAAGAACATCTTTTGGTTCCTTCTTATCTAGCGTCCAAAACAAAATTTAATTTATCGGAAGAGGGAAGAACATAATCTATAGGCTATTATTAAAACAAAAGCCGCATTTAAACCCCAACTACTTAAGTTATACCAGACAACTTCAGGTGGCTGCCACGCCATCGAGATGTGACAGGGAACGAAGAAGCAGACAGAGGAGCACGCAGTTCTTGTATTGAACCATAATCAGCCTGCGATGTTAGTAAATCTGTAACAAGAACCGCAGGGCCAAGGAGCAACATAAGACTATCCCGGACAAATAAACTTTGTCAATGGGCATAATTCCACACACCATCGTGAAGTTGGGAAGGAAGAAGTTAAAACGAGTAATGGGATTAGTTAATGGACATAAACACTTCCAGAAAATGGGGCTCTTTCCGGTAGACCCCATCTGTAGAGTGTGTAAACATATTACGAAACTGCAAAGCACATTGAGAATTGAATTCTGGACAGAATGAGATACCAACTCCTCGGTTATCAAACATATCACAATATGGACGACCTCCTGCTGGACCTTATCAAGGACACAGAGTTCAAACTGCTTTAAGTGCTATGGGTTAACATGGCTAAAGTGCGAGAGTTCTCTTATACTCCCTCTACAACATGCCAACTTTTTCTTGTTGTGGGTGGTAGAGGAAGCGTTCCGGGGTACATCCCCGGAAATAATCATCAATGAGGACAGGAATAAACCTTGGGGAAATCCATTTCACGAGTCTGCACATTAATTCTGGGTCACCTGTCTGTGAAATCTAATCCTTCGATTTTGAACATGAATAAAGCAAAACGAAATTGCGACATTGATCTATCAGTAAATTTATTTTTAATTGTTGATTATTAACAACTATTTTATAAAACAAAGAAATTTCTTTGTACAACTTATTTTTCAAAGTCACGTTAAGTTTTTTTTCCTTATTAAGAAAAAATTAAATATTCTAAATAATTATTTCATTTATTTATTCGGTTTATTTAAGTACGCTCTTTAACTTATAAAATCATCAGCGCCCATTCAATTTAGAGCCTAAAATGGCCGATAAATTTTGCTCAGAGGCCTCTTACTTCAGACTTAAGGCTCTTTTATGTGCCGTAAATCTATGACTGAGACTCACGGCTTTACTTCCCTTCCGAAAGAAACCATACTTAGGATTTTTATGCCTGAAAATTTTCATCTAATCTAGCAGAGTCTGAACCCGCGATCTTGGATTTACGAAACAATTATCGAGACTATCAGGACCGACCTTCCCCTAGGAAGATATTAATTTATTTTGCATATCGAAACCTTTTTACCGCAAGTCATGTCTCTAAGATTTTATGTTCTTGTAAAATTTATTTTGCTGGAAAAAATATACAGTCTAACAAAATCTGTCTGTAGTTACAAAGTAATTAGCAATCATGACCATACCAATGCCCATGAACTGCTTGGTTTGTTTAGATATGTTATATTTACTTTAAAACTATTCTCAAATTCTACTATAAATATTAACTTTTATGACACGTTGAATAACCAATGCTTTAATATTGAAACGACCAATATCCATAGTAACTTATGGTAGTTTTTCTAATTGTGTTTGCACTTTGTGTGTTGATAGGCATTTTGCCTGTAATATATTTTGAACTGGCGATTGTTTCATAAGCAATTTACGGCTGATCCAAGGCCAAAGAGGAGAATTGAGCTTCAAGCAAATTATTTACTATTATTTTAAATCGGTTGTAGAAAGACTGTTAACAGGATCAGAATTATGTCTTTTTACTAGCTTCTGCAGGACCCACCCCCAGTAAATTAGAGCATCTTTGAGCTGTTTTACAGAGGTGCCAAAAAATGTATGCACACTTCAAGCAAAAGAAAAAAAAACTGTATGAACATAACAAAACACAATTCATACAAACTGAAAAGGATTAGCACTAATCATCTTAGACTTTTACAGTTACAACAGTTGCTCAAAGTGCCCATCATCGACATCGACACACTTCTGAATACGTTGAACTGCTGATTGAGCAACGATTGCGAAAATGTCCTCAGCGATAGCAGCACATGCCGTTTCAATTTCTTCCCGAAGTGCTGCCAGTGTAACTGGTTTTCTACGGTATACAACATCCTTAAGAGTTCCCATATGTAGAAGTCCAACGGAGTTAGATCCGGAGAACGCGGTGGAAACTCAATCGGACCTCTTTGTCTATTCAGTGCCTTGGATAGGCCTTGGGTCCAGTGAGCGGGGCTTATTGTTGTGCAAGGTCTCCCAGATGTGCCCTTGTGAACATCGTATACCGTACCATGAGTCTCAAATTTGTCTCGAATGCGTGCAATTGTTACTCGCGTTGTCGGTTCTGTTCTGTACAAACGTCTCCATTGCCTTTGAACTTCAACAACATTCTCGGTTTTCCAATATCATTTCAAAATTGCTTTCCACTGTTCGACGATAATCTTGCCCCATTTTGAAATAGAATAGGTAGCACGTCTGTTTACTGAACATCATACTGTAATCTTGGCTTCATTTGTTCATTGTTGATTTACCTGTCACGTAGCAACGCTATCATAATGTATGTGAGTCATATCTGTTTACAGAACACCATACTACACATTACTGTTGTTTTTTTGGTCCAACTTTGAAGTATATTAAATAGATATCTACTGTGAAAGTGTGTATACATTTTTGACACCCTCGATATTTTTCCTCTGCATTTAGCATAACAATGCTACATAAATAGCACTGGGGTGTGAAGTGCAAACTGTGCAATGTTGCGCAAATACGAATAGATGATATCGGCCAATATACGCTTGTAAGAATGCTTTCATCGCGAGCTATAATTTGTTGTCCTACTTGTAATCACAAAATTATTTAATGGGTGAACCTAGAAACCAAGTGCTAATTGCTCTTGTAAGTTATCCTTCAAAAGTACGTGCTTTCGTACTATGCAGGTTTCAAACTTCAATCTATATTTTATAATTCAGGAGTTTAAAAAACAAATGAAATTCAACTAAAATGTATAGATAATTAGTGCATGCTGTTTCAAAAGAGCTTTGTTAAGCACTGCTCACGGCACTAACAGAAGTTGCCGAGCATCTGGATACTGGTTTAGCGAAAGAGAGTATACGTTTCCGGTCTAACCATTTTATGGGTATGATAAAGAAAAAAAACTACATTTCACTATTCAAAATAATTACCCTTTATTGCAACAAACTTCCCACATCTTTGAATTAACATTTCAACCCCTCCCCCCAAAAATAATCAGAAGTCTTGTCGGCAAAATAGGCATAAACATCATCCATCACTTCTTAGTCACACTTAAATTTCCTTCCTCGAAGGTTCTTCTTGAGTTTTGAGAAGAGGAAATAGTCACTTGGAGGCTGGATTGTCGATTTCCTTGAAGCCACATTTCTTCACAGTTTCTTTTGCAACAAGAGTTGTGTGTACAGACGCGTTGTCGCGAAGAAGGCGCACACCACCACTCAGCTTTCCTCGCCTTTTCTCTTTGATGGAAGCACGTAGTCTATGCAGTAGCCAGCATAGTACTCCCCATTTACTGTGGACCCCACGAGTGGCCGAGGCCGTTAAGGCACGGACTTTCCAGGTTTTCCTCAGTCCTAATAAATTGCAAATGCCGGGGAGGTACCCTAAACTTAGGCCTGGAACGTTTCCTGCCTTAAAAATAAATCCTTTCCCAATATACCATTTCATCCCATATATCATCAGTGTCCATTGCCTGTGATGCCTCTGTAGCAAAAACGGGCGTTAAACACCATTCATTCATTTTCATTCCCATTTACTGTAGTGTTTCTCTCCTTGAAGTCAATGAAGAGTATTCCTTCACAGTCCCAAAAGATTGTGGTCATGATCTTATTGGTTGACTGAGGGACCTTGGCTTTAGAGGTGGTGCTTCGCCAGCTTTACGCCACTCCATTGATTCTCTTTTGGACAAGAGATCATTGTAGAGAACCATAGTTTCATCTCCTATAACAATGGTTTGAGAACTTCTCTCTCGTTGCCATGCACGGCAGAGCTTCAAAAATGCCTGACAACAGATGACTCGTTGCTGCTTTTGGACTGAGGAAAGAAGTCTAGGCACCCACTCATCTTGCACTAACCTTATTCATGTACGAGAATAACTCGAAGGACTGTCGTTTTAGAAGGGCTCAACTTTGCTGCTATTTCTGTAACTTTCTTCTTCCAAAAGAGCGATGTTTTCAGAAGTGAGCACCTCCAAGGGCCGACCTGCACGCTCTTCTTCTTCTTCTTCTTCTTCTTCTTCTTCTTCTTCTTCTTCTTCTTCTTCTTCTTCTTCTTCTTCAATGCTTTCTCGACCCATATCATTCGAAACAGTTTGACCCATTCTTTTACGGTAGAATATGAGGGGGTGCTTACCCACATACATCGTCCAATCGCTGTTTGATTTCATTTGGAGTAAGTCCTTCTTTTGTTATAAACTTGATATCAGCTGGAAACTCCATTTTGAACATGTCACAATCTTCTACACATGGCCTTCTTTATTCAACTAAACTGAATAATTGAACACAGCTGAGCGGAAGTTACAGCGGCAATTATTTACTTAACAGATGAAGTATAACACCAGATAATGATTTTGTGAAGGCGATAATCCTCATCGGCGAGGCCGGAAACATGGACCTACCCTCTAAGACTGTTAAATGGCGATGCTGAATAGTTCATGAGTTAGGGAAGCATTATTTCAATATAATAAAACGCAAGTGTTCAAATACTAATCAGAATGTTCATGTTTTTTTAACAGACGCTGTTGATTACTGGTCATTTTATTCCCTCCCTACCTCTAAATGCATTGGAAGCTGCGCCACAGGTTGGGTAAATACAAAATTAGCACTTAGCAGACGGGAGAGAGTCGCTACAATACGTAAGGGAGCAGAGTAAATTTAAAACGTTTACTGGTGACTTAATTACAGCGTCATATGTGCAAGCTGTTCTTCGCAAAATGATGCACCCCAATAGAGGTGGAGAATTTAATATCCAGGAGTTTATTGCCTCGTGTCATCATGGAAGAACAGCACTGAGCAACCCAATACTAGCAGCATGGAAAAACGCACAAAAAAAAAAAAACATCTAGAAGCAAATGACTGGCTTGGCTGGGGCTTAATTCCCCATCTCTCCAGCTGACCAGGCATTTCATGCTGACGTCAGCTATGCCAAGGGTGTGAGGTGCATCATAAATTTTCTGTACAAGGGAGAGTTATAGTTTTATATAACTGGAACGTTGTGCTGTGTGCTCAGGGAATTACAATAAGCAACAGATCTCTGTCCTCACGTGTCCAAGTAATATATTAACATACAGTTCCGAAATAAAAATGTTATTTTTTCTAAACATCAGAGTTATTCAATGATGAATTATTAAATATTTTACACAAATAGTTTTTGGTTCAACGTTGAGCTTCAGTTATATCGTTATAATGCAGTAATAATTTCGTTTAATTTAATTCCTGTTTACGCGTGTGACTTGCCCTTCAAGTCGAAAGACGTTTCGTTGCCCTATGACACAATGGAGCTGAGACGCGAAGAGCAACATATTGCTTTGGCACTTTATTTCTATCATATAGTGACAAAGGTTTGTGAAGAACCTTCGCTTCTCTAAAGAAAGTTATAAAATATTCAAAAGGTAATCAACATCAAAAGACGCCAGTTCTTACAGCTGCAGTCATAGTTGCCACGTAGGTAATTAATAAATATCAGCTACAATCATGAGAGAAGTTTGACGTATATAAGGCCGCAATCACAGAAACTGAATATTTTTTTAGATTCCACCCATTCATTGATTGATAACACGAAGCGTGTTTATGTTTTTTATTTCAAGAATCCTACTCCCTACCCCCTATATATAAAGTTCACATGCAGTAGTTTTGTGAATATTAAGGGAAGATGAAGCGATTCTTTCGTATATAATGGCTGGAAATAAAAAAGAGCATTATTATTCCTCTGATTCTTAATTGTGGAAATCTCTATTATCACCAACGCCAAATAAAGTCAAAGTTGTGGTATTTGGAGATAGAGGCATGGCCATGTCATATTTTGGTATTCAGTATTTATCGCAGGTATCAGCTAGCGATGACACGACTAGATCAACTCGCAACTCTCATAACAAAGGCAGAAAGACAGGTCACTCCCTACTGTCACAGGTGACCGAAGTCGTTAAGGCGTGGACTTGTGAGCGGGAGGTCTGGGGTTTGAATCCCGCCAGGATCATCCTCCCTGACTGGGTTTTTTTTCCAGGTTTTCCTCAGTCCTCATAACTGGAAAATGGCGGGAAGATACCCTAAACTTAGACCTGGAACACTTCCTTCCTTAAAAAAATATCCTTCCACAATAAAATATCCTTCCACAATATATATTTTCATTTCGTATATCATCAGTGTCCACCGCCTGTGGTGCCTCAGTAGTAAAAACGGGCGTTAAACACTATTAAAAAAAAGTCACTCCCCACGGGCGACAGTGGTGAACTTTCCACACAGACTTTATTTGTATATGAGGAAATCTTACTTTCAGTTCAATTTTCAAAGCGCCATTTAAGTCCAGGGCTATGGCACAGATCTTCTTTTAATACCGTATTCATAATATTCTCTTCCCAATCTGTATATTAATTTTACTATTTTCAATCTAAAACACTGTTCAAAATTATAGATGAAGCCAAATATTAGTGCTGTAGTATCGATAAACGCACTTAGAGACGATTTTTATTTATAGGTAGAATTTTAAATAAATCTAAAATGCTTAAGTTAGTTAATAAAAGATGCATGTCATTCTTAAGCCAGTGATTTTGTTTTACAGTTCTGGTCTTTAACCTCAGATGCACCCATGGTAAAAAGATGCTTTAACTTAATTCTTAGTTTTTTTTAGTTAAATAACGTGTTTGTTAAAGCTTATTTCAGAAACATTGGAAAGAGACTTTGAACTTGAAAAATTATAGAATTCTTTTACCATTAAATTTGATTCCCAGAATGATTCACTGTCATATTACTATGTGATACATTAGGGCCATATTTTGATTATGTCCTTGAAGGTGTAGAGTTAGATTGTTCAGGTGTTATGCTATGTCGACAAGGAAAGGCAACTCGCTGATCCAGTTTTTTCTTCTAATTCAGAAACTTCTATGGTAAAAAAAATTTTTTTGAACCATAATTATTGCCAGTATATTGTGAAACGGTATAATGCTAGCATAAACATGCACACTCCTTCATTAAATCAGCGCACCTCAGTGTTATATGATAGGTTTTTAAAGAACTCTCCTATATTATCTGGGCGCCAATGACCTTAGCTGTTTGCGCCCTTAAAGCAATAATCATCATTCTATATTATCTAAAAGATCGCAAAACTGCTGATACTTCAGCGCTTGATTTCATTGAGTTTTTGGTATGCTCAATCATATCCATTTTTTTCATATTTGTTTTGGCCCACAAATTTATATGCAGTAGAAGCATTTTTGGTTTAACTTATTCCTATTTTTGTCAAATAATATTTTGTTTACTCTGTCAGGCCCTTACTTCCACCAGTCATATTTCGGGCTCTGTTTACTACCGCTAAAATAAGCAATTTCAGAACTATTTTTGCTCTTCCCCACATTTAACCAATGTTGGGAATAGTTCTTCTTCTGTATTCCGTCTAAGCGGAATTATATCTAGCAGCTATTCCTGTACAGGTAGATCCGTATATGAAAATTATCAATTATATCGGTTTCTCAAGAAAATAAGCTGTACATTAGTGAACATTTGACTTATTTTCGGTCCAGTTTGTGCTCATGTGGATTGTGCTTGACCCGAACAGTGTTAATTGTTCAAAGCATCAGGTTGTTTGCACACGTTCCTTCACTAAAACTTCATAATGACTGCAATTTCCAAAGCAACAGCGCAGCACTCATGAATCTGTCTCTCTTATAACTTTCTTCTCTAAAGCTTTCAAATCCAGAATCAGCGCATGCTTCATGTTCTTTCAAATGTTGCAATCTATCTGTTCTGGAAAAATTGATCTTTTCTTGAGTCAGCTGGTCCCTCCATTTGTCTTGAATAGGTAAATTATTTTTTAATATATAAATTTTGGCATCAAGTAAGAGGTAATATTAATGAAAGATATTGCTTGTTTTCAATGATTATGTTAAATAAGTATGATATTGCTTGTTTTCAATGATTATGTTAAATAAGTATGATATTGCTTGTTTTCAATAGCTATGTTCAAAATGCACACACCTTTCAATAATAACATTGAACTTTCCTTATTCCAGAGCTAGTTAAAATCCCACAAGGTATGCATACACATTAAAATATGTACCTCTCAGTGAAATCAGCCGCCGTTTGTATTCCAGTCATTTGCGGCGCTTTTGCGGAAGCCGTTCTGAAGGAAATGTGCGCTGCCAAGTTAATTACGCCAGAACAACTTTCACGAAATTCTGGAGCGTCTTCACGTTAATTATTCTGAAATTACAAAACATGAAAGTTGAATGCTAATCATGCTGCAGTTCCTTCTTTTCTTCAAAAAGAAAATAACGACAGCATAAAAAGCATACCTCGGTAAAGAATCACGTTAAATGGTAAACTAAACATGGCCGTGAAATTTGTCTGCCTCATTCTGATTTCGGTGGTGGTTTCGATTTTTAATTAGCAATGAACCACGACCTTATGACCTTCCAAATCAACATATAGATAGCGGCATAGGTATTATTAGCATGAACAGAAAGTATGTAGTTATCTATTCCTCTTAGAACAAACATTTTAATATCGTAAAAATATGCGATGCCTTCATTATTGAAATCAAGACCAAGTATATTTACTGGACCCCTAAGAAAGCTCCACGAAGTACAAGTAAGCATCCGAGGATTCAAGGTGAGGAGAGAACGTGTTGACCAACAATAAATACCGCTATGTGTCTTAACCAATTACCTGTAAACACTATTTCCAAAAGATGTAGGCTATAACAGGGTGGAGAGGGCATGGAGTAAAGGCAAATTCCGATTACGAAACACGATATATCAATAACAGACTGCGGAATGTTTTCATCACCTTTGTTTCCAGAATTATGTTTATAAAACCAAATATTTATGCCTTAATTCCCTAAAGTAAATGAAAATTCAAACTATATCGAATGTTATTTGATCATAAACCGTATTCCCACATTTTTTATTCTTTCTGGAAGAAGCCTCAGTTACCAGAGACGTTTCAGAATTTCTTCCTTCAAAATTTACAAATTATTTTAATTAACAAATTGTATTTTCTATGAAGTAGAAAACGCCATTTCTAAATAATATAATAAAATAGCATACAGCATAAAATTGGTTGAACAAAGATCAGTTACACCGCCTCCTAGAATATTAGTTATTGTGTATACAATGTATTATTATTTTTAAAGTAATATTAAATCTGAAAGAAACAAGTTCATTAAAAAAATATGGGGGATATTGTTGATTTTATAGTCATAAGTAATTTTTTGGGAAATATAGTGTAGCTAGAATGATAAACTGTTTTATGATATACAATGTTCTTAGCAAACATTTATATACATTCTTCTATCGCAAATTTACAGTTTCCACATTCTATTTTTTTAAAAAAGAATGCACATTTCTATATATGTATGACTTTGAATCTTATGGAAAGAATACAGGTTTTGTATGGATATATAGCATAATTCAGAAAGCTAATTTCAACTTTAAAATTTCTATTAAAATAGTACACAATAATCAGGAACTACTAATAATTTGCTCCCGCTACTATGCCAACCATTTCTAAACAGAAAGTGAATGTAAAATAATCTAAGTAAATGTGATAGCAGTATTTTTAGTGAAGCCTATACGCCAATCTTTGTACTTTCCGATGCTAACCTTAGAGTGGGACAGTAATAAATCACCTAGTTTTAATTAGAAATAATGTATGACTTACCTGTTCAGCATGTAAACGAAGTTAAAAATGCAATTAAAAACTGCCATAAAGAGATCTGCCACGCTCAGGTTCACGAGAAAGTAGTTTGTCACCGTCCTCATCCGTCGGTGCGCTGAAACAAAAGACACCCATTATGCTTATACATTAACGCGAAAAGTTCAGAGGACAAACAGCATTAAATTATCTTTTTTTTATATAATTCTTTCGAGCCCTAAGCTTATTAAACAAATATTACAGAATTAGTATATCCAAACCACGGTAAAACAATCCCATTGTGCTATTCTTTAGCAATGCAATTTGTCTGCCATAAGGATACAGACATCCCAATCCACTTTTCCAGGTGTTACCACGAGTGTTCGTGAAGAAGTTTTCAATAAATGTTCGAACATATTAGCTGAAAAGAAACACTTCAATTATACATTATACAACTAGCATTCAAAAGTATTCTATGTTAAAAATTTAATAGGACCATTTACCGGAAAGAAAGAAAAGCAAAATATATTGGTGGTTCAGATTTCAGACGTTTCATTCTAGCTCATAATCGTTTTATAATGCTGCAAACATAGAATGTAAAATCTTTGATGTATGTTTAGTAGCTTTTCCTTTTTACTGTGGTTCCAACATTTAATACGATTCTTTTAAGATAGTATTAATTAATAATTGTGAAATTTCCTTTAACTTTTGAACAAAGTTATAAGAAAAGGAAAAAAAAAAAAAAAAAAAGGAAAAAATGGCACTGATATAAATCAAGTTCCTTTGTTTTCATTATTGAGTTAGACATTTTTCATTCGGTTTTTCTTAATGAAAGGGAAACATATGTCCTAATATGGATTCCTTCAAGAAGACAAATGACCTTAACAAGATGGTACTGTTCTACATTATGGCACAGGATTAATACATTAAACTGTACTAAAGATCTAAAAGGAAATATAAATGAAACGGAATTGATCAATGATAATACTTTCAGAGACAATAGACAATTCTCTTACAAACTGGGGCATTACTTTAACGTGAATGGTTCAAATGTGAAACATCTATTGTAATTTAAACGCTCGGTGAAAAATTTCCTTTTAATGTCAGTGTTTTTATTAGTTTTATGGCATAATGTAGAAACTCGTTTTTTTAAATCTATTTTTCAGAATATGTTTATGAAATTAAAATACTCAATAAATTATTCGTAATATTTCATTCACTGTTATCATACTGTAATATGTATACACACAGTATTGCTAAAATGTTTATTGACAACTTTAGCAAAAATAGACAAATGACAAAATGAGTTCTAACAAAGTATATATTAAAATGTGAAACTACGTGAAACATAATTGTAAACATAGTAATTTTCTTTCGCCGAGTACAAAGGCGAAGAAGAAAACAGCCAGAATATTATTTCTATGTCTTTTGTAATGAATTTGGAACATGGTGGCACAAACTCATGAAAATATAGATACTTGTATGGAAGAAGATTCAACTAATAATACGACGCCGCGACAGAGACAATTTTCACTACTCCAAACTCACGTATTCTGAAAATTAATATGCCACTTAAGTGGAAATATACCTTATTGGAGAATCACATGTAGTGCAGTATTATCGGTGTGCACTGAAAAACTGACCAAATCCATTGTAGTAACTGTTCTTATTATACATCTTCTGCAAGAGTTTACGCAAGAAATTCTCTAGAAAGACCTGCACTCTGTTTTACATCTCCTGCGTCTTCTTTCTCGCCAAATATTGAACGGAGAATTTTGCTCATGACTTCCTGAACTGAAAATTGAGCAATAAATCCGTTTGAAACTTAAACAATAGCACTGTTTTCCAATACGTGTGAACTATAGGCGTTGTTCCATTGTCTACCAGTTCATATTGTACTGTACGTACTGTACTGCTCGTAAAACACAGGCACGGCGACTGCTGAAGATTCCATAACAGCACATTCAGACGCGTCGCAGCAAATATTGGATCGGCCTTATTGAAACGGACTAAAGAATTAGTACATGTGAAATTTCACTGACATGTATAATAATACGTATATTATTTTGAAAGTTATAAAGAAAGTCTAACATTAATATGCAGTAAAACGGTTAGAGATTGCTTCATATTTAACTAGGCTAGAGTTATTCATGCGTTGCATAAACATGTAATGCAATCTTTTATATAAATAATGCCGCAAAGAAATGAGGAGACTAATAAAGAAAATTAAAAATTTGCCACAAAAAGTGAATTTGGGTTCACCTAAGAAATGAGCTGAAACGGGTAAGTACTTAGGAGACTGGAGTATATGAAAGAAATCAAATCACGGAAAAACATGTACAGGGTGGAAGGCTTTACCTATGAATGAGATGTATCAACATATAAATGAAATTTGAAACTATCAAAACAGAATACACCAATTACTGAAATTTTAATCTAGAAGAGAGAATTACAATCGAAATACTGTGCAACTGTTTCCTCGATTATTAGGAGTTCCACAATGCATGTTTGGAAAAACCTGTTAACTTGAGACGGGTAAGAAGTCTCTTACAACTTCTGTTATAAAGCCCGAAATGGTTGCATGTAAGATTAGATCAACAATAATATTAATCATAGGCGAAAAGCTGCTAGAGAAACTAAATAAGCATTATTTATATTGAAATGAGTGGCACATCACTTCCCAGCAGAAGTTCTATCACTTACAGAGGTTAGAAAGTGTTTGTAGTGCTCGAGAGTATTGTTATAATCCTCGATTTTACATTATTTTCATACAGGTTGTTATTAAATTTGAAATTTAGTAAATAAAAAAAATAATGAATTTCAGGGCCCAGCTAGAGAAAATGGGAAATTACAGTTATGTAGAGTAACATTATGTACAGTACATGAGTAATGACATAAGAATAACGCATTTTAAATAATCAGCATTTCACATATTTAAATGTAAAAACAGCGTTGGTTAGCTATATCGGCGGGGATTCTCAGAAGTTTGTTAAAAAATAATCAAGTAAAGGGACCGACCTGAGAAAACCAAAAGCACTGTAACTTTTGACCAATTCAATGTTTCTTTACTTAATGTTATGTCAATAATATTAGACATTTTCTGTGAGTATATTACTTTTTGATTTTATGCGTCCTCTAATAAAACGTTCCTTGCGGTGAAATTTTGAACATTTTGAACAAAACATAACTGCAGATTTGTGTTTCAAGCACATAATGGAGACAAAATATCGGCATAATTTTATTTCAATGAAGTTGTACACCGGAAAAAAATTGCGAACTTATTTTGTTGCATTATATTTTAATTAATTAATTACATATATATAAATGGAATATTGCATGGGAACAAACATTTTTATTTTCATTTTATTTTAATTACTTTTAATTTTCTAGTATTAAGCGCTCCTGGTGAAAAGGGTGATTCAATAAATTACTCCAACATTGATACCTGCCCTCTGGAACCGGAATGGGGGGGGGGAAGCGATTGATTGCTTTGTTGATTATTTAATGGAGATTTTTTGCACTAGTCAGCCATCTTGGAACAATATGACATGGTGTTTAATTTTGATGGTGACGATGATTGCTGAAAATGAGACATAATGCCTCTCGCTGATAATCTTGATGCCATACTACGGCTTTTGAAGATTCAAGTTCGAAGTTCACCTATAACTATGATTCCATAGAGAGGAATAGGTTTCTCAGAGCATGATGGAAAGTTTCAATTCACTTTAGGTCAATTAGGAAGGAATGAGATTCGTTAAGTGGGTGAGTACACTTCAGGATGTACGCTTAGTTCTCAATTTATTATTTAAACCACTTGAAAGTTGCATAACGCGGGGTCGTTCATCGCGTGAGATCGTTCTACGTGCGACACAACACTGAGTTTTTTAGTCCTGATGTTATTGATCAAAATAATTGCGATGAACTGAACAACTTGTACACTTTAAGCCTGTAACGCTCCCTATCGACCTGCGAATCGCGCTTAGTTTTAATTTAGACTTTACACTGCTCATTAACTTTTATATTACCACTTCAAGAATCACTGTCTGCCGGCTTTAAACCACGACTTACATTTACGCGTAACTGAGCGCGACTGAAGATAAGACTGTAATAACGTGTGAAGGCTCGAAACTTCCTTTTTATACTGGATTCGAATTAGATCTCTCAGGACGCTCTCCGCTCCCGCGAAACTTTCTTCATCGAAGATTCTTGGTTCAAATCTAGCTTCCCTATTAGCTACAACAAATCTGATTCGATACTATTTTGTATCGAAGGTACATCTTCTCTCAATCGTCAGGTTTTTACATTTTTGCGTCGGTTTAAATAAGTCATCACGCCAAGCTTTTTACATCTACACATAACTTTCTCACGCATGAGCCGTTTAAACGTCTACATCTAACTTTCCTCATGCAATATTCTTTTAGACCCAGCAAACTCTGGAAATCTTTAGACATAATAAACATTTCTAGCCTTTTAAATGCAAAAATCTTTACAACAGCAAAGGGAACCTTGCTATTACAAGGTACGAACTCTTTCCAAGTACGCCTTTTGTTACAATGAAACGAATGGGCGACCAGCATTTCTTGTGTTATGATTTCTGCCCATATGGCATATTTACAGAAATGTACATTGCTTACTACACAGAGAAATATATGTGCACTATCAATTTCAATAACATAAATAATAATGGCTGTAATATTGATAACAATAATCAATATTAGCTTAACAAAGTTGAATAGAAATTCCTGAGATTAATTGATATGATTATTGTAATAGGAATTCTTGGGACAAGTATATCCTCTCACCTCTTCTAACACCGCCAACGGTGATCGTTAAGGCGCGGACTCGTGAGCGGGAAGTCTGGGGTTCGAATCCCGCCAGGACCGTCCTCCCTGACTGAGGTTTTTTCCAGGTTTTCCTCAGTCCTCATAAATGGTAAATGCCGGGGAGGTACCCTAAACTAAGTCCTGGAACGCTTCCTTCCTTAAAAAAAACCCATCCCCAATATATCATTTCATCTCATGTATCATCAGTGCCTGTGGTGCCTCAGTAGTAAAAACGGGCGTTAAACACCACAAAAAAAAAAAACTCTACTAACTGCATATTTTGTAGTCTACTGGCCCATTAGACGGTATGAATATGTCAACAACAGTAGCACTACTTGGAGACATCCCAAGAATGATGGAATTATGTACTATGAACTAACAGCATGTCTTAACAAATTCCCAGTAATACAAGGAAACCATTCGAACAACGTAATTTTAAATTGGAGCACTAGAGATAAGATTTCACACAAGGATAATTTTAAAAGTCAGAAAATTATTTAAATAACAATGCAAATATAAAGCAATGAAAACTTATTCCCCAATCCGAAGAGTTAAAAAGTAAAAGCAAATGGCGTAATTATAAATCGCCTTTTACAAACCCAATGCAAATAACAATTTACAAAAAAATATGAGAAATAATAGAAATAGCAAGGTTTCTCTAAATAGTTAACTGGCGAATACTTTTTTTTTTTTTTTTACTTTTAAGGCTCTCTCAGCTGGCGTTAATGTTGCTAAATTAACAATTTTGTGGGCTGTCATGCTGTGGTCTGTGGTGCATTTTGTAGCCAACTATTCCGATTAGAATCATCAATGGGATGTAAAGTTAACATAATCCCGATGGTCAACGAATTATTAGCAGAATGAAAACAAGAACTTTAGAACCCAAAAGAATAAATTACATCTGTACACGCCCACATTGCAATGGACCTCCAGACAAACTCGCCAGTCCCTTTTCTTTACGTAGGCCGGTGTACAAGTCTCGGACGGACATCAGTGATCGCAATTCATGGCTGAAAACGAAGCTAACGGTGGCATTGTCACCAAATTTTTCAGTGTTTCTTCAGAATTCCTACAGTGCTGAAATATAACACTCTAATAACGCCCAGCTCTTTATCGATTCTGCTGCCCAGTTTAATCAGGAAGATTAATTGGCTACATCTGAAGGCGCCGCAAAACCCAAAAAGTGCTAAACGTAATCGTACTTGGGTGTCCAGAGATAGTTTACTTATATAAACGTCCAAAATACCATACAAATTTACATTAACACTTTTTTATTCATCCCTCCGAATATAAATAAAAATGAATTCATAATTCCTGACTCACCAATACATACAAGACAAATGGCTAAACTTAAATAAATAGCTGTGCCTAATTAAAAGTAAACAGACTGGAAAGCAAGGCGTGAAGCTCTGAGAAAAAGAAATAATTAACAAATGTTCACTGACCAAAGCTCAAGAGAAGGGCGAAAGACCACCAGTATGTAACATTACTTTGCTGTTTGACAAACAACTTTCGCAACCTCATTGCAGGAGGAGAGACACATAATCCACAACCTAGCGCTATCATCATAGCAATTAAAGTCACTGTCACACAAAGTATTACAATATCAGCTGGCAGGTATAACCCAATTAACCTTGTCGACACTTGGAGTCGCTAACTTCGTGTCCTTCTGTAGCTAATCATAAGTTTCGCAGCTTAATATCTATTTCTATTTTATAGGAAAGAACAATTTAAAATTGTCTAATCTTATTTTTATCTCACATAAATAGATATATTGAATGAAGACATAATTTTCCACTGGTGATCTTCTAGGTGCAAAATAACCTGTGACATAGTTCAGCTCTGTTTCAGATACCATTTCTTTCATTTAAATTATTTTATTTTCGTTTATATATAACACATTTAACTGCTTTATATGCCATAATATAATCCGCCATATACCTGTTACATCATTTAAAACAAACACCTGACTGTGAAAATATATCGGTGATCTTGACTGGTTTCATTTCATGGAAATGAAGGTAGTGCACCACACAACGTAGTCGACGTTCATGCGCTGTGTCACGCTAAACGTGATACAAAGTGCATCGGTTGAAAGCCATTGATATAGGTGCCGTCAAAAGGAAGGTAGTAGTTAGTTCTTCTTCGATCAACATGAGCCACTTCTTGTAGTTTCTGGAACTGTGCAGAAGCACTCGTGAAGTTATGCCGGGCGATCAAGTCAAAACGCTCTGGGTTGCTTTCATTTTCATTGAGCAGCACACCGCATCAATTCAGGTGGGAAGTGTCGACGCATCAGTCTTACAGTCCCGTTTCACATTTCGGAAATACAAAACTTCTTAGGCGTTTACAATTAAAACAGTTCAAAATCTTCCGGGTTGTTTTGCCGTGGTCCATGGTTTGATATACGACCATAGCTTTCACCAACTACTGCTTGGCATCAAGTAATAGTTTGCAATAGTTTGTCAGAACCTTTTGTGTGATTTATTTCAACTATAAATACTCTTAACATTTATTAATTTTATCTATTGCATACCCCCCCACGTTTTTCGTTTAGAAGAAGTTTTCTAAACACTTTTTATGTGATATTATGAATTTGCATGGGGTTATAAATATGCTTTTGACTAGAATGAATTATTTTATACTTATTAGTTCATTTATAATAAAGAAAAAAACAACGTGGTTTTTAATTTTTTTATTTAAATTATTTTCTACTTTTTAGAGTTATGTGCACGTCATTTTGCAATCAGTATTAGACATCTAGATTAAATAATGACAAAAATTGAGCAACTTTTAGATTTAGTTAAATTTTTTTCTCTTGATCACATCTAAAACGGAAAATTGTTTTAACTACTCCATTAATATATCTAAACGGTTGATTAATTATTATTTTTAATTAAAAATAGAATATAGAAACACAAAGTTAATTTTGAAAATGTTTATTTCAGAATTAAATACATTTGTACCAGATCCTCAATATAGAAGTCAAATTCTTTGATAATATATGTAACTCATTATATTGTATTATATATAATACTCATTCACTACTTATTTATTCAATTGAAATAATTAATACATTATTAATACACGTGTTACACATTAACAATAGCGCAAACGAATTTATGTAATAGAAATCAGATTTATTAAATATTATTTGTAAGGATTTAATTGTGAGGATTTAAATTTGATGTTTTTATTTGAAAAGTTGCCATGGCGACTGCATTGTTATCAAAATATTTAGCATGCTGTTGCGTGTCATTAGCCAGTCGAGAAGAACGTTTTTCCATCGCTTCAGTTGATCGCGCTTGAGCCATGCGTTTCTTGGAATTTGCCCGTTCGACATGCGCTGTTTAATTGAATAGTTGCCATGACGACTGTATTTTTTTTTTCAAAGTAAAACAAAAAAGAATTCTAATTATTTTAGATTCAAATAAAACGCAAATTAAATATAAATCAAATTATACTATACTTTATTTATTGTATTGATAAATATAATAGTCATCATAGCAACTGCTCTTATTTTTAAATGAAGATTATTATAAATTTTATATTTTTATGCGTCATTAACGAAACTTCAGCAATGTGTTTTACTATTCAATCTTACATTTTTATTTGTTTATTTAGGATGCTCTTTAACATCACAGCGTCCCATTCTATTCAGGGCGTGAAACGGCCGACAAATTTTGCTTAGAGGCCTCTTCTTTAAGGGTTAAGGTTCTTTATCGTGCCGAAAATGTACGACACGGGACCCACGGCTTTATTTCCCTTTCGAAGGAAGCCATACTTAATATTTTTACGCACGAAAAAATCCATCGATCCTGACCGGGTTTGAACCCACTACACCACCAGGACCGACTTACATTTTTTAAAAAACATTCATGTTTTATATTGAGTTTCTTTACTTTCAAAACTGCGGATCCATATTTTTGAACCGTGGAACCATTGAACTATGATAATTACCGTGTTATATTGTATTGTCATGCATTTCTGACCTATGTGCAAATTTTCAAGTTTCTGTCTCATTTAGAAGTGCATGAAAAATTAATTACAACATTCTACCCGAACAGACAAGAAAACGAGTTAATAAAAAAGTTTGAAAAATGAGCAATCCTAAAAGTGATTGAACTTTCTATCTGTTATATATTATGAAACATGAAATTAATGCTGTTCCCCGTAGAAGAGTTCACGCAGCTAATGTTAAGACTGTCGCCCGGTGATCACAATGAATTGTATCTTTAAGAACAACGTAATCCTCTAATTTTTTTTTTACCGTAGATATGACTTCTTTGTTTCTTTTTCTTTTATTTTTTTGCATTTCTTCTCGTTCGGTTGGCAACTATTCTGTCACTATATCTAACTTTTTCTGCAGGCACTCTATTTCCTTAGACACCCTTCCTTTCCATCGTAAAATATATTATGCATGGGAGCCATTATCTGACTCTAAAAGCCACTTACTTTCTTTTTCATGGTGGTTGGCTGAAAGAAAAACCAAAATATTGTGCATTACTAGCAAATTTACTCATAAAATACTATTTTGGCGTTTTTTCACTTCAGTCTAAAGCCTGGGTGCACTGTGTCTTTGTTTAAACAAAAGAGCTCACTTTGCGGACACTTAATTTAGTAAAACAAATTATTTTCTACTGAAAATTCGAAGCAAAATTAGGCCATTCAATGACTTGACGCGTGCCATACCTTGGTGATTACAGAAGAACAAGAGTAACGTTTATCTGTCCTCTGCAATAGTGAGCATATTGCCTGTGCTGTAATTATGGGATCATCAGCAGTTATCGTGCCTTTATGTTACGAATAATGCAATACACGACGACACACAGTACCGGATTATTATCCACCGATATTTTTCATTTTCCGAAACCACCTGAAAGATCAACTATGCTGTATCTGATAATGAAACTGGAAATATTGCTGGGTGTAAGATGTCTGAAACTGCCAGAAGTGACGATACAGAAGAGAAATGTTGACTAGGCTTTGCGTCAACTGTAACAAAAATAAGTTCTCACCATTGAAACCTCCCGACCAACATACGATAGATACTCGGTTATTCATTGGTTGAAGCAGTCAGTCATTGCACATCTAGGAACACGTGGTTCGACTAGGCGTGATGCCAACTGGTGGAAACCAACAGACTAGTAGGAATTCACATAGAACTAGTCCATGAGTTGGATGTGTTTATCACCAAGCCACATCTCCAATGTTACTATAACTGAAATGTTTTCCTTCTTTGAGAATTATGGCAATCCTAAATTACTCTGACCATCCAAGATGTATCATTGAACTCAAAGAAGGCGTTAAGGAATCTGGAACTGCCGACATGTTACTGAATACCTTTCGTAACATACGCATGTCCTGATACTTTAATATTAACCTCTTTAAAATATTTCTATTATAAACACCAAGGATATCCGGCTATTGCCACTGATACCTAAAATTAGGAACCGAGAGGCAGTGAAACAGTTCGTACAGTATTACCGCGCAAGTGCAAGGCGAATAATTCTAAAATGAAAGGTACTATTGATGCGCTGTTTTCACCGAAATAAATATCATCAAAGTAACTCACATAAAGGTCCAGCCCCTTTTAGGAAGTAGCATTCTAGCACCTAGTTATGCCTTTTTTTCTTCAAATGGAACAATATCTATTGACCTCAAAAAAAAAAAAATAAACAAATAAAATAAAAACAGTGGAGATTACAATGATACTGGAGTATTTTGCACGATTCTATGATAAGTAGATATTATCACATGTTGCACTCGGACCTTCAGACCTATTTTAGAAAATGTCCATGATCATTAAACAAGAAGCAATACGTTTACCCCACTTTTCCTTCCTCATTTTGTGTATAATATAGGGAACAGTATATTGCAGTTAATTCTGTCATATGAAACTTTTAAAGAGTTGTCTACCCCATTTAACTACTTAGATACCGCAAATAAATTCAGCAAATGTTCAAGAAGAAGAGCATGGTGGTCACGGCAGGCAGGAATGCGCAGGTATAATAATTCTTCACTGTGACCGAAATTTAGAATTTATCTACTTAATTTTATACGTATAACCAGGAATGTCTGAAGAAAGTGATCGTGCTCAGACAATGCTGCGATAATTTCAGACTACACACTATCAGTATACTAATGTGCTCTATAGGCTGAGCACCACACGTTCTGAAGCAACGTTATGTGTTTTTACGAACAAAATGTAAGAGTGATTATAAAGTCTCGATCCATTTTGTAAAAATTGATATTAGATTCAAACCAGTGAAGTGAATGTAAATTCTAACATACAGTAAGTTTATTCCTGCTCTTCCAACACAACTCTCTGAGACGCACCGCTTCATGAAACACCTGTTCTAGCATTGCAGAGTTATGTTAAGCACCGCATGCCTGATCCGCTCCTTTAAATGATGAATGGAATTGATTTTGATTTTGTACACTTGTGACTTTATGAATCCGCATGCAAAAAAGTCGATAGGTGTGAGATCAGGAGAACGTGGAGCCCAAATGCGGTGTGAAGCTATCAGTTAACTAAGTGGAATTGGCTTTCAGGTACTCAAGAAAAAACCTTGCCAAATGAGGGGGTTCTCCATCTTATTGAAAAATCACCGTCCAAGATGCCATCATGCTGCAGCATTTCGAGATATGAAGATATCACTACAGGATCTGCGAAGAGGAATATGATCTCCTACTACACATGGACTTTTGGCGAAGATCTCATTCGGTAGCTCTGCAGCTTTGTCGGTTGACTATGCCACCTGTGTGGAAGGTGGCTTCATCACTAAAGAGCGCATTTTGCAGCGAATTACCCTCTTCGACTGCCTGGGTGGCACACATTGCCTCGCGACCAGTGTAGTTCTCTTTTTCCAGCTTATGTCGGATTTGGAGGACTGTTTTTAAAGGCATAGTAAAGAGTTTTCCACATTGTCGGTTGTGGTACACCCAACTCGCGATTTAATCTACTGGTTGATGCGTTTGGGCTTCTGCTAATTGCATCCTCTCTACCTGTTGCACAGTATCAGCTGGCACACTGGGCCTACCGGAACGTTTCACATCCTGCGCACTACCTATGCTCTGGCATTTCTGAACCAGTAATCTGATATTTGCCCTGGTGGGAGCGGCTTAATGGAATTCTCATTCAAAGTCCTGGTAAGTAAATCTGCTCAGACGCGCACACAATGCAGCTTTCATTTTCTCATTGGATAGCATCTTTCAGATCTCATATTCAGCTGTTTTCTCATTGGATAGCATCTTTCAGATCTCATATTCAGCTGTTTTCTCAAAAATGTATCCAGACTTTATAATCCCTCTGTTTTATAAAACGAATTTTATATATTTATAAGACGTAATTTTAGCTGTAACCCGGTACAGAATGTAAAATTGGTGTCAATTAACCAATCAAATTACTACAGAATAGACTGTTCACAGATAACACGCAAAATGCGATCTCTGTATATAGCCTGGCGTAATTCGGAGGACGATAAAATGTTTTCGATATTTTTGAAGCACTAAAATTGACTGTTGTGAAACGAGATTTTTTCAACGAAAGGTAATGAAAAGTATTTATAGAAATGCAAATAAGGGAACATGTCGCTGTGAATGAAAAGCGGCCGTTATTGTTGGCACCTGTGCACAGAGAAGTAGAGCCATTTTACATTTTTTCGTATGAAAACATTAAAAATATTGGTTTATATTGTCCGTCAAGAATCCATACGTAGTTAGTTCACGAATTTTCAATATTCAATGCACGTATTCTTTTGTACACACAAACGCACAGAAAATGTTGCAAAATCATAAAACCTCAAAGTGCATAGTATTATACATTCTTGAATCGTTAGCTACTCTAGCGACACAGCACCAGAATAGCATTAATATGGAATTATAGATGTTTTGCTTTCTTGTCCAAACCACAACTTTTATTTAGTATGCGCAGAGATTGTCAATAGGACTTTAAGAGCTCATCTCGCACATACGAACGTACGTCTGCTCCCTGTTGAGAAAGGTTGTTTGTATTGACTTTTCCGTAATTGTCTCATTCTGTCAGCAGCATTGCCAGGTTCGTTGTCTCATTGCATTTAACGAGGCCTTTTAAGTCCTTAAATTGGATTTTTTAAAAGAAACAGCAAACTTAATTTTTGGAAATATATAATTCAATTAAGAGATACAAATATGTTATATTTCTTATCATAATCTCCCTCCTTTTCAAACATTTCTTACACTATTTCACGATTTTTTATTTTTAATTAGAAAATAATTATTTTGATTGTACCTTCAACCATGAACAAACCACTTCTTTTATCTCGTTATCACTCCTCCTCTCAAAGCATCCTTCATGGGTCCAAGCACATGGCAATCGGAAAAGCGAGATCAGTATTGGGGAAGGATCTAAAATCTTCATCTCCGAAGTGTGCACACGCATCATATACTGTTCTATGAATTTCACGTTTTTACAGCCTCTGACCACAGGTATCTAGTAAATCTTCTACAGTGCTCTAAGCCGCCATATTGTTTAAGTCATTCTTTCCATTCGGCAGGCCTGTTGGTATGTACCTTCTCAATACACGCATCTTCCCTTCGCGGCAGTTTTAGATGCTTGGGGTGTTCATCTGTAATACTATGACTTTGCAGTTAATTTTTGAAACCCTGTCGTACTTACTATTTCAAAATAAGTACATTCCATTCGAAAATACAACAAAACTGTTTTGATAATTAACACAAACCATGCCAAAAGCCATACACCATATTAATATTAAAGAGCTTTACGAGATTTGATCATTTGTGAGCCTTATGAATACGATAGCATAGCAAATGCTAATTATTCATTCTCCCATTATGTAAGGATCATGGTATCGATCCTTTTCATAATTAATATGTTCAAGATTTCTTATGCACAATCGGAATTAATAGTTTATAAGCTCTGCCGTATCTTAGACACAAAAATAGATTATTTGTAGAAACAATGACTCGCTCATGATCTTCTAATTTTATACCGAGCTGATCAACAGACAAGCTCATTTAAAATAACTTTACCAAATACTGAACCAATAATTTTAATATGAAGAACGAAAATAAAATTATGTTTGATGTATCTCATTGGTTTCATAATTGTGTTACAATTTTAATTATTACTTTATTAAATTATTTAAGGTTTTAACTTTATAGTGTTCTATAACTGTGGAAAAAAGAAAGGAATTTCTATTTATATAAAAAGAAATTCTATTTCTGATACAAAACCTATTGTCCTTTTTAATAGTTTTTAATGCCAGTTTCCACTACTGAGGCATTAATACATTGGAAAATGATATTTTTTGAAGGAAAGCATTCTAGCATTGGTTCAGGGTACCTCCTCAACATTCAACGTTGATGAGACTGACAAAATTCAAGGGGAAAAAAATATTTTAGCCAGGCAGGAAGGACTAAACAGCAGACAAGTTCCCTACTTAAAATCGGCCACCTTTGGTTGTAAGTTTACAATGCACAATTTCAACATGAAAAAATATAATTTACTATGATAAATCAAATTACAAAGATATCATCTACCTAACTAAATGCTGTAGGTGATAAGGGTCCCGTTTCTTCGCTCAATTGACAATATCACATTATTTCCCTAAAGATGTTTAAACATCATCTCATCTATTTCCAATCTTTCTTTTTGGTGTAATCATATTTGTTTATAAATAAGATTATTCCTTATTTAGTCCGGTATTTACTTTTTAGTGCGGTATCCTTGGTGCAAAGACTTGTCAATACTCATGTATTGTTCTCTATTGTTGCAAACTTTACTGTTGACCAAACTGAAATATTTTGTTGTACTTTATGCACAGTGATATATAATTTCATATGGTCATTAAATATGAAATATGTATTATATGACCACTTTGGCACTATATTTGTTTTAGATTATATCGATTTAGGGATGTTTTATTTCTTTACCAGTTTAGTTGCAACACATCTGAGGTATTCATACTGCAGCTGTAGTTTCCTAGAGCTGTGGATGTAAAGATTCGGAACCCTTAACTCATGATAGATGTAAACAAGTGTACACTTAAATACTGTTTGCAAATATGGTACCCTTGTTTTCTCTGGTAAGTTCTCTAATGTTCGTTTATTTCTCTCTCTCTCTCTCTCTCTCTCTCTCTCTCTCTCTCTTGCACGCAAGACAATTAAGAAATTCAAATGGCAGTAATAGCCAATTAACAAAAAACTATCGCCCTTACCCAGATCGTGCAGCAGTTGCTTAAATTGCCCCACTGTTAGTCGTAAGATTTCTTCATTTTGAATACAGATAGTAGATCTGAAATGAGATTTATTAATTAACCGATTGTATTTGTTAAACTACAGCCATTCTACTTTAATTTTAGCAATTTATTAGCTCAATGGTAAAGATTTTGGAAAAATCTATTTGTCATGTAGATTTTATTGGCGAAGGCTGTTATGTTTCTCCAATCTCTTTAATGATTTCTTCTGTTAGAATAGGTCGCAGTGGTTAGGAATCTAAGAACAAGCTCTTTTACAGTGTCTCTGAGGAACTGGAACGCAAGGAATATGTAAATGGGTTTCTTGATGCAGTGTTTTCTCTTTTAGGTAATATTTGTAATGTCAGATGATATAAGGGATATGTTTGATATATTTAAATTGAATTTACCTTGAATAATTGTAGTTTATTCAGTTCTAATTAAAAATAAATTGCGAAGTAATGCATTATTTTAAAAACTGTAATAATTTGATTACTTTAAAAGGTTTGGAACCAGGTCATCATAACAAGTTATAAAGAATTAGGTTCATTAAAAATTAAATCAGAGGCAAAACAATAATAAATTGGAAACTTTGAAATTAGACTAACCTGGGGTAAAGAGGCATCTCGCTTTAGGGAAAAAGGCGAGCTCAGGAATGGCCGGGTTCACACTTGGAAGTTGGAAGGCTCAAATATTAACAGACAGTTCTGGTAGGGTAATCCGCCCATTTTATGGAGGGGAAGAATGGACACATATTCTGACAGAATGTACCCACCTGGAACACTCGAGAAAAACGCTGTTTCCTGTAAACGTTTTAAGACAATCAGAGAACGGTTGGCTTGCTGGGACCTGTTTGCAAACCACAGTAATTGGTTGAATATGGACATTTTAGCCAAAGTGCGCGAAGCTAAAAGCTACTTATTTTATGGTTAGAATGCAATAACTAATATAATGTTTCCATTCATATATCTGTAAATATCGTTCTTCCAATATTAATGTTTATTTATTATTAATATGTTAAGTTTGTATTAATATTTGCTACTGTTTCTAAACCCATGCATAAAATATTTGTAAGGCATATGTATATATACTTTTATAATAATAATAATAATAATAATAATATAATAATAATAATATCATCACCACCACCACTACCACGTTCTATTGCCACTGTATGTTTATACCAAACGTTATCATGCTGCACCTTATAATAACCATTTTGGGCATTCTAAAATAATTATGTGTGAAATACTTAGCGATTCGTGTTTTAATAAATGTATATAAATAATAATCAAGAAGTGAATAGCGGAACAGGCTTAAAACTAATGCCTGTTGCAACCCAAAACCAACAATATAAACAAAAATTGGATAACAGCATAAAAGTGCTGAAAGAAGTAGGGAATTTTGAAGTATTGGTATTATGATATTAATAACAGAAAATACTTTAAAACGCCTTCATTCCCTTAGTAATCAACATTTCAGACTTAAATATAAAATAAAATCGTTTGTAGTAAATCAAGAGGTATAGAAAATTAAATGAGAAAGCTGTGGTGAATGGTATACGGCACATCTACGTAAATTAATGCATTAAATTATAACACGTTTGGACAGACCTCTTCAACTGATTATAATACCAGAAATAAATTACATAAATCACTTAAATTACTATTAATAATTCCGTAGATTTAATTTCAATTGATGAGCTAAAAAACAAAATAGGGTGACAAAATGGTCATCTGAAATAAAAAATTTATTTAACAAGACATATTTAACATATTATGAGATTACCGTTATTATAAAATATATCAGTTGGCTATTGCGAAAAGAATAACCTTGAAAATGTAAGTGGTGATTATCCCAACCAGACATGTACCAAATAATAGTAAAGGTCCACAGTTCACGAATACAGACTTTTTTTTTTTTTTTTCGAAATCACAAGATGATGGAATAATGCAATTAAATAATTGTTTTCTTCACAAATACAGTCTTTACAAAATTTAATTTGCATTATTTGGTTTTCTTTCAGGGAATGGTAGTATCAAGAGAACATCGAAACAAACAGTACATTGAAAAACGGAAACGTAAAGACGGGAAGAAACTGACAGATGAAAGAAACAATGTTGAAGTGAAAAATGAAGACAACAAGATAACAATGATTAAACATCAGCTTAAAATAAATGTAAAATAGTATAATATCTGAAATTCACCATACCATTCTCTATGTCCCCTTAAAAAGACAAGTTGTGCTTTTTCATAAAATGAGACTAGAATAAAGAAGTGAATATATTTTACTTACCTCAAGACTTTTGTTTAGCATGACAAACTCTAAAGTTAACTAATAATAATAAAAAATAATAATAGGCCAACTAGGAGCTGCATAAATTAAACGAATCCTTCACCTAGTAAGTAACTTTAAAAATAAAAATAAAATCCAAATTATTTCCTTATTAATTAATGAAATGAAATAAGTTATGGCATTACTGTGTGATATTGGGGGAACACAATTACGATTTTTTGCAATCTATTAGTATTACTAAAGAGAAACCACATGATTATTATTATTATTATTATTATTATTATTGGGATTAAAGCACAAAATTAATTATATACTATTAATTAAATGAAATATATGACCACTGATAGAGAAAGCTATACTGTGTGGAAATTTTTAAATATTTCTAATGTAATTATGTTTATGAGCTGAACGCTTTATATTCAATAAAATAGAGAGAAATAAACACAAAGTTTCGAGCTACATTGTATGTTTAAGATGTTCATATGTTCCAGTAAGACAAAAACCTGTCACTATTTAAATACAATTGCAATGTACTAATCAAATATATACAATCTGCAATAAACAATCGAAATTTTCATCGATTTACATGGCTTTGAAATTTAATTTAAATGTTATTGTAGTAAAAACGCATAACATGAAAGTTTCCTGAGGGTTATTATAGAGCGCTCTTACATACAAATATAATTCTCGAACATATATTAGAATAATATTTCACATTTAGTATGTTCTGGACGATGCTTTTGTTAAATATAAAACACGTAAATCATTTAAAATACAGTTTATGCGCTGAATTAATTTGTCCTTTTATTTTAAAACAATATAAGGAAAATTAAAGGCAAGAGAACTTTTTAAATTTCGGTTTTCAAGTGTACCTTACTGCTTATGGTCCAATTTCCTTTATTTTCAGAAATTATTTTTCTTATTTTATTTAAATGGTATATACCGAATTTTTATAGGAAGAAATATATATTAGTGGTGCTAGAGCGTTTTTAAACTTTCGGATTTCAGGTGAATCTCCAATGTTAATGATTCAACTTCCCCAATTTTCAGGAACTATTTTTTATTTTATTTAAATGGCATATAAGGACTTTCGTTGCGAAAAAGCAAATATTGAAACCAAGAGAATAAGTTTTAAATTTTGGGTTTGAGGTAAAACCCCACTCTTAGTAATCTGATTTCACTAATTTTCAGAAACTATGTTTTTTATTTAATTTAAATTATTTTTAAATTTTTGTTGAGAAAATACAAGCATATATGCTACAAGAGCGATTTTTAAGTTTGGGGTTTCAGGTAAACCCCCACTACTAATTCAATTTCCCTAGTTTTCAGAGACAATTTTGCTTGATTTATTTAAATGATATATACGGAGTTTCGTTGCGAAAAAGCAAATAATAAACAATAATGCCGCTAATTTTGGGTTTTCTGGTAAACCGCGCTAGTCTTATTTCACTGGTTTTTCGGGAGTTATTTTTGTTATTTTATTTCAATTGCATATACAGATTTTTTTTTAAAATTTAAAACTGCCGCCGACAGAGCGATTTTTATATTTCGTTTTAAATCCCAATATTTTTCGGGTATACTCAGATATTCCCGATTGTCCTGATTTTCGCAAAATACTTCCATACTTTCTTTTTAAAAATACGTAGAGAGTTTCGATGAGAGAAACCAAAAATTGCTGCCACTAGAACTATTTTTCAACGATTTTAAATTTTTTCGCTTTAGGTTAACCCCAACCACCAATGGCCAATTTTGATGGATAACGAACTCGACGGATGTTTTATTAATTGATGGTTATATGTAAAGTTTCGTGGAGACAAAGCAGCCGCGCGCGCGCACACACACAGTGTTTTCATTGTCGTTTTCAATGCCTAGTAGGTAGGATTGATGAAGATTTGAAGAATGTTTTCAAACATTTTGTCATGGGCACAATCGCAATAGCGTACATTCCTTCAGAATTCTCTAAAACTATCCTTAATAATAATTTTTCCAATTTCCTTAAGCCTTGCTTACAACAAGAATAAGAAGGAAACTGATGTTTAGTAATCCTGATTTTGCATATGACTAACAAATTTAACAAAACAAATATTAGATGTTTAGTCTGCCAGTATCAGACACTATAAATGTTGTACATTGAGTATGTACATGTGCTTGTTCTCAGAGAAACAGATGCCTAACGCTTGAGGCATCATACTGTAGATTGATGTTGGATACCGAATAAAGTTAATAACTTACGGGAATGTATCACCAACATCCAGGGTCAACGTGGTGGAAAATAAGAATTATAAGCCAAAAATAAGTAGATTGATGCTGTCAAAGAAATCTTTTTATATTTTAAATTGGTATATTAGAAATGAAGTACAATTATTTATTGTACAACAATGCAATAATGTATTGCTAGGCATATTAAAGGACTGAAGATACAAGAACTACCTGTAAGTGTGGTGCATATTAATTGATACAATGAAGAACTCTTTATTCTAACCATACTATTAATTTTAAGTTCTTATTGTTATGTTCTGGGTTAAGGACGTAGTAAGTAATAGTGCTATCTAAACTAATAGGCCCGTTGATATATGAAAAAAAATATTCCATATAGAAATCTGTAAACACATGCCTTGGACAGAATTTCATCAAGTTGTTAACTCTTATTAAGAACGAACAAATTAGGAGCAAGTTTTTAACTTTGTTTAACTCTGTTACATCCTAGGCGGTGGACACACATTATATATAATAAGAAATGAAAAAATGGGATTAGGACATTTTTGGAAGGAAGAGTTCAAGACCATCGGCACTTATCAATGGAGGACTGAGGAGAACCTTGAAAAAACTCTCAGTCAGGGAGGACGGTCCTAGCGGGATTTGAACCGCAGATCTTCGTTTATGATGGCTTGAACATAGAGTGTTAGGGCATTTTCATTTTTTATAAAGGCCTTTTGGTCATCTGCGTTAGTTTATTGTTCCAATGTAGCGACATTAAACATGCAATGGTGTAAGCTGTGCTATACACCTCTCTCTAAACCTTTAAGTGTATAATTCTACAAAACATTGGAAGGGCTGGAATAGCTGACTTAAGTATATAAAATATACTGGAGTAGCTTACAATAACTCAGAACTAATAATTCTCTTTTATTGTTTTAATAGTAGGCAATTTTTTTTTCTACTTTCATGCTATCTCCCCAAGTACAAACTGCTTTGTTAACGGATCTTAAGCGAGGGCGTTCTAAAATATAGGTATAAATTACATCATCAGCATTGCAGTGCTTTAAAATTATCCTTTTAAAATATGTTTAATATTGTACACAAATTAGCTTGGCGGCAAGATGAAAACGTGGCACATTGTCCGGGAAATCCCAGCCCAAAAAGATGCTAAACTGCCCACACCTGATGTGGAAGAAGAGGACAGTGTAACATTGAGAAAATAACAAGATAATACTTTTAACCATTAGGTATATACTGACCATCTCCTTGATCTAGTGGTTAGCGTTGCTGACTACTGGCCAGGTGGTCCAAGTTCGATTTCTGGTACCTATTTTGAAATTTTTCCAAGTTAGAGACATCTAGAACGAGGTACTCCCAGCCTCTTGAGGATAATTGGGAAAATTTGCCTTGAGGAAAGGTGGCGTTCTTCGATTTAGGGAGTCGCATGATTGGCAACAGGCGGGTGATCCCCTCCCTGCAGTATTACTCTCTATCAATGAAGTCGCAAGACGGATGTAGAGGAAGGAGAGGTCGCCGCGATCTGTAGCGACAATAGCAATGAAATCCTTAAGTGCACGCTTAGCCGGTGGACTCTTGAGAGGTTTTTGTGGCAAGAACTGTCACAGTTGCCAGGAGACACACACACAAACCTATCATAAGTGTGATAGCCCTTTTAACATTTGTGGTGCAGGCAACATGTCATTCTGATGGACACTGACATTGTAAAAATTGTTACATGGATTACTTATTAACTTAAATTAATCATTTACGAAGCAAACTTGCTGGTCTAATCTCTGAATATAACAGTGCCTTTTGTTGTGAAGAAGTATAAAGATAGTCTGCAGGTTTTCTATCACGTGTCAGATTTTTCGACATGAAACAAGAAGAATACTGGTCTTTAATTTTGAGTATTATTTCCCCTAACAAAACACAAATGAAGTGCATAAGATTATAAACAGAGTATGTTCTTAGAATTGAAGAAAGAAAGTTGTAGGTGAACAAGTCGAGGTAGAATTGTTCTGTCAAAATACTGAATGATCCCTTTGGAAGATAGTCTTTTTTCACCAGCTTGCCATTAAGTTTCATTTTAACAAATGTATCTAGATAAAATGCTAGAACAATCGGAGCGAATATTGAAGTTTAAGGAATCAAAACAAACTTATCTTATTGTATTCTCAGAATTATTATTTTTCAATGGAGGTTCACTTTCAGTTATACATTGCATTTCTGTTACCTAGTTGCTGCAAGTGCAGCTGTTGCTTATCATATTAAAAATGATAACTTACCCAGGACGATCCACATCACTATCGCATTGCCTCCAATTGCCACAAACAGCATGAGAGCAAACAGAGTTGACCATGCAAGTTGTTGCCACCAGGCCATCCCGAGATGTGGCCCAGGGCTCCTCCTTCCGTCACCTGCAGCTGCAGAGCTCATTGTTGGGCTTACGGTGCAATAGTCCACCATTTCAGTAACATTTGTGGGTGTGAACCATGTGGCATTGAGCAGCTGCGTGCACAGTTCTGTGTTATTATCAGTCATAGTGGGTCAGAAACTTCGCTTGGGGTCAACGATATAATGATGATAGCATTTGTCACTTTATTTCACTTGCCATAAACGAATTATCAAATATATTTTTGGAGATGCACGCAACATGTCCTTAATTTGTTCATATTGCAGTTATATGAAAAGGGCTCTAATTTAAACATTGTCTTGTATAACTAAACGAAATGTAATTGCACTATTTTTGTGAGATAGCAAAACTCGCTCCCTTTGAGTTCAATTTATCCTCCTATCTGATGACTACACACATTTATGTAACAGTAATTGTCTTGAACAATCCGTACACAATATCCATGAAGAACGCATGCTCTGCAAACTTAGGGGACGGAGCATAGTGTATCACACAGGAACTCTGCAACAAAACAGGGATTAAGTTCCTATTCAATACGGCAGGCAAATGCTTGTCGAAAATAATTAAAATTCCATTTTTACATATTTTACAATATAATTTCAAACAAATTTGTTGTGCGGCTTAGAAAAACACATGAGATTGCCTACAGTAGTTCTAGCATCGTGCCTTTCATTTACTTGGCAGCGCTCACCGCGTGGAGTGTTTTCGGCTTTAGGTAACTGCACGTACTTCAGGCGAGTAATGGAGTCACTTTCTTAAAGAGAAGCAATCTGAAGCGGAACTAAACAAAGTTTCTGCATGACGCTCACCAAAAGCGCAAGCACGGTTGCTTTGTTCAGGAACTGCGACGTTGTAATATATAACTGGAGATAAATAATACTTAACTGCGACGTTGTAATATATAACTGAAGATAAATAATACTTAACTGCGACGTTGTAATATATAATTGGAGATAAATAATACTTAACTGCGACGTTGAAATATATAACTGAAGATAATACTTAACCCGTTCCAAATTACGACATGAAAAGGAGTGTGATCATCGTTCATGCAGCAGCAGGGAATGTTGCTCTGTGGCAATATGCACAGCATATGTAACTGTTATTAAGCTACTGTAATGGATCAAACCAGCATCTGTAACAGAGTTATTATGGAGAGAAATCAAGCGTTCTCCTGCAGAGGAGTTCTAGATGAAACCCAGGAAACTGGAGTATAAGGACGTATTTGACAGCTCAGTGTTGTTAAAATCAATCTAAAATTTCTGGTGCTTCAGTTAAATTTGAGGTAAAACTTTTAATTGTTTCTCGGATTGGCATTGCGCAAAGATCAAGAAAGGTGCTTTGCTGACAGTGGTTGAAAGAGGAAAGCAAACCGCGATCACATGCGCAAAGGCTATGCAGTTAAATTGAGGAAAATCAGACAAAACAATGCTGGCCGTAAACACTTTTATATCATATTGTATGAAACATACCATACTTAGGAATATATTGCATCTTTAGCAACAACGTTACTTATATTCCGTATTTTGGAACGGAGGGAGCAAAGCGACACAACAGAGCTAAATTTTGTGAAGTTGTTGCACTCTCTCTCTTACATGTGGTTCTTGTAACAAATCAAATTATATTAAGGGTGCTCACTCAGTTTACCGAAAGGATGAGGTACCTACTATCTTATTGGTAACACTGTTTTGTGTGTTATACGGTGTGAACACCATTTGTCTTCATGAAATCGAAAACATTATTTCCACAGTGAAGAACAAATTAAGCTGGGCAATTCGTGTGTTTCGATTGCAAAATCTACGAGACTATAATGTAAACAATTTTGTTTATCAAATTTAATGCACTTACATACTTTTGTTGACTAATAAACAGCAATACCTAGTAAAACCAGACCTGCCAAAAATATATACAGATGGCGTTAAAGACTAAATTATCAACATACAAGGACGAAGCATATTCCAGAGGAAGCGGATGAGGAAAATATGTATAATAGCCCATCCGTTCAAAATTAACTATTTCCAGGAGCTCAAACTCATTTCGGAATGATGTTATATCTGCTGGTTGTAGTATGGCAACTTGCTACTTTGGTTGCTCAGTTGCTACTGCAGTAGGAAGTAAGTGTGTGTTTAACGCCCGTTTTTACTACTGAAGCACCACAGGCGGTGAACACTGATGGTGTATGAGATGAAATCATATATTGGGAAAGGAATTCTTTTAAGGAAGGAAACATTCCAGGCCTAAGTTTAGGGTACCTCCCTGGCATTTTCCATTTATGAGGGAAATCTGGAAAACACCTCAGTCAGTAAGGACGGTCATGACGGTATTCGAACCCCAAACCTCCCGCTCACCAGTCAGCGCGTTAACGACTTCGGCCACCCGTGGCGGTGTGTGTGTGTGTGTGTGTGTGTGAGAGAGAGAGAGAGAGAGAGGGGGGGGGAGGGAGACAATGAAAGCAATATTGACTCTGCTAAGCAAGAATAAACTAATTTGATTATAGGAAGTTTGTGAATACGGTTCATAATAATGTGAGCATTTTTATGTCGCCCTCATTATTCCGTTTTTCATTTAAAATGTCCCCTTCACCATGAGTTTGTAGCCTTAATTAATTTCTAGCGGTTCATGAAATGTGACATAACCTACAATATCAAATTAAAATAAAATGAGGCAATTGCCATTCTGACTTGCCTTCTCCTCCCTCACTCACAATTTCTTGAGATTCCTTCTTTTATTGGAAAGAGTATAGAGTCATCTTGGGCAAATAATTGTTGCTGAGAACTGGCTTGTAATATGGAGTGATCAGTTGTAGTTTTGTTTTAGTGATTTAGCAATAAAAAGTGTTTTAATTTGTTGTAAATTCATAAAAACAAATCACTTCCTGAGTATCGAAACACAATTAGAAACATTTTCTTTTAGTCCAGGAAATAATAGTAGTACATTCCATAAAACTGAAAATAATGAAATATAAGTGAAGGTTCATGATATGCTTTCAACATCAGATATAACGGGGTTTTTAAAATGATAAATAAAATCTTTGAAATTTACATAAATGCAACACATAAAGTGAAACAGCTAGCCAGCATTTCGGACGCACAGTAACGTAAAAACACAATTTAGTTGCCTGCCTTCCGGCTAAGAGCGAACATCTTTCAACACTTACTGGGATAATGCAAACATTTCAAAATTATTTATAAATTTAAATTCCCATGTGTTTTGTTCATAAATAGTTATGCTTACTATTCTGTATTTTGCGAACCGCATAGTAAACCGACGGTGGGCAACTGCGCTAATAACGGGTGAGCAAAAGTCAACCTGATTGCGTTTCCAGGTCTATATTAGTGAACTTAACACCAATATCAGCAGTCGGTCAAGTAAACCTTAGCTTATTACGAATTACGCCTTCCTTCTATTTACGGAGCAATTGCCAAGCAAATGAAGACACTGTATTTAACAAAGAAGGGCGTTTTATTTTGAAATGTAGTGAAATTAACATTCCATTTTGATTTTTACTATATTTTGAACTGTATTACCTTTTTGCTATAAATAGTTTTGCTCCTTTTTAATGCAGCTTGACTCTTATAGAGTTCTTATCGCGCTTTAACTTCTCAAATGCCTTCAAGTGAAAGGAAAAAAGATTTAAACTTACGCGATAGAAATTAGAAGAATAAATATGACTCTGGGGAACACTGCTGCCAGGCAAAATTGCTAAATAACTTCCTTTAACGAGATAGTTCGCATTCCTTTTCTTTGGTAGACTCGCTGTATCCTGCTGCACGGAGTCCCTCTGCGAATTGTAACCTGAAACAAAACAAAGCGATATTAGGGATAAACTATTAATTTCACTGATTGCTCAGTATTCATGATCACAATTTAAAATTCGTTACAAATGGAATTCAATTACATACAATATCTGATAAAGACAAGAAAGATCCTGTGCTCATTTGATCAAAGTTGAATATCCATCCGCGATAGCATCATCAGGTCCCTTTAACAGAAAATGAATTCAAATGTCCCAAGAGAACTAGAAATACCAAAATCCACCGTCTACACACACTATCGTCTTCACAGCTACGAAATATAGCTTGTTCATAAAGCCTAACTAAATACCTTATTTACGCGAATCTAATGCGTCATTGAATGTAATACGCACCCCAAATTTGAAACTTACAATCATAAAAAGACTTTTGTATACTGTCGCATGGCGTCTTAGAGATAAGTTCCTCTTATTCATAAAACGATCAGAACATAGAATTTATAAATTGACTATTTTTACATCGTGGAGCACGTAGGACAAAACCCATCACTCGTGCTGTTGTCAGGACAGCTGGCGTAAGTCAAAGAAGAAAACAACATTTCTTATGGTGGTCCCCAATGTAGAGATACGAACAGCTAAACAGGGATTAAACTCACTAGCGACTAAGATTAGGGGCATCACTGACAAACATGAACGGAGAATTGTCCCATCTCAGAGGACAAGGAATCATGGTCGCATATTCTGGCTGAATGCAAAGGTACGGAAAAGTGGAGGGAAAGGTATCTACCACACTCCTTTACAGGATCGAACAGAGGGAGATGGTCATGCTGGGCTTGGCAGGCAAGGAAGGAGAGGAGAGATTAGGTAAAAATTAAACGACTCACGTCTGAAAAGTTTGATAACGGGGTAGCGGGTTGGGAGGAAACAAATTGATTGAATCCATCTGTGTGTCATCCATAATGAGGTTTATTTTTATTGTTGAATACATATTTTATATCTTATTGTGAATATCTAAGGTAATATTTTGTGCTACCAAATGTATCATAAAAGCACGTGTTGTTTTATGTTGTTGGCGATACTGTAATAAATACACTCTACTACTAATACATACATACAATCTTTTAAGCGTGAAACACTTTATAGATGGACATATACATTTTGAGTTTCTCTTTTAATGCCTATACAACAAATCGAGTAGTTTTAGAGATGTTTTCAAAGATTTTTTCGGGGCATTCTGTATATGAATGTGTGGGATTGAGCAACTTTCAGTCTTGTTACTTTGTGTTATTCTTCGCACATGATTCCCCATAGAAAGTAGTATAGAATTTATATATAGAATATAGATAGCTCTTTGAACAACTCTTCGAGGTGAATGTTTAATATATGCAAAAACTTCCATTAAATAGTGTATGATCGCTAGGATGCGATGCAACAACAAACACTTATATACTACTTTTGCGTAAAATATTGAAATTATGCAATTTTCATATGTGCAGTCGTTAAACCAGTATTAACTTTAGTGTAAAACTAATTATTTAATTTTTTTGTTACCTCCAAGATGCTTTGTTTAAAAAGCGGCTAAGATAACAAGGGGATGTAAACAAAAAGGATAAAGGTGAAATGACGAAGAATGGAGATAAAGTGTCTGCAGATACCATAGCAAGTCATAAAAATACAACAATAAAAGACTTAAGTATAATTATCAGAATGCTAAGCAATTAATGCATTAGGATAATTACTTACTGGGGTATTCTTGTACAGTGTCCTTGATTCTTTTTGCCCCCAGCAGTAATTGCCTCTTACCCTTATTTTTTGTGATATTTGTACAAAGGCTCAACAGATGAACCATTAAATAGAAGAGTGGAATACATAATTGTCAAACTGTCGAGTGTTCCAATACAACACACACATTTATATATCGATGCATAAGCATTTAAGAATACTTGTCAAAACAAGTATGAATTTTACTCAAGAAAAAGTTTATCCATATTTAATACTAAAGTCGAAAATCACAGGAAATATGTTAAGGTCGTAATACAGTAAAATATATTTTATAAGAACCTTCTGAGTGACAAACCTAAAGATAAGTGGGAAAGCCCGGAGGAGTCAGAAGGCTTATCTTCGGATTTACCCTAGTACTTATATTAATGATGATAATTGTCAGGACACAGCTAGCAAAATCTCTGAATGGAAAGAAGGACAAAACAAATTCATTTTATTTTATGGAAACATTGTTTGGCGAAGTTTAATCGGGTTATGTTGAATGTTAGAAAATAAAACGCGATAATTGAAGAAAATATCTTGGTAATTCTTTAATAAAAAGATGGCCGATTTTCCCCTTATACCTTATATTGAATACCTTTCAAACTTGTGCTGTAGCAATGAACTACGTACAGCACTGTATGGAAACATATTCAAAGTGCGCATTTAAGATAGTTTATTACATAGGTAGACGTAGAGAAACCACCTGCAGAACTTCCTATGAAAATGAGAACCAGAGGAGCATTGTTGGATGTCAAGGAAGGAGAATATCCGACAAGCAGACTTAAGACCGTGCCGAAACCTCTCAAACTGTCATAGGTCCGAACAGTTTCTTATTGCACGGAATACTTGAGATGACGGTTCCACCTAACGCATGTGGGCTAGTGGGAATTCTCATGAGATACATCATGGAAAAGGGATATTGTATGATCCAACGCAGCACCAATGTCTCCTATAATTTGCACAGAAATATTCATCAATTGAGCAACAACGAGGAACTTTACCGGAGATGTCAACACGACTTAAATTATCCCATTTGGTGTAATTCGTAAAGAAAATTAGATCCTTAATTCACCAGATAACTTCCTTTGGAACGAGCTGAAATGAAAGTAGACATATATCGCAACAAATCAAGAAAGCGGTAAACTGGAACTGACTACCGATGTGCTTACTGTGAGATCATGCCCGACTCAAATAAAACGGAATTACCTGCATTAATTGTAAGACATAAAGCAAAGAGAGTGAGTATAACACCCATGTATTAGAACAGATAAACGCGTAGAAATGCATCATTAAAGTTTAGGTTTACTTTGGAGCGGAAATGATAAGAAAAGTAAAAATTAAAGCCCTTCGCCTGTAGTTCCTAAATGCAAAATCTCAACTTAACTCAATTTAAGTATTTTATTGTGGTGCTAAAGATTAACTTTATCTTTATAAACTAATAAATGTCGGTACAGATATTAGGTAACATCATAACAAACTATCCTCGTTTTACCTCGGTTAGCGTTTGGTCAGCAGTAGGCACTAAGTGCTTAACAACTCCGGTCACTCCAGCCTAGTAGTAGAAATTACCATTTTGTAGGTAGAGGTGGTTTCCACTCCATTTAAGAGCCATCACAATAGTTAAGTTGTAATTTTGCAGGCTACAGAAATTAACATTTAATTTCCTCTATCTAATTTACTCTCTTAATTCTTTGTTATGTTCTCCTTTTTTCACGTTTTCAAAAAGCTGGAATATTACAGATACACGATTTTAATTCAAATAGTAAAGATATCGTTTATATATATCGAGTTGAGTGAACTTTATTTTCTAGGAAGATTATAAACATTTCCTTAATCTTCACCTGTGCTATTCTTTTCATATTTTCCGGCCCTGCTATAGTTACAGCAAATAAACGACATTATTAGCACTGCTCTACATCGAGAAGAGTGTTTTTGAAGCAAAATGTTGAACTGCTCTCAAAGCATTAATCTCAACAGTACTCGACATTTCTTTGCTTATTTTAATAATTAAAACGAACACTGGTATTTAATACGTGCCCAAGAGTCCCTGAGCAAGTACATTAACCCTTAAATACAAGTGGAGAGAAAATTGCATATAAATAATTCCGCCACCACTTAAAGGTACTACATTTAAATTTTAAAAAATTGTATTATGGTATTACTACAATTATAAATTGGATACTTTGTTGTGCAGCAGCCGAAAAAAAGTAACTTACTTGATAAAGTATAGTCACTTTGAATAAGATATCTGGTTTTACTTAGGTAAAACTCTTTAATTGTTAATTAAAGTTGTGTTCTTCATATATAACTACTTAATCGATATAAATTTGTTGTGTAAGTGATGTACGCAGTTTAAAATACTGCTTGGGTCTAGTTTCCTGGGTATTATCTCACCTAATGAGGCGCTGACAACCCTTAAATTTATAGTCTTGAAACGTTGGTAGAAGTAAAAGCAATAAACATTATATTGGAAAAAATATTATCAATTGTTTCCTAAGTTCTGAATGCTTATTAGAACAAAGAATAAGGCGGTTTCCTAACAGCGCACTGCCATAATTCATTTCAGTTTACGAGGGCTGTTCTATAAGGAATGATTGTTGTTTTACAGGCATAATTTCTCGCACTAAAATTTAACTTTACAATATATTTTTATTGAACAAGTTCAGTTCCGCCTACAGCAAAATGGGGGTAACGCACAACGAAAAATATGCTCATCTTAAAATTCAGTTTCGTTACAACAAATCTTCAGCTGACGCCTAAGAGTTTGTTCTTCCCTAAAGCACATCTCGAAGAGGGGGGGGGGGGGCCAAAGAAAGTGCACCCATTGTGCTCTAACGGAAGAAGACATGAACACCGCTGCTGTCATTATGAGAGAGGATCGTCGCTAAGAACTTCTGAAAAGTTCACTGGGCGACACCCACACGTTAGTAACTGAAAAGTTGCATATGAGATGGACTGCTGATTCCCGAGCAAATTACTTGAGTTTCTTTCTCCTAATAAAACCAGCCTAGATCATTTTCATCCTGAGAGAAAACAGTAAAGCTCTGTTTGGAAATCACCAAAACCGAAAAAGCAAAATGGGGAGGTTAAGGTCATATCATTTTTCGATATTCAAGCAATGGTCTACCAGCACGTCGTACACACAATACTACAGAATATCCTGAAAACTGTGCAAAGTCATTCCACACACAAAAGCCTCGTGTCTGTGCAACAAGTTGCATGCAGTCGCACATCGTAAATGTTGAAATATATATATATCGACTTTTTCCTTTCCTCAAATTGAAGAAATGTCTTGTGGGAAGCATTTTCCATTATCAGAAGGCTGCGGAGAAGGCTCTGAAGGACCAATCAAGAAAATGTTTCTAGCATGTTTTTAAAAACCGGACAGTACACTGCATTCAACGGGAGACTACTTTGAGAAAGATAATTAAAATTACGAGGACGAGTAAAGGTATGTAAAAATAATTCTTTGTTGTTAAACAGCCCCCGTTGTGCCTTTAGTCTAAAGGATGTACCTGGCTACAGCCAGATTTAGCATAAAATATACAATGCTAATTATGTTAAATTATTTTATAGGGTTGTTCTATACCCACCCACCGCCACGGGTGGCAGAGGTCGTTAAGGCGCGGATTCGTGAGCGGGATGTCTGTGGTTCGAATCCCGCCAGGACCGTCCTCCATTACTGAGGTTTTTTCCAGGTTTTCCTCAGTCCTCATAAATGGCGAATGCTGGGAGGTAGCCTAAACTTAGGCCTGGAACGTTTCCTTCCTTAAAAATAAATCTTTTCCCAATATATCATTTCATCTCGTGAATCATCAGTGTTCACCGTCTGTGGTACCTCTGTAGTAAAACGAGCGTTAAACACCATTCATTCATTCATTCATTCATTCATTCATTCTATACCTCCCTTTTATTCTGAAAAAAAAAATAGCCTAATGCTGTGTTTGTCAGCATGAATATCACTATACAGCATTTAATGCAATTAATCAAATACAATTGTCAAATAAAAATGTTTACCTTAAGATGAATAATGAAGAGCTATAACCACCCTGAACTTCAAATGTACATTCGATAAGTAGATTTGTTGTTCTTATGGTTCATTCAAACCTCTTGGAACCGGCCACTCTCAAATTTCATGCCGTTATTTCTGATACCGGTCCAAAGTACCAAGATGAGGTGGGTTGGTGCTATGTGAGGTGGCTAGCGCTTGGTAATAGAAGCGGTTTTCTAAGGAGCTTCAATTCCCTGAAAGGGGGGGGGGATCTGCGTCGGCGTCGGGATTCCTTATCTGGATTCATGTTGGGCACCCCACCTACCCCCGATGACTCACTGCTGTGGTCGCACCTCATCCCTTCTTTCGTGAGGTGCCCCTTGGAAGCATAGACACAAACGGCCAGCCCTTGAGTGAGGCTAAAGTACCGAAAAAGTCGCCGACTCTAATAATTCAATCCTAGATGTACACACTTTTGAAACAGTTTATAATAAAAAATAGAAAATGACATGAAATGCTCAAGTTTTCATAGCTTTGCTTTTTCCAATTCCAAGCAACAATTAAATTTGTCAAACAAAGTTTTAAACAAAAGATTTGATAAAACTTTTGAATACCCTTAAAATCCAATTTTAATAATTATAAGGAGGGGCGCTATCTAAATGGGTAATGTCGGTCCTGGTAGTGTAGTGGTAACCATACTTGCCTTCTAAACCCGAGATCCCGGGTTCAAACCCGGCCAGGATCGATGGATTTTTTCGGACGTAAAAATCCTAAGTATGACTTTCTTCGGAAGGGAAGTAAAGCCGTTAGTCCCGTGTCGTACATTTACGGCACGATAAAGAACCTCAAGCCTGAAAGAAGAGGCCTCTGAGCAAAATTTGTCGGCCGTTTCACGCCCTGAATAGAATGGGACGCTTATGACCTGTGATGTTAAAGAGCGTCTGTAAATAAACAAATAAACAATCAACAATAAATGGGTAGCTGCGGTGAGAGGTTGAAACAAAAATGTAATCTACATTTATTTTGAAATTTACTCTCGGTGTTTAAAAAGACTTTGCTTTATTTTATATGTATCTAATTATTTCGACTAACAAGTTTTGAAAGTAAAGCTTGGGTTATTTGAAAATCACCCACCAAGCGTAAACAAATTATAAAATTATAATTATTTACATTCTTTTGTTTAAACTTCATTGTATTATCATTTTTATGCGCAAAATATTTATGTATATTTTACTTTATTCGTAACTATGGCAATACATAATAAGAGAACGCACAAACAATGAGTTTTGAATTAAGTGCGGTTGTCTTCTTTTACTTATGTTCCTTCAGGGGCTTGATATTGAGGCGGTGACTAATTAGAGTTAACTAATGTATGTTCGTGGGGTCGTCTTCTTTACCAAATCGTCGAAGAAGTTTATGAATCGGAAGACTGTGCGACATTTGGTTGCCGGATTCCAGAAAGGAGAGGAGGGCCTGAAGACAAAGTTTCAAGTCAGATCTTCCCAGGAAATTAACCGTGGAGAAGTGCGAAGCAGTATTGGAAAACAAAGCAGCTGATCTTTACTTTGCTGTGATTACATCATAGGCTTATGACCGCAAAGTGTCCTAATGCAATTAAGTTAAACTTAACATAGAGATGAAGATAAAAGTGTAATCTCTGGGAGTTGGACTATGTAAAGAGGTTAAAGGAATTATTTACCTTCATTGCCGGATAAACTGCGCAGCCATACAGTCGTTCCTCCTTAATAATAAATACTTATTGATGTGTCTAATGAAGGTTGTCAGTGTTACTGCTAATTATGTATAACACTTGAATCACAACTGACTTTTAACTATCCATACTGAATTTTCGCCATTTCTTAATTTATGTTTTTATTTATTTAGTCTAGTGGCAGGAGCCTTTGCCAAAACACTACATGTAAGAGAAACTACCGTTATTTGGGGGGGGGGGGTAATTTTTGTTACTTTTATGTACGACACATTTTAATTGTTCTAATGATCGCTATTTCCTGAATGTTCCTTAGTTTTTACTAAATTACTATTTCCTTTAGCTAATTCCGAAGGAACGAAGCTACTGCAACCGTACCCGAAAAACATATACCGAGGATGCCAAAAAATGTATACACACTTTCAGGTATCTACTTAAAATATATCAAAGTTGGACCGAAAACAACAGTAATGTGTAGTATGATGTTCTGTAAACAGATGTGACTCACATACATTTTGATAGCGTTGCCACGTGATAGGTAAATCAACAATGAACAAACGAAGCCAAGATTATCGTATGATGTTCTGTAAACAGATGCAACTCATATACATTATGATAGCGTTGTTATGTGACAGATAAGTCAACAATGAACAAATGAGGCCAAGATTATCGCATGATGTTCTGTAAACAGATGTGACACTACATTAGGCTTGCGTTGCTACAACAAAACGGAGCCAAGATTATCGTTTGAAAATAGTAAAGCAATTTGGAAGTGACATTGGAAAACCGAAAATGTTGAAGTTCAAAGACAATGGAGACGTGTGCACAGAACAGAACCGTCTACGCGAGTAACAATTGCAAATTTGAGACTCATGGTATCGTATGCGATGTTCACAAGGGCAGATCTGGCAGATCACCACATTACCACCGAGATGTACGTGCTTACCTTGATGACAATCTTCCAAGGCACTGGATAGGACGAAGAGGTCCGATTGAGTTTCCACCGCGTTCTCCGGATCTAACTCCGTTGGACTTCTACCTATGGGGAACCCTTAAGGATGTCGTATATCGTAGAAAACCAGCTTCACTTGCAGCATTTCGGGAAGAAATTGAAACGATATGTACTGCAATCGCTGAGACACTTTCGCAAATGTTGCTCAATCAATAATTCAACGTATGGACGTTGATGGTGGGCATTTTGAGCAACTGTTGTAACTGTAAAAGTCTAAGATGATTGGTGCTCATCATTTTCTGTTTGTGTGGTGACATCACTTTTGTTATGTTAACACAGTTTTTTCTCTGCTTGAAGTGTGTATACATTTTTTGGCACTTGTTGCGAATTCCGAAGGAATGTAAGCTATTGCGCTTGTCCTCCTGGATACTTTTTCCAAGTCTCCATCGATCCTACTTATTAGGCACCGAAAAGACAAAGAAAAAAAAAGTGTATATATTGTCTTTCATAATTATTTAAAATTATATTTATGTGCGCGCGCGCGTCTGTTAACACTCTAGCGGTCGCAATTTTTGTTTTTTCTCAATGAAACTCAGCACATAACCACCAATTTACAAACGATTCGTGAGTTCGTTAACCAGCAAAATTGAACCTATAAGACATGAAGTTAACCTACAGCGAACATTTTTTTAAAAAATTGAAAAATCGCTTTAGCTGTCCCAAATTTTGATGGTACATTTTTGAAAATAAATTTATAAAAGCAGTTTCCAAAAATCAGGGCAATCGAATCATTAGAAGTGGAAGTGTACCTGTAAAACAAGTGAGGTTTAGAGCCAAATCTAAAAATCGTTTTAGGGGCCGCAATTTTAGACATTTTTAAAGGAAACTGGATATATGCCATTAAAATAAAACAAGAAAATTAGTTCCTGATAATAAGTGTAATCGGACTATTAGCAGGGGTGGGGTTATTTCAAAATTTAAAAATCACTCTATTGGCATTAATATTTTTTGCAACGAATTTCCGGATACAACATTTAAATAAAATAAGAAAAATAGTTTCAGGAAATTAAACCATTAGGAATAGGGAGTAGGCTTGAAAACCAAACTTTTAAGAGCGCTCTTGCATTTAATTTTCTCTAGTTATTTTAAAACAGATGGAAAAACTAATTCAGCATATAAACTGTTTTTATAATGATGCACATGTTTTATATTTAACAAAAGCATTTTCGTGAAGATGGGGAAATGCCAATCTAATATATGTGTGAGAATTATATATGTAAGAACTCTCTGTAATAACCTTGTCGGTCCTGGTAGTGTAGTGGTGACCATAATTGCCTTCACACTCGGCCAAGATCGATGGATTTTTTCGGGCGTAAAAATCCTAAGTATAGCTTCCTTCTGAAGGGAAGGAAGGAAGAGGCACGATAAAGAATCTCAAGCCTAAAAAGAGAGACCTCTGAGAAAAAATTGTTGTAAAAATTCCTTTACAACAATAACCTTTAAATTAATTTTCAAAGCAAATGAAAATTTATGTAACTTTGGACTTTTTTATTTGCTTTGTACATTGTAATTGTATTTAAATAGTAACATGTTTTTGTTTTATTGAAATATATGAACATTATCTTAAATATAACTCGAAAATTTCTGATTTTTCTATCAATCATGCATGCACTTCCCTTCTTTAATGTTCAAGTTTTTCTTTCACCCCACTAATATATTGGTGCAATCTTTACATAGTTCAGCTGATCCTTTTTAGAGCAAAAACGTGTCATGGAATACAAATAAGCTGTGTCTGTTTCAATATTTTAGGATAAATTATATACTTTTATTGTTTCTTTTCTTGTCAGTAGCAAAATAATGGAGTAATATATTTTATAAAAATATAGATAAGCATAAAAGCGCCCCCCCACACACACATATATATATATATTGGTGGTTAAATGTTTTGTATATATATAGGTTGTTAAAACCGAATTAGATAGGCAAAATTCTAAGTCATTGTCTCCGCTTGATCCATAGATCTTCGGCATATGGTGCCAATACTCTAACCGAGGAATTTTCACAGGAAAATTAGAGTTTTATCATGCCCAGCAAAGAAGAATCGATCGATAACTATGTTATCGGCAGAACCCGGTGTCGTGTGTCACATATTCCCCTCATCCAGAAGCATCCACAGCTTCTAATTGTAAAATTAGAAATTGTTAACACTCACCTTTTGATAACCTGGAATATTGTAATACATTTATAACCTATGTAGCAGTAGAAAAATGAAACATAATTTGACAAAAATTCTCTAAAATTTCTTGCCAAGCGATTCACAATGTTTTATTATTTGAAAATTTATAGAACTACAATTAAATCCACCTTCAAATTTATATTAATATATTTAAATTTCTTAAAGAAACAATTTACATGATGTCACTAATATATCATTTGAGACAAAGAAATAAAGGGTTGTGACAGTGTTTTTCTGCGTAATATGTTTTAAATTTTAAAGAACAATAGTTTTCAAACTAAAATTTTTGGTAAAATATTGTGAAAATAATGAAAAAAGTAGAGATGTTCACTTTCGTGACATTTTCAAAAATTTTACGATGGTATTATTATTATTATTATTATTATTATTATTATTATTATTATGTATTAAATAAAAGTAATGGTTATCCTCTTTCCAGCAAGTATTATCTGTGCGAACTAGTGTTTTGTTTGGGGGTTAATTAAAAAGCATTACTTCTGTAAATGTTTAATATTAACTTTGTGAAAATACCTCAGAATTACCATATGGACTTTTCTTTTTAAAGTCGATATACACTTTGATTTTAATTACCTTTGCTCACTAGCACAAAATATTTTATCCTGCGTTCTCATTCAAATGATAAAGCGTTAATATCTGGCGAATCTACCATCAATACCTGAAACCAGCTCTTCGATGTACTTAGCAGTTTTTATAGAGAAAATATCTGAAAGAAAGAAAGCAAGAGAAATGCTTTCTGAGAAGCTGTTGGAGAAGGGGAAATAAAAGCAGGCAAACATGACGTAAGACGTCACTGGCAGGTCAGATAAAATGGAGCAAAAATAAAAAGGCTAATATTTGCTTCCCGAACTGTAGAGAGAAGATGATAGAACTGCTGGCTTCTTGTAGCATACTCACGCAGTATCCAGTTTGTTGTATTTTGCAAATTTGTCAACTTTGTACTTAGTAAAAGCGTGATGTCAACCATAATTTCAAATATTAGAAACAACACAATTATGTCATTTTGACTTACAATATATTTTTCTATCTTTATCTCTGTTACTCTGTCTCCTTGAGGGAAGAGTATTATATGCTCTAAATTTATGATACAAATCAAATCCTAATTTTAGTTTATTTTCCTATGGGTTCAATATAAATTAAGAATAACTGTAATAAATCATTCCTTCAAAAGTCAATTTATATTTATATTTTGTTGCATTTTCGAAAAAAAAATCTTTTGTAATAGAGAACGGACAATATTGCAAATTATCAAAAATGTATGATTTTAATTCTTTATCACCAAATGTAAGCTATTTAGAATGTTGTAATTGTGAAAGACTAGGTTTAGCGAGAATTGGGGGCAGAATTAATAAATTAATCATGGTATATTAAATTATTTGGCTAAAATTGCTGCAATTATCACTGTGCAGTCATAAAATTAGCGAAAATAAGTAAGTAAATGCATAAAATTGATGTAGAAGGAGGGTTGTTGTTAGAAAAATCATTTATTGAACGGAAAAAAGTATAACAATTTTGAAATATTATACTAAAATATTTACAAGAGCACATTTAAGAAATTAAATGAAAAACTATTTTACATTTAAACTTCTGTTAGCTGATATCTCTTAGACATTGGAGGGCGGTATTGGACAGTCATTTTTTTCCACAAAGGATATATTTCTATATTCCCTTTAATGATTATTTTACTTTGCAGTGATCACAGTTGTAAAATAGAGCACCCTTCTAGATTGGTGCACTTTGCATGAGCCCAATCTTTACAAACATGCACTGAATCCATTCTTCACAAATTAGCAGTCGATTTTTTCTTCGTCCTTAGTTTGAGTAAACTTTTGTGTCTTTTTTTACAGCTTTCGCTGAATTCTTTGTAGCTGCACTCTTCTGTACTTTCCCTGCTTTAGTCTTTTGATCTCCTTTCAAATGTGTTCGTTTTTTCTGAAGTTGAACTTGTAAGGAGGGAATTTTAAAATTTCGTTCTGTTCTTGACGTGTTTATCGGGTTTCAAATTTTGCGCTCACATTACTAGGTAGAGGTAAGATTTCTGCTAGTAAAGTTTGGGGTGTGCATGGGTTTCGGCTGAGCTTTTCAAATCCAGGGAAATGGATTGATTTAGCAGTTTTTTATAAGTAAATGGTTGATCTAGGTGTAATGAAACAGGCGAACTTGTGTGGTAGTAGTAAGAGATTCATGAACATCCAGGTCCTTGAAAATGTTGCAGTTGAATCGGTAGCTTCCTAAAAAAACAAAAGCTGACCGAGAAAGTTCCATTCGACACTCCTGGTCAACGCAGAGTTTACCAGCCCAGCTATGTTTCGAGTATTTTGTCATCCAAGCCTGTCAGGTGGTAGGCTAATTACACGAAAGTGGTGCATCTTCGCCTGTAAAATAACATCCAAGTCCTTAAGGCAGGCATGTTCAATTACAATACGGAACAAGACTTTTCTCACACGGATTTTTTTTTCCAAAAAAACTCTTCATCCATTTTAGGATGAATGAAGATGCATTTGCAGATGCATTTTTTATTAGATCGTTGTCCATTGAAAGACAGACAATGGAGGAATGAACTGATCTCCAGAAGTATTTATTGAAAGAAGAGTAGCATTTCTTCCTTATGTTCACTTTCTCACTCTAAACCGCCACGGGTGGCAGAGGTCGTTAAGGCACGGCCTCGTGAGCGGGAGGTCTGGAGTTCGAATCCCTCCAGGACCGTCCTCCTTGACTGAGGTTTTCCCCAGATTTTCCTCAGTCCTCAGGCCGGGGAGGTACCCTAAGCTTAGGTCTGGAACGTTTTCTACCTTACAAAATCGTTTCCAAATGTAACATTTCATCTCATGTATCATCAGTGTTCACCGCCTGTGGTACCTCAGTAGTAAAAAAGGGCATCAAACACTACTATTAAAAAAATTCTCACTCCTCTCCTCAACAAACATAACTTCAAGCTGATTAGTGTGAACACAAGACACGTCGGTCTCATCAGCATTAAATATTCTTGATGGACTGATGTAAGAATATTTTCCCTCGAATCTTCTAATTTTCGAAAACAATCGGCCAACTTGCTCTGTATTGATACCCTCTGCAATTTTGTTAATTCTGTTGACCTTAAACTGAGATCTCAATGTCTCTTCATGAATTTATATTAAAAACCTTTCCCAGCAATAATATTTTCCTTGTTTGAACAGATAATCAGTTTTTTATTTCAAGGCAAATTGATACGAAAGCATTAAAATTTCGTTTTTGTTTAATTGGACGTCCAGGCTCTTTATATGATTGAAAAAGTCTCTCTCTTGTTCACAAGTGAAATTTATCTGATATGCTTTCAATGGAATCTCCTAACTGCCGCCTTCTGGGAACATTAAAACAATCACTTGGACGTTTCCTTATTACGTACTTTAATCATGTTGTGCTCTTCCCAGTTTTCCTGGAACAAAGGACAGAGGCGTTACTTGCATGTCTGCATTTTACGTTGACTGTCCGATACCACCCGAATGACTTTGAAATGGAAGATATTTTAACCTTACAGCTTATGGAGTAACATGTTGTTTCTATAATTCTTACTGCGTGCCGGTCTACACAACAAAAAGTACAACCATTCACATCTGAAACCGACAGGGCGAACTTGTAGCTGCTCGATAAATGAATAAAAAAATAATTTATATGCCCAATGTATATATATATATATATATGTGTGTGTGTGTGTGTGTGTGTGTGTGTGTGTGTGTGTGTGTGTGTGTGTGTAACAAACCAAATTTGGATCATTTATACAGTCACAATGCTTAACTATATTATGAAAAACATTAAAAACGTAACATTTAGAATTGTGAGAAATTGAGACCTGTTACATGAAAACAGATTTCATTTTTGTAAACAAGATGAAATTCTGATTCAAAAACACTCATGTTTTTCAAAATAACAAACCCATGCATAATCAGCATACAGCATTGCGCCGGGCGATCATGTAGCTCCCAGTTGCCATCACCAGACTGGATAGACCTCCCTTACTTATAAAAGATTCTAAGCGGTATCGGGGATCGAACCCGGTCCTTTCAGCTAGAGCTCAGTAAATCTTCTACACTACACTAAATGAAATATGAAGTGTTGCAATAACTGATTTCAAATTCGACATACAGGAAGAGGAATGATATGTTTTATTGAACATTGAACAATGTATGGTCATCCATGTAAACTGGATATTATGAGTAATCCATACTTTTTGAACTTTAAGAATGAGCTATTTTTTCAACAGTGCTTAGAGCTGTTTTCACTTCACAGGTGATGGACACTGATGAATGGTAAAATGCGAGAAAAATTGGCAGATAAATAATTTATTTGTAAAAGAAGCGGTTCCAGATCTGAGTTTAGGGAATCCCCCCGGCATTTGCCATTGACGAGACAGAAAAAAATCTAGCGAATCCTCAGCCAAGGAGAACGGTCCTGGAAGAAATCGAAGCGAGGCCTCCCGTTCAAGAGCTCAAGCTTTAGCCACATGTGTCTGTTAAAACACTGATGAGAAACGTTAAACCTCCTTGCACCATTTATAGAGATTTATAGAGATCTGAAAATTTAGACCTGGGACGCTTCGTTTAGAAGTTGAAATCCTTTTCCAACTTATTATTTCATTTCATGTATGATCAGTGTCCACGCTTGTGAAGTCTCAGCAGTGAGGCAAACAGTCATGGTGCCATCAGTGATCAACAATTGGGACTCAAGTCATTTCACCCCAGATTATAATATCTCGTGTTGTCCTCGTGTCTTTCGACAATAAGATAGGACAATCTCTTTTCTACAACATAGCTTCAGTCATTTTGACAGAGACAAAATAGAAATTTACCAATGTACACAACTCTAGCATTCTTGTTAATTACAGATGCTTCAATGGCCATTCGAAGAACTTGAACTTTTCTCTATGTTACCCTTCTGTGTCGGGTCAACAGGTTGGGTTCTTAATTTAATAATTTCTGCCATATATGTTACATTATTGAAGTATTGTGGTCTACGTCCCAAACAGAAAGGCAAACTGATGTTGTGATCTCATTCAAGCCGAAACAGAAGTTAATGTAGGATGTTTTTGCTTGTGCCTATTTTATTTGAATCATCCCATAAAGTGAGATAAATTGAGCAAACTTTAACTTATAGGAATTCTTTCCCCACAAGGGATTTTATAAGCAATTCTTATTTTATTCTAGGTATGCACCAATCTGGCATACCTTACGTTTGTATCACTGTAATTTTGTCTACTATAGGTTGTTTAACTTGTACTCGTCACTTAAGGTTCGACATGGGCGGCCGAGATTAAACACAGATTGATGAACGAACGGTTTGCGGTTCGATTCCCTCCAGAATCATCATTCCTAAATATGTTTCTTGTTTTTCCCAGGTTTTCCTCAATAAATGGCAAATGCCAGATAGTCACTCTAAATTTTAGGCCTGGAAAGCTTTCTTTAAAAAAATTCTTTCCCAAATTATCATTTCTTCTCATGTATTATCAGTGCCAACCGCCTATGATGCCTTAGTATATAAAACGGGCGATAAACATTATTTAACCACCTATGAGCTCCTGTACAAGCCATTCTAATGTTCATATTTCACCTTAAATATGGTACCAAATAAAACATATCTTTATTGTATTGCAATCTCTAATTATTTAGTAATTTTCTCCTTCCTGTTCACATAAGGGTTAAACCATAGCCTTTTCCGTTTACTGAAATTATACAACACGATAGAAAGTACATAAAAACTAAAAACAACGAATATTGTTTGTGTGTGAAATATTCTCATGAACCTAAAAACCAATAAATAAATAAAAAATGCAAATTCGCAAGACATACAAGTACGGCGTACAGGAGAAACATATTTCAAAATCGGTACTGCCCCGCCAAAATAGAGACATTTCGGTTCCTTATTCATCACAAATACATTCTCTGACGTAAAACCAAATATTTTCCTTAGGGAGTTGTGAAAGGTTTTTCTATGACAAAAGCAAGGCGAAGGTCAGAAAATGTGAAAGCACCTTTATACACATAACAAACCTTTATCTCCTGTTGTTTCTCTTGGCTTTAAAGAAGTATTCATAAAAGAATGCAGTTAGCCAAAATTTATTTTTTAAATTTCATATTCTATAATGTGACCAACAGTATGAAGTGGAAATCTACAATAAACCATACATATTCATTTCAGGCGTTGCTGCTAAAGAAGAGAGTTTAGCCTCATTATTTGTTGTCTAAAAATATTGTAGATGCTCAAAATTATTCTAGTCTTTTTACGTCAATAGTGTGATTCATTTTTAAAAAGGCCTACCTGTGCATGTGACAGGTTGGAAAGGTAACGTCCTGTCTGCTTCACGTTTAAACAATTAAAGCCCGTTAACAGTCAATAGACCACTACCGCATTTTAAGTGTTTTTCTGACTCGGGTAGATGAACTTTCCTGCTAATCGCTTACCAGTGAACTGAGGTGTATAGAGGGAACTATTTTGATGCTTAGCTATGAGCCAGCATAGAATCCGGCATTTCAAAATGAGTGTTTATGTATATTTTTTCAGTACCACGTATGTAGCGCGTTATGTCTCCGAACTCCTTTTCCTACGCATTTAATTTGTTCGGAACTAAGTAATAAACTAATTTATTGACTTTTATGAAACTTCTCAGGTTGAGTAGCTGTAGAAAGGGAATAACTGTTCTTTATTTCAAAGAGTATCCTCTCCTATATATACACTTTCTATTGACAAATTAGAAAATGTATTCAACGAAATTGCTTACACATTACGTCATGTAGTAACAAATTATTATTTTTAGCGAGAAAGGTAGCAAGTTGTACAAGTGCAAGCTATATATAGAAAGTTGTTACATTCTCGGATACATTTTTTGTTGAACGTTTTTCCCTTTTCCTTTTCCTTTCCTTTTTTTTTATTTCTTTTCTTTCTTTTTATTTTTTTTTTTTTGCGTAGACAAGAACTACTACACATTTCTTACATAGAACAAGTGTCTCTGTTTATTTTTTCTTCTTGTATAGCCCATTTTGTGTTTAGCAGCCTTAGATGTTCCTTCATTCATATCATTAACCAAGTGTAATGGGGACACTAGTCATTAGGGTACGGTATAGTAATATTATCAGCTTTGTAAATAGTAATTGAATGAAGTACATTTTGGCTCCCACCTCTCTCTCTCTCTTTCTTTTAACAGTTTGTGGTTCTACTCGTGTAGCCATATTCAAGGTAACAACAATGCTTGTGTTTCTCTTTTTCAATTTTCTTGTCAGTTTGATGAATGTCAAGCTATGGCAATTTGTTCCTTTTCTAAAAAGGGCTCCATGAGCCCAAAAGTAATATACTCTCCCAGACTGTTATCAACAGGTGTAGTTTCATCTTTGCCCAATTATGGAAATCACTTAGAATGTACCCGACTTTAACAGCACTAAGCAACTGGTGTCTTAGTGCTCATCGGGCTTGCTACTGTTAAAGGGTATCGACATTTCGACAGAAGGAGCCGTTCATCTACAATCATGAATTCAGTTGACCTGTACTTGAAATACCGCTACGGATGGTCGAGTTCGTTAAGGCGCGAATACGTCAGCGGGAGGTTAGGGTTCGATTCCCGTCAGGACCGTCCTCCCGACTGAGTTTTTTTTTCCAGGTTTTCCTCAATCCTCATTAATGGAAAACGTCGGGGAGTTACCAAATTTTGGTCTTAAAAATATTCATTTCCCAATTTATCTTTTCAACTGATGTTTCATCAGTGTCCACCGCCTGTGGTGCTTCAGCAGTAAAAAAGGCGCTAAACACTATTAAAAAGTGCTTGAAATGCAATTATCTTCTCGAGCGTACTGCATACCTAAGAATGCTGGTAACTCTTCCAAATAAATTGAGCATAAAGCATGCCTACGTGTTTTTCTTCGTCAGTCGTAACATAAAGCGTGTCTGTTTACGTGTTTTTCTTCATCCTTCGTAACATAAAGCGTGTCCATTTACGTGCATTTCGTCGTCAGTCGTAACATAAACGCACTAATAAATAACCGACGTGCGCTAGTTGGAGAAGCTTCATACCCAGCAGCCAGCACAATTCGTAGATGCGATGCATCATCAGCATCATATTCTTGGTCGTTCTGTGTGCTGTAGCACTGAAATTGGAGGAAAACTTAAAGGTATTATAACACAAAAAGTTATGAGTTGCGTATTGTAGTAATTACAATATTATCTTGTCTTTTCCGTGGATAGCAACATATGCAACACATCTAGCTCTAGGCGCACTTGCTTCGTCTGCGTACATGTTTAACATGAAGCAGCAATTCCTTATCAAGCTTCATCTAGGAATCATCACTTTCTGAGGATTGAAGGTGGACTACACTCACAGCCACTTTCGTAAACGCACTGTCGATCAAATCTATCTACTTCAGTTTGCGTTGGCAGCCTATACTAAAAAACTTCCATAATTTCAGCTTTAGAAAGGCCACAAATACGAAAGCACCTAATTTTAGCCTGTTCCATTGCGAATGTCAAGTGAAAGCTTACGTGACAAAGAGAAGCTAAGCGATATTTTAAAATTGGACGCAAGAATTGATAACACCGCAATGAGTGTGACACATGTTTGCTGCGCAATGTTGGTTATTGTTGGTTACAACCGCACAATACACGCCGCAAGATATGCAGGACTCGGCAGCGGCCACAGTAAATTTGCCACTATCTTAAAGAGTTAAGGTTTAATTGCAATAAAAAAACTTACTTAAATAAATCTACCCAAAGGGATTAAAAGTAACAAAACCGTAGAAAAATAACCCGTAAAAAAGTGAAACTATGAGCGTTTAAAAACCAAAAGCTGCCGAGCGTTCTTGTATTAAGGAGTGGCAAGTGTTTAAAATAAAAACTGCATGACGGTCTACTCTTTGTTAATCTTGTGTCACTAGGGGTATTTGAACGGAAGCTATTTACTGTGCAATAGTCACAGAGCTGATTGAAAAGAAGAAAAGATTGAGCATGCATTTATACCCCAACAGCTTCACAATGTCTACGAATGTTTGTTCATAATCCCGCGGCTGCTCATTTTTTGATAACCTCTAAAACTTAAATATCTCAAGTTGCCACGTTGTTACGCTTTTCGGTAAGTAAATTAGCAGTTGCAGAGACTTGGAAATATGGGAGAATAAAGGTTCTGGTATTAAAAATGTAGTACTCAGCCGAAGTGAAGGGTACAAAGAAGAAAAATTACCTTTTTGTTAACTAAACCGATATGGATTAAAAGTAAAGTATGTTTTTTTAAGTTAGTGTTTTATTAGGAAGACATCTATAGTTGTTAATGACTCACAACTGTGTAATTTTGTACAAAAGTGAATAGACACAGGTATGTCTACAATTTCGAACGTGTCGGTCTTGGTGGTGTGGTGGTAGCCATACTTGCCTTCTAAACCCAAGATTGCGGGTTTGATCCCGGATCAAAAAATCGATGGATTTTTTCGGGATTAAAATCCTAAGTATGGCTTCCTTCAGAAGGGAAGTAAAGTCGTGGGTCTCGTCTCGTACATTTACGGCACATAAAGAATCTCAAGCCTGAAAGAAGAGGCTCTGAGCAAAATTTGTCGGTCGTTTTACGCCCTGAATTGAATGGGACGCTGATGACCTGAGCTGTTAAAGAGCGTCCGTAAATAAACCAAATCAATCAATCAATCAATCAATCAATCAATCAATTTAGGTTATCATTTAACATTTCTAATATAAAATTTAATGTAACAGAAGTGCTAAATTAAAATGTTCTTCTGGTAACAGTATATGCTATTATAGAATTAAAATTCTAAAGAAAATATTAGGGTAAGGTGTTTTATGTTTAGCTCCAAAATAAATGTTTCACGCTTTATAAGTTAAACGGTTACGCTCTACAATTAATAATATTAAAACAGTGTTATAACGTAAAACATTGCAATATAGTCTTTTTAATTGCAGGATTGCCAGGGGATCTTATCTTATCATTGTGTTACTGATACAATAATCTTTCCTTACATAAATTGATCGATTCAGCACTCTACTAATTAAAGAAAGCAAGTGCATTGCCTTATTGTTGCTAGGAGAATTGAAAGAGCATTGTCGTAAATGTTCACTTGCAAACCTCGATATTAATATAAATAAATTGCTACTTGTAATAAACTCAACTTTCTCCTTATATAAGATAGTAATTTTAATATATACTTTAACACGAGTCCTTATCAGAAGCTGTAGTTCATATTTCGCTAAGTGTTTATAACTGTATTTTTGTATTTAGGCATTCTCGGTGTATACAATACCTGTTAAATCTGTTCGGGAATACGCCCGAAATATCGAAATGCATTTAGTCTGCTGACGTTCCATACGTATTCATTATCTCATAAGCCACGCATGTTCAGAAGAAACTTCTGACTATGAGGGCATTGCCTGGCCCACAATGTGAGCAGAGTGTAACCCTTCCCCTAGTTTTCAGCAGCCATGCTACTCTTTTCACATTTGTGGTTTACCTCTGTTTGCATAAAAACAATTGCAGAAAATGCTCTTTCAAAGGGCTAATAGCATTTAAAACAAATTAGTCGCATGAAAATAAACTACAGTGGGATAGTTTATAAATGTGTTATAAGCTCTCAATTTAAGGTTCAAAATTGGATTATTTAGATTACACTAATTGTGAGCAAATTCTCAAATTAACAGTGAAAAATGAAGTACAGTAATAAACTAAATATTTGAATGTTAAAAGTTGTAAGAATACACTGTCACCACAATTTTTGCTGAATAATAACTGTTCACATTTTCTCATTTCTTACCCCCTGGTATCTCTCAAACCTGCTTTAGTTTTGTCTCATCGGGCTACAGTTTTTCAGAAATCGATATTATAGAAAATATCAGTTTTTATTATTTGTTCATTGAGAATATGCATAAAATAAATATTCTGAGAGTTTTAAACAAAATAATAAATTGTAATTTATGAATAGAACAGTAGAGCCAAATCAGAGCACTGGACCAGAAAAAATTGGCCACAAAGGAGTAATTTAGTTTCTGGAGAAAAAACGTGAAGTAAGAACCAGGTTTCCCCTTCTTCCACCATTATTTCAATTAGGCCTGTTGAAGCAATTTGGTACTCTTCTGAATAAGGATAGTGATTGTTTCAACTTTCTTGTTACGAAGTTCCCATAGAAAAGTGAAGCTAAGATAGCATCGATGGACCCCAGATTCTTGAGCTTATGCAGGATCTCACTCGATGTCCGAGTTAGAAAAGTCAGTACGGTTGTCATACAAAAAAAAAACGACAGAAAACTTTCTTGGCAACAAGAAATCTGAGAACTATAAAGAAAATGTGAAGGAAATATTACAGCACTTTAGAAATCTAGACTGTAGAATGAGTGTTACAGTGCATTTTTCCAACAGCCATATTGATTACTTTCCTGAGAATCTTGGTGCAATGAGTGAAGAACAGGTGATTGGTTCCATAGGACATTAAAACAACGGAAACACGCTACCAAGGCCATTGGGATGTGTTAATGACGGTTGGTTGATTACTGTTGGTGTTTGAAAAGGGACACTAGTAAATGACACACCATAGCGTAGAAAAAAATGAAGATATCTTCTCCTTAATAATGTAAAAAGTTTAAAAATTCATAATTATTGACACAGCTCTCTTTTTTCAATATATTCAGCTAAAAGGAAACCCACAAAAGCAGATTTGTCTTAGGTATATATCTTAAAACTTAACATTATTCCATAAAAATTATAAGTACATTATTACATGTGATGTGTTTTTATTTAAAAACCTAGCCCGATAGAGTAAAACTGAATACGTATTTGAATTCAGGAAATTTATATTACATCCATCCTGGGGAAAAATAAAAAAGCAAGTTTTTTTAGACCAGTGATATCAACCGGAAATTTAGATTTTGTAAACATTTAAATAAGAAGTATTTTTTAAAAGTAATTCTCAAGGAAGCTTGCAGTTTATAAGCGAGCGAATACATTATGTGGTCTGCATCAAAACAATGAAACACAAAATTACTGTCTGCTAAATATTTTTAGCAAATGAACCTATACAACCGTACCTGTTAAAAAAATAAAAATAAAAATAAAAAAAAACACACAGATATATATTAGCGAATTTCGATTAAATGTAAGCTATTGAGATAGTACTAATAGAATTCGTTTTGAATAAGCTTTCCAAATATCCATCGATCTTACTTACCAGGCACGTATGAAAGCAAAAAAATTATAAAAATGTACATATATACACTGTGTGTGTGCGCGTGCGTGTGTGCGAGCCTATTAACGCTCTAGCGGTTGTAATTTTTTTCCCGTAAACGAAACTAGGCACATAACCATCAATAAACAAACGATTTGACGAGTTTGTTAACAAACAAAATTGGATCATTGGGGATGGGGATTATCCTGAAGAGAAATGTTTCAAAAAATTTGAAAAATCAAACTAGTAGCCGCAATATTTGCTTTTTCTCAACGAAATTCTCTAGAGTTTTAAAAATAAATTGATAAAAATAGTTTCTGAAAATCAAAGTAATCGGGTCATTAGGAGTAGGTCTGAAAAATAAGTACGGGTTAAAGTGAGATTTTAAAATTGCTCTAGCGGGCGCAATTTAAAAGATTTTAAATGAAACTCGGTATACGCCATTGAAATAAAGTAGAAAAAAATAGTTTCTGAAAATCAGTGAAATTGGACTATTAGGAAGAGGGTTATCTGAAACCAAAATTTAAAAATTGATCTATCGGCATTAATATTTGTATTTTTGCAACGAAACTCTGTATATACCATTTAAATAAAATAAAAGCTTTTTTTTTTCTGAAAACAAGGAAAATCGGGATTAACGTGAAGCCCAAAATTTAAAAATCGCTTTAGCAGCCCCAATATTTGTTTTATGACAGCAAAACTGGCATATATCTTTTAAATCAATTTAAAAAAAATATTTCCGAGGGAAATCGGACCTTTAGGAGTAGCGGTATACTTGAAAACCGAATTTTTAAAAGCGCTCTTTCGTTTATTTTTTTCTCTATATTGTTTTAAAATAAAAGGACAAATTAATTCAACATATAAACTGTGTTTATAACCATGCATATGTTTTATATTTAACAAAAGCATCGTCGTGAAAACAGAAAATGTGAAATATTAATCTAATATGTTTGAGAATTATATTTGTATGTAAGAGCACTGTGTAATAACCTTCAGAAAACGTTTACGTTACATGTTTTTACTACAATAATATTTAAATTAAATTTCAAAGCCACTGAAGATCAACGAAACTTTCGATTGATTATTGCTGATTGTGTATTTTTCCTTAGCACATTGTAATTGTTTCTAAGCAGTAACCTATTTTATTGAAGCATATGGACATGTTCTTAAATACACAATTTAACTCGAAAATGTATTATTTCTTTCTATTTTAGTGAATGGAAAGATAATATCAAGTTCTCAGTTCATAAACATGGTTACATTTAAAAAATGTTTAAAAATTCCCACACAATATAGCTTTGTCTATCAGTGGTACTATATTTCAATAAATTAATAGTATACCATTATTTTTTGGTTTAATCCCAATAACATTAATAACAACAACAACAACAACAATAATAATAATAATAATAATAATAATATTATAAGTGTTGGTATAGCTTAACAGGATTTCACGGTTTACATGTAATTTCTTCTAGTATGTTATTACCGAATAATATCTATTCATTTGTGATACTTATAGAAAGCAATAATTCTAGTTTTGTTCCCCTAATACCATATAATAGTGCCAACCATTATTCCATTTCATTAATTAAATAATTAACTAATAAGGCGTACTTTGGATATTATATTCCCTTTTAAAGCTGATATAAGAGGTAAGGAATTAGATACTGATCACGGACTTTATACTCTTCGGAGTATGTTATTATGTTTTCATATTAATTTATTAATAATTAAATTTTAATTAGTGATGTGGAGCTACTTTTACAGTTAGTACTTGTAAACGTACTATATATCTCACATTTAACTTGTTCAGAAAACTCAGAAATAACGTAAAAACCAAAGTGTTAGCACTAACACGATATGCGCAATGTATTTACAGAGTTTTCGTTAAATAAATCAAAGTATAAGTTAGAAAGAAAATGCCTCAAGGCCCTTTTACATTTTTATTATTCCCGAGTTTTAAATTAAGGCCAGTGGGTACTTAAATAATGACAAGTAATTAAAACCTTTTGTAAAGTATACTTTTATATAAACATGCATGTTTGTTCTGTAGCAGTGCAAATGGCCCTCAGGCTTATTCTATTTTCTCATTTTCAGGATAAAGATCTCTATAGAGCGCAGTTCTCACCAAAAGCACTCAAATGTTCTATATAATTTAAAATTTATATAAACACATCTAAATTTATGTTTCTTTAAGAGAGAATATCTAGCGAAATGTTTTTGTTTAAAAAAAATAATATACTATATTACTACAATGAATGGTATACAGAGAAAACTTTAAATTATTGTAACCGAACTAAAGAAATATTGTAGTTTATTAGTAAACGATATTCAGAACAAAGAATCTGTTATAATATGGGTTATGTTTTCATCACACAGAGCTGCTTAATATTTGCAATACCTACATACAAGTAAAAAATTAATATTCCGAAAGCTATCAACAATAGTTTAATAAAATGTATACATAATAACCATACATATCCTTTATACATGTACAATTTCAGAATGGATAATTAAGATTTTAATAAAATCTCAATATAGAATTTCCTTAAAAACAAAGTTTACTTGCAAAAACTGAATCTATGATGGTTTTATGCATTAAAAGTTATCCTAGATATTTTGTGTACACTAAGTCGGAAGCTAAAACGCATTTTGTCAAATATACTTAACGTAAAACTAATTAGTCCGTACCAAGAACATTTCACTTGCTTTGACATTCACGTTAAAATACATATTCTGGATTAAAGAAGTGTTAATTAGGTTTAAGTCACGTTTAGGAAGATGAGAATTATCCACAACCATTAGGAACATATCTCCGAGTGGAAGGGCGAATAACATTTACTACCTCCACGACAGATGGAAGATATAAACAATGAGCACCGCGCATATGATTAGGACATGAACAATTCCCTTGATCGCTGGCATTGATAGAGGAAGAGGTTCTGGGGGAGGGGTTCATTTTGAGACATATAAAGTAAATGGTGCACAAGACCCCAGTCAATATAGAAAAGGGGTTAAGAGCCAAAATAATTGCTGTATTTGATATTAATCGCGGTTCTCCAGGCATTTTTTATAAAGAACTCACCATTCACTTCAAAGCCCAAGGTCAACCATTTGAGTAGGTTTTATGACTAGTTACATTACATTAAAATGTAATATTCGTTTCCTATTAATTAAATAAATGGTCAGGTGATGTAGCGCGGTAATTATGACGTATGCGATGATCACAGCGATTTTCAATGGATAAAACATCCTTAATGTCCTGGAAGGTAAAAAGCAGACATATACTTCCTGCATCATTCATAAAACGGTTCGGTGTTGTTCTGCATGTCTGCAGAGTTCCCGTTTAATTTCTAGGATCATAAAGTGCACCCAAGCTCGCGGATGTAACTGAATTACTTCTTGATTCCAGTCTCTAAATCTGAGATTAAGATTATGTTAAGTTGTCTTGCTAACGCTTCTCCACATTGCCAACTTTTCTGCGACAGTTACTCGGCAATGTTGCAACCCAGGAAAAATAATGTTTCTGTTATTGATGACAATAATAATAACACACATTGTCATATCGCAACGATGACATTGCTAAGCGATTAGAACAGGGTTTGATCCTCGAGGTCAAAGTGGTCTCTGGAGAGGTTTCCTCCGGGTAGTCAGCCTTTCCTTGCCATCTTCACCTTCACCAGATGATCGCTACTTCAGAGGCCTATGTCGCCCGAATGTGGAACTCCAGTGCCTTAATTTAAAGTGAGTTAGAATTAAAGAGCATCATTGTATGTGACAATAAGACGATTGTTTGGATGAGTCTTGTAAGATGGCACTACGACAGGCCTTTCTTGCGACTTCATGCTTTAGCGAACAGATTAACAAGCATAAGAATCTATTTGAAATTATGGTTCATTCTCCAATTAATTAAGATTTGTAAACAAAATGTTTAATTTCACTTTAAAACAGTTCAATGGTTTATATTTGTAGTCATAAAACGAGCAGATGGTAACTGTCACATTGCGTGGCATCAAATGATTGTGTCCGTTATTTTCGTAATTGCTGAGAAGGTTGTATTAACTAAAAATGGTTCAACTGGCCCAAAGGACACGCATATGTGATTATGATCACTAATATTTGAAACAATATCCCTTCTAACACATTTAAAACGATATGAACAATTTTATGCGTTCGTAAAATATTATGAATATTTATAAATACTATACCAAACGGCAAATTATGTCCGTTAAACATATTGAGTTATAGAATATCACCTTTTCATGCAAGGGTTTCCTTACTGCAATTGCTAAGGTTGTTTCTTCCTTCGCAAACGCACATCGCCCAGTCTGTAAGAATAGCCCACCCAGTTAACGTCTATATCGAGCTATATTTATAAAGTTGAGTGTGAATAATTGGGTCCCTTAGTTACAGATTTAAATTAACCCACCCCATGAACTTCAGTGAAAACTTACGAAAAAGTAAACTTATTAGTAAACTTATTTAGATGTGGAACCTTAACGTGACCTTAAATCAAGCCTTACCATATATCTTCTACAAAAACAGTAATTATGTGTATTTATATTAAATGCGCATACTTATTTGTTATCATTTTATATCATTCTCAGTTTATTAATTAGAAAAATGCCGCATAACACGCTGAATAATTTCACCAGATTACTGTTTGAAACTTTATCAGAATGGTATCATTTTTGGTACAGAATGAGTTTCTATCTTGTTAGCACCAAATCTTGAATTTGTTTTTATTTAGCTATGTTTAATAAGCACGACAGAGTCTTTCATCTAAATTATTGACCATTTTTTCTAAATAAGTTAATAATGCATGCATATACTCCCTGTATTCTACATTTTGTTAATCTCTTTATTTTATAGTGATTTCATGAATATTGAGAGAATCATCTATCTGTTCGGCACACGATCAGAAAAATAATGATTTGTAAAAACGATTTTTCTTTGAGCTAACTAAAAGGATCTGGCAAAAGTTTTTTAGGTTAAGGTAGGTTAGCTTTTGCAGAAGTACATTTATTTGTGTTGTGTATAGTCATATTAATTTAGTTTTATAGTTTAGCGAAATTTTTGTTAAGTGCATTCATTAATAATGTTGACACAAACATTACTGAATCTCACTGGCAGTTTGGAACCTCAAGAGAAAAATAATGAATGATTCACGTGCATGATGTGACGTGTTGCATATGTTAATGGTCATCGGATTTTAGCTTAACGTTTAGTTAGGCTAAAATTAGCACTGTATAAAGATATAATTTGATTTAAATCGACATAATTGAAAAAATGGCTCTAAGTTAAGCTAATGCACTTATATATTTCTGTTTCCTATTTGTTTGCATCCTTATTTTTATAGTGACGCCTTAAATTATAACAAAAATATGTGCCCTTTCCGAATCCTAAAATAAAAGTACGGGTTGTGCAGAAGATTTTCCTTGCACGTGATAGCCCATGAATTATAAAAGTGGGATTTTATAGCAACAACAGATGAGCAGTGCTATGCTTTATCAATTTCTCTAAAATAAACGATAATTAGATATCTTAAGCAACGACTCCAAGTTTCAATGAAGAATATAAGAGTAAAGTAATGAATAAAGTTCACCTTTGGAAACATTTAAAATACCTAATTAAATAAGTTTTCTTGCAAATTGCTTTCAGAGTAAATATTTCAATTTAATTTCTTTCTTTAATTCTTCCTATAAACTATTCTGTGCAATAAAAATTATCTAACATCACGCACTTTCAATTAATTTTAGCGTGTTTTTCAACAGCACTCTTTATTTATACAAAGTATACTCGCATATAAACAAAGCCAATTAAGGGAAAGAAATTAATAACGATTTCGATGAAAACATCAATAGAAAATTCTGCAAATGTAGTCAATCTTTCTTCCTCAGTAGGCATTTCTTAAGAGGGACTTGGTTATCTTTAAAGTAAGCGAGTTCTAATGCCAACTCAGTTGCGGACATAGGAATTCCGTATATGGGCGGCATATGACAATGAGTAACGATGGCGTATGAAACCAGAGTACCCAGAGCAAACCTGACCGCAACAAATTCCATTTACGGTCGCTGCAATCAAAACCGCCCCCCCCCCCCCCTCCGTGGTAGGGAAGCAGCTATAGCTACTTGATCGTTGCGCCACCGCATTCTCATTGAAATGAGAAAACATACTTTAACTTTAGAGCGGTCATTGGAATTGTATAAATGACTAGTAAATGTTTGTAAATATTAGAAAATCTCTTTTGCACCGCTTATTCCTAGCACCAGGTTTTCACAGAATTCCTGGGAACGACAGCTATAGCCGGACTTCCACTTTCAGCAAGTTCCTAGGCGCTGACTAATAAAGTTTAGCTAACATGTAGGCATGTTCTCTTGAGTTTACTGCCGCTTCCTGGTATAACATTTTCACTCAAAATAGGCAGGTCAAGGTACCTTCTCTTTAGTGCTGCAATATTCCCCTTCACCCCATAGCACTGTCATGTTCGCAGATAGCAGTAGAGTTGAGGTAACTATGCGTGGCCACAATTATAACTTTATGATTATTATTTACAGCAATAGGTCTCATTAGTTGATGCACTTAATTTTCAATAAAATATTTAAAGATTTCTTAAATTACCATCACTGTTCTTACACGATTAGTGATCTTCAGGTTAATTTAGTTATGCTTAACACTCTCAGAAAGTAAATATTCAAAATGTGTTTATCATAATACGTATAAAATACTTTATAGGGCAGTATAAACACTGATCAGTGATCGATATCAGCACAACACTGATTACTGCATTAGTAATCACATGGAATTTGTCTTTTGTATTAAAGAAAGATATGTAGAACATACTATAGATAACGGATTCGCATTTCAATTACATTATCTCTACTTCTTTATTATGGTTCAACCCTCTGCCTCTAAACACCAACTTCAATAAATATGATTGTTATTCAATAGTCTTTAAGTGACAGCACAGGCGTCACATACTTCAATAGAAATAAATACGTGCGGTCCATTTCAAACTTGGCAGCATTTTAGCGGGCCGTACGGTGCGCATTTACTGGGGAGAACCGACCACTCCCTCGGGAAGAAAATCAATCACCACGCACGCCGCGCCACTCAGTATCATTCTAACTCTTGTTGAAAACATACGAGTTACAGTACATCCTTTGTTTACAATGATGCAGTACCGTGTCGAGCAACCAGTGTTCATTGTTGAAACTTATCTCTCAAAGAGACAATCTTGTGGCAGAGTGCGCGTAAATTTTGACGTCGTTTTTCAGGAGCTACTTTCCCTATAAACCATGCGTAACTGGATTTAGACAGTAGCGTGAAATTGAGTTTAAAGACTAAAAGAAAAATGAAAAGAAGATAATTTTGACAAAGGAAAAACTTGTGGATGTTCAGAAAAAAATGCAGATAAGTCCTAGGAAAACTTCACGCATATCATGCGTTCGCATCTCCCCAGTAAACGCGCCCCGTACAGCCCATTGGAATGCCAGCAGGTTTAAAATGGACCGCACTGTACTTTTATTATATTTCTTGTCAGGGACCTTGAACAATACACTATACTTAAATGGGAAAAATATATGATTTAAAATGATATGTTATTGTTTATATATTTAAAATAGAATTTAAAACCAATGCTAAAAAGAATATTCCAGATATAATGAAAGTTTAAGAACCCTTCAATAATCGTCAAAAATCATTCTGTTCATAATCAATTATGGATAGAGGCCATATTTTTCATTAATATTTTTCTTGTTTAAGGGAAATATCACAGTTTTTCATAATTTATGGCCTTATTTTATGTTTAAAATAATTTAAACAAATTAAATTTTTTCTATATTTTTGAAGATCTGTACATTACAATGTACTATGTGTATACGGAAAGTTGCAAGTATTATATAACAAGCATATCTTTAATAGCAACAATAAACATCAGAATTCTTTTTATATAGCCTGTCAAATCTATTAGTATTTTTTTTTTTTAATTTGGAATGCCCTAAACCAGAAATATCAAAGGAATGCTAATTTACTGTGCATGAAGAGTGCATTGTTTCATGGTATATTTGAAGTTGGAACAGCATTTGAATGCTACTTCGGAACATAAATTATTAAAATATCAACAAATTTGCTTCTATGTGATGTGATGTGATCACATAATTTATATTTATTTGCAATATAAGTCTTTACGATTTTATTAGTTGCCTCACTTTTAGTTGAAATAGTTGGTCACCTCAAACAATTGCTCCTTTGACATTTAACAAGTACTTAAATTACACTACATAAGATTTATCACCTCATCCTATGCACTTACGCTATTCATATAAATAAACATTTATTTTTAAATCCCTATTTCTTTTTCTCAATATAAGTAGTTAAAATATAACATTAGTATATCATACTAAAATGCCATTGTAATACTTTTTCATTCCTCAAGTTTACAGTCTTTGACAGTCTTGTACACTAAGTCAATACGAAAACAAGCCAATTTTTTCTAAGTTATTAGAATTCTAATAGTGCCGGAAAGTTATGTACTATAGTTGAATAGTATAGCTAAAAATTTTAATTAAGATACTTGAATATCTATTTGTAGCACAACAACTGACAAATTACTTGAAACAAAGGAAAGTGTTCAATATGTTTTGGAATATAATATTTATAAAATTGCTATATAACATTTATGATTAAATAGTGAATGCTTATACATTTACGCAGCAGAAACGCATTAACACTTCTAAGAAAAGGCCTTTAAAATAACCTTTCTTTAGCGTTTAACACTGTCGAAACAAAATGCCAATATATTGAAGTAGTTATGGGTGGGAGGATGCGGGGGCGTAATTTTGATTATGATTGCCCCGCGTTGGTGGGTCAAGGTTTGAAGGGGTTTTAGGTGACGGGAAGAATGGTGATAGGAGTTGATGCTTATGATGTAGCTCGCCACTCAATAACTCTTCTCGTCGATCTACAGGATGTAGCTGGTTTTCGGGACCTGGTAGTGCCGGGTTGAGTGAAGGGAATTAAAGGTATTGTATCGACCAGAGAGAACACCTTAATATCTGCAAGTTGACGTCGTTTATTCAACAAAGAGTGTATCCGATGGCGTTTCTGTTTGGGCTGCAGTAATGAGACGTCGGGCAGAAACGCAGAGCTGTAATGCTCGACTAGCAGTATGATTCCTGACCGCTCGGAAGACGCGTCGAGCAGAAGTGAAGCTCGAACATTGGAGTTCCTATGACATCTGAACGCTGAATACTTGTAGGACCAAGATGACGATAACAGACCAGATTTCCCAGAGTAAAGGAGTAGACGACCTAAAAGACCCCGAAAAGAGCGATTTCACGTCCTTAAATACCCAATATAGCACGCTTTACCACGTGATGCAGGGACGCTCTATTTTTCCGCCACTATGAATTTAGACATACTCAGAGATTATCTGTGACTTCATGCCACTCTCATATTATTGGCCAGCTTGATTATTTGAGCTTAACCACTCGGTGATTCGTCCAGCGTCTAATTTCAAGTTTTACTGAACGTGGATCAACGGCTTTAGCGGTGGTTCTTTCCCAGCTTACCTGGCCGGGGCGAACACCCGTCCTCCTAATGAACAAAAGAAAGTATTTGCTCCATTGTCTGCCAAAACGGTCTGTCTGCTGTCCGAGCAATATTCCTGCTTTTCTTGATATTCTTACAAACAGAACCCTTCACTTAAAGCTAGCTGAAATAAAAGATACATTATAATCAATTTCTCGCAATTGATGGGGTGCCAAAAACTGTATCAATATTTAGTAGTCTTTCTATTTATCATTTTACTTTATGATGTAAAATTGTTTGTAAAAATTAAAAAATGACACAATGATATTCATTAAATCTGTCAGTGACTAGTTCTGACAATAGATTGAAATATTGTTTCGTTTCAAAAGATGGCATTCTTTTACAATTCTCTAGCTTTGTTCACATAAATTCATTGAAATGCATCCACAATAGCTATAGGGGCCTCTGTCACTAGTTTTATGTCTCTCTATAGCTTGCAGGTAATAAAGTAGATTTAGCACATATTTTATAAGGTTGTTGCATTTAATGATGTACTAAGAAGCGTCTTTACATGAAGGATTAGTCTTAATGAAAAAAAAAAGAGGTGCATATACTCCATAAATACAGAGGTATTCAGATACAGCAATATTCGATTGGCAGCTGGGCCAGTTTCCCAAGGATTCACATTTCATTAGCCAGGGGAACCATTTCTATTTTTAACAGACTATAAAATTCTAAAATGTATGTTTGGTCTGAATTAACCTCATTTTTGGCTTGAAGGGAGAGCAGATTTTCTTCAATAAGCTTAAATGATGTAACAAGAAGGTCTTTACAACAATTAAGTTACAAAAATGTATTTTGTTCTCTAAATTTCGAAAGAGGTGATGCATTTCTATCAAGCAACTATATAATTCGCGGCGGGGGTCTTTTGAAGTTCTTGTTCAAACAATTCGCTAGTATTACAATTCAGTTCCATCACAATCAACATACTTTATACTATGCTTCATTTTATATAGTGTAACCTGAAATATTTTATCCGGTTCTTCTAACAAACATGTATTTCTGTTACCGATTTTCTGTAAACTTTTCTTCCTCTCTTTTATTCACTCGACAGTGGTATTTTGTTATTTTCGTTTGGAAAGGGTGTGTGGATTACTCCAGAGCTTCCGATGATGAGATATTGGCTTTAAAGATTATTTCAATTGCATTAATAATCCTTTTTTATTGATTTATTTATGAACGCTCTTTAATATTTCAGGTCATCAGCGTCCCATTCAACTCAGGGAGTGAAACGTGAAATTTTGCTCAGAGGCCCCTCTTTCAGGCTTAAGGTTCTTTTTCGTGCCGTAAATGTAAGACACGGGACCCACGGCTTTACTTCCCTTCCAAAGGAAGCCATACTTAGAATTTTTACGCCCGAAAAAATCCATCGGTCCTGGCCGGGTTCGTATAGGAGGCAAGTATGGTAACCACTACACCACCAGGACCGACATTAATAATCCTGGGAACCAGTTACAAAATCTACTGAGAATATGTCATTTACACAATACGGGTGTTCCGATCGAATGGGCCTAATGGCAATTTCCTGTAAAATCTTAACGGTTAAAAATATAATGAATCAGAAGGGGCCACCTGAAAGACAATTCACCAAGTTTTATAACGTTTTCAATTACCAACGAAAGATGGAGCAGAGGTCGGGTTATGACCTTCCGCGTCCGTCATGGCGTCCCCACAGAGTGGTAGGTTAAATTAAAATCCATTTTAGTGTACAAAGAAGATTTAGGGGAATTTTTAACCGAGATATGCCGACTCCTAAGAACACAAAGACGTGCATGATACAAACTGGAAGTTTGTTAAAGCAGCATGGAGGCGGCCGTAAAGTATCGGATGTGAGGGTGGAAAACGTTCGGACAGCACTCGAAAGAAGCCCCCTTAAGTCGCTCAGGCATGCACCATGGGAATTGCAAATTTGAACATTTCACCCAAATGTCCATCGCCGACTAAAATTGTATGCATACAAACTGAAGTTAATGCAATATCGCGACCGTTAAACGTAAAAGTACAGAACACAACTTAACATTTTGAGGGTCACGTGGAAGTACATATCACAAATTAATGGTCGCCGGTTCGTAGCCCCGTGTAGATCGTAACCTCTCTCCCTGAACGTGCCAAAGCAATTTCACACTGAGAGTGAAAACACATTCAATTGCCGATTTTTTAACATTTTTTCACAAACAGCCATATTGAAATTTAATTTCAATGCGTAGTAGTGTGAATTATTGGGTAGAGCAAATCTTTTTTCAATTCTATAGCAGTATCATGTTAATTTCAATTGTTCAGAGCCTTTCCTTACTTTCCGTTACTTTATGCAGTGTGAAGAAATTGCAGTTTTACGTTAAAATGTTTTCTTATGTGCAAGAATTTTTTACATATTTTATAATCCATTCATATTTTTCTACAGACGATATTGCAAGTTGCAACGTACGATGTTTGTTTACTTTAAAACCGTGGATTGAAAATTTGTCGGAGTGTTGCAAAATCTTTTTTTTTTTGTTTACGAAGTAAATTATGTTTCATTCCATTAAATATATGTTTAATTTAATTAGGTACGATTTCAGTCTATTTCAATATATTTACGATAAAATATACCTAATGTGGGAGCTATTTCTAAAGACATATGCATTTTCACATACGCAAGATGTCAGAGAAACAATTTGTTTCGACACCTGCCTGGGGGTTGTTATTCTGTCTAATGCCGACATAAAGTTTATTTGTTTTTGTTTAAAGATAAAATTATAATGCCACGTGTTAAGCTTTCAGAGCATCCATCACTGCTGATGTCATTTACTCCCAGGTATGACATCTATATTTAATTTTTTCTCGCAATAGTAAATCATTGTGTAAACATGTCTTTACTTGTAAAGTCGGTCTTGGTGGTGTAGGGGTAACCATACTTGCCTTCTAAACCAAGATCGCGGGCCAGGACCGATGGATTTTTTCGGGTGTTAAAATCCTAAGTATGGCTTCCTTCGGAAGGGAAATAAAGCTGTGGGTCCCATGTCGTACATTTACGGCACGAAAAAGAACCTCAAGCCTGAAAGAAGAGGCCTCTGAGCAAAAGTTGTCGGCTATTTAACGCCCTGAATTGAATGGGACGTATATGACCTGAGATGTTAAAGAGCGTCCGTAAATAAAACAAATCCAAAAAATGATAAGTGTGTGCTTTTTTTTTTTTTTTGACTCACCCTATCTCACTGTAAAAATCTCCACTTTCACCTCACAATAAGACAACCGATTAGCTGCTCTATAAAGGGCTTTTCAAGTAAATTCCCTTTTATTAAAAAACAATTTACTAAAGTTGTAAGAGTTAAGTACAGTATTTCTACTCGCAGTGTTGTTTTCTCAAAATTAAAATCTGATTATCCCCAATCCACATTCCGTACATCAGATTCCTTTTAACTTTTATGAAATGTGTAAGAGTATGCAAGTGTTTTGGCTCACCCCCTCATTCTCTGAGGGTGAAGAACTCCGTAACTTTCACTTCACAAATCAGATAGCCTCTTTTGAAAGTGAAGTCCCTTTGCTAGTGATGACATGTACGTGAAGTATCAGTGTTTTTTCCTTTTTATGTACAAGTGGTAGCTGAGATATATATGTGAGAATTTTTAACAACTCTTCGCTTGGTATTGTTGTATCTATTGTCTAGCAGCGTGTCATCGAGTCGCTACCAGACTGATAGGCTGTAGGCCGGCTATTTTGGATCACAGCGTGATATCGCCGAGATGACAACAAATAGAGCAATCAAGAATGACAGCTTCTGTATTTGTATTTTGTCTAGAATGCGGTATAAAGCCTACAGAGGTATTTCCCTTAATGGATTTTGCCATTCATATTTTAAAATTAGAAAGGGTTTCTCCATGCTTCCATTAAAAATATCACTTATATGGTATCCTCAATTATTAAAAATATTAAATCGTCCTGCCATTATGTATTATTTTGTCTCCTTCTATAAGTTTCCCCATAAAAAGCTATTTAATTCGTTTTTCTAATAATATATATAACTATACTATTTAATACTATTGTTTACATTATAAAACGCTTTTTGCAAAAGGTTCTTATAAAACTTTGATTTTTTTATCAAAATTAATGATATTTATTTTATTATATTACCTCTCAGCATAATTTTATTAACTTTGTCGAAAGGTGTAATGATACTAAAATTAGAAAATATATTGGTTTGTTAAACTCTTCCTGTTTTTCTAATAATTATATTGTCTTTCCTAAATGCAGTTAGTTGTTTGTTAAGCCGTATTGTCGAGGTATTGATGTGGTCATTCTTTAGTAAAATTTATAGACTGCAGTAAGAAAATAGTTTTTTTTCACTAATATACCGATTTCACTCTTTCTTTTTAAAAATGTGTATTAAAATGGCTGTTAACCATTCTAATAGAATACACGTATTTGGCCAGAAAAAAGTGCACATATATTATATACAATTAATATTAATTAAAATTAATGAAATAATTGTGTTATAAATAACAGGGTTTGTAGGTTTAGCAAGAGAAAAAGGAGAAACAGGAAAATGTCGGAGTGAACATTTGGCCAAGTAGATTAAAGGAAATATATACATTTAAAAATACTTCCATTATTAACAGCTCTATTTAAGTTATTTCACCTAAGTATTCACCCAATATATTTGCAAATCTAATGCCTTTTATCCGGTAATAATCTCGTTTTGTAATAAAGTTCAACTTTTCTTTCCTATTTCTATGTTTGTACCATCTGGTTCTGAAGTTAATTGTCGAAAGCATTAGATAGTTATATAATTATATATAGTTTATCATTATTTATCATAAAATTTCTGAACACTCTTGTGTGTAAATTACTTTAAACACTTTATTTTTAATCATTATATGCTCTATCATACCTTTTTGATTTTCTTGTTTACTTTAGGTGAAAATATTATTATTTTTGTGCCCAAAAACGAGTTTCGATTATTTTTTACATTATTTATAACTTCTATATAACTTAATAACATTTATGTTTCTCTCTTGACGCATAAACAAAAATTACGGTAAGGAACCCCCTTTCAATTTTACACCAGAGTGATCATTTTCTTCAATTATCCAAGAATAGAAAGTTATTCATTTTTAAATATTTATCCCCCAGCAATATTCCAAAACTCATTTCTGTAAACCCACAGTTTCCAGTAGTTTCTTCTTTATTTTTGTTATAGTGACAATACCAACATGTTATTTTCTATGAAATAACCTTTTTCAGGAACTACGGAAGAATAGCATAATTTACTACGAGAAAGTAGATAGGAAGTTGTACCAGAAACAGGATGTAGTTTGCGAAAACATCTGGGAAAACAATGCAGCTTAACTGATTTATCTATTTAGATTTAGTCGAGAGCTACAAACCGTCCTCTAAACAAAAACACAGGAAAAGGATCAAGTAGACTCTTTAACATCCAATCAATAAAGAACGACAGAGTTTATCTGATGTTGGAAATAGAAAAACAAATAAACACTGAGGTTTCTGGGTCAGAGGTATAATTCTGTTACATTGTTTGTGTTGCGTTTGGTTTTCTGAGAAACTTTATATAAACGGCAAAGTCTGACCTGACATTGTCCACAGAAGAAGATAGAAAAGTTTTGTTCAAGTAAGTGCATCCAGATATTTAAGCCAATCTGACACTTCATACAAATTGGAGAACCAATCGCTTATCTGAATCAACTGTTTGTGCTTCATACTCCAGTTTTGCGGGCGCCAGATATGTCTCCGAATATAATCATAGTGGATTGCAATTCACTAAAACTTTTTGGGGTTCAGTTTAATGTTGTAATTACTTATAATTTGACAACCGTCAATTAAATGGGTAGATCAATCTTTGCCGCTATTATGGGGCTGGGGGCAAATGGACCGATTGAACAAAGTTAAAAATGAGTTTCTGAATCTAGTTTTAGGATTAGGGAGGAATACAACTAACGCTGGGGCTTTAGGCAGATTTAGGCACTCTGAAAGACTTGTTCATTGAAAAATTAAAACTATTAAGTACTGATTTCGCATAATAAACGGAGGCTGTATGCTTTTTATGCTATCAACAACATATTAGTAATTGGCATCAAGCAGTGAAAATTAAAAGAATTTAAGCGAGTATTGGAATGGGAGTAGGAAGTAATGAATCATCATTATGTATTTAGGATGGTGCACATAAGGCTTACGGAAAGAAATTAACCAACAGGATATATATGCAGAATGCATATAATAATATCACTTAATTCATTCAACGAACTCAAAATAAGATAAGTTTATTCAAAAACTCAAAATCAGATAAAGCAAATACAAGATGCTTCAGAAAAAAGTCCATATATACATATATCCGGAAATCCTTAGTTTTTGAGTTAATGAAAGTTTACCAAAACAAGAAATTAAGTCCATATAAAAGCATGTCTGGAAATTCTTAGTTTTTGAGTTATTAATGAAAGTTTACTAAAACAAAAAACAATACCCAACAAACACAACATCAACTAAGAAACTCACAATAAATGTTCAATACTCCTTCTTCCACAAAAGCAGGTGCTTGTCGGATTATCGCATCCTTCAAATACTCCCATACCGTGTCGAACAGTTCTCAGGCCATCACCACATTTTAATGAAGTGTCGCTGCATTAGGAATATCTGCTGTGTAAACCGTTGTTTCAAATAAAAATACATAGGAAACATGCAGGCCATGGAACTGGTTCTCCCCGTCTATCATGGTAGATATCAGCTAATGTGTCTCGAACAATGCTGGAGCCTTATCATGCATTAATCACATTTTACCTCTTAATTTCAAGCAGCACACGAAAGGGATATTCTGCAGTGGTTATACTAAACAATATAATACAAGATGCAATATAAGCGAAACGTGAGAAATAGATTACAAATGACTAAAGTAAACCACACATGGCCTTCTAGGATACAATGAGTGCATCAGCAGACTTGTACGTTAACATCATTCGATTACCTAACAAAATGAATTTTATTTTCGTTACGATCTTAAGTTGTTAGATTGTACCTTGAAATGCTTTGAAGTAAATTTTCATTAATAACTCAAAAACTACGGATTTCCGAACATATGTTTATATGTACTTTTTTCCTTAATTTGCTATGAGTAACCCACCACCAAAGTTTGGAAACGTATTTTTGTTACAGCCTGTATACAGGTTGAGGCATTTATAGTGTCGCGGCCATTTTACTCCAAAACAAAGGGAAAAATCAAAAAATTCCTCAGACAATATTTGAAGCGTTCGTAAGGGGACATTAGATAGCAAAGTGATACCGCCTGTGGTGCCTAAGTAGTAAAAACGGGCGTTAAACACTACTCAAAAAAGAAAGAAAAAAAAAAAAGAAAGCAACCTTAATTTGAAAAGCTTTTTCCAATTTCATTTTTAGATCAATTTTTTTTTTTCAAATGGAATGCCGTATTTTTGCTGGAATGGAAAGAGCATTTAATTTTGAGAATAAAAGTTCTAGTACATATACCATATAGGGGTGATTGGTCAAATAAGACATTGTTGACATCGGTACACAAACGAGAGCTCATCATTGTCAATTCTAATCTCAAAGAATATTATTCAAAGTATTATTCTGTCAGTCCCACTTCGTTTTCAATCATGGGTGTTCGATACATGATCAATGAGAGGATCGATATGGTTTACATTTATGGCGATAGAGCAGCTTGTAACTTATATGGAGATCGATATCCTGAAAGGAGGCAGCCATCTGTTAGAAACTTTCAACCACTTGCGAGGGTGTCGCATCAAGAAAACATCATCGAATGAGAAATGCTACAGGGGAAAATTTGAAGTCGCTGTATTAGCTGCAGTTAGTTGCAGCTTATCCTCACGCTCCCGTCAACTGGAAGATGATTCGGGAATCTCCCAAAGATGTGTTTGTTCTTCCAATACTTCAACGTTGCAAATACCATTAGCCTACACCAAGCCCAGGGATGCTTTTTCAAAAGCGTGTTGAATTTTGCCAATGAACTCTACTATACATTCAAAACGGTAACTTTTCCAACATTTTACTTTCTGATGAGGCGATATTCACCAATCATACATAAGTGAACCGACATAAAATGCATTATTGGACAGTGGAAAATTCAAGATGGTTACGGGAAGTAGATCAGCGTCAATGGAAAATGAATGTTTGGTGTGGCATTTATAATTGAACTATACTTCGTTGACGGTAAACTTAATGGGCAGAAATACAGATATTTTTGAACCGAGAACTTCCAGTGTTGCTTGAAGATGTGGCTATTGTGGACCGGGTTGCTTTATTGTATCAACATGATGGTTGCCATCTCATTACTCAGCTGTAGCTGGAGAAATATTAAACAGGGAGTATCCTGGTCTATGGATAGGACGCAGAAGATCTGTCCTTGGTCTGCCTGCTCCCCTGATCTCACTTCTCCAGACTTTTTCTTAAGGGGATACATTAAGATAACGCTTATGAAGAAGTACCAACTACACTGGTAAACTACGTCAACCAATTAGGAAAATCTGCGCTAGAATCAGCGAAGAAATGTTGGGACGTGTTCTTCGATCTTTTGAAGCACGTTTTCGGAAATGTATCGAAGTGAATGGTCATATTTTCGAGTTTTTTCTGAATTGAAATTGTTTGTAATGTGAGCTTGACATTATTTCAATTATAACTACACTCCACTGTACTGTACGTAAATTGATGCCAGTAAAGTGAAGAGGAGTGAAAAACATTTGCTGTCTTATTTGCCCAATATTATATCTATCACTATTATTTATTGTTTTAGAACTACATCAGCATTTTAGATAATTAGTACTGGATAAAATTTATCCATTTTCTCCTAAAAAAACTTCACAGCGCTTTGGCCATCACAATTGGGACTCGCTCCTTAGTTACAAACTACAAGTCGCATGTTCAATTGCAAATACTTCTGCGTTTTCGTTCGTTCAGCTTCACGCATAAAAAACTCGTTACATATGTATCAGCTTGTACTCTTAAGGAAATAATAAATATCCTTCCGACATAATTCACATTCCTGTGTTCTGTCACCGGCGGTCTCCAGGTAGCACCGCTCAGCATGAATTCGCTGAAGAATATTCAGAAAGTTACTGAAATCACAAAATAAAAAAATGTATGAAATATAAGATAAACCACAATGCACACATTTAACCTCACACTAAGCTTGAAAGGAAAGTACAGTCGTACTAAAAAAGCAAAACGGTTCATCAAAGCAAGAGATGCTTATGATAGGGGTGATCTGTTGGTTCCAGAAGTTCTATAATTTTAAGCTAAGAGAGATGCGAGTAAAGTTGTTTACAGACATTAGTGAAATTCTTTAACATGAGGTGCAGGGCGATAGGATTATTCTTATTTTATTCTTCTTCGGCTTCTGCTATTCATCACCTAATGCATTATCAAAAAAAAAAAAAAAAACCCTTAAAGTAGATCTATAGATAAGCTTGAAGGTGGGGTTAAACCGTTCCTAACGCAAAACCTGAGGAACTGTGAATGTTTAGCGCCCGATACTTTGGCATTATAGGCGGTGGGTACTGATGTTACATCTGGAAATAAAAACAATTAGGGGGGCAAGGTAAGCTATCCGAGCCTATGTTCAGGGTACCTTTCCGACATTTGAGACACATCTCTAAAACCTCAGTTAGGGAGGTCTAGATAAATTTATTATTATTGTTATTTTAAACCTAATATGTTTAGAAAAGTGATGTTAAAATTATTGATGTCTTCTGAAATCAGCGAACCCTTTTAGTCAACGTAATAAATATGCCTCTAGCTTATAATTAATGATATTTGGACATCCGATAATAGCAAATGTACTTCGCTCTATATTCGCTACTAATGATGAAATGTAAATTATAAATATAAGTATATTAATATATACGCCAGGCTAAAAATGGGTGCAAAGCTCAAAAGATAATACGCAATGAAATAAAATTGTGCCTATAGTATTAAAAAGTTATTTCATAATTATAATATTCTGATCTAACTTTAAATCACAGTTATCTTTTTAGAGTTAGTTTCAACACCACACCAGCCTTATTGAGAGTTATTTGTGTTAAATAATGATAATTTCCACAATTATTGATATGCGGTAGTAGTGGTGGTGATAGTAACATCAGCATTATTAGTAGTATTTATTATTTCATTTAAACTATGTATACATATATTACACACCACAGGCGTATGGGTCGCAAGACTTTTGTAAAATACTTCATTTGTGAATTTAATATTTAACTAGGGGAAGAAAACAACAAAATTAACAAAAACGTCCGGGCACACTCACTAACACACAACACACCTATGAAACAGACATACATACGATAATTCTGACATCCATATAAATTGTCGTGTTATTTATGTACAATGTTTACAGAAATTTCTTGTCTCTAAAAATATTATTTTATTTAAGAAAATGTCCACCGTTTAGCCATTTGTCTATCTACAATTAAGTCTCAACATAGCAGCCTCCCCCTATTGGAAGCAAAAAATAAATCCGGGAGAAATTTTATCCTAGCATTTGAAGCAGGAAATGTTGTCCCAAACGCAAGAGCATTTTCAAGCACGTCTTTACTCCTAATATTTAAATTTCTCTAATTTTCAATAAGTTGTTTTTTTATTTATTCAAATTATATATATCGAATTTTGTTGTGAGGAAACAAATGTTAAGTGTCGCTAGAGCGATTTTTAAATTGCGAGTTTTAAGCATACCCCCGCTCCTAATAATCTGATTTTAAACACTATTTTCCTTATTATATTTAAATGGTATATACAGAGTTTCGTTGCAAAAAAAAACATATTAATGCCACTAAGGGAATTTTTAAATTTTGGATGCAGGCAATTCCCGCTTTCTAATAGTCCGATTTCATTCATTCCCCCCCCCCCCTAAAGTTATTTAAATGGTATATACCGAGGTTCGTTGTGAAACAAATATTAATGCCGCTAGAGCTATTTTTAATTTTGGGTAACCCCCCCATGCTAATATTTCAATTTTACCGATTTATAGAAACAATTTTCTTGTCTAAATGACATATACAAGTTTCGTTATGAAAAAAAAAACATATATTAATGTCATTATAGTTATTTTTTAAAATTTGGGAAGCAGACAAACCCCGCTTCTAATGACCCATTTCGTTGCTTTTCATAAACGGTTTTTCTTATTCTATTTAAATGGAATGTACGGAATTTACTTGCGAAAAAAATACATTAATACCACTAGAGGGATTTTCAGATTTTAGGGTGCAGGCAAACTCACCTTCTAATATTCCGATTTCAATAGTTTTCGGAAACTATTTTTCGTATTTATTTCAAGGATATACACCAAGTTTTCTTTAATTACTTTTAAAATTGCAGTCACTCGAGCGATTTTCAAATTTCACTTTTTCAAATTTCGCTTCCCCAAAAGTTTTTCAGACATACCCCCCCCCCTTCTTAGTGACCCGATTGCTATGATTTGGGAAACTACTTTTATTAATTTATTTTAAATACATTTATTGCGCTCGTTGAGATAAAGGTAAATATTGCTGCCGCCAGAGCGATTTTTCATTTTTTAAAAGAATTTCGCTGTAAGTTAAACTCCCACCCCCACAATCGTCCAATTTTGTTGGTTAACGAACTCGTTTGTTAATTGATGGCTATGTTGTGCCGAGTTTCGTTTTAACACACACACACACAAATAAATAAAGGAATACATTTTTATATTTTTTGTCTTTTTCATGCCTAGTAGGTACGATCGATACATATTTGGTCAGATTAGTAAAAACTCTTTCCATTAGTACAACCGCAGTAGCTTACATTCCTTCAGAATTCGCTTTAAAAAAAGTCATATTTTCACTGGTAAGGCTGGAATAGCTCAACTCCTGCGGAATTCGCTCTCTTCCGCTTCTGCATGTCAATTTTGTTTCATTATACACGACTCTATGATTGGCGCGGCAGAATTAAAACGCAGTCGCTACTCTAGCCCCATTTGCCACCTGTCGGTTCTGTAACCCACAATACAAAACCAGCCAGTCCGATTATAACTTCACGTGCTCTCTTCGTATATTATTTTTTCAACTCGTAGTTATAGCTCCAGTTGTAAATTTAAAGAATTCGTGTTAACATCGTTTCCTTTTTTCTGAGAGTGGCCTATCTCGACAGTAGTTACTATGACTCGAGGTTATCGAAGGCGTGTGAAGAACTCATTTATTCCAATTACAATTGAGCATAAGAATTGTGTCAAGTGTTACTGTCACATGTGCGGTCGAGGGGTGCATTATTGTAGTAAATGGTCGAAATTATAATGAGAATAGTTAATTTAACTTGCTTGAATATTTTGCAGTTTAGTTGAATCAGAAAGTTCTTGCTTATTATAACCCATTTGGTTTATCACTGTTAAAACTACTCTCCTCTATAATCGGCCAAATATTAGTCAGCACCTGCTGCGTTGCTACTTGTATATCGAGTTTTACCGCAGGTGGATTTTTGTGGGATGGGTGTTGGAACTACTCCTAAAGAAATAAATGTAATTCGGCTTATAAACTGTTTTGATAACGTTAATCAGTATGGCCATGGGGTAAGTGATTTTTGCTTAAGTGGCAAATCTGGCGAGTCACCCAGGAGCTCACCAAGAGCTTGTCACTGAGATATTTGTTGATTTAATAGGCACATGGAAACTTGGTCGTAGGGTCGTAGATGTCTAAAATAAGGATGAGAGCAATCTAATGGTGAGGTGATTTGTTGTGTCCGGTTTCTAATTTCGTGCTCCATATATGTATGGGAGGGCAGTGTAGCAACCTGGTAGAAATGCAGCACAGTATTAATGACTCTTAGTTAATTATTCTTTGCCTTCTGTAGAAAGTTCAAGCAACTAACCGCGACCATTTCTCAGACTTTGCAGGGGTAGAGTATGATGGGAATAACCAAAGCTTTATAAATGTGCACCTTCAGATGTACAGGCGCCCATGGTGAATTTGAAGAGCAGGAACAAGCTTAACTATTGCTCCCTGTGGCCTTGATGTGTTTCCCCAAAGTTCAGCTTAACACCCAAATAAGGAGGGAATTTTTCTACTGTATAATTTGGTGCCCGTATGAAAGTGTTCGCTTGCTAAAAATGACGGCATGGCTTTTTACCGAGTTTATTCCCCAGCTCTTTCACCGTCTTTGGATATACGGGTTGATGGCAGTGACTGAATTGAACAGTAGGACATATTGAGCTAGGTTTACGCCCGGTGTGTGGGGAAAGTCTGCGATGAATATGTTTATAATATGGGGGATGTTACAAAGCCTTCTGGAATGAATGATAATAGGGGGGGGGCTTTATATCAGAACAAAAGAGCCGAAAGATAACCGCCACATGGGCTAATCGATCAAAACACGCTTATGAGTTTATAGATGGTTAGTTCAGCAACGCAACTTAGCTAAAGAAATAAAACTATATATATATATATATATATATATATATATATATATATATATATTTAAGATTTTCGATATGTAAATCAGTTAAATGCTTTGTTAAAGGCATACACCTCATAGGGAGCTTGCAGATTCCGTTTCTGCTATTTCTAGTTGCGCTTCACAGAAAAAGTAGAAAATTATTCCCACTTTATTCTCACGTGCAAAGTTTGAAGCAATCTTTTTTTTTTTTTTTTATAAAAACCTTTAAAATAATGATACTCAAAACTTATTTATAATAAAACACTCGAAACTATAACAAATTCAAAAAAGTAATAAATAATGCGAAATGACTTAGCTCTTTATGAAATATCTTTATATCACTGGGACTTTACATTAAAAATAAAATGAAAAAAAATCAAAACTAGTTACTAATACTACTACTATTTTTCTGTTACCTATTTCTCCTAAACCCAAGATCGCGGGTTCGAACCCGGCCAGGACCGATGGATTTTTTCGGGCGTAAAAATCCTAAGTATGGCTTCCTTCAGAAGGGAAATAAAACCGTGGATCCCGTGTCGTACATTTACGGCACGAAAAAGAACCTCAAGCCTGAAAGAGAGGCCTCTGAGCAAAATTTGTCGGCCGTTTCACGCCCTGAGTTGAATGGGACGCTGATGACCTGAGCTGTTAAAGAGCGTCCATAAATAAATTAATCAATGTTACCTATTTCTTCTTAATTTAGTTTTCTTGTTTCATTGTTTCCGACCATAACCGCGACTTTCTCCCATTTGGGAGAGGTTCAGTTTTCAAACTCTTAGCCAATGTAGTATGTGCTTTGTGAGCAAAATTGCACGTAAATCCTTTGTTTCAAATGCATTAATAATACGGTAAAATTTGCAGTAATTTAACATGGAACTGGCGGACTAGCTTTACATCATGTACATCTTAAATCACTTTCCAAACATTAACCCACACTACCTTAGAAAGCGTACATTTATCCAAGTTCAATTACAGATTTTAAATCTGATCAACTTAAGAAATAATTGAACTTCCTCAAAGAAATCTGCACTGAGAATGTTTGGTAATGATGCAAATCTTCTAATACTTTCGGCTGATGAATCTTAATCGATAGTAATACAGCCTTACTGGTGACTAAATTACGTAACGTATAAACTCCCCACTGTCAACCCTACGCTAAGATTTAATCAAAAGATAGCATTTTGTGTCGCCTCTGTTTGTTCTAAAGAAGTACTTGGTTTCCAAGACTTGCGCTAAATGCTTTTTGTACTCCCACATTCTTCGCGAAATGTCCTACGATAGTCTCAGTTTGAACTTCCCATCAAACACATATCCTCCTTTGTAGATGTCATGCCGTCCTCTGTCTCATGTACCATTGTCAAAGATCATATGAAGGTGCATTTCTAGTCACTATTGATGTCACATTATTTTGTTCATACTTCCCACATGATAAAAAAAATAGCAATCACTTACCACTTCTTAAAATTTCTACCCCACCTAACCCACAGAACGTCTCCAAATATTAAGAACACATAGCCTTTATTCCAAAATAATAGCCAAATTTTAATGACTTTTTTATTTAGAAACTAAAGTAAGAGCAAGTTACAGATAGAAACGGTCGGAGAGCATAAGAATTTCACCTGGAACGTTGGGTAAATATTCAGTTTTTTCCATTTCAGCTCAAAATATGCATTGGTTATTTGGTGAATCTAAACGTTTGTTGATATACATCGGAGAACTGTTGTGACTAGATGGGCGTAGTATTAAAAGTTTAGGAGTAATGAATACTGGAGGAGATCAGTGGCGACCATTTTTGATCACTTACCAGCACAGAGAGGTCTGTTAGAGGAAAGTGCTGAGAAAGTTGCCACCGAGCATCTCCAATTTTTAACAAGTCACGTCCACAGTAGATGAACTTGTTAGCATCTAAGATCTTCCTGGCCTTGCAACACCCCATTTTAAGTGACTAGTCTTCTGAGAATACTTGTATATTATTATTTTAACAGTACTCTGTATTCTTCACTGTAAATAAATTCCTCTCTAAAGAAATGCGACTATTATTTTGGGCAGAGGTATTTCACCATAGCTTAGTGTCCTGTGATAAAATTAGTATTTACTAATTCTATAAATTTAGCCAAAGAATTAAAGATTATATCCTTTGCTGACTGCACTTCCAATAAACTACATATCTGTTTGATATGCGTTAAAATTTACATTAATGAACAATAATAAAATGTTGTCCATCATATCCTGTTTCATCATAATCATTTTAATAATCTGTTTATCGACGCCTTACCATTTGTTGCTCCTAAAGCAATCTTAGAAAAGACTATTAATAGAGAAAGTTAAGAAATTATTTTATATAATGCACACAAGCTTACTGGTTCAATATATACCCATGTTATTTTAAGGCGCAGTTGTATTAAAGTAGGTTACTAGAAAATCCTTTTAAATGTAATTTAAAAAATAACTAAAGATTAATCATTATTTATATTAAATAAAAATAACGTCACTATATAACCACGAGCTTGTACTATCCGTCAATCGTACGGATAATACAGAAATTTGTGTTTAGAGCGAGTTATATCTAAAGAGATTGGAAGGCCCTGAAACTTGTGTTATGAACATTTAAAGTAGATGAAGAACATGAGTAATGTGATGATGCTAATGAAGGAAAACTCTCCTTAATGAAAAGTTTAAAAGCTGTTATCAGAATTTATATTTTAGTTTCATATTGAAATTGTTGCGGGAATTAATTAGGAAGGATTATTTTGTTATTTTATTTTGATTTAATAGCCCCACGTTGTGGATTCACTTCCGGCGGGAATTAATTATGATTAATCATTGTTTATTTTAATTGAAAGAGGAAAGGAAAGGATGATTGATTTATGGGGATTAATTGATTTGGTGGTGTGAGAGGGAAACCACACTCTTAATTCTAGGTATTAGAATTACTTTTCAGGGTATTGGCAGAATGTGGTGCGTTTTTCCTCTCTCGCCATTCTCTTCATGTCTCTTCGCCACGGTGGTAGCTGAAATTGTGTGACATGTAAAAGTGTCAGAGGGAAGCAGACGAGGAATACGTACAACAGCAGTTGAAAGAAGCGTGGATACCATTTATTAATGCTTTCGTGTTCACTTTTCTGGCTTGGTGACGCTGAAGTCTGGGCATTACTAAGGCCACTTTAGCAGTCTATAGGGACTTCCATCCCCTGCGTGACTCTGTTCAACCCTTCACAATTTATAATTCAACTTCCTTTTCTATCAAGACTCGCACGAATGCTCTTAACACCAATATTACTAAACACTAAAATCTGAATCAGAACAAGTGACTTACCGAGTCTCTCTGAATGATTGCTGACTGACTAACTCTGAACGACCCACTGACTGACTGGCTGTGAATGACTGCCCGACTGACCAACTAACCCCTCTGTATCAAAAACTGTCACTTTCATTAATTATCCAGTTCTTCGGTCAGGACGATAGAAACCTTTTTGCTATAGACTTTTTAATATCACGTGCCTTTCTCCCTCTACTGGTGTTTTTCTATCGGTCACAGTTTATGCAAATCAATTTCATATAAATCTGATAGGTCGTGATCTTTAAAATATTGAATCGCTCAAATAGCTCCTATTGGCTCTGCTTTGATTCTTAGCTCTGTTTGTCACCGTTAGTTTGACCTAAATAAACTATATACTTAAAAGAAATCGTATCGGACTTTTCTTGATTACTACGTCCTATTATGCGTTCAAAATAGAACTCGCACTTGACCGTGTTCTATAAAGAAATCGGCCGATTGCTTTGGGCCCAGTATTGTCCCCCCAAAACCTTGAGCGGACCAGACCGTGCCATAAACATAACAGAAGACCCTTTGAATTTCTTCTGCTTCAAGTGAATACAATAGACGTGTTTACTCTGAGTTGAGGCAACTTCTCCTTTGAACATAAGTGGTTGACCTTAATTTATGCAAACACTATAAAGTGTACAATTTATTTACGTACATTATATCTTATGATTACCTAGTTAATCAGTAGGCCGGGACTCGAGGGAAGCAAATACTGCCTCAAAATGGGGGGGGGGGGCATCAATATTACCTTCGGAACTAAAGTCGGCAAATACGATCTGTGAATAAGGCTACGATGTAGACGATGTCTATACCCAGACGTAGTTATTACTGGTACAAGAAGCATGGATGACATCCCAAAAGATATGGCTTGGGGAATTAAAGCCATGGATGTTGATGTTGATGGAGAAGTTACTAAAGAGAAAAGCAACTGATGTGTGAATTTAGTGGATATATATATATATACATATATATATGACACTGTTTTTATAAACAGTAAGTTCAATATCTGAAAGCTAAACCGAACTGAAAATAAAATTTTTGAAAATAAAATAAGAAATTACAGAAATGGAAAGGAAGAAACTGTCAGAGTAATGTATTCAATTGTTGGGAAAGTAACATTGCAAATACAATACATTTATAGTAATTCACATAAGAATTTTGATATAACATACATAAGTGTGTTGTTAATTAGAATGCAGTATTTTGTCTTCCAGGATTAGAGGGAGTTCCTGATGAACTCTCCTTCCTCTAAAAATAGCATGCTCAATTTCAGGAATGTGGTCTACTACATTGTTGTGCAGCACAAGTGTTGCAACTATAATGGGCGGAATTCAATTTGTAATTTGTAGTTTCATCCTCAAAAATGAAAATCGTCTTTTTACGACACGAAATGGCCTTTAATAACTGACCTTGTTTGTCTTTTATCCCTGTTCTCAGAATGTTTACTTGCACCACAAGGGTTAATAATTATTGGCAAAACTGACAGCCACGTCTCTCAGAAGTAAGCCCTCATTGTATCATGAACATCGAATTTAAAGCATAATTTTGCTTAGTTTGTGCTTGTAATCGGGGATGTAAACTCTTATTTTATTTCTTCGACAACATATAATGCTAAATAAACTTAATTTGGAAGTTTACCATTGGGCTCTACGAATATTGGCTCTTAATATAATTAAATTTATAAATGAATATAAAATATTACAGCGCCCTCACCCTATGTTTTGTGTTTATGTGACCGTGTCTATGTTTACTGTATGCTTATTCACTTATATGTGTAGCTACTTTCAGTGATTAATTTGCATTTTATCTTAGCCTTTTATTCTTTATACAATGCACTTTATGAAACGCTTCGAGTTATAAAATAGTAAAGGACATTATTTGTTCCGTTTTATTTGTCCGTCCATTATTATAATGAAAATGTATGCGCATTAACGTATTACGGCTTATGAAAATAAGGCAGAAATTGTTTTCTTCGGCCAAATGATTGGAGAGGTTCGTGATGATTTTATGGTCATACTATTAGAGATATGGTGATTGTGTTTGACGCTATAAAGACTAGTAGAGCTCATCATATATTTAAAGTAGGAATAGACGTAGATACTCGAGCCTACTTTACGTGACCCTCAAAGTTACGTTGAATTCCCCGGTAGACATAATTCTTCTTCCTACGGCCTCGAGAGTGCAACAGTTGTACGAACAAACAGTAGATTTTCATTTCATGAATACAAACGTTAGCGACCTCAGCCATCTTAGAACAGTGAAATATTTCGACAGGAATAAAGTGCATGGAACATTCTCCTCGGACAATTGAGACGATTAGCACAGCAAGTTGGTACTTCTGAGGCAAATTCATGTAAAATACATTTCTGTCAATAGGTTATGCATGTGCACTAGATTCAAACTTTAAATTATAGAAAAAGTGTACAGTTTTAAAACTCTAAATAGCATTGAATAGACATAAAATGTTAAAAATACTTTATATACATAACTTCCCTCTTATTCATTTATTCTGAAATCGAAATTCTTGGACGACATTGTAATTCTAAAAAAAATAACCGAACTCTAAAATGGGGAAAAAATAGGGAGAGAGAGAGTCTTACTTTATGGAAATAATCAGAAAACATGGAAATGTTTTAAGTACTAGTTTAAGCAACAGAAGGGGAGCTATGTATATATTTATTTGCGAGCTTATTGCAATGGATCATTTGCGGTTGGCAAACCTGCAGTTGGCTTTATCACTTTTATTAGCTTGTTTACTCAATCAATTGTTATTCTTCACATACATTAAGACTATACTCGCAATTAGGCCGGATGCTCTTCTCTTAGATACGACTGTATTCAAAGCAGATTACAGGGAACATGAAGTAAATGTTTCAATGAATATATTTTAGAGTTTCCAGATCACATGTAAGATTACCTCGCAAATACTCGTAATTCTTGCACGAAATACGCATACAATTCTGCTTTGCCAAACTGGTAAAAAATATATTTACTTTTTTATATATCAGAATTGAGTCCCTTAAAGTAATATACCTCAGGAAAGGCTCGCCCTTACTGCAGGCAGAACCCAATATTTTGACTTTGCAGAGGACCTTCGAAAACAACATTGGCAGTACTGCTGAGCAAGAACACAACAATCCTCTTCATGAAATGTCAAATGCGAGTCATTTAACATTTTCCTGTTAAACAAATTACTCAATTTATTTCTGATACAAATGTCTATAAGTTTACGTTTTTAACTATTGACTATAGAAAACAAACTTTGTGCAAGCTGTATATATATTTACAAGTAACATTTAAGTGTTATTTTCATTGTAATAATAAATACATTTAAATAAGAATTTCATCGTAGCAGCGTTCACTTTGAAAACTTATATTACCAATAATGTAATACTCGTATTATGTGCATTATTTAAATTAATAAATAGTATTTTAACAAACCATGAGAGGTGTAATACCAGTGTTTACAAGTGAACAAAATATTACCGTTAAACTAATTACTGTACTCAATTGATTTTCCGCCTTCAATTCAATGTTCAGCATATAACTCTAAACTATAACGAGTACAATATAAAGGCATTCTACGCTATGTGTAGTAAGAAACAGAAACAACTCTGAACAGCACAACATTTATTAAAATCACCAAGCCTTTCCTGTACAAAAGAAAATACTTTGAAATTCCCAGTTTAACTTCCAGCACGCACACTATAAGAAATAGAATGAAAATCAAAAGGCTAAATTAGGCTGAAAATAGCTATTTCGTTTTTCTTTTTGTTTTGTTTACAAATAAGAGCTTTATCTAATATATATATATATATATATATATATATATATTTTAAATTTACAATTATAGAACGTTCATAACTCAAATATAACCTTGCAATGACAAAAAGAGTATTTTAATTGTTGTTTTTGGGGCGTAAAGAGTTTAGATGTAACCCTAAAGTAAATTTAACTACTTCTACGATGTGGTATATATATATATATATATATATATATATATATATATATATATATATATATGCTCATTTTATGCATTTCCTTACGCTAACTCACGGGGCGCATGAACATAAATGGAATTAATAAGTAAAATTTCCAAAGTCATAGTATAGGCTAGGAGAGGATAGGATGGTTGTAGTATCTCTATAAAGTTCTATATACACATTATTTCATGCATAAATGGTTTGAAAGAGGAACAAATAATAATAAAAATAAGATAGTATTAATAATTAATAAATACATTTTAAAATATAAAGAACGGTATCTGCTGTAATATGAATGAAAACATATTACATATTATTTATAATTATTGTAGTTATTGTATTCTAAACAGATTACCGGGAACAAAAAGTTTTCTGGGAACAGCATTTTTATCAAGTGGGTAAATTCAGCCAGAATATTTTTATTTTTTGAGTTTTCTAACCTCCCAGTCTAAACCAGGTCATTCCTGATCTCTGCTTTCTCCTTAGAACGAGCATATATGACTTTTTTTTTTATTCCAGGTTAGTTTAATCTCATTCGATACCTCCGTGTCCTCTGCTGATCTCATCTTCCTCTTCTCTGCTCCAATCTTCACACTCGCTTCTATTAATTACCAAGGGAAATTTCCTTGCTGCCCTGCCTAAGGTGAGAAGTGTCGTGCATTTTGGGGAGACGCCTCTGTGCTCCTCGGGTAAAAGAATTGGAGGGACGTGTCCAAATGAAAAGCACTCAATAATTAATCACCGATATCTAGCTCATTATTTAACCTCTTTAAACAGGAGAAAATTAGGGCAACCACTGCGATACCAGGCTGCTTCAAACGATATCTCACTTAACAAAAGAACAAAGTCAGTAAAAACTAAGCGGAGCACGTTCAGTGTTAACAACTGGCGGAGAATTGTAAACTGGCCCTAACTCCCGGCATTTCGATAATTTTATTTGACTTCAGTCAGACCGTTTCATGAAGTCGCGAACATCTTGCGTCACTACAGTTTAAGCGTTCTGATTACCACTCTCCCTTTCCATTGGTGATTTGATTTCGCGCTTTTCTCGGCATTTGTCATTTTAGCTTGAGTTCTCTGACCTAACTCTACGCCATGGATTCAATAGGAGCTGTTTACATGTCCTTGAGGAAGAAACTGGGGGGTCGAGTGCGACATACACTAACGGTTCAGAAGAGAAATCTGTTTCCCCTCTGCGTAGTGTTTAGAAAAATTCTCCAGAGTTTTACGGTCCTGGGTCGGGTATAAGGTCATACATAAACCATTACACTACTACACCGCTTCGTACCCTGCTCGATAATTTTGTGCAATGCAAGTTTTCGCTTTATCAAAAAAAAAAAAAAAAAAAAAAAAAAAAATGCTACAAATGGTTGGGTCAAATATGCAGTGCTTATGATCATTATAAATTAGTTCGTTTATATATGTATACTGAATTTGATATTATCGCTCATAATTGCCTTGTACGTCTTAAATAGGGCACTTTCTGGAGTATCTTGCGTATGACAACATTTACAGCTGGCGTTATTTAATTTTTAATTTTGCACCAATAAGTGCCACACGGACCGTGTCCTGTTTGATAGTGAATCAGACCTTTTGTTTTTATACGACTTTGTTTAAACCTTTCTGAGATATTACTAGACAGATTATGCATTCTCCCTACATTTATTTCATCTCACTCTTGTTGCTAGGTTTATATTTTACATCAGATGTCGAAATACAATCTCTTCCAGCTATTTCAGTAAATTTATCATTATCTCTTTTCTTAAACCAGTATATTGCTCCCCTTAAGCATATTAATAAATCTATCGGCCAAATTCCGGTGACTACAAGGAGTATGGTGCTGCTCGCTCCTGTGTATTTTCCTCTGTGTACTTCTTAATTGATTTTTTAAATTTACATTATGCATCCTGGTTGTTCAATACCCCTGCCCCAAATGTGATTATGGCTGCAAATATGCAGTTGTCAATTTTTATTGCATTTAATAATACAATGAATTTTGACCGTATAATTCTCGCTAGTTTCATCATCGTTTCCTGGATTTTGATTCGACATAATTAGTATGTTTTTTGAAGTTGACTTTTTCATCCAAATCTCATCCCAAGAACTCCACTTCTCATTTTCTTGTGATTACTTGATTATTGTATTTTATGGAAGGGTCTCTTTTTAAATTTCCTTTCAGGAGCATGTAACAAGATTTGGCAAGAGCAATCTGTAGTTTGGAATTTATACACCATGTCTTTAAATTTGAAGTTAAGATTATTTGCCCGTTCTTCCAGTTGTTTCCTGCTATTTCCTTCAATTATAAATATAACGTCGTGGGCGTAGGCAACGGTGTTCAGTACATTAATGTCGTTGTTTAAAGTATCCAAAAGGATTTCTAGGACAATGTCCCAAAAGATCGACCCAAGGACCGAACCTGGGGACACCCTTCCATTATTTATTTATCACCCTTGCACGCCTTTTATATTTAAACAGTAATCTCCTATTTAAACAGTAGTCTTTTAACAGGGCATACAGGCATTTTGGAAATTTCTTATTTCGTAACCTTCAAACAAAAGGGCCACCATACGTTATCAAAGGCTCCCGAATTATCAATTAGTATGGCCACAACAGAGTTAGAATTTGATGATGTAACTGTTTTAATTACTTCATTATTTGCATTTTCCGTTGACTTTCCTTTTCTGAATTCATATTGCTGATTATTTATACCTATCATTGTACTAAATTCTGTCATTCTTTTTGCTGTTATTTGCCAAACACCTTGCTGATTGCATTAAGTAAACAAATGGGTCTGTAAGATTCTGGTTGTTTAGGGTCTTTATTCAAACCTTTCTTTAATATAATTAGCTTGACCACTTACCAGCACAATGGAAAACGGCCTTGCCAAATGCAGTCATTTAACAAAGAGAAATTGTGTTATTTCTTCCTGAAGACAGATGAGTATCTGGTCCTGCAGCCTTTTTCTTTTTGAGATGGTTAATGTCGAGTCTGAAATCTGAGATGTCAATTGGATGTATGACTGTAGTATTGTTAAATGTATGCTTCATACGATTCTTATTAATGTGTTTAATACTTCATCTGTATGAGGTTCGTCAGGCAGCAATTTGTTTAATAAGGCGTTAAATAAATCTCTCCAAGTAATTATCATTGTTCCATCGTCTTTATTGAGAATAGTTAAAATTTATGGTTTTTTAATTTTTTCCATAATAATTTTGTATGCAGTACCCCAGATGTTAGTATCTAGATTATTTTCTACAATTTTCTAAGAGAAGTTATTTCCAGTTCTATTAAATAAATGTTTAAATCTTTCTTTTTCTCAAGTTAATTTCCTGTTTACTTGCTATTATTGTTTTCTGATATATTCTTCTAGTCTTCCTCATTCTTCTTCTGTCTTTTTGTAATGCATCGGTGCAAACTTTATCTATATATTTTTTAGGTTTTGAAATTGGTACGGAACCAGAAACTGCAATTTTAATAGCTTTGGCTAACCTTTCTGCTTCTTGGTTAACAGAGTGCTCGGTATAATTTAACTGTAGATTGTTAAAAACTTTTCTCATTTTTGTACAGTTGGCAAGTTTATACTTATACATTATGTCTTTTACTTCTACGTCCTCTTCTAACACAATAATCAAAATAATCGGTGGTCATCAGAGATATACAACTTTCCAATTGATAATTTTCTTTACTATTTTGAAGTTACATAGTATAATGTCAATGTTGGATGTTGTCCCTGTGCGATTTTCAAATGTTGATGGATTGTTGGCCTGGTTTATAACAATAAAATTAATTTATTTCTTCCAACTTTATCTATAAGTTGGATGATCGTTTTTGCATTCCGCTATCACGGATATACACATCATTGGTTCCTTCTGTCTGAGCACCTTTTTCATTATGATTGTTTGATTTGCTTAATTTTATCATATGTGTGAATATGTATGTATATATATGGATGTATGTATGTTTATATTTATATATATTTTGATTGTTGCAAGACGGTATTAGCATGTAGGCTGTAAGGCTCATGCGATTGTTATACTTACTTGTGTGTACTTTAAAACTGCTATAATAAAGATCCGCCACTACTACTAGTTAAGCCGGTACATGATGCAGAGAATGCCGCGATGCATTCGCGGGAAATGTTTTTGATTTGCGCTCAATAAGTATGCTTCAATTGTAAAACTTGGGGATTTAAGCTTTTGAGGATGTCTGTCCAGCATTTTTATCTGTGCTGGCAGTCGAGCTACAAAAAACTAAACAAAAAACTTTTCTTTCTCTTTCCAAGAACAATAATATCGGTTTTCTGGCACAGCTTGTTCATTCATTACCAGCAAGAGTCTGTAAACAAATTTCTGTGAACAATATCAGTCTTTTTAGAAGTGTGAGCTTGTTATTCTGCAGCTAGAGAAGCTGAATGATGTAAAACAACGCAGCACGTGATTTGGGTGTCAACGAGGAAACATAATTAACAATATACATATGCATTTAAAAATATTTCAACTGAATCAAGAAAAGAATATGTTTCCAGTCATAATAATTGACTATTCAGGTTTGCAGTAAAGACCATCTTCATTCTGCATATTCAAGAAATTGACTGCAAAGATCTAAGTTTCTTAAGTGCAAATTTTACTCCATATTAAATTAGGACACAAACCTGTGATGATCTTAGTATTTATGGTAATTGGTTACTATTTCACAAAATCTGGTTGTTCTGCAGAGAATTGAAACTAATAATTCAAAGCCTGCATGGTATTGATTTAAGAAATTGCTTATTTGTAAGTGATATGATTTTAAAAGTTATCCAATATGCACATTGAAAGTGTCACATATGAAACATATGTGGTTGTAAATTGCAAAGTATTTTAGATGTTGGATATACCACGTATAATTAAGTCTTTTAGAAAACATTTAAATATGATTTTCATTTTAATAAGGTAGCCTCTTGGCAGCATATGTTTATGAAAAATGTGCAGTTATTGACGAAGGCGATAATGATGCTTTCATCTGTGACTGCTCTAAGAAATGAACAATGAACACTATAGCACATTCATTTATGTGTCATTTGATGTTTTGTAATCGTTCTGAAATTGTTAACAGGTTTTCGTTTAATGTAAAGTAAAGCAATAGATTTTCTGCTTTGTCGTTTAATGTAAAATAATATACTGGACATTTTTCTTTCATATTTGTTATATAACTTTTATAAATATTTACATTCATTTTGACATTTTAGTGTTAGCTTATGATTATAATTACTTTTCTTTAAACAAATAAATTCATAACCTAAAATGCTCTAAAAGATGTTAAAACACACACACTTGTGTTAAAATTACTAATATGCAATTTTGGCAACCTCCAGTACAATTTAGGGAACTAGTTTCCAATATCGCACTATTTGCAAACATTTAATTTTTTGATTTTTAAATTCTTAAATTGATAGTGAAAGTAATTAAAAAATGGAAGTTATGTTTAAAAACTTCAAATTATGGTTACAAAACTCAAAAAGTGTATTTATTACTTTCTGAAAAATTAAGAACCTGAACCTGGGACGATAGTGTGTGCCCAAGTAATTTGTAAGGAAGAAAAACTGAATTAGCATGAAACATTTAAAGAACTAAAGTAGTCAGTAGCTCTATAGAAAGATGACGTTGCCAGATAAATAATTGTATTTACGCACGAAAAGCAATGTTTTTAATGTTATTTCTTAGTACGCCTGAATTTTCTTTACTGTTCATTTTGCTTTTTTATAACCTAAAGCTGACTATACTAGAGAATAATGAATCGAAAGTTCGGATTAGTCCTTTGGATTTGGCTTTGTGTTTACACTGTGAAAAGTACTATACTATGAAATCGCAGATGCAATTTCTAATATTTCACTATCACTGAAACAAGTAATATTTTCTCCAGAGCAGATATTGCATAAGCATTTTTGTACCTGTACTTGGTGTTATTACAAGAAATATCAAGACTCATTACTTATAAAAATGCTTCCAAATTGTTTGACTTCTACTAACAAAAAGAGTTTATTTTGAATAATAAACTTCAAGAGTTAAAGTCGTAATATTTTCAAGAATCATGGGTACCATCTTATCACCAAAGTACGCTTTCCTCGGAACTGTCCTGAAATACAACATAAGTTTATACCATGATGAACTCATTAGCCTACTAAAGGTTTTTATGTCAGCGCAAGATGTTCAAACCTTTCATCCTTAGAACTGGAACTTTGCTGGTAGACAATAAATAAACCTATTTTGAATTTTCAATGCTCAAAGGTTTTTTTAAATGTAAAACTCGAGGCACTAAATCACACATTAAAAACAAGCTTCTGTCTCAAAGGCGCGCGAAGTAAACTTAGATAACTCACTGGAACTAAATTTCTCGGTTCAATGAAGCTAATTTCATTTCCAGGAATATGCTACAAAACTTCGCAGCGCAGGGATGATATAATATATACATATACACTTTGAACTCCTTTCACCTTATGTTTGATATTGTCATGTAATCCATATGCACTGACTTGGCCAATAGCATTGATGAAAACAGTTCTAATTATTATTCTATTCCTCTGTGATGAGTCATGTCCGTACAGAAGTGCTGCAGAAGATAATTTCCCACCTATTAGACACTTTTGTCTTACTACGCCTCATAACTTGATTCAAAAGTTTCGTTTAAATTTTAAAGAGAAGACGGCAGTATCCAGAGCTTTAGGATGACAATACATAGTACCGGAAGAAGTTCCCTAAAAGCTCTTCACGTTTTGTTACATTTCTACATGAAGCTGCTCACAAAAGAAGAAGAAGAAGAACAAGAAGAAGAAGAAGAAGAAGAAGAAGAAATCTTGTGTTCCACAACAGTGAAAACGGAACATTCGAGGTGTCTGGAAAACATTAACAAATAAAGTTATCTACTACTCGCAGAAAGTAACATCGCCTCTAGGAAGCCAGTCCTGGTGTTCTAGTGGCAACCATACATGTCTCGTAGACCCAAGATCGCAGGTTCAATCCCGACCGAAATCTATGTATTTTGGGGGGCGGGGCATAATAATACTAAGTATGGGTTCTTTTGGAAGGAAAATAAATCTATGGGTACCTTATCGTAGATTTACAGCAAGTAAAGAACCTCGTCTGAAAGAAGGGGTCTCTGAGCAAGATTGCTTCTGTAAAGCGGCATATGTGTGTACTAAGTACGTTCCTCTTCTGTTTCTTCACAATTGTTGGTTGCCTCCCTTCTAGATTCTTCTAAATCTTCTTCCAATTGAACGTTTTGAAATGAATTTAGGATGCAAACGTAGATTCATATGAAGTTCTATCGATTCCACTATTTTTTTTTTTGATTTGTATATTTACGGACGCTCTTTAACATCTCAGGGTCATCAGGGTCATCAGTCCCATTCTATTCAGGGCGTGAAACGGCCGATAAATTTTGCTCAGGGGCCTCTTCTTTCAGGCTTTAGGTTCATTATCGTGCCGTAAATGTACGACACGAGACCCACGGCTTTACTTCCCTTCCGAAGGAAGCCATACTTAGAATTTTTACGCCCGAAAAAATCCATCGATCCTGGCCGGGTTTGAACCCGCGATCTTGGGTTTAGAAGGCAAGCATGGTTACCACTACACCATCAGGACCGACAATTCCACTATGAAAATGTACAACTTGAGCACACTTTTGTTATCTGCCATCCTTACATCTTGGTTTGTTCGTTCGTTCCTCCTTTCATCAACTTTTCTGTCCAAATTTTCTATCCACTTTTTTAGCAGTTATTATTGGTTTTAATAATATTTTTATAACTTTTTATGTTTGTGAAGGGGCTTTAGGTTTATCTGTTTTGGTTTCTATTAACATGATTAATTGATTTTTGTATCTCGAATTTAAAAGATTTAATTGAATATAGTTGTTCATCAACAAATATATCAACTAGTTTCTTAGTCACAGATGTAATTCCCTAGTATAGTACTTTGAAGAATACAGGTCACTTCAATTATGCTAAAATATTCACTGGATTACACACCACTTCCTCCATTGTCTTAGTTTTTAAAGGTTTCAGGGGGGGAAAAAAGTGTCAATAGTTCTGTTAGTCCAATATTTATTTATAATCTACACCAGGTTCTGTTTTCATGTTGATGAGACCGCTCGTCCTCTAGAGTTCATAGTATTGCATAAAATTAATTAAAGCTAATCTCTTCGATTACATCGTTTACAGAGAGTGTTTAAGCAAAACAGAATAAGTAAAGTTTTCTTGATTCTTTTGTTTAAATATAAGTAGTTTTTGTTTGATATACATTAGCTTTGAACTTTTATGAATTTTAATAGATATGTAGCCTTTTGTTCCCGTTTCTGTTTGCTAGTACAGGGTGTTTGTGTACAAACTTTAACTATTACGTTTTGCAGTTAATGAATGACCAAAGGCCCGAGGGGCTTATATGGGCAAAAGCGGAAAACGTCTACTCGTAAATGGCCCCAGAAGAAAGTGAATCATTAAGGTTACTATTCTTTATTTCATATTTTCTTCTGCAACTTCAGCTGCAGGCATGATGGCGCACGCACTATAAACAGCAAGTGAAAAAGAAAGACGAAGTGTGACCTTTAACTGATCACAAAGTTCCGCTCACCTCTCTGATTCCGATCGGGCTCGACTCTTCATGTCACCATCTGAACATTCATTATCATGTTTCCTAACCTTTATCAATCAAAGCAATAAATCTCCTTGCATTGATCCTATTCCACACCGACTACTATGGAGTCCCGGCCTCCCGCAACACTTTCAAAGTTTAAAATATAAGGAAAGATTGACTGGCTTTATACTAAATTACTCACAAGGCGTGAAATATCAATATCCTGAAAGCGATCAATATTCAAATTATATTACCATCCGTTCACAGCAAAATGCATAAAGCTTTATCATTTCATAATTTTTAAACGTTTGCTTGTAAGCATTGGGTTACATTATTATAAGAAAAGTTGTCCGATTGTCATTGAATTAAACATTTTAATTGTATACGAAATATTAACTCTATCATAAAATATGGTCTCCACGTCCTAATGGAGTGACCCTAATTTTATACGTTCATCATCAACAATAGGCCGGACATAGGACTAGCTCACCGATTATCTAATAGCATTCTTTATAACAGAATTAAATAAAAAAACAGGAAAATAAGTGAAAAATAAATATCAAATTCACTTATCTATGAATAAATGTTTGATGAAGGGCGTCGACACCCCAAACCAGCTCTCGACCTACTAGAAACCCCAAACGTTACCCTACAGAACAGATTCGCTAACAATTCCAGCTATAACTTTCCAAATGTTTAACCACTTTAATACAATAATTGCACATACTGGTTTCCCCATATGCCACAATATTTGTTCTTTATTACGTTAACGTAACCATGGAAATATTCAGTAAATACTGTTTCAGCAACAACTGCTAATCAGGACAGAAGCGCAACAATATGAGCAAACAGGATTACCTACAGCATCATACTTAAATTACATAAGTCATCAACAATGATCTTCGTCATTATTCAAAATATTGGAAGCAAGCTATGTGTAAAGTGTAACATGAACACACAAGCGTTAGGGTTATCGAAGCTTTAACAGCATATCAAAAATTGACAGGTATGCTGGTTAGTTAACAGTCTAATGTGCTAAAAGTTTTAAAACATACAGTATCTATAACTGATGGATTTTAGTACAAACATAAAATAATTTTTAATTCTGTAATTATTGATTTCTCATTTTAAATATATTGGCAAAGATTCAGTAAATTTCAGGAAAGTCAAAGAAAGTACTTTAAATACAAAATTAACACACATTTTGATTTTACTGTGATGTAGCAGATATTATTCAGCACCTTTATACTAGTTTGAAACACGTTTTTATACTTTTTAAAATGAGATAAAAACTCCTTCATATTATATATTTTAAGATTAATAACACAAAATTAAATTATGCAGCTTCTTACTATTTGAACACATCTTGCATTTCCCTATCCATTTATTCAATGATAACAGTTTGCAAGAATATGTTTCACTTCTCAAAGAACGGCTGCACAACATTTTACAAAGTTTCATAGATAGGTATATTGGTTTTTTTATGGATGACTCGGTAAGAAAAGCGGTGGTTTCCAACCCCCCTCCTCCTGAATAAGTGACCCGTAAAAAATTTGAACACGAGCGTACAAGTCAATGAAAGAGGTAGTTGGAAAATGTAAACAACGCCTGCAGCATTGTATGTTCGCTCCCCTAGGTGCAGTAGCTGTTTAGACTACCAGAGTAGACAGCTTTGGGACTGAACCTGTAGATGGCAAATTAGCTTAGATAACACATATTGCTGTGGAAGAAATTAAGGAACAGTATTAACTGTGTATTAGGCAATACAAAGAATAGAATGTTAATAATACATTTATCTTTCCTGGAATGTGTGTATTTGTTACATTTGCGGATATGAACAATATTAATTTAGGGACAATATGATTACTTCACATTCCAATCTCTAAAATGAAAGATTGAAATAACTAGTATATTTGAAACTTTTAAATAAAACACGATATAACCAAACAGTAATTCCTTACCCAACAAATTAACTATAACACAATCAAGATGTAGTAAAATAACTTCTAATAGTAATAATAACAATAATAATAATTTGGAACCCCAATGGCAAAACAAGAACATTTAAATTCACGTTAGATTTTGCTCTCAGTAGACTGAACTTTATGGCAGTTCAGCGACGGTGAAAATCTGCATCTAGTTATTTGCTCATATACATCATCAATGGTGGCAATCTCCTCTGGCAATGTTTTGTTTTCGATGGCCTCTTACGGCTTGTATGCTTTGCTTTTATCACGCAAGTTTTGTACTGGTTCCAACTTAAATGATATCTGACGTTGAACCGGGGCAACCCGCTTTTGGCTTCTCAGTGAAAACATCAGTAGGGAGTACATCTACATCACTATTTGTTGCTGGAGTTTCATGAGATGAGCTGACAGGGTGGGCATATTGTAGAAATGTAACTGGAAAAACAAGCGCCAAATATATTATTTCTGTCACAGCTCATTAACCAGCTATATATATATATAGCTATGCAGTGAGTAGGTTAATATAGATTGCTATGCAGTACTTATTGACTTACCATCTACATATAAAGCAAAAATCTGGGAAAGTATGGGTAAATTTATAGAGAATATTAAAGCTAATATAAACAAGGTTTTGGAAATGTCATTATATTGAATTGACAGGAACATATAACAAATTAAATGTATAGTATATAATGGTATTAGAACACTGTTATTTAACAAATAATGAGAGGAAATTAATGGGCAAAAATATTAATTCCTCTCTATTAAATAAAAAGAACACAAGTAGATTGAAAATGACATTACAAAAGCTATTAGAGAAAGAAATATATAATATGTAAATATGAAGAGGATTTCTGTATAACCATGAGCTTATTATTGATCTTCATTGAGTTTAATAAAAAATAGAAATCTGAATTTTTCTAGTGAACAAACACATGTTACGTAGCTGTAAATGTTTAGGTATTGTTCGGGGGTCGACGGTAAGTAAGCCAGGTCTCTTACATAGAATGAACAGAGAATTAGGCAATTCAGAAGTACAGAAGTAGAGAATAATAGCAGAGTTATATTTCATAAAGATGTTCACAGTACTACATTATTGTGATTTTGATTAATTTGTCAATGTAAAGAATGCTTCATGAATAGTGACGAAATAAGTTTAACATATTGAAGAAGCGACAATAGGAACAATAAAAAAATGCATACTTAGTCTGGAATTGTTTCTTTGGTCAAGATTGTTGAAACAATGAACAGGTTCAAGTAATTAATATCCTTGTAGACCACGCGATTCCTTAGGTAGGCTGTTTCTTGTGATCGAGAGTCTGTAATTCCGCCAGGACTGTCCACTTTAACTGAACTTTTTCCACATTTTTCTCAGTTCTTATGAATTCAAATGACAACAAAACTTAAGCCTATAACATTTTCATTTCTAAATTCCTTTTCCAAATATCTCATTTCATTAAAAATTCACTGTCTATAATGGTACGGTAGTAAAAATAGGCGTTAAACTCTATTCAATTAAAAAAGTACCTAATGCAAGAAAAAATACGCCACATAATTCAACATGATAATGCTCAAAATCATATGTCATCTCTGAACAGGTAAGAAGAAGAAAAGAGCACGAAGTGTTTGTTTTGGACTGGCAAATTTAGATCATAACCGCTCTCCAAAATATTTGGAAAGAATTCCATTAACGTGTGGAAAATATGCTTCAGAGTAATGATTGAAGAGTGGATTAATTACACAGCTGCTCTTGTCTAGGTTCGTTGATTCCATCAAAGGCAGGGGATATGTAACAAGAAGATCAGAAACTGCAAGGTTTTATTTCTCCTTTCTATTCACAAAATATATTTCACCCTATACAAATACAAGTTATAACGCCTATACAACGCCTTTAACATAAGGTGTCATTTATTGAAATAAACAAAATAATAAACATTCATTGATAATACATTTCTTATAATTTTGTATTCAGGTTGTCTTGCATCTCTATCAGATAATTGCGTCTTCAAGGTGATGGAGTGTGTTCCAATGAGTGAACTGACTTTTAATGTCAATTCACCTACCGGCACGCACACTAGCGTATGGAAACGCGCGCTCCGATAATATGCAGCCTGCTGAATGATGGAGCAACGACGGACATGGAAAATCCAAAAATCCACGGGAAACGTGCTCAGGTGTTGCTTCGTCCACCACAAATCCCAATGAGAGTTCCTGGGATCGAATCCGCGCTTCCTTGGTGGAAGGCGATCAGTCAATACACCGCCTGAGTTTTACAAATGTATTATTAATCGATATCCGTACCTGGCATTCCTTGTTAACAGTTGGTACGCTCTTATACAATATCCCACAACGCCTATTTAACATTTGAAGCATGTGGTTCAGTGACATGAAACTGAGTGTGTGGGGACAGCCGTATATCGGGAACTCAAAAATTCAATTTCTTTTTTCTGCTTACAATTTAACCGGAAGTAACTACAACTCTCTTAGATTAAATAGGATGCCCATTGTATTTTTACATTTTCGAATTATATTCAATGAGAGCTTTTCAAAAATATCTACACTAGATACTTCTGTACAAATTTATTGTTGATAAATCTAGGTAAAAAAAAAAAGTGTAGCGAATAATAAAACGCTTCCTTAGTTTACTGTACTGTCCATTTTATATACATGGACAATTTTGAGACAAAACAAGTAAAAATATTTGGTCCTTTATATCAAAGTTGGAGATGAAGAAACGTTTTGATATTACCTTTATGTACCATGTTACAACTGTAATTTCCGTATGATGACACACTCCCAAGACAAAATGACACGTTTTCTATCACTACACCGTTCACAGAGGTTCCGCTACCTTACCATAGAGATATCCAGAGCTAAAGATTTTTTTCTTAAATCAGAAAGTGTCCAACAATATACCTAAGTGTACAAGAAATACGTCAACTTTTCGAGTTTTATGAAAGTTTAACCTAAGTTTAACGGAATTTAATTTTTTTGTCTGGTTTTAAGTTTCTTGTTAATTTTTATTAACATATCAAAAATGAAATTTACTTTTATTTTTTTCCTAAAATTTATTTTTCTTGTTAAAGTTTATTACTCTATTCCCTGAAAACATTTACTGAGAATCACAGTTAAAGCAACAATTTAAGAGGAATAAAACGAAGTTATACTGTATCATATCCCTTTAATTGACCTTTGAACTCCTGTTGTTCTTGCAGCAAGGGATGTGGTGTTTAGAGTTTTGTCCAGATGTTGCTGAAATCTCATTACAAAACCCTTAAGTTGAGGAAAATATTTAGCGGTCTAAAATGTTTGTTAAGGCTTTTTGTTACTTTTAATGATACCTATTTCACATTAAAAATATTAGGAAAAAATGACAACGTTCTGAATTAAATTTGAGAAAAAATACGCATTCTTCTTTTACAATTATATCTAGAGGCTACAATCAATACTGTTGTGGCAAAAAAAAAAAAAAAAATCATGGAAAGCCCATTTAATGAGAGTTTGCATAGCTCCATGTAACTGTAACTAATGCAAATTCTAAAAACAAACTTGTGGACCGCCTGTGTCGGTCACACGTTGCCTAACTTTTCGCATACTTATCTTACACGTTCGCATTTAATGTTGATTTAATTCGTTACTCTGAAGAAACCCAAGGAAATTTAAAAACAAACAAGTGACGACGTTCATGCACATTTTCTTTGATCTAGCAAAGAGAGTGGATTTCATTAGTATAACTAATTTGTTTGAAAGTGTGCACGCAAAAAGGCGAAGTGATCCAACCGAATTCCGTGTCCTCTGGAAGATTCTAACTGTTAATAATAATTAACATCATTCGTACAGAAGTTTGTTGTAGCATGCAGTTTAGGAAAGTCCGTCACACAGGAGCTGCGTAAAATAACCGAATCCCTCACAAAGTTGAATAAAATTCAAAATATCCTTAATAATTAATTAAATTAAATAAGCTATAAAATATTATTGTGAAACACTAGGAGAACAAAATTGGAATTTCTACAGTCTATAAGTATTAGAAAAGAGAAACAACGTTTTTAGAATTATTATTATTATTATTATTATTATTATTATTATTATTATTATTATTATTACTATGTGGTTTAATGACAAAAATTAACGGTTTTCTATTAATTATATGAAATTGATGGCCCTGATAGACAAGGAAATACTGTGTGTACATTTTTAAACATTTTTAAATGTAATACCATGTTTATGATATCTTTACATTCACTAAATTAGAGAAAAATAACTAAGTTTCGAGGTACATTGCGTATTTAAGAAGGTGTGTTTCAATAAAACAAAAACATGTTAATATTTAAAAGCAATTACAATGTATTAAGTAAATATATAGAATAAACAATGGAAAATTTAATCGATTTTCATTGGCTCTGAAATATAATGTAAATATTATTGTTAAAACACAATGAAAACGTTTTCTGAAAGATATTAATAGCGCTCTTACAAATATAATTCTCAAACATAGAATAATATTCCACATTTTCTATCTTCACGACGTTGCTTTAGTTGAATATGAAACATACGGATCGTTATAAATGCAGTTTATATGTTGAATTAATTTCTCTTTTATTTTAAAGCAATATAGAAAAAAAAATAAATAAACGCAAGAGCTCTTTTTAAATTTCAATTTTCAAGATACCCCTACTTTAATGGTCAACTTTTCTAATGTTCACAAATAATTTATTAATTGATTAAAATTTTTGTTTTCATGGAAAAACAAACATTGGTGCCAATAGAGCGATTTTTAAATTTTGGGTTTTACATAAACCGCCACTCCTAATGATTGTTTCACTGAGTTTCAAGAACAAATTTTCTTATTTGATTTAAATGATATATGCCAAGTTTTGCTGTGAAAAAACAAATATTCATGCCGCTAGAGGGTACCCGGCATTTGCCATTTATGAGGACTGAGGAATGCCTTGAAAAAACCTCAGTCAGGGAGGACGATAGGAATCGAACCCCAGAACTCCCGCACTGGAATCCGTGGGGATCCTTCCTCTCTGCAATTAAGTTCGGCATTGCGTCAACGCTAAATGGACCTTAGCTACCTTTAAATTTTTAAATTAGAATTAGGTAACAGAGGTTGAAAATTATTATTTTTGACTGCTTTATATGTTTATTTCAGTAACTTAGCACAGAATATTGCCGTATTTATATGAAACCTATAATTTTAGTAACTTAGCACAGAATATTACCGTATTTATATGAAACCTATAATTTCAGTAACTTAGCATAGAATATTGCCGTATTTATATGAAACCTATAATTTTAGTAACTTAGCACAGAATATTGCCGTATTTATATGAAACCTATAATTTTAGTAACTTAGCACAGAATATTGCCGTATTTATATGAAACCTATAATTTTAGTAACTTAGCACAGAATATTACCGTATTTATATGAAACCTATAATTTTAGTAACTTAGCACAGAATATTGCCGTATTTATATGAAACCTATAATTTTAGTAACTTAGCACAGAATATTGCCGTATTTATATGAAACCTATAATTTCAGTAACTTAGCACAGAATATTGCCGTATTTATATGAAACCTATAATTTTAGTAACTTAGCACAGAATATTGCCGTATTTATATGAAACCTATAATTTTAGTAACTTAGCACAGAATATTGCCGCATTTATATGAAACCTATAATTTCAGTAACTTAGCACAGAATATTGCCGCATTTATATGAAACCTATAATTTCAGTAACTTAACACAGAATATTGCCGCATTTATATGAAACCTATAATTTCAGTAACTTAGCACAGAATATTGCCGCATTTATATGAAACCTATAATTTCAGTAACTTAGCACAGAATATTGCCGTATTTATATGAAACCTATAATTTCAGCAACTTAGCACAGAATATTGCCGTATTTATATGAAACCTATAATTTCAGTAACTTAGCACAGAATATTGCCGTATTTATATGAAACCTATAATTTCAGTAACTTAGCACAGAATATTGCCGTATTTATATGAAACCTATAATTTCAGTAACTTAGCACAGAATATTGCCGTATTTATATGAAACCTATAATTTCAGTAACTTAGCACAGAATATTGCCGCATTTATATGAAACCTATAATTTCAGTAACTTAGCACAGAATATTGCCGCATTTATATGAAACCTATAATTTCAGTAACTTAGCACAGAATATTGCCGCATTTATATGAAACCTATAATTTCAGTAACTTAGCACAGAATATTGCCGCATTTATATGAAACCTATAATTTCAGTAACTTAGCACAGAATATTGCCGCATTTATATGAAACCTATAATTTCAGTAACTTAGCACAGAATATTGCCGCATTTATATGAAACCTATAATTTCAGTAACTTAGAACAGAATATTGCCGCATTTATATGAAACCTATAATTTCAGTAACTTAGCACAGAATATTGCCGCATTTATATGAAATCTATAATTTCAGTTACTTAGCACAGAATATTGCCGCATTTATATGAAATCTATAATTTCAGTAACTTAGCACAGAATATTGCCGCATTTATATGAAATCTATAATTTCAGTAACTTAGCACAGAATATTGCCGCATTTATATGAAACCTATAATTTCAGTAACTTAGCACAGAATATTGCCGCATTTATATGAAATCTATAATTTCAGTTACTTAGCACAGAATATTGCCGCATTTATATGAAATCTATAATTTCAGTAACTTAGCACAGAATATTGCCGCATTTATATGAAACCTATAATTTCAGTAACTTAGCACAGAATATTGCCGCATTTATATGAAACCTATAATTTCAGTAACTTAGCACAGAATATTACCGTATTTATATGAAACCTATAATTTCAGTAACTTAGCACGTATTTATATGAAACCTATAATTTCAGTAACTTAGCATAGAATATTGCCGTATTTATATGAAACCTATAATTTTAGTAACTTAGCACAGAATATTGCCGTATTTATATGAAACCTATAATTTTAGTAACTTAGCACAGAATATTACCGCATTTATATGAAACCTATAATTTTAGTAACTTAGCACAGAATATTACCGTATTTATATTAAACCTATAATTTCAGTAACTTAGCACAGAATATTACCGTATTTATATGAAACCTATAATTTTAGTAACTTAGCACAGAATATTACCGTATTTATATGAAACCTATAATTTTAGGTCAAAAAACATCAAGACGATAATACTAATGAATGTGATTATTAATAATTAAATGCTCTATGGTTATTATTTTTAATCATATACGATGTATGAAAAATTGAACATTAAAATGTTCAGCGACGATAGAATGAAGTGACAAAGTAAATATAAAAAATGCTTAGTTATTGTCGTGTTTCACCCACGTAGGAACGCACCATTAAACTAGCACGTGCCAGGACAGCATTAACTACATTTAAGTAGTCAGCAGTTTTTACACCTGCTGTGACGTAACATGCATATTCATTAGCTGCTTGTTCGCACACTAAGCGAAGATTCACAGAAATGACAGACGCTGGTGGCGGAGGTCTGTAAGGAGTAGATAGTTGAGATTTCCTCCGTCATCATCAATGCGCAGATCTTAGGATTTCTTCCTTGAAAAAATATTCCTAATTTATTACTTCAGTTTCTACAGCCTCAGTAGTGAAAACGGATGTTATACACAACGAAATAAAACTCCTACATCTTGCTACTTTGCTGCAGGAACTACCAGAAAAAACAAAATAAATAAGATATTTAATGATTCCAATCGCGAAATACCCACCAAAGAAACATAATTAGTGCCCTTAACCTAATTACCTAATGCAAGTGTGAACTAAAAGGAAGAAAATATTTCAAGTTCCTCTTAAAATGAAATTGAGAGAGAGGGGGATCTTGTTTATTAAACCAGCGCGAAAGACGCAATTATTAGAAAATTACAACATTAAAAATTGCACAACGGAAAACGTCGTGCTGTAATTACTGAAATAGGCCTCTTTGTGCACAACATGCTTCCTTTGGGAAAACAAATGACAATCTTAAAAAAAAAAAAAAAAAAAAAAAAAAAAAAAGAGCGAAACGTGTCTTAGTTCAATTATATTTTCTGATTTTGTTTTCTCGCCTTTTACTGACGTTCACTTATGCGAGGTCATCATATAATTGACCAATGAAACAAAACAAAACTTTGAATTTTGACCAATCACAGCCCAGTATCGCAATGCAATTATAGAAAAGTTTATCAAATGTGTTTATCACATGATGTGCGTTTTTCTTGTACCTAGTGTACCTCTACTATATAATTCCTGAGCACGCATCACTGACTACTTTTTTGTGTGTTCATTAACTGTAAATTTAACTACCTTAATGTGTATTCACTCAAGCAATCGTTTTTGCAAATGTCTGAAATCATTTTATAAATTATGTAACAATATCTACCTAAGCAACCGTAAATCTTAATTAACCCGTTATTCAGAATGGTAAAATGTTTTACCGGTTTTGTTTTCCTCAGTTGATATTAATAAATAGTACGGTAGCGGCTGTAATAGTCAACTTTCGTCTATTTCCTTCTCGCGGTTTTTCTGAATAGGTAAGTATAACATTTTATATAATGTTAATATTCTGTGCGCGAATTTCATATATACATATATACAAAGGGTGCCAAAAATTTATACAAACTTCAAGCAAAGAAAAACTGTGCTATTATAACAAAACTGAATTCTTACAAACAGAAAATGATGAGCATTAATCATCTTAGAATTTTACAGTTACAACAGTTGTTCAAAATGCCCACCATCGGCGTCGATACACTTCTGAGTACGTTTAACTACTTATTGAGCAAGTGTCCTCAAAGATTGCAGCAGATGCCGTTTCAATTTCTTCCCAAAGTGCTGCCAGTGTACTTGATTTTCTACGGTATACAACATCCTTAAGAGTTTCCTATAGATAGAAGTCCAACGGAGTTAGATCCGGAGAACGCGGTGGAAACTCAATCGGACCTCTTCGTCCTATTCAGTGCCTTTGAAGATTGTCATCAAGATTGTTTCAATACTACTTTAAATTAATTTTCGCTGTTCAAACGATAATCTTGGCTCCATTTTGTTGTTTACAGAACATCATACTATTGTTTTTCGCTCCAACTTTGAAATATATTAAACAGATATCTACTGTGAAAGTGTGTATTCATTTTTGGCACCCTAGGTATATATTACTTTTATTCTTATTCTATTCATGAAATAGTTCCAAACCCGTTTTTGACTTTTCTCTTTTGGCACTACTGATAATCGACATTCGTCTGTAGCTAGATGGTTTGAAAAAAAATTAATCACTCGAGGGTCTGAACTTTCCAAATAAATTCAAATTGGCAATCTCAAACCTATTGTGACAAAATTATATATTGTTAATATCAACCAGAAGTCCATTACTGCGGAAAGAATACTACGCGCCAGTAACTAAAAATCCAAGAAGATATTAAGCTGTCTTTTTTACAAACAGAGGAGTGTTAATAAGCAGAACATGAATTTTGAATGAAAATTTTGAAAATTTAATCAGAAATTAGAGAGATGGAAAAGCAACAATTGGTAGAATTGCATCAATAAATAATAATTATCCTAATTCTTGTACCACTTGTAAGAAGGAATTTGATTCTGTATACGCCAGAGATCTTTTCCGTACTCTGAGAGAGGACATGAAGGAATATGTGAACATTTTCATATAATACAAGATTCAAACTGTATACCTCTTGCTGGAGTATACCAAACAGCACAGAAAGTCTCCAATTAAAAAAAAAACGATACAAATAGTAATAATAGTAATAATAATAGTAATAATAATAATAATGATGATGATGATGATGATGATGATGATGATGATACATATTTGCAAAGAGTAGTAAGCGCTAAACATTTATTGCCCAAATTCTGCAAAGACTTCTGTAACTACGACACTAACAGCTAGAAATAAAGAATAGAATATATTCCATATTGATTTTACAAACTTTGAAAGTATCATTTGATTTGTTTTCTTAAATATAAACATTGCTTAAATATACGGTAAAAATGTGAATATTATAAATGAAGATCAAACATGTAATATTACATTTTCTAAAGAGTGTGAGTAGTTTTGAAACAATTTTATCAATACACAAAAATATTATATTAAATGATTATAGTATCTCTGGTTTTATTCTGTGGGAATTCAGTCAAAAATCTAGGAGGTATGCAAAGATAGAAAACAAATGATATGATAACATCATTTTTAAAGGTGTTTATAGTAACATAACTGTCTCATTTGGAGCTTCAAGGTGGGAGTGAGGGGTTAAAACCTAAATGAAATTAACATTGGTTTAAAACTTTCCCATTAACCTGTTAATTGAATGTTTTAAATCAAGTTTATTTAATGAGACTAGTAAGTTTTGAAATGAAAACAGATAAAAATGAATGTTCCATCTGTACTCATAAGAACATGATAAAAGTTGTCCTCTAAGGAAATTTTATGTAATACACAAGAGCTATAAACTGCGATGGAATTCATTCAACACGCACCCTACAACCCAAACCTGGTATCTTCTAATCTTCATTTTTAAGTTACTTAAATCTGTTGGAGGAGATTGGATAAAGTCTTAGCCGCGGTACAGAGGTGAATAAGAAACAGATTTACGATGGTATCTAAGGAGCGGAAATCATGAATTTGCTGCAAAATATAATCATGTATTGCTAAATAATTGCGAAACTCTTCAGCACATTTGAAATTGAACCTTACCTATTAAGAGATCCAGATAACTTTACTCCTGCAAATCCCTTAGTTACTTTGTGCAATTCAGTCTAGTTTGATATAAATGATTTTATGTTATTTTTTATTATATGTTGTAGTGATGAATTAAAAAAGTATTACTTTACTTATTAAATGCAACTTGTAAATTCTCGAAGTCTTATCCAGCTTTTATTTCTAACCAGCTTTTTAAAAACTGTTCGTTGTATCTCTTTTTATGCAAAGAATGTTACAGAATGTACCACGCGATAGGATTAAATGCACTTCCCAATACCCTTATGGACGTTAGAATGTAATATAGCCAAATGAAATAACTGTTAGATATTGGAAAATTTTAACTGACCTCAGCAGGTAAATACCATACAGTGTCTATATCCAATTTAATCATATCTGTCCTTTTTCCAATTTTCATTTCATCTTTCATTATTGCTGGATCCCTTTTTGTATTAAAAAAAAAGAACACAATAGGATTATATAAAATTTCGATACCTTTACAGTAGTTCGCCCCTAATATCACCAAATCAAATAATGTGTAGTTACCCTTCGTAAATTCACAACAAAGTCATGAATTTAAAAGAATAAAGGCTGATTAAGTTCACCATTCGAAACAAAATTGCCACTAGCAATACAAACAGACGATAGTGATGTTAATATTGACAAAACCTTGTACGTATGGCGCATTAATATCGAGCTTATTTTCCAACATTACTTCAAAATCGTGTTGCTTCTTCTTACTATGTATGCTTATATGATGATTTAGGTACTGATCAAAATTAAATATCGTCAATAAAAGCAGAACGCTCTTCTGTTGTTTTAGGATCAGTGACTGATTTCGAAGATCCTAGAGAAGCAAGGAAGTGAACAGCAACATAAGCATAGAATTATAGAGTAAGTAACTAAACTGGAGGGAGACCTATACAGAGAAATAAGGATAAATATATTTATATTCGCATATGTCCGGACGTAGCAGATTTATTAGTTATAATAAACGTTCAGAGTTAAGTACAAAATTGCATACGATATATTTTTTAAATTTTCTATGCCATTGCTATGTGAAATCGCCAAGATAAATTTAAACAAACTTCTGTTGAATTATTTGCGTATTTGCAAGTCACACATGAGTTCATTTTTACATGCTTCAAAACACCGATGAATACGGAGAATTATGGGAAAGTAGCGAATGGCTTAGTAGACATCCCATGACCACCTGGGCAATATTCAGTCGTGCTTTGTCGTGCATTAAAAGAAAATTACCGCCTGTAAATGGTATAAACATTCGTTTATGTACCTATCAGCTATTAGACTTCTATTTTCTAGCGCAGTATGAGCATCCGTAGACACTCCTGTCCAAACCATCACTCCAACACCTCCAAATGCTAACTTTTGGAAAAGCAGCATTGTGCAAATCGTTCTCCTCTTCTTGTCCAAACTTTTTCACGTCCATTAGGTGAGTGCAGATTGAAACAGGACTCGTCTGTGAACAGAACGCAGCTCTACTATTTATTTCTCTAACCTCTTTGATCATTTGCAAAATACAATCGATAGACTCGGTGCGTTCTGAATCAACTTGGACCTTTGCAGTGTACTTGATATCAGTTCACTTGCTTTCAACCTTGTTCTAACTCTTTTGGCTTCCATACCTGTTAACAAATTGATGGGATACAGTCATAGCTGACAGGTTGCGCTCCCTAAGAACTGTCAACATCATGTACCTGTGTTCATTTTGATTTGTAGCTCTCAGACGACCCGAACCTGGTCTTCTCTCTAAACCGTTCTAAGTCTCGTGTACTGTGCAGCATTACATTTGTAACGTAATGTACACTGAGACCATCATCGTTTAGAGCTACACTTCGAGCCACATCTTCAGGTCTCATTTCCTTAAGGTGAAATGTTAACAACCCTACAACATGTAAAAATAAAGAAATAATGACAATGAAACACACAATGGCTAAGACAGATTTGCTGTACTTGACACATTTATAAAACAAAAATTATTCAACATAGCGTACATGACAAGCAAATATCCGCTTTTTTGTCCCTGAGTGAACTACAACATTTATAATAACTAGTCATTTTAAAATGTTGAAATAGGTAGAGCTGGTGGAATTAAATCGAGTTCCTGGATGATTTGAGACACTGGAGTTGTGTCACTCGAGAACGAATGGTTCATCTGTCATCATGTGCACCACGGGTTATTCATACGAATGCAAGTCATTTTAATACAATGGAGTAAGGAGTGGCCTAAGGATGGCGGTTTGCTGCAGGAATATTTACACCCAGCTTCTTCTGCTCACTATGTGACTCTCAAGGGTAATTTTTCGTAGAGTGGATTTACCCAACTCTGTGTTTTTACCTAAGCTTTCTAGAAATAGTTTAAAGTGATTGCATCAGAAATGTACAAACTAAAATTATCTACTGGATACAACAGGTATCTGGTAGAGAAAGAGAAGAACAATGAGATTTACAGCCTGCAAGCTCTTTTGACAAAATAATAGGAGACTGGTATTATTAAAATAAAATAAATATTAACACTCCCTGCAGATAACGATTGTGGAACTAGTGGTGTAATAATTTAAAAATTAACCGAACCAAGACCATGAACCGCTGTAGTTTTGCAGTAGTGTTGTACTTCCCAGGTGGCAGACCCAGTTTCCATTTCCGGTTGAGGGAAGTTCCTAACCGAGGTTTTCAGTTTGTTCCTTAATTCTTTAGATGAATGCCTGACAAACTTAGGTCACAAAATTCCCATAACTCATTTAGCCAACTTACCACCTATCATCGGACAAATAGCTGTTCATCGGGGAGCCATGATCATTAGAAAGAAATACTACACCGTTATAGTAAACTTGCTGTATACATTAATATGAAAAGCAAAAAAAAAATATGTGGCCAAGATTTTAGGAGAAACAATTTTGGACAATTGGAAACTTATTTAAACTACAAAGCTCACTTTCTACTACGAAAGCGGTAGAAAACTATAATTTGTATCAATTACTTAACCATTAGCGCACACTAAAGGTAAAAACTATGATATAGCAGATAAAACAACACAACATCCATCATTTAATTTGAAAAGGATAACTAAACACGTACTTATCTCTTGTATTAGAGACACACTTCGCTTTAACATACAGTGACATTAAACATTTAACGGAGTTAAATATGAATAAAGGAATTAACATTTTAAATGATCGTTATTTTCAACCTAGTTATTTCCCTTATCGTTAATGCACTTTGACCATTACCATCAAACCTGCAAAAAACTTCCCTAAGACTGCTATAAATCTCCTAAAGTTAGAATTCGTTTTTTTAAGTTTTAGGAAGAGATTGATGGAGTCAGCACATGTGAATAAGGCGGGTGGGATAAAAATATTTAAGTTTATTGCAAGACACAGGAACAGACATGGTCTTTAACGATGACTTGACTCTTTTCTATTGGGCCAGAAGATTAGCACAGTATCATCCAGTAATGAATGTAACAATGGTACATTAGGATCCCAGAAATCTGAAATCATATTTCAGTCAAAGTAATGACAATCACCGGCTTCTTTCTAAATTCTCATTATTTGTTCATGAATTGAAGCATAAAGTATTTTGAATTACTTTATAAAAAATCTAAACTCTGCTTAGAATTTTGCGTTTTGGTTCGTTTTTGATCTGATATCAGCAATCGCGTACACTTTTATCAGCAGGATTCCCCTGTCAAAATGAGATATACCAAATTTCCTGAAATGCATACAGATTCAGAACTTTTTATCACTTTATGCGTTAACGCTTCGTTAACCTTTCAAGTAATTTTGAGTGTTGCATCAGTTCTTCGTCATTCAAGCTCTCGCAACTTCATTTTACTTTATTGTTCACTTTTATGTGCGGGTGTAGATTCTTTTGTTTTCATGCCATAGCTACGTTATTATCGTACGATATTCGATATTTTCCATTTTACAATATCACACGTCTGCATTAGAACAATTAGCTATATACAGTACAGCTCTTCAACGAAGGGATATTTTTGCAGAGATATTTCTAGGTGAACTGGCAAAGTTTGCTAGAATTACATTTGGACTATCCTGCGACCTGTAAAAAATTCCGAGAACTTTTTAAAACACCTTAATTATCAATATTTTTCTTTGGGTTGAAGCCTGTGAATTGATAACCGTTGAAATAAAATTTTGTAGTGCACAAAGTTTGCAAAAACAACTGCTAAATCCGTAAGAAGTTTATAACAATATCGCATTTTTCTTCTATTTCCCCCTCGAAATTTAGCAGCAGCAGCAGCAGCAGCAGCAGCAGCAGCAGCAGCAGCAGTAGTAGTAGTAGTAGTAGTAGTAGTAAACACAACTTTCAAAGTAAAATGTGATCTCTTCATTCTTTTATACAGAATTATCAATCCAATGACTTGATTTTGAGTTTTGAGTATTATCGGAAGGTACAAGAGCTTAATTACTATGAGTATTATTTTCAGTGGAATTTACATTTAAAATTTCAAAACGATTTATCAATATGTTTATTTTACATGTTAGGGAATCTAGGAAATTAAGCATGTTATTTTATTTTGTGTTATAAGCATTCATATTTATTTCAGATATAACTTGTAGACCAAACTTTTAGCAAGGAAAGAAGTGCATACACGTGGATCTTTTAATATGAATTGCAATACACTGGTGGTACAAACAGAACCCTAGCAGAAGGTTAAAACATAGAGCAATTACACTACGCCTTAGAATTTACCATCGCCATTAGATAGAGTGTAACACTATAATTATTATAAATCTAATGTAACTGATTTAGGGATAGTGCATTACAGTGAAAACCTTTCAAGCTGGAGTTTAATCTATTTTTTTATTTCCTGCTCTGGACAGATTTTCATGTTAATTTGATAGGAGTAAAAGTAGCCTCTCGTTTGCATTACCTTAACGTATGCCACAAACTACCAGATACTATTTGGCAATACCCTCATTAAATGTGAATATTCTTGGTAAAGTCATATTATGTAGCACTAATTGTTTTCGTGTTACACTAATAAGTATTAAGCACAACTGTTTCCTAACCACACTATATTTTATATCTATACTAATCATATGCATTTTAATTTAATTTTTAGCTTCATAGGTCTGCCAGTTTTATCTAAACACAGTAGCGGTCTTCCCAAGCATTCTTTCACTTTGCACAATTTCATTACTGGCAGCAATTAACTATAGGACCCTCACAGAAAGGCCAACTTTATGAGGCATCCTCCGTTTCTTCTTCCTTTCAATTTCATCACTGTTGTCATTATTTATGGTTTCCAGCTTGACCATTTTGTACATGTCTGCAACTGTTTAATGTTTTTAAATTTCACTGTCATCATTTACACACTCTGCAATATTCATGTAAAACTTTCCTTTTACTGCACAACTGACATAGTTTCTACATTTCTGGTTCATCTGTTTTCATTACCTTAGAGGTGGGGATAAAATGAAACTTTTCCATTATTTCCCTTGCAATCTATTTCTTTAACTTTTACATTATCACTCAATGATTGTGTGTTGTACTTAGCCATTCTGTTGCTATGATGTACAAATTCTACTTGAAAGAGTTATTTCGCCAAGTCAGTAGGATAATAAAACGATTGACCAAAAACCCGATACATCCTCACAGCTTTTGCTAAGAAGCTTTATTTTTATAACTGACCCATATATTAAATTCTTGTTTCCTTGAAACTATGTATACTTTAAATATTGTGTTCAAGAATATTGCTTCCAGTATAAACAGAGGCAGATTGTTTGTATTGGACAATTAGTGATTAATTAAGAAATAGAAAACGCTTGGGCCGCAAAGCAGTGACGTCTTCCTCACATGTCACAACAATTATGGAAAATTATACAGGCTGATTGTGATGATGTTTTGTCCGATTATTGATTTCTATTAGCACAAGATTAACAAAATTCCAAAGTAGGACGGTAACTGGAATGAACACTAAACATGCAAAGTAACACTCCACTTTCATTTTGTGTGTGTTTCATTATAAATCCTGCTTATCGAACGACAGACCTCACTGCTGTATTTATTTATATAACTAAAAAACCAAACAAATGTTTGCTTCTTGTTGCCTAGCAAATTTCACTCTCTCTATTGTGAGCAAAAGAGGTCTGCTGTCTTAAGTTTCTATTTCGAAGAGGGGCAAGCGGAAGGTACAGTTGTCAATTAATTGCAGGAGAAAATATTTTCACTATATCGAACAAAAACTTGCATAGGACTGCATAAACCGCATAAATCACGCTCTCTGCAAAGGCTTTACGTGGTTGTAAACGCTTCAGTAACGTTTGGAGATAGTCAACCTACCCCCATAAATTAAAAACTAAAGGTACAAAAACAACTGCACTTAAAGTATATGTTAATGTGAAAATGTATCAATAAAAATAAAAATATTACTTCAGATTTTATTACATGCAGTATTTTTCCTTTTGACTACTTAGTAACAACTGTATACCATAATAAGTATATTTATACTAAGTAGTTTAATGTCTCTCTGGTCTAGTGGTTAGCGTGCTAGCTGTGGCCTGGAGGATGATGGGTTCGATTTCCGATGCCTGTTCAAAGATTTTCTAAGTTACAGATCTTATACAAGGTCCGCCCAGCCTCACGGAGCTGCGAAATGAAGAGGTGGCGGGCGACCTTTCAAACTGAAAAGCCTAGTAGGGTGTTCGGCGGCATGCGAAGTGCTGATAATATGCCTGCAAAGTTGACAGATGCACCGATCGCCGTGTCTTTCGGGGCTGTCATGACGGAAGGAAGGAACTTTAGCAGTTTACTTGTTTCTACTCAGCTTCTTACAGAATAATCAGCTGCAAGTTCTATATCTGTAAAGGACAATAATATCCTTGTACAAGCTACTTGTACGAACGTAAACCGAAATAGAATTCGCCAATTGGACCGGTAGGGACAGGTACGTTCCAGCAACTTTGTCAGCAGCAGTTGGATCGTGTATGTGCCTGCATGAAGCAAGAAAGTTCGATGGGAGAAAGCACAGCTAAAACTTTGATTTAAAGGAACCGTTATGCATTTGTGTTCCTGAGAATATATTTACTGAAATTTACAACTAATTATATTTCCACCTAAATCAATAAAACAAGGCTAATATGATAAGAAAACTTAATCCTCAAAATTTAAATTATTTAAAAACGGTTTAACAATGTTGTAATGAACAATAAAATCACTATTTATTTAAAGTAGTATTAGATTAATGTCTTAGTTAAAAACAAAGAAAACTGCTGTAAAATACAGAATGTTCAGCAAAGAAAGATCAAATGCCCAGCGTTTAAAACAGTGTACATCATTGTTACGATTTTCATTTTATATTAAAGAAGCCCTTAAGGTTTGTACTATTTCAACGATGTGAAGAACATGTCCGCTGATAACTAATGCGAGGGGTGATTCGTAGTAACAGACACACTACGATAAGCATATAGACACCATAGTAAACCTTTCAGCAGAACAGAAATTTGTTACCGGGTACAACGACGTGTTCACAGCAAGAGAAATGAGTGTAGAACAACTGAAGGTGCAAATATAAAGTTTTGTTATGTCAAATTAACACGTTATCTCGAGGCCTCCAAGCGCAACACCCCTTCTAATAGTGTCATGCAAAACCACAATAAGCCACATATGTAGAGGTCATTTTTACTCTAAGAAAAATATTGTGCTAACCAGGCCAATTCATTTATAAAATAAAATACTCTACAGAACTATAAATTTCAGCATAGAAAAGAAAGCAAACATTGATGCCCCTGCTGGGTTTGCTTTCGTTAAAATTCTTTTTCAAATTTAGCAGTACTATTGACTTTCCATCATGGATAATATTGTAAATAGCAAATGTGTCCTGAAAAACTGAAGAAATGCAAATTAGCATTAAGCCATTAGAAAGCTACACACAAAATATTTTTCTCATTCTTTTTGGGTAATGCTTTTATACAGGTCTTCTGTTAAAACTATCAGCCGTAATTGTGCAAAAGAATTAACAGCTAAATAATCCTCCTGTGGCGGAGAACAAAGCGCTAATTCAAATATTGCACAGCATTTGTCTCCAAAAAAGCACATCAAAGAATACACATACAAATAAAAAATAAACGCCAGTTTTAACAGTATCTCGTTCCAGATTCATAGTGTGTGTTGTTATACGAGGATAATGATGCAGCCATTGTCACCTCACTTAATTAGAGTGATATTACAAAACGACACGCAATTGGTTTCGGCATTACCAGATGGTTTTATTGATTTGTTATCGACATGGAGCGCTAAAAACGGCACGCTTTTATGTTATCTGAATCCATCACATTTGCTTTTTGTTATGTCCATTAACGCATATCGTGTAGATCTTCAACACAATGTAAAAACTGCCTTAAACGTTAAAAGTAAAGTTCATTATTTTTGATATGAAGTGCATATATATTTTTTACTTTATTAACTATGCCGAACTTGTATGCAAAATGGAAATTAACTCTGGGAATACACTTTCGATATATATATTATAGATAACTTATATAAACGAATTGTAGCGGATACAGTAGGTGATATTGATGATGTACAAAGACGACTCTAAATGACTAAGTGACTCTATAAAAAAAAACCAAAAGTGCAAGAAAATTAAAATGGAATCATCTGAAAGCATAAGCAAGCAAAAATAGTCAGCGTTAGCGCATTTGATTTCAATTATTGTATGTTGGTACTCCTTCTCTCTGGTCCCGATGGCTCTTATCGTTACCCAACTAGTTCAGCGCAATTTGGGAGGATATGCCTTAAGTTAATGATATGCTCGGTTACAGAAAGACGGCGCTATCGCGTGACGTGCTTGAAGAGAGATTGCAATTTCACTGTCCTTGGTATTAGCAGAGAGCATATCGTCTTTGCGTTGCAAATGGTACAACACGAACCGGTACACAGTGCAACACCGGAGGTGCTTTGTCCACACGTTTTGGAAATTAGCGTCGATAAGGAGGTGATAAAGAGAGTTAATTGAGCATGGAGTTCAATGAACAACCAGCAAAACCACCCTTCATTAATGACAACACATTTTATGACATAATCAAGCTTTTATACGCCAATAAATTCGTGTCAAATTTCGCTGAACTAATTGCTTTGAAAATTATAAGGAACATTTAGGGGCCGAGGGGGAATAAAACATACTATGCATGAAACAGACCGTTTAATTAAAATATCTACTCTGTGTGTGTGTGTGTGTGCGTGCGTGCGTGCGTGCGTGCGTGCTTAAAGGTAATCCAAATAGATGACATTTGAAGGTGAAGAAACCGATAGAGTCCTAAGATCGTAATTTTATAGGAGAGAAAAAAAATTGTTCAAACGGTTAAAATGTGACACCTTTGGACTTTTTCTAGAGATTTTTTTTTAATTTTATTGCAGCAGTACTTTCGATCTGAAACTATTGATAATTACCTTGTTTTAATTGCCCAGTTAATTATTTAACTAAGCTGTGTTTGGACTCCGTTGGTTTCCCCTTGGATTTTGTAAAACAAAAATACCTTGTGTCTATTGTATTAATTAGCTGTATTATGTAATTACAAAGACATTACGCTCTAAGCCTAAAGAGAGACTCTGTGGTTCCCATTGTAAGTCATTTTGAATGTGTTAATAAAAATTATTATCTTAGTGTTTAGGTGACAGCAAGTAGTCGGCTGTAGTCTCCTTGGATCCGTCATCTTCATTCTCTTTAGGCAAGCGATTGGTTCCTGAATATCTTGCGGCTGTGGCTGTTTCAGCCTCTTCTTCCTTTGATCGCTTATCAATATGTCCCTGTACTCTACGGTTTTGACTGAGGGACAGCTACTGCTGTTTCAGTAGCCTAACAGCAAAAGCATCTCCTTCTTGTAGGGTTTGGGAGAAATAAATATACTCCAGCTTTTAAACATGGTTTTTCACGAGAGATCACAATAAACACATTAGACTGATTCAGGCCCCCTCGATCACTTCCCTCCAGCCATCAGGTTTGCAGGCTTGGGGATGAATGCCATATTGTCTGGCTTCATAAAAGAATCACCACCTACGGGATAAGTAAATGTCACTTTTACAAACCGTTTTAAAGCTACAGTAACGCAGTGCAAGGAAGTGACTAATGTAATGTTTTTGTTCAATCTGCTATACGAGTCAGCGAAAGCATTTGAACATCTTTGTTCAGATAGTTGTTGAAAAAATGCAGCAGCATCATCTGACCCTTTGTTCACTTCTGCCTGGTCGCAGATATACATAGAGAGCTGTCTTCTAACGTACACTTCACTTGAGCTTATATTTGGCACAGGGAGGTTGTTTCCCGAAATCTGTAGCAATAGCCTCAATGATGATTCTTTTGATATTTTCATTTTGTAGAACCAATCAACTTTCTGTAGGTACAGCGCATTTTCGTCTTCAGCTTCCCTTTCAACAACATTTTATCTTCGTCATTTGTTGCATTCGAGATTTTCCTATTGAGTTCAGTAATTTTGACTTTCTCTTCATCATACTAATAGCACATTTGGGTTCGAGGGTAGCACAAAACGATATTGAACTGTGAAACAAAAATTTGTTTGAATAAGAAATTAAATATTAGAACATCTAGTAAGAAAACTTTCAAGAAGAATGTTTATATTCAATTCTTCTGGAAGGTTTCAGTCCTTTAAATTTTAATGTGCTTTCCTCCCTTAACGACCCAAAAGTCTGCATTACTGCTTCACGAGAGCATTGATTAAGTTTATGAAGTCGATAAGAGTGTTTTCCTCGTCTATGAACTGGTTACTCGAGTTTTTTTTTTAAAAAAATGTTTTGATTCGGAAAGGTTTAATACCAAATAATGACTGAAACCCTTTAAAAGACACAGGTATCTCTGCAGCATCACCATTGTTAATTATTATAGCTATAGGAGCTGTCACCTTCTTCATTCTGCCTTGAACTTCGCCGCGACACGGCATGCAATGAGATAAGAAGCTGTTCTGTTCATCATCACGTTCAACTGTCGTATTAAATCAATTCTCTCACCAACAGAGATATTCTTAAAACACTCACAATATTACATTGACAGTCATCATCACGGCCCGACTTTTTAGGTTTTGTAAACCCTGAATAGTTTTTTAAAATGTTAAAATATTTTATTTATTTTAAACACTTTTAGGATACTTTATAAGTTTAGTGTAAAATAAACACACTGAAACAAATATACGATATGAATTTATTTAAATTAAATTTTAGTTGTATTTCAGTTGTTCAGAAATACTTGTTTAACTATATGAACAGTTAAAATACCCAAATCTTTATAATCTCATTGCGCTGTAGTTTTGAAGTTGTAAGGCACTAAACTTACTTAAAAGTTCCAAGTCTGTATAATGATAAGGCAATGAATGTTTAAAAAGTTTTAAAGCACTGGATTTTAAAAGTTAAAAAAAGTATTTTTAATGTTTAAAGTTGTAAAGCACTATATATGTGTGGAAATACTATTTTTCATGACTGAAGGCAATACTGTTATTCACGAAATCATTTCCCCCACAACACTCACAGTGGGTTTATCCACATTGCAGATAGATTTTTGATGAACGTAAATAAGCGTAGCACATTGGTCCGAAAGGCATACCAGGAACAAGCTGAGATATTCAAGTACTGGAAATGGTCGGGAGGCCGCACGAATTTACCAAGGAAAACACTTTTACAGGCAGCATGGCCCAATCATAAAACTTTTGCAGTCATTTTTGTTGCCGGTATCTCAACAAAATCCTGACAGATAGGGCGAGGAGGTCCTTTGCATAAGCCGCCCGACCGCCCCGTTGATTTTTACTTGTGGAAGCTCCTGAATGTATGCTGATAACATTAATGCAGTCTGTGACTGCATAGACTGGAACATTCCAGCGAGTGCAACGTGTGAGCGCTTGCAATGCATTCCATGGCGGTCTTTTGTAAACTTGACAACTAATGGGTATGCAAAGTAATGTATAACAATTGCTCTATTGCAGACTCCATTCGGACACATTTGAGGTGAGTTTTTTGTTTCTATTCATGCCAAGAACAACTTCCTGAATTTTGTATTTATAGTTCCCATTAACCCTGTATACTTTCTGTCCATAAGCAGCTGGCTCAGATATTTCCGTAATTGAATTTCTTGATATAAGATATTTTAACGAACTTAAGTTTTAAGGCTTTCTTAGCCTCTCATTAAGATATAACAATACTACGGATATATCCGGTGTAAACCAGATGAACAGCATACTTATATCTGTAGTATAAGTGACTTGATGTGAAGTTTTTCCTTCAGTAATTTAAATTATGATCTTCAGGTGTTACAGCTAGGGGGCTTAAAGTAAGGAATCTTCATTTTTTTTCCAATGACCATAGATACTGCAGTAGAAAGTCGTTAAAAATGCAACATGCCAAAAATGAATGCTGTCAATTGCAATGATTTTGAAGCATTTAACTTCTTTATACTTTATATGGAGTCCCTACTTATTATTAAATACATTTATTCAATACATTTACTCAATATATTAATAAAACGTAAAAAAGTTGTAAATAATATGCACGGATACTATGTCCTGTGTATGACGTAATTTTGTACATTCATATTTCTATTTACCTTTAATCTCGAAGAAAAAGGATTTAAATAAAGTATTATCTTCACTACTAAACAACTCTTGTGTTATTTTGACATAGGTGAACCTAGAGGTTATGAACTAGAGTAAGACATTTGTAAGGTGTTAAGTCATGGGTTGTTTAAGATGAGTATGAACCGAGAAAATGATTACAAAAGATGGTACAAGCTATTGCAGTCATAATTTAGTTACATTATCACCATGCATTGTCTGCAGTAATCTGAGAATTCACAATATTAGTTTCTCTAGAGTTACAAATAATACTAACCAAAGATATGATCCGTCCCTATGTACCTCAAAAGTTAATTAGAAACAAAGGATTTTATTCAGACACTAGAAATAGATTGGAATGATAAGAAAGAAGATATTTTTTGACAACTCAAGTCATGTCCAAAGCTGGCACGTTTGGGAGAAAGGGACGAAGTAGGGGGGTGACTGGCTGGTCAGAATTCAGGAGCGGTGAGTCAAGGTTGTAGACGGGATTCCTGGCAACATTTCCAGAGAGAGCACCCCCGACTCCTACAGATACAGAATTTGAGCCCCCGGGATAGAAACCTTTCCAAAGTGCAAAACGTCACCACACCGCACAGTATACCTTGCCTGGAATTTCGAATCTGCAACAAAACCAATAGAATGAAATGAGGTGAAATTAAGAAAATTTAAGATCCATCACAGTATTCGCCTAAGCAACCAGGGACAACTGTGAAAAAATTCAAGGTCAGAATGGTCATATCCAAGAGGTTTGAACCCACGATCACCGGGTTACTGCCTGACTACTGTGCTCGGTGATTCAGACAATAATTCTGTGTTTTAGTTAGGCTGGGGAATAGCACATTGGAGTTCGATTGATGAAAATATACTAAAAGTACCCATTTACTTTAAAGTTGGTCTATACACAAAATCTAAAAGGCAGCTATTATACTTTTGGAAACCATGACCATTGATATCCCTTACTGTTTAAAGAGTGCATCTAGGAAGTAGACAATGGGATTACCAGAAGCTCTAGTATATTGGAATTGATTGTTGCTCTGTATGGGAACACTTGGTGCCTATGCTTCAAGTGACAGACCTGCACTTAACGTTCATGTCTACAATTCGATACTTGCTTTTATAATGTTGGTACAGAGTCAAACTAGTAACCACTCAAAATATTAACTGTGTTGCACTTCATGTTACATTTCTTATTCCAGATAGAGAGAAAGAGAAACTTATTACTATCTAATCAAACAATTGAATAGAATACCATAGACCATCTTCAGTACTAATCTGCCCTGGTTTCCATCCTTGCCAATATAAACAATCACACACACACACCAAGATGAGCTTTCAACATCAATCGTATGTATACATAATGTAAAGATATTAACAAAATTTTAAATTTGTCAAATTCAATATAAGCAAACTAACGACGAATTTACAAATTGAAGGTTCAGAGAGCAAAAATTTGAAGCCTTAACAAAATACGAGAACAAGGCAACGATATGCTCCAGAAGCAATTAATGTGCTATTTAATCACAATAGTTTCCGGAACTGAGAGTTATACAAATGAGTTAGACATGCCAAACGTAAATTCAAATATTCTAGAACATTGTCCTTAAGTGTCCCACATAAAGAACCAGTTTTTTTGCACACCTCTTCTATCTATCGCTCACTCTTTATCTATTTGAATACAATACTAAATTGCCAAAATAAATATAAATAAATGATTTGCGAAAGAAATGTCGAAATATTTAGTAGAAGCAACGATAAAAAAGTTATAACAAAATCCTTACCGGTAAAATTGGACACTTTTATCTAAGACTAAGGACATTTTTTGCTAGTTAAGCCAAAGAAGCAAAATATAAGATTAGTTAATTTAAAAATGTTTTCAGAATTTCCAAGAAATCCAAACAAAACCACACATCCTTCTATTACAATAAAACTTCTGAAATAATACCAACAAGAGCATAATGTGAACCTGAAATTTACCAAATTTACAAAAATAAAAAATATTATCAAGTAGTGTATGACCATGAATCAGGCTGCGATATCTTAAGGCCAAATGAGCTCTAAATATTTCGGAAATACCTTTACTTCTAATAAGATTGCTCAAATCACACCCTTGTGTGGAGAAAATTAGGGATAAAATTGTTTGTATGAATTATGAAATAAATTTATTTACTTTTGTACAATTTATAAATACTGTATTAATATGTTATATACTACAAGGTGGAACTTGCAACATATTTTGTTGGTTTTATCGAATTTGAACATGTCGGAAACTTAATGAATCACATCTCAGTGCAATCTGACTACTTGTACAGCAGGCATCAGGTGGTGTGTATAAGGTAAACAGTCTTTAGGAGACAAAGGGAATATGACTTTTGACAGATTACAGGAAATGTTGCTTTATCAGATGTACCCAGACATGAAAAACCTGTTGAAATTTGAGAGCGAGTACATTACGGAGCTGCGTGTGCCGGGCTTTCATTAACGTGCTGGCCGCAGAACTCAGGGTGTATGACAGTAATGAGGTCATAAGGATCCCCACAGAAAGCCAGGTTTGAAGCGTTTTTTCGAACGGCTAATGAAATTGGAGCAGATGTCATTACAGCAAAAATAGTTGACAATAATTTGGGGTGCTGGTCCCAGCAGAGTGCGCTCTCAACATTCACATAAAAGACTCGCTTGGTGTCGGAATGGGCGTCACGGAGGTGTTTAATGATGAATATGGATTTTGTTTCTGTCAAAATGAAGGTATATTGCAGAAAAGGATGAGTCACACAGAGTCATCAACAGACATTATGGTCTGGGGTGAACTTGATGATTAATGGTACCTACCATTGTTCCTGACAATGCATGGATCTTTATAAATCCACTGGTCATAAGCTAACACAGAAAATATTAAATAGGATAACAGGGATCTCTTACAACACAAATTTCAATGCATGGCCACTAAAGCTCTAGAGTGGCTCTCATTTGAATGTGATGTACGGGAGATTAAGATTGAATATCCAAGTACTGTAAGTCTTAAAGCAATTCACAGGAGCCTGTTCGAGACCTCATTGAATCTATTTACAAATGTGTTGAACGCAAGAGTCATGCATGATACAATGTGTTAATTTGTGCAAGAAAATACTTTAACAGAAGACCGAATTCATCATTGGATAAATTTTAATTTTAGCTCCATGACGTTGCAATTTAATGCAGTTTAGAAATTACAAAAACACATTTACGACAGCTGTTCAATAAAGAACAACCATAATTGTTTAAAGGCATAATTTCTCGCGCTAAAATTTAACTTTACAATATATTGTTACCTTAATGGGTAATATACACGTGGTGCTAATTCTGGTTCCCGCCTGTGCGGGATGTGCAAGTTGAGACATGTTCAGTTCCGTCCATAGCAAAATGGAACACTATGTTGCTCTGAAATTCTGCTTTCGTCTCAACAATTTTCGGTCTAGGTCTATTCCATGTTACAGGAGTTGGTTTTTCCTTAGAGCACAGTTTAAATGTTTTAAAATATTTTAAGAGGGGATGCAATCAATCGCAAAGCAAAGTGAACCCGGCGCCCCCGTTTGTGGTTTAACGGAAGAAAAAATTAACAACTCTGCAATTGTGAGAGAGGATCGTCAAGTAACACTAAGAACATTTCACTGGGTGCTATTTACAAGTTGGTAACTGAACGCGTTTGTGCATGGGGACTCCAAGACTACCGCTTCACATTCGGGTGCAGATTTGCAAGAGGATACAGGAGGATGCTGCTGACGAAACTTGAGATCCTGAGAGCAGACAGCAAAGCTGTGTGTGGCAATCTCCATCTTCACCAGACACGCACGCGAAAGTTACGGTCATCTCATTTTGCGATATTCAAGGAATGATTTACAAGCATGCCGTTCCTGCATGCAATGCTACAGAGATGTCCTGAAAACTCTGCAAGCTCTATCGCACGCAAAAGGTCACATTTTCGTGCAGCAAATTGGATGCTGCACTACGATAATGCACGGAAGGGCATCGCAAATATTGTTACTGGATATCTCACAAAAAGCAATGTGAAGCGTATACCTCAACCACCATATAGCCCAAATTTATCCCCGTGTAACTTTTTCTTTTTCCCAAAATGGAGAAACACCTTCATAGCGGCAGGCATTTTCCATCACCAGAAGCAAGGTGAAGGCTGCGCAGGCAATTCTGAAGGACCTGTCAAAAAGTATCTCCAGCATGTCTTTGAAGACTGAAAGAAACTTTGGGACAGGCGTATTGTATCTAATGGGGATTACTTTGAGTAAGAAAATCTTGAAATAAAAATAAGAGAATATAAATATGAAATGTTTCAAGCAATGTACAAAATGAGGCAAAATTATAGGGATACTTAACAAACAATAAATTTGCACTTTGCATAAGAACTTGTTTCAAAGGGTACTTTTTAGGCCATGAGCCAAATATTTAGATATTTTAACTCGATAGGACGTTGATGTTGAGAAAGAGAAAGAAGAAAAACTAGATTTAATGATTTACGGTCCTTATAAACAGATCCAACAGTGACCTACGCAATTCATAGTTTCTGTGTACAGATTCAAGATTATTTTCCCAATTGTTACATAATTGTACGAAACGTAATTAATTTAAACCGCAACATGAGCTGTCATATTATGAAATTGACAAATAGTTCCATGCGGATTGATTTTGCGCTTATTTATACGTATATTACCAAACTCGAGCTTCCAAGCGCTGCAATGATAAAACTGAGCTTCCTTGAAAAGTGAGCCTCATTCGTTTAATATTACTGCTTGTTTATTAAAAAGGAAAAAATAATTTAATTAACTTATCTCTCTAGTTCTACATAATTTATTGTGACACTAATCTCCATCTTTAGTGAAACTGGTTTTTAATGGATTTTATATCCTTGAGAGAGATATTTAAGACGGTGAAAATATTAAATTATTCAATCAAATAATTCAACACAAAAAAAAAAAAAAAAAAAAACACCTTCCTGTCAATTTGTGAATTTTGTTTTATGTTTTAAGCATTTGACTGTCCATCTTAATGATACTATAAAGAGTTTATTGTGTGCCCTTGAAGAAAATTTTATAGAAAATGTTTAACATAGTCTTCATGGTCGGAAGAGTAGAAGCGCGCAGAGGACTACTAAAAATAGAAACACAAATTGACCGAGTCATCGTCATTGTGTTTAATTGAGATGATTTATTTAAAAATTAATTATGCAAGTTGCAGCTTTTAGTGGATGTTATAATATCAGCAACAGTAACAAAAGTAAATATTAACATGAAAACGAGGCCGAAATAAAGAAGATATATTCTTGCTTCGTTTCATGGCATGAAACTGACGTAGAGTGAGCGAAGTTACCGTAAAAACAATCTCAACAAGGGGTGGGGGTGTAGTGGTTACCATACTTGCCTTCAAAATCCAAGGTCACGGGTTCAAACCCGGCCAGGATCGATGGATATTTGGGCGTAAAAATCCTAAGTACGGCTTCCTTCGGAAGGGAAGTAAAACCGTGGGTCCCCCGTCGTACATTTATGGCATGATAAAGAACCTCAAGCCTGAAAAAAGAGATCTCTGAGCAAAATTTGTCGGCCGTTTCACGCCCTGAATTGAATGGGACGCTGATGACCTGAGATAAAGAGCGTTCGTAAATAAAACAAATAAAAAAACCAGGGGTGGTGAATGCAGGTATGTGCAGTAACTTTTGTAAAGCAACAGATTTATCGGAATACGTAAATGTTATAAGGAAATATGCCTCAAACAAGGGATTAAGGATCATGCAACATTTAATACACGCATCACACTATCCAGAAACAAAATAGTTATATCATCTCTTCCCTGAGCTTTACCTGAAAAATATCGAAAAGTATCCTGAAGGTTAGTGTTGTTCAATAATTCATGAAGTGACCCTGTCCTCCACCATTTCTTGTTGTCTGATGAATATATCGAAATGTATTCTTGTTTATATGATAAATGTAACACAGAGCCTCGTATGTAATAACTTTCATTACATAAAATATATGATATATACATAAAACACTAATCATTATTGTATTAAGGTTATTAGCGATAGGAAGAACATTGGGTCAAATTAATAGATTAAATGTCAATTGCAGATATTAAAAGTATTTTCAGTTGATGGCGAATGCGAGTATTAGTGGTAACAGAACGAGCCATCTTTTTGTTAAAACTCGAATCAGACTTACAAGTTGAATGAAAGCACTTTATCTTTAAGGTGGCAGCACCGAGATCCTTCAGACAATTATTGTTTTCTTCAGAAAGAATCTTCCATCTCTTCTTTAGCATAGACTTTTTCTCTTCTCTCTCACGAGTAATACACTACAACTCAAACAAATAATCCAATAAATTGACTTCGACATCCTCTCGTTAATATCAGGCAAGTTTTAAATTTAGAAATGTGCTGGAGGCATGGAAAGAGACTCAGCATGCGGGAGTACAAACATTAACGATAATTATTTGCGAACAATTAAATCATGCACAACACATGAAAAATGCATTTTAATTTTATATGATAAAGAGTTATAAAATACAGCAAATTAATTTAACATGCGATTGAGAAAACAGAAAAAACCAATACTTATGCGAAATTTATAGCATGATCAAAGCATTTAAATTCAAACTTTAAATCGTTAAATTTCTAGTCATAAATCTTACATATTTTGGCCCTTACAACGCATACCTAATAGTTGATTAATTTCTGGCAAAGTAAATCACAGGTATAAGCATATAGTAAGATCTTCAATTTACAGACTTTAACGCAATAATCAAATTATTATGCCTTATGCCTTGGCTTAGCGGTGTGCATTTCTTAGCAAAAACGTTACACGAGCCAAACTAATAATATACTAAAACCTTTTATAAATACATTCTATCTGGATCAAGATGTGTACACAGCGAAGAATGTCCCAGAGAAGAAAAATGTTAATTAAGAAATGGAAATCTACATCTCACCCCTAAATTGGAATCTCTTGTTGTCGTTTGCAGGAAGAGACGCCAAGCTGCACAGGCAGTAACCCTTACTTATCCACAAAACCAACTTGGCCGTCAGACCAAGCACATATCTGCATGAAGGACATAATGAAAGTAAAAGGAAAGATTCATATATATCGAAGATAAAGAAATAAGTCAAAAACGGCATAGTAAGTAGGTAGTTTTTGAATCAAGGTATAACATTTCTTCCGGATATTTAAGTTCTTTGTAACACATTTGTTCAAGGGCTCTAAACAGGGCCCAATGAACCGGTACAAATTTGTAATTTTTATTAATGCAAAGACTTAGAGGGTTCGTCGCATGCTATTGCCCTTATGCCATCGGTAGGTTAGTAAGATTATCAAGGCTGTTTGGGGCTTCACAAATTGCTGATAGGTTAGGTTTAAACAGTAAGCGAGTGTAGGATTAGCATAAGTGTGGGAAGTGGCAAGTATTTAATACTTCTTACATATTTCCCCAATAACAATCGTGTTATAATTAGGTGTTGCGATGTCATCATTTACGTAGTTTTGTGCTCCAAGAACCTTTTGTTTTCTAATTGGTATTAGGAGGGCTGTGCATTGACCCATAATGAAAGCGGTTATTTTGCAACTGGCGCGGATATAAATGTTCAAAGAAAGAGAGCGTTACCAGATTACAGTGTTTGCACTCAAACAATGAACTCTCTTTTACTCCTCATATAGAAAATAATAATAATAATAATAATAATAATAATAATAATAATAATAATAATAATAATAATAATAATAATAATAATAATAATAATAATAATAATAATGAGCGACCAATACAAAATACAAGCTCTCTTCCTCTATGGCTCATCAGCCCGAGATGGCCTGCCGCAACGACCTCTGCTCAGTCTTACATCATTGATAGAGGGGTATGTGATCAGCATTCCGGTCGCCTAAGTCGCTAATCACCGGCTTTTGTGATCGAAGGACGCCACTTCCCCAAAGGTAGTTCACTAGGCTGGGTCCCAGACCTCCCCAACTTTTATTCCTAAGCAGGTACCTGAATCTCCCGGTCTGCTATTAGACAAGGGGAGCGCTTGCATGTAAGACCTACAGCTTTTGAATTAAAATAATACAAGAGTAGTGCTTTAGCGGATAGATGACACGCATGACAGAACACGTGATAGGCGATCGTGCCTCTTCTAACCTGTACGTCCAGCTTTCGTATCTTGCAGCGGTTTTGGTTTCTGTGTGTCCAGGTTGGACACCAAATTATGAAATGGTCTTGTTGATTGTGATGATCGGATGGGTTGTTCACGTCACACGACATCATCTCAGGGTATTTTTCCGTTAATTTGTTGAGTCGCTGCTCAACAGGACTGTGCCAATAATCACGCGATAGGAAATAGTATATACAGTAATTTGTTAATCGCAATATCTTTTACAACCTCCGGTGTTTCTGCGAACTTGGTATTACAGCGTTAACCTACTCTCGACCTTAATAAATATGCTGCATAGTTGGAATCCAGCCTGGGTTTTTTCAACTTCAGCGAGCACGCCCTCAACATTAAAAGGTATCTGCCAAAGGAACTTCCAAAAGGACTGATCAAGTCCGCGACTTCCAAAATAAGAAACTGGGAATCTTAGTCTAAACTGAATCTAGATGTAGTTGAAAATGAGAACTGCGCACCCTAGCAGAGTAAACGGCTGTCTTCTTATAAATGCAATTCAAATCGCTTAAGTTTTGGTGTGATCAGGCCACAGGGGTCTACACATGCAAGTGTATGTCTCGTGAGCAGTTAAAAGTTTAAAACATTTATCTATAATTGGCTGATTTACGTCAACTGCCAGCACACGTCTCCAGCTGTACTTCTAAAGTTTAAAACATTTATCTATAATTGGTTGGTTTATAGTCAACTGCCTGAAACTGCAAGTGAGTTCACCCCCTAACACATATAATGGCCAGGATTCTAACTGACCCTCAAAAACGCTCGAAGCGACGTACCACTTATGTGTTATGCTTACCCTTCCTTGTTGAACAGTGTTTTATTATCTCCTTGTCGCCCCCCTCTTAACTTGGCCTTCCGTGAACAGTAACACCAGAGAAACGCAATTCATATCTTAAAGCCTAAGGATACACATATCTACACTATTAATTACTATATACAAACTATAATAACTGGTTAACAACATACATATTAATATCTCAGTGGGGCGGGCCACAAATTTGTTTTAATCTTTTTAATATAAACGTGGGTCTCCATGGCTCATTTTTGCACATAATCTATTCTATATATTTTCCATTATTGTGCAAAATTTGATAAAGGATTTTGGTAAGTAGGTAAATAAAAGACGTTCTCTTGTAAGAATTGTTATAAAGAAAATGATATGATTTTTGATTTAGGTTCTCGTATAGGTGGGCGATGTTATCATAGAAAAATTTACCAAGAAAACGGAATTCATTTTTGAAAGTGGTTCATTGTTGTTCTGCAACTTAAGTTTGGATAATTGCCAAGCAAGAAGGTAAAAGCTTTGCTATGTACATTTAGTGGAAAGATTTCAAACATTCTTCATGCGCAGTCTACAATCTCCCTCCCTTCTTTTTGGTCTCTGAAGTTCTTTCAGTTTCTTAGAGGCACAAACGAAATTGGTACCGTTGTCGCTGTAGATTTTGGAAGGGCAAGCTTGACAGGTGAATCGGCGAAGTGCTGTCATGAACGCACATGTTGAAAGGCGAGGTAACTTGCATGCGTAAAGACTCCTTCCCTAATGTTTTGCTTCGTTGACAGCCGATACGTGTCAGTAACGAACTCAGTCCCACGTTCATGAACGATCACGAAGGCGTGAATGTAGGTCTAGGAAAGTTTTCCATTTTCTGTTTCTGTTCTCAGTTCGAAGCATGTAATGCATTTCTTGACCGCCTGGCGAAATCTACGTGTCCAGTGTTTTTGTCATAATGATGAAACCAGTGTTGCGTCCCTGCATGGAGTTAACGTAGAATAAGGTGAGGTTATGTTGAGAATGAAGTTGGTGCTTGGCTTCAAAGGGGATGGGCACTTCCATTTTGGCCCAAGATTGAACTTAAACTCTTCAGTTTACTAGTTGCATCAACAGATTTTCCTCGTATTGCATTTATCTTTGGGAAGAAGCCAGTTGCATAACTTGAAACAAACATTAAGTGCATTGTTTATCTCTAGTGGTTTCAGTGGAGACGTATAATGTTCACTGCAGGACTTTTTGCAGTTAGAAGAAAATCTCATACGGTAACCAACTGTTCTAATTAGTCGATATAAAGATGAAAAATAATTCAAATCAGTCATTATATTGCATGACAATAATGATGTTGCCGTTTTCTGATCAGGAATCCTTGAGAGAGCGTGCTTTACTTGTAATGATCATTTCAATGGATCTAGACGCAGACATCCCACCATATCTTGAAGAAGTATTGGGTGTATTCCTCGTGAATTGAAATCCGCAGGGTTTTCTTTGACTTTGTATGATGCCAATGAGAAGCGGGAACAACATTTTGAATCCTTTAGGAATTGAACTCTTCCTTTCAAATAAAAAAAAAAAAATCCAATATATCATTTCATCAACAATGCCCACCACCTGTGATGCCTAAATAGTGTAGCAGAGAGCTTTAATTGCAATTAATGTTTTTTTCTTGTTTTAATTTTATACAACTAATACATATATAATGAGGTTCAAATATTTATTTTAACAGATAGAGAAATATGGACACCTATTAATTACAAGATAATATGAGGAAATAAAGCCTGAACACAATCTCTAATTTACACCGAGGAATATAGAAATAACAGTAAAGTTAAAAGTAATAATAAATAAATTCAGTTTAGAAATAAGTATTAGGAATAAAGCATAAAATACAAAAATAGGAATAAAGGGAGGGATAAAGAAATCAATATTTTTTATTTAAGGATAAACTACAGGGAAAAAAAAGAAGAAAATGCTTAGGAAGAATGCTCGTTAAAATATATTATGAATAATAAAATAGTAAATGGGAAAAGGTGAATTTAAGATGCGAACGGAAAGAAGAAAGAGCTAATAAACAGTGTCCTAAAGTAATATTCAAGAAGACGTTTGCTTTGCGGTTTTTAAACACCCCTAAATTAGTGTAAGATTCTTGAACCACACAGCGACAATGCCAAACCTGATACTAACTGCAGCATTTAAAAAGAGTGCGTTTGATTTTATTTTATACTCTTCAGAGTGATTGAGGTAATGTATAATAAAGTTTTATAGAGAGACACCCTAAGGAGTTGCTTGATGAATAGAAAATGAAAATGTAAAAGCCATTACGTGACAAAGGCTGCAAATAAGCGTTCGAGTCAAGTTGTGAAGCTTCTGTGTTTCGCGTTGTTGCCTATACTAGCTATGCTTTTCAGCAGAGAAATAATGCAAGATGCGAGCATTCGGAATACACTGGAATAAAATGGTTTTGTACAAGTGCATAACGCTAGATACTATAAAACCAACTTTGACAATGAGTAAACATTGCCAATTATTTTAGGAATCAATAAATTTTCCTGGACCGTCATATCGAAGCCATTAAGAGGAAATCAAACTGAACTGAGCCTTTCAAACAAATTAATTATTTATAACCACCAACATTCTTTGAAAGACCTGAATAACTTTTCAATAATCATTGATGGAAAAATATTTTTTTTTTAATTGAAAGGAAAGTCTAATGACGTTAAGGGTAGTTTTACAGGCAACTAACGGACAAATATCGATCATAATTTTGAGTATGTCTACCCCCCTAGACAAAGTGTAATACATTTTTAACCATTTTAAATCGGTTCAATGCAGTAACTCATGCATGCATTTTCTTGGTAACTAACTGATTAACTATTTATATGAAAACAATTGAACAAAATTTTAGTTATAGGCTACTTTATGATTAAAACATTTCATAACATTTTTCTTGGTAAACAAATATAATACTTAGCACAATAAACTAGGTTGCATATCATAAATATACACCTAGCTCCCCCCCCCCCACACACACACAAACAAACGTCTTCAAGTATCTGAAAAACATTTATAATTAAATTGTTGTTGGAAGCAATACTATCATAATTAGTATTGATTGTATAAAAATATCGTAACTTAATTTTCATTAAAAGTTGATAGTATCGTTTTGAACGGTCGATGCGTTACAGTTTTTATAGTCTATTAGTCTTTACTACTTAGATCACTGTTATATATTATATTTATTTTCAGGTAATCTTAAAAGAAGAAAGCGGCACTTCCGAGTCAAATAAAATTTAATGGATAAAATTGGATGAAAAATTTAGCTTTGGGGTACTTGGAGCTTCAGGACTAAGGTTTAAGACTGCAAGCTTTGGCAGCAGAACAGAGATTTGGACTGCCGGACTGCCAATGTCTAAATGTGCAAGTTTACTTCCCTAAATGTATAAAAACAAGAATATTATTGCAAGAAAATGTAAAATAAATTACAAAAGTATTCTTCTAATGTAATTAATATTTAATAAATAACTTTATTTTCTTTTCCATTTGTGTGTCACTTATTCTTTTCTTTATTTATGAAGTGATTAAGCAAATTCTGATAGCACTTTCTTGGATGGAACTACTAGTTGCCGATTTCTATATTGCATGTAAGGCGGTCATGTATATATCTGCAACGTTGTATTATGCAACACAGCATGTTATTATTTTGCAAGCTAACGCTGGTTCTATCCTTGAATGTTTCAAAACTTGAAAAGTTTCTTTAAGAATCCCAAAACTCGTTTCAATAACTTTTTGTGATCTTTTAAAAATATTTTATATTTCATCATTTGCATTACGGTTTTAGCACGGGTAAGCACTATTTCCCATAATTTCTACATTATGGAATATACTACTGTTGTGCATCGTGCACGCTCCCAGGTTAGTAAACATGTACATAACATCTAGACCTCAGAGTATCACAGCATCCACCGACTGTAATACAAATTTAATTCATTTTATTGCTAGAGCATCGATATTAATTAGTATCGCATCTATACACCACATGACTAAAGGCATGCGATTTATCTCTGACATATGTATTAAATTTTTTGGCCAATATACCTAATTGGACAACACATATTGATTTGCAAACGCTAATCTCGCTTACTCTATGCGTATCACTTACTGAATAGTACTCTAGATCAGTAATTAGCAAAACCAGTGCAAAGCTATTAAAACTATTTATTTCTTTGATAAAGCAATATTATAAACTCGCCCTCAATCAAAGCTAAAAGTTGTTCCATTTTTTGTTCAGTTAATCTGAATCTCTCATAATTTGTCACATGTTACATAATATGTAATCCTTTTTCTGCATACTCTTCTTATTTGTTTGGCATTTGCTATTGGCTTTTCCTCTTCCGAGACCTTCACCACATTTCTTGCTTGTTTTGCCTTTTTACTACTCAAAAACTGTAGAATACAGAATGATAAGTTGACCGTAGTTACTATGCTTGTCAAAATAACATTAAAATGGCATGTAAGTTAATTTAACAAACAAAATATAGTCACATAAGTGCAATTCGATTATAATATGCTTGTTACTTGTATGCTGTCACAATCACTTATCTGTAGGTTTGGAAAACATAAAAATCGGTCTTAATTTCCTTGCACTACTCTTTTTCAGAAACAAGCTCTATCGCAGATCATTCTCTTGTAATTACGTGCTGTAAATAAAGTAGTGACATGGCTTTCGGGAGCTGAGTATGTGGATATTGGTGGTTCGAATTAATAGTCGAAAGCAAGTGGTTGTGGCGCTGTACGTGGTTTTATTATGCGAGTAAGGCGTTTACGAAACTGGAACGGCATTCATGGATAAAAATCTATGTCGTCGTGTCAAAAATACACGCCAGTACCATGCAACGATGGTGCCACATCCAAGAGTTGCACGATGGGTCAAACGTTTCCTGCAGGCCGGGAGGAGTCAGAAGATTGGGCCTATAGCGCCGTCTGCCCATTAAGGAGGAGCAGGAGCAGTTGGTGCGAGGTTTTCTGAAAATTGATGGTCGCTGCACTGCCAGAAAGTTGTTCATTGAAATTTGACCACGTCATCCAATGGTGTGGTACATCCTGAAGAAGAAACTGCACATGAGGAAAATCGCAGGACGCTGGGTTCCCATTACCTCAGGAAAGTGCAGAAATGGCAGCGATACGCGCTAGTCTGTCTCCATATCTGGACAGAAGAAACGTTTTCTTCCTTCACTGTATTGACAAGACGTGAGAAAGGGCATAAGAGCCCAAATTAAAGCGGCAATTGGATGAAGGGAGTCACGTCATGACCAAACCACCAGCATGCAGTATCTATAGCTGAAACCATCAACGCAGAAACCCACTAACGTTTCCTCCAGCATCCAACGACCGGCTATACCTTGGAAATGTCTGCATTTCCTGAGAAAATACCTTGCATTTTACATGACAACGCATGTTATCGCGTGGCAGGCACGTGATTCAATTGTTGCGAGATTTTAAATCATTCGCCGGACACGAGCCCGTCTTTTTCCTCAGTTGAAAGAACCGAAGAACCAAATTTTCAGATATTCGCTCTCTTTGTTACATGCTGTAGGGCGATTTATAGATCACATCAACAATTATGACCATGCCAATGCCACACAATACTACCAGGGATTAGGGAAATAGCGCAGGATAACGCAAGAGATTATATCAAATGGCTGTAATGTGATTGTCACTATGTTATAAATATTTTATTTACAGCCCACGCATTTTCTTGAGTTACATTGCTAATTCCTCTACTATTCACAAGTTAATGATCTGCAAATCTTTCTACACCATCAAGACAAAAGGAATATTCTTAGAGAGTATGATTTACATTAAATATGGTGGAAGAAAATGTTCATGGAACAAAGGTGAGGGAAGAGACCTGAGTCAAGTACCTTGAAAACAAAGGAAACGTCCAAACTAAAGGGGACAAAAGAGCTCAATTATCAATCATTTTGCAAAAAGAATTAAATGTGAAAGCTGAAACCATTATTGGAAGCGAGACAAATCAAGAGTTCATTATTTTCATTATTTAAATAAATTTCACCTTTGTGTAAACAGACGCCTTGTGGTAATCTCATACTGAATGTTATGCAAAGCTTTAACTCGCAAATTGCTTTGAAGTCGCGACTTGCTAACCACTGAGATTCTGTCTAAATAACTACATTTGAGCCTAGAAGCTAAGTAGCGGCATTTAGTAAAAATTAATAAAATAACATATCTTTGTACAGTATCGCTCGAATAACTGATATGGGCAGATCAACCTGAACACGAAAGGTACACTAAATTGTAGTTGAAAGAATTATCATTTAAGTTTATTTGTTATATTTTATCACACTCATGTTACATCTCATTTTAAAAGTTTTATCATAAACAAAATATATGAAAATTTAGAAAGGCTCGAACGTAGTTTTTGAATATAAAATAGGAGAGAAATGACGGATTCTGATCTTCAAAGCTTAATATTTTATTGCATTTCCCTTACTTTGATTACTGCAGCACATATGAAGCCAGCGAGTTGGTTAAGCACTTCTGCAAAACATTTCCCAACCGTTCACTCGTTTCTCTCAAACAGTTCTTACTGATGTAAACACATTTATCAATCTCCTCCAAAAGATTTTCAATCGGATTAATATTCAGGCCATGGGTTGGCCAACATAATTAATGTACTTTCTTCCCTTTATTTTATTTTTTTCCTTCTTCTTCTGTATACTCCTGGTACTCCCTGAGAACCGTTTTTAATAAACTTTGTTATTGTCCATAATCCTGCTTATGTGAGATATTATAGGGTCTTATATTTGCCCAGTATAGACCATCACTTCGAGAGAAAACAACCGCTCCCTATAGCATGTCTGATAGATCACACTTTCATTTCACGGACTTTTGAAACAATCATTTTCACACTTGTTGGCAAATTCTCACTCTTCCATTCCTCCCACTAAAGTGAAGGTCGCCTATTACAGCCACTAGGTCACGTTTCCTGTAGAAACATTGACATTTAGTTCACGGTTTATTTATACCGCACTTTTATATTAAAATCGACTTCTCGGATAATTCTGGTGTAATTTTCTGAGACCGGGCATGTGCGATTGGTCTCTACAGTCCCTCGTTCCTTTCAAAGGTAGTATGTCACATATATACAAGATGCAAACTCTTTTCTATTTACGCTAGGCCTTCATCAATAATATTTTATATAAAATAAACCAAAACAGCATTATTTAATTTTCGGTTTTGCTGTAAAAGAATAAAAAGTCATTAAAATACTTCAAAATTCATAAATACTTGGGGACTAAAGTAAACACCATTTAATTTTTACAAAATACCTACAAACTAGCATTGAATGGAAATGCACTGATAAAGTAAATGCCTGCCATCGCTTAAAATAGATATACAATTCAACGTGCACTATTTTGTTGTCTGATGCGTAAGTTCACTTTGTTTTGTTTCTGTAAACAGATGGAAAAAACAACTCTAGAGCGGCATTGTATTGCTTCGTGTAAATTAATCTTTACTACCTTTGAACGAGTCATATAATACTAAATTAGAAAACTAATTGAGGAATACAAAAGTGATCTTTCACTAATTGCTAGAAGCAGTCATGTAGAGACTTAACAGCTTAGAGAACTGCCTAATTACAATGTTAATCTTCACAAAATAGAAGCGTAACAGGCAAATGTCAATTATTCGTCGTTGACTGCAGCACTAGAATTACTTTGATCAATTAAGGGTTCGGGGTGACATAATGAGGGGCCACTGCAGATGAATTTCGAGATATATTGACAGTCTTCCTAATTGGTTTTTGAAAGAGGAAAATTTCTGATTAACATATTAATAATTTTGTACGTATATGTTGAACTTATGTTTACATTTTAATTTGATAATTGATAAATTGAAAAATATCAGGTTTATATATACACGATGTATCAAAATTAATAGTGCAAATTGAAATGGTTAAAAGTATACGATAATAGAAGCAAAAAATCCCAGTAAACAAGCCGTGTGCAGATTTATTATTGCGAATGTGTGGTTATCAGCCAGCACCGACTTTCCTCATTGCACACTTAGAAGGGTCCGCGATGTGCACGTTCTTTACAAAACTGAACATCTAACACACGGATATATGGTTCAAGATGGATAGATCGAGATGGCATGTACCTTGGCCTCCAAGATCACCTGATCTCATTCCTTTGGATTTTTCTGTCTGGGGTCATCTAAAAAACAGCACTCCCATTGATAAAGTTGAATAACTGGAGCAGAGAATGGTACATGTTTGTCAAGAATTCGAAACTCACTGCAGAGAGTGCAGTATTGCATCCTGACGCAAGGACGATACTTTGAATAGCTCCTCTAACACATAAGAGTATACATGTAACATACTTAAGTAGAATTTTATTCCTTGTTAAGTTAAGCCATGAATGAATTTTGAGCCAACTTAGAATATAATTTTAACGAAAAGTCTACTTTTCAAATTAATTTGCACTAAGTAGGACGATGTTTTCTAATGAAGTCAATGGTGGCTTATATTCACACGCTTGCAATTATCTCGCACATGACTCGTTTACTGGAACTTTTTTGTTATATACTTCTGAATCGTTTCAATTTGCGCCATTAATTTTGATTATCCTGTGTATACTTCAAAATATAATTAGTAGAAAAAATTACGGGTGCTAATGATTATACCGCTACAATTTTAGAGGTGTCTTCAACTAGCAATATGAAACAGGGTATTTATGGTTTGCATATTCAAATTTCAAAGTTATGGCATTAAAGGAACAGTACACCAGTTACTAATGAATCTTCCATTCGAAAGTATACGATACATTAACGGAGGAAGTTGCACAGCAGTTTGTGTGACACTGGCATCAAGTTAAAACGGGTTATTGTTACAGAGTTTTAATCTCGTCCAATTTAATTTTTTTCATTACTTTTATATTTTATGTATAAGTTCAATTCATCGTGAAATAAATAGTTGGCCTATCAGTCAAGTGAATGGAATGCTATAAACGAAGTTATATAGCATGACAAATCAAATTCAGTGCTACAAGGATAAGATATTTTCATATTCTAAGTTTGTAAATGGTTAGCTATTAAAAAGCATAATTTTCTCACTAGCGAAGAAAGTTTGAAGACATTATAAGGCAAAATTTTATTTCCTTTTTCTTTACTCCGACTTATTAGCACCCATTTTTTTAACTTTTTGCTCAGCATATAGCTCCATTATTTCTCTTCGTGGACCACAGATTCTCTTAAATTCATATCTAAGACTACTCTACAATCTCTGAACTTATTTTCATGTACTTCTTTAAAACCCTGTGTAAAAGTAAACTGAAGCAGATATCAGGTCACACAAAGTAATCATACTCATTATAAATATTTATTTTTGTTGAACAGTTTAAGTAAAATTTGGCGAGATACCGGCCCGCTAATCACGTGTCCCCCTGCAACACTGCCCTCTATCAATGAAGTCGTGAGAAGGAGATAGAGGATGCAGAGGTCATTGCGGTAGGCCAAGACTCACCCCGAGCTGTAGCGCCAAATGAGAAGAAGAAGATTAATCAAAATGTCCAATGATTCAGAAATGCTGCATTGTTATTTAATCAATATAGAAGATATTTAAATGTATGGCAGCTAAGTCGCAAAGCACAAACAATTTATTTTAATGCATGCCTCAACTTTTCGATTCAAAAGACTTTCCAAATCATGAATGGCATGATTCAGTAATAAAATTATCTGATTGCTCTATTTACTTGTGACTTTTCCACAAACTGGACTATCAACTGGATAGGAAAAAAATAAATAAAATTATGGCCGAACCATGGATTTTCGGGTAACCATGTCGATATTCTAACCATTTAAAATATCGTACCCTCCACGGTCATAACCTAAACATTCCCTCAAATGTAATCTCTATACATGATTTGAAATCTTATCCAAATATGAATTTTTGTAAAAAAAAAAAAAAAAATAAATAAAAATAAAATAAAATAAATAAAAATTAAACCTATAGTGTGGTTAATTAGATATCTGGACTATAAACACTCTGGTGTCTCTAAAAGAATAACAGCTCGTGTCTCCTAAACCGTAAATTGCGTTTAACTATTTATTATATTTATATTTAACCCAGAAAAATTATTAGTAAAACATTACATTTTAAGAATAGTTTATACATTTATTTTACCGCCAAGGGTCGTTAAGGCGCGGACTCGTGAGCGGGAGGTCTGGGGTTCGATTCTCACCAGGACTGTCCTCCCTGACTTTTCAGGTTTTCCTGAATGAAAAATGCTGGGGAGGTACCCTAAACCAAGGCCTGGAACGTTTCCTTCCTTAAAAAAATCCTTTTCCAATTTACCATATCATTTCATATCTCATCACTGTCCACTGTCTATGGTGTCTCAGCAATAAAACGGGCGTTAAACACTATTAATATATATATATATATGTATATATATATGTATATATATGTATGTATATACATATATATATATATGTATATATATGTATATATATGTATATATATATATATATATATGTATATGTCTAGCTTCTTGCCATTGAAGAACTCCAGCAGTTCGAAATATAGCAATTTCAAGTGTGACTTTATCTAAGTGTTTTATCCTTCTCTATCTTTATTATTACTTTGTTATATAGTTAATAGTGTTGCTTTGTTATTATTATTATTATTATTATTATTTTATATACATAATAAAACAAACATTATCTTTACCCTAACAATAATTTATATACACCTCTTCTACTAAAAGATTGGAACATTCATAGTACTGTTGCCACAAAATGGCTTATTGATAGTACCATAGTTATATTTTACCTACGGCTGCATTGGCCTCAGCGGTCTCAAATGCATACCATAAAACAAATGGCCAGTTACACAAATTTGTTTTACTTTACATGGATTGCGTTTATTTGCATTTATTTATTTTTATCACAGTGTTAACTTGCCCCCTATTGATATAGAGACTATGGATAAATGTTTGATTAAATGATCCCGGCTAAAGTTACCTGGCATTCACCTTTTTCAGGGTAAGGAAATTTTTCAGAAAAATAACCTTGCAATTGACCTTACGGGAATCGAGATCGGAATCTCTGGATTTGCAGGCAGACAGGCTGACCACAGTACCAAGTAGGGAGTTAAGTATTGCGTTGCTCACACCTTGTGTATTTCAAACAATACGGTGCGCAGAATAACTAAAAGGATGGAATCAGAGTAGATGTACTTTTTTTCCTGTCACTGTGGTGCAAGCAATACGACTAGGATTTGCAAACGTTCCCTTGCACTGAAGACCGCTTCACCTCTTGCATGAAGGAGGAGGTGTTAATTTTTAATCCTAAATCTTCTCCGTGTTTTTATTTCAGTTCCATTGATACTTCGAGGACTGACTGCGGTTGGCTTCATTCAAATGTGTCTGGCCCTGAGATAACGGACAAAAGTGCGAAGATTGTCACTACGCTTAAGATACAGTATAAGAGTTTAATCCAATCAAAACGCTATGGTACCATGGTAATGTTATTCCGGCAACTTAAATGTGACATTGTACTACGCAGGCTTTCACAGCCGGTATCAATTATGAAACTGAGTGTTCCATGGTCCAATGGTGGGACTCTTCTCCATCTTCCCAGATATTTCGTCCACGACTGCGGTGAACATAATCAATGATCTTCAAGGATACATTTCTTTCCGTCTTTCGGCGTTATTTCAGGAATATCATTAAATGGGGTTACACTCGACTTCCCCATGGCAAAATGTAAATGAGAATACCGGAAATTTAACTGCAGACATTGAATATAGATAAGTTTAAGTGACTATCAATTTCCTACCCGTTCTTCGTCCATTGTTATCATGGCTGTCATCGAATTGCTGGAACACTTAACAAATATGTCCGATCTTTCAGCGTCTCACAGCGTGTGCCTAGAAACCGTTTTAGCTCATTTTGTCAATCTTGAGAAAAAGGTTTTGAGATAGGTATTAGAAAAAGCTAAATATGATAAAAATGTTTGGAACTGAAGAAGGGTCGAGTAGAAAAATAGACCAGTTATTTACAAGGCTGATCTTCATATAGCTGCCAATGTCACGTATGGGATCAATTAATGGAAAGTATGATTTAAAAGGGCAGCTATTTGTTTTAACCTCCCAAAGATGCGAGGATATGCTTAAAATGAGCATCAGAGAAAGAAGACTAAGAAAAAGAAAAGAAAGAGGTAGCAAAAGAATATGGAAGAGAAAAAAAATGGAATTAAAATAGTGAAAAAAGCATTTTTCAGAGAAATAAAAACAAAAATATAATCTGCGCTTGCGATTTGTGGAAGTAAAACACTCAACCACCCGCAGAACTCGATGTGAAAAATATCAAAGTTACAATGTATTTTATATCTATAAAATATGTTATACATAAAACTAAAGAAACAGGAATAATAATAATAATAATAATAATAATAATAATAATAAAACTATGGAACAGCCACACTAATAGATCGATATTTTGAACAAGTTGTGATCTTTTCAAACGCTTTAGGCAAATGAAAGCGCTAAAAGTATTGTGGCAGTAGTATTTATTATTCCAGTTAAACTAGGTATACATATGTTGCACATTACAGTCGCAAGACATTTCTTGGTCTTGTAAAATGCTACATTTCTGAATTTAATTTCAACTAATGCGTTTGTCAATAGAAGGTTTAGAATAAAAACCTATAAGTTTAATTGGACTGGCAAAACATGTGTATTTTCTTAAATGAAATATGGAGATTTAAAGACAAGAAATACCTACAAACATTGTGCATAAATAATAGGAAATGTACAACAGAATTATACGTCTGTTTAATGTGTTTATGTATGTGCGTGCGTTCTTGTTGACGTTTTCTTTTGTGATATTTGTTCTTGCATACACTCTTATTTGAGATGGTTGTGTTATTTGCTAACCGTGAACAGCAAACAGCAAGTACGACCTTTGCTGGCTAAGCGATTCTATTATTTTATATGGATTGTCTGTTAATAAAACCGAAAGATTTTTTTTTTTTTTGATGGGCCCCGTAAGGGAGATTCGGGTTCTAAAATTTCCAAAACGGAATATATACTACCAGTTAAATATTTTGGGAATTATACAACGCATTGCTCATACGAAGGAAAACAAGGTTAGAAGAATATGTTTAGCATTTGCTACCGCACCACAAACGTATCGATCAGCAGAAGTCAGTCAGTATTCAGCTTCAAACAAGAATGCTAACTCTCAGAATTACCTTTTAATGTTCTTTCGTTTTTGTAAAATATTGTATATTGGTGTAGTTTGTAAATCACCCTTAGGATATTTTAAACTTAATTGCATCTTTTGATTTCCAAATACCAGAGGTATTTAATTTGTGCATCAAGATTTAGTGAACAGTATGCTTTATTTATAGTAATACAATATATATAAAACTTTAAATTTATTGAACTCATTCTATCTATGGCGAAATGAAATCTCAACATAAATGCTTAATTCCAGTAGTTCAAACGGCATTGGGCTATATTTTGAATGTAAGATTGGAGCCCAAAAAGGTCTTGGGTGCCACACAAATTGCAGAGATATTCGCCCGGATTCTTTGAAAATGCATATGCGCATTTCCGTGGGTTGTTGCACAGTCTAAATATATATTAGCGCAGATGTATGTTTGTAATCAAGAATAAGTTCAATAATCTAGAACACTTTAGCATCTGTTTCTGTTTAGAACATTTATTGCCAGCAAAAATAACATGCTATCATCTGCTCTCCGAGTAACAGCATTTAACTTTGGCAACAAATAGGTAGCTAGGCCTGTTTTGAAATGAAGGGTGTGGGATTTCGGTATTTTTCTTCCCACTTTCCTTTTCCAGAGGTTTTATGAGGATTGATTTGAGTATTTACTTTTCCTTTAGTAATTTGCATCTTATTTATAAGTATTTATTTGCTGTAAATGCCTAAAAACGCAGCAGAACGTATTTATTGAATCGGTGAATGTCGGGTAATAGCAGAGTTTATGAGGCTTGAAAGCTTAGAATCCAGTGCTACAGTCCTCCACGACTCCCCGGAACTTGTTCAGAAAACAGTTTGATCACTGGATTCTGCTTTAGGTAGAATTGTAGAGAAGAAATTCGCACCCAGGACAAAAAACGTTCTAATAGTGAGTTAAATTAATTTCAATTAGGGTATCTTTGCCATATGAACGTGAATTTTCGGAGCCAATATATAATTACAGTCCAATCACCACCAGTTGATGTAAAAAGATCATTCTAAGTTTATAAACTCATTATGACAAACAATAGACATAATTTGTATGCAGAAAAATACATCTAGGTGCCTATTGTGATGACCAGCTTCTGTAGTCAATGATGCATGCAAAAAGGCGAAATAATAAAATATCACCATTTTAACCATACATTAATTTATTTGTGCAAAATGTTCAGTGCATATTTGAGGCATTTGAGTGTACATAAATCCCGACCCTTCTCATTTTTTTAAAAATTGTTTAACCCCGTTTTAACTAGAGGTATCACTGGCGGTGGACACTTATGATATAGGAGGTGACCCTACTCCGAAGTTAATGTCATTTGCTATACCAATTATATATAAAGAACCAATGGATTAATTATCTTACATGTTCTCTTCAAAGCCAATACATGTTATAGCTTATCCAAATATTCTTGTCAATTGTACCATGACGACTTCCTACTAGTTTCGTGTGCACCTTGGATGATGAACCCTCTTTTAACCTTCTGAAACCGAACATGGTGAAGCTACTTGATCACTATCTGAATTCCATTTGATTTCCCAATTTGAACTTAATAGTTCAAAAGCAGATTTTAATATAACAGAAAGGTAGCTGAATCGTTAAGTTCTCCATTACAAGTCTGAAACTTCAACCTGGCGTCAAAGTAACAATATACTGTTAGAACTCTTTGAGGTTTTATCCTCACAAAATAACATGATCGCCTCTGTGGTCTAGTGGTAGCGTTTGCGATTACTAATCTGCAAATCTTGAGTTCAAATTGCTCTCTAGGCAAGCCTTTAAAGTCGTTTTTCACTATCTGAGAAGGTGAATACCAGATAGCTTTAAGGCGCAAAGAACTCCGAATTTATTCGCGCCACCACTACAGACTACACCTATCCACACTCTACAAACGTTGCGAGAAGACCAGAGCAGTCAAACAAAAGCAATTATCTACTGTAAGCATAGAAGAACTGAGTGTCATTACAGTCTCCAAGATTGACACCTTTTCATTGTTGTAATACTTCTGTGCCCATTCCTCATGCTGATCACATGAAAGAATGATTATGTCATGGCCTACGGTAGACCTACTGGCCTAAATATCATGGTGTATTAAGCCGGACAAAGGTACTAACTGTTTCACTTATCTATCAACAAGAATTAAGCGAAAACAAGGAAATAATGGACCGAGGTAATCAACTGAAATATAAACACCTCCAAACTTTAAATATCTCCTTTTATTAACATAATAAAGTATGTCCTAACCTCGAGTTGTTCTTTATAAAGGTGGTCATACTGGAGCAGATGGTTTAGCGTCCACTCTCTTCAAACTCCAGAACTGGTCTGTCAGAAAACTCCCATGCGCATGAGCAGAGCTAAATCCCCTCCCCTCACTCCGAGCACTAACCGTTTATATATTACAATGTTGTTACTAGTTGCCCCACATTGACAACCATCATATACCACAATATGAAAGGTTGAATTTACTTTTTAAAGTTGTAAGCCAAGAAACAATCAGTGGCAAATATGCATGAAATTGATTACTTCCAGAAATGCAGAATACTTTCACTTATTTTTGTTGCTTTCTATGCGAGGATAGTCCAGATAAAGAGATATAAAGGTAAAGCGTGAATAAGATCTGTTTGATAGCGGATCAAATGAGCGTAAAAAATAAACAGCTCGTTAACAGAAACAAATTATTACCACCATTTAACATAAAGTGAGGTTAAATGTACAAGTGTTAGACTGAGAAGTTTAGTGTTTCCAGTATTTGAGGGAAATTTTTCAAGATTAAACAAAGGTAAATTGAAAGAATGTATTTAAATCGGCCCGGAAATTTAAATAATGCAAGACATAACTGTTAATGAGCAAACATTGGTGAAATTTAAGACCGAATGCAATAATTTTTTGGTAAATGTAAGGGCTGAAGGCTATAAAGAAATAATTGAAAACGTGCTAAAGGCATTGCAACATTCTCTTTTCCTAATCTGGTTGCTCTGAGTGATGAGCAATGGGAACGTTGCTGTCATGAACAGGAAAATGTCATCGGACTACTGATAGCAAAATGTTAAAGAGTGTGGTTTGATATTAAAGAGAACAGGTTCAATCTTGTAAATTACTTTATTTGTTTCCTCGAAACTAAACGTTTCTCCAGGTTTATCGCGGAAGTTTCTTTAAGACACTGAAATACTCGTTTGCCTGTTCTTTTCACTTAAATGTGTGTCTACTCAGGAGTCTGGGTGATGCAAGTATCAGTGAACAGAATGAATGCAGAAGTTTTCCAATTCGTAATTCGATCAATTTGTCCGGAGCGATGCGGCGCACGTGAAACAATACATTTTGTTTGGCGATGCTCGCACGTTTTTCGGCGATCGCTGTCTCTGCAAAAGTGATGCGTAGATTATTTAGAAAATGTTTTCCCCTTCTCCAAGTGGTCAATTAAGAGATTTTCCTTTGCGCTTCATCGGCATGCCCTTTCGCGTTAGCTCCGGAGTGAGCAGATGCGGCATTTATCTTCCCAACGTTTTTTTATGTGTAAATCATTTTGCAAAATAAAATGAATCCGCTGAGTTGAGACATCCGTGGCCTGTGATATTTCGCGGATCTTTATTGTCTGTCAGCCAAAATAATATCCTAGATGATTTCTGGCCCCATCGCCGGATTTGGCACATCTTATATGTTTATTCTACCATAATTGGTCTCATTTACCGGAAGTCGAACGGTTTCATAGAAAAGGGCATTCGACACCCAATGTAAATGATTTTCCTGCTGTAGCAGTTATTTTTGTTGTTTTTAATTAATCATTCATGGAAATTGCTACAATTAAAATGCTTGAAGTCGCACTGCTCACCTTTCATACTTTAAATGCTCATTTTGTTCCTGTCTTTAGTTCACTATAAATTAATTATAATATCCTGCATACTTGTGTTTTAAGATAATATCAAAGTATGACAGCCATCTGGCGAGTACATGCAGTAGAAGTTCTTCATATTCATCTCGGCAACATTCAGTCTGATAGCAGTGACTGCTTTGATGTCATATGAGAGAGTTTTGCAATCGTATTTTGCATAGGTAGCAATTTTCATACTACAGTTTTACATATACTGAACGTGCATCCCATAGTTCACATAAGCATTAATGTATTAATTAGTTCAAGTTTAATTAACTTATCTTCTGATATTTTATAGCGTTGATAAGGTGGCCATATTTTCCAGATTATGAAATCGTAACGGAAAAAAGGGGAATATTGTACCTAATTTATACTGACATACAATTTGACAACTGCACAATAATAAGGCAGTACTGTGCTCTAAGACCTGAAATTCACATGGCTTGTAAAAACGAGAGTAGCTTTACGGGACTGAGTATTGTCCCTTGCAAAATGTTTATAAGTTAAACTTCCATATGTATGTATGTATGTATGTATGTATGTATGTATGTATGTATGTATGTATGTATGTATGTATGTATGTATGTATGTATGTATGATGATGCAAGACAACCGCAATTTTGTCCATTGACTTAGCTAAGACGTTTCACCAAAAGTTAAAAAATGGGGACAAGAAAGAAACTTACTTTATATGCGTGCTATTAACTAATGCTATACATACAAACCGCTGTTGCCGGAGTTTTTGGGACGAATGAATCTTTTTCAGAAGTTCCTTTTGTTCACACAGCAAGTTGGTAGAGAAGTAATTGAAGTTAATCTTGTCATTAGCATCGCTGAGATTTATAGTGAAAACATTAGTTCCGGATAATCATCCAGATATAGTGGCAAAGTGAATCACATGACCAGTGTTGGGTGAAAATTTTCTTTTCCATTTCAGTTCTCATAATGTAAAATGTTTTAACAATTGCCGTGTTCAGTTTATTCTGTAATTATTTTTTCTCTTGACGCCTCCTTACTGCTTAGGGTCGAGGAATCATGACAAACTTCTGTCTCCCTCGTTATCCCAGACAGAGTGACAATCCGGCTATTTCTGGTCGGGTGGCAAGCCTAATTTGTACTTAAATGGAAAGGCAAAAATAAACTTTCAACACAAAAGCTTTTTAGTGTAAACTATTATGAACAATAGTTTATTCCTACTATACTAGCATTAATTGAACAATTAACTTTAGCTGCTTACCGCTTCAAATACGTGTCTATACTGTGTAGCTGGTTTGGCTTTAAGTGAAAAAAATAAATAAAAAACAAACAACAAGAACGAAAAACACTCAAGTTTAAATGTCTAGACTACACTAACATGGCAATGAGAATAGAAATCTGCCAGCATGTTGCAATGAGTTAATTAATTATCCTTAAGTTTTTCAAGATTGAGTGTCTGACTCGTCAGCTTGTTCATTACATTATTGATTTACAGATGACATGTGAAAAGGTCGATGAAACAGAGTCTTCCTACTCAAGCAAATACCAGTATCTGAAACGCAAAATATGAATTTCTCTTTGAATTTTGTAAGGCCATATATCCGTATAATGCAATTGAAAATCCAATTCAAGAATTTATTTACAAGATCATAATAGTCCCTTCAGAATCTCCCTTCAAAATGTCCGGTTGAGGTCCATGAAGGCATGATAAATTAGATACGATTATAGAACTTAGATTCATAAATTTAATTCTCCTAAGTGGATGAAGCCACCAATAATTTTGAAAGGTTCTTAATTGACAGACTAGATCCTGATATTCCACCAATGGCATGTTTGGTCTGCATCCGACAGTTCCCAAAATGATCAATAACCATCGCAGATTTTGCCAATAGTGGGCTTAAATTTCTTTTCAACTTTTTTTTCGACGAAATCAAAGTATTGTTACCTTATATCGTTGAAGCAACTTATGGCTGCAGAAGCGTTTTTACCAATGTTCTACACGTCACGTCTGCCAGATCAGATATTCAAAGGGTTTCTTAAAGTGAACTGTTTGGTTTCCTCTGTAAAGAAAGCATCTGTTAAGGCACCAAACCAACTGTTTTGTTAAAAGTTACCAGAACCAGTCTCGAGTAGCTGGGGCACTTGGCTAAAAACTGTGATGCACTGCATGACACCAGAGTTAGTTTGGATGAAAATACAGGTAGGACTTTATCACAGTGAAAGAATTACTTCAAGCTCTGAAAGATTTATGTTACATCTGCCTCAGCTTTTCTTGTTCAAATGATAGGCACTTGCACAGAATGTTTAGATAAACTTGTATGAGCAATTAAAATTATTGAGCCATACAATGCAGAAATAAGAAAGACTTCTTGGGAAGCTTCAAGATCAATTGAAACAGGTGGATATTTTCAATTGGATTGCAATTGTGAGATTTCAATAAAAACTACACTTACATTCAAATTGCACTATGCTTCAATTTTTAGAGCAAATACTTTTAACTTATAAACTGGTTGTTAATAATGAATACCAGTCCGAAATAACTTCTTAGCTTGTAAGTGTCATTGTTTACCTTTGAAAAAGTTTAAAACCCTATTACTCTGCAAATAGTTTATGGGGCGGCCCAGAGGTGGCAGCATGGTATGGCTTGGTATCTGTTGTAACAGCACAGAGTGTGGTCAATGTCTGCTAAGCGGCAATTGTTGTGTGTAATCGGGTACAACGGGGTGTTATTCAGGTCTTGCGCTCCGATCAACGCTCATCGTTACTGCGGCACCTCACAGATCTTCCGATGAGCCGACGGTCTGAAAACGGTCGAGGTGTGCGCCACGATGACGCACCCCACACATCCAGATCTATTCCCTTACGACCAGTACGGGTTTGCTCCGTTGAGAACGGCAAGAGTTTCGCCGATGTCAAAAGATTCGTGATACTGTGGAAAAGTGATTTCACCAGCAAACCAGCATCCTTCGCAAAAGGTATTGGGAAACTTGTTCTGTGCTGAATGAGTGCCTGAAGGGGATTATTTGTAGACTCTCTTATGTTAACATTGTGATATAATCTATGCTACATATTCAAAACACCTGCTTATGGTTTGTTTCAACAACCCTAAATCACAATTGCATATAATGGATTATAATAAAATGTGTTTTTTATAATATTAAATGAATGATGAAATAATTTTGACAGTATTTTAATAGAATAATTGATAAATGTAATCTTCTATGAGACAAAAGTTAAGTATATCTTTAGGTTAGTGTTACATCATAAATCATTTTCATATATAAAGTCTTATTTACAACTTAATTATTTTTACAAGGAATGAATGTATTTTAGCCTATTTTTAAATCAAAGGAACAAGGAACAATCTTATGCTCAGAGTAACTTGCTTTTTACTAGACTGAAGGTGGTGCTTTCTTGTCCAGTATTGTAACAGGAGATGACACTTATGTTATAAAACATGAGACAGCAAATTACAAGTTTGCTATTTGAGTCCATTTTTGATCACTGAGCGGAGCTAAAGTACTTGGGGTTCAAAGGAGGGATATTTCGATCGTAAAACGAAAGTCATATCCATAACTGCAAAAAGTTACAAGCAATCATATCTGTATATAATTACTTAGGACTGGAACGGACTTCACAAAGTCCAATTGTCTCCAAACTTGTTCCTTCCTTCCGGAAGGCAAAATGTTTCCTGCATGATAACTGCAGAGTTCTCTCCTATAAGAAGGAAACTTCTACATCGAAAACTTAAAAAACTAGTCATCAGAAGATAATGCTGATAAACTGAAAACGTTCTTTATAAATTCATAACTTTTTCATGCTTCTCTTTTAATAAGTTAAAATTCGTTTCAACCTAAATAAGTGTTACTTTGATTTAAGAAAACTATTTTTTTTAGCAATTTATGTTCTAAAACAAAAGATTAATGAAGTAAAACTCATTACGATCCTTTGGCAGGAAACTGGTGAAAATTATTACTGGTAGCGATATTGATACTGCAGACTTCTAGCTGGATCATCTCCTTGGCGCTTATGTAATGTTCTTACAATCACGGTTAGTTCCGGTAGAGTGCAGCATGAAGTCTTGTCTGAGATGACAGCACTGTTGATTTAATAAGGTCCATTGAATATAAACTAGTTCTAAATCTAACTCAGCTTTCATTTCTTATCTAATGTCTCATTATTTTATAAACTTAAGGTTTAATTTCCGAGATTTTTAAAGATGGTAATGTTACTTAGGCTCCAGGTGATAAAATAGTGTACTTAATACATTTATCTACTAACTAAACAGTTTCGTCTACATAGACACTAGTGGGTTGGCTCCATGTAACTTTACTTCCATTCAATGCTTCTTAGAAATCAATAAGGACAAACTTTCAAAGCTCATTTGTCTGTTTTCTTTTCCAACCTACCGCATTTCTATCCGACACAAAACAACCCACTAATGCTCGTGCAATTTATCTGCCACCACTCCTTATTGGGTAGCTGAAAGGTGAACACCATTCAAAATAAATCTCTTTGCCCAGCACTGACAGAATCACTCATTAAAAGTTTTGCTATTGTAAGAAAGTGTTTAGTATAAGGTACTTACTTATCTGTGTGCATGTAATATGACAATTCGAAAACTTAATGATCAATAAATGTGTTATATAACCTGGACAACTATTACTTATGTATGAATATGCTTATATAATTGCATCTACCCGACAGAAAAAGGCTGCAAATGCAAAAGGTTTGTGAATAAATATTTAGGTAGCTAACTAAGAACTAGAAATTTCTACCTTTGGAATTGGGTACGAGCATATGGACAGAGCCACTTGATAATGGCTATTTGTGCGTCATTAAAATAGGTTTCGAAAAAAAAGTAAAAAAGAAAACGAAATACTCAAATAGTTTTTGTTCGTTAGCTCCATTATTCACAGCAAAGAGATATCGATTCCTTTTACTCCTGAATCATAGACTTCAGAAGAGGAGATCTGAGCAAAATTTATCAGCCGTTTCGCGCCCTGAATTGAATGAAACGCTGATGTCCTGAGATGTTAAAGAACTTCCGTAATTAAAACAAATCAATAATAATAATAATAATAATAATAATAATAATAACTCGGTGAAGTCAATATTACTAAATCATAATGGAAATGAGGGATATTGATGATTAACTTGTGGTCTCAAGCTCAAATTCTGACGAAGTAAAATTAGTGCACCCCGATAAGAGATTACCACTGAAAAATTGACTGTGTAAAGTTTGAGCAGTGGGTTAGAGAAATGCTGTCGTGGTGTAATACAGCGCTGAAATGGCGTTACAATTTTAAAAAATAATACATTTTTTAAAAGAAATTATCACTCTGCACATAGATTGCCTCCTTACACAGGTGAGAACTTATAACGGGAGATCCAGATTCAATCCCATATAATTTACTATAATAATGTATCCAATGTAATCATTTATTAACATGTATCTTATAATATATAGAATGAACTAGAGATGGAAATATAATTTGTACAGTAAGGACCAGACATGTATGAAATAATATAGCGACATCCTGGCCCCATGAGCAAGGTTAGTTTTTGGAATAGAGTAGAAGCCTTTCTTTCCATCTCTGTTAAAAAAGATCTATGAAGAAAACCTTGGTAGCTCGCTTTCACCCTTGGGTAAGCGATCCCTTAAAAAATAAATTCTCGCTACGCATAACGCATCTAGCATACGAAAGAAACGAGATAGTCAATAAGCACTCGAATTTTAAATTATATCTTCGAGAATCTTCCATCCGTAAAATACTAAGTCAATCAGAGATTAAGTTTAGGAAACGTCTAGAATGTTCTAAGATTTCAATGCTCATGGAGAGACGCGTATAGAAACCGTTAAAAGTATTATTTGGAGACATTTTGCATTAAGTTCGTTTCAGGAGACGTAAGAATTCAGTTCGATTTGGGAGACGTCAGAGAGCAGTATAACCTGATAGACGTAACAGCCAGAAGCCGGGAGATGTAATAAATTCAGTTCGGTTTGTGAGAAGTAAGAGTGTAATTCTATTCGACTTAGGAAGTGAGAGAGTGTAGCTTGGTTTAGGAAGACGAAATACGCTTAATTCAATTTAGTTAATGCAATCAGGAGGAAATAGTAGTTAGAAATATCTAAAAAGGAACAGTTTTGGTGTGAAGCAACGACATTAAATAATCCAAAGTCTAACTGAATTACATGTATTAATAACTTGTGATATATATCATTAGAAACTTCACTTGCAGGTGATCCAGAAGTGTCGTGAATGAGAAGTGACTAATAAAATAAAGAAGTGAAGTGAGAACATTATTATTATTATTATTATTATTATTATTATTATTATTATTATTATTATTATTATTAGTGAAGTCTATCCCGTGTCTTTTTCCTTCCCTGAGAATATTCCAGAAAAGCTCCAAAACATTCACAATCAAAAAGTAGACTAAAAAAACTCAATAATAAATATACACACCATTTTACAAAACCGCCGCAAACTCCCAAGGCATGCACTCAAGTGAGGGAACTCGTGTCAGATTTCATACCATATTGCGACTTATGCTGCGACTTACAAAAAACACAAATGTTACTGCCATCGAATGGAAAGTCGAAAGTAAATAACTTGAATAGGTTTTTGCTGGTTTGGAGTTTGCAGTGCAGCACCATCCTAAGGTAATATTGCTCCTTGTTAATCTTGTTTTAGAGGCTAATAAAAGTGCATTCTTTCTCATGATGTGCATTAGAAATGTATTAAGCTTAAATTTGAGCAGATATATATAAAAGATGTCACTGTCACAATTTTCAGAAATGTTTTTGCAGTTGGAAAATAACAATAACCACCTAGTCTAACTTCAGATATTAATTAAATCTACGTATATATGCAATATCAAAAAGTGGTATGCTAATTAGAACAGTGAGGTTTCGAAAGTGAAGGCCTATTGAAATACCGAGAAATGTATAGTTTATAGTAACTGTAGGTCTGATACTTGGCCTTTCATCGTGCCAAATTAGATACAGAGAGTTGCAAGGCTTTTAAAACTGATAATAGGAGAAATTGCTTTAATATATAATCATATTATGATAACTGTTCATACATAGCAACCCTATTTTCTATTTGTTCCGTTCGGCCAGCATACATGTGGCTGGATATCATAAAATGTTAATTGTTTATTACAAGCTACAAAACCGAAAGGCCAACAATGTTTGACATCTAAACAGTGTATTGACGAATGCAGCCGATAGTGCTGATTGGGCACGTATGGGTAAGCAATATTTATGTTTTAACAATGCAGTCGAGTTGCTCGCTTGCACTGATTATTTATGGAGTGAACCAACATAACAGGGGCTAACAGTTTATTTCTGGAATTTCGCTGCTGACCGAAATTTGTAATATGATAAAAAGCAACTCAATAAATTAAGTAGGTTTACCGCAATAACCTTAAATTATCACAAGACAAGGAGGAATAACGATTTACATTGCAAGTTGATGCTGTAAAATGTCAAAGCAGCTTTTGTTTATCAGTTTGAACAGGTGTCTTTAAACATTCTGCTTGTCACCTCATTGTCCAGTACACTTTTACAGTGTCCAGGTTAAGCCATTCGTTTTTATGCTGGTAACATAAGTAGCATTCTGCCCTTTGGGATGTATTGCATGGGTTTGCATATGAAATCAGGTGTGGCATTGTCAGGGAGTCGATATTGCAATAAAGTTAATGCCAAGAAAGCAACGCTACGGACAAGCATCTGGAGATCTCAGGTTCAAATCCATTGCGACTGACCATGCTGACCTAAGTTTTTGTGGTTTCCACGGTCGCTTAGGTGAATCCTAGAATTGATCTTTCCATGAATGTACTCCAACTTAGCTCATTAATTCTATTGGCTTTGTTCTAAAGTATCGGGCAAAGTGTAATGATGTTGTGTGCGGTGTGGTGATGGACGCTTTGGAAAGGTCTGCACTGTACTCCGGTGTGGAACAGGTCTTTCTCGGGAGCGCGGACATCTAGAACGGGGACCTCAGCAGATGAGATATGCTCTATATGGAAACAATTTTAGGACTATGTGCTTGGTTCTTAGCCGCCCGTTGTCTCTTTCACCTCATTTTTGCCTCGCAAAGTGGCTCCTAGTCCGTGAGCAATGAGTATCGTCAGTTTACCGATGCGATCCGAAGTAAATTCAAGATGAGATGCACTGCACGTTTACTGATGTTTAGTAAGGTGCACTGATGTGTGTTCACACACCTAGAGGACGCTGACAACTAACAGTGATCAGTTTGTGACTGGTGTGACAACTGAACAAAGAAGTATGTTCACACACCTAGAGGACACTGACTACCAACTTCACCACTACTTGTAAACCTGCATATTCCATGAAGAATATCAACGCTTTCAAAACAATGAATTTCATTAATGAAAAATGAGCTTAAAGTGCTTCGGAGTCTAAAGAAATGGACATTCAGACCATCGCCATAGTCTGCGATTTCCAAGTAGCAATCCCGACTCCTATTCCGGTTGAGTTTGTTTTCTAACCTAGGATTTATCGGAGGGTTACTTAAATTCTTAAAGTAAAGTACCTTGAACTCTCTCGGCAAGTTACACTCATCGTTTCCTATGGAAAATTCCAAGATCACAATGCCATAATCATTAAAAACTTAGATATGCAACTTTCTAAGATAACGAAACAAATCAACCCCTCCCTGGTAGTTGATCGAATTCGATTGTATGTTTCCTTATTTTTGCACTTTAACTATTTGATGGAAACTTCGAGTCTGGCCAGACATTCGAGTAGCTCTTTTTAAGAATTATATAAAAGTGAATAGTTCTGTCGTGTGTTCCCATGTTTTATAAATGTAAGGTTTGAAGAGAATCTCTCAGTTCCTAATATCTGGAGATGTACAGTATCATCAATAATTGCTCTATGTGCATAGACAAGTCAATAATGAAGTTAAAAATTTTACAAAGTATCGGTGTTTCATTATTCAGTCCATCGCCAACTCACTGCAATAACTCCAAGACATATTTATTTACAAAATGTAGCATTACCATATGACAAACTTTCATATTGATAACCGTTTTGATAACCGTTTTTATTTTTGCCTCGTGCCGAGCGTCGAAAGCACACAAGTCGGTCCTGGTGTTGTAGTGATAACCATGTTTGCTTCCTAAACCCAAAATCGTGGGTTCAATTCCGCACAGGGTCTATGGTTTTTTTTCAGGCGTAAAAATCCTAAGTGTGACTTCCTTCGGAAGAGAAGTAAAGCCGTGTAAAGAACCTCAAACCTGAAAAAAGAGGCCTCTGAGCAAAATTCGTCGGCGTTTCACGCTCGGATTTGAAAGGGACGCTAATGACCTGAAATGTTAAAGAGCGTCCGTGAATAAACCAAATAAATTAAAAGGAAAAGAAAACGAAAAGAAAGAAAACACATAAAATGACAGGGTGTGTAGCTAGTTATTTGGTATACAGTAAGAAGCTTAATGGTGGTGACGATTGCAACGTTTCACAGCCGAAGTTGAACTCATGGAATAAAAAGCGTTTTATAAGCTGATCGTCGTGCTGCTTGTTACTCGTTCCAGCAGCCTTGCAAGTTTCCTGTAGAAGTCCTTTCATCTTAATCGACTTGACATCTCTTCTGGATTACTTTTTGTGCATATTGGAGACATTTTCTTTTTTAAGTAGCTCATGTACATGCAATAAGGTATTTCTTTCTAAAAATATGATGTCATCTCTTTTTTGCTATTAATTAATCGTATTTTGTATGTTGAAAGTGGATGCTAATTTTTATTTGTACACTCGCTTCATATTTATATTAAGGTTAACGCAATTATATAACTATGTAGTCTTTTATATAAACATTTTACTTAAAAGCACTTGAGCTATACGTGTGCTTACAGAGATTACAAGGTACATATCGCATCATTCTCAAATGTAATCACCACTGCCACTAGATTTCATCAAGCACACAGTACTAGCATATATCTACTATAGGAACCCGTACTGTAATTTCCTTGTCAGTAGATGAAATTTTACTTTAATTCTGTTTGTTTCAGCAAATATTCTCTATACATTTTGCGTTACCGGTTTACTTCTTTTTACCCTAAAATAAAGAACACTGAAAATCAAGCGAGCTCTTTGCAGCATTCAAGGAGTTCGAAACAATAGAGAACTAAAAACAGTACCATGAAACTGGAATGCTAAAACACAATATTTTTTACATTCTTCATAACAACTAAAATGTATAACATTACAATTTTTACTCATCTTTTTCATTTATTATAACATTCCGAGAGTCATTTAGCTCTCTGTTCTATCTTCCTTTTCCAACTGATATTTCTCTGTCTCTCCTCTCCAGGGTTATTAAATAACTCACAATTTCCTGTCTGTATGTACATTAAAACTTCGTCATGAGGAAATACAATCAAAATGAACCTGAGCACCCTAACGTGGCTTCATATGGCGATCGACTATTCATACAATACCTGCAGGCTTTACCTTGCATAAAGTGACGCTTTCTTATGTTTAGAAACAAACAATATTTGAAATATATGCAGACTTTACCTTGCACAAAGCGACGATTTCTCATGTTTAGAAACAAACAATATTTGAAATATATGCAGGCTTTACCTTGCACAAAGCGACGATTTCTCATGTTTAGAAACAAACAATATTTGAAATATATGCAGACTTTACCTTGCACAAAGCGACGATTTCTCATGTTTAGAAACAAACAATATTTGAAATATATGCAGGCTTTACCTTGCACAAAGCGACGCTATCTCATATTTAGAAACAAACAATATTTGAAATATATGCAGGCTTTACCTTGCACAAAGCGACGATTTCTCATGTTTAGAAACAAACAATATTTGAAATATATGCAGGTTTTACCTTGCACAAAGCGACGCTATCTCATATTTAGAAACAAACAATATTTGAAATATATGCAGGTTTTACCTTGCACAAAGTGACGCTTTCTTATGTTTAGAAACAAACTAAGTCAGTGGAATTTCAGTTGAATGAAATGGCAACCTTTAACCTGATTTTGCGACATCCATGTATATTACATGTTTTTTTCTTCAATATGGCGGTTGACTCTCTGCACCAAAGCTTTGCCCGGCATTGTATTGGTCTACCGTGGGCTACATAGTGTGTTATCGGAGAATGACATTCTGGAAGCTTCAAAACTTGTGTAAATACCAATCAGGTTGTTAGCTGCTTCTGCGCGTTCAGTTCCACCTGTTCACGAGAGTTAATGTAGAATAAGTTTCGTTACTGTCCCGTTCTTCTGGCAGTGCAAACAGCAACGTCATAAATCATTCCTTTCATTCAGTGGACATGCTATTGTATTTCTTAACGACGGATATGTTATATGAAGAATATAAAACGGATATTTTTACAGGTCATATAAGTACCTGAAATTGATTATTGTTCTCCTTGCTGCCGAAGTTTTCAAAGTTTGTTCATAATACATTCTGATATAATAGGCTTTGGTATCTGCCCGTTTAATTTTGGAACGGTGAACAAAACTCGTCTATGTCCAACGCATATCACTTTTGGTATTATTGCTATTGCCAAGTCTAACATTGTTACAGTATAATCACCTTAATAGATGACTGAGAAATGCGAGCTCAGTAGACAGAAATATCAAAGTAAAGTACGGACAACTGTGCCAGTACCTTTGAAGTTGCTGGCTTCTAAATCGCTTCGAATGGAGTTAGTTCTCATGAACCCGTCTTTGTGCTTATATTGCTGCACTGCATTAGAACTCTCAGAATAAACTTCGGCTGACATTGGCTACCACTTTAAAAATTCTTGTAAAGGGTTTTTCCGTTTATATTTATATAAAAACATAAAATTACAAATAGGTATTTTTAATTTGTAGAACATGGATATTCACATTTTTATTGTAATTAAATATTGCAGAGACATTTTTATAGTTTTAATTCAAATGTATTAATATGCCACTGATGTTCTATGTCTAGTATGTTATGTTTACACAACTAGTACCGAATTCTTTCGACCACTGCACTGGCCAAGGTATCTGATGAATATCCATACCAATTTGGCTTAAGAAATGTGGAAATACAGTAATGAAAAAGTGTCGGAGAGAAAAAAAAATCTGCTGAAATCACTGTACATTCTTAGGGACAGCCCTAAAGTGAATGGTGAACACTAAAAGCTGCCTAAGCCGAATGTGGAAAGGCACACAATGCAGAGAGCGACAGCTGTGTGGACTACTTGAGCTATACAGACCAGATTCATTACATGCCATGAGTAAAAGTTGCATTATCCGGTGCAAGTTCGAAGTACATTGGGGTGTAGTCGCGACAAACAAAGAACCGCCTCCCTAGTTTTTTGTTAGTATGTTATGTCTGCCTGCAGTTCTGGAGATCTCGCATTCGAATCCTACAAGGTCAGTTGCCTGGGTAAGAAAATTTCCTTAGTTTTTCTCTATCCTGAAACGATGAATGGTAGGTAACTATAAGCGTTATGAGTTCGGGCTCATTAGTACTCATATTTATTAACGGTTTCGATATATATTATGAGAGACGTTAAACTGAAACACAAAAAGACTAACAAACGGTCCTCAGGCGCAGTTTTACTTTCTACAGATAACGAAGTGTAAGTTTTACAAGAGCTTCCTGTAAGTACACAATTGGTATAAGTACCGAACTACTACTTTTTGGGTTGCGGTTGTTTAAATTCTTCTCCTTGCACCTGAAGTTTGCTTTTTCTTGGGTGCATCCTTTCCCATTTTCCATTATCGGAAAAAGGGCCCTCATACTTGGAAACTGGTTGTAGTAGAAATCGGTGGTGAAGGATGGGAATAATGAAATCATTCATTGGGTTTCAGTCCAACAGAAGGACCTCTCACTTGGAATTTCCCTACTGCTTTCATCGCGACAAGCAGAGCAGACAATACCAAAGAAAAGTAATTCATTAATTTAAGTTAAGGAAAAAATGTCAGTTTTAAGCTGATATCACGAGTCGCTTACTCTGTCTGTTCTATATAGCAGAAAACTCTGCTAGCTGGATAAATCTGAATTTCCAAGTCAAATTTACCATCGGCGTCGGAGTGGATATGATCCAGACTGGTAGTTTTGAACAACATGACGCTTCAATCAAAAAGAGTGTGTGCAAATAAGAAAACAGTAATCTGGTGCAATCTGCGAAGTGACTTCACTTCTCCTCTCGTAAGTAACGAGAAGATAACACTAATTTGACATATTTTGCTTCCGTAAGGCATAAAATGGTCGATTACTCCAATAAAGTACAAACCGAATATCTGCTCTTAACCTCTTTGGAACCAAACCAAACGGGAAAGTAGGTCTATGAACTAAAGGAAGAACAATTTGCCGACTTGCAGATTTTTTCATGTGAACCACAAAAGTTATGAGACGCAATATTTTAACGTAAATGTCTAGGGGTAAGGTTCCACAACTGAGATGAAAGTAGCTTGTCCAAGGGATGGTACACCCTTTGACAAAAAAAAGTCACCTTCAGATTCAACGTGTCGATCGTAGCACTTCTGGGACTCTCATAAACGCTGTATTCACAACGCGTATGCAGCAACAGGCACACTGCATTGGGTGCTTTGCCTGTAAACGTAATGGTCACAAATCATAAGCATCCGGAAAGGAAATATTAGGGTAGATTAGCGATGGCCGAGAGTTTTAGATAAGCTCCTGGGCACAAATTGGGGAAAAAAAAAAACCTTTAGTACACACATGATAATATACCGTCCAATTTCAATGGACTATTAGGATTTTAAGGCTTATGCTAAAAAGGACTAAAGTAATGGAAAAATAATTATTATTATTGTTATTATTATTTTAAAGCGAAATAAAGGAAATTTATGCATTCATTTTAGGTTTTCACTTAAAAATATTTATTAATGTGGCGCGCATTGTAAAAGAAGACGATTAATTTGAAACTTGCATTTGAATATAAATGCCATAAAATTCAAATGCATACTATCTATTAAAACACAATTACATAGTTATCATACATTAAAATTAATTTTAGTTGTAAAACTAGCAAATAAATGAAAATTCAACAATAACTTGGATTCGAACCCAAGTTGTTCTAATTAATAGTCATGTGCTTTAGTCCATTGAGCTATCAAATCACACGGTCCGAATAAAATCATTTTCTTCTGTGGCATATCTTGAAAATAAACTGAAGGCGACGTTAGAGCGTGTATTGTGGTCTTAACTTATCAAATGCTTCCGTTAGGGCCGTTGCTCATTTCTTTTGTCTGGGGATGTGACAAAATAATCAGCCCTCTCTTGAACGCAAAATTCTTCTAAGTCCCACTCGTTACAGCGCGCGATTCACAAGGTATCCAGCAATGCTGTGTAACTATTGCAGCAGTTAGCAGTTGTGTTATATAGTATGTATTAAAGACGGTGACTAGTGCGTGTTTGTTCCCTTAGATCTGTGGCAGATGGCCTCCCAGCATGAAACACTTTATTTAAATAAACTTTTGTAACATATTACGACAAATTAGTTTCGAAATATTGTTTCCCATACACAGTAAGCTTTAACGTTAACATATGGTATTATATTTCCTTCAGTACCTAAATGGATATACTGCACACGCTTTCCCTGCACATGCACGAAGGACAAAAGATGGCCAGTGGACAAAACTTCAAAAAGGCTGTAAAGTTGTAGCCTCTCGTCCACACTATTGTAGAAATGTGATAGCATCTATGCCGCGAAAATTGAGGGCAGCCACACATTCTAAGGGTTCATACATCCGATGTTACTTTGTGTTTATTTCTACTTTAAAAGATTTTTTTTTCCGTTTTTGTATTTATTTAGTTATTTCTAAAGAATACGTTAGTTTGTGATTACCTTTTTGTGTGTGATAGGTAATACCATAAAACTCAAATGATCGTTAAAATAAAATATGACATTAAAGCAACATATTCTACATACACTCTAACAGAAACAAACGATAAAGTATAAAACAAAAATATATAAAATAATTTATCATTGCATTAGACATTATTGAACGACCTATACCTATAGATTTAACGTTGACCCGTGCAAGATATTATTTCGATAATTCTGTTTCCATCAAACTTGTTATTAGAAATTCATATGGGAGAAAACGTTGATTAACATAGCTTTCTTTTCTGTGAGGGAGCTTCTGTTTATTTGCATAGATTTGCAAACCAAGCTAAACAACGGTTCAGGAGAAAAAAATAATTATATTGCTATACTATAAAGTTTATGTAATACATAATATAAAACATATAATCTAAGCAAGCCGAAATAATTAAGATGAAACGGTATCAATAATCCCCAACTATAGCGCAATTTGCATTTTTAATCAAACATTTTTATTTAGAATGGCCTTTGTAAACGTAACTCCGGTACATATAAACGATAGGTGACGGTATCGCTGTCTTTCTCTGCTTTGTATCGTTTTATTTTATCTTACTTGGGACTTTTTGTGGGAATCTTTATATTATTTTTCCAAATTGAAACTTAAACTCAGTACTATTTTACACAACATCCATGATTTACCTATATAAATTTGGATATTCTTTGCACGAACTACAATATGATATATCAGTTTTCTTTCTTTAACGTAGACTTGTAGAAGTTTATTTAAATATATTTCATTATTTGCATAACTTTTCATACACATTAAAATTTTGTTTCTATCCTGGCTGTGAATATCTTGCTTCTAGAAATGTATTGTTCTTGCAGGATTTTTTTCGCTCTCTTGTATTAAATACGTAATCTCGGCACTTGCTAATGGAGAGCTAGGAGTAACTTTGTTCCCACGGGGGCTCGAGAGCAATTTGGCTGATATGAGGCTACTGCGCATGCAAAATATTTCATGTCAACCCGGAAGCACAAGAGTAGTCTCTTGAATGAAACATGGTCTACCCTAAAGTGCACACGAACTTCGAGTTGCCAAAGAAGTGCGAGATAGACCACCTCAGTTCAATAAAAGTTTTGTGAAAGTTTCACAGCACATGTAGTGATATTTCTATTACTGGCGCAACAATTCGCACGAGCCAGAGGCTTTCGACACTAACTATTTCAAAATATAAAATAAAATCAGCAGTTTGAGTTGTGCAGAGAACTTTGTTTCTGTGAATTGATAAGTTACAGTGTCTTATCAGTTAAATATTCACCGGAGAAGAACAATACCATCCAGCAGATATCGAAAAAGCAGAAAGAGTCATCTCTTGAAATCTCAACCAATGAAGAATTATTTTCAGCCCTTAAAAGTATTTTAGTATATGTAGCAATTTTCTGTACTCAATATAATATAAAAACAGTTCTTTTCTCACATATGCAAGTTGCGAAACACACAATGAACCAAATAAAAATATTAAAAGAAACGAAAAGAAAGAGAATAACATAAAAATCCAACATTTTAATTAAATTAAAACAAACTCTGGTTTACAATAATATATGCTGATTCAAGATTTTTCTTAAAATAATCTGATGATAAATATTAAAGACCATCGCCATTAATTCATGTTATGAATTGTTATTATTTTCAAAAATTTATAGTTTAAGTACTCCTAATAAATGTTTTTTCAGGTTCAATAATATATCGTACACCATTGTTTGCTTATAAACCAGTAGATCTAGGTTTGATTGTTATCGATACATATTGCCTAATAGATTCAGAAATTGCTATAAAGACTTTAGGCGGCAGCTTAGTAGGGGCCTCCGGGCATTTTATTCTTTCTTTAATGCAAAACAAATATTACTGAAATTGCCAAATTAATTATAAACAATCGCCTTATTTTATTAAGTATAAGTATTTTCCTAAAAATTACTACATTAACATGTAATATGAAGCGGTTAAGAGTAAAAATACATATTATTCGGATGGATGGATAGGAGAAGATAGGTAGGTGGATGGATTAGAATTTCCCAACAAAGGTCTCTAGGCTAAAGCTATTGCAGACACACAATGTTTACATATTGCTCAATATGTAGGTAGAATGAAGTGCAAATAAAATTCATAATCAATTAGAAATAAATACGAGCAAGAGAGAAATAAAGAATAAAGCAGAAAGGATAGTACAAAAGTAGGATTACTGGGTGAGAGATCTTTCAAAGCGAGTGTGTAACTTCTGCATTTGTCATACAAATAAAAATATTCACACTTTAAAATGTCTTAAACATAACAGCTAATTTGTAAAGAGTTGTTTAGAAAAACGATTAAATATATTATTGTTTATCGCTAGCACTGATCATCACGGTCAGAGTGGAAAGTTTCAGCAGGTAGAACACCAGCAAAAGATCAAGCGACGTATTACTTGAGAGTTTCTTGCGGTCTGGAGCAGGTTGGCTATGCGGCTCGTACTTAGACTAGTTCTCTATTTATGACTGGAAAGTCATTATTTGTTTGTTCTGCTTTTCAATTTAAATGGTTTCGGTTAGAGTATGACAATCACTCCTCGTTATTGTCCCTGGCTTCTAGGCAAACGGGGAGATAGGTGTCCGTCTCGGGCGGGAGTCTTTACAGCTTAACGGTAGAGGGAGAGAAAGTGAGCCGGGTAATAAGCGCTGCTGGTAGTCAGTCAGTTTAAATACACAGACAAAAGAGGCAAGGTCCTCTGACGATCATTTGTTTTTTTACTGTTAAATAACAAACCAAATTATGAATGAATAGTTATTTCTAAAAGACACAAACAACACTAACACTTAACATGTCTCCATTATTTCACAATTAATCAAATACTAAATTCTTATTATATTGCCAACGAACGCTATATTTACTTATTTAACAAAAGCTACCTACTGTTTCCAGCCCCAATACACCCAAACTGTGTAAGACCGAACCATAATCAATTTCATTACTTCCATTCTTATTCTCAAAATAATTTTTTTCTAAGTCCCTTTATTTAAACTTTCTTCTCCTGTAGTGTTTATAATCTTCCTGCACCATTTATCTCTAATTTGACCCAAGTATTCTCCCATCATTTTTATATTTTTATCTCCTTTGATTCCTAATATCTTCCTCCCTCAAATTTATTCCATTACTCTTTCCGTATCTGTAGTCTTCACTACTTCATTTTCTCACGCATAATATATTACGGTATTCATCATCATGCACAGAATATTCACTCCCACAGGTTTTTCCCAGTCCTCTTACCATATCTACCCCAAGCAAAACCTTGTCTCCTCAATTTATCATAAATTTCTAGATGCTTCTCTCTCCCCCAAACTCTTGTTATCTATGGATAAAATACCTTTAATTCTATTTACTTCTTTCCAAAACTCCCTACATCTATATTGCTCATTTACCCAATAATCCCCTATAACAAAATTTTCAAAAATATCTTGGGTTTCAAGCACCCATTCCCTTTTCCATTTAAACTTATCTTGTACATGAGAAATTCGTTGATAATCTACCCATTATCTAGCATGTTTATTATATATATATAGCTTACCTCACTTTATTAGTTGACAATTCTACTAAAACTACATTATTAGGCGACATTACCCAGTATTAATTTACAAAATGATCTATGTATTAAATCCAACACTTTCCAGCTATTATCCCCATACATCATTTTTGCCTCCACCATAGTGTTGTACATTTGCCACTTATTTCTGGTATTTTCCTTAAACATGCCCTTGCAGCTTCCATACACATTTTCCTATGACTAATATTAGCTTTCTCTAATCATTCAAATTACCATTAGCACTTGACCTCACCCAAGAAAATCAAATTAATTATTCCCACCTGGGTCCTGAAGGACGCCTAACGCACATCATCCTCCGCAATGCTTCCAACGAAAAATTATCGAAGTCTCGAAAGCACAATTCAAACACTTCTTTGTCAGAGTTTCTAAAAGACGTGTTCCGTATTTTCTATATCGTGAATTTTCCTGAAGGGAAGTCATCTGCGCAACACGTTCTTTTACTGATTACCATGTGTCAATACTCTCAACATTATATGACTCTCCGCTTGATACGTTGACGGATAGAACAAAAAAAATCCACTCCCTGCAGTCGAGTTGCTCCCTCCATGCGATTTCTCTATATCCCACTTGCCGTCATATATGACAGCCTGGCAATAAACTTTTTTTGTTTTTCCTCTTTCTCTACAGACTCCTGGGGCGGATGTTGTTAAATAATCAGTTCGACTTTTTTACTTTTAAGTTTAATGTCCTTCATGTTCATGTTAGTAATTCTGAAAATGTCTGCAGATTCATGTTCTCAATGTATTACGGCTACTTCCAAGATCAAATTATTACTGAAAAAGGTCCAGCTATGCTCTCTAGGTTTATATTCACATCAAGGATCATCTTCCTCAGTTACAGTTGGTGTTTCACACTGCTAAACAAGAAATCTATGACTTCTAACTGTACCGTTTGTTTTTAAGGTTAGCTCTCTCTCTCTCTCTTAAGCAGCCGATATTTAACATATGACCTCTCCCGATGCTATTACAATCTTATGGCAACGCACACTTAATTTTGCAACAGCCCTACTCTGATTTAGTGATGTTAGGCAGTCACCCCTGCAGTTACGAAGTTAAGATACCGCCTAGTCTTGTCTTCAACAATAAATTTAACCTCAAAAATCAGCATTTACACACCAGTTAACGTCTCACTAAAACGGTTGATTGATCCTTAACACCTTCCTCGTGTTTTTTAATGCCTAATCTATTTGTGTGTTTGTTTTCACAAGATTGAACTTCTTCTGTGGTGTCTGTGTTCCGCCAAAAACTGTCAACGAAGTCAAGACTTGTTAATTTTCTTTGTAGATCACGCAGCTCCTGTATGTATCTTCTCAGTATTGTGAAAATGCTCGCCTGTTTAATGTGAGAATAGTGTGTGTGCCGGGATGAATGTTTAGGTCTATATAAGAATACTAAAAGCATTATTTAACTTATCAATTTTAATTTGCTCAGATGTTGTCTGTTAACATACATTTTATCCTTTTAAATCCTATTTGGTGCATTATAATTAGAAATTATCCAAATATTTTTATGTTGTAGCAAATATTTTAGGCGACAATTTTTATGTTTGTAAATTTTGTTTCTTAATAATTTTTGTTTCTTCGTTTACTCTTCTTAGATGAGTTACCTTCAGGAAGTCGCTACTTGCCCTAAGTGAAAATGCTTGTGGTCTCTCGCAAGCTAATCTCCGCCCTTTTGGGGCGGGAGTGAATATATCGTTCAGGTACGTGTTCTGTTTGCTGTATGCCTGGGACGTTAGTTTGTTTCGTCTTTAGCCAATTGAGTCACTTTTTAATTTTACTACTACTTCTTCTATCCTGTGTTACTGGAGTACCTACTTTGTCTTGTTTATAATCCTTGCTAGTAATTTGCGTTATGGATTAATTGTTAAAACTATTTTGTAGATTTTGTTGAGAGCCATTATAACTAGACAAGTATTGATGTATTTATTATCCCATCATAGGCACATAGCATAAATGCATGTAAAAGCATCTCGCCTCATGCCTTGAATCCCGAACCTTCTACGCAATAGGGTTTACTGTTGGAAGGCCATTATCCAAGGACTTCCCTAATGGCACTAATTAACATTAATAAGGTGTGCTGACCATCTCTTGACGAAAGTTTAGCTTTTATCTCTAGTCGAGCAACTGTTTCATCTCAGCAATAATATAATAACCACAATAACTTATCGAAATCATGCCTAACACATGTTTTGGGTCTTAGGCAGCACACGACATATGGACAACATATAAATATATCAAAATTCACCATACTGAAGACCGGAATCTAAACCAAGAACAGTCCGTAATAAATATAGGCACTATGGCCGGAAAATATATTTAAATTTAGCTCTCACACACAATTTTGAAACTTCTACCGTCAATCGTTTGGGCTTTATTAAGTTTCAAAAGTTTGCCGAAAGAGAAAGAGGAACATATAGAAGACCTTATTTCTCTCACAATCTACTTTAATAAAATGTTCAGATATCGGAATAAAGGTGGCATAAACTTAACCCAGTTCCTTACTATTGCCAAAGCCTAGAGTCTTTACCGAACTCAATATAGACAATGCTGTGTGGCTGGACGTATCTACCCAATGCACGAATTTCTTACCTGTGTTCATGAAAGTTGTTAACATACTCACAGAGACAAATTATGTCAATCATAAGCGCGTTTTAATTATATTTACACCTTATTGATTTTAAAACGATAATGCAGCAGAGCAAGAGGAAATATTGCGGTTATGGTCCAGTTCTCCGCAATTTGTGCCAACTAAACGCAAATTTTCAAATTAAACGAATCTACATAATAATTTGACTTCGTAAGGAAGTCTCTGTATAAAATAGAGTAGATGTCATTATCTGATATTCAGTGCAAGTTAACATGAATGAAAGTTTGCGAGTTCCGTTACTCTGAAGTCGGCGGAATATTAAAACAGTTATTAGTGCGCGCCCAAACAAGGGAAGCATTTTCTTCATATCCACCAGACACTAGAAGATTAGGATTTTCACATTTCATTACAATCAAAAAGATTTTTGGAAAAATAGGTACACACTGTTGAGAACGATGGAGATGGGTGTACAGGGCAGTTGTTAGGGCAACTATGTCGCACGGGACCAAAATTTGGGAGTGGGAAAGAACACCGGGGAACTGAATCAGGTATAAACGCAGTTTCTAAAACGACTGCTACAAGTAGGGAGGGGTACAACAAATTGTGGAGTTCTTGACGAGTTTGGTATCTTTAACGAAAGTGTAAAAAATTTAAAAATAAGAACAATTAAGTACTGGTTAAGAATAATACGGGGGGATCAAGCACTTCTAGCAGTCTGTCCGAGGGAGCAAATAAGGGAAGGGTGGGATACGGCTGGGCATCAAGAATAAGAAAAGGCTTAGACAAAATTGGATTGAAGTATATTTGGTTAGGGGGAGAGGACGTTACACGAAATAGTTGGAAAACAGTTGACAGATATTTGTGAGACATAGATAGGCAAAATACTGAGTTTCAATGCGCAGAAAATGTATCGCTTAACCTGCAGGGTCAAATAGATCAGGTGTGGGGAGGGGGGATTATCTAGATGTCCGTAGAAGAGAAGAAAGATTAAGGCTCAGATTAGGAGCTTGGGAAGGAAATAAAACAGTTCATGCTCTCGGGGAAGAATTTGCCCACTGTGCGAAGAAAGCGATACTTGGAGGCATATTCTGGCAGAATGCAGGGAAAGAGAGATTTAAAGAAATGAGCATTTACCTCCAAAATTTCTGAATTCCAACAGAAGTTTGAACTTTTGCCTAAAAGTCAACACTGTTAACGCGCCTTATATATATATACACACACACAAGTCGGGAATATTTCTAGAGAAGACGCTAACGGCTATAGAGAAGAGATGGAGGTTGGAGGGTGAGTATAGGGAAAGGGGCAGAGGTAAGGGTTCTATTTATGTTTGTATAGTATACAAAATTAAGTATATCGGTGTTTATATATATATATATATATATATATATATATATATATATATATATATATATATGTGTGTGTGTGTGTGTGTGTGTGTGTGTGTGTGTGTGTGTGTGTAGCTCTGTATGTACAAAGATATACAAAGTTAATGATAGCAATTAATGTTATCTTTTTTGCTTTGTGTGTGTTATATATTTTGATTGTTTTAAAGAACTGTATTTTTTTTGAATTATTTATTTACGGACGCTCTTTAACAGCTCAGGTCATCAGCATCCCATTCAACCCAGGGCGTGAAAAGGCCGACAAATTTTGCTCAGAGACCTCTTCTTTCAGGCTTGAGGTTCTTTTTCGTGCCGTAAATGTACGACACGGGACCCACGGTTTTACTTCCCTTCCGAAGGATGCCATACTTAGGATTTTTACGCCCCGAAAAAATCCATCGGTCCTGGCCGGGTTCGAACCCGCGATCTTGGGTTTAGGAGGCAAGTATGGTAACCACTACACCACCAGGACCGACATAAGAACTGTATTGGCATGTACTGCCGTAAGGTCCACGAGACAATTATACTTAACTGTTGTGTACTTTAAAACTATTACATTTTTTTTTAATTGGTTTATTTACGGACCTCTTTAACATCTCAGTTCATCAGCGTCCCGTTCAATTCAGGACGTGAAACAGCCAATTGTGCTCACAGGTCTCTTTTTTTTCAGGCTTGAGGTTCTTTATCGTGCCGTAAATGTACGACACGGGACCCATGGCTTTACTTCCCTTCCGAAGGAAGCCATACTTAGGATTTTTACACCTGAAAAAAGTCATCGATCCTGGCCGGTTTTGAATTCGCGATCTTGGGTTTAGGAAAAACTGTTACAATTAGTCTGCTATTGTTACTTATGTTTAATGCTCCTTTGGCATTTCCGCAAGAGTGTGTCACGTGTATGCAAATCTATGATATAGTACTTCTGACGCTATTCTGTTTGACACAGGATTTTCATATTTTGCTAAACAAATACATAGTGGATGATGACAAACAATGCCATGCACTCTAGGAGAGTTCATGTCACACAAGTGCTTCAGACTGTCGTGGCGAAAATCTATCCAACATCACAATTGCACAAGTTTCTAACAGAGTGTTTTTTAAACAAGATAAATAACTCACGCACCTCTATCGCGAGATCACAAAAATCTTACTAAAACTAAACGCATAAATAGATTTCAGCTTGAATGTCCAAGACAGTTGCACCAAATCAGGATGAAATTCGTAAGATTTTAAGTGAAATAGCTCAAAGATGGGTTCTAGGAAAGAGGTCATTAAGCTTATTCATACACCTGCAACCGCAGTTGTATTGAACTTATCTGTGTCGCTTTCTTCACTGGGTTTTATATCCTCCCATTTGCACAACTAAGTTGTGAATATTACTAATAGACATATGACAAAATGGTTCTAGACGTTTTAACAATTTCTCGGTTTGTTTTCACTGAAAAGACAGTTTTTGTTTATAGTGGCATACACTTAATAACTATGCTCATGTGAAGAAGTGTAACAATATTTTTATAATTTTAATAGTCTCAGAAAAGGCATTAGATAAAAGTGTTCTTTCAAGCAATACATTGGAGCACCTGAATAGAACTGAATCTGGAAACTTTGTGCGACGAGAATTTCCTTCTTCTGGATATTTAATAGAAAAGTAAATTACAATATGGCGGTGATAGGGAAAGAGGAAACTGAAGAAAATCGCCACAGGCTCAAAATGAAAAAAAAATGTATATCGAAACGAGAGGAAACAAAGGTCAGTTTTTGTTGCTGTGTTAGGGCTAACATGTACGAACCATGCAACCAGAATATCTCGGGGTGGTTCTGTATAACAAGGATAGCATTTCATAAACTGACGTAATTTTTGGTGTATTGAATGCTCTTGGTGTTACCAAAAGTTTTTTTACATTAATGCTCTGAGTCAAACTCCAAAAACATAATTTTACGGAAAGAATAAAATAAAGTTGACATTTTTGTTTATTTAGTGAAAACTCGTTTATTTATGAAAATAATATATTGAAATATTTCCAAATATAGAAAAAGTATGTCGGAAGATAATTATGCATATATATTTATAACTGTATTGAAAATTCACACTTTTCGGAGACAATCTTATCCGATTGTTAACTGCGCCAGATAACGTTTCATTAGAAAATTATACTATACTGATAAAATTAATTTTATTAACAAGAAACTTATTGAAAAAAGGGTGAATAAACGAACATTGCGCATCTAGTAATAATTTTACAGAACTGATTATTATATAGTGCATATTACCATATTGGTCACTGAAAAAGTTTTATTGTAAGAACAAAATATTGTGCATGACATAATGAATAAACACGTTCAATACTGAGCAATGCATACATAACGATGTTATAATACTGAATACAAATATTTTATATACTTGTTTATAGAAGTGCTTACTGACATTTATTGGAGAATAGTAAATTACGCCCATTGTTTGATCACAATACTTGTATTAAAACTAATATTAGACACGCTACTACATAACCATATTTATCCCACGTCTGATTCTTCCTCTCCATAAAAAAAAAAAACTGTTTTAGAAGGAATGGGATTATTTGTCCACTTTAGGGTCTTTCAACTCTTTCAATTTTTCTGCTTTCAATTTGATCAATCCATGAATTTTTTCTTCAGTCACATATTATATTCAATTGAAAAATTCCGAGATGCACTTCTTTGTATTGTAAATTTAAAGAGTTCTTCAGCGGTCAGTATGCGTGTTCCTTGTCTATAGCTCTGTATTGAGCTATCCAACGCAATTCCCAATAGTATAAAATTTCTTATTTTTATAACTGATATCTGGAAGTCTTTGAAGTCATAAATATATTTCTGCTGCACTTCGTGACCCGGTACTTTCCTTGCTTTGACCACGGCTTACCAAGTGGAAGGATCGAATACATCACCACATGGGCGTGAGCAGTATCGCACTCCAGGTTGTGTAGGTTTTGACATACAGCCCTTTCGTGTCTTTATCTCTGACTCTCCATTAGTTTCTCAACCAGATGCAGGAGAATTTTCATCTGCTGTTGGCTGGTCTTCTTCCGAGTCAGACGAAAAGGTCTCTGATAAGAAATTGAACAGTAACAATGCAGGTTTAATAATAATAAATGCACCTTACCAGTGGGCTTGAGGCACCATGGCATGTACAAGATGGGCTTTATCTAGTGATGGGCAACAACTGCTTCGTGCATTATTTTGTTTCGCGTATTATGTTCTGGGTAATGCGTTTCCTAAGGCTAGGAATTTACCTCTGCTATAAGCGATACTAATTTCTATTTTTCTCTCATTATCATAATCCATTAGAAATCTCACATAATACTGATCTGCATGCGAAGCAATCCTAAACCTGGTATATCAAACTTGCCGACTAGTGCTGCTATTTGTTAACAGTCAATTTTCAACAATGTACTGTGACAATAACTGACAATTGTTAAAGTATTAAGGCATTGTAACTGCAATACATTAGCAAGTAAAGGCCACAATTTCTATTTAATAAATACCGTCAACAATAAATCCAGCGTTAACTCCGCGTGGTTTAGTAAAATGTTACAGTCAAACACTATCTCCAATTTAAACCTTTGAAACCAACCAAAACGTTATCTCTACATTTTCTTTAACTACGGGGAATATCGGAATAACAATTTAGGGGTTGAAAGCACTGGTACATGTTTGTGATAATAAATCTGCTTTAACTGGAAAAAAAATTGTTAAGTGTTAACGTTGTCTGACTCTAAGCCCTTGGAATATTGATTGTTCTTGTACTTCTTTGATTGCCGGAGAAAATCGCGTCGTAAGAGTTTGACAATGTTTCGCCCATCTTCGTATCGACGTTTTTACTGGGCCACTGGAAACCAAAGAAGGCGTGAGCTTGTGGTTTCATATAAAGCCGTTTTCTTTCTTGGTTCTTCTATTTTGCAAGTTCTACTTACGCTGAAGAAACAATCGATTAACAATTTGATGGAATAAATTGGCACCCCATTTACCGAGGTGGATGCCAAGTGTTTGGTACTCTTTACTCAAACTCTTTAAGATTGTTTACACATCAAGCAAAATTTTGTTTCGAAGTAAATCATAAACAATATTCCTATAGAAAAAGCCTTACATCCAGTGATCCAAAATGACCAACACTGCGGTGGGGGACTGTATGAATCGGGCTAAATACTACGTTATCCTCGGGTCTTACGCCACTCAAGAATTTAAACAGCACGGGTCTAATTATAAAGTAAATTCTTAACGATTTCTAAAGGGCAAATATTAGACCTAACTTTCTATTTCACAACGAATGTTTATTGATTATCCGTAGGTACGCTCCTGCTATCAAAAAAAAATTCCAAGTGATCAAGTTTCAAATAATAATGATATTCATACATTACTAGTATGCACGCGCTTAAAGGATAGCATACATCAAGGTATCATTCTAATGCAAATTTCCCTAAGCAGATGCCAGAAATGTGTGAAAAATTAAGGCAGGCGGTTCTAGCATCTGCTTGTCAGACATGGGTGAGTGTATAATTTTAAGTGCATTATAATTTGGCTTTATGTGCTAAATGGTAATTCTGTTTGAGAATGCCTTTGAATGATACACCGGGAATAGTTTAAGAGGAAGTATCACCTGTCAAGCTTAGCTGGTTTCGTTTAGAGTGCTCTACCTAGGGCAGAGCTCACAAATTAAGGCGGCTTATCACGTCATTGTGTTGAAACCTTTCTTGTCAGGGATAGGTGAAGTTACAGCTCGGGGCTACTTACTGGTGTATCCAAAGGGCCTCACAGCGTCCTCGAGGAGACGATAGATTACGTATCTACGCGGAGCTCTATGATCGTAGAGCCCCAGAGCATTTCCTAACCATGTCAACGATGAATGTTGATGTAGGAAGCGAGCAGGTCTTAGCTCTCTGTTCTACAGGCATTGCATTTTGCGGATTATGAACGCAGCCATAAAGAACCAAGGTCGTTATTATTGCACCCGTACATTCGGGGTTGTGTGGAAAATATAATTGCCGGATAGCCGCTTGTCATTGTTGGACTTTGGTCGTAATGTGTTGACGGAAAACGAGTTTCTGGTTGCTCTCCGCAGCTGACCCGCCAGCGATGCCTGCACGAAATCATACCGAACGGGTATTTATGGCCTTTACCAAGAGAACAGCAAAACTCTTCTCGGGGTTAATGACCATCATTTTTCACCCCATCTATTGTTGGCTAGGAGTTGCCTTGGTAGTTGCCTGCAGGCGTAGTACATGTTTCTGTTCTGGGAGAAAATGAACAAGTCGGCTGCATTTTGGCATGAATAGTGCTTGGATATATAGCGAATGCGGCTACATAAGCTGCCAAGAGTGTGTGTGTGTGGGGGGGGGGCACGGTGCTCTCCGGCACTCCCCCGCCAAGAGCCGGTTGCACAAACTTCTCTCTACTTTTACCGAAAGCTGTCCAGTAGGGGGCTGATATAGTACTTTAAGTATCAGATATTTGGATGCACATTTTCTACATCAAATACCTAGGTTTCTAAAGGAGTTTCGAATTTTCCACATACAATATCACGCATTGTAATGCACTGTTACATCAATGCGGTGTCTCTTTATAAACAGCTAATTTGGAAGATTGAACGGGGAAACCATGCTTGTCAACACTAAAATGAGCAAGGTGCAGTTTAAAACATGTATACATTTATTAAATGGCGTAAAACTATAACTTTTTGTGATTGTGAAAAGAAAATTTTGGCCAGACTTATTTGCTGCGATTGGAATGGTCAGCAAATTGCAGACAATAAAGCTGCTCAAATTTTGGAGATACGAAATAGGCAAATATTCCTTTTTATGTATGCAATTTAAGAACTTCATAAAAATGTTTTCCAAAATATTTTAAATACGAAATAATAGCACGAAGAAATATATTTCGTTAGAATTGAACTTGTAATCGTTTATTCACTGCTTTAATGTGTTTAAGTCTGATATGTTAATGATTTGCAATTATGAATAAATAGTGCACTTTTAGCACATATACCTACCTATTCATGGTGCTTTAGTGTTTAATGCCAGCAAATATATGATATACTGCGACTGCGGTAGAAAGGCTACCAAAAATGACGATGAAAAAAAAGTGTGTGTGTGTGTGTAAAGCAATTTTATGTTTTTACACAACAGAAATCGAAATAAAACAATTAATAAATGCTTCATCGAGCTTATTAACCAGCAAATTTGAACCATTAGTAGTGGGAGTTAACCTAAAGCGAAAATTTAAAAATCACTTTAGTGGCCTTGAGTATCGTTTTTCCCCAACGAAACTTGGTATATGCCGTTAAAATAAAATAAACCAACCACAATCAAGAGTGTCTCAAAAGCAACGCAGTATTTAATTTTATAAAATAAACCTATAATTGGCAAAGTTGTGACATATTTTGAAAGAGTAAACACCCCGATTAAATATGAAAAGTAATATCCGGTAAATGTCCTCCACGTTTCATAAGACACTCACACTCTCTTTTGACAAAATTTGCAATCACACATTTTCGCAGACTGTTGTTGCAATAGTACGTCGGATTTCTCTTTATAGTTCAGAAATGTTTGTTAAATATTTTCTGTAAATCTTGGACTTTTCAAATTCCCAAAAATAAAAGTCACATGGTGTAAGATCGCATGACCTTTGTGGCCAATTGCGATCATTGTTGCGCGAAATCTGCCGCCCATAAAATTTCTGCTTAACATATCAATGGTTTCGCGCGCTGCATGACACCGAGCGCCACCCTGCTGGAACATCTCATCAACAGCAAAGCCAAAGTCCATGGCTTCCCACTGATGCCACAAAAATGCTGCTATCATTTTGCGATAACGTACACCATTGACAGTTACTGCACTTTCGGGCTCGGTTTCTAACAAGTACGGTCCAGTAATTCCACCACTGCAAATTGCACACCTCATAGCTACTTATCGTTGAGAATAAATTGACCTTTCTTCAATAATACGAGAATTTTCCTTGCCCCAAATGCGAAGAAGTAATCCGACGTACTATCGCAACAATTGACTCAAGTGTGCGGAAATGTAATTGCCAATTTTGTCAAAAGTGTGCGAGTGCCATAGGAGACGTGAAAGAAATTTGACGGATATTTAATCCGAGTGTTTACTCTTTCAAATTATGTCACAACTTTGGCATTTGATGTATAAATATTCATTTTGTACATTTAAAACCTGCGTTACTTTTGAGAAACTCTTTAGTTTCTGAAACACAGCGAAATCAGGGCGAAAGTGAACATTGTGGTCTTTGTTAAGCTTAGAGTAGCAATTTCAGTATTTGTTCAGAAATGTATCTTATAATGTACTCTCGCTTACTCTTTGGGTAAGCGAGATATATTTTGTTTCCTCTTGTTTATATTTATAAAAAATAAACGGCGAGAATGGGTGCGTGTGTTTGTGATATTTTAATGTAGAGGAGATCCATACGGTTGGTTTTGAGTGCAAGAGCTTTATCTGTTTTCCAACTGATATTCCAATTTTTGTTCTTAAGTCGCAATATAGGAATAATAATTCCGTGATATGTAGAAAGTACACTTATTTAGAAACGTAAAATATAAACTTTAGTCTATTCTAATGCTTCAATAGGTTAAAGCAAATAATGGAATAATGAAACGGGATAGAAATTGTAATTACACTATCGGTAATGAGGTTAAGAGAGGCCAATAGCGACAAATGGGTTCAGATGGTAAAACAGCAAGACAGGAGAACAAATCTTTGGTACTCTATAAAAACAAGACACATACCTTCCTTAACCCTTTCGTTTTAAGGCCCACATTAGTTCACATTTTTGGTAGCTGGTAAGAGTACATTAGCTGTGTATCGTGTACAGCAGATCAGGGACTAAATGGCATCTTACCTGTAAACAAAAGAAATACAGTTAGTCATTGAGCTACCTAACATGACGAATTTGCACCTAACTGTATATCACTGTGTTGTATGCCACCTTCCTGCATATTTTATACTGCTCAAAAATTGAGTTGCATTGCAATACTATATATAATTTTTCATAATTACTCTAATTCTTTTTACCACTTAGTTTTACTACCTATTATATTTTTTCGTCCTGTCTTTTATTCCATTGTTATTTTTTAACTATTACTTTGTTAACAGATGGCCCATGCAAACCGTGTATGACTTTGTATCCTTTACCTCGCCTTGATAACATTAAGGATAGCTTCATTAAGCCCTCCCTTATTGAAGGATGTTGTAAAGGAAATGGATAGGAGCAACAGAAGGATTGGAAATCACCACTAAAAGCTCCAATGGTCATCTCTCAAAGGGATGGGAACCCCCTTGGGGCAGAGAGTTCTCACAATAAAGTCTGAACTTTAATACTCAAATTGCGCAGTGCTTTTCTCTCTGTCTTTTCCTCGTCTGAGTTATGGCATGATTCTGTTAAAATAATACGATGTGAATTTTATGCTTTCCAGTGATGAACATTATTAAAGTTTATAATGCCCGACTGACAAAGGTTCATCGATACAAAGTAGGAACAGAATGGACATTGGGCCCGACAATGAAATAAATGTGAAGAATGATGGATGTCTACTGGAGTTATGCTTGCACTTTCTGGCGTGTTCACTAAGCATACCTTGAATAGTATGCGCTGTGTGTGGCTCTTAAAATAAAGGGGTCGTAGTTCGAACTTTTAAAAGTTGCTGTTAAGAAAGAGGATACGGTTTTCCAGAAGTTATCTATGTGTGTGGGAGTAAAAAAAAACCATGCTAGAGGTGAAACACCATTGTCCGGTGCTTTAAATTCTGGTATGGCAGAAAAGGTTGCTTAAAGTGGAACTAAAGAACCAAATCGGTTTTAATAAGTGCATGGAGGTTGCGTCAAGAACAACGTGGTGGAAGGGAGATAAATACTTGTATGATAAGACGAGGAATTATTTTAAATCCGGAATTTGATACGAATTAGTTTGACAAAGCTTTATTATTTAGAATCAGTATTTATATGAGGCTCGGTTAATTGCAAATATAAGGTGGGTTTATTATTTCATATTATAATTGTTAATTAATAATGAAAGAAGGAAATACCGTATAATCGGAAGATGATTCCTTAGAATAATTAATAGTAGGCAGTCAATGCATTAATTTGTATTTAAGTGTGATATTCCAGTGTTATATATAATGATACATTAAATATTAATATTGTACAATTCATGCGGCTGATTGGAGAGATAGCTGGTACTACGCAAGGAAGCGGCGAAAAAGTAACGTTATAATTAATGGGATTCTACAAGAGACGGTTGCCAGTTCCCCGAACCTTAAGTTTGAAAATACTAGCTAAACTCAAAGGAGCCAGTGGAGTGGCGAGTGTGAGAAGCACGATTCCCGTGAACCGTCTTGTGGGGACCCCGGAAGCGTTGTTTGTCCACGTGCTTTTAACGAACGAGACTTGAATATAAAGAGATGCTCTGAACATCTCAACACAGTCTTTCGGAGATTCGTTGAGGCTCACTTGCAGTTGTGCATTCATTGGTAAGCACTCACTCCTCATAGAGTTACAAACACACTTCAAATAGCCTCCGGTAATCTTCAACATTCAAACCAACAGTCAGAGGTAAGAATCCGCCATGTAGTGTGCGCTCAATCAGCGGAAGAAGCGAGTTAATGTGGTTCACAAGTTAGTGAATTAACTTAACAGCAGTGTTGTGCCATGGCTATGTATCATTGCAACTCCGGTCATTTTGACCACTTTGCGTCATTTTACTGAAACAGAAAATCAATACTGCTGTCTAAGGATTGGTTTTTCCCCAATAAATGGGAAATGTTCTGACGGTCTAGGTTGCGTCTAACCTGCACGGAGCATATATAGGTCAATGTCAATTGAAGGGAAGCAATTAATCGATTCCCGAAGGCCAGCCGTGTTTTTCCGAAGTATCAAAATAAACACATTCAGCATAGGATCCAAACAGTTCGTTGCATTTACAAGTACCGTCCAATCCTCGAACCCTGCGCCTACGGTTAGCAGAAAACAGCGGAAGTGCCCTGAGAACGGTTCACCGATGAAACGTAGGTAATCGCATACATCTTAATTAAAAATGAACGTTTCAAATTGTGTCACCCAACGCGTGGCTACATCAAGATCTCTAGCTCACAAACATACGTTTCAAATTGTACCGATAGGTGTGGGGCTGCATCAAGATCTCTGGCTCACAAACAAACGTTTCAAATTGTGTCACCCAACGCGTGGCTACATCAAGATCTCTAGCTCACAAACAAACGTTTCAAATTGTGCCGACCAGTATGGGGTCACAATAAGCAAAGCTCACCTACGTAACCTTTCAACATTTACCCACTGCTCAGCATAGGAGTATAATGATTTATTCATTCTCGATCTTAAATTCCACTGTTCTGTTAAACTCACCCCTTCATTCTTCATAATAACTGCTACCTTTGTACACGTCACAGTTCTCTTCTATAATAAAGTATTCCTTATTACCGAGCATATAACATTTAGTAACTTATTAAATGTGTTCATCTCGTTTTACTATTTAGAGACAAAGAGGTATGTTACTCTTTTCATTTCCATTCCCATGGTCTTTGTAATAACTTTCCACTTCTTGATGGCAATATACAAATTGTGTCACAAAGGGTTCAAGACGGAATATTCAGCACCCGTTATGCTATACTGTATCCCTCAGAATAACTTCTAACGCAATTTTTCATATAAACAAATTAATTTCATTTCTATGCGTACACCGGAAGTTGAAAGTGTTAGTTCCGCCTTGAAAAGATATCATGAAACATTGTTAACAGTTGCCTCATTAAGAATATTTCCTCAATGAAATACATTTTAATTTAAATCTTCAATCGCAAATATCTCCAACTCTAAGAGTCTTCAGAAATGCTGTCTACTTTAAGAACATATTTCATAGTAACAAGAGCTCCATATCTCCCTTTCGCTTTAAAATTATTATTTGTAACCTACACTTACACGTGAGCGCAAACACCCCAGTCCCAGCCCCAGATCCCCAGGCTAGAAATTTTGAGAGTTACAGTCTAACGACCGTGCCAGGGAACACACCAAAGGCAAATAACTCCTTAATTGTTCTTGCATATCCCTGTAAGAATGGTTCTTTATGTTTGGAAAATTTAAAATATTTTACATCAGTTTAATATCTAAATTAATTTTTACGGCAGTGAAATTTTAATATCGCTACAAACTCTATAATCTTTGGCAAAGAGTTTAATCAAATTTCAATGTTGGCATTTATTAATTAGCGCTTTCATGATACAGAAAGGAGTCTTGGATATGACCGAAGTTTTCTAGCATTATATACTTCCTGATTTGATTAATATTTATAGTTTTGTGTTTGTACCTGATAGTGAAAGGAGACGGAAGTGATTATGTGCTTGACAATGGAAGTTGTGCCTGAGCTTATTGAGCAGTTGAGGGGAAAATGAAAACCGGGCCCAATGTAAAAAACATGTTAAAAATATGGTGCTGGAGTGCAGGAGCGTGTGGTTTCTATTGAAAATACTAGATTACTTGGAGAACAATCTCGCAGGAAGAATACAGTTACATACGGTTTGGAGCAGGAGATGACGTAGATAGAGGCACAAATTGGAGTGCCATTCCTTGAATATGGCACCATACAGGAGGCCAATAGTTTGTCCATTATAAGATTAAAACTGGCATCATTCGAGACGCCAGATATCTTCGGGGCACAGGCCTAGACATCGTTAAGATTTTCTTATATTTGGCCATTACTTTTAAGATGAAGGGAAGGTGACTTGACAAAGCATAAAGCAGCACATACGTAGCACATATACCTGTAGGTGTGCTGAAAACAGCCTATGGGGCATTGGTAAGATCTTTTGGGGGCAGAAATTTGGGGATGAGAACCTAAGCTCAGTGAGCACATGTTTTATGAAAGGGAGGAATAGCGAAATTAAGAGGCAATTCCCGGCTCACGGGAATGTAAAATCAGAGTACAGAAGTACTGGTTTGCGAATTATGCACGGGAACCAAATTAAACTACGGCATTTTGTTACCATAACCAGCTGGGAAGGGAGGGAACATGACACGGGCATCCAAATTATAAATGGGACTAGAAACAATAAGGTTGGATTCCTTTTGGATAGAGGGCTAGGGCAATAGTAAGAGCCCATGGAAGAGGATTAAGAAGCGCTGATAGGCAGCAGACAATGCAAATGGATAATTTCTCTGGAAGTACAATCGGGGCTAAAATTTGAGTGGAAGATGGAGCAGCACCAAACTCACTATAGGCGGAGGCATAGCGCATATTTTAGATCACCGTAGAATTTTAGTGGAGAATTTGCCCCATCTATGAGGAGAGGGAATCATGGACACACATTCTGCCTAAATGTAAAGGTACTTTTCCCCCAATTCTCTGCTGGCAAGGAAGGGGAGAAGAGATTAGGTAAATGTGTGATGAAAATGAGATAGTCCAGGCCTGAAAAGACTGATAACTGGGTCTGCGGAGAAACAAATTGATTGAACAGCATTCATAATGGGATTTCTTTCTATTGTATATACATTTTTAATATCTTTAAAGTTCATGTTCTTATATTTCTTTTTAATAGTTATTTTATTTATTTTTATTTTTACTTTAACTTAATTATTACTGAATATACGTGTCATAACTTATTTTAAAATGTTTAGTCCATTATATTCTAACAAATCAAAAGTGTCAGGTGTATTATAAAAGAATGTGTGGTCCATTGTTCCCATATGGGCGTTGGTTCCATTGTAATACTTGCTCTACTGTTATCACCACCACTCACCACCACCACCACACTACTAGTTTTATTTACACCCTGGCCACTTCTAACTTGTATGGCTCATATCAGCACATCATGTTACCGAGAATTGCTTTAACGTGAGCAGCGTCAATAGGTTCATTTAACAAAATAAATGTTTATTATCGCGTAAGAACTAAAAAATTACCTAAACTGATTGCAGCTGGATTAGAAGTGTGCATTACAAAATATACCTGTATGTATTAGCAGTGACTTGCAGAAAGGTCACTTGAAATAAAAAAAATTTTTTTTCTTCAATTCCTCAACCATATAATGCTTGGAGTTGTATATGACATGCATAACTATAACAAAGTATAAAGACGCAATGCAAAAATTAGTATATATTCTCTGTATACGAAAAGCTGTTAGACACAGAAATTACACAATAAAATTTAAAGAGTGCTGCTCGCTCGCGGCCACCGACACGGTCAGCTGTTAATTTCATTTTCCTTGATACATATATATTTTCCTTGATATATTTTCCTTGATATATTTTGGTTGAAACTTTCTCTATTCTCATCACTGACACTGAAGTCCGACATTTTCTAGGAAACAATTCAATTTAGAAGTTGAACAGCTAAATCGATCGTTTTATGAACTTAGCTTTCAAGAAAAAGCATAACTTTTTTATTGGATAGTTTTGGGTTGATTAATGGATGGATTTATAAAATATTTCATAATCGGTCTTATTTTTGCTTCACAAATATTTCTTTCAATTTCGTATCACTTTTTCATGAATTAAGCTTTCAAATGCACAAATATAATGCAATTTATATTTATTTCTTATATAATCTTTGAAATAACATCCAGTTTCATGCTAATTACAAATAAATACACCTCAGAATTAAGTATGAAGCATTTGACATATTATATTGTACAGGATTGAGAAATTCCCATGTTCTTATTTCTACAGATTTTTCAGTATTTTGTTCCAATTGGAGTTTCTGTAATAGTGGTTTCATATTTTCACAAGTTTTCGCTACAAATACTGATATATTGCAGTTGTGCAGAGGAAAAACAGCCTCTATATACTTTCATCTGATGGGTAATCTGCATGAAGTTAGGATTACTTTTGCAAGTTTAAATCACGAAAAATATAGACGAGTTCGTGAGTTGTTTCTGCTGGTAAATGTTTGTTATAAAGGGTAGATTCACGTCACATTCAACACGAGTTATAGGAGAGTCTGTGTTGTCATAATCTGGACACTTTGACATAGGAAACACGCTGTAAGACGGTCCTTGATGCCCATGGAAGTTGAAAATGGAATTCAAGTGAACAAGGTGAAAGTATCGTAAATAAAGTGTAGTAGAATAGTTATAAAATATCAATACTTATAAAACGATAAAATTTGACAAATTCTATATGCCTAAATAGAATGCAATTTCATGCTAAAATACCCACTGGCTCTCTGCCAATTAAAAAGTTTTTACTCAACACCGCTGGACATGAGTAAACTTGAATATTGTTCGTTCTTTATTATGTGGATTACCTGAATGATAGAAAAACTAAAAAAAGAATAATAAAATCCAAATAGAAAAAAATTGGGAGTTACACAAAATAATTTGATACAATTATACTCGTATATATGAATTTAATATTAAAATATATCGAAAATAGCATTTTTGTAGTGAGAAAAATATCGCTTGCCTTTTTTAGATAAAAGTAAGACTAGATGGAATACTTTTGAAATTTTTGTTATAAAACATTTAAAAATCATGCGAGTCACAATTTACTGACTAATTTTCAAGAAAAATATGCATAATTATTTGGGAGTAGTATTATTTTGAATACTTAAGTGTTAAGTCTTGAGAACTTTTAATAGAATAATAATAATAATAATAATAATAATAATAATAATAATAATAATGTATAAACGAAAAGCAAAAACTATTTCATGGTAAAGTAAAATCAGTTAAAAGCGTAAATATAGAATATAAAAAAAAGTTTTTACGCTTTGATTTCATGTAGAACTCACCACTGCTAAACATTCCTGACCATGGCATGAAAAATGTCGTTGTGCATTTGTGATATTGGCTGTGGAATGTCAGATATTTTTTATGTCAAAGAGATGGTAAAAAATTAAAAGATCAGCAATACTGTACTATATTGAAGCACAGAACTGCGGATGTAAAACCGCTTACTTTGTTAACTTCTTAACTTGTTAGCAAATTTTATCTTTATACTATAGCACAGCACCGTTTCATTATCAGTTTGAAATGAATTAAGCACTAATTCGTGGCATTTGTTTTTGTACTATTTCATAAATTCTTGTTATATCAAATGCTTTTTGATTATGTCACTGTAATAGAAGCATAGAGGAATTCTACTTGTTGAAAACTGGTGACGTAATTAATATAAGGAAGTACTGTTGTTAAATGAGCCAAGGGGAAGAGAGAGAGGTTTTCAAATATAAAAATTGAAGTTTTAATTAGTTCATGATATATAGAGCGATACTTTCTCAGTAATGCCTGGGTTTGTTTATATTATTAAATTTAAACTCTTATACTTTTAAATATATTTTATGGTTTTAATTATACCAGTCATTTATGTTCTGAGGAAAATTAAAAACAGTTTTTTTATTTATTTATTTATGGACGCTCTTTAACGTCGCAGGTCATCAGCGTCCCATTCAACTCAGGGCGCGAAACGGCCGACAAATTTTGCTCAGAGGCCTCTCTTTCAGGCTTGAGGTTCTTTTTCGTGCCGTAAATATACGACACGGGACCCACGGCTTTACTTCCCTTCCGAAGGAAGCCATACTTACGATTTTTACGCCCGAAAAAATCCATCGGTCCTGGCCGGTTCGAACCCGCGATCTTGGGTATAGGAGGCAAGTATGGTAACCACTACACCACCAGGACCGACATTAAAAACAGTGAAAAGGACCACAAATACATTATGTGTATATACATACGAATAAGCATTATCAGAATATTGCATCTCAATGTTATATATCTACCAAAGATTGGGTTATAATTTTACCAAGTAATTCAAAATATTTTTATTTACTGACCCAATAGTACAGCATAATTACTTTATTATTCACGTGTTTTTTTATGTAAAGGTTTTTTTAATTGCACTCTCTTTTTACATGTAACTATCCATTTAATTTAATTCTGTCGATGGCGAAGCATAGACTCACTTTGTAAGAGATATACATATTATAAATTATATATTACATTAAAATATTTAAATTTCATATTATTTTTGGACCATTTATATAGAATATATAGCTAATATAACTTATATACCATGCGTTCTTCCACTTATAGCTGGCCCATAGATCGCTTACACTGCATTGGCCTCGGTATTATTCCAGCAGCGCACTAGTGGTGAATGACCCGCTCAAGGCTACGTTTATACTGTGTCAGTTGCTGCTTTCTGTTCGAGCTGTAAAGACTACAGTTTGTTCATTGTGCATCTCAAAAGTGAAAGTTTATTGAAGACATCTGGGTTGTGTTAGGTTATTCTTATTAATCCACTGAAATACCTAGCGAAAATTTCACACTTAAACAAAGAATTTTTATGTACGATACATACGTAAAAACTTAATCACGTAGACAGGTGTGTAGACAATTTCAGCAGAAATTTCCTGGTATTCCAGTTCCAGGTAGAGAAAATGTTAGATGTCTATTAATAAGTTTAGGACAGCGGGATCGCTGAACGCTAAACCTAAGAAGCGAAAAAGAAATGTTCTAACGAAAGTAAAATTGTCGAAATTGGTGCATCATTCGAACGGTCTCCAAGGTGTCTCTAAGACGTGTTGCACAACAAGTGGGTGTTTCAAAAACCTCCATTTACAGAGCTGCTAAACTTTAAAACTTGTCATCCTACAAAGTGATTATAGTTCAAAATTATAACCTCGTGACGAAAAACGAGTAAATTTCTTTAACTGGATTTTACAAAATATCTTGACGGTTCTGTTGACCCATATTTAATAATTTTCTAAGATGGTTTCATTTAAATAGGAACAATCCCCTCACCATAGACGATCTTAAGGACAACATAAAAACATAAATTAGGAACTTTACGCAAGAATAACTTATTGTTGTGAATGGAAATTTCATTCAAAGATTTCAGGTATGCAGATGGACATATTACTATCAGTCATGAGCAATCCGGGGCCCGGCAATATAACGAACAGCTGAAAGTTGGCTTCCAAATCACATAAATGCTGTAAATAAAGGAATTAATTGTAAATGTGAATGTCCTCATCAGAAAAATCTTTGGAGAGCTCGTTTACAATTTACTAGAATCGTTTTCAGACTGTTAAAATATCAGCACTTCTCAAACCCTTCTGTTAGAAAAAATGAGCAGAAAAACGCTACAATGTAAACCTAAATGTTAATTTGTCGTTTTATTCTTTTCACTTGTTTCTTCCAGAAATATTTCACAAATTGGAGTTGTGATAATCTCAGATTACTACAATGCATGGAATCGGTACACACCGTGCCATGAAATATAAACAAAGATAAAAATATTAAAATGTTGTGATATACTGTGCCATATACATCGTTTAAATTGTTATAGCGTATTGATTAATTTAGTATTTTGGTAGAAAATGTAATTTAGTAATGGTTGATAGTTATCTATAAGTTTCTAGAAGCAAGTGTTGTACTGTATCTTGGTTGGTAGTTGGTTGTCTCCCACCTCAGCGCAGCGTTTTGGAAAGCCTTAGTTGGGAGCAAGCCATAAAACAGGCAGGACGTATCGTGTGTCTTACCTCCCTTCCCTCCAGCTTAGAGTTAAATAGGTAACAATCATTCTTTGATAGTCTGGAAGAATGAAATAAATGTTCTAATGTGGTCTAGTAAAAAACAAGAGTTATGATTTGACACATGTCTTCTTACAAGCAAGCATACAAAGATGTGGGGCATAATATTAGTGAGCGAAGGAACAGATTCTTGATGTGTTTAAAAAACCCAAGAAACTGATTATGTGACATAGGACAAACTTCTATAATACAATATGTTTAAACAATTTATAAGTACCCTAATCACTAGCAAATAAAACTGCAAGAACATTTATGCAATAATAAACATACCCCTAATTCAAATCAAGTAAATAATTAATTAGGTAGAAATTTTAACATTAAAATTTACTATAATCATGTTTAATTTATAGAACATAACAGTAATATGTTGTATTAGTTTTAAATTGTGAAATGGTCCGACAGCCGCCGAAATTGCAAGTTAAATAATTCCAAAAACGAACAAGAGAAACTGTGAAAAGTATTAAGTTGTCCATTATACATGTATAGATAATAAAGAGTGATGTGGTCTGTTTATGAAATCGAAAGGTAACTTGAGGTGAAGATATGAAGGATTTTTAAAGTAAGGAGAGAGAGAGTGGGAAGTTTTAATTCCTTAAGACTGAGCCAGGATAATAATTCAAAGATAGTTTTATATGATCAAGTCGACGAATATTGCAAGCATTATGAACACGTTGAAGCTTCTGAGTTAATACGTCAACACTGAGGTCAGTAAACCAAAAATCGAAGTAAGACATCAAAATCATTTTTCAAGGAAAACTGAAGGAAATTCCTAAGACATATTTAACGCGTGTATTATTGAGAATATTATCTTCCATATTTCTACAACGTGAATAATCCAATTTAGGCTCCTATCGAAACGTACACCTCGGTTTATTACTCACTTTGCAAAGCGGATTAAAACAAACCATCGACAAGTTCGTCCGCACTCGGATGGCGTGCACAGCATAGAAGGTTGGTACTCCGACATTTCTGACATTCCTTCCTTCGAAACCGGTTTTTAGCAGGTGATCCGCCCACCGTTGCTAAGGTTTGGACTTTGGAGTGTGTGCTTACCTTGTCGGTTAAGTGAACAGTAACTACGAACTACGCAATCAGTGCTGCCATCACAGTTACTGCGGAGTAACTTCTCCATAATTCTTTACTATTACGAATAGAAATTTTGTAAGTTTACAGGATTTATTAACCACTGATGACCCAATACAATGTCTACGACTTTTCTAAACTCAGCTAAGTCCAATTTTCTTCCCTGTGATAGTAATGAAAGCAGGCCTTCGTCGAGTCTTTCTATTAGCTCTGTCAATTTTATCAGAATGACAATAAAGTTTGACTTTGTAGATCTTCAGCGTAAAGACGAATTCACAGTGTGTTATTGAATGTGAAATATTGAAGAGGTCGCAACATCGAACCCGGTCTTCATATCTTGCAGGAGCAAAAATAGTCGTAAGAAAGTTTAACGCTGAACTTGAAACAACATGATTGGTTACGTTTAATATGATAATTTAACTGAGAGAACAGTGTCAGCATTTGTCTAATTGATTTCTGAGCCTGTGTTGCCAATAAGCAATCAAGGAAACTTCACCGACTCGGTACAGATGAACTTATTCCTTTTCCAATTACTTAAAAAAACACGAACTCCAACCATTAACAATTCTCTATTTAACGCAGAGTTGAAAGTTTTGCGTAGAATCAATGTTTTCGTACATGCGTGTAATTTTCAGAGATTTCATCATTCATACTATAAAGAAACAGCAGTATGTAGCATGGCATTTTCTGTGACAGATACCTATATTGATTGTTTCACTTCCTATTGAATTCTAGTTTTTCCTCATAATTTTAAATATAATCAGCGCAATTCGATGAAACATTGGGTTACGGAAAAACAAACAGCAACGTTGTTGTTCTGTAGCTCTTGTGTGGCACATACCATTGTAGTGTCTGATTTCCTTAACAATAGTGTGGCGCAGGTAATATAAATTATTAATGAAGCTCTTTTACTGAAAAATCATAGGTACCTCTTCTGGACATTCTTCTGCGATACCACATCGTTTAAAGCAGTGTTTCTCAACCTATGGGTTCCGACTCGCTGGTAGGTCCTGAGAGAGGTTCGGTGGGTCCGAAGTCTCGGTATGTAATAAATAGTCGATAAAATACTTAAAGTGAAACTGCACAACAAATGTGTTATAAATCTATTCCGGTTTTTATTTGCTGATTCCCTTACACGTCTAATAATCGCCTTTATTCAATAATGAATGCAGCTCAGATTGTTGTCTTACTACACTCGGTCGGTCCTGGTGGTGTGGTTGATTTGGTTTATTTACGGACGCTGTTTAACGTCAACGTCCCATTTATCGGGGAAAATATCAGGAGATAAATTAACTCTATTTCGGAAGCTGATGCGCATAAATGAACATTTCCTAAAATGGCGCCAGTTTTATGAGGATGCCAATAGTAACGAGATACACGCTTGTTTTAATTGTGCGGCCTGAATCATTACAAAGCTAGTGGTTGGTTAGGTTAGATATTTTATTCGATTGCTCAGTTGTAAGACCTCTGATCCGCCGCGCAACTGGCCAACTTGTGGCTAAAAAATCCCGTAGCATTCATTCCTTTTAAACCATAAAAGTTGATATTGCTGTAATTTTGTTTCGAAATTATGCATCTGTTTTAAAAGCTAAAATTGCAAACGCAAAACAATAATTTATGGTTATAGCCATGAATCTTGTTATTAATCAATTTACTCTTTTTGTAGAAAAAGTAAACATTTTGAAAGTAAATGTTGCGCTAAAATATTACCTATTTTTGATAATGTACCGTTATCTGTTATATCTAGAAAGGCGCTATGTGTTCAGCTAAATTTGACTGAGGACCATACTATGGCACACAGAGTACAGAGCCTGCAGCGGTGGTTATATCACTTCCATCAGCCGAAAGTTGTTTGGCGTCTGCTGATTACACCATTAAACAGAGTATTTATTGTTGAAGCGTGTATCTTAAAGAAGATTTACCACAGGTATGTGCCCAAGCTTCCTATACCCTTACGTCCTAGATTTGTGAAAGCTGCGAGAAATAGGTTCAATCTTTAAGAACAATTTCTTTAAAGCAAGTCCCGAGTGCACAGGTAGCTAGTTCTGAAGTACATACAGAGAGGTGAGATAGAAAACTTTGCCTAATTTAATTACCTGATTAAAAATATGTACAGGAATTAAACAAATTGAATATAATTTAATTTAGCATATGCAAATGCTATTTTAGATATTTTACGCGATTATATGTTTATAAACTTAAGCTTAGTACTTCTAAATAATAAATAAACAGCTCATTTTAACTCATATAAAAACTGAATATAATGATACATTTTTATTTGGGATTTCTATCTTCATAGTTCAGCAATAATCGATTAGAATACTCTGATTGCTAACGCTTTTGTACTTCGTAGAAATCTACCAATGAAAATGTCTATCATGCTTGTTTCTGGCGATTCCAAGATTTTTAGGGAAGTAATCTAAATGGGAGTACAAGAATTAAAGTTTTTCAGACATGTTGCATTCCATAGCTTTGTGTGTATTCATAAAATCACCCACTGCATCACCATAGTTATCTGCTTTGTGATTTCTCAGAAAGCACAATAGATATTTTTCACTGCATTTTCCAGTGAATTTAACAGTTTCCCCAAATGTTTGTCATGCATAATTTATTAGTTAATTCAATTGTGACCCTATAAAAATTCCTCCTTCAGTTTTTCATAACCAACTTAGATAAGTTTAAATTTAAATTGTAAAAACGGATAGAGATTTTCAATTGCATTTACAAAAATTAAAAATAAATAAAAAAAAATAAAAAGATATACTTTTGCACACATATTGGATATATTTTCTACTCAGGAACAACGGATTCACGTTTATGCCATTGTTTTACTAATATAGTGAGCTTTTATTTATGCCGTCCCACTCTCACAAGAAACAGCAGGAACCAACACATACAGATGTAAACCTCGCAATGAACTTCAAATTTGTACAATTATATATTTCTAAAAGCTATTTTATATTGCGCTACAGATATTGACAGAAATTCATTGCCATTATGCACAAGTGCAACCTTTAAAGTACGTTTGATGGCTGTATGAACAATGACCGCTCTTTTGGCCGGTGGGTACCATTTTCTTCAGACAAATACTCTATGCGACTGCAGTAAACGCAAATTCTTGCAACTTTGGAAAGTTAATTCCATTTTTTATGCTTGGAACTCAAAATTCAGGTTTTTGTGACCAGTTCAAACCTCGCTTAAGTTTATTTACGTACTGTAGAGTAAGTAAGCGAACACTTCTCTTGTCTGCTTCTTCTTCAGTATGAGTTAGACCAGGAATTGCCACCTAATACCTTACTAAATAATATAAACCTCATCTCAGATGGAAAATTGGAGTTAATTCTATACTTGTTTTTGGTGTGCTCCTCCTAAGGCTAGCAACAAACTGAATATTCCTTCGTGTTCATCCAAAGCATAGATTTGCAAATGATATATTACGTGTACCGGCCAGTGGGAAACCTATATAATATATTTATGGTGCCATTTTATCAAAACCACCAGATTTACAGTCAAAATAATGTTTTTACAAGTGGTTTGAAAGTTAGTCCTCCCTCAGAAATAAAGGTTGTTCACCACACATAGCCACATCGTCTGGGTTACTTAAACGGGGGGGGGGGTTCAAAAGGGCTAGACTTAAGTTATTATTTAACTGCAATATATTTTGTTACATCAGCAAGAAGTTCACATCGGGGCACTAGCCCTGCTTAATACGTACATGTATTTCATGACAACCAGTGCACCTTCGTGCAGATCACACGCTGCTTCCGGGATTTCTGCCCAATTTCTATCTTTTCACAAACCTAACCTTAAGATCCTTTGCAATTTGAATATTGCAACAACCAATTATGTATAAAAATAAATACAGCATTAAAACTAGACCTAAAGAGAAGCAAATTCTTGTGTTAACACACGCATTACAAATGCAGGGCTGATTCTCGGCTTACTTGCAACATCAAAACATTTCAGAACATGTCTCAGCTTAAATAAGTCTAATTCAAAAATATAAGAAAACTTAATTTTTATAAATACAAACAAAATTAAATGGTTTATGGAAAATTATTTCATCTCATGACAGTTGATAAAGAACTTAAATTTGAAAAAAAAAAAAAAAAATGAAAGTAATTGTCACAAAAAAAAACTATGCTGATGGATAATTTCTAATTACATTTCCGAATTTAGAATAAAAACTGTAATAGAGTCATTATTTAGAAGTGAAAAAAATGCTTGTCTGTGTTATTAATAAATTTGGTTTATTGCCGTGCATGTCACTTTCTTGAAAGGATAACAAAATGAAGGACAGTCAGCTAACTCACCGCTAGTGCTTCTCTCAGCTCACATTTTCTGCTATGACAAAACCGAAGTGTTGAAATGTGAAGCTCTCGGTGTTGAATTCTAACCTATACTTGGCTTACTGGAACAGACGGCACTTGAAAGATAACAATTAATGTCCCTATTGTAGCAGTGGTCTTTTTATTTTTACGTTCTTCCTGTCTGTTTAATAAATTATATTTCCAATAGTTTGAAACTTCTTTGATTTACAAAGTATAATATTACTAATGCAGTTTTTTTAAGAAATGAGCATTTACCTCTACAATTTCTGAATCCCAATAGAAGTTTGGAGGTCTGCCTAGATGTGTTGGTGCATAAGAGATACACAAATAGGGAATATTTCTAGCGAAGATCCGACAAAGAACGTTAATGGCAACAAAAAAGAGAGGGGAGTTAGGGTAGAAGGGTGAGGAAAAGGAAGGGGGCTTGGGGGTAAGGGTTCTATTTATATTTATGTAGCTATATAAGATTATTCACAGTAAATGTGTGACAAGCACTTCGGTGTGTTTGTATATGTGTAGTAGATTAAAGGGATTTGATGGAGTTTTAAAAAATCTCCAGCACATCAACCTTAAGGCTTATTGTGCTACCCCATTGGGAAGAGTGCCTTCATTGTTAATCAAAACCCGTTCCTTGTACAAGTTGGAGTATTTTGGTGCCAATGTTAGCATCTTTTCCCAGATCTTCTCTCGTTATAGAGAGAACAAGTCTCTTTCTTTCCAGGATTGGACACTCAACAGGATATATGAGGCAGATTCCTCATCCTGTTTGCACAACATGCAAGTAAGTTCATCTTTATAGGGCCTAGGATGAATTTCCTAGTTTGAATCTGTCCAATATACGTTATATTTGTTGTAGGTGTACCTTTGTTGTTATAAATTCTATATACACATTAAAATATATTTTATGCATAGGTTGTAGACAGTATATGCTTAAGTATGATACATAATTGGAAAGGGATACAAATAATACAAAAATAACGATATTAATATAGTATTAAATAAACATTAAAATGTGAAGAAGCGTATTATATATTATTTACAATTATACTAGTTGTGTTCTACCCAACAAATAAATTGCTCTGCTAATGAATGATATTTTCAATAGGAGGGCATATCCAGAGGAATGGACATCGGCAATTGTGTGTCCAATATTTAAAAAAGGGAGCCCAAAAGTACCGGATAATTATAGAGGGGTGGCACTTCTTCGGTAATGGGAAGTATTTATTGCAAAAATTTAAATGAGAGAATTAGACAACGGGTAGCTGAATGCAGCACACTTTAAAAATTCCAAGCAGGGTTTAGGGAAGGATACAGCACGGTAGACAATATTTTTGTATTAGACACACTAAGGGTGAAACAAACGCAGAAAAAGAGAGGAAAACTGCAGTGTGCCTTCATAGATTACCGAAAAGCTTTCGATTCCGTGGAAAGGCAACCATTATGGTTTAAATTATGGACGAAATGAGTCTAGGGTAAAATGATCAAAGCATTAGAATAAATATACAGTGAGGTACAGTTCTGTGTAAAATATGATCGCGATAACGTTTCAAAAAGTGTAACAACACGGAGAGGTGTGAGGCAAGGCTGTATCCTATCACCCCTCCTTTTCAATTTGTTTGTAGATGAAAATGTGTGTTGCAGAATCTGATGCCCCGAATACAGGAGGCATATCCATACCAGTTCACCTTTATGTGGATGATCTAATATTGATATCCACTACAATTGACGGTCAACAAACGGAATTAAACTGCTTAGAGGCGTATTGCCAGAAATGGGGAATGACAGTTAATGAGGGAAAGACCAAAACAATGACATTCAAGAAAGACGGCGGTGTACAGTAGGAAAGAGAGGTGGGAGTACGCAGGTCAGGCTCTGGAAAATGTTTAGAAATTCACTTACTTGGGAGTTACCTTACCTATGAACGGGAACTGGGCAAGACGCATAGGCAACACAAAACGCAAGTGCACAATTAAAAATATAGAGGCATTAAAGATCTTAGTAAAAATGCCGAAAACTCCATTGAGAACAATGGAGTTGGTGTACAGAGCTTGTCAGATCAACTTTGGCATACGGGGCCGAAATTTGGGGATGGGAGAACACCGAGGAACTTAATCAGGTACAAACGCAGTTTCTAAAACGGTTGCTACAGGTAGGGAAGGGTACAGAAAATTGTGGGGTTCTTAAAGTGTTTGGTATGTCTAACGAAGGTGTGAATTTAAAAATAAGAACAATTAAGTACTGGTTAAGAATAATAGGGGGGATCAAGTAGTCTGTCCAAGGGAGCAAATAAGGGAAGGATGGGATACGGGATGGGCATCAAAAATAAAGAAAGGCTTAGAAAAAATTGAACTAGGGTATACTTGATTAAGGGGAGAAGACATTACGCAAAATGATTGGAAAATAGTTAATAGACGTTTGCGAGATATAGATAGGCAAAATATTTTGTCTCAATGCGCAGAAAAAGTATTGCTCAACCTGCAGGCTCAAATATATCCGGTGTGGGGAAGGGGGGATTATTTAGATATCTGTGGGAGAGAAGAAACAAGTGGTCTCGCATGATTCAGATTAGAGGCTTGGAAAGGAAGCAAAATAGTTAATGCTTTCGGGGAAAGAATTTGCCCATTGTGCGGAGAAAGCGATACCGGGAAGCATATTTTGGCAGAATGCAGAGAAATGGAGATTTTAAGAAATAAGCATTTATCACAGCAATTTCTGAATTCCAATAGAAGTTTGAACATTTGCTGGGAAGTGTTGGTGCATGTGAGATACTCGCACAATTTGGGAATATTTCTAGAGAAGACCATATAAGGGAGGTTAAAGGCCATTATGAAGAGGGGGAGATGGAGAGGGGGCGTGAGTAAGGGGAAGGGGTGACCAAGAGTAAGAGTTTCATTCTTGTCCATTAAATTATTAATAGAAAACTTAAATATATCGAAGTATTTGTATATTTGTATGTATGCAGGTATGGGTATATGTATGTATGTATGTATGTATGTATGTATGTATGTATGTATGAGTATTGCCTTTTGATGGCTATAAGGACGACATTAGCATGTACGGCCGTAAGGCCCATGCGACAGTTGTATTTATTTGAGTGTATCCTAAAATCTTACAATAAAACGTCCATTACTACTGCTGAAAAAACTTATTGCATTCTGGCTAGGAAAATGCCCATATTCAACCATTTAGCGTCGTTCGCAAACAGGTCCCAGCATACCAATTGTCCTCTAATTGCTTTAAAAAGCTTTCAGGAAACAGCGTTTTTCTCAAGATTTCCCAGTAGGTACATTCTGCCAACATATGTAGTCTTTCCTCATATCAATAAAATGGGCAGATTCTTCTACCACAACTAACCGTTATTTTCTGAGCCTCCCAACTTCCCAGTCTAAACCTGATCTCGCCTTTGTCCGTAGAACGACCATATATATGCCTCTTTACCCCAGGTTAATTTAATTTCATTCAATAGGCTCAAGGAGACTTTCGTACTACATTCTGCCTCGATTTCCTGCCTACTGATACCCTCTAATCCTTGCTCTAACCTTCTTCCATATGTTTTTATTATTTTCTTTACCTAGTTGCCATATTGAACCCAGGCAAATTCGTCTGAGTCCTCTTGCCACCTTTGTAGCCCAAAATATTGGTGTTATATTTTGCGTCTGGTGTCTATGCCATTTATTGCGAAGTATGAAATGGGCTCCCTGCATTAATCTAAGCTCGTATTTCACCGTAATTGTTTTACTATTAAGGGTATCTTCAAAATAACCCACCTCTCTCAAGACCCTACAGTTTGGCGTTCCTTTGGAGCCCGAGAACCCTTTTTCAAAAATCGAGTTGAATTTTATTTACATGTTCAGCTCTCCTCCATTACCATATTTCACTTCCATATAACACAACAGACTTAACCATAGCATTCATTGTACGTCCTCTCCAGTGTTTCTACTGGTATATCTGGAACGGGAGCCAGCACACATAGTAACTTATTTAGTTGACCTCGTGCTTTATAATTAATTACAAATAAGTGTTTATTCTATTTTCCACTCATATTAAAGATTACTCCTAAATAACAAAATAATTTACTAAATGTATTGCTAGTCCCTGTAGTAACATTTTTCATCTCTGTCATACACATTGTCATTTTAAGTCATTGTTTGGGTTTTGTTAACATTTACTAACCTTGCCCCATTTCAAGCAATACCACGCCTTTCCGCAAACCACCTGTTAGGGATTAAAGAAGTATATCGTTAGCATACAAAAGTACAGGAATGCAGATATCGTCCACTTCAGAAGCATTCATTTCTTCCGCTAACAGGCATAGACAACTTTCTGACAGTTTTACCCACAGAGCGTCTCTCCGAACACTGTTGAAGGTAATGTGCAGCAGCAGCAGTAGTGTGTTTATTTACAAATCTAATTCATCCATGTCGCACGGATCCTGGGACCGTATGTGCTTTCCAATACACAAGGAAATACACGCAATTGCAGAACATCAATATTTAACTTTTTAAATACATAAATAAAATGAACAGAAAAGAAAAAAAAAACGTACCAATGTAAATAGGTATACTCTCTCACATCTGTGTGCAAATAGTTTCAAAAAATATCGCGACTCATGTTCCCCTACCCCCCCTAGCTGGTTTTTACCTCTTACAATCTGAGCTGTCTCACTTTGTTTAAAAATTTACGTTTTATATACAAAGTTAAGGATAGCAGTTAATGTAATGTATATTCTGAAGTTAAAACGGCGGTATCTTCGTGTACGACCGTAAGGCCCGTGTGACAGATAGAGAACTTTAGACCTACCACAAAAATTCCATTATTACTACATTGCAGTTAAGACAAGTCAATCATCTCCAGCTACAATTCTTAGCAGATTTTGTTGGCTATGATAATTACGACGATGATCATGAGGGAAGCTCCTTCGTTTACCCTGTTAGCAGAGCAAAGCAAGTTATTAGATATTACTGTTGAACATTTTTTTTATTTGGTTTATTTACGGACACTTTTTAACAGCGTCCCAATTAATTCAGGGCGTGAAACGGCCGACAAATTTTGCTCAGGCCCCTATTTTTTCATGCTTGAGGTTCTTTTTCGTACCGTAAATGTACGACACGGGACCCATGGCTTTACTTCCCTTCCGAAGGAAGCCATACTTAAGAGTTTTACGCCCTGGCCGGGATCGAACCCGCGATCTTGGGTTTAGGAGGCAAGTCTGGTTACCACTATACCATCAGGACCGACATACTGTAGATCATATGATCCTATGATCATTTATAAAACTGAACTGACTTTCATATTTTTCTTCATTTTCAACTTTCAAGAAACTAAAATGAAAAAAGACATAAAAATTAACTAGATAGTATACATTTGAATATTTACAGAACTTTTGAAACAAACATATATGGCAATTTCAATGGCAGAAATACCAAGGGCAATAATATCATATCTTTTTCCCGGGATTAAGTAGGTTATACATAATTTATTCTTCATAATAAATTATCTATAATTTTAAAGTTTGCTATAGAAACATTAAACATCACAAAAAGAGCAACAAAAACTCATATTAGATATCTTATACATATGATTGTTGTTAGAGAAACTGATTTCTCCCCCTGGTCAAGAATTCTAGCGCTTTTTTATAGGTACGAAAGAGCGAAAATATTCCGCCTTAGTCAGCAGATATCTAATGGAAATTCTGAAAGTGCTTCGGTCAAAAACATTTGGAATTGGAGACCATGAATGTGAAATACAAGTGGGGAGAAACTGTGTGCAATTCATGCAGAGGAGAGAAAATGGGGGAAGAGAGAGAAGAAGCCGTCGTTTGGAATTCCCAGTCAGTAGTCAGTGCAGAATAGCACATGAGTAAAGTGCTTGAGGACGAACATGGACACAGAAACTAATAAACTTTGATCCAAGTTGGTTAGTTACGCTTTATGGAATTACAACGTCTGAATAGGTACATGAGATACAGAACCAGCAAGGTTAGGGTGATATTAGGTCCATTTTCTTCACGAAGACGAAACGTATAAACTTTGTCACATAAATAGTGACGCACCAACACATAACAAGTTTAGTGAAAGTTTGTAAAACTTTTCTACAGTTTAGAAATGTTAAATATGAAATGTCAGTAGATAGTGCAGCTGCCATAGCAACGTTTGGAAACACTTGTTAAAGCGGTTAGGGGATTCTGTCAACTTAAGTACAATTATGGACATAATTTCCTATCGAGTACAAAAACGTTTCACTGTTTTGATTATGCGCTGCACTATTTTCATTTTAACTCATCGTGTTATTTATATTTCGAAATTTTTATATATCATTCTGTAATTAACACCTTCGTTAAGGTGTGGATTTATTTTTGTTACTATTTGTTCACCACTTATATTTTTGTTATGTCATTATAAATTTTTCGTTTCCATGCCATTAAAACTAGCAAATGACACATTTTCTGTTCTGTTACTCAAACAGCCTACAACAACTATGAATTTCTCCATGTAACACTCTAGCAAACAGGGGTTCCATTATAACACAGAGCATCAGGAAATTTATCGCAAAGAATATCATAATTTAGTTTTCTGCAATCCAGTCGTAAGTTAGAATACTTGTGCTTTAATTTAGCTTTAGCTTTTTTAATTGTATTTACTCTAGATTTTTCTCACCTCACAAACTGCTTTTTTAAGTTCTACCGAAAAACCGGCTTTCCTAAAAAGTCTATTATAAGTTGAAATGCTTATCTTTAGTTTTTTGTTTTGTTTTTCTTTTCTTTATTACGACAGGCTATCTTTCTCTAGTAGTCCGCTATTTCATTTCGTCCAAAGAAACGTCAAGCGACGCACACTAATTTGCATTGTTTTCTGCGAATTCGATATGTTATTGTTTCAGTTCTACAGCCATAAGTTGCGGAGTGGATTAATGTGCTCAGTTACTTTCTACGGCCAAGTGGTGGGTGACTTATTACAGTATCCATTATAACCATTGTTATTCTTATTTGAGGGTCGTTTCATTTCCGTGCAAATCGTTGTTCATGTCCAACTTACGAGTGGTCTATTGGCTGAACTAACCGGTTCTGAATGAATCTTTCAAAACCGCGTAAAGACATAACATACGGTTATAATAAAGTTTTAGGTAACGCGAGATTAGTATTATTTCACTGATAATGAACAAAAGAAATATATCTAGAATGCTATGTTATGAACAACGATTTATAAAAGATAAAGCGCACAATATCACTTTTGCATTTATATTTATTTTTATATCAAAGGCGGTTACAGTATTAAAATATATTTTCATCAACTAATCCAAAAATGCAGAAGAATGTCATCAGATATTGAGTTGCATGGCAGAGTGCCAACATATGATCATAAATATTTTTATAATTATATTGACGTGGTTGATAAACATACGAACTATTTTACCTGGCGTAGTTAAGAGCGCTAGATCCTCTACTCCACTTCATCAGGGACAATTAAGTTATTTATATATGATCTAGGGAAAATATCATTTAATATTACTAATCCGAAGGTCCTGGGTTCGATTACCGGTCAGTTTTTTTTTTCGGAGTCTTTCCTTAACCTGAGAAAGTGAACACCAGATAACTTTTAAGCCCCTCCGAGTTCATTTGCAACAGTATTAAGACATTTCATTTATAACTACAGACTTACGCCTACAGTATTGACGTCCAATTTCCAGACTATATAGAAGACCAGTGCAGCCAAAGCGACAGTAAACAAAACATTAAATATATGCTTGTAGAATTGCCTGTTACATTTTCTCGATAAATTAGCCGAGTGAAAACATCCATGTATTGCAAGATTTCGATGAACCAAAGCTTCGTCATCTTCAGGGAAAGAATTGAAGCATGTCCAGTGCAGTCAGATGTCAGACTGTAGTGTGTTTCTGGTGTTACTACCCACGAGAGAGATTTAGCCACAGAGAAGAGTTGTACGATCTTGGTGTTTGTAGACGATAACAGGCAGTGTCTGTTTGGACTGCTTAGCAAAACTGTCTGTGGGTCTGTTCTCCAGGGTTTGTACAAATAATGACTGTTGAATATTGCAAACTTAATACATTATGGACGATCCCCATATGCTAACTTGTTTATTTGTGGAAAATCAGTAATCCAAGTGCTGATTGCTGTCGTTTGTACCTGGAGTTTATAAATACAGATGGATGTCGAATTTGTTAGGTGACTTTTGTTATCCAAGGAGCCCGCAGACCAGGTCGGGCACCCCTTAACGGTATAGTGTCGACAGACAGCATAGGCTAACCCGTGTAAAATTTGCGGACAACCTCCTTATAATAACACAATCTACAAATCAACTAGAAGTTATGCTAAACGATTTGGACACAATCACCAAACAAATGAGCTTATTCCTTAATTCCAGGAAAACAAAATTATTTAAAAATACTAAAGAAAAGCTAACCAGAGTCAATACATAGAATACACCCAGGAGCATGTTTATCTGGGCTAAAGTATTTCCTTTGCAAATCTTTCAGACAAAGAAACAAAAAGAAGAATGAATTTTGCTTGAAGGAAATTCTGGAGTCTAAAATTCATTTTGAAAAACAGTTCCTAATAGTTGGCTAAAGAATGATGTTTTTGAAACATGTGTAAATGTCATTGTTCTATGTGGCTGTCAAACTTGGTCTAATATTAAAGAAATCAAGTTTGCCAATGTGAAATGAAACGGTAAATACTTCACGTGACACTGAAAGAGGAAGTTGAGAATACATGTCGTCAGAATGGTTTCTCCTGCCTAAGCAGAAGTGAAATAAAAATGTTCACTTTCTCTCTCCCTCGTAAACTTTCCGAGATATCTGATAACGTCAATCTGTGTAGTTTTACTGTGCCGAACATAATCATACAAGTGTGTAGTGTGTTCTGCGCTTAGCTCTTAATGATATTTGCATTTCTGAACACAGTAGAAAAAGAGCACGTTTTTGCATCTGTAGTGCCAGCAATCAGCTTTGTTTCCGTCGTCCGCATTGTGCTGGGCTTACAGGAAATGAAAATTAGCGGAGAGTATTCATTGTTTGCCTGTTTTGCTTTTGCTTTTGAAATGCAAAACATAATTCCAGAATGTAGCCTTTTATATGTTTCAATCCTAAAACTGCCATGTTTAACAATAGCATTTCCTGGAAAAGTAAATAGCTTGTTCCAAGCTAAGTGACGGAAACGTTTAGTCGGCGTGCCTCAGTAGTTTTCATTCGTCCACTTGAAACATTTTAATATCAGAAGCTGTGATATGTAAATCCAATCAGGGGTGTTTGCTAAACACTTGGGCCTAGTATCTGATAGTTTCAAATAAACGCAGATACCGACAATGTATTGCCGCTGAGGAGCATAATTTTCACTTCCTTAGTAAGCAGCCGCGCTCATGCGGTCCTTAACTCAACCGGAAAATGAATAACAGAGTCGCCGTACATATAGTGATGTAAATTCGATATTTTTAATTTTAATGAAAGAATGAAGTTTTACTGTATTTAAAACTGATAATAGGCACTAACCTTGTTCTAAGTGATGTTCAATGACAACAGTTTTTCAGGTAAATTCTATTATTTTGTTGACTCGTACTCAACAGGAGAGAGAGAGAGAGTATTTCAATAGTGTAAATAAGCACTCGATGTGACAATATATATAATAACGTACCAATTGTATATCTTAATATGAAGTAAATATATATTATATCCAAAATCTTTCGCGTCCTTTGGTGTTTTGCGTACGATAGACTTAGCAATACAAATTAGATGCCGCGTGTGAAACTTTACAGATGGTGGCGTGGCGCGTGAAACTGAAAACTGCTCCTCAGCAGAGTATAAACTTAAAAACAGCCTAACGGATGTATCAGAACTGCGTGTAGCTCGCCCCGTGTAGATTTCATAACTGCGTCAAGAACTGAGCAATGAGTAAATGAGTTGCGTCTCACAGAGCGTGTAACTTTGACTGTCCGCGTCTCGCCGCGTGTAAAACTTCAAAACTGAGAACTGAGGAATAGTTTGCCGTGCACAGATCTTTTAACTGCTTGCCTTAGCAATGTCAAACTTATAAACTGTCTCTGCGAACTGGTTAACTGAGTCGAAATGAAAACCCCAGCCGGGTAAACGATCCCTTTTATATTAAATTCAAATCAAGTAATCGTTGGATTGACGATTGCCACTTGGTCACAAAGGTACGTGGAAGCTTCGCGCCTATCCTTGAAATTTCAAACATACAATTACTATTAACTGGTTTAAATTCACCTGCCCCGCGTACCATTCGCTATTTTTGAAAGTTCAAAGCATGTTGCTCGCATTGGCTGGCTTAAAGGCTAACATACAATGCCTGTCTGGGATTAAAGCCCCAAACGGATTTAAAACGTCTTTCAGATTTATCAATCCTACAATGGTAGTCCTTTGAAAAAGAAAAAAGAAAAGAAAGAGGCTTCACATGCGACCCTCGGACTTCTTCCTATTGTGCAGTTTATGTCACTTTTGGTCTTGCGAGCTTCCGTTACAAAACAACGGCGGCTTTCTCCTTTATACAATTCTTACTTGCAGTTAAAGCTTATGACACACACATAAATATTTGTATTACTAATTACAATGTCAGAATATGACTGGACTTACATAAATATACATTATAATTATATTTCAGGGCGGGTGGATCGGAGGAACTGTTACAGATTCCAAGAGGAAAACACCCATGGAAACTCGCAAGTAAATTGAAATGCTTATTAAGCATCATATTTGTTAATTCAGAAATAGGTAATACCATTAATCTATAAGGGGCACCTTCCTGAAACACTTTCAGTGACAGAAATGAACATGTTTCTGGAGCTACATTAAATTAAAGCACACTACCATATCTACAGTCAATTATTCCAAAATAAGTATTTAATACTTATTTTGAACCACCTAGATCAGATTTCTTGAACACCATGCTATACCTTGACGCTACAGATAGAACCTTGTAACAGCAATAATGAAAAAGTCAAACTTATGGACTAGAAACAAAGGCAGGAGCTTTCTATAATTTGAAACTATCATACAAAGAAAGAGCTCGTAAAGACATAGCTGCAGTATTAAGTTTATATATCTCATGCTAAAACTTAATGTAATATGCCACTCTTATCAGCTTTGGCATTTTGTTTTGGGTACATGCTTTGTCAAGCAACATTATTTACCTCTCAATAAGAGGTCGAAAAGAAGGCACAAAAAGTTTTAGCTGTTTGGCTAGCTAAAAGAATGAAAGTATATTTAAAAATGAATTAATTATAATATCAAATCGCTGCCCAGACCATAGTGAAACATTTAGTATAGTGTACTTTCTACACATGGTGATACAGCGAAACTAATTGAGTAAATAGAAACTAGCGACTTCTATATCGGTAACATTGATTTGCAGCGTAAGTGGCAGCGAGCAAAGCACAGCAGCGAAGGATCACAGTGTTATATTAATCCAAGTTCAGTTATGAGACTTTGGTTTGCTGTTCGCGACTGAGAAATGAAGCGAATCTCTAAGTTTGATCCGATTTTTGCCATTCCTGCTTTACAGTAATATTTATCTTAGCTCTGATGTGTATAATCTTTAATGCAGTTCCTGATTTGTATTTACATAGGTCTTGGTGGAAAAACGAAACAAGAGCCGATCATATAAATAAAATAATTATATCAATACTATAGAAAATGTTAATGAATAAATGACTGGATTGTTTACTTAAATATGTAGCTTATAATTAACATAAAATTAATTATATTGGGTGAATAATATTGAGCTAAAACAGAAAGTGTATTGGGAACGGTGGGAGATTAACGGTTATGTTGGAAAGGACACCATGTTTCTGATGACAAGTGTATTGGTACCGTAAGCCGAAGATCCATGGTTTGAATCCAGGCCGTGATATTGACTTTCTCCTATCTGACTCTATTCCAGAATAGTATCTCATGTTCGTACCAATCTGAACATGCGCAAAGCGCTTCTAGGGGTCATTTCCATGAAAAGTTTACTTAAATTAAAACCTCCCTAAAAACGCAGGGATGAAATTGAAAGAAAAAAAATCTTCTCACAAAGTAATTTGTTGCCATAAGTGCGAACTTTGACCCCGATGCGTGAACATAGAATATTAACAGATATATTTAAAATAGCAAGGAATATCAAGTTTTGAAACTCGCTGCAATTTGATCCATCCGCAAGATGTCTACCATGTACTGTATTTTATTTGTAATTAACTTCTTCTATTTCTATTTATTTAAAATGCTCAACACTAAGCTATTTTTGAAACATCTCCATATAAATGAATTAGCTCGAGCACATCCACCATGACACCTATCTTTTCTCCAGATCATCTATCATTATTGAAACGATTCGAACCTTTTTCTGTTTTTAAAAAATATATTGAACTGTATAAATTATTGGTTACATCATTCATGAATTTAGGATTGAAAAGTGTTTTAGCTACTGCCGCAATGCAATCCAGTCCTAAAACTTAATTATGCATAGCAAACGTTTCTGTCAACTGCATTCATTCAGTTAAATAACATTATCCAATCGCAGCTTTTTGAGTGACTATACATATTTTTTATCTTCACATTTTCACTACCTCATACCGTCCAGCGTGTTAAATATCAAAGTCTTTTATTTTCACAACGCACATTCTGAAGTTTATTCAATTACCAGGATGAAAGGAAAATCGTTTTTTTTAGGCAGTGATTGCATGCTAGATAAAAAAAGCTTCGAAATATTTGCATGTGTTTCACTTCCACAAGCCACGTGAAAAAAGAAATGTGTGTTAAAATTGAGTAAACAACAAGAAAGGGTAACTACTTCTAAAGTTATCAGCACGTGTCTAAAGCAAAGGAAACAGATAAATCAACAGTTATTCATGTAAATAGTATTTCCCAGCTCTTGTACATAAATGTACAGTAAACTATAAAGCAAAATATGTTTCCTTATAGGGAAATTTTAGTTGCCCTAAGCAGCGAGAGAATCTTGACGACAAGCGCACAGTGAAGAAGCAACTACACATATAACCACACCACAAATCTTGTAATTGTTATATCGATACAGCTGCGTGCTGTAAACTAATGTTTATGTCATGCAATGATCGATGTATGTGCTTGTTTAACACAACACCTCATTACTAAGACGTTTGTCATCTGTTGTTATACACAATATACGTGCTGTTCTATAGTAGAGAGTGATTCCTTTGGTTATAGATAAAACGAAAACTTTTACTACTTCATTTAGAAACTTTATGTGTACAACGTTGAAAGATGGGAGATTTCTCAGAACGCTACATGGCCCTCATTGCGCCTCTGTACAACTCATAGCGGCGATGCAATTCAGCAGCCCATGTCCGTTGTAACATCAAAGGGTGGAAAACTTGAGTAATTTTTAATTTCTTTAGAAAATGAAGCGCTTCCCATGCCCAGTGAGGGGATGCACCCTTTCTGGAGTACAATGTTCATATTGTTGTCTTCATCAAGTTGTGGCAAATGAAACAACTGCAACATTCCAAATAAGATTGAAAGCGTTCGCTGTTGATATAGTAGCCATTTCAACCATTTACAGTTTTCATTTGTCATTATGCATTATTTAGTTTCATTCTTGCCATGTACGGGCATATTTTAAGCAAATTACTAGCAAGAAATGTCTCCTACTATCATATTAGCTTTTATAACAAATTTGATACTATTCATACCCAAACGGATAACCCTATATATATATAATATAATAATATAATAATATATAATATATAATATAATAATATTAATGAAACATAAAAATAGAGAAACACTATTAACAATGTAACAAATTAACACTAAAATAAAAGTAGATAAAGATAAAACACAGAGAAAGAGTCACACTTAAAACTGCTATATTTCGAACTACTGCGAGTTCTTCAATGGCAAGAAGCTAGATTTTAGTATATATATATATATATATATATATATATCGATTCATTCCTCTTATTACTTTATCCCATTGCCTGCAAAACAAAAGCACGACGATTTTCAACAAAAGTCGAGAACAGGAAACACGCATTAGCCCTTCATGGGCATGTTACGCCAACGCCATACTTGTATCGTTTCTTCATTCTATGCTCGTATCAAAATGTACAGAATCAAGATATTAATTTGAAAATTAAAAGAAGATATCGTGAATCAAGTGCTAATTATATAATAAAGCGTCAGATGTTTCAAGAACATGCAACTAATGTGATTTCCAAACACTTACAGAACTAATGAATTAAACGCAATAATCTCTTGTATATAATTAATGTTTATTACCGACAGGAGTGGCCGAGATCACTATGACACGGAGTCTTGAACGGGAAGTTAGCAGTTTGAATTCCGCCAGGGTTCTTTTTCAACATTTTCCTCAAATTCCTATCAATTTGATTAATTTCTTAAATCTAGGCATAGAACGCTTCCTTCTAACAAAAATAAAGTCCCAATTTATCTTTTTGTCTCACGTATCATCTACGTCCACAACATGCAACTTTGCAGTAGTAAAAATAGTTAAAGAATACCCACATGTCAAAATTATATGAGAACTAACTCTGATGCAATTTCTTGAAAAATATAAATAATATAATTAATACTAAGATTACATTACTCCACTCTGAAAAGGCATTTTGAGAAATACCGTCAGTTTTCCGATAAATTCGTTCCTTTCATTGTGCATATTATAAGATATTCTTATGCTAAAAAATTAAGAAGAAAACCCTAGGGCGACAATGTACTCAATTCAGCTTGAATACAACATCTCAAAGGTGTGAAGGAATGTCTGAGAAACGAAGTTCATGCTGAGGAACTAAAAGTGGAAGCGCATTTTCTATAGTTAATATATTCTGGTGAATGATCACTTTAAATTACTTATAAATAATGTTGTCAGAAAATACAGATTTGATTCCTTTTGTACGTACCATTTTGAGGTACTTTATTTACACAAAATAAACCAAAAAGTTTAAAAGCAACACAATTTTAATTTTAATTACAGTAACCAGAGCTACCGCATCATTCTAAACGAAAACAATATCCGTCAGTAGGAAATATGAAGGTGTAATGGCCGCTTTTATTGAAAACAAATGTCTCAATTTTATATATTTATAAAAATGGGAGTGTAGACAAGCCCTATGAAGTGCACGTACCGACATCCCTGCTCATTGTTAAATACCGCCGTTAATCTAATGAGACTTTGTGTAAAGTAAACACGGCAATTAAATAGAAATAATAATTTAAAACAATGTTATTGTTTTACAGAGGTAACGAGTAGAAAACACATGAAAAAACTTGAGACACCAGCTGGTATATTATTAGTTCATTTTGATCAGCCAAGAGCTAAATTTGTGAATTACATTCATGGTCTAAGTCACAACTGTAGTCTAGTGGTAGTATTTACACTTCCTAGCGGCCAGCCCCGTTATGTTAGTTTTCTGACTGACTGACCTCAGTTCTTTAGGTGGATGTTTGGGAACGCAAGTCAAAGTCATCTTCTGTCATTATAGATCTTCAGGTAGCGGCGCCAGATCATTAAAAACATATAAACATAAAATGTCTTATTTAAAAAACTTTGGGTGAGTGCATTATTATGAAACACGTATGCTGGGAGTTAGTTTAGTCTTAACCGACATTTCAGGTCAAGAGGTGCACGACTATAATTGCCTCAAGGGCGATGACAAATGCTGTCCTTTATGACAGTGGACACTAACCAAGTGTTTGCTGACGATTACTAGAAGAGTTCATATGGAAAACAACAGATCCAAATAATCTATGCCTCAACAAGTGTCATTTAAGATTCGTATGATTGTACAGAATTCTCTAGTGCTGTAAGAAAATTCCCAGGTGCTCGAGTTCCAGGTAAATGTGCCAATGATTTCATGAAAGGGTAAGTGTTAAAACAGAAACTAAGAAGGGGACGCGCAGAAATGACTCTGGACCACATTGAATACCGCCTAGAGAATCTCCTAAAATATTTTCACAATGTTTCCCAATAAACGAAAATATAATTGATTAAGAAATCACCGAGATTATTCAAAATTCAAACCGGCGAATGGAGTTTGGCTCCTGTGCATAAAAGAAAAATTGATACTAACTTCATTCGCTTTTCTGAGAAAGTTTGATTCTACATACAATAATGACTTCCCAAAAGTACAAACGCGGAAGGTCCGAAAAACCTAATCTGCTCTATATCGATCTTCTACACGATAGAAGCGTTATGCACAGTTAGTGATAATAGACCAATATTTGATTAAACGATTTTCATAGATATGTGCAAATCATTTTTATGTTCCCTAATTGTTAGAGAACATAATTCTTTTTTTCTAGTAAGACGCCGCGACAGCACATAGAGCCGCAGAAAACTTAAAAATTGTGCGACGTTAACAGTTGTCATAACAAGGGACTTACTGGATCCCTGGAACTAACTCCTGGTAATTAATTAAAAGATACTGCAAAAGGGACAAATCAGACGAGTTAATTAATAATATCCTCCAGGAGGTTAGTTCCATTACTCAAAGATAATTAAAAACGTTAATTGTCAATTTTGTAAGAGAATGCCGGAGATTTGTGGAAAATGAAGGTGGAAGGAAGGTGGACAGCTGAGCATTTCTTTGTCAGCACATGACTTTATAAGTGCAAATAAATAGTGTCTTTCTAGTGCCGATGTTTAACTGCTAACTCTGCAAACGCGCTACCTGCCGCCCTATTATTAAGGAAACATTTAAATTGGCATATTTGAAATGTCTTGTGAAAAATATGAAACCGGATTTACAGCAAAAGTCTTACGCAATAATTAGATAAATTCATCTGTTTTCATTTAAGCACGAAACAAAAGCTATAATTTGTTGTTCATTCTTATGCAGAGTTACTCACTATTTCAATATCGGAATAAAACCATGATACTTAACTGCACGTTCTAAGTGTGGAGAAGACTTGAAATGCGCGCACAAGTTGTCACGTGATGGCGATCCACTGTGTTAGAAGTGCACGACTAGGCTGAAGGCTCAAAGCGACCATTTTCTTGCGAAATTTGAACGTGTTCGTCATGAATGGACCCCCAACTTTAGCATTGACTGGTGTACACTGTTCAAGTTGAAGCCACAAGAAAGTGGTGCACACGAGCGACCGTAGTCTTGGCCTTAAGAAAAATGACAGTTCACAAAGCTTTGAGAGCCGCCTTCGCTTTATAGCTGCGGTCAGCAGCAAAATTTATGCCGCGCCGAATGGAGGAAACTAGACCGGCCCTTATTGCAATAGAAGAACGTCACTCCCAGGCGGTCAACGTAGCCGGTAGGACCAGTGGTGTACTGGAAAGTGTACAGTACATACTTGAGAACGTAAAATAAATTAAATATTTTCATACATCCAATCTGGCATATAATGCATTCTCATTTCACTTGACATATATCTTGCTGAGCTATCATAAACATAAATAACAAAAGGAACAGCAGTGCATAGTTACAGAACAAATTAACATATTGGTCTATCTAGTTTAGCAAAATGCATAATACCCCTATGAGAACTGGTTTTCTAGACTAAGGACATTAACAAAACAATTATTAGCCCTCCGTGCAACCATAGAAGATTTCATGCTAAAACATGCATGTTTCTTCAAAATTGATTCCTCCTTCATTGCAATATATATTATATATATTATAAAATAAAAATAAAAAAGTAACACTATGAACATTGTAACAAATTAACAATAATTATAATAGTAGAAAAGGATAAAACACAAAGAAAAAGTCACACTTGAGATCGCTATATTTCGAACTCATTGAGTTCTTCTATGGCAAGAAGACAAGTGAAAGTGATAAAAGTAAATATTGAGTATCGAAGATAACGCTATGCATGGAAACTAGAAATGAGAGTGTGGGGGGGGGGATTAATACGTAAACCAGGTGGTATACGCGCTTTATGTAAAAATATAGCTGCCATTTCTCTATCTGTGAGTAAACTTTCAGAGCATTGTGTAGGTAACGCATCAATAAGTGTTAGATTAAAAGCATCATCAAAATCCTTACAGTGAGATAAGGCATGTTGGGCAACCGGCAAGGGAGACTTGGTTTTTAACAGAACGTCTATGATTGTTCATGCGTAGCGAAACAACAGTAGAAGTTAAACCAATATAAAATGCTTTGCAAAGCTTACAAGATACGACTTTCTTGGAAGAACAATTTCATTTGCTACTTGTTCTTCTTTGTAGCTTATACGAAACGGGATGTTTAGTCTTCAGTGTCTTTGGAACCTCATCAATATTCGTTCTAGCGTGGAGAGAGAGCATGTGCCTATGAATACAGCAGCACAGGTCTAGTCTTGCAGGGTAACTCGTGCCACAATAACACGTACGAGGTAGGTAGGCTGTTACTGAAAAACAGCCACACTACGCTCTACAGAGAACAGCAACTGATTTATATGGGTTAACATAATTAACACGGTCTTTTGTGTGGTTCATCAACCATGCGCGTCGGGGAATACAGCAATGTTGTGATGCGCCTCAGCAAATAGACGCAGTTCACTTTGTTCTGTAAACTGAGTAATTCAGCACTCATCTCTATAAGTATGTGCACACATATCTTTCGGACTCCCGATTTCAGTCATTGCCTATTGAACTTTAATATAAATGCATTTAGCACTGATACCGGGAACACTTACAAATGTTTTGTTTTTCTAAACAAATAATAAACATTACATTGTTAATTCAAACGTCAGAAATATCTTTGATGAAACCCAGCAAGAAGATATTAAAGGGGTTGAGATCTGATCTAATGCGAAATGTAGCAATTCTTGAAGACCCCAGTTGTACTACCAATTCAGAACTTAGGCTAATGAAATGGACCTAAAAGCCGCTCTTGAAAAATAAGAGATAGCATTTTATTTTACAGCTGCAGGAGCGACTGATGTAGTACCTAGGTAGTTTTCGTTATGTAGCCAGTGTTCACAAACCTTGCAATGAGAAATGACATGAACACAACGTTAATCATGTTATTGTTCCAATTTTCATGGAGATTTGCAAAGCCTCACATTCTCATGTGGTACCGTCACTAGACCCCAACTTCTCAGGGAAACCGGCTATTTCACTCGTCTAAGCATGCGAGGAGGGAGACACTTGTAGGAGTCACTCACACTTCTTCAGAGCTTGTAACTGCTGTAGACCACATTTCTGCGGGATATATATGCAGTTCTCGGCTTGTTCATAGATATTCTTGCAAAAACCTGCTGGCGGTAATTCGCTCCAATGTGCCTTCTCCATCGAGGGATGTCCTGTTCATTTTCGTTTATAAATGTAATCCTTACCTATGAAATTGCTTATGAATGAACTTGACAGTGGGTGGGCCTGTCTAGTGCTTTGCTCCAAATCAAGCAGAATTTGAAGAGAATATTTGCTTTAGGCATGGGACGCATAACTGTATTCATCTACAAATTTTACATTTATTATTTGATTTTAAACAAAGTTACGTATGCTGAGTATTAAAATGCACAAATTTCGACTGGCTGTTAGTTGTATAGAGAGATATATCATTAACATGGGACAATATATTGACTCTAGGGGTATTAATGTGAAAGTTCATTTGCTGAAATGCGTGTCTTAATGTATTACTTTTATATTGTAATTATAAACAGAGGTATTTTGAAACTTGCAACTGTAATCCAAAAGAATGTATGACATTATTATTATTATTATTATTATTATTATTATTGGTAACATTATGCTTCATTTGTGGGGAAAGTCTCTCAAATTGCGCCATTTCGAACAGCTTTCTATTTTATGTAAAATAGACACACAATTATTTTGTTACCAAATTATATCCTGAATCTACCGTACACGTCATATTTAAGACAATGAAAAATATCACGCCAAAGGTAGATATCTACATTCGGTCCATTATTCAGGAAAATCTTTGTTTCTAAGATGATACATTTTTATATAATGAGCCATTTTAGTGCTTGTAACTAAAAATTTAACTGTTAGAACTAGAGACAGGATTTCCATGTAAAATACTTGATTCCATATCAGCTTTCTACATTTCTTAAACTTTGTACAACGTTTTTAAGTAATATTGAACCCGGAACAAAATTCAGAGACCAAAAAGATTATCATTGAAATTGGAAAGCATCAAGCTCCCTTAATAATATTGAATGATGATTAAATACGCCGTTAATGGGATTCGTGAAGTTTTGCAATACCCCTCAGAGTTAGTGACTCAGTTTCATCTACAGTCTCTGATGCGGAGTATATGAATGTCGATATATTTTTAAAACGACTTAATCATCTCATCGATTTTGTAAAGTAAAATATTAAGAACTGTAATTTTCTAATATTGAATGGATGTACATGAAACTACAAACAGTTGAAGATGTAGAATTAACAAGAGAAAACGAAGTGGTCATACTAATGAGATCGGCTTTAACGGCAAATTTCAACCAGTGGACATTTCGTTCTTTAGATAATTAGCACTTGATAACAGATGAGTAAAACAGCTTCACACATCTAGTATTTACATTACTCTCAATATAACCACTGATATCACAATTATTATTACTATTGCTGTCATTGTCATTGGTGATATATGCGTTTCTTTAAATACGTGGATATTTGTTAATATGTGCATATGTTGTATATACAAAATTATTGTAAAATAGGAAAGTGCCTGTTGCCGTTTGTAGAGAGTAAACCCTCTGGACAATAGCAAGACTGGTGAAAGCCAGGTCTCTTTGTAGAATCGAGGCTTCAGTCTTTTGTTCCACCCTTTGAAAGACTTGTAGAGGAAAGAGCCACCGTTTTCTAGAAGATACGCAAACACGTGGGTGATAAAGTCCATCTAAGGTGAACCACCCTAATTACCTGAGACCCTTAAATTCTCGAATTGCAAGAGCGATTTTTAAAGAGCAAGTAAAAAACGATTCATGAAAACTCAATTTTAACCAGTAAAAAAGCTGCATTTAAAGTTACAAGTTTAGAGACGCGACTCTTAAGCGTCCCAATACGGGAAATAATTGTTTGTAACTATAGCGAAGTTGGCGCCATTGTTTCAGCTGATTTGTAAAGTTAAGACTTAAAAGAACAGTTTTGAAATGCGAGGACTACACCGGGCGTCCAGCTGCTAAACGTATAAGTGACTTACAGGGAGATAGAAAAGCTTCTAAACATTCATTCGCCGAAGGTGTCGAGAAAGCCTGCACAAATATCTTCTTGTGTGGAAATTTTGTTGTCACAGTCTCACAGAAAAACAAAAGGCAGCAGCAGTGGAAAGGGGTCAGAGAAAGATTCATTTTTCGACAAAAGCAGCTTCCGATGCTTTCACCTTATTTTCACAGGATTTACCAGTACGACCAGAATGCAAAGAGGCAGTCGGCGATCTGGACCTTCCCGTGAAGGTTAAGCAAATACAAAGTGCAGAGAGGAAGACTGCTGTGTGTTTCTTCTGAGTGAATGGCCATACTGCAACAATTCCAGTTCAGGAACACAAAACTCTCTCTTCCAACTGGGAAACCACCCACCGCATAGGTCACATCTGACTCCTTCTTCAGTTTCCAACTGTCAAGAAAAACCTTGGGTATCAAAATTTTAAGAAGAAACTTCGAAGAGGACATTGGATTCATGGTACAACTGTTACCGAGAGTGGGGAGACGACTATGAAAAAGGAATAACAAGCAGAGTTGATGAGTTATTTTATTGAGCTTGAAGAATTTGGAAAATTAAATAACTTAACTACTTTGTATGTCCTTCTAAAACGCGGGTCATGAGAAATAATCTCCACCAGTTCTATACTGGCATCGAATGCAGACCTGCCAAGTCCCCGACTAGATTTCGTAAAGATGTTGACAGCAAATTTTCTTTTTACTATTTTTTCCATACAGTAATGATGCAAAATGCTCTTTTAAATGCAATTTTCACTCTGTAACAGATACCATAATAATTTTAAAGTTCTCGAAATAATCTGCGGGTATTAGCAGCATTCCCAGACCTGTTTCCTGTTAATCATGAACCATTTTCCCTAGGGACATTTATGCAATAATAATGCGTTTGGACAGCAGCTGTAGTGTATGCAGCTAACAGGTTGCAATGATCTGTATAGAATATCGTGCAGTAATTAAGTTTTTGATGAAAGCAACAGAAATGAATATCTACATGAGAAACATTTTATAAGACTCTGATCAATTTTTTGGCACCGTTTCGTATTGGAAATTGTGTTTAAACGAGGTCGAGATAATTGACTCTTACTGTCAAAGTGACTGCTCTAAATAATTTTTAAAAATGTATGTTATGATATTGCGGGGTTACAGATAAATGATTGCTAAAGGTGTATAAATATATCATGGAAATAAGTCGAGATGGTTGTCGTATTATTATTCACAAATGATCAGAAACAAATCAGAAAGCTGCAAATTGATATATTTCCTAAGAAAACCAACTATTCTATGCAATGATTGATAATATATTATATATATATATATATATATATATATATATATATATACACGCTATTACGCTTCAGAAACATTTTTTTTTACCGCCAATGAAAGCTAAGATTATGTTTTATATTATATTATCGATCTTCTAGACCATTTAAATTAAAAATGCGTAAGGAAAGGCTTGGTTTATTAAAGAGGAAAATTATCTTTCACCAAGACGATGTTCCTACAGTTGCATTGGCGGAAATTGAGACGCTGAGATTTGATTTATAGCCTGATCCGGCTTATTTATCTCATCAGAGCTCTATCTCTTCCCAAAGCTTAAAAATGTGACAAGGACATAAACTGAAGCAGTCGTTGAGGAATTCTGTAAAGAATTGTGACTTCCTAAATGGAATAAAAGTTTAGAAACACTTTTTAAAATTATTTTAGCATTAAGGGAGACTTTATTGAAAGTTTTCTTGTATGTTATATCAATAACTTTTAAAATATTGTCATTTTCCAATTTCAGAACCTAAAAATCTGAAAGTAAACTAAAGGTTGTTACACATGACCTGATCTGTAATACAGTTTCGGAAGCCTTTCATTGGGCATTAAACGGAGCTTTCTATTAAGAGTATTTGTAATTTATTTTATATAACACTACGTGTTCCCTTTTTACCCCTTTGAATAAATTTAGTTAACTTCCTACCTACATAATTTACGTCAAATGAGAACTATATCTAGTTTATCATAGATTGTGAGAATGCGTACATTGATGATAAAGGTAACTACTAGCAATAAACAGCCCTAACTAAATTATATAAATTTGAAATTCTATCAACATACCAGAGTAAACACATAGCCCATGTAATTGTAATGAAGTTAATAAGAGGAACCCATATTTAATTTACGAGAATAGCAATAAAACGACTATCAACTTTTGAAATAAAAACTCTTTTGAACTGTTGAGTACCACTAAATGATGAATCAGAGATAATAAGATGTCTTTGGTTGTTCCAATAACAAAAAACAACATGAGTCCATTGATTTGTAAAATTCTCAAGTGGATATTTTGGCCTGTGTTTATTTGGATTGTTGAAGTTGTCAATTACATTAACATTTATAGAAGCAAGTTTGTGCTTTAACCTGCTGGTGCTTATAAGTTTCCCACCTAGGAATAACGAAGTTGTAACAGACAGCCAAAGGGGCATGACAAATCATTCGGGACAATATAAGAATTAGGTATGTAGTCACACCGACTACCTGAAGAATGAATCTTATTATCCAATCTAGTGAAAGAACAAGAATTAGAAATTAACGAAAATTCCTCTAAACTTCCTTGCCAAGCAACATATGAAGCTTCCTAGAACTTCGTCTTCCAATATCAATAATGCAATGTTTGTAAACAAAACAAAAATCTGATACTTTACACATTCGCAGAGCGAAATCTTCAAACTGAAATACAGGTTCCCAATGACAAGTGCCCCTGCATTCGAGGATTTGCTGCTAGCATAAGAGTAATCTACTGTTCAAAATAGAATTAAGTTCCTCCATGCTGAAATAGGTCATTTAAACTCGTGTAGGTCAACTTTATCATCGGCCTCATATATGAGTAAAGCTCTTAGCAATCGTTTTATCTTCACCTCCAAACTAAGTGTAAATTTAAGTACTTCTTCCGTTTGAAGAGAAAACCGTTTTCTGTCATCTGTTCATTACTTTATGCTCATAGAATATATTCTAGTTTTGGCCATTTTACTCTCTAATTATTTTAACAGTTCTGTAAAATTAAAGAGCAGATTGAAAAATAGTGGAAACTTAAACTATGTGATTAAGAGCGAAAATTGACATAAGATAGTGCAGTTCTGAAGTGAAATTGAGTTGAGGGTCGCCGCCGAGAAAGTTAGTATTTGTTTTTAGTGTTTATATTTTTACCGAAAGCAAAAATGATCTATATTTAAAATTTAAAATAATAAGTATTAACATGTGTTATAAAAAGCGTGCTCCTCAGCGGTAACGCATGTCAACAACTGCTTAGGACATTTCTGCATTTCATAATTTTTCTTCTGCCTTTCGGAGCTTTGTAACAAGTTGAACTGTTTCTGTACCTGGAACACGATTGCCATGTATTTTCTTCACAAATCGCCTTATGATTTGCACAAGAATCCTTTTTAAAATGTATCTACATAGAAAGCCGTTCTTCAAGACTATTTGTAGTAGCATACAATGAAAGGAAGAAACACAATCACTCGCTGATAAAGTCTCCCTCAAACTAACTGCAAACTGCAACCTGCGCATGCATTAGGCTTTGACAACTAGTTTCTACCAGTACGCAGCCATACTCTGCCGGCCCATAACTCAAATAACTCACTGTGCATATACTTTGATCGAATGTTTAAAATTTTTGCAACCATTTATATTTTAAATAAAAAAAGGAAACTTAAGGCAATAAACAGCATTTACACAAATACCAGCATAAAATATGGAAGTGAACCGCTAAAACAGTTTAAAAATTAAGAAACACCCGACAAAGTAATTCCAAAGAAAGAAAAAGAAAGCATGGAAAAGTTTGGCTTCCTTGGAACAAGTTCGACCCTTGGCGCTTCCTTTATAAGAATGGAAAACTTTAAAGATTATGCGTGTGGGTACTAAAAGTGCGAATACTATTAGCTTTCACATCGTCTGGAATAAATACGATAGGCTTGCCATGGATACTATTGTGAAGTAGGTTGGCTCAGTCGTTGTACATGAAGGGGTCTTTTTCCTTTTTTTTATGAAATGCGAGAAGGCATGGCTTTGTTCGTGGAACAAATGGATACCCCGTTCTGGAACTGGATAATGAATTAACATATTTAACAGGGCATTTGAATGCTTTGAACCTCTCTCTGCAAGGTAAAGGTCAAATAGTCACATAAATATATGACAATAACCATGGCCTTTGGAAATGTAAGTTAAGGAAAAGAACCTTGGATAATTAACAGAACAAAAGACATTTAACACTTCCACAATACTGCAGATTTACAAGAATATACTCAAGTACTGGGAGCACTAAATCAGGAATTTCAGTCAAGATTCTAGGATTTGGAAACTCTTGAATCTATTGTCGAAATATTTCCGACTCCATATTTCATGAAAATTGATCGCGCTCCAACAGAATTGCAGTTGGAACTCCTGAACCTACAATGTAATCGTGAATTAAAGAGGTGTACAACCAAGAAAGTTTTCATAGGCCCGAATTCCACAATAGCACAGAAAAATTGTTCATCTTGTACCAAATTGGGCCAACATATAAGGGTAGGTCCATAAGTTTCCGGCCTAACCATTTTCTAGGTATGATAAAGATAAAAATATATTTCAATTTTCATCACACGGCATGCTCCTAGTCTGGGCCCGCAAGCCCCTGTTTAGTGAGTTTGGCCGGTTTTTTTTTTTTTTTTTTTTTTTTTTTTTTTTTTTTTTTTTTTTTAAATATTGCTCCATTACCCATCCAGATTTTAGCCCCAATTATATTTCCAGCAAAATTATCTCTCTGGATTGTGCAATTATCCGTTACCTATTCATATCCTTCAAGAGGTTCTTAAACTTCCTCCATGCTTTCTATTCCCCTGATCCGCCATCCAAATGGAGCCCAGCCCTGTTGTTTCCAGTTCCCCTCTTAATTTGAATGCACATGTCATGTTTCATCCCATCCCTAACTGCTCATGGTAGCACAATGCCCTGATTAAAGTTTGGTTCTCATGTCTAATTCACCTACTGTGGTTTTACACTTTATGGTCTCTCTCACTGTAGGCCACGAATTTCCTCTTAATTTGCAAGATGTCTTGACATACCACGTTATTATAAATCTAAGCAAATAACAGTTGCAGTTAATGGTACGAAAATCTGTGCAGGATGCCACAAGGCTGCCTGGTAAACGATATTTTCGCGTGCCTGGCTTTACTCGATTGAATTATGTCATGTCTTTGTATTTTATCTCTTCTATTTATAATGACATATCTGATAAATGCCTATAAAAAGCTTTGTCAAAGGCAGGGCCCCCATACCCTTAATGGATACCCTTTCAAAATGACAAATTCCAAAGCAATTAAACAAATTCGGCTGCTAATATTACGATTATTATTGCATTTATAAAGTAGTAAAACATATAACCGTACAACATACTTTATAAAATTTTAACTTATACACAAAATGAGATGGATATTGAGTGCGCTAATATATTAATTTTCATGTATGGGATATGTTTTATATATATATATATATATATATATATATATATATATATATTCTGATTCACATAATATAATATAAACATATGCGTTCTGAGTTTATGGAAAGCCTGATATTTAATAATATACATACTACAGGAACCTTTTGTGGTTGTTACTTTCATTTGCTAGTATTTTTTATTTATATTAATCGTAATAAGTCATTACATTTTCATAAATAGTTTTTTTTCATAGTATCCCATTGTTTTTATAGCAGCGCACTAAAATATGCTTTCAAGTAATGAATATGCAGATATTGTTTTTTATTTTTTGTCGCTTTAACTACAGACCTCTATTTCCGACGTCTGTTCATTGTGGACTGTAGGTGTCAATTTGGGAATGAGTTAATGTTGGTGCAAATGAGTTCGGAGACCTTGGTCCTTTAATGCTAGCTGGCTGGTATTAACCTTCTCAGCCCCCCCCCCCAAAAGAGAGACTTACCCCAGACAACTTGACCTGACCGGGATTCGAACGCAGGACCTGCTGATTAGTAGTCGCAAAATCTACCACTAAACTACGGAGGCAATAATACATTACCCTATACAAGGAGAATTCACCAAATAGCTACAGATTTCATTGTGAACCTTCTTCAAGGGCATCTTCTTATTGCTCTCCGTCGTGCATGAGGTGATTCCAGAAAACAATAATAATTTACTTACGATGATAATTCAGCATTTCTGATGACGTGTTCATATGCATCAATACGAGATATTGCAAAAGAACGAGGTAAGTAAATCGAAAGTTCAGTTCAGCGAACAACAAAAGTATAAGCTGCCTTAAATACTCGGATTGTGTGAGATGTCAGACTTGAAATTAAAGTAATAAACGACGATTAAGTTTCTCAACAAAAGCTACGATATAGCAACTAGTCCATAATTATGGACTAATGAATCTTCACGTCTGTGGGCTGTAGTAAAACCTCTTTGGAGCTATCAACTAGTGCGGCATAACAACATATGGTTTGTAATTATAGACGACCACACAGTGAGTACATGTTTTAATAGAGTTAACAGAAGTATCTGCAATTTCCTTGGTGTGTGAACAGTTCAAGATAGGCTGAAAAATTTTCTTCGGCAAGATGGGGTACCAGCACACACTGCAATGATTTTTGGTGTACATTTAGATATGAAATTACTTTAAAGATGTATTGAAGTCAATGGACCAATAATATGGCACCCATAATTTCTTCTTCTGAGGTAAGATGAAAGACCTACAATACACACCTTGAAGTTTTAGAAATTCGGAGGCATGCAGGCTAATGTCACAGCAGTGCATAAGGACATTTTTTTTTTTAAAGTTGACCTTCAGAAAGAGGAACACAATTTAAACATTATTTTAAATTTTATCTTTTTAAAAATTATTTTGAATAAACTGAATATTTTCTATTGACTTTGTTTTGTTAAATGAAAAGAATGGTAAAGTGCGGAACCTTAAACTTAACGTCATTTGAATCAGCTTATTGTGTGTAATAAGTATATAATATAAAATAAAATAAAATAAAATTTCCATTTGAAACGCGTTAGTTTAAGCGTATACAAAACGCCATATTATTTACACCTTCTCTAGTGGTGGACCTTGATCCGCTATATAAGAAACACAAAATTATTTTAGGTTCTCATCAAGCTTCCCCAGAGATTATGTAGCACATGTATACAAATAATGAATAATTTAATGATATATCTTTCCTAATAAAATACTAAAAAAAAAAACCCTTTCTCTGTCCCAAAACAATGGTTGCATTTCTTTGCAGAAGCATTTTTTGAAAAAATTTAAACTTAAACTGATTAAAAAAAATTGTAGATGGTATTAGCAGTATTCTCAACATGACGGGTAGAGGTAACTGTCGGGGCTGCACTAAACGCTTCCCCATGTAAAATAGCTCTCCCCACCAATCTTCATATATTCAATAATTACTTTTACAAATTAAGGGAGACAATATTCAGGAAGAGCTTCACAACGATGGTAACAAATTTAACTACTGTGCATGTGAACTGTAGGACAAATTTCTTAGCACTTTCCTTTATTAGACCTCTTCTTTGCAAGGCACCATTGTTAGACACGAAGAAACAGCCCGCCGCTGTTCATCTACAATTCTTCATTCCTTCCATTGTTTGAACAGTTTAGCAAAACTGCTCAATAGCATTTCGATAAATGTCAAAAGCTTTCAGATTCATGAAATAGCAACTGTACATGTTTTGAACAGAGCACCCGAATAGATGGAAACTCCCAATATTTCACTCAATCTTCCAATTCATATGTTCTTCACTTTCATTGCTAGAGCGAACAAAGCTGTAATTTTAGGACAGAAGTAGTACCAATTTATTACCAAAATTAGGTTGGAAGCTCAAAAATGATAACTTTAGTCTAAATCAGCGTGACCAGTCCGTCCTCAGAACAATACACAGTTTGGAAAGCGCTTTCCCCATAGTCTGAGAATGCATCAAAGAAATAAAATATATCTTCAAACTCTCGTCTTAAAAATATTAGTGGAATTTGTCGTAAAGAAGAAGTAATACGAAAACGTAAAAAACTATTTTACAAAATTTTACGAAAAATTTAAAAAAAAAAATATTCAGAGCGATGAATGTTAATGTATTTCTAATAGAAACAAGAAGACGTTAAAGATATAAAACAGATAAACCTCCTATCTTGAATATTATTTATTTTTTGAATGTTATATTGGGGATCCAATCTTATAATCGAGTTGCAGCAGGTCTGGCCTTTTTTGTAGATGATAAATGGGAATCGAAATGTCAGTGTTTCAATTTATTTAATGGAACCATAAGTCAAAGCAATGCTAAACTTTAAACGTATTTATATATCTGCAGTATGTGTTTTCATTCCGAAAAGATTTCACAAATTGTCATATCGAGCCATATTTTTATGATTAAATTCTGGGGTACAAATAATCGTTCAAAAAGTTTATAATTCAACCGTTATTTATAATGTATTTATAATTATTTTTAAACGAAGGTTATTTTTAACGTTTACGTAGTCCGCAATGTAGTTAGCAAGATTGTCGAATAGAAGAATTTCAGAGCTACTTTCAGTTCCCTTACAAGCAAAGACATTGGAGGGAGGGAAAACAGTAGGCGAGTAAACCTTGCGAGTCGCGCCCATAACTTGGAACGGCAGAGTGTTCCTCTCATTAACTGTTACTAATAAACGCTTAAAAAGCAACTTTCTCAACCATGTAAAGCAAAGAGGTGCTGCCTTCAGTTTCTTTAAATTTCTAGAATAGGCGCAGATTTCTGTAATATATTACGGGGGTGCAGTATCCCTCTGTGATATTTATACACATTCACTAAAATTAATGGTACGCTATTAATTAAATGAACTAAATGAATACTGGCAGACAAAACTATACTGTGTAGGTGTTTGTAAATGTAACCATGTTTATAAACTGAGCCCTTGATATCATCTTTACATTCACTAAAATAGAGAGAAATAACAAAGTTTCGAGTTACATTGCGTATTTAAGATGATGTTCATATGTTTCAATAAAACAAAAACATGTTACTACTTAAAACAATTACAATGTACAAGTAAGTGAACACAACAACAATGTACAATCAAAAGTTCAGTGGCTTTGAAATTCAATTTAAATGTTATTAACATGTAACGCAAGGTTATTACAGAGCGCTCTTACATACAAATATAATTCTCATTAACATATTTCATTTATATTTCACATTTGCTATCTTCACGGCGATGGTTTTATTAAATATAAAACATATGTAACGTTATGAATACAGTTTCTATACTGAATTAATTTGTTTTTTTATTTTAAAACAATAGAAAGAAAATTAAACGCAGGAATGCTTTTTAAATTTCATTTTTCAGTATACCACTACTCCTAAAGGTCCAATTTCCAATAAAACATTGCGGCCGATAGAGCAAATTTAAATTTGTTTAAATATTGTCGCTTTAGGTTAACTCCCACACACAATGGTTCAGTTTTGCTGGTTAACGAACTCGACGAATCTTTTGTTAATTGATGATGATTATATGCAGAGTTTTGTTGAGAAAAAAAATTGCGACTGCGGATTAACACATATACCTGTATGTATGTATGTATGTATGTATGTATGTATATATATATATATATATATATATATATATATATATATACTTTTTTCATTGTCATTTTCGGCGGCTAGTAGGTAGTTGAAGACATTTTTCAAAAAGTGTTTCATCGGTACCACTGGAACAGCTTCATTCTTTCGGGAATTCCTGAAAGAAGGGGGAGGGAGGCACTAAAACCACTCACAGTTCATTTCAGTACATTATAAATAACTTGTTTCTTTATTCTCCACGCCACTATGAGACAGCGAAGTGCACTTTGTTCTTTCACTACACGTTTGAGTGCTTTAGCCGTACGCTGGAAGTGCAATTAACTTTGCAATGGACTGCGAACCTTAATGATCACCGAATCTTCTTGGTTTAGAGAGAATGAAGTCGACTAAAAAGGGGTGCCTCTAGGATATTGTTACTTCACATTCTGGATAACACCTTTGAGATCTGAGAGAGGGGGGGGAGTGACAGAGAGGAAGGGAGAGAACATTTCTTTAGATGAGTTTGTAGAGGAAACAGTGAGACATTTTTCCGAGGCAAATTCCCAACACCGGCACACCAGTTGCAGGATGGCAGATTACAGTACTAACACAAAACAAAGCTAAAGTACAAGACAAACCTCAACAACCTCGACCCATCTTGTCTACTGTTATCGCTTTGTCTAAACAGTAACAGAAACCTGCATTGTTACTGTTATTGTCATATATCCAAGATTAAGAGCAAAGTATGATTATTATCTAATTCTGCAATTATTAAGAATGTATGAGGGTACACTTTTAATAAATAAATAATAAACAATTCGCTCCCACTTTCATACTCTAGCTCTCTTAGCACTGAAAGAACCCGAGTGACGGTATAACATTGCAACTCAGATACATCACATTCTTCAAGCATTATGAAACATTTTCGTGTCATTAGCAAAAGGAAAAGCCACCATCTCATAAAATAATAAAGAAACATGTACATTTTCAAGAAGATAGGAATCTTTATATTAAATAGCCAATAGAATATTCTCTCTACCGTGGGAGCAGTATTTGGAATAAAGAATGTAAAAGCAAAAAGTACTGAGCAAAGGATGGGTCAAACATAATATATTGCCACAGCGCACGTTTAAACAGCCATCGGCATAAAATGTTTTATTTCTTAGCGCTTTAGAAAGAGATTTTACGTTTTGTCAGAAAGAATCTATCTTCCAAATGTAGCTTCAAACATTGAATTCTGCGATCATGTTAAACCCATTGTCACCACAAAGGAGGTTATGCTTGTTTATATACGTTCCATTACAAACATCTCGGCTCATGAGCGTCCCATTCAATTCAGGACATGAAACAACCGCAAGACGCGGTCAGAGGCCTCCTCTTTCAGGCTTGAGGTTCTTTAAAGTGTCGTAAATCTACGTCATGTGACCCACGGCTTTACTTTGCTTCCCAAGGATCATACTTAGGATTTTATCACCCGAACATCGACCCTGACTGGAATTGAACCCACGATCTTGAGTCAATAGGCAGATTGTATGAATATGACAAATGACGCTTATTGCATTTGAATTTAATTTATTTTAAAAGATAATCTCAAGCAAAAACTAAAATTATGTAAAATCATTGAGCACTTTGCAGTTTTAACACATGGGAGTGCTGGAATCTTCAACAAAAAGTACAGAAATACAAGGCAGTTTAAATAACGAAATTTACACTTATGTTACCGAAACTAAGAGAGAGAAAAAAATAATAAAACACCCAGAATTGGGCAAGCAATTGCTTATGAAAGAATTCCAAAAGTTGATACCAATCGGACAATGAATTTTGTTGCACTAATGTTGAAATAGCTTATAGCTGAAATACGAAGAACAAAAGATAATATAATATAATATAATATAATATAATATAATATAATATAAGTGCATTTCCTTCCAGACCAACAAGCGACAGTCACCGATGCTGCGTTTGCTACGTCAAATCTGGCACTTGGTGATATATTTACTATCTCATTACTACCGCCATTTTAGTCTTCTCAGATGCATGTTCGCCATGGAAATTACTATAAAATTTCAGATAGGATTAGAACCTTGTCTAATTTGTGACTTTGCGCTAATTTGTTAAATTGCGAGTTAATATGTCAAGTTATATTTATATTATTTTGAAAATAGTTTTCATTTATGAGAATAACAGAAATAGTGAAAATACATTTTCTAGTTCTGCGACTATTAAAATGTCTCTAGCAGGCAGGCAGGCTACAAAGAAAGCAATATGGAGATAAACAATTTCTTTTTATCAGAGTTCTTTAAGTAGTAAGTATTAATTCTTTTTTAATGAATTCCAAAAATGTTCATTTTTCTGTTACTGCTTAATTTTCATATCATATTAGGTTAACGGAGGAAATATTTCATAATTATATACATTAAAACACATTTGTCATTACACAAAAGGGCATGACTTGAAATATTTGAAACTTTTCAAAATGCAACGCTCGCTCTGAAAAGGAATAGTAGTAAACAAAATAATTAAAAAAGTATTAATGTATCCTGTTGATTAGTTTATCCAAAATTTAAACATATTATCCCCGCATTCCCAATCTATTATGATCGTTTAACTGGGTAGAGAAATACAGCTTTCTCTAGATATGACTTTCAGTAGAACGTGTGTGTATTATTAACTCTGCAGTTGGGTTTACACCGGCTGGCAAATGACACTATAGAATTTACAACATGTACTCACAATTTAATGTGTTCGTTATAATTAACTAAATAATATATGAAAATCTAAGAACATGTCCTAATTACTTAAACATGTCAACCTAATTAAATACATATCAACTGTAATAGCTAAACTACAGTATTTATATGAATTTCTCTTAAATCTTGTTAATTGTTGAAAAATGCTGTGGGTATGCTATTCCGATTGTTTATGGTTCTGTTCAAGGTTTAAAATTTTCCTGTTTTTCAGATGTTAAAACTTCGTCTTTGATTAACTTTGAACACATACGTAATAAAAATATGTCCGATTCTTAACGGTAGCCCTCAACTTCTATAAGAATCACAAATATAAATTGTTTTGTAACATAATATTGATAAATTGCAATTTATCACAATGAATCTCTTAATGTCTTTAAGTTGAAATGGGCTGATAAAATTTTCTGACATTCCAATGCGGCGCAGAATAGGAAAGGGCTATTGAATCACTTACTGTGTATATTCTTTTATTTTAAAATTGAAACATGGCGATAAAATGCGATATTAGAGTATGAAAACTCACATTTAATGTAATGTTTCAAATTATGTTATAAGATTATACTGTAAATGTTTCCTTTTGTTTTGTTCACGGAAATAAAGTAATAAACAAGTTTTGTAAAAGGAAAGAATTAATTCATAGATCTGCAGGAAAGTCGTAACTAATTAAATATTTGTGATGCGTTCTATAGATGAGAACATTAAGTGAATAAAACTAATATATGGCATATAGTATTTGTTTTTGCTGGTGTATATGGCGTCTATGAATAATCTTTTTAATAAGAAGAGAAAGTGCATATATCACTATACCTAAATTACTGGTATTTATGAGGGTTCAAACAAACCATTATTTCAGAACCCCTTCATGTGATGACTTAACGAAAAGAGAACGTTTTGCTTCATAAACTGCTTGAGTTATTATTAGGGGGGGTTATATCATATACTTTGCTATTGCAACTCCCAACCTGTTGAATGAGCAGATAGTTCGAAACACTGTACCTACTGAAGTTTCCTTTTCGTTCCAACATATCCTTGATTTCAGTCACCTTATGCGATCTACTAAATAGCTAGGGCGGGTACCTGCAAGGCTGTAGTTTATTACTCCATACTGGACGATGCACACGAATCACCACCGAACCATTTCGGTGCACGCGGCAAACTGGAAAGCCGCTCGGGTGTAGGGCACCTAACAGACCCCTCGCTTCTACTGCGACGCTCGAATTTACAGTCAGACCGGCGCAGCAGGTTGAAACAAGTGCTGCGTCCTCCACAACTCCGTTTTCGGATATCTTTCCTGTTTCTCTATACTTTGCTGTGATATGAGCTAAGCGTGGTCGCATTTCACTACACTTCTTTATTTCGTAATGCGCATCAGGTTCTTTGGAAACGGAAGGCTTTTGACTGCCTAAACGCAATTACATTTATGGCTGAGTAACATTCGCATTTCTGTCAGAATTATCAGCTTGTTGACACATAAAATATCCAATGTTTTATACATAACTGCGTTGAACCGTTGCTACTACTGGTGCCTAATAAGTTCGTTAATAATATTTTGTTTCTTATGATATCTCAAAATAGCATACCCCCAATATTGTATATGAATAGTAATTAGGCCTGTCTTAAAAATGATTATGTTTTATATGTCGTATGTTTAAATGACATAATGAAATTAATTGTTCTACTTTCTTATGAAAGTAAAGCAAACATTCTAATAGATTACTTAACCACCGAGATAGGACTAAGGAAATACGTCCATGTGCACTTACTGTTAAAGTCTAAAATAAATGTACTTTTATATTATAACACTTTACAATTAACACGCCAAACGCAAGATATAGTGAAGTCGCCGTGACGTCATCAGGTACGTTACAACTCTTTCATATGAGCTGTTAAAATAAACTGTTGTTTAGATTTAAATAACACGGAATTTTAGCTTTAGGGAGCGAACATTAGCTTCAGTTTCCACATTTCCTCCATCATAGTCATTAAAACGAGTGATCGATAAGCCTCTTTTTCCTTCCAATTCCTGTAGGTTTAGAACTTACTGAAAGCTGAAACCAGGGAATGTTATAATGAAAGTGAAATTTGTAAGTTTAAAAGAGGTAGATAAAATGAAGACCTATCGAGTCACAATGTAAAAGTTACTTTAATTACTGAATTAAACTACTAGGGTCGTATTTCGGTACTTCAGCCTAGTTCAAGGGCAGACCGTTTCTGCCTACACCGCAAGTGGTGGCATCTCCGAAAGGAAGGGAGGGAGATATCGGGCGGCCAGGATCCACGTTAAACGCTTTCCAGATAGAACGCCCCGACGCCGGTGGATTTTCCCTTCAAAGCGTTTGAGACTCTTAGACGGGTTACTTCCATAGTGCAAGCTACCACCTCACCTCAAATCTGTAAGGGAATGAAGAGCAGAACACCCAAGCTTCCAGGAGAAACCCAAGGTCATCCAGCGAATTTAAAATACGAGTACCGCACTACCCCCCGAGTTACCCTACTCAGTTAGCCTCTAATTTTTATAACCCCTTGGTGAGCCGTTCAAGTTGCATGTTAATTTTACACTATAGCAATTGACTATCAAAACACCACCAACATAGCCTAAACACTTAGCGTGTATGTATATATAGAGTTGTCTTCACTTTTCTTAAGTTTTTTATTAATATTGTCTTCTGAGTTCCCTCCAAAAGGTACGTTTTCTTGACTATTGGCTGCCTGTTCTGAACATCTCCGTCGGCCTTGTTATTCTCGTCATACTTATGGAAGTGTGGTCCGGTAAACACTTGCGAACTTCATTGGGAGCAGCGGCTTCAATTGTTGAGGAATGGTAATGAGGGATTGGAGAGTAAAATCAGATGCTCAAGAAGCCTCCGTGCATTGTGGAGACATTTTTCATCATAAAATATGCACCACACCCGTCATTTTATTAGTTATAATCTCCATCAATTACAATATTGTTTAAACTCATCAACTATTTACGTATATTACGAGCCAAAAAGACGCAAGTGCAAAAGCTTAAAGCTTTTAGTTTTTTCTACAGGTTTTGCAAAATAATGGTTCATATTTTCGTACAGTTTTTACAGCACCAACATGGAAGTTTCCTTTTAATGAATTAAGAGCTTTTCTTGTGCGCTTTATTAAGAATTATTCAGTACAAAACCAACATACATTTTTTATAAAAAAAGTGTTATTTTGCAACATCAAAGACAGAACATAAAATATTAATGCTGCTTTTATTTCATTTCTTACGTTATTATCTGCAATATATAATGAGACAGACGAGTGACAATGAAAGGGCAATGCAATGTAATTATATGGTTATCTACAATACTTATATTTCAATAACTATTAGGCTGCAAATGGCATCATTTCAATACATGGAAATTACTTCTAAACAACAAAAAACTTTCGTGGTCCTTGCACATGCAACCGTCCTTGACATCCATTCTTCATCTCCAATACCAACATAAAATCAGCTGCCCCTTCACATTCTTTTTAACTTTGCATTTGCCATCGCGACTGCGCCAATTCTATGTCTTCACTGATGATGCTATATGAAGCAGTTAGCGAAAGGTTGGTTTTGAAATACAACACTGGCCAAGGCACAACAGCCCCAAAGCTATACTTTTAGTAATATGCAAACGTATATTACATAATAGTGATATTAAATATAGATTAATAACTTTTAGAAATAATTATAATAAGATTTAACAATAATCTGCAGAAATGATTTATTTTTACTCGTTTAATAATATTTTCTAAGTAATATTTTTAGACATTTCATAATAATATACCAAATACTGTCCTGCTTTATCGCTTTCCGTAACATTTCATTTTTATCAGTTACTTTTTACACTAAAATTTTGCACAGCTTAATTATACCCCATGCATAGAATTAACTAGAATTTTAAATTATATAACTGCAGGTTGAAATAGTATTTTTATCTAAAGTTAGCTCTTGAATATTACTTTCCACGTCAATATATTACTATGTAAAGCATGTTATTCTTAATACATACTTTTAAAAATATATGAATGTTTAATACTTGCACTTTTCGTTTGAATTTGTTACTTGCGTATTGGAACGACATGGACTCCTGTTAAAAAACCTATACTTACTCGGGTCCACAATTTCATTTCATTCACAGTTAATTGGTGAACCAAGAACACACACATCTTAGGAAAGCTCCCGTTATACTGAATTATTTTCATTTATTTTCTAGCCACGCACGCCCACCGAACAAACCCCAGCGTTATCGATTTACTAACAGATTGCTGAATGATGCCGCCTGCGAAAATTTGCTTGCCACGGGACGTATTCTCTTGGCAGGTAAACAAAGAGTTTGGGGTTAAACACTAGAGTGACGTCTACCAATCTGTTCATGTACTCGCCCACACGACGTCCTGCAACTTCCTACTTTAATTTTATGCACTTTTCTGGCATTTGCTCGTTTGATTCTTGCGAGAATCCGTTGTCCACCAATGGAGAATTTTTGAGGTGAAGAAGTGCTGAAAGTGAAACTAAGTCAGCGTTCCCATATGTCATAGATCACATTTATTAGAAATTTTGTGTTTTTCGCAGTGGACAAACTTATTGCCTGCTTGAACTTAAGTGGCAGCACTAGAACTTTCAGCGCCTTCCTCTATTTCACTCTCTCGTAGCAATTCTTCAACTTTGTTCAACCTTGATGTGAATTCGAGAGTTTTCATGAATATGTAACAAGTTTTTCCGCGATATTGGGAGTTTCGACAATTCTCAACTTTCATGTAGACGGTAACTCCAGCTTAGTGGCGTTCTTCCATTTGCGTTAAATGGCGGATTTGAATGAAACCCGCGAACTATATTAAGCTAGATCAGCGTTTCCCAAACTGTGATTCGCGAACCTCGAAATGTTGTATGAGGTTCGCCAAAGTGTCCTCTAATAGTGGATTTTGAGTACTTGTAATTAAATCATTATTACAATTTACACGTGAAATGTTATGGCTATTTTCAAATATCAATCACTGAAATAACAAAAGAATGGTATTTAAAAGATTTATTCGAAAATATGCCCTAAAGTTAAAAGTTCTGTAGGTGAACTACTGACCATTGAATGAAACACAGACCACGTGCCGTTTCTAGTGGAACTTGTAAGAGGTCGCCCGCCTATCGCGGTTAAAACTTAGTGTACTCACAAGTTCCGTTGTTGTCAAATCCAGAGATTTGAACTTTATTTCAGCAATCCATGCGCAAAATAATAAGTTTATAATAACTTTGTGGATTTGAACAACTGACAGCAGCTCAGAGGGAAGAAATTGTAGAACGTGCTTATCAAAGCCAAAAGGCCTCGTAGATCGCGACCAAGAACGGCGAGGAAATGGTTAGACCCACACCAGAGGAGCGAGTAGAACGAGCCAAATTACGATTTAGTTTAGTCAGACACGCCTGGGATATTAAGGAACCCCCTGTAAGACACAGGTCTGTGTTTCTAGATAAAACGATGAAGTATGGTTGCTCATATGAAACCATACGATGATTAAATTTAATCGCCCTGTTATTGGCTTTTGGAACTTCAATAAAAGTCCTTCCTTTGTTGTTTTAGTGAGTGGGTATTTAATGCTTGAACTCCTCGCATAATAACAGTCTTAATAATTATCTTTAAAAGGCATTTGGCTATTTTCCCCAAACAGAAATAATTCGAATAATTAAATTCTTCAATCCAAAATATATTATTTATAAGAACACTGGTAACTTTTTAATATAACACTCAAAAAATAATAAAACCATAACCTTCTAATATTGATTGTTGCTCAACTGGCTTGTTAGCTACCCTGCCAGCGTTGGCTGAAAGTATGTTTTACTGATAGTTCAGTAATTTATCTGTAATGGTTAGTTTCACTTTCGTGTAGTTAACTAAGGCATATCCTCCGTTCGTCCAAGTCTCTTTCCTGCTATAGACTGCTCTGTTATTAAAAATCATTATTTTCGTATTAATTACTTTAACTGACATTCTTTACAATAAGTTTGCAGTCTGTTGAGTCCCCGCTGCACTTCGTAACACACAGTACCGTGTCATCTGCATGTAAAATCGCCGGCACCTGAAGATCACCTAGTACGAGTGATTCTATACTCTCACATCTACAAACAGATTAAATAGTAAAGGTGACAGAATGCAGCATTGTCTCACTCCTCTCTCGCTCCGAAAACTCCCTGATACACCACCTGTGTCGTACTCTATGCAAGTATAAGCCTGGGAGATATACCATCATTAGTTGAGCTACATGTGGATTTTTCACTATTTTCATGGCATTTAGCAATGTAACTAAATAATAACTTGGAATTTTTCGAAGCGAGCACCCTCTACACTGGCTCTCGACCTGAACCGCTGCAGATGTGTCGAATAACCACAGTTGACAAAATATTAGAAGAAAATGACAGTAAATATTATATTTGTGACTGCGCAGTGCATTGGCGAGGCAAGATGAACAGTTATATCCATCATTTTAAGAATATTTCCATACCTCACATTTGCCGCATCTAGAGCAAAAACTCAAAAGATACCGGCCATTATGGTAATGGCCCTTCTTTTCTTTGAGACGTTTCATAGCTATAGCCTGTAAATCAAGTTTTTTTTAACTCGGAAAATTATTCTTGGAATATTTTAAAAATTGGTGATATCGGCCAGTACGGAAACTGTTTATCACTGGTTGAATAATTCCGATTTTATTACTGGAAAAATTTTTTTTATTTACTGGCTTGCATTTGTAAATTGTTAATCTTGTTGTACTGCGCTCTTTGCAATTTTAAAACCTTTATTGGAAGATTTTGTATACTTTCATTTTATCGTAAAAATTTTTCTCATATTAAAGCTTTATGGCCTTAAGGTATTACCCCTTCACATGCCTCTCAACAAACTAAAGCACCTTCCAAGAAATATTATCTAGGGGCAATTTCCTAGTGTCATTTTCCCTTGGGAAAATTTTGGATGATTAACGAAGGGTACCTCCGGAAAAGTGAAAATAATGCGATAAGAGCTTGTCATTAGCAACGGTAGACGCAATTTTCCTGCAGACAAATGTTTTCAAATTCCGTTCTCTTGTATTTGCTTAATAGTCCTCACACAATTGCTAATTAAACCGTAGCCAGCAAGTCATTTACTCCTCTTAGTATTGTTAATTCAATTCCTTTGTACTGTTTGTGTAGCGACCCCACTAAGCACTTAAGTCTACAATTAAACCCATATGATAGCATTTTGAGTAATTGTGTGACATACTACAAAATATGCACAATGACTCAAATCTAAAATGATAAGCAAATAATTTATTCATAGTGAAATTTTTACTTATAAGAAATCGAAATGTTCTAGGTATTTTATATGAACATAAGTCCGGATATCTTTTATTGCCTTGTTAGAGCCCTTTGTCTACAGTTCTGCTTACACGGTGCGATATACAAACTAGTATGCCAGCATAACTGCCCAGTGACGATAACCCCAAAACAGAACATTTACTTAATTCCGTACAGTAAGTAAACACTTGCTTTTGACTCTAGTTAAATGTAACTAATCTTAGTTCCTTGTCCTCCTGTACCACGTAGTCCGCTTGTTATGCTACTCACTTCGTTTAACCGAGCACGTAGTGTCAGTTCTGTGTGTTTACAAACCTAGTTCCAGGTACAGTAAAATGAGATATTCAAATCGGAGTTGGCAGGTGTTCATATGTTCTGGAAAGTTGCCAAACAATACGTGATACTTCAGGGATACATCAGCGCATCAGGGAGTGTATGTGACGAAGGGCTATCTGTGCTAACGGAGGACATTTTGAACATTCCATATGAATTTCTGTGTCCCACAGTTCTGATTTTTAATATTCTGCTACAGGTGCAGAAAAAAGTGCTCTAACAAGGAAATAAAATAATTCCTGACCAATGTTCATGTTCTATTTTTTATCTTGTAAACGCGAGGAACGTTTTCCCAACGTTTTACATACATTTTTGTTACATTCTGCATACATGTATATTTAGTAAAGAGTAGTCCGACCATAACCACATGGTTCAAATTAGCTTATATTATTTTTCTAGCTTCCACAGTTTATTGATATTTGCAATAATTTTGTCATTAATTTGTCTGTGCAGACTGGAGTATACTCAGGATCGCAAACATTGCCTGTCAGTATTAAATTGTATTGTCATCAAGCAAGATGTCCAGCTTGAAACTCTTTAAATAAGCGCTTAGTGTTGTATCTTTACACAATGTTGACTGGTAAATTATTCTTATAAGCATGCTGTGAGATTAGTTGACAGCACTGTATGTTAGCTAATTTGAAATAAAAAACGATTGCAATGCCCTTTCTATCGAAGAAGCTCTAATATGTTATGCGATGTTGTTATACAAACCATGTATTAGGCCAGGGTTTGGATTCAAAGTCAGAAACGAACATTTCCAGATCAAAGTCGGGAATTGAGCCACGGATTCTCAACTTGCCAGGCCGACGCCCTTAGCGTCTGAGCTACCGTGCCCAGCCTAACCTGCTGTGATCTCCAATTTTTTCTGACTCCTATTCCAGTATTTTGAGATATCATATTAAAAAATATATTTCAGGATTTGGAGTTTGGAAAAGATTTCTTGGTAGTAAGTAATGCAGGCTGCTTAGCTTTGACAGAGGAAAGCGTGCATAAAAATGAGTATCTCTGATCACGTGGCCTTTAAAATGTATACCAGAAATACTTCAAAGACCATTTTTCAAATAGTCTTGAAACGATTTACATAATAATGTCTTGGAAACAAATACCACTTCTTGAACATTTAGCTCACACAATGCATGGCAATCAATGTCCTCTGTTGATGTCTCCAACAATCCAACCTTCATCCTCCATCCTGGACAACAGGTGCCGAACTTTGTTCATTGTCTTGTCCTAAATATTTTCATTTGGGACAACTAGCCAGAGTGACGCCGATCTGGAATATTATGTTTTTTCATATGTCTTTGTATAGTGTCCTGCTTTTTAATTATATGCTATCTTCCTGCATATTCAGCATTTGCACATTTTCCCCTCATCTTTAGCCTAACTGCGAGGATTAGTATGATTATGGAAAATGCATTTGTTCAAACATTTTTAACTTTTAATAAAAACTAATTCTCAATAAATAGTCCATATCGTGCTTAGTGTAATGAGAAAGGCACTGTACAGTTCTAACAAAGTAAAATAAAATTAACTTTGCTGCACTGTAACTTAAATTTAGATGTATATGCACACAGTACTTATTCAGTAATAATAGTAAAATGATATTCCTTCAGAAGCTTAAAGCAATAATTTTAATTGTGCAGCAAACTGAATAATAAGATAGGCTGGCAGTAGAAAATGTGTGAATATTTCGTGCAATGAATGCTTCAACTCCATTCTAGATGTATATGTAATGGATGCAAATTTATTTTGACGTCATATCAAACCGCTCCAGATAGAAGAAGCTACTTGGACAATTATTTAACTGCCACAGAAATCTGCTGGTATAAAGTACAAATGGGTGTCCAAACTGTATTTATGGATAATTTAAATGTTAACATTTCCAAAAAATGCAATTAAAACATTCCTACAATCCTGAGAATTTATTTTATTTATTTATTTTTCATAATTTCCAAATTGCCTACAATTCATCTGTTTGTCAACTTTTACAAAGAAACTTCATATACCTCAAATGCCATTTATAAAAACAAATATGTGATCGGGCTTACCATGAAACATGAGGGGAAGGGAGAGTTAAAGGGGTTATGCAATAAGTAATAATATACCATGTATGTGCACTTATAAAGCCACGTGGTCATTCGTGTTATGCAAGGAGAGGCTGCAAATACTTGCTTTCATTTTTGGCATCTGCTTAGGAAATTGCCCATTACCCATCTCAGTTCTTTTTGAGAAATTGAACGAATCTCTTTAAGAAAGAATTGTTCAGTTCTTCTAAGTCGTGTACAATGTTTTCCAGAGACAATGTTCTCAAGGGGTTAGGTAGGAATATCTAGTGTTGAACTCTGTCGTCGAACACTTCGTGAATCGCCTGCAAGGAAACATTGAGTGTATACCGTCACAGAATCCTGTTGGTAAAACCAAAATATGAAAATATCTTCTTTAAGAACCAATTCAGCAAAAGGGTTGTACAGCTATTACTCTTATTTCCTAAATCATGCATCTATTAATTATTTTTGTCACTCCAGTTCTCACGCTCTTGGGTGGGATGAAAAGATTCCTCATAAAGTACGAGATTTTTAGTAATTCCAGTATCGGCAAATTTATGAATTAACATGTCCGTTTAAGCTCAATTGAAAATCAGAATAAAATTAGCACAACTTCTCTGCCATTCTCCTAGCTACATGATCATCTTACTTGGCCCATAGAAACCTTACCGGAGTTTGCAACAGAAGTAGAGACAACTACCGTTAGCTGGGAAAGAGACAAAGAGACTTTGAGAGAGCTACTACAAGAGATACCCATTGTCAGTCAGAGTTTCTTCTATGCCTTCGCTTCTTATCTTTAACGCTTTTCTTCAATTTATTAGCCAGGCTATGAATTGTATTAAAGCCTCAAATTTCTCTTGACACAATCTCCCGAATATTAGCAGATTCTTTATAAACATTTTATTAACCATAAACACTCGGTGAGGAACAATTTGCAGCTACTATTTTTCATTCAACTTTTCCTAGCAGACTATTTAAATCATCAAAAAGCATGTGCACATTTCGCGCACTGTGTATTCCGTTAGGGTGTTACAGCAGGGATGTCTGTTAACGTCAAGCTATTCTCTTGCTGGTGTTCAGCAGTGTTTATGTTTCATAAGTCATTCGCTCACCCAGTAGTCAGTGATACAACCTGGATATGGCAGCTGGTGAAATGTGATTTAACAGAAGTTAAATGTTTGTGATGCATAATCACCAACTCCAGTAGTTTGAGATTATTTCTTGAAATAACACCATTTCTCTTAGCCGGTCCTATTCTATGTCAATAGGAGACTACTGGGAAACCGAAGACCGAGGTTAAAAGGATTAGATGTTAGAAAGCAAGTTCTCCAATTATCTTCTTCTTCTTCTTCTTCTTCTTTTCTTCTTCTTCTTCTTCTTCCTTTTCTTCTTCTTCTTCTTCTTCTTCTTCTTCTTCTTCTTATTATTATTATTATTATTATTATTATTATTATTATTTTATTTTGTATTGATTTATGAATTGAACCAAAGATATTTTTAATTAAGTAAATAAACGCGTTGTAGCTCATTCGTGAGAGGCCACAGCTAAGAATGGCCAGGACCAAATAATTGAAGACCTCTTGTATTAATTTTTTATCTTAGCATTTAAATAAATAAAATAAATATATAATGCAATATTAATTTTGGTATGCTATTGTGGATAAATATAAATTAAGAATGAAATGTAAGAATATAATAACCGTTAATAAAATTTAGGGCAAAATGTCCTCTTTCATTATTACTCTTTAAAATACATTAACACTATATATATATATATATATATATATATATATACGTGCAAATGTTTTGTAGTAATCTCTCCGTTTCATTGTGATTCATGATTTTCTTTCTTTTCAAATAATTTTTTTTTAAATTCTATTAAGATAATAACGTTTTAGAATATTATATTCTCTCAAATTATCTGAACACAAATAGATGTCTGCACAAAATCTGCCTTTTCCGAATCCACCTTGTTGTTCTGCGAGTATATTCTCAAATGTTATATAAAACGGTGAATTTGGTATTATATATATACACTTCTATATAACTGTTCTACATAACTGTTCTATATAACAGATCATCATCTGTTGACGGTCGGAAAAATTTGTGTCACTATCCACTTAGAGTAATGAACAAATTTCCAACATACATTTAATATTCTGTATTTCGAAGAAAGTTAAGCTTAATTAATTTTTTTGTTAATAATGTTATTAATGTAAAAAGGGTTTATATTTTTGCAACTGTTTATTCATTCCCTGTAGTAATTTAATTTATAGTTTAATTTATTTTAAGATAACGTCTTCTGTGTTCCTAACGTTCGTCCATAGTTCTTTAAAGATGCTAACCAATTTTCTGCTTAGATTAAATTTACTTCCGTACTGCCTTTAACTTGTTTGTTAATACGTATATGTTGTCTTTGTTGTTCTGAAGCACTTAAATTATTAGGCTTTCTGTGCTAGTCTGGTATATTTTTTCTTGAATACGATATAAATGTTCATCTAATTGTGGATTTCAAAAGATTATATATGTATGTATTTTCCATTTATTTAATTATTTTTATTTAATAAATCAAAATATGCTATAAGCTTCTTATAACTTTTTCTTTTGTAAAATGCGTTTTACAAATTCTCATTTTGGCGTTTCTTTTCCATGTGTAGCTAATTTTGCGAGGTGAGGTGAGCTAATGTAAATTCCTGTATCTAATATAAGTTTTGAACAGTTAACAATATAGTCATGTATATTGTATAGTCATAAACAAGTATGTTAACAATATAGTCTATGAAGCTTTAAAGCTCCATTATGTTTATGAAGGCTCCTACAGGAATAAAATTTATTGTTTTCATATTGTTGATCTTTGGAAAATTTAACAGAAGTATTTTTCTTTATAGTTAATTTTTCACGTTATTTAAAATTAGTATATTTATGTTCTATTTTCGCATTGAAATTTCCAGCTATAATTCGTATACAAGTATCGTTTTTGTTTATTAATGTTACTATTACAGTTGTCATATAAAATATCTCTCTAACCCATATTCTTTTAAGTTATTTGCTTTCATGTTATACAATTTCTTTTCTAACTTTGTTTCTTTGTATAACATTTCCCGAAGCTCATCACAGGCCGTAGCGCCAATGAAAAGAAAAGTAATATACCCCAATTTTCATTATATCCTTTCTTCCTGTTTGTTATTGTTTCTAACTTTGTTAGTCAGCAAGTGGACCGCCTGGTTTTTATCTTTCATGAGACATTTAGTGATGCTTTGTCCCCTGGGCACGACACAACCGTTCGTAGCTTAAGATGAAACCTTCAGGCAAATCATCATAACCTCCAAATACACTATCCCCTAGAGGAAGGTGCCTCTTCCGCTCTAATGTAATAGGAAGGGCTTTCTCCTTGTTACTCCGGTGACAAGGAAAGGTGATGGGCCCCTCTGTTTTACCCTTTGGAGAATGGGCGCGACTTCGCAGTCCGTTGAGGCTTTATGTAAAGTGTTCACGTAAATTCACTCTTTTATTTATGATTATCTCAATAAAACACAGTGTTTCAAAAGTGTTGTGTGGCAAAATATAGTTGTAATTATTAATTAATTGCTTAAATGAACCAAACATAAGTCATCTCTCTCTGCCAAATAATCAAAGTCTGAGAATGAAGAGAAAAAATCCATTTAATGAAAGGAATTTGTTTCTGTACAAAACTCCAAGCCTATTTTATTCAAGAAAGACAATACATATCTAATCAGAACCAACAAAATTAATTCTGAAAAGAATAGTTTTAATTTACAAAAAGACGCGAAGGTTGCAGGGATGAAAATAAAAGCTTCAATAGTGCGCAGGCAGCTTTTAGAAGCTGGAAAGAAAATTCCAAGACCGGTCAGAAAACAGTTATTAACTTTTCCTATGAAGAAAAACAGAGTGGCATGGGCTTGAAAATATCAGAACTAGACACAAGAAGAGTGGAGAAGGGTCCTATTTTCTGATGAAGTGCAGAGTAAGGAGAAAAAATGGAGAGGAAATCTCACCGAAGCACAACAAACAAACGGTAAAGTTTCCACAAAAGGTTTTTGGAGCTGTTTTGTGTTCACAGGCTCTAAATGTTTGATTAATATTTACCAAACGATGAACAGCGATAAGTACGTTCCAATTTTACAGAAAAGAGCCGTCCCATAACTAAAGAACTGGACATTGAAAAACAATTTTGCATAAGATCTTGTCCCATGTCATGTATCGAAGAGTGTTAATGACTTCAAGGCGAAGAATGTTTTTCGTCTTAGGTTCTTTTACGTGCCGTAAATCTACGACACAGGATCTAAAGATTTACTTCCCTTTCGAAGGACGCCACACTTAGATTTTTTCGCCCGAAAACATCCATTGGCCATGGGTGGATTGAACCCGAACTCTTGGGTCTACGGGGCAAGTATCGTTACGCGCTAGCCACCAGCACTGACAGAGAGGCATAATGAACGACAGCTTCGGCCATGAGATTCGAGAAGATGCTAGAAGTAATAAAGAATGGAAGTAAATAATCTATTTTCGGTTGACTGATGCAAAAGTGGCAGATTACATTAGTATGTGTAGCATGAACATTTCGTTATTTATTGCAGATGTAACTTGTTCCATAGTTTTATCCTTATTGTTTCAATATGGCATAGGAACAGTAACCAGCAAGTCTTAATCTTAATACAATCACAACTTGTACAAAACAACTTAAATCTATTTTGCACCCTGATTAGGCATAAGCCATACAACTAACTTTTTACTAGTCTCATTTTGGTAAAGGAGAATTCTCCTATGTTTTAATCAAACATACTTGTAAATTTTTCCTTTTGATGTTCTTCGAAATGAAATCCACAACTTTATGACATTTTATTTCGAAGGTAAACTACTAACTCGAAAGTATGGTTATATTATAATGCATACTGCTAATTTATATTTTAGTGATATAGGAATTAAGGACATGCTGGACATTTTTCGTTTCGGCCACATCGTCTTTCCTTAGAGGTTAAATGGACGAAATCTCATTTTCCCTTCTAACTAAACAGCTGCTATCTGGCTTTGAGTCATATTACTATCTCTTCTTAGGTGTGATATCCATTGTGAACAAAAATACGTTTGCTAAATAAAATGTTAAAACAGCTAGAAACATAAGCAAATTGCTTAACTTCTAATACAATTAATAAAAGCAATAATTATAATTAACAAACTCAACAATTTGTATCAATAATGCGGTATAGAATTGGAGGAAAACAGTATTAGCATTGAAAAACTTATAAAACTAAATTTACCTGCTTGTTCACATTAATTCGCACAAGACTGTGCAGGTGACTTTGAATAGTCTGTAACATATTCACAGTTTAATACACGAAGAATAGTTCAGTTGTAACAAATGTTAAAATGAGTTATATGTCAAATACAAATCCCAAGCTTATAAAACATCAACACTGAATTAAAATACTGAGTTTGGATGGTGATTTTATCTTTCTGACGGATGTAAAAATATATCTCAGCCAACGTAATTCAAAATAAAGATCATTTAATTGAAATCTTGTTTATCATATGAAGACCTTTAAACTAAACTATGATTTTGGAAATCTGCGTGCGTTGTCAAACCTTGCAAAAGTGTAATAATCAAAAGTCTCAAAATTACAAAGGAATTAGTATAATAGAAACGAGGAAGGAACTCAAATTTAAATGCTGTATTTTAAAAAGAATATGATGGGGTTTAAGTGCCTTCTTTATTGTTAGTTTGCTCTCATACAGCGTTCTCCATAGCAAAAATGCAATACTACAGGCATTTGTTAATAACGTAACATTATCGAAACATAAAACGCCATACATAACACACATTTTAACAATACATTTTTACCGTTCCAAACATATATAGACTGCTGACTGAATAACGTTTTATTTTTTTAATATCTTGTAACAAAGTTTTCCCTGAGGCACTGGTCGCCTGTCGTCCTTTATATGTATTTTACGCTTCAATTTTCTCTCTGGTTATCCAATTTGACACACGAATATATTAAATTAGCTACCGTTTGTGCATATTGGAGACAGAAACATATAGGGTCATCTTTAATCTCCGGAACAGTGTGGATTTGCCTTGATTTTACTGCATTCTGTTATCATAGCTGGCTAGTAACTGTGGTATTTTGCTTTATCCTCTGTCTTACGGACGGGAAGAATTTCTTTATTTGTGTTTTTCCAATCATTTTCCTATATGATAAATCCTTCTTCGTTAATTTATGTAATAATTGCGTTTGTTGTATCTATTGCTGCCTCTTTTTCTATGATGCACGCCACTTCATTTCCTTCTATCCCAGCCATGCAAAATTGACCAGCCAGTTTTGTTTTTGAAGCTTTGGAACTTTTCTCGTTCCCGCGCAGATTTTCAGCATGCATATTATGTTCTCGCATTCACGTGCAGATGTTCTTCAGAATGAAACGCGTGACTGAGATCGCGAATCACAGACATTTATCTGGAAAGTTCGTTTTGAGTTGAAGCCTTGTTCTTGAAAGGCAAGCAGTGCCAAGTCCCGCATTAACATATTTTTCACTTTGGTTAAGTTAATGATATATTATTTTAACTTGTACAATTCGTGTATGACCATGTGACCGGCAACCTGGTCCACATTAGCGGTAGCTGTACAACGGCGCACAGCAAATTCAACCGTTATTTTAATAACTTAACATGTAGGACTTTTAAAATATTGCTCTCTAACTTGCCTCATGGCTATTTAAAGGTGATACAGGCAGCTAACTTAAGTGTTGTAATTTAATCAACAACCACGTCAATCGAATTTATTCTGTAGAATTGATCTACTACTATTCAAATTATGTGGGCAATAATGAAAATTAACTACATGCTGGAACCCTAAATATGCAATAAATATTTTAATTCATAATTGTGTCACTGTATGGGATATTAAAATCTCATTCAATTAATTTGTATAAAAATAAAATTTTAGGTAATAAAATTTGGACCGAAATTAAAATAGGAAGGATGAAGAATGTTGACGATTTTTTGTAATACCTAATAATATTAGTAAAAGGTGTCCTGCAATTATATTAGCTGCTAAACGCACAGATAGGGTTCCTGGTCGGATAATATTTCTAATTGTTTCAGTACAAACTATAAAAAGTATAAGAAGACCTGGGTTCTAAAGAATGATTAACAATTTAGAAGGATGAAAAAGTCTTTGAACACACATAATTTACTATAGCATTAAATAATTTAATTTTTTATTGGTCTTAAATATTTTTTTTTTTTTTTTTTGCAAATTTGGATAACCTGAACGTTGTCTGAAAGTTTTATAAATATTATCATAACAAATTTGTAATGCTATGCATTAAGTGATTAATTTTACCATATTATAAACAATAAATTCAGTAATTTCAGTGAAACAATTATAATTCAATTAAGTATGCTTTATATGTTATGTATATATTAAAATCTTCCATACTAAACGCATGGATGACGAAATATTGACTGTTATGAATAATAAAGGAAAACAAAAGAGGCATTAACACTCGTCCTAAAAATTACTTATCTTTTCACGCAACTACAGAAAGAAAATTCGCAGTTGTCCTACCTGCAACCTTCATGCAGACATAATTTGTGTGCTGCGATAAAGCATCAATAAACTATTTAATTAAAACATGACTCGAATTTGTTTGTGATAATCAAGTATGAATAATTCTGACAGATTCGCTTAAGACCATGCAAACGACTTCGGAGAAAAAAGGGGAGAAAACCCGTAATTTAATGAATTGATGCATACAGCTACTGATAACATACAGTAATTAAAATAATTGCTGTTCAGAATCCAAATGGCAATTCATACTCACTGCTTATTGCACAGATCTCGCTTACGTATAAAAAGAATTACGAAAACTCTAAAATGAGTTTAATTATCGCATATTTAATTAATAGTTCAGTTAACATATTTACAGCAAATGCATATTTAAAATGTTTATTGCACATTTATAAATTAACAAAAGTTAAAAGTAACAAAAAGTGTCTGAGAAATGAGAAACAATTCTAATTAACCGAACCAACCCAATTTGGTTTAAAAAGGAAAAATTTTAATTTCAATTATCGTTTGGGGTTTGTATATGAGATCTCCAAATATCAATCGAGGTGGTAAGCAGAAATTTTACTTCCATTTTCAGTGCATGACGCGAAGGTCTAACTAGCTACGTTACACATGTCACATGTACGTTAAGTTTACGAAAGACTATTTCAATTATGTAACCTCATGTTAAAAATCGATCATTGAAACGAAACAAAATTTTGAATTTTGACCAATCACAGCAGGATATCGCAGTGAAGTTCTAAAAAAAACTTATCAAAATCGTTTTATTAAGCACGTGCATTTGTCTTGTGGTAAGTTCAGCCAATTCTATACTTCCATACATAATTACTGAGCACACATCACTGACTACTTTTCTGTTTTTCAGTAATTGTTAATTTAAGTAACTAAATGTGTATTTACCCAAGCATTTTTTTCGTATTCATCCAAACAGTCTGAAATCATTTTATAAATTACGTAACAATATCTGCCTAAACAACCATAAATCTTAATAAACACGTTGTTCAGAATAGTAAAATAATTTCTCTGCTTTATTTTTCTCAATTGGCATTAACAAATCGAACGGTAGCGATTGTAACAACCGACTTTCATTTATTTTAGTCTCGCGTTTTTTTAATAGGTAGGTATTCATAAGCAAATATAATATTTTATACAATTGTTAATAACCTGTGCGCGAATTTCAAATATATGTTACTTTTATTCTTATTCAATTCATGAAATAGAACTAAACCCACGTTTTGCTATTCTCTATTGATATTACTGACAATCGGCATCCGCCTGTTCCTAGATAGTTTGAAAAGGCTAAGTATTCATAATATAAATGTACATTTATTATAAACCAAGTTTGCGAGAGTTATATTTTATTCGTGAAACGGACCCTCTTGTGATGTTAATTCATAAATATTCAACAAAGGAATGTCCAACCTAAGGTGATTCATTGTTAAAAACCAATTCTTAAAACACATTTACGATGTATTAATCACGCCATGTCGTGCTTGGCAAATTTCACACAGATCAGGTTTTATGAGGAAGGTTCTATAAGTCCAGCAACCCATTTTTCTCCGCCATTTTCCTTCGAAAAATATTTTATATATATAGAATCTTTAAACATTTGCACGCTATTTCATTTAGTTTCATCTTCTTCCAGTGTGTGGCACTGTTACAGTTAGCTTTCAAACTAGATTATCTAAATTATGAAAGATCTGAAATTGAATTTATTCAAGCGTAATATAAGACCATCAACAAATTCATAAGTATTGAAATAATGTGCATGGAGATATGACAGTGGATGAAAGCGTATCAGTTGCAGGGTGAAGGGCTGTCAACATAGGAAGAGGGCTGATGTCTCTGTATCCCAATATCTTGATTGGTTATGAACAGTTTCAAAAATGTCAAGGCCGTCTGTAAGGTTTTTATGTTCATCCATGGACGCTCTTTAACATCTTAGTCATCAGCGTCCCATTCAATTCAGGGCGTGAAACTACCGACAAATTTTGTTCAGAGGCCTCTTCTTTCAGGCTTGGTTTTTTTTCGTGCCGTAAATATACGACAAGGGATCCATGGCTTTAATTCCCTTTCGAAGGAAACCATACTTAGGATTTTTACGCCCGAAAAAATCCATCGGTCCTGGGCGGTTTTGAACCCGCGATCTTGGGCCTGTTAATTTAAAAAACGAATAGACCAATCAAAAGTAATATGGTTTCCTATTTAAACTACATCATAACGACGTACAAGCCTTGATATGGCTGATGCTCCGATATGACTTGTTTATTTCCCGTAAACAGTAATGTTTTTCAAAAAACATTCACATTTAAAAAGTGCAATCACAGAACTGCAGAGGATATTGGAGCACCCCTAGCTTAACCACTAACTGGGCCAACAGCGTCAGGTTACAGGCATCAATGGAACAGGGAACTGTAATTAATAGAGGACCGACAGACTACGTTAAATATAGTGTTTAAAGCAGTGATTTCGTAAATTGGAGAGGAGAATATCTGAATTCTACGCTAGGGACGCTAAATAATTAAGTCTTCGTTTTATGTCAAGAAGTATTCCGTTTCATTTATTGCCCTGTATACAATTGAAGATCCTGAGAAAACCCATTAATTTTAACGATCCGGATTGCAGAAGAAGACTATTTGCAAGATATATTTTTAATTTGAGATCTTCACAATATCTCAAAGCGAATATAAGTAAAAACATGCTAATCAATATTTTGCTTTTGAAAGAGATTTTATTTTAAAAGTATACTGGCAAGCTATATACAAATATGTGAATGTGAACTGTTAATAATCTGACACCATATTCAATCTATGGGTGTTTTACTTACTACCAGGGATTATGCCTGTATTTCTCAACCTGTAGCAAGTGACATGATATCATTGCTACTCTGAAGCTGGCTGGCATCCTTGTTTGAGTTTATTCCATAAACATTAATTTGCGTAAATATAAATGGCATCCAATTATCCGGTAAGGTAAGGTTAATTACCTTTGAATAACATAATTGCATTGCGAGAAGCACTTTTAATAATCGGTAACAAAAGTTTCCTCTTAAATATAAATATGTTACAAATGAGACAAGCAGTGATGAAATAAATTTGGAATTTTGGAGTAATTAACCTGCTGTAGTTCTTCAGAGTTACGAGAGATTTAATCCCGCTATCTAATGAGAAAATCCACACAACGTTTGCTATGTAGACAGCCACGTCTTTTTTATCTGCTACTGGTTCCATTATAGTTTAAGACCTCTCATTGGATGCTGTTATATTGCTTCAGAGAACTTATTTCTTTTGAAATATTTTATATAAAGAAATTGATATTTTAAGGAAATATCCGAGCTTATTAGCACATGACACGTAAACAAAAAAAAATATGATTTTTGGTTCGGAGCTGTTGACATTGAGATATATTTTTCTTTCCGTTTCTTTCGAACATTTTAATCTGTTCTTGTCTTCTTTTCTGTTGCAATATTATGTTAACTCTACCCTGAACTCTGCATACCTTAACATGAATAGTTTCTCCGTTAGAAAAGGCGGCTCAGACCGAAATCCTCTAAAATTATGTGCATTTTGATTGCTGCATTTTTCTTATCTCATGCAGATTGATAGCGTTTAGTCATTGCCTAATGATGTGGAAAGGAGCGACTTTTGCTACGATATGCACAGTGATTTCTGTATCCCATATTTATTTTGATTCGTTTCTGATTTATTAAACACTTTCCCTTTGATAACAAAAGTATTACATCTGCGTTTTGTCCCTTAAGTATTGGTCCTACATGTGCATCTAAATATAGTTCTCAAAATTGATTTGAAAATTAATGCTTAAATAACTTTTAAGTAAATAGCACATTCTTTGTACACACAATATTCATATTCTACCGTTATTTTAATATCTACATTGCTTTAAAACATTTTAGTTGAATTTTAATATCGCATTTCTCAATTTCTCTGTTTTCTTATACCATAATACAGATATTATTAATATCTAATTTATTAGTTTCGTGTTCACTGTTCTCAGTTAACACATTACACGCTTAGTTAATGTTTAATGTTAATCGCCACCTAATAACACATGTGGAAAATTAGAAAACGAAGAAGCTATTTTTTCAGCAAAAAATTTCTGTCTTTCCTTCCGCATATGGGTGCCCAGAAGGACCATATGCATTGATAATATTGAGATTCCCTTGGATAAGCCTGATACCCCTAAAATTTGCAGTCATACGCACATCCGTATATTGCAAGTGATCTTTAAGCAATATGGCAGTACCACGGGTAACAAAATCAGTATTAATTTCATCATTATATCCATATAAGCGAGTTATAAACGGAGAATTTACCTCTTGAAGAAGAGCAATGTCAATATCCAGGGAATGAAAAGTTTTTGCAAGAAGACGAAAATTTTCGGGAGCTTGGGTATTACTAATATTCAATGTAAGAATTTTATATGTGTGTGACATAAAGAGGGGCTAGTTAATCCAAGAACAATTAAAAGAAATAAACAGCTAGAGGAAAGTAATAAGAAATTATTCTCCTATCGTAATATCTAAGGTTTCATGAGACGTGTCCTCCAACACAGGCTCAGCAGGACTTTCAGATAACGGCAGAGATTTACCAACTTTGTCGCTATTAACAGGACGTTTAGAAGACAAACCAACCTGTAATCGCGGATCTCGGGTTGAAATCGCTGGTTTATTGAGTAAAGTCTGAGCATTAAAGTCATCCAAAGGTGTCACCATAGATTGGAATCTTTCGCGTATTTTTTGTTTCTTAGCATTGGGTCCTATATTTATCTCCTCTTCATGCGATGGTGCAGTAGCTACCTTGTCAGTGCTAGTAGGTGGGGATAAGGGATTTATGTCATGCCATTGCGACAATAGCAAGGTCGGATTCATAGGTTCCAAGGGAGACACAGGCTGTTTAGAGGGCTCGGGAGGGGGGAGAGCGTCTGCCTGCTGGTCTGGTTGAATGGGGCTGGAAGAGAAGTTTCCTGAGAAGTAATAATAATTTCCTAAGAGAATAGATCACCCATAATTGTTGGACGAGGTACCTGTAGGATCTTGGAGGTAAATTTCTTGTTAAGGACAACGATCACGGAAATGGTGGTTTCACCACATGTATTGCACGTGGGTGGTTGCCCTGCGTAACTAATGTAAGCCTCGTGACCAGCAATAATCAAATTAGATGGAATAGGCTTTTTCAAATCAATTTGAATATAACGAATTCCATTTTGCACCCGATACTTATAGCCGAGAGACCAATGTTCGTTTTCAATTTTAATTACAAAGCCGCATACCTGTAAACCTTGGTGTATTTTATCTTTTGATAATTCCGGAAGTAAATTAAACACACGGGCATGGGTATATTCTGCACTGGCATCACTAATCGTTACGCAAAACATAGATCCGTCTTCAGTTACAAACGGAGTTATGTGCTCAAGTACATTTAATAACTGTTCGAAAACCACTCTACTGCGTAACTTGATAAATACTGCATTTTACTTACCAATTAATTGAAGTGTGTCCAATTGATCCTTGGTTATACGTAGGGTAGTATTCAAGTACAGCTGTATGGCGCAGGTCGAGGCTTCTGTCGAAGTTAGCTTTCAAAGTGTTTACTACTATGATTGTTCATGATTACATTGTACTGGATAACTATGAAATTGTTTCCCAAAAGAAATTTAAAGAAAAATGACAAGTAAGGGGAAAAAAAAAGACAAAAACGGAATAGCATAGCACAACACGAACCGCAGTCAACCGCTGTACTCCACGCCACTCTGCAGCGGACTGTCGCGGCGACCTCTGCATCCTCCACCTCCGTCTTACGACTTCATCAATAGAGGGCAGTATTGTAGCGGTGTATGTGATCAGCATGCCGGTTGCCTACCACGCGGCTTACGTGATCGAATTTTCCCCATTGCTTCTGCTATTTTGAGGTCTATCAGATTAATATTACTTTGAACTTTTGATCGGTATAAGTTTTATAAATTTCTACTCCACATGCAAACTTTGGGAAATATTCTCATGGAAAATTGCGACACAAAGCTCATCGTATTATCTTCAGGTAAAAGCGAAAAGCTGGTATTTACATCGAACTTTTTCTCCATTGTCTCTGTGTTCAGTCAAATTAGTACGAATATGACGCCTGGAAACTACTTATCAAAACTTGCACTCACCGACCAAACTGAAAAGTTCAAACTCAATCTGCTTTTCGTTAAAAATGTGAGCTTATCAGTACCTTTTTGATTATGCTTTACATACCGCACAAAGAGGGGTGTTTTTTTTTTTTTAGTTTATGCAAATGAATAAACTGCCACTTTATTCAAAATCAGTTAAATGCAAAATCGGTTTGTTACAAAATGGGTCGTGTATATTCTTTCTTTTTACTGCAAGAAGTGTTAATCGACCTGAATAATCAGGCAGAATTTTTTAAATAATTAATTTTAATTTTTTAAAGGCTCGAAGGACTACAAAAGTAGATGAAAATTTGGTAACATTGGAAAAAGAAATATATGATTCAGAAAAGGAATGTACAATAAAACAGGTTGGAAAAAAATAAAGTGCTGAAGTGATTGACAACCATCAGAATGAGCAACAACTGAAGTTACAATAACAGACCACCACTGAATAATGTCTATAAACAAAACAATTGAAAATAAAATCAATATGACAACTATGATCACGCCGATACGTTAACCATGGCCACCACGTTCTGCTTATGACTGCTAATAGGGCTCATTTTATTTGCTTCTTAAGGAAATGAAGACGGGACTTTAAATACAATCAAATACAGGTATTTACTATTACAGAAGATGGTATTCCCATACAATACTTAAAAGGCACATATCAGAGCCGAAAGTAATATGTTTGCTTGTCCAGAATGACTTTAGTACTACCTAGAAGATCCTTTCATGAATTATTTAAAGCACCGACATCGGTTATGAAAATAAGCGAACCTGAGATACATCATGAAAGAGGCTTTTGAGCATCCTGCATATATTCTTCATAACATTAACCCATTCTATGAGATCTTGAAACGAACTTTCAATATTAACATCACCAGAATGTTCGGTTTTGTTGTGTTCTTGTGACTAATATAATTACATATTCATAAACTTCATTTCTTTAAGTTGATTTAAAAATATATAAAGGAGGGTGTCCATCAACACATCAGGAATCACAATCTCACTTCCTGCCGAACATTTTCACGACAAACAGTGACATTTCACCTAACAAGCAATCCTATAGGAAGAAATCTGTTGTCATATGGTCAGGCGACCTTGGTGACTGAAGTCTTATGGAAATGATGTAATTTTCGAATAAGGAAACAATTTCAGTCACGGTGACACGAAATGTGACAGGTGACATCATCCTTCTAAAAATAATCAGTGGCAGTTCTAATTTACAGACTCGTTATGTCCATAGTTGCAGGAAGAAGAATGAACTGATCGCAATATAACAATAACTTTTTCATTATGAAGAGATGAGTACTGGGACGATTCTCTTTCGCTCAGATACGGAACTGATGTGCCTACGTCTGTGTTACCGGATGTGCTTTAGCAAACTGCTAGAACGAACGACAGTAACTAAATCTCTTCTCTTTGTAGAGAGGATTCTTGCACTGTGGCTACAGATATGCATCAGCTTTATTTTAATATATATTCTTGTTTTTTTATAGCTAGTGTTTTTTGAAAACTCCTGCGACAATTAAAACAAGGATTCTGTGCAGTAATCTACAGTTTTTTTTTAAACCCCCTACACCGCTGTTTTAGATAATTGCGGACATCCATCTCTTTAGGACATCTAAACATTTTACAGTACATACTGAATTGAGAATTTTTCCATGGTTTACGAATCCCAAACTGAGCAATCAATTAATTTTGGTATTTCTTTATTTCCGATACGTGAAGATATAACCACGCTCTGTTCTATTATACTGTACTGTATTGTCGTAAAACAAAGACACATTGACGACTGTAATATCAAATGTATCGAGAACACAAAACAAACAATCGGCTTTCACTTGTATGTGCGTCAAGCGGGTAGAGAGCTGCCGCTTGTATTCACACTTTTCATATACCAAGGCATGTCCGCGTTAAAAGTACATAAACAACACCCATAAGTTTCAAAGCGGGCAGATTGCGCAGCAAACATTCTCGAAAATAAAGCCCGGTCTCTTGACTCCTGCATTTTGCTAAGAACGTTTGTATGACAGTATATCCTTCCTTTGTCATATGATGGAAACGAAAAAATTTTAGCAAGTAAACCCATGTGAGAAATATAGTATGTAAAGTCTGTTGGCATTTTGTTTTTATTGACAAAATATCTAACAATGTTTTCCATTGATCTTTTCCTGACAAAAGGATAGACAACATCGCATATACTGGCCAATTTCTATGCCTTAATTTTCTAAGGATTTCTAATTGTTTGTGAAAAGGAAGCAATGAGTATTGAACAATTTAAATTAAATATGTTTAATTTTTTACAATTATAAATTTTCAACTTCCAGCAATACATTGCGGGGAGAGCCTCCAGCAGGGTTCACATCTGATATGGGAAGGAGTACATTCATTCGAATGTTTTCAATTATTATATTAGGACAAAACACGATTTTGCACAAATAAAATACTTTATAAAATATATTTGGACAAACGATTTTTTGCTAAAAGTATAATATGAAATGTCTTACCTGAATATTGAGACAATTTTACTAAAGGAACACAAGTCCCATAGGCCAATCTGAGGTCTACATTTGCTTCATTCATGCACTTAACTTTTATGCAATGTTCCGGTTCTCTGGCTGGCTACATGGTTTATCGTGAATGATTTTAATTTCATTGCACATAGGGTGTATTACAGATAGTACGGAGCTCAAAACTCTCTTCATCGTGGAATATTACAGAAACTATGAAAGTTGTGTAAACACAAATCAGTTGATAACTACTTCTTCTGCACGTTTACGTTTTAGTGATTTCATAACAACAAATTTAGTGAAATGGTCACCATAAACCGAAAGCTATTGTAGTTTAGCGATTGCATATCAATTAAATCGATCTGCGAACGAGAACTAAGCTGAATACAGAATAGGCTACATGACTTACATGACTTCTGGTAATACACACAAAATTATAACAATTTCCTTCGTGATGCTGCAGCACTTTATCTGTAGTTCTAATATCATTCCGTTTCTTTCTCCTTGGCCTATTGACGAAAGTGTTGTATGAAATAATTCGTCATTTGTTACGTTTTAAAGTAGATAAGTGATTTCCGTGGGACTTGAAAGTTTCACTGTTCTATGGATATAATCCCTGAGTAAGGTAGGCTTTGTTATCTGTCCGTTTACATGGTGAACAGAGCTTTGCTTGTATTACTCATTATTGCTATTACTAACAAACACATAGTGCAGTATAATCACTTTAACAGATGAGCTAACAAAACGCAACAATATTATTAATTAATGTTGTGATCGCTTTCTTTCCCGACCGCATTGTGTTCTCTTTGCTGCCAACTGTTGCTCTATTGTTAAGTTGAAATAATGGAATAGAGTATTCGTTACAACATTGGCCAAGCATGTTTGAGAAATTATCCGAATAATGTGTTACCGTCATCGCCCAGCTATCTAGTATATTGTAGTTTATGATCGAGCATTTATATTATTACCCATTATTGTAGTGGAACAATGATGTTTAATGCCGATCACTTTCTCAATTTACTTAGTGTCCGTAACATGTACATATACCTATATGAGTTTCGTTACTGAACAGAGACGCTGGTTAACCTGTTATGTTAAGTAGCTTGTTTTTAAATGGATGTTAAAATATAGTAGACTGAGATTAATAGTTTGTGGAAAAAATGTGCCCAAAGCAGCAAAAATGTTAAAAAAAATTTTTTTCTCGATTTATCCTTAAAGTAGACAAAGCAATATATTTTTTTTAAATTCAAATTCAAAATTTGCCTCTAATCCCTCTGTTTTATATGAATTTAATTATACATTAAGTATTAAGTGAAAAATCTTAAATGTGGATTTTACTTATTTTGACCAATTATTTGGAATTATGTGAATTTTTATTTTGTGTTTAATGTTTTATTTATTTTTGTTTCGTTAATTTATTATTAAATAATAGCAATTTAGGTTAATAAAAATTTAAAGCATACTACAATTTACAAATAATGTCTTAATAAATGGTAAATTTTTCATTTGGACAGACAGTAAAGTTTTTTAGAAAACCCATGTTGTATTCTGTTGTGGTTCAACATTGAAATTGCTATTATGTCTCTACCAAATGTTCTTAATGTTAATATACTGATGTGAAAGTCCCTTCAGGCAGTTTCCAAGCTAAGGCTTGTGTGCATGTCTCCGACAGGTGCTAACCGCTGCACCCATGGGGGCGTGGAAATGCGCAAAGGGGTCACGAGCGTTTAAGAGCGCGCATTGCTATTGTAAGCGCAAACTTTTAGAACGTTTTCCTGGTTGGTGGATAGCCGGTTCTAGGTGAGCCTAGAGCCACGTAGTTGCCGTATGGAGGTAATTTTGTAATATGCTAACCAACGTATGGATCGATGTAAACATTACCAGCTTCATATTTCAGTACATGTAAATAGTGAATTAGACGTACATCGTCAATTGTCCAATTGTTTAGCGAACAACAGTGAGTACATTTCTAAGAATAAAATACTTTAGTTATTGTCATAAGGGTGTTCACGTCCTAAGGTAAAAATGCATAACTACAGTTTGCATTTTTAGGTGGATCTAGAATGGACATTTTTGATGGAAGTTTCTTTTACAAAAAGTGCTCCGTACCTTTCAGTAGCTCTTTTGGGTTGTCTGTTTTTATTATATTTGCATCTATCATTTTGTTGCAGAGTTTGTTTGCTACATCTTTACCTCTTCGACATGCTGAAAGTGAGAATGTTCTTCGTTTGTTCAGTGAACACTCTTCTGCTGTTTCTGGAAAAACTAGAGACCACTCGCTATACAGTTTTCTACCGGATAAACAACAAACAATATCACGTGGTTGAACGTTAGAAATATACAGGACAAATAAATTGCCTGCTTCTGTAAGTGAATAACACACCAGCCTATTTCACAGATTTCTTTTATACTTTTTGTAGGCAAACAGGTGAATAAATTTACAAAAGTATACTTACACTTCAATCTGGTTACATAAGATAAGGCGCCTAGAACAGCTTTTCAAAGTTTAAGACAACTGCTCGCGGTGCTAAAATGTATAGACAGCTCTTTGCATTTTCAAACTGAATTTCAGATAATTATATATAGGTTTGTTTTCCTTTGCCAAATAATAAACAAAACGTTAATAGTACATAATGCCCATTTTTGCTAGCTCTGCATTGAAAACACCCAAATCTAACTTTTTGTGCAATATTGACATCAATATAAAATTATCGCACTGATTCGAAATAAAGCATTAGATAGTCCCTCATATGTGAATAATTGATACTTTACCGTAGCCTCTTCACAATTTTATCGAAGTGGTTGCAATATTTTTCTTTTCCTTTGGGATAGGAGGATTATTTGAGCTAATAGCCGGCAGAAGCGATCAGGTGGCCCGTAAATCAAATAACCTTGCTATATATACAGGATTAACGGAATGCAGCACCTAAATAACTTTTGGAGCATGTGGTTCAACAAATTAAATGTTGCTAAACAAAAATGTTTAATAATGCCCCTTGTTGGAAATGTGTATCATTTTTGGTAGCCCATTTTTGACTGGATGTGGAAACAAATTTACGATAACCAGTGATTTCGAAGCAAATCAAAATATCTATTACCGTATACGGTAACAAGAACCAATGACATGATCACCAACCCAAACATTAAGTTTTTGTGGATACTGTGTGTGGTTCTCCTCCATCCATTTTTATCTGATGACAAATTCGTTCAGGCAGCATGTAAATTCGTCTGAGAATACGATTTGTCTCAGAAAAATTGCAGATCGTTAATTCACAAAATTGCGTTCTTCTGTAGGTTTCATCCACTGAAAGTGCCTACAAAAGTCACTTTATAAGAATGTTACTTGGCACTTTTAAGGATTTTCATTATGAAACTTTGAGTCTAAAGATACATTTTAGCAAAAACGTTTGCCTTTTCTTGTACTACACGGAGACCATTCAATGAATTATCTTCATGAGTTGCACTTTTCGGATGACCTGATCTGGTGAGTTCTTTGCGCTTCCACTTAGTAAATGTCTTTTCGGTTCTTTTCGATGTTATATGTGGACTTGGAATTCGATCTGGATATATATATTAAATAAGTTCGCCGCTTCTCAATGAGATCGTTCCTAGTCGACCGTAATTAAAATTATAATTCTTTCCCTTTAAGTCAACATCATCAGAGAGAGGTCAGATTTGATCCCGTAAATAAGATGTTTCTGTGTCAATAAACATGATTACAGTAGTTATATTTTAATGACAAAACACAGTAAACAAAAGAAGCATTATATTACTAACTACATTGTTTTGGTTTCTTGATTTAGCAACAATACGTTTATAAGAAGTATCTATTTTGGGCAATTTTAAATAACTTAAATAAACATTAGTGTAAAATGTAAAAATATACTATACCATATCATTTGAAATAGAGGCTTTGAGTTACTTTTGGTTAAACCGGAAGTGGAAAAAGTCGGTAATGTCATTTTTGAGTTCTCTGTATACACATTGAAGTTAACGTCACTGAATCACTTTCTTCAAATTTTATTTAGGTGGTTTTAACTAACCTTGTATTTATTACTAGAAATATCACATCAGGTAAAGGAGTCTAAAGCTGCTTATTTTTAATGACCCGGTTGCTTGTTTAAGAGCTTCTTTCCTTTTTTGTGACGTTAACCTTATTATATTTTACAATAAAAATATTGTTCCTATATACTTCAAGGGCATAAACAACAGTATTATGGACTCTTAAGAAAACGCATTTTTCTGTAATTAAAACCATTGGTGTTTATCACCTCTTCGAGATATTTCCTTTTTAAGTTCTATGTCAACTTCCGACTTAAATATCATAAACAATAACATTGTGTGTGTGTGTGTGCAACGCTACTAACTTTAGATATTCATTGAAAACAACAAGCATTGTTTACACATTAAATTATAATGAATTTAAAAGCTCCATGTACTTCAATGTTTCAGTTCGCACTTTACATACAACCTGTGCTAAACACTGAATTGGCGGAAGATAAGAAACAGGATGTAGTTCATATCTTCCTAAGTTGTATCTGCTCGCCCATAACTACTAAAGTGTACATTCACCCTATCTCGACAGCCTGTTTTTACCCTTAACTATACATATGTTGTCTTATCTTCATATTGCTGCATTATGTAAACACATACATAAATGTCACATTAATTTGATATATCGCACTGTGTACAATGCAAAGAAAATCCGTCTATTTACAACTTTGTGCATAGTGTCATGCTCAGTGAGCTGGTGCACGAGTTTGGAGAAAATAAAAGCAACCTACATTTCTCCTTAACCTTGACAACAAAACCATAAAATTACCTACACAATCATTTGAAAGTATCAACCCTTACACAAGTGTGACTAGGAAAACGTGTTTTTGAATCAAATTAGGCGGGAACACGCAAAGGTGGAGTGAGCATCTGAAACCTAAAGTCTCGCCAAGTCCTTTCATTTCCTCCAGTACCGCCTGTGGTGCCTCAGCAGTAAAAAAAAGGGAGGGGGCATTAAACGGCATTCACACACACACACACAAAAATCCGCCAATCCACTCAGGGCTATTTTTTCTCCGCTTTGCAACCGTCACTCCACTCGTAGTATTGTTATGGTAGTGGAAGCACCTCTGTAAGTGAATAGTGCGTATGTTTCGTAGTGCAAATGGCTTCATATGTGAGTGCTATTTATTAGACGACAGACGGAAGCCAATGACTCAATGCACGGTGATCTCCCACTTCTCCATCAATGCATGGCAGTGATCGTGTGGTGTTCCCTTGCGGTTACATATATTAATACAAGAAATATATCAATCGTCTACCCAATGGTGTAGTGGTTACCATACTTGCCTCCTAAACCCAAGATCGCGGGTTCGAACCCGGCCAGGACGATGGATTTTTTCGGGGCGTAAAAATCCTAAGTATGGCTTCCTTCGGAACGGAAGTAAAGCCGGGGGTCCCGTGTCGTACATTTACGGCACGAAAAAGAACCTCAAGTCTGAAAGAGAGGCCTCTGAGCAAAATTTCTCGGCCGTTTCACGCCCCTAGTTGAATGGTACGCTGATGACCTTATTTTCAAAAAAAAAAAAAAAATAACCAAACACTATATAGATCTATGTTTATATCAAACTTCGAATTAAAACTGTAAATGATGTTAGATTCCCTTTTAAGTTGAGAAACCTGCAGCCCCTTAACAATATTTACATATTAATAAAACGACGCTTATACAAGTACCTTAAATAGTACAAGATATTTTCAATGTAGTACGAATTTCTCTTTAATTATAGCTTCACTGGATACCACGTAACTTTGACCTGAAGCAGTGAGAGAGGGGAAATATAGAAGAAAACAGATATATGAAGCGAGAATGGGGATTTATATGTGTGATCTTAGCTGAACTGCTGGAGTGAAACCATCTGTTTAACTGCAGAATGAACCAGAAACACTGTTGTGAGGAACAGTACTACTGTTTAACCACTGAGTATGAATTTATCAAAAATCAACAGTAGCGTGTTTGAAGCCATGTGCCTGCTGTTATCCACTTAGTTTCTGTTATCTCATTGAACAACTCAAAAGGGCGCAACAAACACAAATATCCTGCCTCTGATCTTTTGCGATTTTTCAAAGTAAATAGCTCACAAATGGCAAATTTCATCACTCAATATCAGGCTATGTGCAGAGCAAAAACTAATTATGGAGCTAAAATAAAACTGAAAACAGGCAGAGTTCCAAATATTAATATTGTTTATTCATACAATGGACATATTAAGTGCTGTTTTCCTCTCAGCTCTTCAAGGTAGAAACGGTTTTAATTTGTTATCATTTTATATAAGTAAATCAATTTAAAATAACAAATACAAATAAATTCTTATCATTTATAATATAATAAAGAAAAATTGCTTGAAAATTTAATATATATTGTCAGTCGTAATATTTAAAATTGTCTATACACAATATTTGTTCAATGGATTACTTTGCTAAAAGCAGTGTGTTCAACTTGCTATGAAATTATGGGGAGAAACCAAAGCATTAAATTATCAGTTTTAAGAACATAAGTTAATTTCAATTGATATCTGTATATTCTATAAGAACCTCTTTTCTTATTTTCTGCTCCACCATAAATAATTCTTAGACTATGTTCTTACACTTAGTATCTGTGTAATTATATTAACCATAGGCAAAGGATCCCTTCTCATGGGGATTGTTTTAATAAGAACATGTACAAAAATAAATAAAATGATATAAATCGTATTATTAAAATAAGAAAGTGCTTTAAGACTCTTTCCAAAAGACACAGACACTAATCTTACAGGACCTGAATTACGTTAATCAAGATACTAGGAGTGAATACTAAAATATATTTTTCTTATTTGTATACATATTTCATAGGTCAACTTATAGGTACATTTATATGTCATATAAATTATACATTTGAAAGTAAATTTGAGTATAACATTTTATAATACTAATATTTGTTGACAATCAATACACCACTTCCCTAAAAATGAAATTAGAAATAAGCTTAGTATTATTCATACAGCTTGTTAACCTAAAGCTGTTTGCACTTTTCCAGAACAATGAACCTCCCTGCAAGTTTTGAAGTTAATGTGTAGGCTGAGAAGGAAATTAGAGATGTTTTCTGTAAAGCGCGCTTTCTTTGTTTGTCGAGTGAGAGATTTCACCAATTGGGAGATACACTTGCTCTTTTTTTCATTTATTTAAAAAACCGGCAGAAGCGAAATATGTCTTTTTGTTACTTGAAATTTTCGGTGATCTCTACATAGTATACATCCTGATATTTATGTACTTTAATTGGGCAATCTTATCCAAGATTGTTTATTCATTTTACCTTAATCTCTGTATTAGGATTTTATGTTAAAACACGGCATAGCTTGTCGTGCAGTTACTGTAACAAAAGAAAATTAATGACATTGATTTGACAAATTATCTCATTAGCTGCAAAGAATAATCATTCAAGAATTCCTACAGATACTAGGCTTGCATTTATGGTTTAAATATTATCTTTTTCCTTTCTAAAAGCCCGAAAAACTCTCAATAAAACAGCAATGGTACTATTCAAAGCAACTATAGCAACTTAAAGGAGCCACATAATCTGGGACGAGCTAAAACTCAACGACCTCATAACACTAGAGAAAGTCAGGTGTGATAGAGGCCTATCAAAATAAAACTTGATCTGTCATAAACATTACATTTCTCATAAGGAAATTATGTAGAGCAGGATTGAGGAACTGTCAGGATATGTACATGTCACAAACAGTACAATTGCACCATCAAGCATATTGTTGTGAGGCACAGTGCTTTTAAAATTTACCATTGTTGTTACACTATTAGCTTCATTATAGGTTTTAAAGTTTTTCCATGTAATATATTCAATAATCACTGTATAAAGTGGAAGAGAGGGGTCTCCTACTGCTAATAAAAGTGTTTTGAGTAAAAAGTGCTAAAAAATCAGCAGAATACAACAGTGAAGTTGAAAACAAACTTCTAGCAAAGCTATCAAAACAGACTTTCTGATAGAGTATTGTCCTCTTAAACACTAAGACAGAAGTTACTTTTGACAATTAGAATGAAGAAGCCTAGAATCAGTTAAAAACAGGCCCAATGGACATGAAGGGGTTAATCATCTTTTCTGACGAATAAAAATATACATTGGAAAACCATTTGTTACATAGGGATAGCATTTATATACTCAACTATTAAGCTGCCATGAAGAGTGGTGATCTGAAACTGTGCTTCTAACAAAACAGGTAGACTGAGATGTAAGTAAATGGTCGCTCAATCACCAGAAATTACACAAATGGTCAATTTTTGTAATACAAAGGATTTTCATGTTCAAATAATTAGGAAACTGCCCAGATTAAATGACAAATGTTAAAAAGAGAATTATAGCATAGAAAAAAATATCTATTTGAGGCCATTCATAATGGAGTTTTACATACCAGTAAAAAATGCAGTTCTTTAAATTCCCAGAAAATATGATGCATGTGGAGAAACATACAGTATTAAGTTAGTGCTTTCAAAAAGTGAAAAGTGGTTTAGATATTATTGTTCCTTAACATGAATTGAAAACAGGTTTGCCATTAGTGGAGACATAAAATTTCAACTTTTACTACTTTTATATCCTTCTTCATAATCATTAATAACTATGATAACTACTTGAAATGCTAATACTGGCATAATAATTAATAATTGGTATAGTGGTTGCCACATTATATATTTAAATGCTGCTTTTAGTTTCTTACCTTGACGAATATATTTTAATAATTATCTACTTTCCCAATGCTTTATTTCAATATTTTTCATTTTTTAATATAACCTTAATGAGAATCAAGATCTGCCAGTAAAAGTGAGGATAGCCTTCACTTGATGTTTCCTCCTCTTCTGCTTCTTCTTTTCTCATGATTTTCGGTCTCTTCTTAATTAATTTTAGATCTAAATGTAGTCTTTATGTATGCTATAGATGAATGAACACTGATATGTTTGGCATGTGCTTTATCTGTTTGATATTCCTAGATATTATTCATAGTTTCTAGCTTCCATCAAACTCATCCAAAGTAACAATTAACTCAAAACTAACTTTAATTTTATGTATATATTTTGTTTCTGTTCATTGTGTAATGAATGATGCACATATATTTATAAAATGCAATAATTAATGGAGGTAAAACAGATAGCCTTATCCAACTTCATTATTGGCAAGCATTGACAAGTATATCTTATTATTTACAGTCTACCAGCATTTTTAAATAGTTGTATTGTGGGGTTTGCTAGGGGCTTTGAACAGTTTTTATCAAAATAAGGTACTTGTATTGCTAAATTTAAATTAATTTAAAATATTTTATTATGTAACAAGAAGTCAATCTTTTCTGATAGTTCAGTTTTTTTACTTTACATAGATATTTATTTAAATATCTCAATATGTAGATTTCATGTGTATATTACAACAGACATAAACGTTTATGTATAATTTATATTCAGTGCAAATTAAATTCATTTCCGAGTAAATTCTGCCTTTTTATTATTGTGTTTTATTATATTGATATCATTGACATTGTTATTTTGTAGCCTTTTGCTTAGTTCCTCAGACTTACGTTGTAGTATAAAACAAACAAATACAAGAAATAATCTAAAAATTTTAAAAGAAAATGCACCATATTTGGAAACTCTTAATAAAGACTCTGAAATTGTACATCAAGGTTTAGATTTATTTTTACATTGTAAATATACAAACAATATTCATGAGATATTTACAATATTTGAATTTAATTGTTTCATCATAAAACTCTGGATGATTCTAAAGAATTATGATCAGGGTTGTATGTTGTTTTATACAAAATGAATTATTATTATTATAATTACAACCATTTAAATACAAAAATTAAATATGTATTTAACAATATACTCTTTGTGTAGTCTTCACATTTTAGTGTATGACCAACCATATGTTACTGTTAAATACAGCCAAATGTTAAGTTTACAGTTTCAGGTAATGAATATGAACACTTTGGCTTAGAGTTCTTTCAGAAAATACAAAACCTCCTCGTTTAGTTTCGATCTCTTAGATTGAAAAATAAAGTTTATATACAATTTCTCTTCAATATTACCCTATGTGAAAATGATCTTCACATAAAGTAGCTATTATAAGGTTGCCCATCAATGAAGAGAATGTATTAAGCACTACCATACATATATATTGTCCATCAGGTCGTTATTTTGTACTGATTCACTAACTTTTTAGCTTAAAATACATACTTCTTCTTATATTGCATATCATTCTGAAACGTCATACCATCTGCTTATGGACTGAATTTAAAACCTTTTGTGTCAGGAAGGTATTTAAAATCGGACATTTCATGTATTTGCCAAGTCAAAATGCTGCTTAAATATATATATATAAGCCTTGTTAATGAATTAAATTTATCCTTAAATACTGCTAGTATTCCAGCATTCAATACAACTTTATTTTCTCTCCAAAAATGCATGTTTTTGTGCGCATTAACATTTTTCAGTGGCCTCAGTAACTGGAACACCGTGCAACAATGAGCTCCCAGTTAAAGCTTTTCGCCGCTAAGGCTGACTATATTGTAGTAGGAGTGATCTGGGAAGCGCTCCAGTTCTATGTACTCGGTTTCTGTGAGCAAGAACTGTTCCAGCAGTTTCACCAGTTCACTGAAGCTCGGTCTCTCCTTGGCATCTTTATCCCAGCAGTAGTACATGATGTTATACAACTCCCGGCGACAGTGTTCTGGCTTGTCCAGACGGTAGCCATCCTTGACGCGACGCATCACCTCGGCGGCAGCTAATCCAGGGTATGGTGTGGAACCCAACGTCACGATCTCCCAAATGAGGACGCCAAAGCTCCACACATCGGATTTAACAGAGAAAATATTATCATACAGCGACTCCGGCGCCATCCACCGTATCGGCAATCGACCTTCTGACTTTCTTTCGTATACATGGGACGATATCACGTCTCTTGCGAAGCCAAAGTCGGCCACTTTGCAGATGTTGCCGTCGCCAACGAGCACGTTCCTTGCAGCCAGATCACGATGTATAATCTGAAAACAAAATATTTATTACACATTTTCTAATGTTATAATGTACATTTCAGAACTTTCCAGTCTGAATAAATACTGAGAAAGAAGTTTAAACCAATGTTAAATAAATGTTAGACTTCACCCCTTACTCTCAGCTACTCCCACTCCCACTCCCACTCCCATATTTCAAGTGACACTTCTATCATTGATGCTTCAATTTTAAATACAATTGAGTTGATATCACATCTTTTGATTTTAGTTATTTGTGGCAATTTGGAATAAAAAAAAAAAAAACAAGTGAGCTAGCTGTGGAATGAAAACCTATTTTGAATAAATTTTCGGTTATTAGTATTATAGACAATTTCGTAACTCCTGATTAATGCGCTATGTTCTGTTCTTTCTTGTGGAACATTTTGAAACAATTTAATCAAAACACAACCTTTACATTAAATGCCCATGCATCATAACACATTCTGTCGAAATGCAAACAACAGTTGAGGTTGTGAGGCAGCGATAAAGTAACATTATCTGAGTATTTTGTAAACGTTTTATTCTTATAGCTTGAGTTATTTTATTTAAATAGCTCATTTTTATTCCTTTTTACGTTTGATATAAAGCACGTTGGGAGATTAAAATATCTTTGAGCTATAAGGTTAATACAGTCTGCCCATTGTTAGAAACTTACCCATATTTTCGGCACTCTTTTTCTCATAAGTAGCTTTTTATATCTGATATGCGACTTATTTTTCCAGGGAATTAGCAAATTAATTTTCTTACTTGAAACATTAAATTAAAAGAAGAATGGAAAAAGATTTTCTTAAAAAGTATGAGCTCTTGGACAGAGAAATACCTGGGAAATAGTCACTTTGATTACTGGTGTCTCTCCAAAAACAGAAGTAGGGCACCATCTGCCGAGCTTTCGTCCACCACTTGCAATAACAATATAGTGTTTAGCTTACTCTCAGCGAAATTTGACCTGCATAGGTCTTAACATATGAGAAACAGGATTTCACAGAAAACGGTAAAGTGATTAGGCAGACTGCATATGCCTCTCCATTTTATGGAACGTATTCATTTCCGGAGTCACGCCCCAATTTTCCGTCAAATGTTTTCTTGCAGTTCTACAATTTGTGATACACTTTTCCTTTCATCATGTCCTACAGGAAGAAATCTGGTGGGTAAAATCAAGCGACCTTGATGACAAGAGTATTTTAGAAATGACATGATCTTAATAAAATGGAGCAATTTTCTGCCATACTGACATTAAAAGTGTACAAGTGCCACTATCATAGTTCATCGTCGAAGTTTCAACTTTCTCATTCGTTGATATTTCATAATGTTCACATAAATTCAAAAGATAACAATAAAGGATTTTGGCGCTGGTCTCCGAACCCTAAACTGAGGAAAAATTTTTCTTTATCACTTATTCCTTTATCGACGTAATTTTCCAGTAAAAAATATAAACTTGTGTTTCATTCTGTACATATGTATTCATAACATAAAAGCACGATGGCTTTGATGAGCTTGTCATGATCAAATGCGTCACTGTGTTGCCTGGATGATTGGCCCTGAAGGGTATGCTTGTTATAGGGTAGAAAGTATCGTCTTTTCCTAACCATGCTTCTCAAACATCCATGTATATCCGTGTCAAATGTCACTAAATTACGTATGCTGACTTAAAGTATTAATAAATAAAATCAGGAATCGAGAGTGAGTGAAAGATCGATAGTTTACCTTATATTCCTTCTAACTCGGACATTCCGGGGTTGCCGAATTAGCACATGCCAATTTGTAAGAGTCTAAAATGAATTTCAGTCTTTAAGTACATGTAACATACTGCGCATTTCATTACGGGGTAATATTTAGAAGAAATTTAATACACAACTGCACGTACATAGTTTTTAAAAATACAATATAGCACAGATTTATTCTTTATGCACGGTGTTTTTGTATAACATTTTTTCAATGTTTACTTGTTGTAAGGAAAATGCTTCTATATGACCCCCTTTGTCCTCCGATCGCATTATATCGATATTGTACGCATTTGATTGTTACATTACATCGATACTGTACGCATTTTGCTGCAGTATATCGATAATGTACGCATTTGATTGTTGCAGTATATCGAAACTGTACGCGTTTTATTGTTGCATTATATCGATCCTGTACGCATTAGATTGTTGCATTATATCGATAGTGTACATATTTGATTGTTGCATTATTTAATGCAATTTGCGCTTTGCTTATTGTGTGTTTGCACATTTGCTTCCTGATTACTTGCAACTCCCTTAACATTTTTATTTTTTGTTTGTTTGTTAAGTTAGAGTTTTTGTACAATTTGTATATAATCTAGTTATAGTTTTTGTATAATTTATATATACTCTAGAGTTTTTGGGTATTAAATATATAATCTAGATAAGAGTATTTGGATAATTTGTATATAATCTAGTTAGAGATAAGTCGCAGCTTTACCAATTAGAGAGATGGGTTTATTTTTCTTATAGCTGGATCACTGTCCACAAAACTATCAAAAAAGTTTTCAAGTCCACCCATGCATTCTTTTGAGCACGACACATACACCACTCGCTCTGTTGAATATATCATGGCTGTTGTTACTCTGACCAGCCCTGAAGAAAGCAGCAGGGGTTAAACCTTGTTCTTTCGTCTTCCCAAAATTTTGAAAGCCCTTCAGCTACTTTATAGTTTCTTGAAGGACTTTATTTGATAGCTATCAGTGATGTCTTTCTCCCTAGTCCGGAGTACTCTGTAAATACTCCATCAATATGATAATTCTCTCATTCATCTTCCGAGTTCACTGCCAGTTTTGTTCGTGTACTGCCGAAGATTAATTTCTTAATTTTTGATATTGTTGTTAGGTCCACATTCAGGATTATATTCAACAACAATGGTTTTCAAGAAATATCGCTTTACCTTCCCCATATGCCGGTTTTGCATTCATCATTTATCCAAATCGATATTTCACCTTTATATTATCATGACGTAGTAGAAACGGCCTCATATTGGAAGCGTTCGCCTACTGGTCTATATGTCAGTTGGTCTTGCTATTCAGCGAATGACTTTTCTTGGCATTCTTTCAGAGCAGAACTTCTTACCTTTCTTACTGAGCAGATCCAGTCAAGAGCTCCGGTTTTGGGGTTAGGTTTTCAGCCTTGTAGTTATAAAAACCTATAAGGAACGTCTTGGCTGTGTATCTCAGGGGCTCAGGTATCAGGGTATTAAGGAATTAAGCACTTTGTTTTTAACGTGTTTCTCATAAAGTAAAAGTTTTCTCTTTTAGTAATATTTCTAATTGTATTTCAGGCGATTTTAAGGGCATTAAGTGATGTATTTAAAGTGAATTTGCCTTGGCAATGAATCATAGCATCATATTCTTTTGATAAATTTTATTATTTTGATATTTGGGTGTGAAGACAAATTATATTTAAGTTAATGAATTATTATTGCTTTGACCATAGCTTACTAGGAGTATTTTAAAAGCTCTCGACCTGATTCAGAAATGTCATAAAGATGGCTAAATTATTATGATTGTTAAGTATTATCGTTTACATGACTGTAAAGTTTCAGACGTGAAAGTGTAGTCACTTGTAGTGATCGTGTAAACAAACTAGTGTTAACATCAAATAATGAGTTTGAAGCTGGACAGGCACTTATTTTTACTATAGTTTACAAATATAATTATTACGGAAGGTATTAAAAGATTGGAAAGCCTGGATCAAATGCATTGATTTACAAATTAACTATGTTGCAAAATAAAACTTAAAAAAAAACATTTCTCTTAATTCATGTGTTTTTTTGGTTAGACCGAGAACTTTTAAAACGCCCCACGAAATGTAACCTGATAGTTAAGTGGACCATATTCTTTATAACTTATCTTTTATTTCAAACATTTCAAAGTTAATAGTTTCATAATTTATTACTTTTATTGCTATGTACGTTTAGTTTATATTATGCCAAGAAATAACATCCAGTTTTTTATAATCACTATTTGTGGGTATTCTCCTATATGTGAGGTACATGCTTATAATAATCTATATTTAAATATTATCTTTGAATTTTGTCAAGCTACCCTTTCTATTAAGTCATCTTTCCTCTAGGGGTTATCTTTGCGGTACATTCCACAACGGAAGAATATTTTCAAAAATTATTGAAATTATGGGGTAGATGTTATACTCAAAATTTCTAATTTCTCCTACAGATCTAAACTGACTGGGCAGGAGAATGAAATGTTAGGCCTGATCGAAGTCTGCCTGGCAGGTGTTGTGAGCGCACATATCCACATCCTGCATAGGGAGAAGGAAGTAAATGTCTGTGGAGATGATGTCCTTGTCTAGTGGTAGAAAGAACGGGACGGGTAGATGGCAGGCTGAAAGTCTTAGCCTGGACATTGTTTTTTTTTTTTTTTTTTTTTGAATGATTTATTTATGAACGCTCTTTAACATCTCAGGTCATCAGCGTCCCATTCAATTCAGGGCGTGAAACGGCCGACAAATTTTGCTCAGAGGCCTCTCTTTCAGGCTTGAGGTTCTTTTTCATGCCGTAAATGTACGACACGGGACCCACGGCTTTATTTACCTTCCGAAGGAAGCCATACTTAGGATTTTTACGCCCGAAAAAATCCATCGATCCTGGCCGGGTTTGAACCCGCGATCTTGGGTTTAGGAGGCAAGTATGGTAACCACTACAGGACATTGTGTAAGCGTACTTGGACTTATGGCTGCATAAAACACAGGATGGTGTGACTGATGGAAGATGAAAGACTCACTCTAATGTGTACTTCACCTTGTTAGGATGACGAGTCACAAATATATTTTTAATCGATCTGCAGTATTTAACGTCAGGATTCTACTTTATTCCTCGCTCAACAGTTCTATGAAATATTGCTTGCAAGTAAATATCAGACATCTGATGTTACATTCCGCGATATGTTCTAATAAAAAATAATATAAAACTGTTTATGTCTGTGTATTCTGGAGTGTAGAAAATAAACACACCTCCCATTAAATTCTACTTGATAAATTAAATTTTCAAACGCTATCAGCGAAGTTCACTGATTCATGTTTGTAATGAATTCCATTAACGGAGTTTACATGGAGTTTAATTAAAAAGTACTTACGCCTTTGGAAGAGAGGAAGTCCATGCCTCTGGCAACCTGGTACACAAAAGAAGTGAGGTCACGAGAGGTCAAGGTCTTGCTAGGTCCATGCAGATTGCCGTAATAACGTTCCGCTCTGGAATTCCTGAGGAAACTTTGTAGTTTACCGCCAGATACATACTCCATTATGACAAATATTGGATCTATAACAGAAAGTACATCACATCTGTAATGACTGAATATGTATAACTAGCTATACAGGTTATCCTGCATATATTGTCCTAGAGCAAATTACATTTTTGAAAAAACCGAAATAATTATCTGACATTTTTCTCACGCATTAAAAAAAGTTCAAAACACCTTCATCTCGTTCAACTATATATTTATATTTATTTACTGATCCCGCGCAGAACACATTTTATCAAAATACAAAAAGCATAAATATTTAAAATTAGAAATACTCGGAGCACTGTTTGGCAGACCCTGGAGTGATAGAGAGGTAGACAATATGGAGTGTTCACTTGTTAAAGAACTGGAATAAAGTGAACTCAATGTAGTGTTTAGTTCCCAATCTCGAAATCCCGTATCAAATTTTATTGCGACATAAAGACGAGGAGTTTACAATTTTTCAATATCGTCATATTCCGCTAGGGATAGTAGAGAATGTGGCGTAAAGCAAAAGTCTGGCATAGCTCTAAACTGCAACTACTAGTAGTAGTGTAGTGGTGGTGGTGGTGGTGGTGGTGGTGGCGGTACTCTTGGACTATGCAGCTTAGAATGAACGTGACTTAACGATAGAAGTCTGCACTACATAAGCTCAAGTAACTTTTAAACCCACGACAATTTGGATTAATGCCTCAAAAGAACTCGGTGGACGGTAAAATGAAATACTTCGTGCGGCAAAAACTTCAAACATTCGACTATATTGGGGGTAAGGCAAGACCTTCAGATTGGGAGGTTGGAAGGTTAAACAAATAAAGGATATTTCTGATAGAACAATCTGTCCATTTTGTGGAGGGGATGAGGAATGTGTACATATCCCGACCAATGGGAACAGCTGCGAAAATACTTTTAGAGGTCGATTAGTACGCTGGAACCTGTTTGCGAATCACACTAAATAATTAATGTGGGCATTCTCCCTAGATAAAATGCGCGAAGCAGGAAGCAATTTGTTTTCTGGTTAGAGCAAAGCCTCCTCCCCCTATTCAATATGAAATCCCGAAACTCATTCAGATGTGGTTTTATTTTTATTAATCATGTTAATTATGACTCTTGTAGATTAAATTTGATTTCTTTTATTTTTTTAAGGTAGTTTAATTTCTACGTTATTATTTTTGGATGCCAGTATAATTGTACGTTGTTTTCACTCATATATTTGTAAATACCACTCTTCCCATTGAAAATGCTTTATTGATTTATTACTGCTTTATATTTTAATTATTTTTCCCACTTTCGAATTGTAAATCGTACTTAAACATGTACTATAGGCAACTTATACAGGAAATTTATTTGTAATATCTACATAGAATTTTATAACAATAAAGATACATCTCTACTAAAATGAATCTGTATGCCTTAATACATATAAAGGAGAAAAAGAAGTAAAGAAGGTTCTTGCTGTAGTTGTACAATTCGCTCCTTAATTTACAGTTTACGCATCGAACTGAAGTAATCGTCTTCGAAGACGACCTATTTGTCATGACTAAGGGCGTTAGTAACATGGAAGTTGAAAACTGCTCTATTCAAAAGTCAGAGAAAATTTAATTCTTGGCTCATGACAACAAATTAAAGTTTAATTGTGAAATCAAGTGTTCCTGATATCCAAGAAATATTCTAAACGAGTAAGAAAAATCTACCTCAATAAAAATGCTTTACTAATGTTGGAAGAGCCGAAATAACTTAGGATATTTCAGCTTCAACAAACAAATACTCGTACATAACAAAGCAACAACCACATCATCAAAATCTCCAAAACTAAACCAGGGGCTTCAACACAAGGCGCTACATCAAACGCACAGTAGAACCAATTCTTGCGCTATTCACAAAAACAAGAACGTACAGATACTCCAGAGTGCCACATAAAGGTTCAAAGTTCTACAGGGCGGTGCTCTATGTGTATTATAGCATAAATTCAACTTATCAATATATGAATTTTGGGAAAAATTAACTCACACAAAGCAACGTACGGTGAATAAAATACTCTTGGAACTCAGAATTGGGTTTATCAAGTAGAAAAGATTCGCATCAAAGATCCTAAGGATAGTAGAAATAGGAAATAAGGTGGGAACTGCGACATTTACATTAAACAATGAACATTTCGGCAGCTTAAACGGGAACAGGCAGGGCAAATGACTATTCCAAAATACCTACATGAGCTGCAGATAATGGGAAAAGCGTTGTAGCTGTGCGAACAAACAGCAAAATAAATCTATCAACATTAAATAACAACTCCAAACAAATTCTATAATAAAAGACATAATATCGAAATCAATGGGAAACTCATTTAGATTAAAGCCCATATCAGAATCGCTGGCTATGAGCCCACAGATAAGTTTGCAAAACAAGAAGTTGAAGACAATGTTTATAACGAGATCCCAAAATCTACCATTGCAACTGAAATGCATGAAGTAGCACTCCTTGAATGGCAGTCACACAACAAAGTCCTTCTCTTCAATACAAGAAGGCTTAAGCAAAAAATACCCGTAACGCCGGAGTTTATTATTATTATTATTATTATTATTATTATTATTATTATTATTATTATTATTATTTATGTAACATATTTGATAATTAGCGTTCCATTCAATTCAGGGCGTGCAACAGGCCTGTTTCTTTCGGGCTTGATCTTTTATGAACTGTAAATTTGCAACACAGAACCGAAGGCTTTACTTCCCTTCCGAAGGAAGCCATACTTAGGATTTTTACGCCCGAAAAAATCCATCGGACCTGGCCAGATTCGAACCCGTGATCTTGGGTTTAGGAGGCAAATATGGTAACCACTACACCACCAGAACCGACAGATCTCAGGATCCAAATATAAGCACGATGCGAGTAATTTAATGTATAATATATTTTGATATAATAAAAATGGAGAATTTATAATATATAAACTTATAATAATATAACTGAAATCAGTATGTATAAGCAGAATACCAGATATAATAATTGAATATTGTTTAAAATTATTATAGCTAGATTAAAAATAATTTCAATGTAAGAATAATAAAATTTAGTGATTTCGAAATTAATGCAACATGTTCACTTACCATTATTGTCAGCCCAAATGTATTGTAAAACGAAATATAAAACTGTTTAATGTTAAACAGTAAATCTATGTAGTAAGAAGTCGGTTCTGGTGGTGTATCGTAAACATACTTGCCTTCTAAACCCAATATCGCAGGTTCAAACCCGGCCAGGATTGGTGGATTTATTCGGGGGTAAAAATCTTAAGTATGGTTTCTTTCGGAAGGGAAATAAAGCCGTGGGTCCGTCTCGTACATTTACGGCACAAAAATAACATCAAGCCTGAAAGAAGAGGCCCCTGAGCAAAAATTGTGGGCTCTTTCACGCCCTGAATTGAATGAGACGCTGATGACCTGTGATGTTAAGGAGTGTCCGTAAATAAAACGAATTAACAAATATGTAATAAGTTGCATGTAATATTACTAAAATAATGAGATATTGCAATAAATAAAACAGCCCGACACATGGGCTGGCGTATGTGTGTCAAATTACGTTTACCATTTTGAAAGTTATAAGGGAAGAACCAAGTACAGTGAAACAACTGCAAAAGATCTGCACGTATGAGGGGATGTGAATTGGCGCAAAGTGAATGGATCGACGTGTCGTCCTTATATTTAGACACATTAAATGTCACATGTATTGTAAATTGAATACAAAATGCAAGTTTACCTTTTTCTGTACAGCAGCCAAGCAGTCTTACAACGTTAGGATGCGGCTCCAGCATCTTCATCACCTGCAACTCCTGAATTAGGTCAGAGCGTTCTTTCTCAGAAGCGTTTTCCTTTAAAGTCTTTACTGCCACCATCGTTGTCCCTTCATGACCTGAACATCAAACATATTGACAATTTTAACCCAGCATAGCTTGATGCCATCCAATTTAATAGCATGGCAGAGTTTGCTTATAAAACTAAATGACTGGCACATAATCACAAATTAAAATATAATTAACCTTAAAAAAGAAAAGTTTTGGTTAGTAGCTACATTGGAAGCCATTTTTCTTAAGCATTGTATGTTTACAGCATATTGCTATCGAATGCCTGTAAGAAAAAGATTTATGTTTATGGAAATTTACGTGATTACAATTAGAATTTAATTTTATTAATAAATTACAAGTACAATTAAAATATATCATATTTTAATATTTTAGCGAAGATACGTTCACAATTGGTATTATAGCTTCAAGCTTTCTTTCGTTGGTCCTGGTGGTGTAGTGGTAACCATACTTGCCTCCTAAAACCAAGATCGCGGGTTCGATCCCGGCCAGGACTGATGGATTTTTTCGGGCGTAAAAATCCTCAGAATGGCTTCCTTCGGAAGGGAAGTAAAGCCGTGGGTCCCGTATCGTACATTTACGGCACGATAAAGACCCTCAAGCCTGAAAAAAAGAGGCCTCTGAGCAAAATTTATCGGTCGTTTCACGCCCTGAATAGAATGGGACGCTGATAACCTGAGAAGCTAAAGATAGTCCGTAAATAAACCAAATTAAAAAAAAAAGCTTTCTTTCAAACTAAAATCGCACCAAATCTAGTGCCTTAATTCAGAATAAAGCTTATTTCTGTAGCCAAAAGAGCAAACATTTAATCAGCAAAACGACTAAAATTAAATTTTCGTTCATCTGTTCGAGAACTGATAGCAAAATCACACTTATCAGATCCACCTTGCGTGACAAACTGATATTTATTGACCTATGTTCGAAATAATATTGCCCATTGTTCTAATGCAGTGCATACTTTTCAATCATCTACCAATGGATAGATAACGCCGGATACTGTTTGGCCGGCAGGGCTGTGGTTTAGCTAGCAGATGAATCAGTGAAACGCATGGTACTTGGAAATTACATTCGAAAGAGTAGTGAAATAAATGTATAAATGTGAAGATGTGGAATTATCTGACATTCACTCTATTGAGGTGATGAGTTCTGCAATCGGAAATTAATCCAGACAACTAATTTCACCCGACTATCTAGCACGTTCTACGGTTGTTTTTCGTACCTCTATATGTGTAATTACAGCTCGGCTATTAGTTATCGATGAGGTATGCAAAACGTGAGGGTGTAATGTTATTAGCGTCACGTAGCGATAACGTAAAGAACGTATGTGGCACAGCCAATTCAAACACACTTGTCGTTTGGCAGATCGATAACGCGCTGAAAGGAAGGTATATTGAGTCCAGCAGTTGATTGTGATATCACGTTACATGATGCTCTACGCAAGGGCCCTTGGGGTTTTAAGCGCTATAAAGTTTTTACAATTACGATAGTTAGCAGCGAGCGTGGTAATGCTATTTTAAGTGTACATCATGATCGTGTGGTGATTTCATCACTTAAGTACGTCAAGGTTCTTTAGATTTCCTATAGTCTAGGTGCTGTGATGTGATTATTTACACAATTTTATAGATTCAGGCTCTAATTCGCACACATTTTGTGATTGGCTTCAGGAAGGCTGTACAAGTATCCAGAATGTTTTAAGGAACTGCACTTTGGTATCTATCTAGTTATGCATATAACTTTAACAATCTGTTGGTGTTTGTACAGACAACAACAGCTCTAAATTACATCAGTTTTCAGTTTAGCTTCGATTGCGATGTTATGGCAAGGAATGTATTGGGGAAAGCGTTTTTAGTAAAAATGGTTAATCGTTGTGTTGCAACTTTAAATTTAGATATTTCCAACATGTAGCAAAGGATTCTGTTCCTACATGGGTTTCTACAAATGTTTTAAATAAGTGTAATTGGTAGCGCAGGAGGTAACGCTTGAAACTCACATTCAGGAGGTTTCGGGTTCAATTCTCCCATCCTGATCTTGCGATTTTTTCGTGGTTACCTTGATCACTCAAGCAAATACATTCCAGGAATGTTTCGCTCTCCCATTTCATTCCGTTGTTGTGGTACAGAATGGAAAGTACCAGAACGAAGTGGGCTGGCGCGGTGTTATGGTGGCTTGCGCTTACCCCAGCGTCTAGAATGAAAGCGGCTCGCACAACTCAAGGCGGGGGGCTTATAGATCCTGTCTCCCTCTCAACATCAAGGCTCAAATACCGAAAGTACTCTCCTTCACCCGATACTGTCCATCCATCAAACTGGGGCAGTAGAGTTAGCAAAGTAACACTTTGATTACTATTTAAATGAACTTTTGAGGCGTTCATCTGTTATAGTGAAGGCTTCGTTTATTTCACTATTTACGACATTGAGCACGGAGGTTTCTGCCGACCCACATTTATTGTTATGTTTTCGTTCCAATAATATTTTCCTTTTCATTGTTTAAACTGAAAGCATTCAGATCATAGAAACTGCCGGAGGAAGCAAGCGGTAAATAAATGAAATTAACTTTTACACTTTTAACATCTCCAACTGGAACTTTGTTCTTTGTGCAGGCTACAGATCACAACATGCATGTCTGTTTCCTCCACGATTCTCTTTGCAGTTGAATCTTCTACAAGTTTGATTGTCCATATCCATAAAAACTTCCATATCATAATTACCTTACATTTAGAACAGTTGTCCCACATTCCAAAGAATATTTCAAATGGACCTACACGCTTGCAAGGAACATTAAAACGACTGCAGATAATTAATATAGTAAATGATACTACTTCTTCTAGCTTGTTTTCCCAAATTGTTCACTGCAAAGTGGGATTTCCTATGATCTGAGTTCCAATTTCTTGTAAAGCACATCAGGTTAATAAAACGTGTCAATCCCCATTTTGAATTAGATAGTTTAGAACACGATTTTTTCATTAATTTTAGTATATAAATTACATTGTTCAATAACATTGTTTATTGTGCAAATTATGCGTTTAACACGAAAAGATCCAACGAATTTAATTGTGGAATCATGAAATCAAAATAACATTTATATGTAAAGCGAAAATTTAAAAAAACGTTATATTTCAACTGAATTCATTCTTTTAAATTTTTTTTAACTATTCCTCAAGATGTCACCAATTTACAGGGACTTTATTTAGGAATTCCACTGCCTCCAAATTCTTTTCTTACCATGTAGAAAAAACGAATAATAACAGCAGCTAATTTTTTCCTTATTTTTGAGCTATTAAGAGCCTAGGACTGAAATATCTTTACTTTAGCATATTACCACCCATGTGTATTTTACTCTTACAGTCTGCTATAATGTTCAAATTAGATAACTATAAATTATAATTTTTCGTTTTTTAGAATTCCTAATGCAGTGGATAATAAGGATACAGTTATGCAACCAAATAAAGAAGAACAAGAAAGGAATTGATCTATTTAAAAATAAGTTTTAGAAACTTCCCGATTTCATTAAGGGATTCAATCAAAGTTGTAAAGTTCGCATCAGAGCACATTTTTCAAGCACAAGAATCCATTGGTGAGGTTGTCAAGTAGACATGAAGCTGATCAAAATTTCCCGGGAATAAAAGAAATGAAGTATGCAATGAAAGTTTGGATATGTTAAACTTGAGTCTATTGAACTTCAATATTGTTCTGGTTTCCCCTTTCAATCGTTTGATAGGCAATAAACATAGTTCCTGGTTTCTGTAAGGTCTCCCTTTACAGAATCCATTTTTTTAAAATACAACGGTTTAATAAAAACTCTCGGTAATAATGTATTATCAACTTGCTATGTACACAGCGCTTGTTAGATACCTTCCGACGATTTCCGAGAAGGAAAAGTCGGTCGCTTGCGTTCATCACTCTGCCCGTGAAACTCTTAGGTCCGTACTACATAACAAGCATAAGAAATAAAACAGATGGAGATGGATAGCTGCAGGTACTGAGTGAATTCTCCGTCAATAGACAGCACTCCATGTCTTTCAAAACAGCTGAAAGATTTGATGGTTACGCGAAGGATGAAAAATCACGAACTTATTGCTTACAATCCATGTAGAGAAAAATATCGACTCATTGGACAATACATTGGGTCTATTTACACTCTTTATCTCCCATTCAAAACAAATTGTTATTGTAGAAGTCAACAAAAGCTATGTAACCGGTCTACAAGTATTTAAATCATTCAGGTTTAACCATTGACACACAGGCGTGTGGGTACTGAGCAATTTAGTCCAGTTCCACGTTTTCCGAGATGTAAGCTACTTATATCTATCCATGTTAAAATGCAATTAACTGTAAAGCGTTAGCGCTGCTCTTGTTATAAAGTTCATGCAATGTGATTTATTACAAAAATAACATATAGTCCATATAAATATTTATAAGCTATACATAGTTATAGAAATCGACAAATCGCTTCACTAATGAGATACACATTTAAGGATTATAAGGAATAGTTGATAGCGCTTTAATTGGTTTCCTCTGACCATCGTCAAGGGAAGTTTATCAAAGGTAATGCATTTTTTAATTACAAAGTTGGAGGTGTTTCGAAGGCCAGATGAGAAAAGTAAATACTATATACTCAACCAAGTCACCTAGAATTCAGGGGGCGCAGGTGGCAAACGTTCATGTTTTTGTTACTGTATTTACAAAATCTTAAGAAGGTGCACCAATTGGAGCTTTCATTGATGGATAATGGATAAGAAATATAGTGGTGGGGGTTGTAGATATAATGGTGAATATTAACATTTCAAGCACCTGCTAAATAAGCCAGCTCAAGTTTTTTATGTGTTTGGTCACTTTCATTTGTTTTCTTAAACTCATCTTATCGGTAACCCAGTTCTTATACTCTTTAGGCTTTCACGGCCGGTGTAACAGTTAAAATCTTCTTGGCTGTTTTGAGTGGACTATGGTTTAATATGCTACCATAGCTTTCACCTGTCAGGTGTTGTTCATCGTCCACTGACAATGCCAACTGCAGCAGTTGGTGAAGTCTATGGGTAATATATTAAACCATGAACCACGGCAAATCCGTCCGAAAGATTTTGACTGTTTTAATTGAACCCAGTTCTTGTTATATGTAAAGGTGCAAGTACTTCTTCAATTCTCTTTTTCAAATGAGCAGTATTATTTACACGGACCTGTACATCACTTGATATAGCCCCAGAGGTAAAAGTATAAAGATCTATCGTGGCCATTTGCAAGGTATGGAAAAGCTGTATTCAGAAACTCACAAGCAATGTAGAGGGTCACCTACTCTAACATGTGGCACTGCATGCAATTGATCAATATGCTTCTAGTTTTACGATATCACAATTTGTTTCACAGATCTATCATATTATGACACACTACACGATCTTGTTCAACATAATTTGCTTATAAGCAAATTTCTTTGTGTTACAGAATGTAACCAGACTCATGGAGGTAGCTTCATCGCTGATTTGTTCATTATTTCTCACCTCACCTAGCATATCTTCAGAAAATCAAATCCTTGGGCAGATTGTGATGTGCAGTTTTAACCCATAAAACGGAGACGTCTCTTCTATGATCCCTTAAAGCCTACACTAAAAGTACAGATGTGCACCGAATATCTTTTCCGTATAGCTTCAATATTTTCGTCATTAACAGATTACGTGCCGGAACTTTTTACGTTAACCGTTAAATTGGTTATCCGACCGATAAATGCCATAGTCTGCGGTGGTTGTTTATTGCACATGCGCCGACATTCAGCATGAATCGCTCACCAAATATTGAACACCAAAGAACACGTTCTCTGAACCGTTCAAATCCTTACTAAATGGTGCATCTCCACTCTTCCGAAACTCTTTGAGATGCTTTTCAATGGAGTGTATCATGACATAATTTTTGTTAATGTTTTATTTGCTGTCGCTTTGACTGCATTGGTCTTTCGCGACGCCTGCCGATTGTGGACGGATTACTATAGGTGTGTGTCTGTAGAGATGAATGAAATTAATTAATGCTTGTACAAATTACCTGGGAGGTGCCTTGAAGCATTCACCTTGCCAGGGTAACGAAAAACTCCAAAAGCGCTTATCTGACTGGATTCAGATCAATGTTCTTCGAATCAGTAATAGCATGGCACGCCACACTATTAGACCAAGGAGGTAGTCAAATATTAATTTTGATTTGTTGAATACTAAAATTAAACACTACAATTAGGAGTGGAGCACCAGTATGGAACTTGAAACTCCAAGCAATAACATGTTCTCTTTCACATATTTATGAATCACCTCTTCGCGGCCTATTCATGGCTTTGCTTTGACACAAATGGAAAACTTTTCAACAAGTGTGAACTCATTAGTGTAAAAATACTGCACATCTCCAAACGTACCGTCAATGCTGAGCGCTTCACATCGCCAAACCTGCCCGAAGCAGCCTTCTCCTAGGATGTTGAACACTTTAAGATGATGACGAGGAAACTCCCAGCGATCTCCTGGTGGCTTGGCCGTTCCACCACTAACGCTCGTTCCAACTGGACTCTGAAGGGGCAGTGGCTGCGGCTGCTGTGGTACCTACAGACACACAAATAACAAGCCTTAGTGAACCAATGCAGAATACGATGTGATGCTGCAGTATTGTACACTTTAGACTTTTAGGTATGCCTAACGAACCTTGAGTACGTATAGCACACACAAACAATGAAACTGATTAATTGCTCATTTAGTCTGTACCGTCTTAGAGAAAGCCGCAAAAGTTAGAAATGCAAATTTAGCTACACTTTTAATATCAATGTTTCGAATAGTCGGAAAATGCATGTTTGATTTTCGGACGGTTTCAGCATCCAGGTTAGGCTTTTTTGCAGCTTTGACATATACTTGTGAAAGTTCCATCTTACTCAAGGACTTCTATGGTGAGATCTGCGGTATATTTTACCTTTATTTCTGACAGTCTGGGACGTTCTACATCGTAGATATCCAACGGTGTTTTTCAGTTTCTTCCCCAGATATGGAACCGACACCATATGATTCTTCAATTCTCGCCAGACTCGTCCTTTCTAACTGAGATTTTCTCCAGTTTATTTCCTTAGTCCTCATCAACGGCAAATGAAAGAAGGTACCTAATACTTATGCACCCCAAAATATTCCATAGCCAACACTTTAATCTTATGTATCATCAATAGAGATGAAACAATTCCTTCGGAAACAAAATATCAGCATAAGTCTAAAGAGAGTTAGGGTACATGACATCAAAGGGAGGAATATCTACTGTTGTTTACATCGAAACGCTAGGTACCTTTCAATGTCAGCTACACTATATGGTTCATGACAAGGTAACTTCGCACCCATGATAGCAAATGTTCGTGGAACAATTCCTTCGGAATAAGTATAGGCCGGAGTTAGAGCTTGTACCTTCGTTTCAGAACCCAGCTATTATTTACATAAGTGTTTTGGGTAGGATTCAGGATCATTTGCAGTTACATCGTATGGTATATCTCTACTGAGGAATCCAGATGGCTGATACTGGGAATAAAGCTAAGGCAGCTTTACGTTATGATATTGCATTAGTGTCTGCCATCTGGATGCCTCAGTAGTAATTAAAACTGGCGTGAACACTATTAAAAATAGATATGAAATTACTAGATGCTTCCCCATTTAGACATTTAATATCCGTTTCATATTCAATACAAAGTTTCAACAGGGACATAAATCAACTAATTAAAAGATGACTAAATTACCCATAGAAAAAATATCGACAGAAAGTATAAATAATATTTTACTGTTCCATTAATAACTCACAAAAAACAATCGTTTAAATATATTTGGAAAGTCGATCTTGCTTCTAAACATAGTTAAGCGGTGCCGAGGGAATCTCGCTGCACTTTATATTTTGAGTGGTGTTTAACGTCCGTTTTTACTACTGAGGCTCCAAAGGCGGTTCGCTGCACTTTGACTTAAGAATAACCAGACTTTTAAACTTTGTGCCCGCGGAGTCGATCCACATGCTAGTAGATTGAACATGGGGGTGAGGGTCATTGTCAGGTAAGACACAGGCAGGGCTGGTTTATTGGTAAATAGCAACCGCGACCCGAGAGAGCGCCAAATGGGGCAATAGTTTATGAAGTTGCTGTACTTCCCAGCAACAGATTGGGTGTTCAATTTGCTACACTAGAATACACGGACGTTTATGAACTGGAAAGCGCATTTTCGGAAACGGAACATTATGCAACAGTCAATTTGAAACGTTAGCAACCATCACTACAGTAAAAAAATATGACGGGTATTCCAATGAGCAGTGTGCAATACAAATAAATCAAAAGTAGCCTTAAACCACAATCGCTGAAACTCGGTGCACAATGACTTAAGTATAATAACGAATGTTTCCTCCCTACTCCTGAGCAGTGACTATTATCATATGAACATTGTTGCTGACACATTTATATGACAACTGTCCAAAATTTATAAATAAGTAATTTCTATTTCAGTAAACATTTGTTAGTATTAGATTATTTATAGTATGTTTTTTCATTAATAATAATTTTGCTCTTCAAGCACAGCAAATCACAAATTCTTGACAGCACAATGAAATAGGGAAAGTAAAAACGTCTTTACACAGTGCGATAATAATTTTCAAATTAACAAATTAATTGTTTTTTTTAAAAACATAGAAGCACTTGTGTTCTTTTTCTGAAGAAACATAATATTAATAATTCTTTTCTGACAATGCAAAAAATTGGTTTTAACTCTATTGTTTACACTTTTGGATTTTGCAATATAAAAATGTAACAGTAATTTGATATTACTGAATGTTTACTTTAACTATTCTAATTTACCACTTTATTTACGAGTAATTTCAGTCACTAGTTTAACTCACTCTTTGGTGAATCATGGCACTGGCCAGTTCAGCCCAGTCGCGGGAGCGCTGTGTATGCCTCAAGTTCAAGGAAGAGAAAGAACAGGCTCGCATTGGCAGATACTGTGCCCCCTAGTGTAGGACAAGAGAACGATACCTCCATAGCCCTTATAGAAACTACAAGATAGTTAAATAATTTTGTCATCGTGCGCGGGTACATGTTTAAAATATAAAAAATATTAAAAGCATATTTGCTAAAAAGGTATTGTATACATGCCGTAATGCGGATTAAGATAATTAGATGGCCTTTTCCGGTCTTTGTATACCAATATTTCAATATGTTGTGAATAGCTATTATCGCTTTCTTCTACATCTGCGATGCAGTTACAGTTATTTAATTCTATCGGACAGTAACTTTTAAAACCGTGGTGAACTAAAGTACGCCCAGGTTTGCAGTTTTGCGTTTATTTGTATTCATAATTTGCAATTTTTCATTGCGTTTGTGAGGAAACATTCAAACGCTCAAATACGAAGCAGATATTTTAATATTGTAAATAAATGAATATTTTTTTGCAAATCATCGTTTGACAGAATGTGAAATGTGTTTATTTTCATTTTAAGATTCGAGAACCATGGCTTTGTAAATAATACAACTTTAATAAACTCGGTAACTTGTGGAAAGTTTTGCATGAAAACTATCAGATCTAGGAATGCCAATTTCACAAAAACAAACTTCTTTTTAAGTTACTGTAGTATAAAAATTAGGTCAATAGTTCTTTACATGAACAAGCAGGTGATGTAAAGAAACTCACTCACCTGTTGCGAGTCTCTATCCCAGCCCTCGTAGCGATTGCTGTGTGCCCGCGGACCCCGCCATCCCTCGAGCACCATCGCCTCAGGCGGTTCCTTCTGCCGAACAAAAACACCGACATTAATTAGTAAGAAAACTACACATTTCCAACACTCAATAGTTTGAGAAGAAGTCCAGAATACCGCGTCCACTTCCATAAGCTGAAACAGTCCATTATTTTTAATTTAATTTGCTTTTTGCATTTCAGAAAATATTACGATAAATAAGAAAGAATTCATTTCTACATCTCGAATTAATTTACAAAAGTAATAAATATACACACTTTCCTTTCTTTCTTTATTTCTTTTCTTTCTTTATTTCTTTTCTTCAGTATGCGGTAAATAATAACCGTTTAACTACCACATATAACAATAACTACGTTTTGTTTTACGGTGCTCAGTTTGGTTCTGAATGTGAGCAATCGGCGACTTTCAAGCATGTGACAGTGGCATTCATTTCATTTAAAATGTCACTACCTTAAAGAGGTTGCTTGTACCTCGTCTCGAGACGACAGAAAACAGCCTCTCCTTGAGAGCGGTGCTCACTGGAACTTTCTTCTGGTTTGTTGGATGTGAGCTAAACGACAGAAAACAGCCTCTCCTTGAGAGCGGTTGCTCACTGGAACTTTCTTCCGGTTTGCTAGATGTGAGCTAATCTGTTTAGTGAGTCAAAATTATAACTTAGTTTCAGCATTGAAATTTTTCTTGATTCTAATGAAGGTTAATTTACTGTAGCCTTACTGTAATATTTGGTTAATATATATGACATATTAATTATTTTACTTTCAGTTGGTGTGTCGTTTTCGGGCATATCCCTTTCCCGCAATTGATACAAATTGTCTACTCCCTTCCCCTTGTTGCTACTATGTATGCATAGCCTAATCGTAGTTTGCTTGCCTATTGCACGTTTGTTAAGAGCATTACGGGTTGCCGGCTATGCAACCAGACACTGCTTAACAGCTATTTCGACAAGACGCAACAAGAAGCATCCAATTGAGAGGTAGGGTACATTTCGGCCTTGCAATTTTAAATTTTTTGTTGGGGCCTTCCTCACTGTGTCTACCTGGTGATCCATGTATTATGTATTATCAAAGGGTTTTATTTTTCAAAGGCTTTATTTCATTATTATTTTGCCTCAAGGTACTTTTTATAATGTTTTGCTAAGGAATGTGCATATCTAGAGCAATCTGTTGAGTTATAATCATTTTCGCAAGATTTTGATACTTTTAAAATACGAAATTGTATTTTAGTATTTGTAATATTCTTGGTATAGAGTTATTATATTGTTGTCATTTGAATGGCCAAACCATTCAAGATTTGTTAGACGAGGTTTTGTGATTTAAAATTTGTATTTAAATTGTTTAATCATGTTGAAAGCATTGCGTGCATTACTGCTACTGTATCTTTTTCAACTGTGCATTCAATTTACACCGTGCTTTTACACATTCTTTAAAAACTCAAATATGTTTCCTATGTTGTCTATACAATAGTATTTTTTTTTGGAAAAATATAGTGAAATAGCTATTGCTGAACCTTGTTTTTATTACTCTTCTCCAGTATTAATGAGTCATCTTTTTATTACCATGGTCTGCAGTAAAGGGACGCCAATATTAACAGGAAGGTGCTGCGCTCAAAACACTTGAGATACGGCGCAGTTAAGAGTAAGAATAAATTTAATTTGCATTTCATAGAATTCTTGTACGGCAGAACGTAGATGTATTAATGATATCTATATAGAAATGAAAGATATACAAGTACAAATGTTCAATCTCACACATATAACAAAAACATTTAAGTTGCAATACAAGAATAAAGAGAGCAGTACATTTTATAGATTGTCATATGCTATAAATGGTTTTTGTCTTATTTTATGACTATTTGAACATCATATTTTATTCATCTCTGAATTCGTCTTCTTATTAATAGATATTATGGCATAGATATTGTGTTAAGAACACATTTGAATCTTTTCCATTATCAAATGGTAGTCATTTCAAAGAAATTGAGAGAGCATTATATATTCTGATGCATCATAAACTTCTTTTTTATAACAAGCTAAATTTCCATAGACCTATGCAAATTTCCCTTTTGACTAATGTTTATGTTATATATTTACAAATTTTTAATGAAATGCTATTGAATTTTAATGCAACACTTCATAACAGAAAGGATCTACTCATAATGAAAGGGTTAACAAGTTTTAGATTTCTAAATAAACCTCTAACTCTAATATTCCTTCCACATAATATTCGTATTGCCTTCTTTTGTAATATAAATTAACGTTTGCTTTCCCCAGAATATTAAACATAATCATAATTGATAAGAAAGATGTATAAAATGCTCTTTTGGGTGTATCTTCGGAATTTATGATACAATGAACGGGGACATAGGTTACCGATTTTAGCTTTGGCAGTCAAATTTAAGTATTTATGAACTTGTAAATCTCGAAATTTGGTATAATTGTGTTTGTCTAGTATGTAATTGTTAGCACTTACATTTAACTTGAGATCAGGCGAATTTAAATTCTGAATTTCATTATGCTTGTTTCATCTAATGATATGATAATTTGTTGGTTTTGAACCAGACGTATTAAGCACATAATTAATTTTTCTATCAGATTATCAAAGGTATTGGTAGAATGGTATCATCAGCAAACAGAACATTAGCATTAATGCCAATTAGAGATCATTTATTTAAACTAAAAAAGCAATGGGCCAAAATTTGATTCCTATGGAATTTTACTTCCAATAATCCCCTAATTTTAAATACTACTCTGATTGTCCGTTGTTTTTTGTTGTCAAGGTCAGCGATTATCAGTTTAAACTTTTATTTTTTATTGCATAAAAACTTAATATCCCTATTAACGTTTCATGATTAAACCAATTAAATGCTTTAGCGAGGTCATAGAAATATCCCCCAATATATTTTATTACTTAGTTCTGACATTTGTAAACATTTTCTGTAGATATACCTTTCCTGAAACCAATTTGTTCCTTTCCCATAATATTATTGCTTTCAAGATAATAACACAATCTGTTATACACCACTTTTTCAATCATTTTTGAGAAATTTGTTAAAAGTGATGTGGGTCTATAATTGCCAACCTCGAGCTTGTAAACAGCAGTTTAACGATGAAGAGCTTAAGTATTTCTAAAATGGTAAATGACACGTTTTATTACATATATACACTTTTATTACATATTACGTTTTATTACATACATACTGAGTGCTGTACTTATTGAGGAATAGGCTTTAAAAAATTACTGGTGGTTTCATCACAACCTGATAAATTGTTTGTTTTCGAGTGGGATGTTAATTTTAATTATTTTATGATGTTGCTCTGTTAATGATGCATTCTGGAATTAAAAAAAAGTCCTTTATACTTCCATAATTCAAATTTATATTTCAATTGTTGGCAATATTTGTAAAAAAATTAAGTATCTCTGCGGTATTCTGTTAGTCACTTATTTATTTTTCTTATATGTTTAATATGATTGGATGTTGTTTTCATATTATGCCAGGGATTCTTATTTTATTATCAGTTTCTCAATATTCTTTTAAGTAGATATGAAGCAGTTACTTGTATATGCAGGGTATTAAATTAATTTGTAACATACTAACATATTGACCCCATTCATGTCTTTTTCTCTGAAATGAAAAATTAGTTTCCAAAACATGCACGTATATTATAAGCAATACTAGAGTGAAACAATGCCTCTTTTAGTTTATAAAAATGAAATTTTTAATATTTCTAATCCCTTTTATAAGCAGTTTTAATAAATACACTTAACTACAGGGCAAATTTAGATAAAATGAACAATTCAAACCATAATATAACTCAGTATGCTTTGCAGTGTTCTGCGTTTCAAAATCCTCGAATAATGAAAATTTTTTAGAAATTCTTATACAGATTTTACAAATGACAGATGACAGATTTCTAGCATCGGTGCGAAAAATTAATGAAGTCCTAAATATAACTCTCGAGTAAAGTATGAGCTAGGTAGCAGATATACGGGAGGATCGGTCGCCTAAAGAAGAAAACTGTGTGTCTGTGCTAGGAATCTGACAACAAATGAACTTCCGGAGTGTGCAGCTGGTGCTGTGAACGCACATTATTTTATCATGTGCGGTACAAGTTAGAGAAAATGTTCGAGGGATATTTTTAAATCATCTCCATCCTTACCATGTTCCTGGTGACAAACCTGGCTTAATTTAACTTAAGGGAAATAAGCTCATGCTCATTTCCCATTTTTCAAAATTAATTTGAGACGTCAACTTCAAAATTTGACCATGTGTAATTAGTACTTTTATTTATTGTAATAAAAATCAGTTTTTTTTAAAACTTAGTTGGTTGCTAATGTAAGTATAATTGTATAACAATATATATTTTAAATAAATATTTTAATGCAATTGCTGTATTATAAAAAGTAGATGAGTTACAAAAATTCTCTTTTTATTTTTGTAATTCTTTATCATGGTAACATGCTGTAAAAGTTATTTCATTGTGGGAGGAATATGCACTAGAAATATAAAAATTCGAACTGAGAAAAATGACGTTAAACTTTACAACTGAACGCTTACCTTGTTAACACACATCCTGGTCTATATTCACCAATAGCCTTACTCTCTCTGGTATTCTTCTTTTTTCTTCTCTCCTTTCTTGTAGATTTTTCCATTTCCTTCACATTCTCTCTGCTTTCTTGTTACAGTCTATTGACAATACACTCAAAACTCTAATTATTCCTATATTACTGGTGTTAAAACTACATCAAACGCACAGAGTTTTAGTGTAACGACCAACTAACACTGTGTTTGGCACACGAGTCCACAAAACACTATTGAATGATTCGTTACATTCTGTGTTTTCCATATAAACAGGTCCCTATATATTGGTTTTATTGCCTCCATCACTGCTAATGATGTTTATAATTTTGTTGAATTTACACAAAGAGTCATCACATTTGGAGCATAAACCATGTTTTTGGTTGTCATCGGTAGACAACTCGTGAAAATATGAGGCCCAAACGGCGCGTCTCATGCTCTGAAAATCTTACACATCAGATCTTATTGCCATCCCTTTTGCAGTTTGTCAGACACGTTATCAAAGTCTCCTTGCCGCTGCTAATTCTTTTCCACTTGACAGTTTCTTCCCAAGCAAGTCTTTCTTTAGTTTACGCAGACACGAACCCATGCGTTTTTGAAAGTGGCCTGACATTCTAGTCATCCAGTATGTTGGTTTTCTCCATAGGGCTATTTTCATGAAACTTTATTTAAATATTTCAACTGCCAGACAGAAGGGAGCGTGGCTACTAAACTGCATTATCTTAGATTTTATTGAATTTGGAGCATTAATATTCGAATTTAGATTATATTTTTCCGAATAGTAATTATAGGATATTAGAGATGCAAAAACAATAAAAATCTCTATTTTCATATTTGCAGTAATGGATTTGCTCCCACTGTATCCTTTGTATTTTAAAAATTCTGTACTTTTTATGCATAAAGTTGTAAAAGTAAGTAATGCAACATTTGGATGATTATATTCATTTAATATCAAAATTATTTTTCGTATTACCTCCAATATATTTCCACTGTAGGGTAGGATTTGTAAAACATTTCAGTGAAATGCTGGCAGGCAGGTAGAAGCCCCGTCCGTCTGTCGTTGAGCTATATAAATGCATTACCATGTCATTCATGCTACAGAAGTCCTCACTTCGAATGTGGAATAAACTGTGATGAATGTGTAGGGGGAGTGATGAATAACAAATGTGTTTCCTACAGAAGTCCTCACTTCGAATAAACCGTGACAAATGTGTAGGGGAGTGATGTGTTTCCTACAGAATTTCATCCAGGAAGGGAGAAAAACGCATTATAGCTGACATTCCTTCCTTTCTTACGATGTATTACTAAAAGGAAGACGGGAGATTAGAAATATGTTCTTTTTCTTTTTGCATTCAATTGGAGACCAAAACAAATGAAATAATGCAGTAAGGAATAAGAAAGTTCTTATGTCAAGAGAATTAATATCCCACATTTGCCTTGACTTATAATTTTATTTAGTAAAAATTTCACCAGTAAATGGAGATGTCAAAAATGTAATTATTTATAATAGTAACTAGTGAGAAAATATTTTCGATATTTTCCCTCGTTCTATAAAGGCGACGGCGAAATAGTTAACGGCTCACTCCTAACTTTTAATGCATTCATTTCAGTTCATCATATGGAATCAAATGGCATGGATTATTAAAATTTATACGTAAAAATATAATATCTACAAATGTTTTATTCACTATCGGCTTCGGGTTTTCTTTTGTAACTTTCAAACTAATGAACGTAATTCAGTGATAATTGACATGGTCAAACTTTGGAGTTTGAGAAACTAATGGAACTGACGGCAATACTGTGTCGTGCACACCTGCCTCGATAGTAGTGAGGTGTACCTGACTATGCAATTGCTAAGGTAGTCTGCTAACCCATAAATCATATGAGCATCTGTAACTCAGCATTTGAATACCTCAAAAGTCCGTAAACACGACGTGCTCCGTCAACCAATGAAGGACACAACAACGGCGAACTAACAGTAGTTACATCCCCACTCCACAGGTAAACGCGAGTATTACTTATTGTACGTGTTAAGGAGCTGCTATGTTGAAATTCTATCTTGCATATGTAAGCAAGGGCTCTAACAAGGAAATAAAGCATTTCGGGACTCATGTACAAAGTTTGGACATACCTTCTTGTTACAGCCTGTGTATATGAGCAAGCTATAAGATGTATAATCAAAATGAAAGATAAAGTAATTCTCGTATTATATAACAAGAACTATATAGGCAGTAACACAAGATAAAACGCTTAAATTTTCACACAACTTTCACTATTTTTGGAAAAACTATGTATAAGCAAATTTTAGCTGTTAGATATTTATTTGCGTCTACTTCTTGTTATATATTAAATAAAACAGGAAGCTATTGAAATAATTCGGCATTCTGACAGTGTATTTTTTCAAAAAGACATCTATATTCCAAGTGTACGTTCCTAAATTTACCAATGTATTTTGATGAGCTCATTAACACGTATTTGTGAATGCTTTCAACTGATGATTGGATAACTTGTTCTCATTATTAGTCCCTCTGTGGTATGTTATGACATGCTAGAAAATCGGATGCAAAATATTCAATGGTTTCTTCAGGCATTTTGTGAAAAGCAAAAACAGTCTCTAACAGTACCAATACATCAAAAGTGCATTGGAAAAGTTTCATTAGTCGCAATACCTGAAAGTTACAGTCTAAAGGTTCGTACCATGTCATCCTTGTTGCCCTTGCCACGGCGGCAAAGCTTTTTCCGGAACATCCAAGCCATGGCGCCGCTCATTAGGAAAAGACCGCAAAGGATCACAACAGGCACCAGAATGAAGGCGAGATCAGTAGTAGCATTGGCAGCTGTTGCGGGCGTCACCAACGTTGTAGCGTTTCGCTTAATTGGAGGTTCTGTGGTTGTTGTAACGGTTGAGGTACTGCTGCTCTCAGAGATGGTTGTAGAGGTTGGTGCTACTGTGTACATCTCAGGCCCTATAAAATGTAAACACACTCTTAGAAAATGCTGTGATAATATTGAGTTTCAGGTTTCTAAACTTGTTTACATCAGATGTGCACTTTTATAATTGATGTGTGCATATTTTATAAACATTCCATCCCATCCTTTGCAACACAGTTTGTCCTCTTTGTCAAAATTAATTGTATCGAATTAACTGTCAAGCAAAAAAAGTTAATTTTTAGATAAATTTATGGGCATTATGGAGGCGAATCAAACAGTAAAGACAAAATTCATTTAAATCATTTAATATAGCTATCTGTACATAGAAATATATCACTGTTTCACATAGTTGCAATGGAGGACGATCGCTTACTATCTTCTGTGTTATTGCAGAGGAGTTTGTTCGGCTGCTCATGAAACCAGGTCCTTTCTTTCACCACCAGAGTTGAAACACATAATACCCCAAGTCACCGTGCTCTGTTGTAAATATGGATCAACTGGTGAACATATGCAGTCAATTCTAACAGCATCATCCGTTGGTCTTCTCTGATTAAGGCAGCCACCCCGTCGACATGCCTATGATGTTAATGGGTGACCAGATTTTCCCGCTTTAAATACTTCTATTGAATCCATAATGCTTGCAGGATAGCACGAAGTGAACATTCTAAGTTCAGTTTCAGATCCTCTGCCCAAAGCAAGCGCACTACAGCCCCTGGGTTTCGATGGCACAAGTGGCGCGTCTGTGCGGCTGCCACTCATTAAGTGTGGCACTCTTTGTATGCAATAGGATGAGCCTTTTCATGTGGATATCATCCTGGTGTATTGAATGTCATCATCAGAGACTGATTTAGGCATTATAAACGGATATAATGTGCAGGCAAAACGGTTTATAAACAACAAAAATGTAGCACATAAAACTATTTATTACACTTATACAAAAATTTATTTGCCAGATAAATCAGTTAGCTTATTTATGTTAACACTGTGATCGAAGTTTAACTGAAAGTTTAAATTTGTAGTTATATTAAACAGCACAATAAACTCGTAGGCTTATTGGTTTATATAATACAACTTTTAAGTATTTTATGGTCACGTTTTGTTTCTTGTCAAATGACACAGTTTATAACTTTCGGTATCCGCATAATTATTGAAGCAGAGCAAAAGAGAAAGGTCAATTTAAACTGCAACATAGTTACCATCCTATAGAGGTTTTCAAATGCCTTTAACTTTTCTAAATGTTAATGCTTCCCTTAGCAACAAACTCTTTACTTCTGCAATTCTGTCTTTCATCTCCCACTTGTCAAAGGCTGTTGGGTGATGTCTGCTGCAAGAAACACAACTTTCTTACAATTTTTCGCCTGCAAGAATTCGAAAAATTGCTTATTACAAATATTCTGAATTAACTGTTCTGGGTTAATTGTTATTCAATTATGTCTTGCATTTGTTTTAATTGTTAATTTTAAAATGTATTAAGGTAAATATCGCAATACTCCTTAACTTATCGTAATTAAGAAATCATTGTGCACTGCCTAGTGTTTTAATGCATCTGATAACTCATTAAAGTGTGCATTTGTTATATGGTTAATGTCTAATTGCATGTATACATTCTTCGGGGAAAATTCTGTTTTCTTCTGCCATGATATATTTTCCTGCAGACTTTCTTAAAGCAAAAGCTAAACTATGTGGTAATAACGGGAAAGTAGCGATATTCCTTGCAACGTGTGTACATTTACGAAGTAGTATAACATTTAACGCTACTATTTCGTTTTACGGAGTCGTAAGCTCGGTTTTTCGAGTTTTCCTTCTGTAACACTGTTAAGTATTTTTTTATGTTTATTTCAGCAAATAAAGTCTACTTTTTCTGCTATTTTATCTCCATTCCGCAGCTCAGGGATTTACCATTCGTCTTATTGCTTTAGCTTTTACTGCTCGTAAAACTTGTAGGTTTTATTTATAAAATAATACAATCACTAAAACAAAGCTTGTCAAGAGAACAAACTGTATTTCTGTAACAGCTAAATTGCAACATTTTAGCAACTATTCATTTAAACACTTAACATTCTCTGCCAGAAGTCAATGGTAGTTAGTAAAAATAACACCGACTGAAATTTCTAGGTCACAGAGTTTGCGGTTTTCCCCTCTTTTCCGTTTTCTATTTATTTACACTTGCAAAACACAAGGGATATTTTTATTCTGCAGTACTTATACCCTGATAATTTGGTTCTATATCAGATTTATTTTTTATTTATTCCTCAATCTGTACAATTTAAATAACAATTTACATTCTAAAATCTGCAGTACTAATACTATAAATAAACAAAACTAAAACTTAAAACCAGTTATTTAAACCAACAACAACAATTAATACATATCCAAACCTTCATCTCTGCTCCCCTCTGGAATTCCAGGAAACGTTGCTGTAGGTTTCATGCATCAGTTATATTGGACAATGCAGTTCCTTCTCTTCTCTTTTCTCTTCTTTTTCTTCTTCTTCTTCTTCTTCTTATTTTCAACTTTTATCTGTACCTTACATTTTCCCCCTTTTGTTCTCGGTCTACCTCTTCTTCTCTCAGCTACTTCCTTTCCGCCCGAACACTCATTATTCTCTTCTGCTCCCTTTTTCTCATTCAGTTTGGATGTTATCTTCATCTTCTTGTTCTTTAACTGACTTCTTGTGCATATCTTTCTTGCTTTTCTCTGATTCTCTGGGATCTTCTAGAGGAACAGGTGGTTTCTGTTCGTTGGATTTGCTCTCGTTTGATTTTTGTTGTTTATGACATTCTTTTATTTGTTATATCGTTCAATATCCTAAAATCATCTTGATCTCTCATGATGATCCAGATGCATTTCTTTGCAAGTAGCCATCTTTCCTCAGCTACAATTGACTGGTATTTAGGGAATTCGAATGAAACATGTTCTGGTGTATCGATCACGTTACAAACCGAGTACGTAATGTTTTCTTTTAATTTTGATCTTTGCAAAAATGAGCAATATGGACCGTGACCCGTCACATAATGTACTAAACCCTTGCTGGGTTGAATGTGTGTGAATTTAAATGTCATGCATTCTTGTACCTTCTTTTATTTCATCCCATTCTTTTACCATATTTGTAGTAATGAATGTTTGATTTCTTTTTATTTCTACATTTCTTTCAATAATTTCCATTATTTTATTATTTTTGTTTTTAAGCCAATGACAGGCTGCTCTTAAGTGGATTAAATAATCAATTGGTCAAACACCAAGATTACAATATTTCCATTGTAGGGGATGTGGAAAATGCACCTGTACATCTCAATACTTTGGGAGCTCCTTAAAGTACGTATAAAACATGTTACGTGCCTTTTCCCTCCATATTTTAAGATGCTATTATGGTAGATTTTTATTCCATCAGATTGCATATTGAAATATCTCTGTCCAATATTGGCCAACTTAAACATAAACATTTCTGCCGTAGATATTGTATTTTATATTTTTTCTTAAACTTTAATTTTTCGTTCAAATAGAGACCTAGATATTTATTGCTTGACTTTTTATATTATTATTGTTAATTTTAGTAGTTGGGTTTTAAGTTTCCTTTTAAAAACATGTATTATGACTTGTGCGGAGCTATTTCCAATTTTACTTTTATGCACCAAACGTTTACATGATTAATTATTATATTCCATCTCTCTTCTGTTTCTTTTCTGCTGTTTCTTACTATTGTTATTATTAGTAATAAATCATGTGAATATGCAATGATCACTGTTATACTCTCTAATCGTTATACTTTTTTATTAGAGATTCTAAAAACATAACCCATAATATTGGCCTTAAAATTGATTCTTGCGGACATTCTTTGGCGATTTCCTTTGTAATAGTGTGATTACTGATTCCCACCAATAAACAACTGCTTGCCAAAACAACCCTTTCTCAATATGCAAGGTGACATGGATGCATGTTCTACATTCGTTAGAGAATAACATGTTAAATCTGAGTGTTTGTGTTGCCTTTGTTGTCAGAGGGACAACTTACCAGACAACCTGCACTGTAAGGAGTTGTGTTCACTGGTATAGAAGCTTCTAATTTATTTAAAATTGCCGTTGTGCTTACCTAATTATTTCTATCTCATATTTGACTGTAGAATGGGGTGCAGGTACGTGAAATTCTGACATTGTTTTTATCCATTTTGAAGTTTAATTTTTATTAATTTTGAAGCTGGTACAACATGTGACACGTTTTAGTATTATTTGATACTGCTGTTAGTTAACTGACTTAACGATGAAAAATTAAGTATATTATGTATTATCCACGACTATTTCTTTGTAAATATAGCAAATTGCAAACAATGCAGGTATCCACAAACATCAACCTTATCAGTATTTGGGCTAACTCCTATTTTAGCTTGCAAATAATGAACTTCTATAGAAGACGGCATTTTATTGTGGTTAGGAAGAAAACTTACTTTTCTAATACTCTATCAAAATTTGCTACAAAATCAATGACATTGAAAATATATTCCAGCATAAAAGAAAAAAAAAAGGAGAGGGAAAAAAAAGAGATTACAAATGTACAGAACCTAAACTAAAAGAGTATTAAAGAAAAAATAAACAAAAATGCATTTTCATAGTCTTACATTTAAGTCCGTCTAAACCTTTCATTAAAAATCTCCCTTATTTTTTTACACGCTAGTTACGAAAGAGGGCGTTCTCTTGCACTACCCCGAGCAGTATCTTTGCTTTAATGGAAGCCACTCTTATCTCAACATTTTTTGCGACAGAAGAAACTACAATATAAATATGAATAACAAAATTAAATTCTAAGCATGTAGTAACTTAATGATTTCAGGAAAGACAGCGTAAAATTTGTTCTATTAAATTGTGGCCGATGCCGGTATGGTGAAAATATTACTGACTTTCCCAAAGTTGTAAAGCGTTTTAACCGGACCACTTTCTTTCGTATTTCGGAACTACTTGCTGCCAGGTACTTATATTTAACTTGCTGCAGTGTGGGTGATACCTTCCGTCCCTGTGTTGTAGGTTAGAGCCAACCAGATGTTTGCTTTATCATATTTTATTTATATGTTTTATGTTTTCTTGATGCTTCTGTTACTAACAAAATAATGTTGTAGAATTAACTTTGATATTTAGTAACGAGGAACGTCCTGCGGATTGATTTCGTATGTCCAGGATGTTTTCACTTTTTCTTGTTTTTAAAAATCATCCTATATGTGAAACGTACATCTTACTACATTCTGGCGGTATTTCATAGGTCAATTGTCAGGTTGCTCGATAGTATGTGCGTATAAATCTTTCAAAACTCTTGCTGTTTCTCTAACTCCTCTGACGCAGGCGAGTGCTACCGAGGCCAATGGTTGTTTTTGTTTTTTAGAAATTTTCTTTCGGCTAAAGGACCGATGCCTTTATACAGTCTGAAGATAATGCAGCATGTGGCTGGTCTGCTAAAAATTATCCGGTGTTTTGACCTCGAAGTTTTCTAAGTCGTGTTGGCGTTTACAGGAAAAAGAAGTTATAATCATACTACACAAGAACTTTTATTAACAATTACCTTAGGTAATTATTTCAACAAGACAATAAGATGTTCTTTAGGATGGCTGTTTTATGTGAACTTGCTTTTTAACTACTTTGTTTGCTTTGGTTCACTTTTTTTTTTTTTTTTTTTTTTGCAACCCTTACATTTTCATCAAAATTGAATTGACTTTGCTTTACTTTCATAAGATTTCCTTTTTCAGTCACTGATATATAATTCTGGGAGGAGAGAACAGATAGAAATTGCTGTTATATTAGCCTTGACTATTTATACTATTGCTCGTATTTGGTCATATAATTATAAGGAATATAAATGGTGATATTCTTAGACGTTCAGAGACTAAATTTTGTATTTGATCCCTTTAGGTAACGCCGTGGTCGAGGGGGAGTTAAAAAGCTCTTTTCCCTTGCCTAATCGTCACCAATTCTCTTTATGGCTAAGAAATATTTGAATGCTTTGGTCCAAAATTTCACATTATTCAAATTTTGGATTCTGAAAAACGCAGACATCGTGATATAAAATTTTTGAAAAAATATAAGGAAAAATTTAAAAATTACAGCAGAAATAACTCAGTTATTAAGTAAATATTCGGGGACATTATAAAATTAAATAATTATGACGAAAAAACACAATTAATAAGTAAATATTTGGGGACATAATAAAATTAAAGAAGAAATATTCTTAGAATGAAAGAGCTAATTCACCTTAGAAAAAAGAAGATGCCTGTTCGTTGAATGTTAACATCCGAAATGATCATACATCTTCGAAAGCTATGCCTATATTTCCGATCAATTAAATAATATTTAACTTGGTGTTTATAGCACTAAGGTCCAAATAGACATATGCTCAAGCATACCCCATTTAAACGTATAATTCTACAAGCTATCAAAAATTATTACTAACAAAACTGTAAACCAAATACTTGTCAGGAGATTACTCTCAGTTTCTAAATTTCTTAATATTGATGCAGATCAAAGTCGGGTTTTTAATGATGAAGTTTTTAAGGTGACCCTGTTAAAACAACTCTTTTGATAATTAAGCGAAAAGAAATCTTTTAAAACATTTGGGATCATAACATAAAAATTTAACATTAATTTTAAAGCAAATAAACAATTTAAAATAAAAATATCTAATCATGTGCCAAACAATGACTGGTTAGTGTTTTATGTACTTTTTACATTTAATAAGGCAGAGGCGTACTGTAAAATTTGCAATTGTTTATAGGAAATAGTCAAATAAAGGAAGATTCATTTTAGAATAAACAAAATTAGGAGACATGTGCATTGCACTCACCTTTAGTGTGCTCTAGCCCTGCTGTTGCACTGCTGATGTTTCTTGTGCTGACGGTTGGAGAGAATGATAGAGGTGGTTTAGGTCTGCGTGTGAAACCCGGCAGTGGGTAACTGAAGGCATTATTGACGTTGCCACCTGGTCCGTTCACAGAGAACTGCGAGTGAAACTGGGGTATGAAGCCAGGTGCACCTGGGGGAGGAACTCCAGTTTTTGTACTCCCTTGGTCGGAAGAGTTCATTATCTTTACCCACACTTCACTCTTGGCAACCAGGTCACCGTCGAAAGCCGTCACATAGAGCAGAAACTGTTCGCCTCCCTTGAACACAATAAACATTGTTTTATTCTGACTGTTTACCATTACTGAAACTTGCTGTAATTTGGAAATAAGAATGAAAAATTACTGTACATGCATGCACTACGTACAAGTTATTGGTTTATTAATGACCGACCATTCAATAGAAGGTTAGGTTTTGTGTAAAATAATGGAGAACTATATTGTAAAACATTCTGTATGGCAGAAGTCGTATGTGTGCCTCACAGTGAGAAATGTAATTCCTGTTACAGGAGCTACTCGTGCATACACCCATTTGGTAATTCACTTCCAGCGAGCTCAACTTAAATAGGAAAATCATCACGCACGCTCACTCGACAGACAGCCTTTGTGCATTAGCTGAGAAACGTCTCTTTCTCCTTCAAAAATAAAAGACAAGTGACTGGAAGTCATGGGGAAGCGGATGACAGGGAAATGAAAAACAAAAATATTGGCAGACCATCGTACATTTGTGTACTTCTCATTAACATCCTTTGCCAGTGCTTAGGTCATAAAATACACATATCATAAAAACTGACCTTATAATGCTTAAAGGGACGTGGGAGACGATAATCTGTTAACTGCGCTCAGCATTACGATAACTTGGTAATTATTTAATGATATGGAGACATTTAGAAAAATAATTCCCCAAAACTTCATCACTGCACACATTCTTTCAAAAAAGGCGGAACTTGTCTCTTAAACCCATTATTAGCCGGTCGAAGGGATTCTGAAAATCTGCTCCATCATTGAAACGTTTTTCATTAGGCCTCATTTGACCTTTATCATCACTGATGAAAGTTACAGTCATGATTATTGGTCAAGCTATTTTGGTTTTGAGGGTAATAGTTTTTTGAACTTGATATATGGTGGATGTTAATGTATGACATGAATCAATAACAAAAGGCTAATAGAGAATGAACCGTTACAACGCTTTCTACTTTTATGACATACTCTATCATTCGCAATGACATGCCCCAGTGAGAAATGTTTTTTCCCCGATTCCCAAACGTATTTGATGTGATAGCTTGCTAAGGTGAACGTGTGCAATGAAAAGTACAGTTTATATTTCGTATATATCTGACCAAAAGTTAAAAATTATTTTATTGCAAGTTAAACAACTTTTCCTTTTTCGTTGGGGAGTTGACAAGATAAAATTACCAAATCTATTAAAGATAATAAAACGTGTTAAAAATTAAACAAATTATTTCTCAAAAATATTAAAAGTTACTATCTATAATGAATGCAAATAAAAATAGCTTGCCGCACAACAAGATTATTAATTGATCACAAAGCTCTCAACTATGAAACACACAAGTTCAAGCAATTGTTTTACAACATCCATGCCACAGTTTTAAAGCAAAAGTTCCGGTACTTGACATTGCGCGAGGGATTATTATTCTCTACATAGCTGTCGCAGAGGAGTAAACAAATTAACCGCTAGGTTTTGGGAAATTAAAAATTGAAGAAGTAAAATGTCAAAACTCTTTATACATCCCAAATTGAACTAAGCTAAGTAAACAGAGCAGAAAAACAAATTTCCTTTCTAAATTAACAATTAAAAAGTGGGAATTGGTAATTTACGAACGTTAACTCAAGGCGGCTTGTCAGTGGACCAAACAAGAGCTTAAAGGCGGGGAGAAATAAGAATAAAAATATAACTTATCTTATTTAAGTAGACTGAACTTATCACCAAGTAAAAGCTACTCGTAAACAAGTTTATGTCCATCACGTCTTCTCTCAGTTATTTTAACTTATACAGGTGCATCCGTTCTAGAGATGATCAGCATACGTTTGTGTGTTTAGTCAGGTTGTTTTCTATTTTTAACTACTACATTGATTTTATTAAGTGTGGTAAGTATGCACCTATGCACTTGATAAGTATATCAATATTGTCTTCTGAAATATTTGGTTATTTTAAGTTTCCATTTTGTTACCTCTCCTGTTTTATCGGTTTAGTTAGCATAAGTTACTCTGCACTTCAGTCTGTGACGAGTGCTTCTTCTTGAAAAATGAGCAATAGTTTAAAATATTTTATTAATAATGTGTTTAATTTGTATGTTTTTCTTATTTAAGCAATGAAAATTCTAGTTCACTATATTTTTACATGTAATTTATATAAAAAATAAGACAAATAAAACAAAATATCTAAATTTACAAAAGCGAGGGAAGCAGAAATTGATATAACACTTATACAGTAACACAAAGGTAGCACTATTTCCAACAGCTTGTGTTCTTCTTGAAAGGATAAGACAACATATATTGTAATTTTTTGTAAGTTACAGCTAGTCAAACTCAGAAATCCGTTTAAGTTATAGTGAAGGGCAACCAATCAGCTGGAGTTCATTTTCAGAAAGGTCAGGTTAGTATTTCCCTGTCACGGATTCATCCTCTATTTCATCATTCATGTTCATTCCATCTGTGTGTTTGTGATACTCCGAGGCGGCCCTGACATTGAACTCACAATCCATTTAGATTTCTTCGGTGTATTTTGCCTAAAGGAGGCTGACCAGGGTACTGGCTGTAAGTTCCAGAAGGGTAAGACCTACTATCGAAGGAGGAACAGTTAAAGAAGAAGTTTCATTGGAAAGAGTTTCACAATTAAAATTATGAAATACTTCCCAAATGTCCTAGTATGTCTTTTGTCTGACATTACCTTTGTGTACATAGAGAAAGTTGCTCTACATTGACAGTGCACGTTTATACCGAGTAATTCTTTTCCGTTAAGTGAGTGACACAAAGTGTGCATATCATCTCATAGGGCACAGCAACCTCCTGAACTGCATCTACCAAAGGAGAGGCATGCGGGCAGCCTAATTTGACGTAAGAGTTTGCTCACACACAATTCAGAAACAGAAGAATTACTTCACTTCGCAGTTTCGAGGTCTTACTGTAGAAATGTCTTGCAACAAGCAGAAATACATCGCTAGCTGTTAATTGTAGCATTTTTTCCCTGCCAGACATTAAAAAAAATTATCGTTGCAGATATCAGTTTATCTACTACTTAGAACGTTAATTCTTACTGTCCCTGCCACTCGTTGCAATGCATGGGTAAAATAGAGTAAGCTGTTTTCATGTACCTGCATTTGGTACACGTCTCCCTCTTCTTTAATGACATCTGGCCGTAACACTTAAGGGGAGTTTTACCAATGTTGAATTAGCTAAGTTTACATTCGTATTGTCGCACAACCATTGAGGCTACAACTTTGAAATTTAATTAATTTATTTTGACACCTTTTATCTTTACGTTAAGCAGAATGAAAGTATTGGAGCAAGTATTAGATATTTCCATTTTTGTCAAAATGTTTAAACAAAAACTTACATAATACCTAGGTTAATAAATTGTTTTACAGAAGCTCATTGTTATATTTGGAAACCCATTAACAATTTAAGACAATTGATGTAGAATGTTTTCTTTTTCTAGAGGTGCTCGCGTGTAGGAAAATGTAATTTTGAGAAAATTGAGATCAAAGGATTTTTTTTAAAAAACCACTCATATCTCCAAGCAGGAACGTAATTAATGCCTGGCCAAAGAGTATTCAGGCTCTTGTTAAGTCGCCATCTTAGAAGAAATCAGATGGTTCATATAAAGTGAGAAGAATGATCGTTTCATCGCAAATCTAATTGTAAACGAATTAGTTTCTGAGGCTGCATCCAAACCCAATTAATGTACTGCAAAATTTTGGATTCATTAATGATGCACCTAGAAGGAAACGTTTTGAATTTTTTGACATTTTTCAAAAAAATGAATTACAATCAATTTAGGACTTCCGAATTATGTGATATAATTTTACTGTGACATGTCTAAAAGTACTATTTTTAAGATATTTGAAAACAAGTTTGCATAAATTAAAAACGCCTGATTTTCACACCATCTATTTCAAAATTTACATAGTTTTCCAACTAATTAAAGTCAGAATGTTTTGGTTTTCACCATTCACTAGAGAAAATTTTGTTTTTTCTGTTGACTATTCTAACGTAAACAGTGTGTTCATTCGGAAAATTCCAGTTGCAGTACATCTGCATGAATGATTTAAATTAGTTTGTACCAAGACATTGTTTGGAAAACTCACATTGCATAATCTTGAAATTGTGTAAACAGTTGTTGTTACCTTGAAGAAACCCGTACTTTATTTCATTGTACACCAAGCACGTTTGTCAAAACTTTGCCATCTGTTGTGAAATTGTCAATACAAATTCACTTTTTAATAGAGTTTAACGCCCTACCGAGACACCACAGGTGTCAGCTTGGAAGACCATGAGAACTAGTGTCATGGTTAGTGATGCATTTTGAGAACAAGGAAGAAAATACTTGAAATGTTTGAATAAATAGTTGGATTTTCTTTGTGCATAAATATATAGCATTAAATATGTAACTGTCCATAGAATTTGGTATCTACATTCCATATCGCGTGTTCAGTTCAAAAGCGATGTCTGTCCATTTAAAGCTACAGCTCTTCAAAGCTCTGATAATACCTCATCATGTGAAATCTGGGGCAGACGGTTGACTGTTCCTTCTACAAAGGGCACAAAAGAGAGCTTAGAGGTATATATACCTCTGCTTTCCTACCATACTACTGCAGCCCCTTCCCTTCATATATGGAGGATGAAATTAGACAGATTGCGGTTTCACGAGAGTGGTCTCATACGTTCAGTTCGCAAGGCAATCATAATTGCCAAACAAAATTCAAGATACCACGCTCGGCCTGCGGGCATCTAGATGACAATAATACTAACCATCTCACTGGTATAAAATCCTTCACGTTTCAGGTTGTACGTTACTTCTAAAATACTGCAGTCAGCAGTATGGACACACTGACCACCAAATTCAGGTTATCAAGAAATGCCCATATTCAGCAATAAATTCACCCGAAACTGTACAGAGAAGCTGAACGCTATCTTTCAATTAACTGCCTGCCAATAAGTTTGACTAACAGAACCTCTGTCGAAATTAAAATTTAAAACACTATCAATATAAGGAAAGCATTCATGAATTGTATTTTATACATGTACTGAAGATAAATTTTATAAAAAAAAAATTTAATGCCACACATAACTACTACCAGCCTCCTAACACGTTGAGTTCAGTATAACGAAGTAAAAATATTAATTCATTCCATCTTCTCCTTCTCCTCTTATCAAGTGCCACATTTTTCTTTTCCTGTTCAACAATTTTCGCTATTCGTTTCTATCATATACACATGTTTTCCAAACGTTTATGTTATTTTCTTTAAGTAAAGAAATATTTTCTTCTCTAAGCTAAATATTTAAATAAAAGTATTATTAAGTATTAAATTATTAATACGTATTAAGTAATAATTCGGTTTCATATACATCTGTTTTTAGAGAACATATATAGAACAAGACATTAAATCCTGTCACAATATGCTTATATTACTATTATATTTTATCATATTATTAAATTAATAAGTTACATTTACATGATAAAATTCATGGTTATAATAATAATAATAATAATAATAATAATAATTATTATTATTATTATTATTATTATTATTATTATTATTATTATTATTAGAATTACTTATTTCATTGCTATATCATTTTATTAATATACCTGATTGTCAGAGTAGAACTTAACGCAAGTACAAGTATCTAGAATGGAGTATTTATTGTGTGTCCCAAGGTAAATCATTACTTTACTTACTTTCTGTGACGCAGAGCACTTTCCTGACGATGACTCGCCAGTCTGCAGTATTTTTATTTCATATTTGCGGAGTTCTGTAGTATTAAAAGGGTTGTAAATAAGGCACACAGCAAAATGAGTGTTACAAAGTTTTAGAAAGCGATCCTCTCACTTAAGGGCATTTCCATTAGATGTATGCCTGAACAGTTCCGTGCTAATGTTATTTTAAGGAACAGACTCTGCCATCTTTTTCAGTAATGAAGTATAAACTGAACAAAGTTTTTTTCTTATAAATATACATTTCACTTATCAAAACTAAAATAGATTATTCTACATTTGGATCTCTCTGTCAGCGTTCGTAACTGGCAGCAGTTTTTCAGCTTTGGATTTTGGCAACTAAACATGGTCCGCAGACTTTTTTATGTTCATTCTCACTCGAAATTTTAAGACTTTGTTATACCTAAGAAGTGCCCACTTTCATATATATATATATATATAGCTGAGTCTGAGCTGAAAAAATTTCCTCAAAGTCTTCCTCGTTCCCCAGAAGATCTTACTGTTCGTGACTTTTATCTTTGAGGAGTCATACTTGGCTCACAGGCCCAAGTGAAGCGAAGCTGGTCATATCTAAACAATATTCCGGGAAAAACTTAAACTTATGTCAATTAAATATTTCTACAATTGCTATTTTAGGTTACTACAGTATGTTTTTTCTAATCAATTTATGATATCCTTCCATGCATTTTACTTTGTATAATGACGTTAACCTCGCTTTGTACGTCTCTACTAATGATTGCCAACCTAATGCTTTGACATTTCTTCCGTATTCTCTTTTGTACATTTTACGGATTTTGCTTCTCTATGCTGGGGATATTTATTTTGTGTATTCTTTTTGGATCCCAATAAGCTGCTCCAAAGGCCGAAATAATGATAAATAAGCTATTTCCTTCGATTTTGGACTCGCTTTTTAGTATTCTCATAACAAAGTGTAACCCCTCCATTTTCCTCGTAACACTATCAATTTGTTTCGTTTTTTAATGATATTTAACGCCCGTTTTTACTACAATTTGTTCGTCCCATGCACTTTTAGAACTCTTAAGTAAACCCCTAAGTATTTACAGCAGTTTTCGTGGGAAATTTCTACTTTATCGAGGTTGTAATTAAGAATACTTTCTTCTGAATTTTTCAAAATGTTATTGATTTACTCTTAGAATCATTAATTTTTATCCTGTGTTTAACCACCTAATTTGAACTATTATTAAGAGAGCTGTTTAAAATGTTTATATCGGAAATGTCGTTAATTTTTCTAATAAACAATACAATCATCGGCATCAATTTTTTTGCTTTATGTTTAATCAAAAAGGGCTAGTGTAAATAATAAACAATAACGCTAAATTGTAGAACTCCTGGTGTCATTTTCCCGATAATGGACATTCACTGACCTACCCTCCTAATTCTCTGGGTCCGCTTTACAACTCTTTTACCGGTCCACTCAATTTATCTCCTAATAAGTCATGGGATAATAAATCAAAAGGTTTCGAAAAATCAATTTGTACTTCAACAATCCTACCTCCTAGATGTATCTCTTCAGCCATGTCCTGACTAATTAAACAATTTGCCTATCACAAGCAAATGCTTCCTGAAACCATGCTGACGGTGATAGAACCGGATAGTTAAGAACACTACGAATATATTGATTGCCCTATAACTTTACATAGGGCAGATGTGAGACTAACCAGCTTATACTTTTTAAAATATGAATAGGGACTACGACAAGGCACTCCCCGTCTTCGGGTAGCCTGGAATTATTTAGCTATGTCTGGTTTTGTAGTATAAGTCAGTCTATTGTAGTCAATGGAGCGGCAACAGAGCACGATTAGGAACTATGCTTATTATTAGTGTCGTCGCAATGAGCTGTCTAACAACAAGCGACATCATGTTCTGGAATGCAGGATGGTAAGTTTCATGTGTCAACTCACCCACTGCGGACAAGGAGAACATGAACACGAAATTGTTGCCACAGAATCTCATACAAACACTAGCGAAGCTTTCTGCGAATGGATCGCTGAGTAAATGAGAACTGCATCTCCTAGCATAGTTACGTAAATCTACTTAAGTAGCAACTCGTGTTGTTCTGGTTTTAAAAGTTACGCTCGATGGCGTGTGCAATGATGCGTATTTAAGAAATGTGTTATGAGCAGGAGAATGTGTATTCGGGGTCCTGGTGGTGTAGTGGTTACCTCCTAAACCCAAAATCGCGGGTTCGAACCCGGCCAGGACCGATGGATTTTTTTCGGGCGTAAAAATCCTAAGTATGGCTTCCTTCGGAAACGAAGTAAAGCCGTGGGTCCCGTGTCGTACATTTACGGCACGAAAAAGAACCTCAAGCCCGAAAGAGAGGCCTCTGAGCAAAATTTGTCGGCCATTTCACGCCCTGAGTTGAATGGGACGCTGATAACCTGAGCTGTTAAAGAGCGTCCTTAAATAAAATCAATCAATCGGCAGACATACACTTTATTAAAGTATATATTTTAATTGCGCATAATGATACAGGAAAACCAAAAATAAGTAAAAATTATCAAAGGCACTGCACACAGGAGTTCCATTACTAAAATGCAATAAAGAGGAATTTTTGACAACTGCTAAGCATCAACAGTACATATGCATTAACTACATTTTACATGAGGTATGTATATTTAAATAGAAATTGGATTACATAAATTAATGTAAAGTTTTGGAAATAAGAAAATTATTTTGCTTGTTAAGTATACATTATATATTTAAGGGCACTTAACTATTAGCAGTTTGCCAGGATAGCTGTTTCATTTAATTGCTTTACGAACAAAATCCTTGCCCTTGAGTCTAGGGCATTAAATATCGGTCAATGTTATCTTTTCATCAGTGTCTTTGAAGCAACTAAACTTACAGATACTCTGCTCTTCATTTGAAATCAAAATCCAACCACAGAGATGTAAGCTCTAGTATAATATTTTAAAAGCTTTTTCTGGTATTACTAGAACACTCTTATGTGTCAGCACTACATTCACATAACTGCAACTTAGCATTTGTGTTTATTTTGTTATCTGTTCCTAATTCATGTTCATCTCTGCTGTTCTGTTGGGTCAATATGCCAAATAATACATATTGATATCTAAACACCTCTAAAATAAAATAATTCTTATGAAACTTCGTGACTTGTTTACACTTTCAAAATCTATTATTATTGTTATGTTCTTATTTATATAACTTAATCTCAAGCTGTAATAATGTCCTGGTCATGCATGACTATTCTTACACGCGATAAATATCTATGTATTCTTTGCTTTACATTATGTACAACAATTAGTTGCATATTATTGCAACGATGAGCCTGTGCACTGTTATTGTGGTATGAACTTCTGTTTGACGCTAAATTCTTTTTATGTCATCAGGAGTTACAAGTTATGTATTCACCAAAATAACTGACATACAACTTTAATTTGAAGCAGTATTTCGTGCCATGCTTGAAAATGAAATAATATAAATGACAAATTTGGAAGCAAAGCGAGTTTATGGCGAACAGTGAGAAATATTAATAATACTGAATTTCAAGATTACGTAAGGCACTTGTTTATGAATCTCATGGAGAGTCAATTCGAAGTTTATAACAAACTGGCCTAAATATATTTCGAGCAACAATATCACTTGAAGATATTACACATCCTCCTGTTTGATAAACAATGTACTAGAGGAAAGAGACGTTTGCTGATAAGCTATCCGTAACGTTTGAGAGAAATGGGTGCAAGTCCTTACTAAATTATGCGATGTGACTATCGACGAACAACTGATAGAATTTTCAGGTCAGCGTCTCTACAAGCAGTACATACCAAGTAAACAGCAAAATGCGGAATATGAACGCTTTTTGACAGCGAAACTTCATATATGCTAAAAACGCAAGTTTATACAAGAGAAGAATTTGGAGTGGCAGGCACGAGAGAAGTTTTTGATCTTACAAGTGAACTAAGAGGTCAGAAGGTTACAGTTCGTGTTATAATATTCAGAAATGAGTGTGATTAAAATTACAGTTTATTGTAACTAGAGAGAGATGCTACAAATCTAAACAAAAAAGTTGCATTTGCTTATCTTTTTAACATCAATAATAAACAAGAAAGACGAATAAATCTTTTCCCAATTACCATTTCATCTCATTTATCACCAGTGTCCACCGCCTGGGGTACCTCAGTAGTAAAAACGGGCGTTAAACACTATTAAAAAAAAGGTTCCTTTAATGGGCAGGGTATCGATAAGTATTAAGCTGATTAATTCATCATTATTAAGCAACACGGAATGTTGGGTCATCGGCAAAGGGACCTCGTCTCAACAGACTTAGGGGATTTATTAAGCACTATCGTGACAGTATTAAAAATGTCGGCATTAATGTTTCTTTCTCTCAGTAACTATTTATTACACATAGATTTTTACCAGTTATTTATTATATGATATTTGCTAAATTTTTAATGGAACTGTTTTTACAAGTGTTGATAAAATTTGAGATGTAATTTTATAATATTTCCTTGTATTTAAGAATTGGTATTTCATAATATTTTTAATTTTATTTTTTGAAAATCGAAATATTAAGAAATCCATCTGTAAAAACCGCCACACACAAGCGGATAGCATGTGATAAAATGCATTCTTCCTCCTGATACAGGAACATAAGTGTGAGAAATTGTAGTTTCGGGGAAATAACTCTTAAAGTGGGAAAACTGCGTTCCTGCTTTAAAAGTAAAAACGTTTAATTCATGAAATATCATACCATTTAATTGCGGAAATCGAAGAGAAAGAGTGGATAAAAATAATATTTAAACATTTTTACCTTATGAATCCCCTTGACATACTTTATTTTTTTGTTACAGAAATGGCTTTTTTTTTTCTTAACTTCATTTTTTATATTCTTAAAGTGGTGTTAATATATATATAATTAAATAACTCAAACTAGTATGTTTTTTTTTTCCTGCAAAAACAACCTTTGCACACATAGAGGTTGTTCTCTAATACAACCCTAGCAATAACAACAATAATAAGTAACAATCCACTAATAATTTTTAATTTATTCTAATAATCCAGAATTTTGACCAAATGATAAATATATGTAAATTAGCTTGTTTGCAATAAGTAGATAATTTTCCTTAAAACTCGCGCTGCTAGTAAGTATAACGTTATTATTTTATACAGCAATAACAGTGCGACTCACCCGACTCGAGAGCGATTCGTTGATTCTGACGACGCCTGTCGTCTCATTGATGACGAATGGTAAGTTGCGCGTCTTTCCGTTGAAGTTGATGGGTTCGAGTCCAAACACCAGAGGATCGTTCTCGTTGTCGGAAGCTTGCACCATGTCAACTACTTCACCAATCGGATCAGTGTCCCGAATATTCCAATTCCTTTTCAGCCATAACACTGGCGGGGAGTTCTCCCCTATCTGTCCAAGACCTGAAACAACAACAAAACCATTAAGTCGTTCACTTTCACATAAACCAGCAACAAGAAGTTTCGTGCGACTTTTAAAACCTCAGTCCTTCTTTATTTGAATTGCGTATTTACTTTCTCCTAAGCTGCTCTTTCTAGAATTAGAACTGCAGTTCAATGTATTGTTTGTGTCCGTTTACAATAATATGTAGTACATGATAAAATGCAAAAGAAAACCTCATAGTGAACCTAAGTATGGCATTGGTTCAGATTTTAACGAGCTCTATGCACACTCCGAGCAGGCCGATCTTTGATTAGAAAGCAGCTAATACAAGTACCGTACAGCTGACTACATTACTGTTTGCCGGCATTTGATAGGAGTGCTAAATAATAATAATAATAATAATAATAATAATAATAATAATAATAATAATAATAATAATTTTATTATTTAAAATAACGCACTCTGTTTTAAAGCTAATATATTTTCTTTATCAGTTTATAAATGTTTTTACGACAATATAATGAAATATCATTAAGTAGCACTATTTATTTCTGACTATGCCCCATACAGTTCTCCTGTTTCCTTGTACAAATATTGCCAAACCGATAGTTTCCAACCCCTTTCTCACTGTCTTATTCCCAACCCCCCACCCCCAATCTAAGCTGCTCCTTGAAGCAGATAGCTCTAATTAAAGAACAATTTCAGCCAATATTTCACCGCTCTAATTTTACATTCTATTGTCTCACTATGAGCCCCAAATTCCCTTTTATTTCCGCTGTTCGCCGTACCCCTCCCCCCAAAACCCCTTTCAAAAACGCATTCTCACCTGATCCAGATTCTCCGTTTGCACCCAGCCCAAGATTTCCGCCCCTATCTGACCAGAGCCCCGTAAACGGTTTCCAGTAAAACAACCGGCAGATCCGGACTTCTGTTGCGTAGGCGGAGAGTCTCCAGGTCTTCCCCCACCTTGTGTTTCACATTGTAAAAGTAAATCCTAGGTACAGGAAGTTCTTAACCTTAACTAAGGTATATCCAAGTCTCTTTCCTGCTATAAACCGCTTCTTACGTGAAAGTCATTGATTGCGTTTTATTTACGTTAACAGTATCTATTCTTCACAATAAGTCTGCAGTCTGTTGAGTCCCCGCTGCACTCCGTGTCATCTGCATGTAAAATCGTCGGCTATACTTCCCTGTACCATTACATCTACAAACAGATGAAATGGTAAAGGTGACAGAATGCAGCCTTGTCTCACTCCTCTCTCGCTCCGGAAACTCCCCGATACTCTTATCTCTGTCGTACTTTATGCAGAACTCCATACTGTCATCAATCGGCTATAATACATGTATCATTTTCCCTGACATTCCCTTGACCCGCAATTTGTACATAGTGCCTCAAGGTTGATGTGATCGAAGGCCATCTGCAAATCTACAACAGCGCAATACAGTTTCTCTCGTTTCATTGACATTTGTCTCGCTTTAAGCATTTCTAAAATGAACGTGCCATCTACAGTGCTATACCCCTCGCCTAAACCGATTTGGGACGTTGAAATTTGGCCTAAAGCTTACCAAGCTTTTATTCTACAATATATTTTTTCCAGGAATGGCAACACCATGACACCATGACACCCCTATAGCGGTCCGGAGACCTCGTAGTTCCTTCCCCTTTAAAATAGTATGAATTGTAAACTGAATTAAAAGTGTATTTATAGTTAAGATGTTGCATCAGTACTTCTATGACATGGAGAGAAGGGGTTCTATGTTCTGGATGTTTACATTTAGTAAAATTCAGTTTTTATTATTATTATTATTATTATTATTATTATTATTATTATTATTATTATTCACTTCTATGCAATGGAGGTATAACTTGTTTACTAATTTTTTTAAGAAATATACCTTTTTGTGGATTATGAATGGCACGTTCGAAGGTTACAAAGTTGCATCATGTATGTTAATTTGAATAAATTTACTTGTTCATTCAGTCATCAATCATTCATTCACTGTATATTCCTAATAAAGGATGTAAAAGATTAATTTTTTTCTATTACGCCTTCTATTTCAATAAATATTCCGACGAGTAAAAAAAAAAAAAACAACAACAACAACACTAGACCAAGAAGGTGTTCCTCAAAAGTTTTTAATCTTCTTTAATAAATAAGGTCTACTTTTATTTGTAGAACAACATATACATTTTGTACTCTCTTTCACCACTTCAACAAGCACCTTTAACGTAATCATAGGTGGCAGTAGTAGTAGCAGTAGTAGTGGTGGTGGTGGTAGTAGTAGTGATGATAATATTTATTATTCCAATTTATATTGCACACCATAGTTGCATGAGTCGCAAGGCTGGTTCACTTTCTTGTAAAATACTTCATTTCTGAAATTAATATTTACTAACAGAAAAAAGCACAACATTAACAACACATCAAACGCACATGCATACGATGTTTCTGACATTTATATAAATTCTTTATTTATGTACAACGTTTACAGAAATATTTTGTCCCTATTTAAGAAAATGCCCAGGCTTAGCCATTTTACCTCTCTCCTCCTATTGGATGTCAGGATAAATTTTACTGTAGCATCTTATGTCTATCGCTCTTAACCAAAATGTGCAACCCAGTCTTCAGGTTCCGTGCATAATGGGCAAATCCTCTTCAGGTGCCTTCCAGCATTAAGCCATGCTATTCCCGACCGTGCTTCACTAGCTTTCTTTACACCGTCTACTTTTTATTTCGCTCTGCAGGTCCAGAAATGACATTTTGCGCTTCTATTTCCTGCCGGTTTGTGACTTTTTTCACTGCACCATTCCTGTTTTCACTACCCCTCTGCCAAATATGGTTTAAACCGTTTTTTGACCATTCTCGTACACCCGCTACCTTCCATTGTGGATAATGTATGTTATTTGACCGGAAGCATGTTGTCCTCAGGGTTTTAGCCCGTACCTAATTACATTTGTTTTGCTGTAGAATGCGTCTTCCCACTTCACGTAGGACACAATTGTTCGATGTGCCCCTCCCGTAAACACAAGAGTTCAACCAACTTAAAACTTTTTCCTCAACGAAAATAATTAATATGTGACTAAAGATGTTTTGTTAAATGCTCATAATCATTTTGCTGATTTGAAGGAAAAAATATAAAGTGGCTCAAATTAGTTGCCCTCACTTGATGTACGCAATATTTTCACACGTTTCCTCTTTTTTTGTAATTAAAAAAAAAATAAAGACTAATAATGTGGCAGGCTGTCATACCAAAAAAAGAAATGAATTTATAAGACAAAAATTATGTATATAATATAAATGAAAACGTAAAAGAACACAGAAAGAAACGGATAATATAACAATATAAAGTTAAGGAAAGGGGAGGGGCGGACATCCAAGAAACAGATAATCGACACAAAAATAATGTTTGAGCCGGAACAGGAGACGAAGACAAAGACATACTGCAATGAACACCTTTTGCAGTATATTATTCCCAATTAATGATATGTAGTTACCTTGCATTTAATAACTAGCGTTAATTACGTTAAATGGTCGTCAATAAAGAAGCCCTGAAAAACATAAATAGATGTATTAGAAAAGAAATATGCCTATATTACAGTCTTACTTAAATCATATTCACTTGTGTAGGTTTTGCATTTCTTTTCTTTAAGTTAAAGACACAAATCATTACTGTATTAAATTTAGGTCAATAATACTTAATTTTAGGTTTGTTCATTTACGCATTACCTTTTTCCAGTCTCTCTTTATGCGCCATCATATTCATTACTTTTGGCAGACATATGACACCCATGTATAATTTCCCCTGTGTTTGAAGTGGTACCCACTGGTCACAAAGCAGAATACCGTATAAAGACAACAATTAAACCTAACAAACCAGTCACTGCACCCCATGACACATGCGGGTTAAATAGAACAGAGCTAAATTAACTCAAGGTTAGATAATTTGCTCCCTCAGTGCAAAATCATGGAAAACAGCATTCTAGCGGTCAAACTATATTCCCCTAAACTACACTTGTTACACTCTATGTACATACAAGCTGATTTCTAGCTCAGCCTACCAGCTGGGTCTGGTTAACCGGCTGACAAAACACGGCATGTGTCTGCTCTATGCACTACATATGTGCGGGAGAAGAAACTTGACCCAGCAAAGAAAAAGAGATCTCAACATGAAGTGAAGGGAATTTGTAATAAAATAAAAGAGTGTACTGTTCAGTGGCTGGGAATTCCTTGTTACAGAATTAATAAAGTATGCAAGATCAATAAAGCAAGTTATATCCAGATAAATAAAAAATAACGTTGGAACTCACAGCAGATAGCCTCAAATTTCTCGTTGTGAGACTGCACAAGTTTAAGAACAGATAGGTAGACACAGAGTTTGTGGAATGTTTTTGGAGAAAGTTGTGCCACTGGAAAGAACATCTTCCTAAAATGGCAGGGAACTTTAGCACTTATATTCATAATTATGTCGAAATGGTTTATTCTTTTTGCTCTTATCAAAGAAAGGCGATCCCTTATAGAAGACAACAGGGTTATCAGCTTTACTCGCGATGAACAAAGATGAAACAAATAAGCTCTCTCTATTCTCCATTTAAAATAAATAAAAGAAAATATGCCCAAAAGAGATGCAGCCTCCCGTTCAACATAGGACATATAAAAAACCTGGTTGTTCCAGGCTGAAAAATATTTATGAACAACTAGTTTTTAACACCGGTAAAATAAAGGTTGCCTTCTTTTCATCATTTTGGAAGCATTGCTATATCTAAGGTACAGTATCGCAAATACTGGAGCGAACAGGAATGTCCTCAAAATTAAAATATTGCAAAATGATATTTTTATTATCATTTAAAAATTTAATAAAACTGTTTTATTTTCAAATTTTATATTTCCGTTTACCTTTTTAGGTTAGAAAATGCTTGAAAAATATTTATATTAAATTAATTCTGAATGAAGGCTGAAATCATTGAAAGTACTGCAGAAGAAGGAGGGGGGAGGTGAAAGAGCAAAATTTGAGGAAGTTGTTCTTGTAACGAAGATCTCTATAGACCTGCTACACAAAGAGAACTCGTTCATCAGCATCTCCCAAAAGATTTACATGTTTCCACCATCATAATGATGACAGTTGTTAATAAAAAGTGTTCATATCCGACTAATGTAGGATGTATGTACAGTTGGAAATTTCATCAAAATAATAAAAAACACGTAATTTAAATGTATAATCATAAGATAGTATTAAGATATAATACATATTTTCACTAATTGTTTTTTGCTTTCTATATAGCCCAATGTCATTAAAGAAATTATAGTTTTGATAGTTTGAGCCATATTACTTAAAAACTATAGCTTAGTTTTACTGCATCAGAACGTTTCTCCCCTTCCAGTTTATATAACTGTCCAGAAAATACAATGAGGACCAATCAAATGTTTAAGTATGTTTGACGGACAAGCGAGACGTGTGCCAAAGACCATGTTCACCTTCAGAAAGTTTTATTTTTCGAAAATAAATTAACTAAATTAAACAGTTATAAAATAATGAATTAAAATTAGTCATTCATTAATCAATAATTAGAGTACAATTAGTTACTAGTTTGTTTGTATCTGATCTGAAAAGTTCACGTTTATTTTGTAATATTTGTTCAAGTGTAACTTGGAGAATGTTTTGTGTCACTCGTAACGCGCCTTCTGCTGTTTCGCTGATATATTGAAGTGGTGGTGGTGGTAGTTGAGATGGCCCCACATTGGGCGTCAATCAGAAGTTGAGACGGTTTTTATATAGGCGGTTATTGCGGGAGCGGCATGAGTTCAATACTACTCGAATCACAATTATTTTTTGCCAGCTTCAAAATACTTGTATTCAATTCTTACAGAGTATTTACCAGAGAGCCTCACCTCGTATCCCGGGTATGTCAGGGGCCCAAAGTCACAGTTTCGTGGTCAGGAAAAGGGGAGGTGAAGAGAAATGGTGCTATTACAGTGCACTGCTTCATTGAAATGTCTGATGTGTTTATTAAGATGAGTTATAGACGGCCACCTGGTTCGCTGCCATTAACATGCGCAGTTCGCCCGCTGCCCGAACGCGCGGTTCTTAAAGAAGATCTGACTGGATGCAATTATTTAATGTTCGGAAACTAATTTAGTCTTAATCTTCGCCGAAGGAATATGAGAGTTGAAAGCACGTAACTCCAGACTAGTACTCTTAGAAACCGATTGAGCTCCACAACGACACATGAAATGATAATCTATCTCATAAATAGCCCAGGACTGCTCTAAACAACTCATAACTCTTGCTCTGACCACTGACTGAATTATCACCTGCCTGAATAAACTGAATTGCCACAACTGCATATGTGAACTGCAGCTTCAACTCAAAGCTTCTTCAACTGCTCAAATCCATTCAACTCAATGGACTGCGTGAACTGCGTCCGTCAACTCCAAAGCTCAACTGATCCAGCTACCTCAACTCAACTCAACCTAATGCTTCGCAGAGGATGTTTCTCCCTATATACTATCTTTGAAATGTCTCCAGGTGGTTTTCTTAACTCCTAGGGGTTTTTGCGGGCGCGCTCACGGGAACTGGGTTCTGGAAACTCTTTAATGTGATTGGCGAGTTTCGATTCACCCAGACGCGCTAACTTTTAACTCTTCAAAACTTTCATTTTCGATAGGTTGACTTTTAAACATACTATCGCGTGGTGTGAGAGGCCAGTCACACCTCCACTGGCTATTGAAGAATTTTGTAAGGATTCGGAAGGCATTTGCAGCTAGCGAAAATACTTACAGTCGTATTGTTTCCGCCGTCAGTGGCCATTGCTTGAGGCTATTAGGAGCGGCACCAGGTAGCTTTCTGAAGTACATACCTTTTCTTTTTCAATGTAATATTCCTTTATGTAATAAAACAAGACGTTAAAAGTTATATGAGTATAATTATCAATTATTTGCTATGTAAATTCGCTTACAAGTGGGCGAGAGTGTGAAGACCTCAGACTATGTACTTTGCTGAGCTAAAAAGAAATCTAATAAATACGGCAGAAAGAATTCCGATTTAAATATTAGTAACATTAAAATTACCATCCAAAGTTCGTTCATGTGTTACTCGGTGTTTTCAATGGAGTCAGTGGAGAATGGAATTGGCTTCTGAAGCTAAGAATTATATTCCCTTAATTCCAACATTAAGATAGTTAACATTAAGATAGTTACTATGCAATGTGAATCCTGATATCGCAGCTATCCAGGCAACAATCTGGCAAAAACATGCCGTGAGTCACAGGATAAATTTCCAGACATTTCTACCCACTCTTGAAGCTTAAAACAAGAAACTGGTTTATTTAAAAGAGATAAATCACCAATGCAGGGTTTTCTTAGTGCTATTTTTTGTATGTTAGTATATTAGAAAATTGACAAATCGGCATTAATTTATTATAATAATTTTGTCTTCTGTGACTGAAATACAAAACAATGCTTGTCTCTTTGTTTCTGTGATGTAAAATATATCAAAAGTTTAAGCGCAGTGCGTATCATAATATGAAAGTATTCTTGACTTCTCTATCTGTGCATCCAGAAATTTCATATTACATGCCCGGGGACGGGAAGATTGGAAGGCATGATACACTTGCCGCACCAGATGGCGCCATGGAGTATGAATTTCTAAAACCTGAACTTCGATTTCAAGCAGAATATGACAAACCAAGTGCAGTTCAGTGTTCAGTATATAATATGCTGCTGAACATTTCTGACGTAAAATGTGCTATTTGGTAATATTGAAACCGGAAAAAGGCATACGAAAGTAAAACTGAAATAAAGCAAATTGATGTGGGTTTCATTCAGTAGTAAACGTTACCATGAGATAATTATCACTATAAAATTATTAATATTAGTCCATCAGAGAGGCTACGAATATATTAACCAGTTCTGCTCTAATGATCTTATTCTACCTCTTTCGCAACAGAGTACATTGCTGAAGCATTTCCCCTTAGGCTTTCCATTAGGTCAGTATTGATATTTTAAATATACTTGCCCCATTTGGGGACGGAAGTTGATATGCAATTTACACGTGTTAGGCCATGAAGGACTGCCTCCAGCGACGCTGACAGATTCAGCCTAACCTCTCTAGCTTTGCAGTTGAGTAGCCCGAGTATTTATGGTGATGCAAAGTCCCGTCATACCAACGAATATCGAGAACACATTTCCGCCGATGTCTTCCAGAAGAGAAACATTCAGTGTACTTCTGCTAAGGAGGATGTGGCAGGGTATTGAAAGGATCGGAACATTCTCAACGGGTATGAATTCCTGCCTGTTACTACAGAGAAAGTTATAAACCTTTTATAATTTAATAGCTTAACTTTGATTTCTGACAAATGCTACAGTTTTAGGAGAGTTCTTGGCTTGTTGTAATACGATTTCCCTTTCAGCGTGTCCCATAGGAGGAAAGCTGGTGGGTTAAGAACTAGCGCCCTTTTTTGACAAAATCCGTTAGAAATAACATGATCTTCTCAATAAAAGAAAAAATTCCAGCCATGCTGACATTGGAAATGTGGCACATAACACCGTGCTAAAAATGTAGCTGGTTATATATGCAACTTTGCTTTATTTTATTTATTTATTTGGGGGGGGATTCTTGACATGTTTTGGTACTTTTTAAAATGGTTCATGGCCATTTTTTCCTATTAAGGCATCATGGGAGATAGATACTGGTGAAAGATAAGATGAAACTGAGAGAAAAATTGTAAAAAATATCCAGGTTTAGGCATTTTTAGAGTACTTGCCGGTATTTGCCAATGATGAAGAATGAGAAAATTCTGGATATGTCAACGGTCCTGACGGGTACTGAACAGCAGATCTTCCTATCACATGTCTGTGTCTTAATGACATCGGCATTCATGTCGGTGCATGTGCTGCTGATAACCCTCGTCTTTTTCGACCGCTGATGCAAGAACGTTCGTTGAAAGGCCTACACCCTATTTTCACGTATTTTGCCGTTTTGGACGTCCATCTTTGTGGATATTTAATAATGTTCCTATGGCTGCGAATTCCTTCACCAGATGATGAATGGTGGTTTGCCGGATTATTCTGTTATACCATTAGGTTATTTATTTATTTATTTATTTAAGCTGTTTAACGCTACAGTCATTAGCGTTCCAATTTTGCTCAGAGCCTCTTCTTTTAGGCTTGAGGTTCTTTACATGCCGTAAAATTACAATAAAGGATCGACGGCTTTATTTTCTTTCCGAAGGAAGCCCCATGTATGATTTTTACGCTCTAAAAATATCGCGACCTTAGGTCTGCGAGGCAAGTACCAATAAACTCCCGAGGTGTTTCCAATGCTGCTGTATCGATACAGTTTTGCACAGGTAATGTGCGGATAGCAAGTGCCTGTGTTCCACTGTGTACTTGTTCATAATGTACTATGTTTCGCTCGCAACGTAGATAAGGGGGAAAACTGAGTGACTCTGAACCTCATCATACATTATTTGCCAAAATACTTCCACAGCATTAGAAAAAATACTGTTTTAAGGATATTGGGGTAAACGAATTAGATATTTATATAATGATGAAGTCAATATAAGATATCAGTTTTTTGTCAGATGCGTGATTAAAAATAAATACCCTGTCTCTTTTTCATTTTGCTATGGACTGGAACTGAGCGTGGCCTTGTTTTATTTGGAGAGATGGTTTAGTTTGCTGGAATGTGGACGGGGGACCGCAGACCTAGAAGGGCAAGCACAGTTAATTAACGTGAAGCTGTGACATGTATGTCGTGAAGCCAGTGACGTACCCTTGTCAATTGCGTTACCAGCAGCGTTTACTGTACAGTGTATTAAATAACATTGTAATTGCATTTGTGAATTTTTAAAATTTTCGTTACGATAAGGAATGACTCTAAATAATTAGGTGATATATTCATTAGCAAGAATGACTTATACTCTCATTAGTTCTGAAAGGGCAGAATCCTCCAAATTTAGCAGTTTTTAGCTTTTTATCCTCGTCATTTCGGCATTTAGATAATGCTCCTAAGAAATTTTTCTATTTATTTTATATCCATAAATGTACAGCACGTAGTCTTTATTAAACTTCATTTTAATCAATTGTGATTCTATTATCACAATATATATATATATATATATATATATATATATATATATATATACTAAGTTATACAGCAAAATTCACATATTTTATTGAGTTGGTGCACATGCAAAGGAGAGAAATTTAGTTTTGATATTAAATAGGTAAATTTGTGTGCTGGTGTTTATTTTCAGCATACATAAAATGATTAATCACGAGATGCGCTAAGATATGTCGGTCATAACAAAAGCATTACTTTAATCTATATATGACTGCTTACTTTTCCATATTTTCATAATTTCTTTATATGTATTTTCCCCACCATTCTGAACATTTCTCTGCGGTAGAGATCTGTTTCATTATAACGAAGGATTTTTTTTTCTAGGTTGCTTTTTGACCTCATAACATTGGCTTCGCATATGACCTCTATAAATTATATATATGGACCTAAGGTTCACGCGGTCCTTATAATTTTTAAGTATTGAGTGAAATTTAGCGAATTTTGATACGGAATATAATACGGCTATATCAGGCATGGGTAAACAAGGACGGGTCGTGCATGTCCATTGTCTTCGACAGTATTTGATGCTTCTGAGTATTTTTATGGGATCGTGACTTTGAAATCCGAAATATCACCAGGTAAGCTATATAACAACTTCAATGTTTTATTACTTTATCGTTACACTCTTTGAATATTAATTGTATTGTTTAAATACTTGCAAAGAGCTTTGTCATAGATGTTCACTATCATGTGAATATTTAAGTTCAAATATAAAGACATTTTGTTTACCGGCCACTTCGCCCCCTGTGAATTACACATTACAACTCCTTTCAAACCCGGCCAGGACCGATGACGTAAAAATCCGAAATATGGGCTTCCCTCGGAAGGGAAGTAAAGCCGTGGGTCTGCACGAAGAAACTTCAAGCCTGAAAGAAGAGGCCTCTGAGCAAATTTTGTTGGCCGTTTCACATCCTGAATTGAATGGGCCGCTGATGACCTGAGATGCTAAGAGTGTCCGTAAATAAAACAATTCAAAAGCTACTTTCAACATTTTTTTCTAGAGCAATGCTGCTTCAAACGCAACGATTTGCAAGAAAACATGAGTGTGCTTGAGAAATATAGGAAACAAAAAATTATTAGCTTACTAGCCTCTACCTTGTTTAACCTGAAATTCAATATAGTTTATCACATATTAAAACTAGATACTTTCGGGGAGATTACTACCAATAGTTTCACTCACTCTCGGCCCCAAGTCTTCTATTATCATTTTCAAACTAATAGACATAATTCAGTGACATTTGACACAAATATACCTTAGTACAATGGCTTCACAGCAAGTCGTGGCTATCGGCACACGCCTCTAATGTTACACAACGTGTTCATTAACACTTTAGGAGTAACAGTCTAAATTATTATTTCTCAGAGAATATTTTCTTGTTGTTTTAACAGAGCCGCCGCTTTTCGCGATAGAATTTCACTTTCAACAGGACGAAATCTGAAGAAATATGTCTTAGGATCTTGGAGGCCCAAGTGCTTTAGAAACTGCACATTCTTAAGAAGCAAATGTATTTTATGTTGGGGATATGGTAGTCAGTGCTAATGACCAGTACCAACTTCTCCAAATAATTCCAAAGAATTACATTTAGTAGACTGCGGTGTGTGCCTTTGAATTAAAGGTGGGGCCGGTAATTTGGTTCTGGTCACAGTACACCAAGTGCTTTTTCAAGGAATTGTCAGGGAGAGGTAAATCGATTTTTCTTGGTAATTTTCATTATTGTTTGGCTAGCATTGGCTAGGCCTATCCTCTTCTGGGATTTTGTAAAACAATTTAGCGTCTATGAATGTCCTAGTTTTGGTCCTACTTAATTTAACACGGACATAGTCAGGTCAACATGAAGTATGTGAATGCGGCTCTATTAGTGCAGACCTCTTCATTTACAATGTCCTTCCCCTCATCAGTGAGAGTGTTTTATACATGGAATAGCTCAACAGGTTAGGAAAAAGCGAGCTTTCCCTGCTTGTTAGGAGGCCTTTGCCCTTAAGGAACACAATAAGCCATCTTTACCTTTTATGACGATTTATTGAATTTTCTAAGTTTGGCACGATTTTTCCATTTTTCTTTTCCATTTAATATGCTCCCACTACTTTTCTGCTACTCTTTTTACATCAGATCATACTTGGATAACATGCCATTGAAAAGTGCTCTCCGGAATGCGATGAATATTTCTGAGACAGACTTTCTAACATTAGGTTTAGCATACTTATCCATTCTAAATAACCACATCATGGGTAATTCCACAGCAGGTACTTCCACTATATAATCTTCGTGCGAAATAGCCATTCCAAGCGGCAAGATTCACGTAAAAGATAGCCCGAAGCTGTAAATGTGATTAAGCTGAATTGCAGGCCTTTTGATGTGGTTACATCAAATAGAGAAGTTCAGTCAGTCGTGCTGTAGCACTGAAAGTGTACAGTTTAAGATGGTGCATTCTTCAGAACCCATGCCACCGACTGCTCCAGAGAGGAACGGCTGTTCTGCAACTCCTTTGCAATCAGCGTGTCACCCCCTTGTCTACTTACTGGGAATGTTTGGGTTTGTTCCTCTTCCATTTGGTGGCATCGGCATCCACTTGCTTCTGGCTGCTTTTTGGACGGCAGTGTTTGTTGCGGACGCCTATCTGCAGTTGCAGGAAATATTTGATGCTAAGCAACTCAAAGTGAACATTGTTTGGTTGATATTCTGCACATCACAGCTAAGTACTGGTATAGGATGTGTCTTTTTGGGAAATACTGTAAATAAGAAAAAAGTTTTTAACTTTCTAGCTTCTTTGACTAAGATCGACAACAACAGCATGTCTGCTACAGAAAGCACCTGTTACTATAAGCGCGTGATATTGTGGGTTTTGTTAGGTGTGGTGGCAATAACTGTGTTGATATTGGTAATGGAACTCTGGGAGTTCTTCTTGCTCTGCAGTTCATCGGATTATCAGTGTATTGTCAAAAGAGGTGTTGAGACTCTATGCAATGTGGCTCTTTTGGTTTTGGTGTCGATACTACTTACGTTTTCTCTGCTGCTAAGACAGAAATATAACTTTATCAGCTACATACTAACTTCACTTTCACAGCAGGATGTGAACGAGTTTAAAAACCTTAGAAAAGTTTACAGCGAGTTACATGATGCTGCTAGTATAATTATTGCTTATTGCAGCTTCCCCAATTTTGGGCTATCTACCTGGTTGGTTTCAGGGCTCATGGTCGTGCTTAGTAGCGGCATAAAGAAATTTGAAGACGAGAACTTTTTTGAGCAAGTTTCGAGCTTTCAAGGTGTCTCGATGATCATTGCATGGGCCGCAATCTATCTTACCGTGCTGTTTTTGTTAAATTTCTCCTATGAAAGAACTGCTACTAAAGCTAACAGCATACGTCTGTGCGTTCAGAAAGTAGCGGTCCACTTCGATCCCGAGCATAAAATTGCATTAGAGCTAATGGCCTTATATAGCCACGCTCAGGAAATGGATATCGAATTTAAGGCTTGCGGATTTTACAGTTTAAATTTACGTTCATTTTACTCATTTGTTGGGTTAATTTGTACTTACATCATAGTTTTTATACAGTTTTAACTTCGTTAGCAGCGGGTTTAACGTGTTCTTTGTGCTGAAAAGAGGTCGGGGTGTTCTACATGGTGAAGCCAGCTACTTCATTTTTCACAATTTGTAAAGAGCTTTGGTTAACAAAATATAGTTTACTGTTCTTTTACCCAAAGCAATTAATTTCTTGAGAGAGGTTGCATGTGCAAAAAAATTACAGCCAGTTGGGGATCCGGGAAAGCATTCTTGTTGGGAAATAAGTGTGTGCTTGCTTCGAGTAGCTTACATAAGTATCTTTAAAAACACCTTTTGTTAAATTATTTTTCTCTGATGGCCTGTCGCATGTTGCCACATTGTTAACCTGAAGCATTACATAAACATTAATGAATTATGTAATTACATTGGAAGTGCTTTATTTATGTTACTGCTCCTTGTATTGTATTCATTCATTGTGTTGTTTCTATTTTTCTCCTTTTTAGGAAAAGTATACTTTGAAGAAAAACTTAATAAATTTCACAGTAATTTACATCAAAGAACATAAAATACAGTGCTTTTTTTAAAAAAAAAAACAAAATTCTTCTAAATAAATCTTAAATTATCCGAAAATTTGTTTCAAAAATATCAATGATCAAAAATACTGTTTTTACATTTTTGAAATTGAGGTAATAATGAGAACTATATAAAGAATAAAAGAAAAATGAATACATAAATAAATAAGTAGAGAGAGAGGACTGCTTTGTATGGAAAAAGTATAAAATGTATTCATTGATCTAAAATTCGTTAATAAAAGTTATTATAATAATTTCATCATTAAATTGTTTTCATTGCTAAAATGCTGCTATCAATTGAATCTTATGTTACGAAAATATTAAGGACACAAGTTACGTATTACTGCCATTCATTGCACAAACATCCTATTTATAATAAGTTTTTTGTGATAAATCCATCTTTGCTAGCAATAACAATAGACAAACATACTAAATAATTTCCATTGGCACAATGACGTCATTAGCGCTAAAAAGGCATTGGCTATAGAGTAATGTACTGGAAAATAGATTTTTGGATGTATTGGAAAATATTATTTCTATTTTGCGGACATTCTTTTATTATTTTAGTATACAAAAATGGCACAGGAAACTCGTTTATAATGTTATACAATGATTGCATTCGTAAAAATTATTCATTTCACTCATTTTTTATTTGTTTATTTACGAACGCTCTTTAACAGCTCAGATCATCAGTGTCCCATTCTATTCAGGTCGTGAAACGGTCGACAAATTTTGCTCAGAGGCCTCTTTTTTCAGGCGTGAAGTTCTTTATCGTGCCGTAAATGTACGACACGGGACTCACGGCTTTACTTCCCTTCCGAAGGAAGCCATACTTAGGATTTTTACGCCCGATAAAATCCATCGCTCTTGGCCGGGATCGAACCCGCGATCATGAGTTTAGGAGGCATTTATGTAACCACTACACTACCAGGACCGACACACACTTCACTCGTGTTTTGTTAATCAAAAAGTAAAACAAAGAATATAGGTCCATATTACTAGAAGCTAAATAAAGCCTTGAAATATAACGAACTGATTTAAGGAACAGCCTGCCTGACGCGTCAGCTCGCTACGCCACCCAGTACAGTGTTTCGAAGTAGGCGTCATTTACTGTATCATACGAAAATCCGGCGGACAGAGCTCCTTTTCTGTTCACGCCTGTAGCTGTGTGCGTTGCCAACAAACATAAGCACCGAAAATATAGTTAGAATTTTAAAAGTATACAGAAGAAAGTTTTGTGTTTACACTGCTTGCAACTATAGTCATTACAATAGAAGTCCATTAATAGTACACAACTAATACTCAGTTTTCTTTCGTTCTTCCTTCCTTTCATTCTTCCCCTCCCTTTTTATTTCTTTCTGTCTTCGAATATGCCGCTAGAAGCTGGAATATGTATTGTGGATGCTTTTATAATATGGAAACGTGAAGTCATTGATAAATAATTTATAACGGTGTAGCATAATGGAGATGAGCTTGTAAAAATAGATTTCTTGAAGACGGAAGGATTGACTATTTAAGCGTATGGTATTGGGACAATTGAGGAATGTAAGAAAAATAATTATGTATTTTCATAATAAAACACAACATAACAGACGTGCATTAAGGTGGAAGTAGTTTCCAAGAAACTTAATTTGTTATCCCTGCTCTGTGCTAAACAACAGCAAAACGATTGTAAGTTTAGCAGTGTACGGGTGGCTGTAAAGTAACAACATTTAAAAATATAATTGTGTTAATTAAATCAGCAAGGATCTTGTGAGCTCTGAATTTGTTTTATTTGATTTTAGTGAATTGTGCTATTTGTTAAATGCAATAAGTGCTTAGAGGCGTCACCAATAACGAAAATGAGTGACTACGTCATAACATAAATGAATCACATAATTTATTAATATTTTTATTTTTACTGTTTAATGTAGATATTTATTTTCAGTATTAAATATTAAGGTACGGGCTTTCAGCTGCATAATAATGAGAATAATAAAATTGTAATAAATATATTATTTTAATAATCATGGGAAATTTGTATAATCGTTAAAATAGAACGATACGACTGAATATGAATTAGATTTAAGAAATGCTGCTTTTTATTTAATACAATTGAGTAATGAGAGATTTTAGAACACACTACACCAATTGATGAAATATAAAAAAGTGTGAACCAAAAGTCAAACAAAGTTAAAAGAATATATATATTAACTAATTAATTAAAACCTACACTGTTATAAAGCCAGTTCCTCGTCCACAGCAAAGCAACTAACAGTTTAGAACTAAAATTTTCTGCACATAAAATTCGCTCAACAATAGTGCATTATTTCCTGCGTTCTATTTTGAATTTGTGGTTATCCGTATCAAAATATTTAATTTTGTCTAATCACATACGAATATCTAATCATCATACCTAATGCCTCTTATATGCTTTAAATATAGGACATAACCTAGCCTTTCATAACGCTTCTCCGCTCTCCTCCTTACAAAATTTCTGATGTAAGTTGTGCCTTCTTAATGAGTAAGTTTAACTTGACGGCCGAGTAAGTAGGTACTTAGAAATGCAACACACCTGCATTCCTCGTATCGTAGTTTACTGTATGAAAATCTGTTTGCATCATCTTATAGTGACAGTCTTCCCTTAGATCACCTCCGCTTTCAACTGCTGGTTTTATCTTCATCGTGGTCTACTTGAAGCAGCCGTAATATGGTCACTACATCTCAATCAATTTACTATTAGGAGTGTTAATTTAACAAATTAACACAATTATCCATGAGCTGTAAAATATACAGCTGAACGTGTGGCCAATAAAATCACACAGTGCAGAGAAACGAAAAAAAAAAAAAAAAAAAAAAAAAACGGTGAAATACACTATTGCCGAACAACGTTTTAATTTATTTATAAAAATGGCATATTTTTGTATCTTTTACAACACGAGTTTTCAGAGGTTAAAAAGGATCTTTCTTGTACATGCAATTTACCAAGGATATACTTGTGACAGGAATCGCGCTCTTTCCATTTCACTCTTGCATTGCAGTATATACTTTCACTAATATAAACACCGCGTTCATTAGGCGTGACAGTAATCCGAACTTCACCTCTTCTCCCCTTAAGAATCGTAAAAACATCAAGAAGTATGTTTTGCTTTTTCCTCCTTTGAAGTACGCTGTTCTTAAAAATGTGCGAGTCTCTGCCTAACTATCAGAACCAAGGATTTTAAATAAAATTATGCTATGTATGGTTCACGAGAAGTCAAGGATTTCAGTTAATAACAAACACAAAACCTTCATTGACTGGAAGAATGTCGTGAGTTATGCGATATATCATATCACTAATGAAGAAGACAAGAGGGAACTAAAAACTAAATTTAAAAAATTAATATAAGTATAGTTTATCGCGTGTATAACTATAATTAGTGGTAAAATAAATATTCCTTGCTTACTGTAAACATGTGCTTATTTGTTTCCACTATTATCGGAGATATTTTGTATTTATTCACTTAAGATCTACTAATGTTATTTTTTATGTCGTTTATTTTCATCCTGTTTTCTATTAAAACTATGCCCAGAGGATCACACAGCTCAACAACTCATTAACATCATTACTTTTCATCTAAACCATCAGTGAACCCCTTAACATTAGATTTTATGCTAATAATCTCGCTAGTAAAAAGACAAACTTTGTAATGGATTGGTCGTATACCCAAATTTGCGTTTTTAACTTCCCTATGAGTTTTACACTTCACACTTTAAACCAGAAGATGGTCTTGTTATCTAATCATAAACGATTACGTTTTTTATAAAAAAGTATAACGAGACGCTTTGTCAAAAGACTGAATGACCAAAAAAAAAAAAAAAAGAATGATTAAGGTACGCCCTGAACCAATTTTATAAACGAGTATTTACTAATGAACAGAAAGTGAAATAAAAATAAAATAAATTCCTTTCCGTGTTCATGTGTAATATGTAATAATGCTGCTGGTGCTCAATGTCACTTTTATATGTTCCTGCGCATTTACAAGAAAACTGACTGGAAAGGAATGTGTTACTCGATCAATATAATACTAAAGATCATGTGCACCATGCTCGTTTAATGCGATTTTTCGGTGCATCGACAATGATCAAAGTTAAACGAGGAAGTTGATCATGGTCAACTTTGACCGCGATTGTTGGACCGATTAACTCCGTTGATTGAGATCAAGTTACACAAAATAGCTGCCCGTTTCGATTTTCTTGAGGGCGAGATAATGTATCTGAATTACTTAAATTGGACAGCTTCAAACCAGAACTTTTGAAGAGTATGGAGACAGGAAATTTGAAGAAATATTCTGGCTATCAGAGTGGTGGCTAGTGAATGAAATGACTGAGAGGTTAGAGTTTCCTACTGACCGTGATACCCTGTTTCAACCATGAACAGAATTTTTCACTTCATGACACATGTTGTTTTATTAAATAGCGATTTATTTATTTATTTTGTAATTAAAACTTGCCCGATACCACGTTGAAACGTATGGCTAAATTATTCCTTGCCTCCTTCTTTTCCTTTAAAGAATGAATCAGTCATTTTATTTCCAGTTTATTGGAGTATGAAATAGCTAGAATGCATATATCATGCTGAGTAAATTTGAAGACCTTTATTTGCTTACCATTTTCTTTTACCTACATATGGTAATCAAACACAAAACCAAAACAAAGCGATATAGACAAGGAGATTATAATTACGCTACAACCTCTTGAGCTATAGGGTTAGATGCTTTCCTTTGAGTAATTATCATAGCATCTTGTTTGTTCAGCGCGGGTTTGATCGAGAATGGTGCACATGGCCGTACATCTTATTCATGATTGTGACACAATATTGCAATGCTCTTAATTCAGTATCACAGGTCGCGGTGCTCTAAGCACTTCTCACGTCAGTGTCAGGCTTCTGTCTTCATATAATCTAGACCATGTAAAAACAAACAACCAGTCAACAACCAGTTGGCTTTGACATTGAACAATTAATGTTCCATGGCTCCTGTAAAAAAGAATTTAATGGGAATCATACAGATTAATTAGAGAGCACGTTGATTTGGAATCTGTGGATGCCTATTTATTACCAATAGGGGGGGGATTTTCAGTCTATCCGCTTGTTCCATTCGCGATTTAATCTCAGTTAAGTGTCCTATAAGTATGGTCTTGTCAAAATATCATACTCTGAACGATATTAGCGTTCTATAAATAATCCTACAACTCAAACTGTATAACTGCTAATTATTTCTCCCATGTAATTACCTGGCAGTCGAATGAAGCAACAAAACACCACATGTAAGCTCCTGCCTCTCTCGCTAATTACCTTCAAGTTTAACGAGAGAAGGCCTAAGATCACAAAGTGACTTGGCTTTGACCTGCTCGAAATCTAAAGCCTGACGCTTCTGTTTCCTGATGTCAATAGGCAAATGCTCCTAAACACGGCCTTTATTTGAACCAAAAAGCAGACACATGATCATTTTTGTGATGAAACTCAAAGCTTCATAATTATGTTTAGTTTTCTGTTCTAATCTCTCCTCTTCCTCTTCTTATATTGCAAGGATTGGATCTCTCATCCTGTTCTTATTTATAGTTATATTTCGTTTTCGTTAACTTTATAGTTCAAAATTTGAGTTTTAATGTAATTTTCCTATTCCTTTAACATGTTCATACACAATGTTTTCTCAAGTGACTGACTAAACAGATTAGGAAACGTTTTATAGATGTCAAAGTTATATTTTATTTAGTAACCCAAGGAAAAGGAACTATTCCTAAAGATATTCTTTATGAGTACTCCTAGCAATTGCGGATTCTGTGTTAAAATCCCAGTCATCATTCTGAATTATAACTTCACATATTTCTGTAAAAACTTTTGAAACAGAAATAAACGTACAAGGAGGGAATCATGGTATAGCAAATAATCCTTCAGTTTTATTAATCTGTATAAAGAAATTTATGAAAACTTATAAATTTTATTGTAACGTTTTCGTTTTTCTTTCTTTTTTTATTATTAAAGTATTAAAATGTGGTTTTTATTGTTCAAAATCAATTGATTGGGAGACCCGTCTTATAGACGGCTGGTAAAGCCGGCTCTCTCTAGTAATACAATGAGAGCGGAGTGACTCAAACGGCAAAGCTTGAAACTAGTATTCGGTAGGTTCCGGATTTAATTCCTACCAATAGCCTTGGGATTTTTTCGTGTTTTCCACCGATCACAGACGAACGCTGGAGTGGACATTTACATTACACGAATTTTCCGCTCTTCCCCTTTCATATCATTACATTCCGTTGGTTGGTTACATTGTGGTCACCATCCCCTTGCTTATTCGCTTGCTCCGAGCAGCCGGTACGTGGAAACGGAGTGGCGTAAAATGTTTTTGAATGAGCAAGGCATTGGTTACGATCTGAATAAATGAATAAATGGAAACTTTGTTGCTTCATATCACTAGTATGTTTCACGTGTTCAAACAGGATAAGATATTAAATAGCTCATTAGCTATGTATCACTGCCACAACTTAATATTCAAATTAATCCCTGCAGTGTGTGTATTTCTAAATTAAGCACTGAATGCTACTGCCTACATAAATGTGCATGAACTAAAGTATAAATACAAATATGTCTTTAGTTGCTGTGGTCGTTTATTCTCCCAAACATTAATAGTCAGATGAACTCACCTCTCACGCCGGATCCCTGGCAGAGGTGAACTTGACAAACACGTTAAATTTGATTGCGTTCTCCCAAACGGTGCCTAATATAAAGAAAGTGCCACTTCAATGGTATTTAATGCAACACAATGATGGTATATGTAGCTCGCCTGTTGACTAATTGTCGAGTCTTGATTATGCCGGATCTTATACGTCGGACTTAGGACGTTCTTCCTCTAACTGCCCGGGCGACGCAGCAGCATCATCTTGGCCCGGAGAATTTCGAGACTGACCCTTTTTGAGGCAAGCTCTATTGCTTATATACGCTAGATAAATGATGTTTCCCCTTAGAGCTACGCGAAATATTCCCGCCAGTTTTGTTTACACCATACTCATAGGCCTGGTGCTTACATCATCGAAGTCCATTCCTATTTGCTGGACAAACTTTGGCAGAGCAGAAGCAAATAAATAATTGAAACGACAAATTAATTATAATTGTTAGTTTAAGAAAAAGAATAAAAAATAAAATTTGCTACTCTTTGCAAAAGTTGTTCAGAGCAGTAGTAGCGATTTTTCAGTATTTTTGTTCTCTTTTCAGTTTTAGGAAACGGTCTAAGTAAATGTATATGTCGGAAAGTGACTAGAAATCTCCTGCTGCTCGTTTAAGAAGGTGTATTGAAGTTCCAAGTCACCCAAACTGTTCAAAGTTTTTTTTTCTTTCTAATTTGATTTTACATTCAGTAGCCAGAAAGGAAAATAAAGAAGATGTGGAAGAAGTTGTGAAACGCGTGCTACAGCAGACGCTTCAAATGTTGTCAACATTGTCAAGAGCTGTTGCGATTGCAGAATTGAGTTCTGCACTTGAACAAAGCAAGACTCTCGTTATTGACCTTAAAAACACTTTGGAGGAAGGAAACAGGAAGCTTTCTGCGCTAGAGTCCCGGATCACAGGTCTTGAACAGCATCAGAGGTGCCAGGTCTTTGGTGTTGCGGATAGGAGACAGAAGACGCTCACACAATCGCGATCAAAGTGGCGGGAAAAAAAAATAACCTTTCCGTTGAAGTTTGTGATGTTGATAGGAGTCATTGTGCGGGAAGGAGGGCGTCCCAGAGCTGCCATTGTGAAATTTGTGTCATGCTGCAAGTGGGGTGACATGTTCCGAAACAAACGCCACTTAAAGTAGTGGATTACATTAAAGGAGGTTCTCACAGGTGCAAGACACCGCCTTCTTCGGGAAGCTATTAGTAAACACGATGTCAGAATTAACAACTTATTTTATATATAGGTTCTCGCATATCAGTACCAGACATATTATTTACTATTGTACCTAATTTACTTTTGGACATAATTTTAATTTATCCTGTTATAATGTTCCTTCCCTTTTCTGCTATAATATTAATCATATCCAGTTACTGTTGTCCGCATTTCACCGAATTTAAAAACTGTAGTTTAACCACGTTTAGGATTAAAATTAGCTTTATAATTAATTTATAATTGTCGTTATACTGTTTAGTAATTTCAGTTTGGTTAGGTTGGCACACTTTATTTTTCAAGTGACATACGAATAAAGCTGACAGTCCTTGAACTTTGGCCAATCACCCACATTAGAAGGAGTCAAGGAATGATTTAGCCATGCATGGTATCAGGCGAGTTCTAATTACAAATAAATAAATAAATAAATTGCTATTTATTACAACAGAGTGTGTCATGAAGCGAAAAATTCTGTTCATGGTTGAAATAGGGTATTACGGTCAATAGGAAGCTCCAACCTTTAAGTCATTTCATTCACTAGCCACCACTCTGATAGCCAGATTTCCTGTCTCCATACTGTTCAAAAGGGTCACCTCTTTCCACAGTGATCTGGTTTTGAAGCTGTCCAATTTAAGTAATCCAGGTACATTATCTCGCCCTCACGATAATCGAAACGGACAGTCATTTTGTGTAACTTGACCTCAATCAACGGAATTAATCGGTCCAGACTCGCAGTCAAAGTTGACCATGATCAACTACCTCGTTTAACTTTGATCATTGTAAATCGCATTGAACGAGGATGGTGCACATGATCGTTAGCATTATATTGATAATAATCGTCTAATTGTTTCTACCCGAGTCTGTATCTCCTGCAATGCTAGTGAAGAAGTCAAACTGAACTGCAAAGCATTTTATCTTATTTCCTTATTGATGTTTATTTTCTTGGGTGTTTCAGAGGTTGAGAATCATTGCACTATTAAGAAAGAAATTACTTTCATTACACAACACAGGATGGTGTTTGGAGTATCCTTTTTTGATGAAACATTGCATCAAAACTATACCTAAAAGGAAGAAAGACAACCCACATACTGGTCTCCCGTTTGCTCGAATACCGAAAAGATATACAAACCGTTACTGCCTCATATATAATAAGTGTAAAACCAATTTTGTATCAAACGTGTTTACTGTAAATGTAATGCAGTATATATCAATTTCTTGTGGAAAATTCTGTATATATATATAGTAATAATAAAAGTAAATAAGGATAAAACACTTAGAAAAAGTCACACTTGAAATATAGCAATTTCAAGTGTGTTACATCCTTATCTACTTTTATTATTACTGTTAATTAGTTACATTGTTAATACTGTTACTTTATTTTTATTTTTTATTTATATTTATATGCGTGCTACTTTCAACTAGTTTTAGTTTCATTAAATTTTAAAACCTGTAGTTATTTACTAATGCAGAAAGAGTTAATTAATGCGATGTCATTAATTATTTATTTCGCTGTAAGTTTTAATAAATCCATATAATGAGAGATCCTTTGTAAACTTAAACCGCGTGGATAGCCTTGCACGCTTGTTTGACCACATTCCCCCGCTCCTCTCCTCGCCTTCTATACTACATGTGTACATTTATTGCAGACTTTGAATGGCGAAAATTAAATTGATTTATATTCAAAATTAATCCTATAAAAACAGAGCAACAGAAAGGTTAGTCCTTTGTATCCCGGATTAAAAAATCCAACCAAATTGGATGTTTTAAATGTTAAAAACGAAGGAAGTGAAGGTATATTTATTGATAAAAGGCTAGGAAAAGTAAAAAGCGTTCTGACAGAGAAAAAGATGGCATGGGCCAATGCTTAAAACTTTCTCCCCAGAAATCTTTGAGGGTTTAGCACACAAGTGCATGGAACCGCTAGTGTGGTGCAACAAAGTAATACTTAGGATTATGAAAATGGTACAGTCTTGTAATTGGTTTAACAAACAAGTGCGAAATAAAACTCCTCATTCATAGCTGATATTATTTAGTGTTATAGATTGATTTAGCCTTTCGGGATTGTTAAAACTCAAAACAATAATTACTGGAGCACTGTAAATTCCATTTTTTCCTCAATACAATTAGAAAATTGAGGTTTGTGTAAATTAAGCGCAAACTGAATCGTGGGGTCTGTATATTTTTGAAAGGGTTATTTAGCTTTGAGAGATATGAAATATTAAATATATATTTTGCAAATTTGGGGAAAACGAATCAATATGGAAGAGGGCGCATTTCACATCCCCCTGAACATTCTATGAGCATGTTTGCGAAGGTGTGATGATAGAATTATTAGGTTTGGTTTGTGACCACCATTATCCCCGGAATTTAGTTGCTGTAATGTTTATTTGTTAGGTAATATTTAATAAAGCATATAAAAACAATCTACATCGCACAAACCTTGCAAAAAATAGTCATTAAGCGATATTCAATATTAACCAAAACTTACTTCAGCAAGTTTCCCGCAATCTGTTTGACAATGACAGATGTTTGAGCATCTTGTGTGATGATGAGCACAAATCTACTGTTTGCGATAAGTATAAAATAATACAATAAGGCGCTAGTTGCCCGGGAGACTTTCCGAAGGCAAGCAGTCTATCGAGTTAACCAAATAAAATAATTCTTTGTTAACTAATATGGTCCATTCTTCATTTGCTTTATGGAGAAGTACGGTGTTTGTTTTTTATGTGTTGTTTCAGTTACTTCACTGAACAACCTATCACATACTAAAATTTTACTATCATCACTCGTCCATCGCAGTCCTACTTTAATTTTCAGCTACTGTGCTAAAAACGGTATGAAGAACTGCGGTTTATGAACAATGAAAAGAAATAGACAGTGGCCGATGCTAAATCCCGAAATAGCGATTTGTTTATAATGCTTCTTCAACTGCAAGACGCTATTATTATATCACCAGATATAACGATGTAAATCATCAACAATAGAGTTCAGCAAAATGTTATTCTGTAAGCAACCAAGTCCATTAGCTATTTTTATAAATTAATGTTTTGATTGCAAGGAAAGTTCCGATTATTTCTTTAGACGTCTTTATAAAACGCTGGTTCGTTTTTATGGTAAGAAACTATCGTTGTTAAGATATTTAAAAGATGTTTATTGAAACTGGGAATTTTAGCTAATATTTATACTTGAAAGAGCACAAACATGAACTTTCAAAGAGCTTTCAGGGACAAAATAACTCAACTTCTTTCAAACTCTTGAAAATAAATGGTTTCATTGCTACATTAAGGAAGAGGTTTTTTTGATCACACTCAACCCAAGCAAGAGACCAGGAAAATGCCAACTGTTAAAATCAAGGAAATCTTTAATTAATACAATATCTGTGTATCTTTAATAAACTGTCATTCAGCTAAAGATGACGAGGATTATTTAACTCCTTAGTAGACGTTCAACTAACAAGTCGTGTATATCATAACGATCTGGAATGCAATGATGAATTACATTAATTGTCAAAGAACATCAAAACATCTTGAGTACCTAGATTTTATATACTAAGATCTAATCAAAAGAAGAAAAACACGTTGTAATAGAAAAGGAGTCCCTACGAAAACACAATGTAGAATCAGAAAATAAAAAAATCACAATAAACAACGAAAGCCAGTTCTTTTGGAGAGTTGACGGACTCATTTTGGTTTCTCAGTTCGTAATTTAAAACTCATGATATAATAGTTAGGTCATTAACAACATTTAGCAGAAAACTGTATTAAATAATATAATACTAGTATTTAGTATTATTATCTTAGCTATGTCTACTACTTAGACTGAAGTATACATTTATTAAATAGTATCCCGTGCTATAGTCTCCATAAATTTTATACTTTTAGTTATAATACCTGTTAAAGAAAATACAAAGTAGTGATCTTATAAATAACAAAGAAAAAATTATTGCATTTTCTAACGCTCTTTTACCTGTTGAGAGATGTGATAGCTTCACAAACCGTTCTTCACTTTACAGAGAATGAAGAAGCAGCGATAATGACACAATACAATTAGAGAGAGTCCGGAGGGAATAAGGCAAAGCTCTCAGGCTACGACAATGCCAACATGAAAGACTGGATATCACATACTGCACTTTGTCCAGAGCCAGTGCTCTAGAACTTCCACTCTCTTCATTAGATTAATAAACTGGTTGTAGTGATAATTACATGGATCTAAAAATTGAGGACGCACAGTTATATTTATAAAGTATTGATTTGATGTGGATATTTACTATACACAATTAAATTATTTAGAGTTACGTTTAATAGGGATTGATATGATTTGAGACATGTACTTGTATGTATGTAATTTGGAAGGTTACTGAATTTGCAAGAGGCATTGTATTCATTCTGTAGGTAAAACTGTAAGAAAGAGACAGAAATAACTATTGTTTATGTGTACCCTAATGACGGCTCGCCCGCTGACCCTTTCTTACCCAAGGCAGATTTTATTTTTGATTCGTTTTATTTACGGACGCTCTTTAACAGCTCAGGTCATCAGCGTCCCATTCAATTCAGGGCGTGAAACGGTCGACAAATTTTGCTCAGAAGCCTCTTCTTTCAGGCTTGATGTTCTTTTTCGTGCCGTAAATGTACGACACGGCTTTACTTCCCTTCCGAAGGAAGCCATACTTAGCATTTTTACGCCCGAAAAAATCCATCGATCCTGGCCGGACTTCCCCGCGACTTCCCAAGGCAGAGATATACAAAAGGGGGAAAGATTTCTTTGTCATGTCACAGAATTTCTGTCCATGTGAATATTTCGGAAGGAAATTCGCCGACAGAAGACACAGCTTAGACGGTCTCGCGCCTAGCGGGGTCGGTAAGGATGAACGAGTGAGGAAATGACTGTGACGGAACAAATATTGAAATGTGAGAACGGAGACGAAATGTTTTATTACAGGCAGGCCGGGAGTTCAAAGGATTGTGCCGTTTATTCATGAGAATGAGTGTGAAAGTAAATGGGAAATATGCGTGCGTTATCTATGAGAACATTTGACGATCTAAAAATGACTAAGGGAGGAAAGAGACATTACTTAAGAAGTCCAGCATATAAGAAAATGCCGAAATTTATGACAGACTGCTTCTATGAAATCCAGCTTGTGGGAAATAGTGAATGTCAGAATGGGGGAAGTAATGGCCATTGCATAAAAATAAGGGAATGAGGAAAATTTAGCTATATAATAAATATTTAAGATAGCCAATGGTGAACTCAGGAATAGAATAATAAATGAGGGAATTTAGCGAGGGGAGTGGCGATAATATAGAAAAACGGGATGTCAGAGGGCCGAGGACATTAGTGAAATGACGGGGGAGTAAAACAGTAGTGAGAGGAGGACGGACATCGGTGAAAGGAATAAGGGATTAAAGTAGGAAACATAATATCAGTATAACAAAGTAACGACAATTTATTAGGCAGCGACGTGCAATCAGGTATTAATAACTGGTGTTTCAAAAGCGAATAAACTGTTTACGGAGGAATCAATCGCGTGTTTCATTTATACGATACATTTCCTGTTCCCGTGATCCAAAAACACTTCAGAGGACCCTGAGATTAATCATAATAGAATTGGAGCATACGTCTGAGCTAGGAGCCGATGGAACTACGACAGAACCGCACCCCCCATACACACCTTCCCGAGAACCACTCCGTACAACACAATCATCGTGGGGCATTAATACAACACCACAATAATTAACCATCTCTCCCCTATTAAAAACCGCTCCAAAGAACACAAACACCTTGCATCCAACTCAAAATTTCGTTGCTGCAACAGTGTGGGCTTCCTTTGCGCTGGCTTCAAGAAAGCTGTCTATCACTTAGTACAACTGTGGTAAATATGCTGAGTAAAACCGAGTGAGTTATCTTTGGCGTCGATAATGCTTAGTACTCGCATTCGGGAGGGTGCAAATCCTTTGCAACCAACTATTTCGGTTTGCTCCAGTCGTTTAGGTGATTAGGGATATATTTTTTCCTTTCCTGAATTTCTCTCTCCCATTTCGACACATATTATTCTGTTGGTGCTGAAAGTGTCATGCAAGGTGGGTTGCTGTTGTGTGCGGCATGGCGTTTTACTTCGCCCTTTGGAAAGGTTTCTGCTCCATCTGGAAATACATTAAGGGCTGCATATTCTTCCCGGTCGGTGACTCTCTTATGTCATCTCTTCTCGTAGACACAAATGATCCCTGATGTGGCTAAGGTACCGAATTTCCTCCTTGAATGCTTGACAATCAAATTTTAAGTATCGGCCGCATTCTAAGCATTTATTAAAATGTCTCATCCATCATGAGCAACACTTATGAAGGTTTTACTGTTTACTCAACCCTCATGCGATTAATGACATCCGAGAATAATCCTGAAAATTTCCACTCTAGGTACTTAAGTTAATGTTCAGAGGGTAGTGAGTACGGACTCGAGACTTCAGGGAGTTGCAACCGTGCCTCGCAATTACCACCTTGGTATTGACGAAGCACTTAAAGAGTATAAAACTATTCCACTGGTAGTACTCACATTAATAAACATAAGTCGAAAACTATTTTATTTGCTAGACAAACAGGTTATTTCTGAGGGAACGGAGAAGTGTTAATAGCTTGAAAAATGTCATGGAGATATATGATCTAAAGATTACAACAACTAAGACAAAATTAATAGCTTTTATAGGGAACAGTAAAAAGTATCTAGTTTTAATTATCTAGGTTTTAATATAGCATACAATAAAATTAAAATATGAATATAAAACTAAATAAATTAAGATAAATGAATGAAACAATAATATGAACATAAAGAACAAGACGTCAAAAGCAACACAAGTGAAATTCTACAAAGTAATGATGGTGCCAATGGCAACATATGGAAGTGAAAACTGGAGAGATAAGATTTTTTAAGAGCAGTAGCTGGATTTACTCTCCTAGACAAGCAAAGAAATGAAGAAATTAGAAAACAGTTTAATCAAAATGAAAAAAAAAGTAATGAAATCAAAAATAATTGCATCGCATGTATAAAGAATGAAAGAAGAATGGATGCCAAAATATTTACTATAAATTATAAACCCAGAGGATATCGCCAAGTAGGAAGACCAAGAACAAGATGGAATGATGTTTAATTGAGGATTGAACAGATCGACAGACCTATATCCTGGGAAAGAAGAAGAAGAAGAAGAAGAAGAAGAAGAAGAAGAAGAAGAAGAATACAAATATATAACCAACCATTTCGAGAATTGGACACAATACTATTTTGATAAAAGTGCAATGCTTTATAGCTTGAAATGAAGTGCAGGTTTGGTGATGGAGAAAAGCCAATCGAAACCGCCCTCTCACTGAAACTTAATGCATGCGTTACCTCAACTTTTGTGCCTTGTCAACTAATTAGTAGAGATTCTGAAATGCTATGATTGCTATCGATTGAATGTTTTTTGTTCGCCCCGTAGTCCTTTGTTATTTTCCACGGATAAACAACTGGCACTTTTTCCATTAAGTCTTTAAAGGAAGGTAATAGGGTAAATAGAAGCGTTAATAAATATTAGACACGCTAACAATAAATTTAATATAATAAAATGCACATATCCCTAAATATAAACACCGGTGATACAAACCACATGCCACAACCATTTTGTACGTTGAAACATGTAACAAAAACCAAACTTTCAGGACACATTCCTCACACGTAGAACAAGAAAATCTGTTATATGGACATGGGTCTGGAAACGTTTTATTTCCATGTTAGAAATCATTTTCTACACTCTTCATGGTACATTAATCATGGGAAACACACAGGAACAGAAACTCTTTCTTACATGAAATGTTCAAAACGTCTGGTTAAGTTGTAATTGTTAGTTCACCGTCAGTGTTTTGAGTTCCATTTGAACCAAGTTAATGATGAAGCATGTATCGATGCTAGTGGCATTTCATGTAAGAAAGAGTTTCATGTGGTGTGCTGGTACGTTCTGTTTCCCACGATTAATAAATAAAATGAGTTCTAACATAGAAATAAAGCGTTTCCGGACCCATGTCCATATAACATATTTTCTTCTGCTACGTGTGAGGAATGTGTCCTGAAAGTTTGGCAGTACCTGGCATGTGTTAAAGTAATTTGTATATAAGTTTTACGCCGGAAGAAAGTCATCAAAATATTTGAATATTGAATATAAAATATCTTGAAGTATGTATAATATCATTACGCACGTTTTATTGTCTTGTCATATTACAATTAGTAACAATATGAACATTACTGGTGAATATGTTTATTCAATTCACGGTTAATGTGCGCACATGCAGACGCCAACTAACTCAAGTTCCTTCCATTAATGGTGATACACATCTTTGAATTGTTTAGGTTAAAAGGCAAGATGCTACAAAACTAGACTTTCACATGCTCTCACAAGAAACAGATCTTATGATCGCGGAAGCCTATCACAGGACGCTGATCAATGCCCGTCTTATTCAGCTAGCTGCGAACTTCGCAATGAAAGTGCGAGGAGTTCCGTATTGTTGGAATGTGAAATCTGGTTGTCTTGCAGCTGAGGCATCAACCACAGTGTCAACATATGGAGCAGCTACACAGTTATCCTCCAAGATGAAAGGCGATTACATTACTAAACATGTTACTTTTATAAAAAGTATGAATTTCGCATGTAGGCATATGGTGGGTTGCTCTTTTGCTTATTTGGAAGATGCATTCATCTTCATCTTGAAAAGCAATTTGGTAGTAAAATGTTCATCTCATACAGGTTTGCTGTAATATTCAAAGATGTGACTATTAGTTCCCCTCAATACAGCGCGTGAAACGGCCGATACTTTTTTCTCAGAGACCTTTCTAAGTTTGAGTAATAATCCAATTTTACGTTAATCCCATCTCGTCTTTCGTTTTTTTATTGTTACGTCTTCCCATACTTGAAGGATCTATGCTCCTTGGGTCTGTTTAATTATCTTAATAACTTCATGCAACCGGCCCAGTCACGATGAGCCAGATAATGAAAGAATACTGATGAAGAGAGAAAAGGACAAGACAGAAAATGTTTATCATCGAAGCCCCATATGTGATGGCTATTTCAATGTGAGGAAGCGAATTGCGAAGTGACGAAAGGTTTAAAGCCGTGCCTTGCAACAAAGAATTTCAGTCCATGCGTATTGGTTCCAAAAGTGACGTATTATGTGATCATAATAAATAAATAATAATGCATCAACCGTTATTTCATCATAATATTCAAACTCGATTGTTCAGAAGTTCCACCAAGTCAGCGCGCAAGTTTATGCAACAGGTAGGTATATTGTTCACTTTTGTTTACGAGGTGAGGGCCTGTTTTACGAATTGCTCCTTTTCTTATGTTTGATTCATTGTACTTAATTTATTGCATTTATTTAGCTTCGTCTTTTTCAGTTTTTTTTTTTTTTTTTTTTTCGTGTCTTAACAATTTGAAAAAGAAATCTTGCCTACGATATACTTACATCGTATTCTATGTCTGCTATAAATATTTACTTTATTTTATTTAAGAAACAAGGTAAAGCTACATATAAATTAGAAATAAAGAAAAATGCGTAGTAAGAAAAACCCGTCGACAGAGTAGGAACAGAGTTCGCATTTCTTTTGTTTTGCTTTATTATTTCAGCAATTTCTTCCCTTCAAATTTTAAGTTCCTTTTTCTTTGTCATGTGGGTTGCTTTTCCAAATGCTTCCCCGTATAATATTTTTACATTCTAAATGTTTATATTGTTAAAGTTTTTTTAAATTTCGTCTTTCTGTCTTTATTAATAGTTGTTTAATATACCTGAATGTTTTAGCTCTAACTGGTGCTACTGTTTTTTTTTTTTTTTTTTTTTCCATCTTTACTGGACAGCTATTCCTAAATACATCACATCCTCTAAAAAATTCTAAACATATTGTCCCTAATTTGCCATTACATAATATATTATTGATCTGGTTCCTCTTATTTATCTATTGTGCATTTGTAGATCTTTCTTTCGGGAAAAGGGCTAGTTACTTTAAGGCTGTTATACGTGTAAAAATCACCCATCAGTTCTACATTTGTATTTTCGTTATATGTTCTTGTATTGCGTTATTTCTATTCTGGCATTCCAGTCTCCACACATACACACGCACCTGCTACACCGTTAAAAGATTCAGTAATTTTTATTATGCAAAACTTCAAGAAATAAGACAGTAGATAGATTGTATTATGCACCACAAATACACCTGAAATTGGTGTGGTGTGTGTCTGAGAGAGAGAGATATTACTTTATTTTATTTATTCCAGCTTGAAACTTTGGGTCATGATTTTCCGACTCATCAGGACAACAAACCCCAATGTTTGTTTCACCGAAGTGTTCTAAACATCATCATTACACTCTCATTGTAAAATGTATACGATGTTGTTTTTATTTTAGTTTGGCCAGCATTACTATGTTTGCTTGTGCTATTATGACAGCATTGTATGATATAATATGTTTCGGTAGACCTATTGTTTATCTTATATCTTCTCTGTTTCTGTCAATAGTATAATGTTTATTCTTTCATAAGTGCCAAATGCCGGGAAAGTACTTTAAACTTTAGCCTGGAACGTTTCCTTCCTTAAAAAAATCCTTTCCCAATTTATCACTTTATCTCATCTCCTATTGTCCACTGCCCGCGATGCCTCAGCAGTAAATGTGGCAGTATTCAAATATTCACTGTTTCAAATAGATTGGCGTTCTACTCGTAGTTAATGTGCATCCATTAACTGAACTGAAGCAGAAGAATAATTAAAAAATTTTAATGGATGGGTTACCAGTTCGACCACACAATCCCCAATGTAGAAGCGGTTGATTTGTAATCTGCATTTTCCCTTACTAGCGCCTTGCTGTGAGACAATTGTTTTTCAATCTCCCTAACTTTCTGGTCTCAAATTGCTGTACTATATATAAATATGTGATAAGGAGTTGGGACAATTTTATTCTTTCCATCTTCTATAACTTACAAATTTGTCTCGCAAGCATTTCTTTGGTGTATCACCAAGCTTGTTATCGTAATATTTTATACAGAATTCTGTTTTTATTCATCCTGAGATAATGGTCTTACAATTATTATGTATAAGTAATTATAGATTCTGTGTTTTTATTTATTATGTAACATTCATTTTCATTTTTATGAAAGGTAGCTAGGCAACAATCTTATTTTACGACAGTCATTTGAAAAGTTCTTGAATTAACCCACAGATTGCAGCAGCAGTTCCAAAGTAGTTTGGCCCGTTTTCAGAGAGATCGCACCGACTTTAAGCGCCGATTTCTACCAAAGATGAAACATGGTTGCACTACAACACTCATCTGAAACAAAATGGCACTCTAACAATGGAAACATCACTAAGTGCGTTAGTGTCAAGGTGAACTATGTTAAAAAATAAGAATTATTTCTGAAAGCTATGCCGTCATTTTGTGTTTCATACCGAGAATTTTTCAAATGACCCTCATATAGAGGTCCTTTAAAAATACTGTGTTGTTTTTATAAAGGAAACTCCACTAGTTTGGATATTACATACGAATTTTCAACAATCCCAATAGGCGAACAATCCTTAAACCTAAAAGAATGAAAATGTTTATGAAGATTTACACTTGTTAGCCACTTCAGGATGAAGTTTGGAGTGCATCAAAGTCGACCCGGAGACTGGAAAGGACGACAAAGAAAAGTCTTGCTGTACACATCCTGCAATCCTAACCAAAGAAATGTTTAATCCGATTATCTCAGGAAGCTGTTACTCTACACATTAAAGAAAGAACACTTCTTCTGTGCAACAGCTATAAGAATTGGGGAATATCTTGTGAAGACATTTTATTTGTACTGCTACCCCAGCCACAGGTTTGAAAATCCGCCTTTCCTCAGATTGCATTAGTTCAAGATGAGCTCTTTCCCCTTCCAATAATTTAACTTTCTGTTTTTTATTTAATTCGATTTTCATGTTATTCAACAACTTCTTCAGTTTGTAAGCAATAGTTGCTTGTCTGTAATATTTTTATGTGCATTTTTAAATTCAGTTCAAGTGTTTTCATTGATCTTTGTAGAAGAGCTGGGCATTCCTTGAGAATACTTATAAATTTTAACCTGCTGCCGGCTACAGTAGATAACAATTTTCTTTTCTATTTAACATACTGACATTTTTTAAGTTAGGCTTGAAACTTCTGTGTAAGTTGTATAGATTTTTATGTATTACTGGCATTTATTTATTTGTATTGTTTATGAAGAAGTAAACAATATTGCTATTGAAACTGAACATTTTCCAGGTAATTTTTATCAGTAAAAGTAAACTGTTTTTCAATTCAAAATCAGCGATGGCTTTTATTGATCAATCTCAGAGCCATTTATAATTTTTTTTCAATTGTCTCAATGTGCCAAGTAAAAGATTACATATTACGCATTAAATTTAAATCAATAGGCAGACAACTCTTCGTCCACACCACTGCATTAGCTGCAGACGAAATAAATAGTACAGCCCGGAAACTTTTGTATTTATGATGTTCTAATCTGTTCTTATATACTTTTTATTCGCTATCTTTGTATTAAGTATAGTTTTAGAGACGTTTCTGCAACACAGTACAGAAAAAAAAGAAAAGGTATTGCAATCAGGTTAACAAAATTTAAGCAGAAATAATTATTATTTTATTTATTTGTATTCAAAATATATTAATACAAGTTGTGTTTTGTGATTGACTAATCACTTATTTTATTAAGTAAATTGCATCTTTTATAGACTGAGTATGTTTGGATAATGTTAGCTCATATTCTTTGCCAGTTTTTTGATGATTAAAATCCTAACCATGATAATAACCTATGTAACATGGAAACCGGAATAATTTTAAATTGAACTTATTTTAAATCCAAGAACAACTAAAACCGTATACAGAAGCTAGCATTTGACGAACACAGTATCCTAATGCCCTCCAGTACTTTGTGAGATCCAGCAGTTGCTCGGTTCAAAGGCAAATTATCTGTAAAACATCAAAGAGGTGAGTTTCATACCTGTGGCCAAACATCGTTAATATTATAATAGCACGTAAAATAAAACATTGACAGGTTAGCTCAATGTTGTGCTTTATGCGAAACTTGTATGTAAAGGCATCATTAAATTATTAACGCGCGTAAGCCACGTTAAAACCACTAGCTGTACTAGCAGTATCAAAATAGTGGAACATTTCCATGCTCTAATTACATGTTTGAACTATTTTGAAGAGAGGAAGAAGTAGAAGAAGAAAAGAAACAGGAATGATCATGTTTTTACTACATAGATAAGAAAACGTTTAATGGAACATGTTAATTAGGAAATATCAGAGTTGTTCTACAAGAAATACTACAGTTATGCCCATTCAGCAGATAATCATAGCGTTCATGCTACTTGAAGTTTATTCTTATTTAGACATGCCAGAATTTCATTTTAGACCTACTTTTGAACTATTGACCTATTTAAGTTCATCTTCGATGCTGTTGATTTCATTTGTTGTTTCTGATAGAAACTATTTGTTCTTTTCTAACGTTTGGGTGGAGTGTAAGAGGTAACAGAATCAATAAGAATCTTTGTTTGATTCTATTTTTACCATATTGAAAATCGACCTATAAACCTGAATCTGGTCACATTATTATCTAAGACCTAAAATCTGAAAGAATGTTCATTCAAGTTTGGCCACCGTGTTCTTGGTTTATTGGAAATGTTGATATCACCTGAGAGGAAAGTAATGCTATTGAAACATAAGCTCGTCATTTGTTAGTAGCCGATGAGCTTAGTGGAGCATAAATATTGTATCTCTGTTCGGCATAACTGAAAATAAAATAAGATATAGTAAAAATGAAACATAAAACACATTTTTTTTTTTAATTCACTGAAGCGAGCAAGTAGCACGCTGGACTTATGTAGGCCAACTCCTTTGCGGTTATTCAAGCAACAAACTGGTTGCAATACTTCGCTTCTTTCGAGTTTAATTTAATACTCAAGTTGCTTGTTTGCTTGAATATGAGCAAGTAATATATTTTGCTATTATGCATTCCAGTTATAATTTCAGAAAAAGTCTCAGGTGCATAAAACTTGGAACTGTACCGTCATATGCCACTTCTTGATTAAGTTGCACTGCATTCTCTCTCAGTCTACATGTAGTCGTTTTCCTTTTTCCCTGCTTTTGGCGGCAAAAGAGATCTCCGTGTAACTGTCTTGAACTTCTTGAAACATTTATGAGGGAAAATTAGGCTATCTATGCTCGCAGGAGCATAAAAATCTTTCAATAGGGGGGGGGGTAGCTAAACTTGTGATAGTGCAATGAAACAATGAGCTTATCTTGTGATTAATAAAATAAAAGTACAAACAAATACAACAATGCATTTCCAATATCCTTCTGCAGCAGTGATTATCTGAAAGTCAGAAGCGTTTTATTAATTGCATTCCTTTTTAGTGTGTGAGTTGATAGATCGAATAAGCATCGAATTAAACTGCCTGAATCTTAAATACTGCGCTTATATAATACATACATACTGCAGAACAATCTACCAATCAGGTTCTAGCATGCTACAAATACCCTTTCTACACATTCAGTAACAATCTTGCAAGATTAGTGAGAAATGTTCATTATTCCAAAATGTCGAATTTCTCTACATAGACTATTTGACTCCAAATTAACAAATTAAAATTATGTAAGCAAGAAGACCAGGAGAAAGCATCGCATTGACTGACATTGTATTTCCCACTTATAATGGGTGCGTTATTAAAACAGCAATAGAACAGAAATTTCTAAAAATTTGAACCATCATGCCTTGCGATTACTCAATCTGAAATGTTATATTTATTGTCAACATAATGTATTCTACGTCTCACAGAAAAATAAGAGAAATAGAACAAAAAATCGTATAACATTAGGAAAAAAGCTTTGGTGTACCTTACAAGCTCTCAACTATATGTCTTAGTTCACTAAGTAGATTAGGAAAACATTTTACAAAGAAAATCTACTTCCATTGTGTCACGCTACTCTTGCGGGAGTTACTGTACAGTTGTGTCGCGCTATTCTTGCGGGAGTTACTGTACAGTTGTGTCGCGCTACTCTTGCGGGAGTTACTGTACAGTTGTGTCACGCTACTCTTGCGGGAGTTACTGTACAGTTGCGTCGCGCTATTCTTTGCGGGAGTTACTGTACAGTTGTGTCGCGTTACTCTTGCGGGAGTTACTGTTCAGTTGTGTCACGCTACTCTTGCGGGAGTTACTGTACAGTTGAGTCGCGCTATTCTTTGCGGGAGTTACTGTACAGTTGTGTCGCGCTACTCTTGCGGGAGTTACTGTACAGTTGTATCGCGCTGCTCTTGCGGGAGTTACTGTACAGTTGTGTCGCGCTACTCTTGCGGGAGTTACTGTACAGTTGTATCGCGCTGCTCTTGCGGGAGTTACTGTACAGTTGTATCGCGCTACTCTTGCGGGAGTTACTGTACAGTTGTGTCGCGCTGCTCTTGCGGGAGTTACTGTACAGTTGTATCGCGCTACTCTTGCGGGAGTTACTGTACAGTTGTATCGCGCTGCTCTTGCGGGAGATACTGTACAGTTGTGTCGCGCTACTCTTGCGGGAGATACTGTACAGTTGTGTCGCGCTACTCTTGCGGGAGTTACTGTACAGTTGTGTCGCGCTACTCTTGCGGGAGTTACTGTACAGTTGTGTCGCGCTACTCTTGCGGGAGTTACTGTACAGTTGTGTCGCGCTGCGAGTTTCGAAATCAAATAAACTCGTTTATAAACGCTTATAGAATTGAAGGTTGGTAGGTATAGAGGAAAACTTTGCGGTACTTTAGTCGTGTTCAAGAGCTGGCCGTTTGTGGGGTCACCACCTGGGGCAAGGAGTGAGGTGAGCGAGACAGGGACCAAGGGCGGGGAGACATGCACTTAGACGGCGACTGTAACTGCGTTTCCAGACAGAGCACACCGACGCCGACGGAGCTCCGTGCAAGGAATTCGAGCTGCTTTCGCAACCAGGTGCTGGGGAGGGGGGATCAGAAAACTTTCCAAAGCGCAAGCCGCCGCACATAGCACCAATCTACCTGTCCTGAAACTTTGGACCCAGCAACAGAATCAATGGGTCTGAATGAGGTGAAAACCCATGTGAAGGAAATATCGTTCCAGCGTTCGCCTAAGCGAACAGGGGAAACCTACGAACCCCAACAGATCTCCAAAATGCCATTCCAAGCGTTTTTACTTAAGCCGCCGAGACCGGAGAAACGCGTTTATTAATTAATATCTAATTACAATATGACTGAAACATGGAAGTCGAATATTTTATTGATATACTTTGAACTAAAATAACGTTTTAGTTGAAATATTATTTCTAGTTCTCAGCTTTTGGTCAAGCTGCCTAATTAAAGTTTTTAATAGATATTTTTCCTTAGCTCGCAGGAAAAAGTTTACTTCTTCCCCCCCCCCGATTCTCGGGCTCTTATAGAACACCTTATAATATTGATTAAATCTGATTTATGCCAAAAAATAAGTTTTAAATGATGAAATGAGGATAAAAAAAAAGCACATAATATTTCAAATTAATGATTTGGTGTTGCTTACTTTCCTTCAAGTTTAATTTAATTTCTAGGTGTTCGCTTGTGGCTGAAGGCTAACAACAAAAATGTGCATTGCAATGAAATATGAACGAAAATGTAACGTGGCGCGAGGTCTGTAAAGAGGACAAATAACGATACACAATGCTTGTTTTCAGATAATGTACCAACAAACGGCTTTCGGGGAATGTAATAACTTAAGCGAGCTATCAGCAACTTTGCAATGTTTGCTCCAGCAAAATGTTTACAGCATTCAGACACAGTGTTTAACCTGCACATCGATATTACCGTAACTGCATTTATTTTAGTTGCATATTATAATATTAAAAATAATAACGCTGAGAAGGTCCTAATAATGATGAACAGGGCTATTTTGACAAAAGAACAAAAAAGTAAGCAACTAGTGGGACTGAAAATTTAAAAGACTGTTGAATGCACATCTTTCTGGATTTGTTAGCCTACTTCAGTCACCTGCTAAATGATATACAGATCGAGTTCCCCAATAATTCTATGTAAATAATAAGGGCTATCTGGCACAAACCTTTCGTTTGCAGCGACTAGAGGAACTGAGAAGTTGCTGTACAGTGAAAAATAACGTTTTGTGTATCTTTGTCTTATACATCCTAATTAGTATTCGGATATGTGTGTCGATCAATTAAGTAAAAATGTTTCTTATAGTTCGACTTTGTGACTACCGATTATTATAACTTAATTTGTTTATTGTTTACAACGCGAAACTCTAATAATCAAGCATATTGAATCACGAATATAAAGTATATAATGCTGTAGCATATTCTTTTATCTCTTTTTTTGAAGATTGTGTTCAGCATGAACACCCCAGTCTAGCATTTCATTTTCACTACCAGTAATGTCAAGTTTTAGTTTCTTTTCCTTTTTTAGAACCATCTGTACTAGAGCATCAACCGTTTTAATTGTTTATTAATGAATTAATTTTTGTTGACATTGCAGTGCGTCTCAGCTTTGCTACCGGGTAATTATTAAGTCTTGTAAACATTTGTCCATGCAACAATAACAACTGACACGTACTTCTAATTTAGCAGCTACACCCCAGTTACTTTTTATTTATATAATACAATTAAATGTTATTCCGGTTACTTGACTAACGTTCTTCTATTGTACGAGATAAATAAATAAATAAATAAATGACTGGTGTTTAACGTCCGTTTTTGCTACAGAGGCACCACAGGCGGTGAACACTGGTGAACACTCGATGAAAGGATATATTGCGAAAGGATTTTTTTTAAGGAAGGAATCGTTCCAGGCCTAAGTTTAGGGTACCTCCCCGGCATTTGTCAGTTATGAGGACTGAGGAAAGTCTGGAAAAATCCTCAGTCAGGGAGGACAGTCCTGGCGGGATTCGAACCCCAGACCTCCCGCTCACAAGTCTGCGTCTTAACGACCTCGGCCATTCGTGGCGGTTTGCATGAGATAGAAAGATAATACAGGAAGGAAATGTATAACCTGAGCATTAGTTTGAGGATGAGATATTAAAGTTTATTATCTCACGTGATACTGCCATAACTTTGCTTTATCATTAACCGCACCTTGCTTGCTTTTCTTTTTTCATATTTTGCTCCTTGGCTCATGCCAATTAATTTTCATATAAGTTTATAACAATATTGCCACAAAACAATCCAAACCAAATATGCTTAGAATCAGTATTATTATATTATTAGGAACTGGGTTTATTTCACTTAATTAAAAATAAAACCTATCTTATAAATAATTGGCTTTGTTATGACAGCAATACGAATTTCCTGCAAAATTTGAGGCAACTTAATATCTTATGCAATAGAAAATGTTTACGGCGGCAGATAAAAACTAAATTTTAGAGTCAGTGCAGAATAATTTAAAAAATATGTCATGTTTGTACGATTGCGGAACGGACAAAATCCTGTCTTTCGACTGACGTTCATTTAAATTGTAGCTGTTGTTTCTTGAAATTGTGTATTAGTGATATAGTGATATTTGACAGTTCTGCATTTATTTTTATTGGAACTTATAAAAAGTATAAACATAACCCAACACCCTTATATACGAAAAGTTTTTCTTTTCATCAGAAGCACTCAACTAAACAAATATCTTAATACAATAAATAAAACTGTATTTCTGGCTTGATTCAATTAGTAAATAGAAGTTTGTTTCTTTCGGATATTTTCCAAACCCCTCAACTCCGTTTTTAATTTAATGTAAAACAGGCCATCAGTATTGTGATGTGCCAGTCCCAATTTATGTACACAACTTTCAAATGCTTGGTCTTCATCGCTTCTCCAACAGGCCGGGGATCAACTTCCTTCATAAGGTGAACTGAACTCTAGCCAGAATTGCTCCAAGTTTTATTAATCAGTTCCAAGGCTTACAGTCACAAAAGAAAGGCCAGAACACTAAGACAGATATTGACATTTAGGTTATCAATAAATGTGAAAGTCTGTATAGGAAAGTAGTGTGTAAAAATATCAGATACGCTTCAAACGTTACATTTTTTACACAGTAAATACAAAAGTTAGAGAGACCAGTAGCAGCTCATTTAATGAAATCTTTATGTTTAGGATGTCCCACTGAACAGTTGTTGGCATGGATTCTTTGAACGCAGAAAAGTGAAGAAAACTTTCTTCGTGCTGCAGATATTGCAGTTCACTAATGGAAGTTATGACGAAATGCACATGTCTACCCTACTTTAGCCATGTAAGCTTAGCGTTTGTTATAAATATACGCACGTTGCTCTTCTGCTGTCACAAGGGAGGAGGGCACCACATTTAAATGTTTCATCATACTGCGTAATTATTTAAAGCTTCCTTTCGTATATTTTAAACTTAAATATTTTCACAAAATGAAATCAGGAAACATTAATGATCTGCTCATAGCAGATAAAAGCATGAAGAAAAAGAACATCTATAACAAGATGTTATATTATGTTAAATTAAGCCTTTACAAGTAAAATAGGAAACATAAACACAATATATTGCTACAGTAACTAATGTAAAATCCAACGATTTCTCAGACAGTAATGACAGCGTTCATATTTCATTTAATTGCATTGCCAGCTATTATGAACTTCCTGGAAACTAACGGTACTTGAATTGTTGGTCAGCGTGTGCCAGTTATTCATCCATCTCACGAACTTTCTCAAGCTGCTAAATGTAGGTCAAGACTTGAGGTTTTCGCTGTCTAAAGGTTATGCCCTCGTTTACACGTTCCATGCTGCTACGAAGATCAAAAGAGATATATTTTGTTCGTTGTCATAATAACGAATCTGTTTCGAATAATCGTTGTGTTAACCCCATTGAAAATACAATTTGGAATAAAATGTAAGCCAATTTTTTGAACAACGACAACATTTCAGAAGCATATACTTTTTAAAATTAATTCGAAGTATAAATGTGCATTTCTTTTAGCGTGGAAGTATTCAATAATAAAGTTTTTCTTGATATCCTAGAAAAAAAAAAAAAAAATACTTTATGACTAATCATTAAAAAATGAAATCTGAAAACTATTGATTGATCTTTTATTTGAATTTAATTTAACGTTTATCCTAAACATGTATCTCTATTCCACGCATTAGCATAATTATTCCCTCAGTTAAAGCTAATCGTTCTTCAAATATCTGTACATTCGTAAACCACATATAAGCTTCAAACAGCACAGGAAAATGTGTACAAATGTTCTCTTGTAGTTATATATAAATTTTTACTGATATCCCTAAACCAATGTTTTCGATAAACTGAAACTATTCTGTCTTTAAATCTTTTCATTTCACTGCAGACTACCGAAATCTATTCTGAAAGAAAACACGGTGCATTTAAGCAGTAAATCGAAAAATTTATCCACTCATTGAATCTTGATCTCGACATCTGATGGATCATATCTAAACATATACTGATAAAAATTAATGTTTTAAAGGATAGACGCACATATTAAATGTTTTACTGCTAATCACGAATATAATGTTATACGGTTTCGAGAAAATGCACCGTTGCCGTTAGGAGTTTTAAAATTTTAAAATCGTACATATAATACAGATGTAAATGTTTTATGAGCGATTGTTCACATTTTACAAAACGGAGTAGAGCTATCTAAACATAACCTTGTAAATTTTTGCACTCAAAATATTTATCCTTTTTCATTTTCTCTGGTTCACGTACTGGCACTGAAACACATTTTCACAACATAATGATTATTTTTGTTACAGTTAGAATATTTAAATTATTATCTGTTTATACATTTCTTATCTTCTAGGTACTAGAAAAAAACATTATATAGGCTTTTTGTTTCATAGCAGCAAGAATGCTAAGTCATGATTAATTTACACTCTTCCTTAGAGGTTAAATATATTTTGCTGTCTAAAATGTGAGGTTGGATAGCTGCTGAATACCAAAATTTCACTGAGAGTTTCCATATTGGAAACTGAGATGTTTTATTGTAAAAATCAATCGTTTATCACACACATTACTAGAGGTTAATACAGTATACAGATAGGGAATCTGATTATGTTACAAACTTTCTCGAGTCGTGGAACTGTATGAACAGATTTCCTATAAGAAAATAAAACTTCAGTTTCGTTTGGTAGATATCGTCAAGATTTCTAGTCAGGTTGCCTATTACTTATTGGCAAGGAGCAGATTTACATTCTGAAGTAATAATTGTAATATCCAAATCATTAGAGGAATACCCTACCATACTTGCCAGCGCACTCTTTTCATAATGTTCAGAATCTACTCATGATCGATTTTCAGCAAAGTGGATATGAAGAGGTCAATTAACACTCACATTAAGGCTAATAAACTACCAAATAGAACATTTCCGGACTGCAAAAACAGCACAGAGGATGAGTAGCGGAACATTTTCCTTTAATATCAACAGCGAGGATTTTATAAAGTGTTATCTAATTACTTGAATTTCTTTCAATGACCCCTTAACATCATTTTCAGCTCTCTCTATAGGGCAGCAACACTTGAGTCTAAAAAATGAATTACCTTCTTAAAAACATGATAGTAGTTGAAATAGAGCCAAGTTTTCCATCGTCGGTGCAAGAGGATTTAACTAAAACTTTCTTTACGGAGGGCACCCTTTTATTTTGTTGAGTCGTGAGTTAAGCGTGACAATGAAAAAATACAAGTGTGAATTAAGATTTACAGACATGTGGTGCTATACATTAATAACACAAGTGTGAAGTTGTAAACAACATTTAATCTTAATCACACAAAACATTTAATCGCATTTTTAACAATCAGATTTAATAAAAGCATAATTTAACAATATTAATTAATAAAGATATTTATAGCTGTTCTAAAAACTTCAGTCAATTTAATTTTTAATGAACAGTTGAATTTGTACAGGTTATTGACTGTTACCTGTACTATATTTTTTATTTTTATTTTTGTTAGAAGGGAAATATTTTATATACTTCTACTATTACCCAAGATAATAATATCATATAGCAATATGGAATTAAAACATAATTAGAAGATATTTTTGGTATAACCGATTAATAGGACCGCTCTTGAGAGACTATCAAATTTACTGTTGATTTCATGTCGATCTTTCATCTAATGTAATTTATAATATTATATAAATGACTATAATAGATCTTAATATATATTAAGTTTTAGTTAAGTTTAAAAACTGTATCTACCTTAGCAACGGAATAAAATAGTTTTTGGTTGGTATGCTTATAAATCAGAATAAGAAAAAGAAATACCTTTTAATATGCTACCTGTATCCGTTTCAAAAAAGGGAAACTGATAGAATTCCTACTACAGGTAGTAAAATCTTCAAAAAACTGGAATGTCTGCTCTTCTAATTAGTGCACATGTTGAAATCTATTTCTATCTGTCATACACCATCTTGCTGGTTTGCGTTCATATGATGTTTTGGTAAGAGAGAATAATAATAATAATAATAATAATAATAATAATAAATTGGCAGAAAAAATGTAAAGTTTATAAATATGCTATATAGACACTAAAATACTTACATGTTTGTGAAACATTAAAATGAAGAAAAGATATCCTTATATGCAGCATAAAGCCATTTTAAAAAATAATAACTGATAGATCATACCGATTAGTTACACCCAACGGGCAAATAAACTTCATGACATTTTCCCCATTCCTCTTTTTCTTCATCGTGTTTCATTCATAAAACGAAAACAAAATTGAGCACGCACCGACAGATTGTGGCCTATACTACCGATATTTTCCGCTTCTTTATCTTTCAGAAATTCCTTTATTTCGTGACCGACCACATTGCACGCAGTGCTCCCGCATAAATGCTTGTGTATTGTGTATTTATGAGCATCTAATCTATGCATTCATAAGTGCATTAAACGGCATGAACGCTTGTTTGGACTTGCATGAACTCTAATCAAGGATGTAAATCGATAAGCAGTTTGCATGAAGTGGCACTTTGTTCCTAACCCTGTGACATATTTCTGAGCGGCAGGGATGCAGATGGAGTTTGTCACAACAGCCATATGACGAAAGGGTGAAAAGCGTGCTGTAGCAGTATAGGCGAAACTTTTTTATAGTTAGCATGCTCCCACCGATAACTTTAGTAAGAAGTAGCTTTAGTTCGTTTATAATTTTCATCGGTCTCTCTTCATCTGCGGGTTAATCTTCGAACTATTGTAAAACTAAGTTTGGTAAATGAATTTGCTGCAGCGGAAAAAACATTTCTCTGTTTAGAACATCTGAAATAGTATTTTTATGTTCACTCGAAGTTCTTATTTAGCACTTTCAAAGAGAAACAAGTAACAGAGCACAATTTCACCTCAATACCTAACTGAATGTTTCACTTTTGTCATATGTTCTCAATAAATATTCATTTTGCAATACAAAGGTTTGTGAATAATGCGAATATTTCATTACGTCTACAATACTTCGTTGCATCACATTCACCTCAGTTGTCTTCCGGAGCATCGCCAAGGCATTCTTTACGTGTAAGTCACAAGCTTCCTATAAAATTTACAGTTTGTGACTTTGTTTAAAACATACAAAACCTGATGAATAAAAAATTAGTGTATTTAAGAAGTGTTTTAAATTGAGAAAGGATGAGAAATGGTGGTAAGATGGGCGGGAAATAGAGGTGGTTAAGAAATTTGGGATGAGGTTAAATGCAATTGGTAGCTGGAATGATCAGAAAAAATTATTATTAGCTAAAGGAAAATGCCTATAGGAGTGGTAAGGGAATGCTTAAGGAAAATACCAGAAATAAATGGATGGAACGATTTTTACACCACAACACCGTGGTGGAAGCGAAAATGATGTTGAAATAGAAATATGGGGATAGCTGGAGGGTTCTAGATTTAATAGTTAGATCAACTTTAGAAATCAGTACTGGCGTGTCACCTAATAATGTAGTGATGATAGAACTGTCAACTAATAAAGGGAGAATAATTGAAAGAATTATTAAATATCTATATAGAATAAATATGTTAGGTGGTGGAATATCTTGGTGCACAGGAGAAATTTACATGAAAAAAGTCATGGGTGCTTAAAACCAAGGATATTGTTGGAAAAAAACTGGTATGGAAGGTTGTTGGGTAAATAAACAATACAGATATAGGGGATTTTGGAAAGTAGTAAGGGAGAGAATTGAAGATATTGAGAAACAAAACATCTTTACGGGCTTTAGGAAGAAGAGTTTATTGAGAGATAAACAGAGTTTGGGGGTGGGAGAAGTTCCTAGAAATTTATGAAAATTTAGGGAAGGAAAGTTTCGCTGATCAGGGAAATTTGAGAAAAATCTTGGAGTGAATGTTTCATGTGTGGTGAACCTGATAATGAATACCATAGCATTTTATATTGATACGAACCAAATAGTGGAGACTATAGATATGGAAAGAGAATTGGAAAACATTTGAGGCAGAACTTTTAATAAGAAAGATATTAGGAATCAAAGCACAAAAAATATAAAAATGATGGGAGAATACTTGGGCAAAGTTAGGGATGAACGGTGGAAGAAGATTAGCACTACAGGAGAAGAAAATTTAGATAAAGTGGGTTATTTAAATAAGAATGGAAGAATTGGTTATGGTTCGGTTTGCAATACATCAAAAAGCTGGAGTTATGAAATATTGCAATTGGAAAAAGTAGAGGAGATAACTTTTGATGATAAGATGGAGGGTGCATTAGCTATTTAGTAATATAAGTGGTGCTAAATAAGTAAATGAACATAGTTTGTTGGCAATATAATAAGAACTTAGTGATACCATTTCCTTAACTCTGAAATAATGAAAATATTCCAATTGTAATGTTTGTTGTGTTTGTTTGAAATAATTTCATACAACAACAAATAATTTGAAATCCACTGTTTAATTAAGTAAATAACATTTGGAGTTCCATTTTTCTTTCTTTCTAACTCCACCCTTTCTTTCTCTTTCTCTCTCTCTCTCTCTCTCTCTCTCTCTCTCTCTCTCTCTCTCTCTCTCTCTCTGCAAAATGGACACTTTTAAAAGTTACAACAAAAATTTTAAATCCATCTTTTTATTCGAAAGTATATAAACAGCTTGCATGGGCATTTATTCAGTTATTATTATTATTATTATTATTATTATTATTATTATTATTATTATTATTATTTTGCAATGAATTTGGCACTTATCGGCCTAATGACTTTAACAATGCTCTAACAATATTTTATCAATAATTTGAATAATTCTAACATCCAATTGCTTTATTTTAGCTTAAAAATATTTTTAAATTGCAGACGTAATGTTTACAATAATGAAGTGCTTGAACTGCACCGATAATGAAAATACCTTCATAAATATGAACTGGTGAAATTAATAACAAAGTATAACTTAAATTCTTAAGACTGAAATAATTTGATACATTTAGCTTAAGAAATGAACTGCTTAAAATCTGTAACAAACTGCTAGGTTTCGGCATGTCAGCGGCCACCAGGTTCTCGCTTTACGTTTTGTACGCGGACAACTTCGTCAACACAACACACTCTTCGTATTGACGTTTGGCATTGAATGACAGCAAATTTTGTGCTATCAAGTCGGCGGCTTAAAATCTGAGTCTTAAAGAGGCAGACGGCACACGGATACCAAAGTAATACGGTTTGGGAGAGGCCTTACAGACAGCTCAAGTACAATGGCGCAATCCCAGTACAGTTGCCATCTGTGAAGCACTTTTTAAAAGTCTGTAATCAATTCAGTACAACTATCAAAGTGTGTATTTGTGTACACAAACAAACATAAAGTGTTTTGTTTTATGTAGAACGGCTAACTTACGTAATCATTTTAACTTCTGAGAAACCACGGGCGGTGGTCACTTGTGATAGATGGGTTGATTTGTTTTTTAAAGAAAGGAAGCGTTCCAGGCCTAAGTTTAGGGTCCCTCCCTTGCATTTGCCATTTATAAGGCGTGAGGAAAATCTCACTCAAGGAGGAGGGTCCTGCTGGGATCGACCCCGCTCACCTCGGTCACCCGTGGCGGTTTACGAACAATGTCATGAAGCCGTATCTTAAGAGACAGTAGTGCTAGTCACAGTCATCATGGGTTGTGATTATTGTGCATACCAAGCAATGTAATTGTTGTCGATAACAATCAAGATCTACTACGTCAACAGTTTGCACCTTAAGTTCTTGGTGCAAGGTTCGAGTATTTCCTTTTGGCCTTTCTGTGTGCAGTGAAAGTGATGGGAAAAACCTAACATGCAATCATTAAGGTAAAATGTTTTTAGCACTTGTATCACCAGCACAGATTCCAGGTACAAGAAATACCTGCCAATTTTTCCATGGCGCTTTCTCTTTGTCCTACATGCTTCCAAAAATGCAATAACTCGAGCTAGTACCACAGTATCTCGGAACTGTGGAGGCCAAGCGACTTTGTCTACCGGCTTATCATAAAGGATGACAATTCATGATAACTCAAGAATAAAAGCTCCGTCTCATATCATCTGAGTATAGTCAACACCACTTTAGCAGTGGGACGCAGATAACACCCAACTGGGGTGTCAATAGTTTACTTATAGCGTCTATTGTATATAATGTATTGTTATTTGTGATATGCATTTTGACAGTTAAACAGCAAGAACTTCTTCGTAGTCTTCAAATCTACTTTTTTTTTTTAATTAGTATGTTATCGCTCTCTGGTTGAACATGCCACTTTATTCATAAAATCTACACATGCCAGTGTTCTTTGAAAGAATTATTATAATTTCCTTTTTTTGAAACCTAGTGACATTTTATTTGATGGAGTGGTTGCACTTTATCGAGGGCATATAATATCATATTTGGGTCTTGCTTCACAAAGCAAAGACCAGAGAGTAGATAGCTGAGTGAGCAGTAAGGCTCGATACTCACAGAACAGATGTGCACACATTGTTATAAATGAAGAACAACGGAGATAAACTTTAGCATTAACGGAGGAACCTACAGTGTTAAATTAGTCAAATGTGCTTTGCTGCAACATAATATTTGTAAAGGTTTACTTTTTTCAAAACATGTGCTGAAAATGTCAACTATTTCCTATGAGATGGGTGTTAATGCATCTAAAGAAACCGTTATTCACTCGTTGCAACTCTGCTTACAAAATATTGGTTATTTCCTGTCGCAAATTGTTTAGCAGTTCACCCATTGTTCACCAATTTTATATATTCCTAGATTGATTTACTCTATCCCACAGATAAAACTCGGGGTAGAATTGAAAAGAGATTCTTCGACAAGTGTTCCCCGTACCAACGGATATAGTCAAAGGTTTCTGCTATAAAATGTATGACGTATAACAAGCAAAAGGTTTCGTCTAGAACAGAAAATTTCGGTCAAAATGTTGTATCGAAACTTAGGAAAAATGAAATCTGTAACACTTGGTTTGAATGATACAGGCCAAAGCAAACATGTACATTTGCATTCTGTATAAAATGCATGCAACAGCGTCAAGTAGCGCAAAAGACACAAGGGAGAAAAACCTTTGAACAATCTTCTGAATCAATTTTTTCCTGAATTGCATTTTGAATTCAGGAACTTTTACCTTTTTTCCCCTCAAAGGAGTAGATTGTATAAGGTTCACGTTGTTTACCATGACACGTATGTACAATAGTAAGGGATTAAAGTTTTCAATGCTAGGGCCCTCAGCGAAGGAAAAGTTTCTTTCCTTAACTACAAGAAATAAATAAATAAATAAATATATATATATATTAGTATACAATTAAGTTGGAATTAGTATACAAAATGTTTTAACATAAAAAAGAAATCAGTCCGACTTGCTTTCATTCACAGCACTAAATTAGTCGAGGCACGGACGCACTGGAGTGTAGCTGATTTTTAGGCGCCTTGTGTTGCTCTCCCATACATATGTTATTATGCATGACTTTTAAGGGCAGCCGCTGTCTTTTCTTCCCGGTTGTCCAAACCAAGAACTGCAATGTTTCATATATATTCTATTGGATAGAATTTTGGGGAAACGGAAGACCATTCAATGGGATGGATTTCAGGTAGGCTAGCAAGCCATACCTTCGTTACTTTTGAAGTTTGCACAGCGCTATTATCGTATATATATATAATTAATAGTATTTCCTCAGTTGGATAAAGAGCTCAAACGGAGGATAACATAATGCCTTCCAATACTTGATGTATTCTTCTGAATTCATGTTGCTCGATACCTCAACATAACTGCAGACATCCAACCCCAGACGTGATATTTAAACTGCTGCTTCTTGTCCTTGCAACAACCGGTACGGGAGGGTATCTGGTGTTGTCAGTAAGCAAAGTGACAGTCTCCCTTCTTAGTGTGCGGAGAATATCTTCTCATGTCAAGATTACAGGCAGATTTTGGGACAGAGCCTCAAGGTATTCAGTTTGTTAGCAGAGCGCCTGCCTGTTCCTTAAGGTCTGCGCGCTAGGATATTGAGACAGAGCCTCAAGGTATTCAGTTTGTTAGCAGAGCGCCAGCCTGTTCCTTAAGATCTGCCTGCTAGGATATTGAGACAGAGTCTCAAGGTATTCAGTTTGTTAGCAGAGCGTCTGCCTGTTCCTTAAGGTCTGCGCGCTAGGATATTGAGGGCTTCCCCCTAGCTGCGATAGTTATTGATCTTCCCCTCCTCTCATCTTCCAGCACCAGATTTGCACTTATTTTTTAAGCTATCTTCTCATTCTTTCCGTTAAAAGCGAAACACTTCTCGCTTCGTCCTACTCTCGAATATGTAACGCCCACATTTCCTCGTGCCGATTGTGCGTGCGCTTGCTGCCTCTGAAGGGAACGGCACGTAAATTTCTTACAGCCTACCAGCCTGTAGTGTCAACAGAGAAAAAGAAATGAGCAGATCTCTAAGCTGACGTCCCGATTTTGCAGGGACAGTCCCGGCTTTAAAATGAATGTCCCATTGTTCCGATAAAAAACTTTGGGGCACAAATTTACTGTACTGGCATATAAACACATTTACATCATTACATGTGCATATCTTTGATTTCCCAAGAGCACATTATTGAGTCGCTTAATTCGACCAACACTTGACGGGCAAATCCAGCACTATACTTAAAAATTCACGAGACATCACGAGAAACTAATATTTCAGGTAAAGAAAGATTTCCTTAAACTTCATACCGAGCAATGGCTTGAAATATAACTAAAGTGTGCTGCAGCTTTTAGAAATAAAACGAAAAGAAATAGAGCGGATCAAATTTCATTTTCCAGCTTCTTGTATCGTCAGAATGATACTTAACTTTAAAGGGAAAGATAACCAAACCATTGTACATTTTAGTGCAAATTTGTCAACACCCTATCGCTGTTAGCACAATACTAAATTTTATTTTGTATGTACATCCTTTATTTAAGTTAATAAATTAAATTTGTTAAATAACAGAAATTTAGAAACGCACGGAGCCAAAAGAAAAAAAAATCGGAAAAAACTTCACTTTATCACAGTTTTGTTGTTAGTTATTTTAATTTCTCAGATTACGGATGTGACAGTAATTCTGTTCACTGGCCTCGGCAATATTGGCGTTGTGATTCGATTAATCAACAACTTCCCAGTAGCTCCAATTATGAATACTGTCCTACCCTTTTATAGTCCTCAGTAATAATTTTATTCATGATCAGTGCAGGTGTACATTGCCCAGAAACAAAAGAACTATTATTTATTTTAAATATCTGTCTCATAGATTTCATCAAACATTTCATGTAAAAATATGGATTTACAAAATATATTACTTATTCTTTCTTCTGCATGTTCGCCAACATACTTAAATCACGATACGAAGGTTCAAAAGAATGAAAACTGTTGAGTAAATCCTAAACAAATTATTTCTCTGACAAATGTGAGAATGGAGGAAAAATATTAGAATTAAAGCATTAATAGTGATATTATCATATGTTAAAACATTGGTGCTGATATTATCGCATGTTAAAACATTAGCACTGATATTATCATATGTTAAAACATTAGTACTGATATTATCATAAGTTAAAACATAATACTGATATTATCATATGTTAAAACATTAGTACTGATAATATGTTAAAACATTAGTGCTGATATTATCATATGTTAAAACATTAGTACTGATATTATCATATGTTAAAACATAATACTGATATTATCATATGTTAAAACATAATACTGATATTATCATATGTTAAAACATTAGTGCTGATATTATCATATGTTAAAACATTAGTGCTGATATTATCATAATTCACTTTTATAAAGTTCATTTACACTGTACAGCATAGAAGAAAAGTTTACGTTTATCTCATTAACAACCTGTCGGTAAAAAGAGCATCCTCGTGAAGGGAAGAGAAAGTGTGCCTGCAGAAGGAAAATATCACTCAGTACCCGGAACTGGTGTTTCTTGACGTCACAGCAATGAAACTACAAGCGAATGACCTTGTGCTAGACCACGTGCCTCAACAGTCATCTCCGGTTGCCGAAAACTTCCTCTCCATCACTCTTGCAGTCTCTTAAATGTTTGGTACATCACCCTAATGGCTTCTGCTATTTATCTGACATTTGCAAAACTTCTGCGGTAATTAGGAAGAATCAGAGTAGTTCATCCTACACAGGGAGTAAACATCTCATAAATAATCATTCCTTACACCATCTTAGTTGTCAGAATAATATATAGCGACATACCTACCTATCTGCCTGCCTACTTACACACCTAACTACGTACAGTGAATTTCCCTTTGAAGCAAGTAAATAAATTTATAAAATAGGAATATTCCAATTTTAACGAAAACACTATTTCATTCGCTCTCAGCCGTAATTTTTCCCTGTAACGTTCAAACTAATGGATGTAATTCAGCGACGTTTGAGGTGGAATTAATTAGATGCCATCCCCACATCAATTATAATCATCATATTAATTACTTTCATGTAAATTTTCTATTTTAATCACGATTGTAGTGTCATTTTTATTTCCTGTACATGTGTAAGTATTGTGTGAAAGATGTCATTTTCTTACAAGAGTGGAAATTGGCCATAAAAACTGGACCTGGCAATGAGGACAGACCTGTTGTAAACACTGTTTGTATAGATCGCAAACATCTTCGCTTAGTTGAGCGTGATGTAAGAACTTCAATATTCGGCTTTCGTTCTCAGTAAAACACTCCAGTATCAACAATCAGCTTTGCGTAGCAGTTAGAGCTTCGTGATCCCAGCGGACATTTGTCGAGGAGCACAACAAAGAGCATGAACCGAACAAATAAACGTTAAGAATCATCTCTGGTTAATTTGCGTGCAGCAGAATCGAACCATGACAATACTCTCAATATATGCACAAAACTTTAACAAACAATATCTTTTTGACTAAAAGGGCAGTGGTTTCAAAATTGTTCTAATTATATGTTGTTTTTTCTTCTGAAAGCACACCAACAAACACAAAATTTAAATTTAAACCCATCTGGTCTCGGACGACATAAATTTCGTGCAATAAAGGTTAAGTATACTTGATAAGCAAAATCATTTTATATTATAAAAGAATGTTATAATTAATCGGCAAAAAGACAACAAGGTGTATGCAATTTTTATGACGAAATTTAGTTTTATGATATTTAATATTTTTTGTTTAATTCTTAATTCTTTACATTTTTATTATAAATACACACAATAAGAATAGTCTGTTTGAATTTATGTATTTATAATAAACCAAAAAAATAACGATAATTACATTTTGAAATATAACTTAAAGAAGCATAGTATTTGCATTTTGTAAATGAGGCAAAAATATTTCCAGTACTGCATATCTTAACTAAAAGAAGAGTCTACGGTTTAATTTCTTAAACAGACTGAACAATAAAGGATTACACATTTCATGGACGACAGAATTTACTGTCGTTCAATAAATTCCAATAAACAGTCACAGGCTGATATATAGAGTGAAGGCCTACATATGACAGCAGGCAATGATAAGAGAAATAATAAAATGCATCACTAGAGTTCTTTATCAGTTAAAGAGCCCAAGTGTTCAAAGTCGCGAAATCTCATCAGCTATTCCAGCATTACCTCTGCCTTGTCTGCTTCAGCGTACATACCAAACAATTGTATCATGACCATTCTTTGTTTCTACAATTACGTCTAACTCGTGCAGCTGCACTGTGCACTAAATATTTACTTGTTTAATGTATTTCATTTCAAATTCCTCGATCCAAAGAACTCTCCAAGATATTTACAACACTACATTACAACAGCAGTTAAATTGATTTCCTTGCATATTGATTCCACTTGAAGAACGATACGTTATACGAATCTCAGGCAAAACTCTAACATTACGTATATACATTTCCTTAGATTTTTATTTTCTGTTATAATAACAAGCTATTTCTTGTACTTACGTACATAAAACTAAAGGAAAACATCTTTCAAAAGTAACAAAAAATGAAGTAAATAAAACAATTGAACTCTTCAATAAGTATTTATTTTTTACAGACGAACCAGTTCCGGTAATCATAAGCTGCCTGCAATTTATCTTCCTGAAAAGGCGAATGCCAGGCATCAAGGAGCAAACTTCGGACACATTCCGTTGTTATTTCGCTTCCATCGATATAGCTGAGTTTAGCGTTCGCCACAAGGAAAAGGGGGTCAAAGATTATCAGAAATATTTCATATGCAATATTATTTTAAAATATTATTATTGGTATCAGAAAAAAACGCATGACTATATTTTATAGGCACAAATATGTAACTTACATCTTCAATAATTAATATCCACTCTTCTCACAAATAAAAATAATTTCAACCTTTATTTATTTCACCATACCTCAAAAATTAGCATTTCTGTGCTTGGTTCTATTATCATGCATTGTAATTATTTTTTAGTCTTGAATACATTACTTTTCTTGACATTTTAATCCAATTCAAACGCGAACATTATATAAAGCAAAATTCCGGCTTTATTCGCTTGCGGGTAACGTTTTCATGTTAGGGAGATGCTCTGTGAAGTTTTGTTCATTTCCGTCTGCTTTTGCTAGGTGCGTAATGAGTTTTATACGCAGGAAGTCGTCTTTGTTTTGAATGGTGACGTCACATTTTTGTATACCAGCCAACACTTTCATGCATCACATTTCTAGATAGCTAAACTTTCAGATTCTTAGTCTCTGATCACTTACAGCTCCAAGATATAAGGAAGTTTCTGCGTAAAGAGGGCTTTCCCACCAGCCCTGCGCTTGAATCCTTTTGAGATGTCGCAATTAATCCTTCTGAATAACGTAAATTCTATTCTGATGTTTTGTTTATTTGTCTTTACAGGTTTTACTTCAGGTACAGCACTAATTTTATATGGATTAATATAAAGCAGCTGAGTGGCTTCATACGCACTGTTGATTGATATGATACACCAACTTGCTGTTAAAGAATTTTAGGGAGGTTTCTAATCGATATCCTATTTTATCAAGTAACTCCTCTGCTAAAACCACTTTTATGGTCTCAACGCCTTAAGTTTCAAGTTATTTACTATGCTGAAAATAGCATTTTACGATGGAGGTGTTACTTCTAGAGATTTTACCTGAAATTCCCCCCTGCAGTATTTGTGCGATTTTCTTGCACTAAACTATCATAAAATAAGTCTTTGTTCTAGCGCACATCTCACTCACTGCACTCAAATACACAATTGGCAGTCTAACACACACTTAATACAGAAATGCACTTAACCAAATTTCCCGATAAACACGACTGAGCAAGTTCAATTGTGTGCTTCAGCGAAACTTTAATTACAGTCTAACTGGGAATCATGCATCCACTGAATATCAACCGGTTTCCATTATTATGTACAAATTCCAATTGCGTAGCAGAATGAGGACACTGTATATGTTAATGGACGTTATTTTCAAAGCTAACATTGAAAAGTACGGTTGATATTTTATTATTTTGTATTTAGTGAATTGCTAAAAATTATATTATTTCCTGTGGCAACAATTTTTCCATGTAAGAAAAAATAAATTCTATATCAGCAAGTACAGTTTCTGCGTCTGAAAACTTTTATTTTCAATGTAAATGGCATCTCCCCTCTTAAGAGTGGCGCCTGCTTAGCAATGCCAACAAAGGAAAATATTTTACCCAAAATGGAGCGAAGCGGTACAGTTTCTCAAATGACGATTTACTTCATCTGAGTAACAAGTAAATGAAAACAGCAATGACTGGTTTATTCGAAATATTCCAGAGTAGATGAAGATATTTTGATACGTTTAACCGACACGCGGTTCACCAGCCTTCATACAGTGTATGATTCAGGAATAGCAAATACTCTCATTTTCTTTTAATTGTGTCCAAAACCAGCCAGAGAGATTGAAGAGCCAAATACACACCACTGCTTTATATATCTGCCAGGAATGCACTTTTCTTTCTTTCTTTCTTTCTTTCTATCTTTCTTTCTTTCTTTCTTTCTTTTTTTTTTTTTTTGTTCTAACTAAATAATCCCCAAATGTAATATTGATTTTTAAGATTGTGTCTCGATATTTTATATCTCTATTTGTTTTTATCATCTTTGTAATGAAAAATATTTAAATTCCTTAAGTTATTATCACTCTTTGTTATTTTATAGTTTAAAGTTTGGTGTTAGCACTGTTTACTCCAATGTATATTTTAATTCTACTTTTCACAGTTAATAGAATTACTTTACAAGCTGATATAAGCAAATTATGAGGCTTTGGCTGGCAAAGTGAGCTTCGGTACAGCAATGAGTAATTTCCGCAGAACTTGCACTCAGCAAGCAGAAAGAACACATCTTATAAATCGATATTGAACGAAGGTATTCTGAACGTCAAGCCTTGGCCCGAATTTATTGCTAAAAACTCTTTAAAATCTCTATAAATTACATCTTGATCGTTTACGCCTTACTTAACACGAAAAAATTATTGCGTTTTTCTAAATATTTGTCTACTGATTATATTTTCATATTCCTATCGGTTCCATTATAAAACTGACAAGGAGGAAATAGTAAAGCAGCTTTGCCTGTGTAAGCTCTTCATTTCTAAAGTTATTTCTTTTTTGCCTAAAGTTTTCTATAACGCGTATAAAAAAGTACGTTCATTTGAATAAAATAAAAAGTCACCTAATTTGACGATTGTTTGTAGTTTAAATACCACATTTCGGTCAATACCTTGCAAAGCCTGCTACCTGTTGTTCATCCCACTGCTGATATTCTCTAATATCTTGCGTTTTTTCTTAGGAAAAAATTACTTTTTCCTACAAGTATTAGATATAAACGATTTATTAGTCTAAGACCAATATAGATATAACACGTTTTAATCCGTGTTATATCGCAAAAAATTGGAATATAGAAAATGTCACAGTTGTAAAAATGTGCGTTTTTTTTTTCTTCCTCTAACAAGTACTGAGCGAATGACGTTACAATACAAAGAAAATGAGGTGGCTGTGTTCTATTGTAAAAATTAGCTGTTGTAATGAAGGAATTTCCGTTGTTCAACTATCTACATAGCTGTAAAATGTTCTTAATTTAATAAAATGTAGCACATTTTTGGATCATTCATTTAACTGCTGTTATAACGAAACATAATTTAAAAGCTATAAAAATTCCAGAATCCTTTATACTAATCCTTGTTTCAACTAATCAACAAAGGTCGTTGAGGTCTCTAGGACGTGTTTTCATGGATGCGATTCGAATCCGGGCAGGGCCGTCCTTTCAGATTTAAAGTTTTGCCACACTTTACCCCGTCTTCAGCAATGGAGGTGATCTAAATTAAGTCCCGGATCACAAAAATTTGTTCTTAATTTATCATTTCATCACTGTTCATCACCTATAACGACACAATAGTAAAACGAGCGCTTGAATACCCTTTAAATAATAATGCGCAATGGTTGAAGAAACAGATGAATTTATGATAAAAACCTCCTTTAATTGTTTAGCTACAGCAGAACAACGCGTATATCCATTTTACTCCTGCCGGTTATTTTACAGTATGGCAGCATAATTTGGTAAGGAAGTTAGAGATATAAAATTACTCGACCTGCTTTTAATTTCAATGTTCATCACACCATGTATAAAACTTGATTTTCCATTTCTGTGTCACTTGTGATCTCTTTTCCTTTTCCAGTATAAAATTTTCATTTCGCAGTCTCCATTTTCCTGTTCTGTCGTGCGTTAACTATCTAATTTTCACATACAGTACAATCAGAACTGAAATAACTCATTCAGTATCTTCATATACATTTATTTCAATGTGCATTATTCTTTTTGAACAATTGGCGCTCTTACTTTCGTCATTTGTTATTTGGCTCCCCATTCTTAGTTTTTTCTTTAAATCCGTAAATTTAGTTTTTTCTATTATTTCTTAATGTTTTAATATAATCATCAACTGCTGGTAAGGTTTATTTTTAATATAGGTATAGTTTCCTATTGGCATTCCTTCCAAAAGAGCAGAAGGGCTAGTCCTATACTTCTGCAGTTATGTTCACTTTATGTGCTTAACTTAGAGATCCCTCCAAAGAATTGCGTGTTCAGAATAAACAATTCAGTTTATCTAATAAATAGTGAATGACCATAACATGATTTTGTCTTACGATGACTTCCAAGGCATAATATGGTTCTATTCTTTAAAATAAAAAGAAAATTTAAGAAATGAGTCAAGTTGATCTCAGAAAATATCTTCGTTACTTATACCAATGGATTTGGCCGATTCCTTAAAACTCTGAAAGCAGACAGAAGAAAAAGAGTGGCCGTTGCCACTCTACTAACTGCCAATAGAAAACATAAACATATTTTATTATTTATCATTAGAAAACATTTCGATGATTTTAACAGTACGATATTGTTTACAAACAATATTTCTTATATGTAAAAGAAATATATAATATTATGAATCCGGTTTACATAAAATCATCCATTTACAACAACGGTTATTCCCCATTACGTTTACTGCAGTGTAATAAGACTAATAAGAACAATAACATTTTTCATTTTTGCAACATGCATAAATATTATTTTAAACAAATTTACTGCAGTGCAAAATTAATGGATCGTTTAACCATGCATGCATCTGTATACAGAATTGACTTTTGGCTTTTCAAAGCTATATAAATTTAAAATGGATAGCTATTTGTTTACAATTCTCTCTACAAGTAGAATAAACAATTTTCTCATAGCCACAAAATTTTGTTCGAAATGTTTAATGCGCACTACAATTTTATCATTAACTTCATTTGCACGGCTCGTAATAGCAGCAGCATGCTTGAACCTCGATCACCGCCATTTTTTGTACGATCGATACGAGAATTGGAGTAGATCTTGATAATACCCAGTGTAACTTCGATTACAATAAGTGAACTTTAGTGAATAAAGTTTCCTTTAAACCCCATAAAACTTTAATTTGCCATTGATCACAATATTTTTATAGAGAATGCTTGACAGACAACACAATACACTTCTGCAGACATTACATAAAACAATCCCAATAAATTTTGAAGTAGAAATTGATAATCGTGCTGTTCATTGGAGAGTTAGTTCAGTAAATTGGCAGTTGTTAATTGAATTGTGGAACCGAAGTACGCCGAGCGATACTGAGGTGGAACCAAATTACAGAGCTGGCTGGTATGGACTGTTTACTATACATTTCGGTTCTTTTCTCTTAACGTACAACTTTCAAATTAATGAAAGTAATTCTGTGACACTTTATCAAGTGGGAGTTGTCGCAGATGTCCATGAAGACCGTCTGCTGTCACGCATCTACATTACGGGATAGTCAAAACAGACATCATCGCTTTATGTTACCCACAAAACAGTACACCGTTGAACAGAGCTTATTTATGCTCCGCACGTACAGAACAACAACAGCAGTATTGTGCAGTTGAAGTGCAGAATCCACGAGCTTTATTCGTCATTCAGTATTTGGCGAGGACATTGAAAACATGGAAATTATGCTGGATTTCCGAAATTCCTAGAACCAGTGATACAGGGAATGAAAAACCATCTTCCATAAGTACATGTCAACAAACAGGCAAAGCTTCATGCACAATGTGTTACTGCTATGCAACAATGGAAACGCCTCGGGGTACGAAATATATCCAGTTGTTAGTCAACGCCTGTCAGGGAATACTGGACTACATGGTTTTCTGACCAGGCGTCCCTCAATTTCCAGAATATCCGGGCTTTGGCTATGAAAATGCTCACTCCTTGCTGGAGGTATCTCTTCATCAAAAAACCGGGGTGTATGGTACTCCGTCGTAACAGCTCCGTCCTGGTAGCCGAGGTCGTTAAGGCGCGGACTCGTGAGCGAGAGGTCTGGGGTTCGAATTCCTCCAAGACCGTCCTCCATGACTGATATTTTTTCCAGGTTTTCCTCAGTCCACATAAATGGCAAATACCGGGGAGGTACTCTAAACTTAGGCCTGGAATGTTTCCTTCTTTAAAAAAAATTCTTTCCCAGTTTATGGTATCATCAGCGTCCAGCAACTCGGTGTTCAGTTGCTCTCTATCTCACCTTATCTTAATCTCCATCCGACATAATTAAAAGTGAACTATTAATTAAGGTACTTCTATCTTCTTTGAATTGAAGTGCAATAATGAGTTTCTTTAAAATATCTGCATGTAACGGCTTTTCAAGATTTCAAAGAAAAACCGTGACTTTATTAACCGATTGTTGTGTCATTCGAGTGCAACGGCAACAAATGGTGTGATTGAAACAGAAGACATCTGTCATAAGATAAAATAAAAGGATGCTGATAAACCTCTAATAACTTCCAATGTCGAGAAGCTAAGGTTGGTTTGTTTCGGCAGCACCATTCAAAAGATTACATAGCTTTTGTTTTATTGTTTATATTTTTAAGGTTTTCCACATATACCTTATTTATTCGAATTAAATTTTAACTGTAGTTTTTAAAACGGTAAAGAAGTATCAATGTACCTGATGTTCTTACAATCATTTTATTCAATTTAATTGCTGTAATTTACTTTTTATTTTACAATCCAATCCAAGGGACGCGCGGCGTACCTCCCCTTACTTTGCCACTACTCCTACACAACCTCTGGCAGCCGACTTGGACAGAAATTACAAACCAGATAACTGTGATGTCAAACCTCTTCTGTGGAATATCTCATTCCGAAGGCGTGGCTAAGTTGTAATGTACCGGTTGATCTAAAACATTGTTCTATTTGTACCTAATTAATATCCGTTCTTTTCCTGTTTGTGCAAACTGCAAGGTATCGCTTAACTTTATCCCTTATAAATTCTACATTCTATTAATATAAAACCAACGTAACCATGTCTTTATTCCAACAAATACTTCCGCAGCGCTCAATGACCAGCTACGAGGCGCAACCGGTTTCGCGGCATGAGGCCGGCCGGTGAGGTTGGCCACTGTGTCGGCGGTGCAGCTGTTAGGAAGTCCGTAGTAAATGTAGTCCAGTTTGTCGCGTAAGTTATTTCTAACATACACAACATAAACACTTACAAAGAAAAGTTAATTACTCACATATATTAAGCTTCCCTTCGTTGTTCAAGCATTTCTGACACCTGCTTAGGAATTTGCCCATTATATTCTGCAGTTCCCTCTGAGAAATGGCAGCATTTTCTTGACGAATGTTAGTTTTAAGTTCATCTAAGGTGTGTGGGTTTGTTTTGTATACTTTCTAGTTGATGCTCCCCAGGGATAAGGAACACTTCTCGTTTCACCAAAGTTATTTATTTACTAATCGAACTCCGATTATAAACCTGAATTATCAAGAATTTCCTCGAAATAATCTCCTTATAGCACGCGCTGATTCTGTACGCACGTATGAATCATACATGAATACTTGCATTGCCCATTTCATTTGATTCACTTTCACTCAATACACTGTGTTGCGTCGCTTAACAAACACGTGCTATTTGCACAAGATTTCAACTCACACTGAAGCTACGCGCAGCGGAGAGAAAATATACCCCTCGCCACCGCTGACATAGTGACATAGCGCTGTCGGCCGGTCCCGCTGTTGCGTCAAGCATTGCTCATCCAGAATACTCACAAAATTAATGCTAATATAAATGTAAAAATGTAGAGAAATGGAAATTCATTGAAAGTATACTATAATAGAAAGCGTTGGTTTTCAAAAGAACCTACATAGCATAAAATAAGAGTAAACCATTAAGTTCTTTCAATTTGCCACATTAAAACGATCAAATCCAAAATAAATCTTTAAAAATATTATACATAACTTACTGTTGACAGTACACAAAATTGGAAGGCAGTTGATCGACCTGAGTCCCAGGTAGGCAGCTTCATGGCGTGGAACCGAATTTGACATTAACCGTTAACAGGTTTCACCTGAGCTGCAACCATGCACTAGCTTCTCACTCACCTGAAACAAAAAAGAAACGCTTAGTTAACTCTAACCCTGAAAACACGACATCTAAAACGGTTTTACGATCTTTTGGTTCTCAATATTTAGGGTCTACTTCTGCTTCCAGCCCACTGCCCTTGTTTCCATTGTTGCAATGATTCGTCCATCGCAGTGGTACTATACACTATGTCCTTCCTTTTATCCGTTTCAAAACTTTTCTTGGTAGTCTTACCTCAACGTCCTTCACATACCAATGTTTTATGTGTGTGTGTGTGTGTGTGTGTGTGTGTGTGTTCGTGCTACAGTGTGCGTTTTTGAGCTCTTAAGGTTTATTTTACTTTTAATAAACCTTAAAAGCTCAAGCTTCATTTTTAATTGCATCGTTCTTCATATTAAAGCTAATCTTCATTTTTGCTAGCATTTGATGTTGATATTAAAAGTCAAATGCCTGCGTTTTCTCCATATATTTCTATGATTTTGTGTTTAGAAAAGTTACCATTAAATTTCGCTCGTAACTATTTTGTTCTAGAGCATCCATGAAAGAACACGTGTTTGTTTATGTTTAGGATAAGTGTTCTGGATCACGTGAGCATCTATTCCTTATTCGTACAACATAACGCGAGATTATTACTATTATTTCTAATCTAAGCCTAGAATAGAACGTTCCAATTATGTCCTACACACGGCTAGTGTAATAGAACTATTTCTATAGTTAGTGGTTAAACTAGAAGCCTGGTTAAAAGTACTCAGCACTGCAAATCGCCTCTTAAGGGGTAAACCTCTCATAGTACAGAAACAGGTCTTTTGGGTATGTACAAGTAGAATCAGATGAGAGAGGTTTATAGTTCCGTGCTTTGAGAAGGACACATAGCTCATTTGGTTAGAACGTCAGCACGGAAGGTTGAAGGTTAAGGTTCGAATCCCGGCCGTTACCCAAATTTTCAAATCTGATTCTTATAAATATTCTATACTGTTAGCAAAATCTGTACGTTATTTCTAGGAACTGAAAAAGACTATGCATTTGATCATGGAAATAGAAGAACAACACGTGACGAAATGCATCATATTTCACAGTTCCTAGAAACAACGGTAAACTTTGCTTAAAGTACAACATAATAATTAGAATCAGACTTGAAAAATGTGGGGTCACGGCCGGGATTCTAACCCCAGCCCATCTCATTCTTGATCTATCAATATCACATTTCCCACTTGGTAGATATTGTAGGATTTTCTTGCATGTATTTCTTCATTAAACTTTGTCTGCTGTCCTACCTTACAATCTCTAACTTTATCAGTTGTTATTAAATCCACCTGATATTTCGCAGGCATATATATATATATATATATATTTCTGAACCGCATGATAGAAAATAACCCCGATTGTTTTGTTTTAATTCAGTGTTCATATTATTTTACTCATTGTTCTCTTAATTTTTCAAGAAATTCTGGAAAAGTTTTAAATTTTATTTGTCACATTTTGATCATATATGACTGAGACATCACAGCGGAAATAATTAAATGTTAATTTGTTCAAAAATATATTATTTTCAATCATAATTTTATGTAATACGTTTCCTCGAAAAGTCAATATATATTTGCTATAGACATTTTCAAAGTACATTAATTTGCATAAACCGAATGTGATCTTTTGGAGTCTTCTATATTGGATATTATATTTTGGGTATCAGTATATTGGATGTTTTAATATATATTTTAATATATTTGTTATTGACTATTTGTCTGTTATTATTTTCATTATTTTTTAATTTATGTGTACGTGTGCACGCGCGTGTGTGGAATAAAATTGTGAAAGATTACAACCTGATTTTAGTTTCTACATATTTTTTTAAAAACAAAATAAGTTATAGGTAATCACCAATTTATGAAATGTTTGCATATTTACAACAAGAATTTACAACTTTCAAATGTTCATACAATATATATATATATATATATATATATATATATATATATATATATATATTGTATATATATACTAATATGTTTTCAAATTATTGTTTAGTCCGTTTTTACTGCTAAAATGATAATGTATTTACCATTAGGTGTTTAATTTTAAAATATGACTAATCGAATTTGCTTACGAAAACAGAATAGCAAATTAAAGATACATTAAACATGAAAAAATAAATTATAGAAACAGCGAACAAAGAAAACAATAATGGATGTTGTAAATGCAATTTAAGTAAAAGAACATTTATTTCATTATTTGCATTTTTAAAGAAAGGAAAAGATTTAATTTTTTATCAATTTAGGAACTATTCATATTGTAAATATATTTTTTTAAATTCCACAGAATACTTAATAATATTAATTACTATTTCATCTTGAACAATTTTATGTTTGGTTAAGCGAATATAAATGACATTATGGAATTCGTTAATTTTAAAAGTAAAGCAATGCGCCATCTAATGCTGCCGGCGTTGACGTGTGGGGGTCGACGCGACCGACGGTTCAAAGAATGAAATCAAGTTAGACGACCTAAACGCCATTGTTTTATTGCACTAAAAAATTACTTTTTAATTTCTTGACCTTACTGTATGCTTTTATTTTAAGTTTTTTCCCTGGCAGCAACTTTGCTATGTATAAACGCAAGTACATTGTGCAGTTTTCGTGTAATCAATTCTTGCAATGGATTTATTTTTTGTTACAATAATTTTTCCAATATTCAGCACATGTATTTGTATCTGAGGATTTGTTCCTCTGGGAAAGATGATTTTCCGGTTGAACCGATACAAGATTTTTCCTTGTATTTTATTTTTTAGGCGGTAGCTTGGGAAAAGGACGTGTTTCATGAAGAAACTTAGTTGGGGTAAAACTCTCTCTAGAAGTCGAGGGAAAACGGAGGATTTTGTGGAAGTTTTAGATGCTGACGCTATCATTAAAGCCTGGAATGACATCCGCTGGTCAATTGCAGCATGAAGATTTAAAGGGTATATACCACGTGTACTAAAGCCATTGACAGCATTGCTTAAGGAGATAGCTTTCTCGATCTACCCAAAAGATACTCCAGTTTTTATTTCGTCCCAGCTGCTTTTGTTTCCTTCAACCTATTAATTGTTTTATTTGCAGCTTTATTACAATCCTCCATGTACAGTTTAAATGTGTACATCACTACTCTCAAATTGCTATGTGTCATCTACTTCCCTTAGACGTCTACCAGTCGCTGTGTCAGGTCAACATGGCCGGAAATGTTTAAATGATAAACAGAACAAGTTTTCACTAAGTGACTAGGTATTTAGGTGTGCAATATCCCCAGCTTGAATAACAAGCTATGGTTGCTAGTAAAACAATAAACTGGGAACACAATATCACTGGTTCATACAATTTCCATACTACTGAAGTCATCTCACGCTTTGTAGAACATCTGGTAATTTATAGCTAAATTATAAAGAAGGGCGAACATTCCGGAGCGTCTACTTCCCGGAATTATTCTACTTAATCATCTACTGTAGACTAGCTGACTAGTTAAAGATCACATAAAAAGTAATTTTAGAGGATTCTACTAAGGTAGCAGTAAAAGTGACAGTCTTAGAACTAAGAGATACTCTGTAGGCAACATAACGCTTAGTACGCAATTGAAAATCATAAAAATATTTCACAAACTCCTGTCTTGACATGTACATCTGCTTGCATTATATGGCACAGCCTCCAAGCCTAAACATCAATAAACAAGATATACCACCATCCTCTTACAAATAATCTATTAGCACTTACTTACCTCCTTAGTTAAAGTGACAAACTAGCGCAGTTAATACAGCGAAAAAGAGAAATTAGCAACAACGTGATCAATTAATAAGGTCCCTATGCAATTTATGAGAGACGACGTAGCCGAGAGGGGAAAAAGCAAAGGAAACGTGTATTGCAGCAAAAAGACAAGAATCCCTAGACTACTCTATTCAGTTTGAAACCTTATCTATTTATTTTTGTTAAAAGTATACCAAAGAATATTTTGTAGGTAATAATGCCAAATGTACAGACTTCCAAAAATAACTGTTCTTAATATATATAAGACCAGGAATTATTTTTTCTTGAAAAGTGTTTAACATCCGATATATATATATATATATATATATATATATATATATATGAAACATAAAAATAAAGAAACACTATTAACAATGTAACAAATTAACACTAAAATAAAAGTAGATAAAGATAAAACACAGAGAAAGAGTCACACTAGAAACTGCTATATTTCGAACTACTGCGAGTTCTTCAATGGCAAGAAGCTAGACAAGTGAAGGTGATAAAAGTAAATATTGAGTATCGAAGGTAACGTTATGCATGGAAACAGATGAAACTAGATATGAGAGTGTGGGAAGAAAACAACTAATATGTAAGATTTAAACCAGGTGGTATACGCGCTTTATGTAAAAATATAGCTGCCATTTCTCTATCTCTGAGTAAACTTTCACAGCATTGTGTAGGTAAAGCATCAATAAGAGTTAGACTAAAAGCATCATCAAAATCCTTACAGTGAGATAAGGCATGTTGGGCAACAGGCAAGGGAGACTTGGTTTTAACAGAACGTCTATGATTGTTCATGCGTAGCGAAACAACAGTAGAAGTTAAACCAATATAAAATGCTTTACAAAGCTTACAAGATAACATATATACGACATTCTTGGAAGAACAGGTAGCAAATGAAGAAATGTTGAATTCCTTGGATAAATTAGGGCTGTGGAATGAATTGCACGGCATAATTAGTGCACAGGTTTTGCATTTAGGACGTTGGCAAGGATACGAGCCAGCAAAGGGACGTGGTAAATTCGGAGAGGATAGGTTACGGCGAAATATACTTTTAAGGTTAGGAGGTGTTCTGAAAGTAAGGCGGGGTACAATTTTAGAAAAATCATTTAAAGATGGATACATTAACAAAGTATCGTGACATTCTTTCAAAATAGGTCTGATGCTTTCAATTCCAGGTACGTAAGTGGTAACAAGGTTGATGAAGTTCTTGTTAGAGGTTTTAGGTTTGCATTGGAAAGTTTTGTGTGATGGGATTATACGGGATTTTAAAAGAGCAGAAGGATAATTTTGGTTTTGGAACTTTTGAGTAAGGTTTTTAATATACTTGTCAAGAGATGAAAAGTTGTTACAAAGACGATGACCTCGGATTGAAAGAGAAAAAGGAATAGATCTTTTGATATGCAATGGATGACAACTATCAAAATGAAGATATTGTTGTAAATTGGTAGGCTTAATGTGCACAGACGTAAGGAAAGAGCCATTGCATAAAGACATATCAATATCCAGGAAAGTAGCAGCATTGGGAGAGACAGAAGAAGTGAACTTAACTGAAAACTTGGAGTTAAGATTAGTAAGGAACTGCTCGAGAGATTCTGAGCCATGAGTCCAAAGCACAAATATATCATCAATATATCTCAGCCATAATAATGGTGCCAAAGGTTCTGACTTAAGAAATTCCTCCTCTAAGCGAGCCATAAAAAGATTGGCATAAGAAGGTGCCATTCTGGTGCCCATCGCAGTACCCTTAATTTGTAGATAATGTTTATTATCAAAACTAAAAGCATTGCGAGTGAGGACCAGATAAGCAAGATGGCAAATGAAATCTGTGGATGGGATATGAGGAGGTGCTCGAGAATTCAAGAAATGTTTAACGGCAGCTAATCCTTCATGATGGGGGATGTTAGTGTAGAGTGACGTGACATCAATAGTGGCAAGAAGTATGTCAGAGTGTGCCGTAAGGTCAACTTTCTTAAGCAAACTCAAAAAATGGAAGGAATCTTTAATATAGGATGGCCTAGAAGTAACAAAAGGCTGTAACAAACAATCTACTAGAGCGGAAATACGTTCAGTAGGGGAATCGAAGCTGGCTACTATTGGGCGGCCTGGACAGTTCTCTTTGTGAATTTTAGGGAGAAAATATATGGTGGGAGTACGAGGGACATGAGGAGTAAGAAGAGTGATATCTTGGGAACTAAGTCCTTCTGCTGTACCAGAAGAAGCAATAAAAGAAGCTATTTCTTCATTAAACTTGACAGTTGGGTCGGAAGACAATAGTTCATAATAAGTGACATTCTTAAGCTGTCGGTAAGCTTCAGCATTGTAAGACGAAATGTCCTGTAGTACTACTGAGGACCCTTTATCAGCTGGAAGGATAATAACATCAGGATTATTAGATAATCTTTTAAGTGCTGATTTCTCACTTAAAGTTAAGTTGTCTTTAGGAGTGATCTTATCTAGAAATTTAGAATCACTGATCGAAGTTAAAAATCTGTTAATAAACATTTCTAAAGGATGGCTAGAAGGTAAAGATGGAGGTTCAAGTTTGGAGGGAGAACGAAACTTGAGAAGGCAAGGAGTAACATTTGAAGTAGGCTGAGAAGATTTAGTATGCCAATAGTAACGCCATCTTAAATTACGGCAAAATTTAACGCCATCAGAAACAAATTTAAGGCGATTAAATTTGGGAGTTGGGGCGAAAGATAATCCTTTTTGTAAAAGCAATGTATCAGTGTTGGAAAGTGAAATAGAAGATAAATTAACAACAGCAATATTACTAGTAGGAGAAGTACAAGGGGTACATTTGCTATTGGGCTGCTGGTATGCAGTACCGGAGTAAAATTTAGATGGACGAGGTAAATTGAAAATAGAAGCTAAGTCAGGAGCTGACGCTACGAGCGGCGGGGAAAAGTTTTGGAAAAAAGATGCATTAAACTGAATAGGAATACCAGCTCTTAAATATTGTAAATATAACCGCGATAGTTTAAGAAGATGTTTCTGATTGAGGGAACTTAATAACTTATTAGCACTCATCAAGATACTATTAACTGTAGTAATATATTTTGGAGAACATGCCAGAATAATTTTAATAAAACTAATTAATTTAGACAAATGAAATTGCTGCAAATATTGACAATTATTAAGGATCATCCGTAGAAAATGTTGGGAGATATGGTGCCTAAATAAATGAAATTGGCTATGAGTGCTAGGAGCTATAGCGGACAATGGCAATTGAATTAATATTCCGTTAGGACACACACCAGTAATAGCGCAATAAGAAAGAAAGCCAACGTGCCCTGTATATTTAGCTAATTGTTTAGAATGGTACTTACATTTGTTGAACCAAAATGTGATAACATTACCTTGGATAGGTGCCATAGTATAAGATGTAATATATAATAAAGTATTTTAGAAAACACAGAAATAAAATTAAAAGAAAAATAGATAAATAGTAAAGAAGTCAAAAGCAACTAGTAATATTGCTGTTGTTAATTTATCTTCTATTTCACTTTCCAACACTGATACATTGCTTTTACAAAAAGGATTATCTTTCGCCCCAACTCCCAAATTTAATCGCCTTAAATTTGTTTCTGATGGCGTTAAATTTTGCCGTAATTTAAGATGGCGTTACTATTGGCATACTAAATCTTCTCAGCCTACTTCAAATGTTACTCCTTGCCTTCTCAAGTTTCGTTCTCCCTCCAAACTTGAACCTCCATCTTTACCTTCTAGCCATCCTTTAGAAATGTTTATTAACAGATTTTTAACTTCGATCAGTGATTCTAAATTTCTAGATAAGATCACTCCTAAAGACAACTTAACTTTAAGTGAGAAATCAGCACTTAAAAGATTATCTAATAATCCTGATGTTATTATCCTTCCAGCTGATAAAGGGTCCTCAGTAGTACTACAGGACATTTCGTCTTACAATGCTGAAGCTTACCGACAGCTTAAGAATGTCACTTATTATGAACTATTGTCTTCCGACCCAACTGTCAAGTTTAATGAAGAAATAGCTTCTTTTATTGCTTCTTCTGGTACAGCAGAAGGACTTAGTTCCCAAGATATCACTCTTCTTACTCCTCATGTCCCTCGTACTCCCACCATATATTTTCTCCCTAAAATTCACAAAGAGAACTGTCCAGGCCGCCCAATAGTAGCCAGCTTCGATTCCCCTACTGAACGTATTTCCGCTCTAGTAGATTGTTTGTTACAGCCTTTTGTTACTTCTAGGCCATCCTATATTAAAGATTCCTTCCATTTTTTGAGTTTGCTTAAGAAAGTTGACCTTACGGCACACTCTGACATACTTCTTGCCACTATTGATGTCACGTCACTCTACACTAACATCCCCCATCATGAAGGATTAGCTGCCGTTAAACATTTCTTGAATTCTCGAGCACCTCCTCATATCCCATCCACAGATTTCATTTGCCATCTTGCTTATCTGGTCCTCACTCGCAATGCTTTTAGTTTTGATAATAAACATTATCTACAAATTAAGGGTACTGCGATGGGCACCAGAATGGCACCTTCTTATGCCAATCTTTTTATGGCTCGCTTAGAGGAGGAATTTCTTAAGTCAGAACCTTTGGCACCATTATTATGGCTGAGATATATTGATGATATATTTGTGCTTTGGACTCATGGCTCAGAATCTCTCGAGCAGTTCCTTACTAATCTTAACTCCAAGTTTTCAGTTAAGTTCACTTCTTCTGTCTCTCCCAATGCTGCTACTTTCCTGGATATTGATATTTCTTTATGCAATGGCTCTTTCCTTACGTCTGTGCACATTAAGCCTACCAATTTACAACAATATCTTCATTTTGATAGTTGTCATCCATTGCATATCAAAAGATCTATTCCTTTTTCTCTTTCAATCCGAGGTCATCGTCTTTGTAACAACTTTTCATCTCTTGACAAGTATATTAAAAACCTTACTCAAAAGTTCCAAAACCAAAATTATCCTTCTGCTCTTTTAAAATCCCGTATAATCCCATCACACAAAACTTTCCAATGCAAACCTAAAACCTCTAACAAGAACTTCATCAACCTTGTTACCACTTACGTACCTGGAATTGAAAGCATCAGACCTATTTTGAAAGAATGTCACGATACTTTGTTAATGTATCCATCTTTAAATGATTTTTCTAAAATTGTACCCCGCCTTACTTTCAGAACACCTCCTAACCTTAAAAGTATATTTCGCCGTAACCTATCCTCTCCGAATTTACCACGTCCCTTTGCTGGCTCGTATCCTTGCCAACGTCCTAAATGCAAAACCTGTGCACTAATTATGCCGTGCAATTCATTCCACAGCCCTAATTTATCCAAGGAATTCAACATTTCTTCATTTGCTACCTGTTCTTCCAAGAATGTCGTATATATGTTATCTTGTAAGCTTTGTAAAGCATTTTATATTGGTTTAACTTCTACTGTTGTTTCGCTACGCATGAACAATCATAGACGTTCTGTTAAAACCAAGTCTCCCTTGCCTGTTGCCCAACATGCCTTATCTCACTGTAAGGATTTTGATGATGCTTTTAGTCTAACTCTTATTGATGCTTTACCTACACAATGCTGTGAAAGTTTACTCAGAGATAGAGAAATGGCAGCTATATTTTTACATAAAGCGCGTATACCACCTGGTTTAAATCTTACATATTAGTTGTTTTCTTCCCACACTCTCATATCTAGTTTCATCTGTTTCCATGCATAACGTTACCTTCGATACTCAATATTTACTTTTATCACCTTCACTTGTCTAGCTTCTTGCCATTGAAGAACTCGCAGTAGTTCGAAATATAGCAGTTTCTAGTGTGACTCTTTCTCTGTGTTTTATCTTTATCTACTTTTATTTTAGTGTTAATTTATATATATATATATATATATATATATATATATATATATATATATATAATGTACAGTAGTGATACATGAAACAGAATGATTAATTTGGAAAAACAAATGTGGGGAAAAGGAGTCCTAGGTCTAAGTTTCAGGGTATCTCCATGGTATTTGCCTTTGAGATAACTGGAAAGAATGGACGTCTCCAAGTCGGTTGGTGAATGGTGGTGATGAAATATGTGATGAAGTGTATATCGCTATTTCTTTTTAACGTCTTCTGATTAGAGTATTACGGACATTCAGTGCTTTTATGAGTTTAAATCTGTTGTGATAGTTCTTTTGGAGCTGTGGCTTCCAGGAAAGCAAATGTAGCACGTTAACAGTTTCATAATAAAATGTTTGTAAATATATTTGTTAACATTTTAGTTTTAACAGAGCATTGGTTTATTACATGTTATTTATTAACTCTTGCACACCGAAGAGTTTAATCAAGTCAGAAAATTTCGGAACTAAACTCTTATTACGATTATCTGTTTGCGGATGAGCTAATAAGCTAATCTAATACGCGAAATACAGACTTGAGAGCGACTAAAATGGTGACGATAGGTGATTTGTACTTTTACATGCTTCTGTAATAGTATCCGTATATCTGGGGTATATGAGCCTTCTCTTTCACTCAATTTTCATTTTAAATTTTAATGATTGGTAACATGTTTTTAATGCAGTTGTTATCTACTTACCTGTTTGCTTTAAAAGGAAATAAAAAAAACGTAAGAGATCGCTTATTAACAAAACTCTGCGGAAATTTCAAAGTGAGGCTCTGTACTAAGGAAAACTATCTACATAATCATTAAAATTTCTGCGCCGTAAGTACGAGGACTGTTCAATAAAAAATGATCATACATTTTTACAGACATAATTTCTAGCGCAAAATTCATATTTACAATATTTTCTTAGCTTAATGAACAATGTACTAGCTTCATTATTGTCGTTTCAGATTTCCGCCTGCGAGAGGGGAACAAGTAAAATGGAGGTGATGTGCTCCTCTGAAATGCTGCTTTCGTCCTCAGCTGAGGCCTGTGCAATGTTATAGGAGGTCTATGGAGAGCAGCTCAAAGACTGTTTAAATAGGAGAGACAGTTAATATCAAAGGAAGGTGTACCCGGGCTAAAGGAAGAGAACATTATTACCCTGCTGTCATTGTAAGAGAGAAGCATCGAATAACATCAAGAACACTTTCAGAAATCACCGAACCATATGTTAGTAACTGAAAAGTTGCGCATTAGATGTGTTTGTGCACGGTGAGTTCCAAAACTGCTGGTTCCCGAGCAAAAGACGTTTGCCTGAAGTTGAAGGTAACGTTATAGGAAGATGCGGAGCTTGTTTCAGCTGCTGATGAAACTTGACTGCAGCATTTGGAGCCTGAGAGCGAACAGCAAAGCTCTGTGTGGAAATTCCCATCATCATCAAGGTAGTTGCTTCCCTTGAGAAAGCTATGGTCATTTCATTTTTCGATATTCAAGGAATGGTTTACCAGCATACCGTATCCACACACACAACTGTACCTGAGCAGGGCTATAGAGGGAGTCTGAAAACTCTGCACCACATCTCCGTGCAACAAACTGGATAATGCACGGCCCCATATCGCAAATCGTTCCTGAATATCTCATAAAAATCAATTGAAATGTGTCACTCAGCCCCCTGTACCCCCTTGTGACTTTCCCCTTTTCCTTTAATTGAAGAAACCTTTTCCTGGGAGGCATTTTCCGTAATGATCAGCGTGCCTTTGAAGGCTGGCAGAGACGATGCAATCGTGCAGCATCCAACGGGGACTATTTTGAGAAATAAGAAGATGAGTAAAGTTGTGCTGTCAAATATATATGTGGTCTAGTGCTTTGTAGATCCAAATTCGCGAGTTTAAAGCAGGCAGGAACGATGGGTTTTTAGGGCGTAAAAATCCTAAATTGGTTTCCTTCGGAAGGGAAGTAAAGCCATTTCCTGAATTTAACGTACATAAAAGCAACTCAAGTCAGAAATAAAACCTCTGAGCAAAATTTATAGGCAATTTCATGCCCAGAATTGAATGAAACACTAGTGACCAAAGCTGGTATATAAAATACCAAAAAAATATTATCATTCTTTATTGAACAGCGCTCACATTTGCTTACTAGCTGAATGTTATCTACGTGAGTTCGGCGCAGAGTTCATAGGTTGTGGGGCAACAAGAGTTCGCCTTTAAACTCTCAATACTAGAGTGAGTTTCTAACAAAACTATATTTGCATTCATATACCCGCTCTTGAGATGAAAAAGATGTTGATTAGCCGCCAGTTGTAGCACTTAATAGGATTTACTTTAGGTGGTGGAGAAAATCAAACTTGTGCAAGCATTCAATCTCCGGACAAGGGACGAGAAAGAGAAATGTTTCAGATAAAAGGGTTCGGATACTGCAGTTCTACAATATTATTTAAAAAAGACGATAAAAAGCCTCGTTACAGAAGAATGTTAAAGGTATCTAATAAGATGTGTTAACTTATTATTTAAGTGTTTTAAATCCATTTGCATTTAATTTATTAAAATAATTTATCAATACAAATTACAATGCTTTAAAATAGTTATTTCATTGTAGTTATTTACTTTCATAATAGTACATGCATTATATTATCACATCCAAGAAGTACCGTTACGGGTGGCCGAGGTCGTTAAGGTGCGAACTCGTGAGCGGGAGGTCTGGGGTTCGAACCTCTCGAGGACCGTCCTCCCTGATTGAGGTTTTTTTTTTTCAGTTTTCCCTCCGTCTTCATAAATGGCAAATGCCGGGGAGGTACCCTAAACGCAGGCCTGGAACGCTTCCTTACTTAACAAATATTCCTTCCCAATATATTCCATCTCATGTATCATCAGTGTCCACCGCCTGTGGTGCCTCAGTAGTAAAAACGGACGTTAAACACCATTAAAAAAACATCCAAGAAGTCATATCTGATTTTTCACATACTCTATTTTCGGTAAATAAATTCATACGCGACATACTTCAGTTATTTATTGTTTTTATATTATTTTTTTTTTTGTTGCTTTTCCTGATACACAAACCTATTTTATTTTAATATTTCCTGTTTCAGTTATTCAGATTGAGTTTAGCGGGCAAGCATGAAAGCTGACCGGGAATCTTCTACGAAGTGAAGCTGGGCGTTATTTGCATTGCTCTAACGTTGCTGGTAACGTTAGCGGGTCCTTTTCATCGTCATTTAATCAATAATGTAAAATCGCGGTTGAAAGGATAGCAACGGCAGCAGATGTTCTACATACAGATTGATTGTTATGCCTGCTCGTAGATTGTCATCCAACTAGACGATCACGAAGAGAGGTGTTGCTTTGCAAAACTGCGAGTAACTGAAACGAACGATGCTGATAGTGCAAAGTACCTAAATGCAATTTAAGGGTGTCGCAGCACCTGTCGTTATATAATGATATGAGAGTTAATATGCAACATCTTCGTAGTTAATGTATTGGCGCTTATCGCAAGTTAAGTGATTTCAGAATAAATATTGTAAACGGCAATTCGCGAAAATTAATCTGCCACTATTGAAGACTGAAGCCAGTACGAAAAAAAATGTGAATTTATATATAAATAGCGAATTTCAGCGGTTCCAAGAAAAAATACCAAGAAACCCGTAATAAACATTCACTTTAAAGCAAATGCATTTCGTGAGTTGACAGAAGCACTTCAAGATAGTACCGGAAAACCGCAACACCTAGAAATGTAAGTGAATGTCTAGTGTTGCCACAAGTTCTAGCTATATAACTACAACATATTTTAATATTTTTCATCTTCTTTTGATATGTAGTTCTTTAATGTGTTCCAAACACTTATCAGTTTTCAAAAAGATTCCCTTTTGCCCTGGAATAATTTGAGCTATATCCGCAATTGATTTTCTAAGTTTCGTAGTATGAGCTCATCACATATGACCGAAGTTTTTCTAGTTTTTCCCTTCTTCTACCCCTGAATTTATCATTGAAATTTATGGTTCCTAACAGAAAAACGCAAATCTGACCACCAAAACAGGTGATATGTTACTTTCAAAGCTTTGTAGAAAAATTTATGGCAAGACTAGAAATTTGAATGGCCGAATAATTTAGAAAATAATTCTAAAAATGCACACATAGTTAGTGGGTTAGTTACTAAAATTAAAATTAAAATTGTTATGCCTTTATTGACTTATTTACTTTTGCGAGATAGCCATGTGTGCGTCATCTTTTATTGACATTAACATAACAGAGCATCATGTACCGATTCTAGAACTTCCACATGTTGGCATTGCAAAGTATTAGAAGAAGGCGATAGGGAATTAAAGGAACAGAATAGAAATATCTTCCTACATTGTTTCCCTCTCTCCTGCAGGATTGTCTCTAAATTCTTTCGTTATACAGAGTTATTGGAAATGTATTGGCTTACCTAGATGTTAGAGCTCGCATGCCACTGCAAGTCTGTACTCAAATCATCATCTTACTCCTTTCCTCATAATCACCAAAATTCCAGCCGAATGCATCTTTCGTTCGAGGACCGAAGAAAAGAAAATCAGAAGATGTAACACGCCGGTTATAGTGTAAAAGAGGAAAGACACTGCCTAAGTTTAGTGAACCCTTCTCTGGTGCTTACATGCGACTGATCTTTGTGTGGACAGAAGTCTTCATCTTCCGAAGTGTTTTCACTTTATCTGTGGAAATAACTGTTTAATCACTTCGATCAAAAGAAATCGTTCAGAGCTGCACATTTAAACCGCCACGGATAGCCGAGGTCGTTAAGGCGCGGACTCGTGAGCGGAAGGTCGGGGGTTCGAATATCAGGATCGTCTTCCCTGACTAAGGTTTTTACCAGGTTTTCCTCAGTTCTCATAAATGACAAATGTTGGAGAGGAACCCTAAACGTAGACCTGAAACGTTTTCTTCCTTTAAAAAACTTTCTCCATACATCATCTCATCTGATGTATCACCAGTATCCGTCGCCTTGATGTTCAGTAGTGAAAACGGGCGTTAAACACTATTAAAAAATACTGCGAAAATTTAAAATATTTTTCAGAAACATTAATTTTAATTGCTTTAAGTATAGCTTTATTAATTTCATAAATGTTTTAGTTTATTAATTTTATAAATGATATATGAAAATTTAATAAAAATAGTTTTAAATATAAAATGTAAAACACATACAGGAAAAAGGCTTTACCTGTTTTGGGTACAAAATACTTAGGTACAGTACTGGGTTTTAAATTTTTGCATTTCAGTATGTAAACATATTAAAGCCTCGTTATTATATTAGTCAGTAGCTAAGTTCTCTTTATGCAGCACGCTCTTTTATCCTCAATGTTTCACATTTCTCATAGTACGCAATATGTCTATGGTGGAAAATTGTACAAGATTTAGATAATTTTAAATGGGCGGCTTCATAAATAAATATTGGCAGAACTTCTATTATAAATGGATAGGAACAAATTGCAGTGCAGAAATAAAGAGTTCGTAAAGCCGTTAAGAAAGTTTTGGCTCAGCTAATCTTGTTGAACCAGCAGTTTTAAAGTTCGTAATCATTTCTAGTGGTTAAAGAAAAACATCTAACAAATAACTAAGAGCATTTTCAGCTAGCACAGTTGGTTATGTCTTTTTTAATGTTTTACCTGATGAATCAAGTAGAGTGTGTAAACTTTCTGACATTACTCCTGCGTAGTGCAGATGAAACAGAAGTACATTATTACTAGCTCGTTGGTTGAAAAAGATGAAATTTACAAAGGAGGGAACAATCCTAAGAAAGAAATGAAGAAACTCCCAGGAAAGTGGGTCGTGGTATAATGCGATTCTTCTTCTTCTTCTTCTTCTTCTTCTTCTTCTTCTTCTTCTTCTTCTTCTTCCCAGATGTTTCGTCTACTCCTGCAGGGAAGAGTAGACCATGGCCTACAAGCCCGCGAATTTTTTTAATCTGCAACTGACACCGGGTGTGAAAGTCTGCAAACATTAAAGATATACAAAATTTTGTTATGTTGTACCTAAGGAGAGAAAACTAAAACCATTTATAATTTAAAATATACAAATCCAAGAGTGTTAAAAAAAAAAGAGTGCAAATGATCTTCCTGTAACCTGGGCCTTGTTCCACAAAAGTATGGTCTAATACACTACAAGTGTATGGACTTGTAACTTGTAGTTATTCTTCAAAGGTTTCTGGTGTACTTTAAAACTCCATACTTAACAAGTGTGAAAGTGATTTTTCGTTGCTACATGCCATTAAAATATTTTATTTTCATTTATTCTTCTTTAAAATAAACTCTTAGCACAATTTCCCAATTGTTTGCTTATAATGAGAACGTGATTGCCAAGCAATATAAATATAAATAAATATAAATATAAATATAAATATAAATATAAATAAATATAAATATAAATAAATATAAATATAAATAAATATAAATGATAAAATGGACTAATAAAACAAATGACCGAGAGCAATCGGAAAGTCCAAGTGCAAAAGTCATCTCTCGATGACTGCAGTTGATGCTGATATGCGATCACCGTCTCAAAGTGAATTATTACGCTCGAAAGTTGACAAATGCATAATAAATTATTTATATCCGTTTAACAGGAACGACAATACGGTTTAAGGATACATAACCTAATTCAAGGTTTGGTAAAAAGCTGTTCCTTCATCTTGTAACCTTTTACTAATACTTTAAAAACGTTGTAACAGAAAGTTGCCAGGCCATACGTTACAAGAACTTGTGCTAATACACTTGTAATGTATTAGACATACTTTTGTAGAATAGTCCTGTGCAACAATAGGAATGCAGGAATGATGGGAATATATTTAGTGACTGACTTGAGAAATAAACTTAAATATGAACATAGGGCATGACCATGTAAATCTGAATTGGTCAAATTTCTTCTTCCGAACGAAATGCAACCACTGGACTAAACTGTTGTTCAAACAGTGAAACTACTGCACAGGAAGAGCTAATGCAGACTGCACTACAAACTACAACAGAATTTACGACGCAATAAGATGGATCCTTGGAGCATGGAAAGGGGATTGCAACTGTTTAAGGAACGCAGGATATTCGTCTTAATTTAATGTAACAGCGGAACTCATTGTCCTATGCCAAAATGTTAGTTACACTTAACTCCCTGGCAATGAAATTATACGGAATTACAAGACTAAAAATATTTCTAATAAAGGGATTAATCGGTTTAACGTTATGAGGAGGGACCAAATACTGAAAATAAATTGGTTGTTATTATTACAATTAACTCCAATTCAGTTGTATGGGTAAGGCTTCTATGTAAAAAGATTCAAAAGAAGGAAATGAAAAAAAAAAAGATATTTGAGATGATAAATAAGATTTGAAAATTCTAAAAGTGTTGCTGATGCTGCAGAAAGCTCTTTTACCAAGTGATCAAAATTCTGTTACATCTTTAGATGAACAGGAAGCAACTGTTGAATCGAGGTTATCATCCACGTGTCAACGAGCTCTAGAGTATGTCATAACATGATGCATTTGCGTAAAATCAACCACAAACTAATGAAACTTTGGCACTATAACGTGATAATGGAGGACATTAACATATATTAAAAAGCAAGTGTTCTAAAAAGTTAAATATGCTATGGCTGCAACGGGTATGCCTATAGGTAAACTCTCATTGAATATTTATTATCTAATACTTAGATTTTTATATGTGCATTTATTTAGTATTAAAAGCTTTTCATAGCATTCTATAGACAAAAAAAGTGTTCTCTCTGTTTTGGATACCTTAGTAAACATACACTGTTTTTAATGAATTACAAATTCCCAGACTATGGATGTTTGTACATGATGTTTAAATAAATTAAAATGAATGTGCATTTGCCGAGTTTCTATTTTTTAATTATTCACGTGTATTTAATTTTAATTTCACGTTGCATCCTCAGTACCCTACTTTAGTTGATTTACACCTTGCTGATCTCAGCAACAGCAAGAATAGTAATTTCGTGACTCGATAACCCGGATACGGATGCATTATCAAGGATATTGCGCGTCTTGCCGCGCTGTGCGTGCTCTCCACTTCGTCATTCACATCCAAAGGGCATTGCTTATGTGACGCCGTCCCTGGTAAATGAGAGGGAAGACCTCATTAAACGATGGGAAAAGCAGTCAACCATGTGGCAGGCAGATGCTGAGGCAATTAATATCCGTATACGTGTTCACCGTCCATGGAAATGAATTATATAATAACTGTTCATAATGAAGAATATATTTCAGAAAAAGAAAACGTTGAAGATGGTATGCAAGCACACGATAATTCGGTTAGGTATATCGTGAGTCGTTGTTTCAAATATATTTATTTTTACCTGTAATAAATGTTCTTCCATTTACCACATATCTTATTCTGGTTCAACGGAACCGCTACGGATGACCGAGGTCGTTAAGGTGCGGATTCGTGAGCGGGAGGTCTGGGGTTCGAGGACAGTCCTTCCTGATTGAGGTATTTTTCAGATTTTCCTCAATCCTCATAAATGGTAAATGCCGGGGAGGTGCCCTAAACTTAGGCCTGGAACGTTTCCTTCCTTAAAACGTCCTTTCCCAATATATCATTTCATCTCATGTTATCATCAGTGTGTGATGTTTCAGCAGTAAAAACGGGCGACAAAGCATTTGGATCAATAGATTCGGTCGTCGCTGGAAGCCTACTGTAAAAAGAAGAAGAACCCAATTTTAGTTGCACGGCTATTCCTCAAACTAACTCATGTTTCTAGAAGTTTCCATCCTTTCATGACCTCTCCACTTTTTTCTCTATGTTACTATTTTTTCATTTTAATCGATACGTTGCTTCACAGTTCAAAGTATTTCCTCTCCACTGCTTGCATACAAATCCAGTCTTCTGAAGTCATACAATTGTCACGGACATCTTAAAAAACTTCTAATTTACTTCCTTTCAGGGTTTTAATTTTAATGTGTTTACAATTGTTACATTGTTACTAAATTTTGTTTATTTCTTCATTGTCTGTTTTGACCAGCACAACGAAGCCGTTAAGGCACGGACTCGTGAGTGGGAGTTCTTATCCCCACCAGCACCGTCATCCCTGAGTAACATTTTTTCCAGGTTCCTCAGTCCTCATAAATGGAAAATGCCGGGGAAGTAAAATTAGGTCTGGAACGTTTCCTTTCTCAAATTTATCACTTCATCTCACGGTATCATCAGCTGTGCTGCCTCAGCAGTAAAAGGGGCGTTACACAAGTTCGTTAAAACGTTCTAATATTTAGTTAACTATATCAATGTTTGAACTTATTCTATATTGTCCTTTAAAGTACATAAATATATTTCTTTTGAATTATTGAAGATATATTCTTAAGATAATATTTTATAATTCATACACTTTTAATTGCATTTATTTTCGTTGCGTTGCATTAACATTATATCATCTGAAAACAGTAGATTATTAGTACAATTATTTTTATTTTATGTAATTCCATGCAGTATTTTCATTTAAGTTTTCGAGGAAAGTCTTCATATAGATAATAAACAATGGCGGAGACACATTGCACATTAATTTTAATCTATTAATTATGCATCATATTCCCTATTAGTTATGTATTTACTAATCAACTTATTTACTTTTGTTCATGATATATGTATTTCCACACATTTATTATCCTTTCTGTTTAATATAATGCATATTTTGGGCTTGATTACTTAATTAAACGATTATTTTTAAACCGAGAAAAGCTATATGTATTTCTAAAATGTATTCTGTTCCTTATTTTAATTATTCAATTAATCACAAATATGTTATCAATACAGGAGCGCCCTTTTCTAAAGCATATTGATTTTATAATGACAATATTTCTGTGGTTGTATTTATAATTTTGTATATATTTTATAGACTATATTTAGGATATATGTTCCCTGATATTTAGTACAATATATCTTTTTCCTTTTTTTTATTATAGAAATAACATGGGCCTCATATTAACGTTCAGGAATTTTCCCAACTTTTATTACTTAACTTTATGAAGATTTGTTCTGATACATTTAAATGTTCTGCATTAATCCTGTCAGGTTAAGGTAGTTTTCAATTCTTCGTTTTTTGTAGAGAGTTTTGTAGTTCTGCTTTAGTGATAGAATTTTTAGATGTTTCAATTATTTCACTTTTTTCATTAGTAGTATTTTCTTGATAAGCACCATAATTGATCATAGTATTTAGTTACACATCTGCTGGTGTATTATTTATTATCCTGTTTACGTTTTCTTTCTCTTTTTTGCACTTTTTTGATGATTTTATATGCAAATTGTTGTTGTCTTTAACGTTTATCATACTCCTCCTGGCCTATAACAACTTCGCACCATCTTAATGTACTTTTATAATAATTGTCCATTATATTTTTTTTTTCTCCTGACAATGCTGTTTTTGATTATTCTGTTGTATGTTGAACATGTTTTTATTTTTTCTTCTCTATCGTCAATAGATTCTTTTAATTCATAGTTCTAAATTCTTACTTTTTTTTTTTTTTTTTTTTTTTGCAACTCTTCTTCCTGTTACCAATTGCCTCATCCGGTGCTTTTTTACTATATTTATCCATTACACCTATTTCATCTTTCAAAATATTACGTGGTATTATCTTTGATCAGGTACTCTTCATGAAATAAATGTTTTCATTTTGTCTTTCCTTTATCTCGCTTTGGTTTTCCTTCATCTTGTTCAAAGTTATATTTTCGATATTACAAAATAACGATCAAGTATCGGATGTTGCTCGATAGCCGAAGTGAGTTCAACTATCGGCAGAGAGCTGTGAGCGGCGCTCGTACCGCGGCCACAGTGAATTATTGATCAATCTCAAGGCTGTGTTATTCGTAATGACGAAAGCTTACCTCCGTCTAAATGCAAATACGGAATTAATGTGGAGTAGAGAAGTGTTTCTGAGTGATTCAGTTACCGATTTACAACTATGAACTTCTGAACCTGCGTGTTTCAAAGCGGAATAAATCACTGTGCTCATCTCGAATACTACTGAAAACCATACTATCAAGAATTGCTGGGGAGGTACCCTAAACTTAGGCCTGGGACGTTTCCTTCCTTTAAAAAAAATCTTTCTCCATTTACCATTTGGTCTCATATATCATCAGTGTCCAATGTATGTCGGTCCTAGTGGTGTAGTGCCTCTTAAACCTAAGGGTTCGATGCCTGCCAGAACCGATGGATTTTTTCGGGTCTAAAAATCCTAAGTATGGCTTCCTTCGGAAGGGAAGTAAAGCCGTGAGTTCCATGTCGTACATTTACGGCACGATAAAGAACCCCAAGCCTGAAAGAAGAGGTATCTGAACAAAATTTGTCGGCCGTTTCACGCTCAGGTTTGAATGGAACGCTGATGATCTGAGATGTTAAAGAGCGTAAAATAAAACAAATATATGGTGTCCAATGTCTGTCAGCAGTAAAAACGGCCTTAAATACTACTAAAAAAACTATGTGTGTCATTATAATGGCCAGCAATGTACTTGTTCCCTTCTTCTAACTTCAGTTGAAGGTATTTTTAATAGCAAATGTTAATTTATGTGCTTGTATATTATATAACATACTTTGCAACAGTAATAAGTAAATATGTATATATGTATATATACATATCTATATATGTATATAAATTAACAGTAATTATAATAGTAGAAAAGGATAAAACGGCTAAGAAAAAGTCACACTTGAGGACGCTATATTTCGGACTCGTGGAGTCTTTCTATGGCAAGAAGACATATATATATATATATACTGATTAGTTCTGTCAATGTAACGGTATAAATACCTCAGACTCACAAGGCAACGGGTTTAGTCTTGTAACAATGCCTTTACTGATACAGCTTCTGTTAATTTTCAGCATTCGGGGAATGATACAAACTTCTTTTACCTAACAGAAAAGTGTGAACACCGTAGAAAATTTTATTGATACGTTTGAACTTTTTCATAAGGAGAAAGTTTTCAATGTGTAAATATAAGAATTTTGCTTTCATCAAACAGAAAGAAACACCGGCAAAGAAAACGACTTTTCTTTCTTAATAATCGATTTAAGAATATAATGCCTGCAGTTGTGGAAGTTTGCTCATAAATACATCCGGATGTAGTTAATAATACAAATGGAGAAAAAGACTGGTTATATTTCCAAAGAATTTACAAGTCTATAGCTAAATGCAGGCACATCTTGCAACAGTTGCAGTGGACATCATTTGAACAATTCCCTCTCGAGAAATAAAATCAGTTAAATTATTTCTTTGTTGATTAAAATAACCTAAAATTAAACGAAAAATGAATTAAAAAACGCGCATGCCTTTTGGCGTCTCTTAGTCAACAATTTTTATATGAATTTAAATACAGGGAAGCGTTTACTTAGCTGAGGCACTCAGTTTCAAGTTCTACACGCCGCGAGACGCAGTAATAAGATCTACATGAGGCAAGATACACGCAGATTTTAGGGAGTTTACGTTTTACAAGCGGCGAGAAGCAGTTTATAACATATACCTACACAGTGACAGAGGCAATAAGTAGTTCGCAGTACTCATTACAAGCTCGACTTTCAATTTCATGCGCCGCGGCACTCATCTGTAAATTTCACACGCGGCAAATAAGTTTGTATCGGCCTAGCTAAGTCTATTGTAAACCAAATCATCAGAGGAGATGAAAAGTTTGAGACATAATAAAGTGCAAGTATGTGTGTGTACATATGATGTCGCATTGCGTACTCATTTACACTATTGAATTCCTTCCCCAGTCCGTTGAGTACCAACCAACAAAATAACATAATCACCATGAGAAATTGTTGTCTTGAAGCGTGGGCAACAAAACCGAAGCGACCAATAATTAATCTACCAAATCGCTTCAAAATTGACATTATAAAGCGAGGCCACACGACGTAAACAACGAATCACTTCAAGACTGGTGCCCAACCTGGGGCACATAGCCGGAGCCTACTAAACAAGTACTACTCTCATCACGTGCAGCTTCATAATTTGGCGTCAACGTGGGGCCAACAAGTACAACAACACCCACCACAACCGCTTCAACATTATTGCTAATTTAAAATCATTTTTTAAAAAAATCACCTTATATTAAAATGCAGAAAAACAATTCACAAATGTATACGTCTGAATACAGATAACACCATGATAAGTCAAATTAGGTTCTATTATCTGCTTTTGCTGATAAAGCTTTCTACGCTGGAGGTATGTGGGACACCGTACTTCACATTCTGTACTCTAGCCTTGCTGGAATTAACAGGCTTCCCACTCGAACTTGTTAATCAACTTCCCCACTAACAATGGGCCTATTATGGTGGCACATTGTGTGGGACGTTCCCCGGAAACTGGAATACAGTTGCGTTTCTGTGAAGAGAAATTAGTCCTTTTCTCATCATCCAATACAATACGGAAGCATTACATAAGCCCAAATGAGAAAATTAGTAAACTAAAAGTTGAATATTGCAAACAGAACAAGGCTTTGCAAGTAATAACTGATAATTATTTTGCAAAAGTCAGACTTAAGAACAGAATTAATTAATTAATACATCTTAATAGATAGCCAGTAAGCAAATTTCTTCCAGCTACAAATATTAGATAAGTCAAACTGAGGCGAATTGGAAATTGCATCATTCAGGTGCAAAGATGCAAGTCAGTGGCGGCTCGTGGTCCCTTTAGAAGGTTGGACCACGACACCCAAATGGCGCAAGGAAAATTTCTAATGAAGACTCCTCCCCGATATTCTCTCATAACTGCAGCGTCATCGTACGTCTGTACCATAACTTCTGGTTATGGTCAGCTGTAAAGTACGCCTTAAGCCTTCTGCAGTCAATTCAGAAACAGCAATGTGTTATATGAATCTATCAACTGGTTTACCCCCACTAATGTATCGTAATATCACAAAAAATTGTGACTGCATGTAATATCTATTTCGTCGGCCTACACAGAAACGAAATTTCCTCTATCCGTTTAATTTCTAATCTCATTCCTATAGACAAAGTGATCTCTCACTTTATACATGTCAGCCAAGATGCTTTTTCAAAGCAAAAAATAAAAAAATATAAAATCTTCTTAATGCTGTGCCGTTTTACTGAGAAAACTCCTATGTTTTTCGGTTGATAAGGTAAAAATCGTTTCACTTCAAACTTAACAGATGGAAAATGAAGTCTTCAATAAAACGTCCACTTTATTCATTGCTGAAAATACATACGCTATTTTTAATATAACCGTTAACATTGTGAAAGTCAACTTTTTATTAACAGACAGTGAGGAAGTCACACAATTTCAAACAAAGTGCGAAAACAACCCCTAGTCAGTTAGGCGTGGTGTCCCCTCAACATACACTTCCTAAGAAAAGAGAGAACACCAAGCACTGGCCATGAGCCGTGTTCCTGCTGGCCCAAGAGAACGTAGATATAAGTAGAAGAAAGCCTAGGTTATCTTGGAGGAAAACAAATATAAGTGCTTGTAAATCATTGCTGACCCATAAGCCTCCCTCGCTAACGGAGGACCCGCATGCTACCGCTACTACACTAGAGAGGAAATGCGTTTATTGCGTAAGATAATATTAAGAACTAATCGTTTATTCGTCGCTGTTTTCGTGCATTTTTTTTATTTTATAAGTTCATCACGAGAATAGAAAATGGTAAATAATTAGAGCATTTTCTATTTTGGGGTCGGGCACATCTGGCCCTTATTGACGGGCCGCCCCTGATGTAACCCAGAACTTACTCTTTGGACCTTTTCCAATAAAGATGGTCATTGCATGCTAAAGTACTGTTACTTCCTACAGTAAGTTTTCAAATTCGATGCTTCTACCCTACTGTTTCAAGGTACGGAGTGGACCAGGTAAAAGAGTCTACGCAGGTTCATAGATATACTATGTGTCAATTGTCTCGCAGTGGATGTGCGAACGAAATTGAGAACCCAATGGTGTGTCTACAATGTGAACTATTTCACTATTACGATCAGAAAATCCACATCTCATCACGTGCAGGTTTGTTAGCTAATTCAACAGTTTGTCACTAGACTTTAATTTCTACTGTTCACAATAAATGTAATTTCCGGCTGTTTTGAAGCCAAATTAATATATTATTTCATTCCTGCAATTCTTGGAGAAACCATAAATGTTCGAAAGGTGAACTTGAACATTCGTGAAACTTCTATGGCTCTACCGCCCGAGATCGGGCCATTGCCTGCCGCAACGATCTCCACCTCCATCTTACGACTTCACTGATAGGGGCAGCATCCCGGCACTCAAGGATGTCGTTGGCGTCAACTTCTATTTACAACCGGCCAGTATTCATATTATCAATTTTTGAGAACTCTTATAGATTTGAACCAACTCGCACACCTTCCATTAACACATTAGAATGTAAACATTCAACAATACAGAAAACTACTTTAAGAAAGTCGCACATTTATCTGAAACACTTGCTATAGGTGCACAGGTGTAACGGTTCACGTTCAGTCATATTGTGGTTGCCTCTCCTCTTTGTTAACTTTGGGATCAAATTAGTCCGAGATATTTATCAATTACCACCGCTTTATTAATAACTGCAAACACGTTCATAATGCATGCTAAGTATCAATAGATAAAAATGAACGCAGCACGAATGGAATGATTTGCACACAGAGAATGACGAATTATAGAAATATATATAAATTAAGAAGTGGATCATGCCACCTCTAAAGATATTATAGTGATCGTAGCCACAAGCAATGATAAATAATTGACAAACTAATAATAAAACTTGAGAAACCTAAAAAGTTAGAAGGGAATTAAGACGTGTCTGTAATGTACAATTATTATTAAAATTACAAATTGAAATAATGGTACGATTTTTAACAATAAAAATGTATCGCACCTGAAATAGGAGGAGAAGGATAAGCAGTGAAGTCTTCATCTTACACATTGCTGACTTTCACGGCACCTCCACTTCAACGCCTATCGCTGTTAAGGAAATTTAATGACTAACCTGATAACTGTGGCGTCTTATGCTGTAGGAAGTGGGTCATTAGTTCATACGAGCTTCTATGTCCTGACTTAATGAAGATACTCTTATCTATTGACTGCTTGGTGTAAACATGGAGCTTGCGACCTGTTCATAGTAAAAAAAAAAACTGAAAAAATATTTTGGCGGTGCTGATAGTACCCCATACGTTAGAGTCTGACTGTAAAAATTGTAAAGCTATACTGACGCAAATAACTGCAAGTATATGTATTTTATTAATAAACGTTTGATAAACCCAAATTAAAAGTGTTACCAAGTAAGTGTCAGGTTAAATCACGACCCCGTATATTTCAAACGTTACTGTGCGGATTTGATTTATTACCTGTGACGTTGACTCGCCTCTTTGGTAACTGGATCGAATGTCTATACACGCGTAAAAGCTACAGGAGAAGGTTATTGTGTATAAGGGAATGACTTTTTGTATCCGTGCAAGCTTACGATAAATTCTTGGAATTATTTATGAGTATTTTTATTATTTATGCCAGAGAAATGGATATAGAGAAGGTCCTTCCCTTTATTTGCAAGAATTTATTAAATGAAACTAAGGATATTTGTATGACGTCAGACAATCATTATAGCAAATATTTTAAATATTATGATGAAGCACTTAGAAAAAGGTTCTCATAATCCGATGCTTTATTCCGCTAGAAAGAATTGTAGGTGATAAAACATGTTTGACTGCTGAAATATTGCAATATTCTTCCTCCGCTGGGCCATGTTAGCCCAAATTCCTTTGGCTCCGGATCTTTCTAGTTACTGGTGTGAAATGGAAAGGTAACTAGTAAAATCTAAATTATTTTTCAGATAAATAATTTTGTTTAACACTGCGGCGTGTTTCTAATGTCTGTTTTGAAATGAGATTGTAAAAGAACGTGCTTCACTGCAGCGGTCATTTGGTATGCAAAATTCTAATAAAAAGTTTTAATGAGTCCTAAAGTTTTACATGCTTAACAACCAACAAAAATTAGACTCTCATTTTTTGCCTTCCGTTAAAAAAAACTGCACTGCCTTTGCAACGCTGTCAGCATACCATTAGAATTCAATTGTCCCAAAACTGTAGCAAATATGAGCAACTGCCGCGGGGCTTTTTAAGACAACTTATAAACTGAAACTTTTTAATTTCGGTTTATGTTACAGAAATAAAAATTAAGTCAGGGCAAAATACAGTTATGTAATACAAATATAGATTCATTTTTCAAGGCGCAAAACTTAAAATAGTTTTATCGACTTTTCTGTATTGCATACTGCTCGATAAATTATATTTTCATTTCCATTTGAAATGCTTCTAAGCCTAAAGTCCTTCTCATTGCAAGGGGTAGGCAATGGAAATGGTTCAATACTTACAGAGTTCAAAAGAATGTAAACAACAACCACCTCTGACGCACAGCGAGCAGAAAAGAATAATTTACCTATTTCTCTTATACACTTACATTTTTCTGTGTTTATTACGTTTTTTGTAAAAGATAAGGGAATAACATTACACGAATTAAATGAAGTATTAATATTTTATGATTATTAATTATAACTTTTATTACTATTCAATAAAGTCCAGATATTACTCCTGAATTTTCTCTAGATGTTGTTCATGTTGTGTCTTTTCTGTTACTATGAACAAACAACATTCATTTTCAAACTTTGGAGAAAAGCATTATATTAGAGAATATAGCCAATTATGCAGTAAAAGAGCGTTCAAGCTTCGCCAAAACTACAGGTACATGTAAAATATTTCACATCATTCATTGTCAAAGATACATTGACATCTACAATTAAATTACCTACTTTGCAGAGATTTATGAAACTTGATTTTTATGTAATAACATTTCATTCCCTGAAACAATCATTTTTTCTTATTTCATATTGCACACTATTTAGTTTACTTAAAACATTTTTAATTATTAAAATTGTTATATCAGAATTATTTTACGTTTTTCTTAATTTTCAATGAATCAACAATTTGACACAAAATATTTTATTTAAATAATTAAATGATAAAAACTGTATTATTGTTGTCAAACACATGAATTTCCTTCATAAGTGGGAAATTTCTCCCACATGTATTTGTGAACTTGAAGCTGGGGTCCCCACCTCGTTGAAATGAACAGTCACATCAGAACCCTAATTCCTGAGAGCTTTTTCGATATTCACAACCAGCCTCTGGACTGCTAGAAATTTTACATCCAGCCTCCCCTACAATCCTATGGCAAATATGGGCTAAAATAACTTTCTGTATTCTCTTTTCAGATTCTTTACTATTTTAATACAATGCGGTGCATCAGTAACTTGTTAACCCCTATAATCAATCTCACCACAATTCCATAACATTTTAAAAACCTCGCACAAGGTAGAATTGATCACAGTATTTACTATTTCACACGAAAGTAGATATGGTTCATCAGAGCGTTCTAGATAATCACATGTCGTCCTATAGCATCAGTCGTCATTTGAAATGCAAGTTTTGTGACTTGCTAGTACAATGCCACTAGTACACAATACTAGTACATTTTCTTAACACATTACTTCATCAAAGTAGCTAGATATGGAACTGTTTTTCGTTTGGTTTTTTTATTATATTAACGCTTTGAATTTTCGTTACCTTCTTATATGGTAGAGAGATAAATGTTTCACATACATCCAAATAAAATGTATTCGGCCTAGGCACCAGCTCAAAATCTTCATAAAAGTGCAAATGTTCTTTTGTGAATGTACAAATATTAGTAGTTCCAAACCTTCACATACTTTTGTTATTTATACACTGCTTATTAGTACATCCATTTTGCTTTCGAAACTTATAGCATTTTCACATAAGCAGTTGAAAGTACGGCAGTAACTTCCATGCTGTGTTCTTTGTTTCTGCGATAACATTTTTATATTTTTAAATAGTGTTTACCAGTCTCGCCTCCATGACGCCACAAGTGGTGGAAACTGATGTGAAATAACAAGTTGGAAAAGAATTTTGAGAAACAAGCCCAGATTATCCACAATCCCCACAATCCCCAACACAAAATTGTATAAAAATGTAATATTGTTGTGTGTGCAAAGTTTATAATGAAAACTCACAGCCTTAGTTTAAAAGGACTATAAATAGAACTTTGGTTTCCTGGTTACAAAGTTAGGAAGCAAAGAAAGAAATGGGCACCATGAAACATGTGCAATAATTTACAAAATCAGCGAGTTTTGCACTACATGCTGTTTAGTGTAATTAAAAAAATCAATCAGTGACTGCTACTTCTCTTTGACAAATTCGAAAGGTTGTCCTTAAAAACACAGCATTTAATTTGATCATTTCCACATGAGGGTTTTTCCATTACTATGCCAAGAAGACACAAAGACAATAAAAATGGAATAATTGCTGGCATTGCGAATGACGATTCACTTATTAAAGTTAAATCTCAAAAGACCAGACACTGGAACATGAGCGCAGCAAAACTTCATCATTCTTGCTCAACATTGGCCTGATGAGCTATGCAGCTTCTACGAGAGCGGATACTAAACGGACATGGACACGATGATTCCTGCTAGGAAGACTAGAACAGAAAATATAATAACTTTAATTACTCTGTTTTTCAACAATTCCTCATTCATGATGTACATGCTTTATTCGTGTTGTAAAGAGAAATTCTCAAATGTGAGAGTTGTTACATGGTTGATAAATTTCGTAATCGATAAATAGATAAGACGCGAAAAAGACAACGTAATGAGATCACAGGGCAAATTCTGGGTGACGTTGGATACAAACCTTGAAGACCTCTTTGCCCCTTACTCAGTAAACGGAAGTTTGCTACCCTTCCAAACCAGTGGTTACGAGCTATTTAAATCAAAACGCGATACAAGAACTAAACCGAGTCATCCTGTAGCCAGAAGGGTATCTTGTCGATTGGTTTTGACTCAACAGCACGACGGACAACGCATAGTTTCAGGTACAATCGCAAAACGTCGGTACAGGAGTTCTCAAAAACTTACTAAGAGGAGTGGCTAAGACGGTAACGTTTGAGACTCGCAATCGGGAGATACCGAGTTCAATTCCCGGTGGGCACTGATCCTGGTTACTTAGGCAAAGGCTGCGACGGATACCTCCATGCCACGAATTTTGCGCTCTGACATTTGACTTCGTTGGTTCTGTTACACGGTCGAAAGTGCCAGGACGAGGTCGGCGACGCAGTTACTTGCGCATTGTAAAGGTTTCTGCACCGGCGTCTGGAACGTTCTGAGGAGCTGACAAAACTCGAGAGGAGGGACTTCACCGGCATCAGGGTATTTTATATGACTACATGTTAAGCTTCCGCACAGTTACCTTCAGCAAATTCTGGCCACCCCTCCTCACGGAAGTGCCTCGATGGGGGCGTGGACAAACAGCCAGCAAGTACCCCCCCTCCATCTCAAAAACTCAACTTGCTCCTTGAGAAAGCAGTTAAGCAGATGCAACAGCTGACCTGTTTGTTCTAAAGCAGTGCAAAAACTATAAATTGTGAGAGAACGTAATTTTGTGCTTTAGTAGCACGAATCAGTGTCGAAATAACAATGTAATTATCAGTAACAAAATGCGGCGAGCTTGATCCAGCTACCTGTGGTTATGTCTAAGGAGCATTAAAAGAAAAAGTTTACTTAATAAACCCACATACATCAGAAGAACCGAAATCCATGCAGAGATGAATTTAATTTCTCAAAAGGGAACTGGAGAAGGACAATAGTCATTTCTTGTACTGATGCAAAATGGATGCAAGCATATCCAAGTTTTGTCAGGCAGGTCCTCTAGTATTGCAAGCTACATAGAAAACTCTTGTAGTCGGCCGGCCAGAAGCATGCGAACTAGCACTCATATTTCATAGATAATCCGCCCACCCAGTTGTGGATTCACAAGTTCAATAACGAAGCCTATTAGATAATATATTACTACAGTAACTTCATACTTGCGGAGTCCGTTCTCCTCATTAACTGATTAGGAAAAGTAATTGGCTGACGTTCATAACCCAGCTGTTTGTCGATTCCTCCAAACTTAGTTTCCTTCCTTTCCTAATGGCAACAAGTATTCAGTTAAAACAACACCAGAGTTGTCTAAGTGGCAGATAGGAAGATGGGACACAGCAAGGCGATACTAAGTAATCGTAATAAGAAATATAACTGCATACTTAAAATACAGTCTCAGCATATACTTCCCCTTGAATATGTCCCATAAGCTATCTCAATATATACTTCCCCTTGAATATGTCCCATAAGCTATCTCAGCATATACTTCCCCTTGAACATTTCTATAAGCTATCTCAGCATATACTTCCCCTTGCACATGTCCTATAAGATATTTCAGCAAGTACTTCCCCTTTAACATGTTTATAAGTTATAGCAAGTACTTCCCCTTGAACATTTCTATAGGCTATCCAGTTTTACATTCACCCTCATCTTCCGATTTCTCCTTGTAACTTTCAAACTAATAAACGACATTCAGTGCAATTTATATACAGACTTTTGATGTGTGAGAAGCATAGCTTCAAATATACCGCACACTCGGTTTGCACTTTACCTTGAAGCTATAAAATACAACACGGTACTCTCACGAGACGTGTAGTCTGCAGCAATTAAGAATTATGTACCTACTCACAGAGCTATTGAAGGGGTCCGTACAGTTTTAGTAAATATAGTTTTTTATAAGTATATTGGCAAACTGGAATTAGTAATTTTTATGTAGGTGCTAACTACAAAGGGAAATACCCTATATCCAGGAATTCATAATTTCTCAAAAGGAAAACGATGACCTCTACGCAGTAAAATGTGCAGACTGAAGATTCAAACGAGCGTTTATCTGACTTTTAAAGCAGAGAGATTAGTTAACTGATAAATCTGTGACATGTCCATAGAGTAAGGAATATCTTATTCAATGTGTATTTAAACGTCTCAATTAACTTTGGAATCGCAGGTTTTAGATCTTCAGATATTTTTCCATGCACATATTCAGAAAAATCGCCGATTTATTCTGTCAGAACCTAACTCCTGCTAAATAAAACATTTGCAATGTTTAAAACATTTACCTATAAATTGGTAAAGAGAAGTTGAAACTTTATTTTCTTTATATATCCAGCATTTCTTTCTAAACGCAGTGTACCACGGAACAAACGCGCCTGGAATTTGAAACATGGAATATTGTCGTTAGAATTTTTGATTCTTCGTGAAGCGCGCGTTCACACACTGCTGTGAGAACTGTCAATAGGATTAAGGAAAATCGATGGGAGGATACCAAGCTCGAAAGTGTAACGCAGACCTGGCATGCATTAATTTACACGTCTTTCTTCGCCTTGCTCTTAAAAGGTGGATGTTAGTAAAACATTGAAAGCAAAAGTACTTACATGTCGCCGGCTCTGAATGGCATTCATTTCATTGACTTCCAGTATTTTACTGTACATCAAGGACGTCGTTTTGATCCCAGAAATGAGATGCCACAATCTTTTATGATGACAGGGTATATTAATTTGCTAAAGTGTGATGGTATCACTCCATCTTTTCTTATTTCGACTCAACGTTGACTAAAAAGCCCTGATTAATTAGTCCCATTAAGCATAAGAAATATATATCCTTTTCTTTCTCGCATTTGGTCTGTCCTGATGGTGTAGTGGTGTCTTGCCTCCAAAACCCAAGATCGCGGGTTCAAACCTGGCCAAGATCGATGGATTTTTTCGGGCATAAAAATCCTAAGTATGGCTTCCTTCAGAAGGGAAGTAAGGCCTTGGGCTCCGTGTCGTACATTTACGGCACGAAAAAGAACCTCAAGCCTGAAAGAGAGGCCTCTGAGCAAAATTTATCGGTCGTTTCACGCTCTGAATTGAATGGGACGCTGATGACCAGAGGTGTTAAAGAGCCTCCGTAAATAAAACAACATTTCTTGCATTTGCCCATAAATGCACACAGATTCCAGTTTTTCAGTCATTTTTGGAGAGCATATCTTTATGTCATAGCCACTAAAGTTTTGAAACGTATAAAAAGGGTAGCTGGTTTTGATTCATGTAATGAAAGGGGAAAGGAAAATAATCCACTCAATCGCTGACTTCGGTAACTTCCTAATTTCAATACTCTGTGAGAGGCCAAATGCCAGTACGCCAGCAAGCACTCTGCTTGACGCATGTTCCTTTTTTTTTTTTTTTTACCTTGCTAGGCCTCCTTATATAAAACAAATAAACGTAACGGCGGTCATGTTGCAATTTATTATTTACCTCACATCTCTAGAATTTGGTTAAAGTTTTGGAGACTTACCTCACTCTCAAAACGGAATGAATAACATTAAAAATGTAATATGTATAATATTTCCTTTGATTGATACAGATCAATACACTTCAGAAGTACGCGTCAAGATTCTCTATAAAACCCTGCAATTGGATATCTGTTTATATAAAATATCTACTTTTATATACAAGAATTCCGTATTTAAATTAGGACATATATTCAATATGTGCTCTGTTTTTCATAACCAGTTGTTTCACCCTTCCTGCAAAAGAGGGGGAGGGGGTTCCGACCCATTCAGCTGTTTTGGTGCGAGCTCTGCGTACCCCGAGCCCCTTTCTTCCGGATAGACGGAGTATGTTGCTCTTGAAGCGTGGCAGGGTGTTGAGCTCGAGTTACTCAACTGCAGGCTGATGCCTACCAGCTTGCCAGGTAACCTAGCTGGAGGGCTAAGGCGGGAGGGCGGGCGGGTCGGTTTAAACACACCAAGGGAGCACCTCAGGTCAGGGAGGGATCCTGTGTTTCAGCCAATTACGTATGGAAGTCTCCTACTTCAGAAATGAAGTCATACATCTGTGGAATGTGCACATGCTCTACTCTAACATTGAGGAAATGAACTGAACTACATCAGCCTGCTCATTACTACACAGTGAATGCTTTTGCGGTCTTCTCACCAATTTCAGGCAACTCTGTGCAACTTTTTAAACGAGAATTCCTGTTCGAGTCGAAGTCCTTCTATTGTAAGATGTCTCTTTTGTTCAGTCATTTGATGCCAGCCAGCAGCCGTGCTCTTTAGCTGTTTTCTCTCTAAATAAAGAAAAAGATAAATGTTGTATCCATTATCACACAATTTTGCAAAAATGTTACGTTTTTGCCAACTTCATATGTCTTTATGTCTAGTAATTTTGTTCTTTGCTTTCATGTGATAAGCGAGAACATCCATAACTGAATTTAATATTAATCTGAGATGCTACCAAAATAATACACTCTCAAAGTTATATAATTTTTGCAATTATGTCCAGTAGCTCAGAGAAATGTTCAGTTTTTAAGAAAAATATTTATGCTTTTTCAAGTTGTAAGTTATGAACATAATGAATGAATGAGTGGTGTTTAACGCCTGTTTTTGCTACAGAGGCGCCACAGGCGATGGACACTCGTGATACATGAAATGAAATGATATAAGGGGAAAGGATTTATTTTTAAGGAAGGAAACGTTCCAGGCCTAAGTTAAGGGTACCTCCCCGGCATTTGCCATTTATGAGAACTGAGGAAAACCTCGAAAAACCCTCAGTCAGGGAGGACAGTCCTAGCGGGATTCGAACCACAGATCTCCCGCTCACGAGTCCGCGATTTAACGACCTCGGCCACCCGTGGTGTTTTATGAAGATAACAAACATGGGTTCCACAAATAAAAAATTAAAACAAAAATTTATATATTTATTCAAATTTTCCACATTTCTTCATCTGAACTCTGTGACAATGGCAAATGCGACAATGTCGATGTAGATGGCTCCCAAACGTCACATCTTTCTTAAGTTTTGTTATGGACAGGTACAAGAACCATGTTTATGTACCAACAATAAAGGCACATAACGCCTTTCACAATGACCATTTTTAAGGAAAGTTTCAAACACTCTCACAAAATGAGTCTGATGATCGAGGTGCAAAGAACATGACATCGAATCCAAATACATTTTTATGCATTTGTCCTCTGTATGTAATAGACGATGACAGCGCGTAAGGTTCCCATGTTGTCATAGACATCTGTCATTGTATCTAAAGTATAAATATAATATATGCAGGATCCAGAATAGGCCTAATTCCCTCAGATTTTGATGAACATATGAAATGAAATGACCAAAATACAAAAGGTATATCCTTTAAGAACAAGGGTGCTGAGAAGTAAATTATTTGATAAAAATGTTTTGGTTGATATTTGAATGGCTAGGTTTTTTTCATTATTTCACTAGCTACTAGTTTGTTTCCGCAGTAATGGGTAGGCAGTACTTATCACCAACATTGCCATGGTGTCTATTAAGGCCTTCCATACCGAGCAAGACCCAGCAGGTCATCCTGACAGAGGGATTTTTCATGGTTTTCCTTGATCGCTTAAAGGAATGCTAGGATTTTCTGTTCTTCCATTTTATATCATTTCATCCCTTGATTCTATTGCAGAGTCGATATTGCTTGGCGAGGTTCAGTGTGTTAGGTGGCGGTGTTTTCTAAGTTTTCTGTCCCTGAGTAGTCCTTGTGAGGGACTCAAATACATTGGAAGGGTGTCTCGCCGACATTGGAGTGCTCTATTTGAAAACAATATTAGAGACCTTATCTACGTCCAAGTATCAGCGTCCCTGAATTCTGAGTCAGAGTCTGCCTTACCTCATCTCTTCCATTGGAGACGTAGGCACAAATGGTCAGTCATTGAGCATGGCTGAAGTAGCGAAAATTCCTCCTGTCCTTGCAATCCAATCCGAGAACTTCCGTGATAGGCGTTATCACATACATAAGTTCAAATGGTTTTCAGATGTCTTTTTCCTTGTGATAAAACTGACTTACCCTTACTTATTACTCGTAACAGATTCAAAGAAATGTATTGTATCGCTGAAACATGTCAAGATGCAAGCAATTTTCCTGTTTCAAACAAGAATGACTGTTAGTCACCAAGAGAGAAAACGTTTGATGCGTCACGTTGCGTAATCTCTTCCGCCGAACTTTCCATGCAACGCTGACTTGACAATGGAATTGGGGTTTCCACGTCTCTCATAGCATCTGCAATTCCCGTGTTTTTTGTTGCATATATTCCTTAGGTTATGTTTGATACTTAGATTTTAAATACTGATTTTTAATGTCATCCAACACAATGGATTCTTCTTAATTTACATAAATGGCATGTATTGTTTTAAAGTAATCATCTCCCATTATTTCATATCCATGTAAAAGAAATCTCAGAGATACTCGAATATAAATAAAATCTTTAACATGAGTAAATCAGTATTCCTAATGTTTCGTGTTCAATCTAGCAGTAGTGCAATCATTAATTAACAATCTTGAAAACTTTAGGCTTAAGGGACCCTTGAACTAAAAATAAGTTAAACATATTATTTTAAACTAAGTTCCGTTCCTAATATAACTTTACTTCTAGCCTTACTTGCCAAATTAAAAATGGTATTAATTAATACTTACCCCAATAAATAAATTACAATTTAAGTAGATTATATAATGATAAAATATTTTGAAATATCTTGGTATATTTTTCAATATGAAAATTTTGTTAATTTATTCAGAGGAAGGACCCCATATTGCAACATTTCGAATAATCTTCAATATTTATCAACATTGTGCAACATTTAAATGTGAATGTTATTACAAAGTCATACTTTTATCGTTTACATATACATGTAAATTTTCACGGGTTACATTAAAGAGACTAGAAAATAGCAAAAATATGCAATTGTCTGCATTCGGTCCAAAATAGCTTGTATCTTCACATTTATCAACATTCAGGTTTGTAATTAACAACTTAAATGATTATTAGGAGCACTTTATACAAGTCTTTTATTGTGTCCCGACCACATTTTTGCACGCGTTTCATGTAGTCAAATAGTTGCTTAGGGAATCATACATAGCATAACAATGACAATGGTGAAACGTTTGCCAAAGATGAAGGTGAGCGTTATCTCTACTGTAGTTTCTGGATCTACCGCTGCTGCGCTACTGCTGAAACAAATGCACGATCGTTTCTATCCGGCGGTTATATTCTAGTGGTATTGACAAGCCGATCGTTTCTAACCCACGGTTATATTCTAGTGGTATTGACAAGCCGATCGTTTCTATCCCACGGTTATATTCTAGTGTTATTGACAAGCCGATCGTTTCTATCCCACGGTTATATTCTAGTGGTATTGACAAGTCGATCGTTATTATCCGGCGGTTATATTCTAGTGTTATTGACAAGTCGATCGTTTCTATCCCACGGTTATATTCTAGTGGTATTGTCAAGCCGATCGTTTCTATCCGGCGGTTATATTCTAGTGGTATTGACAAGTCGATCATTTCTATCCCACGGTTATATTCTAGTGGTATTGACAAGCCGATCGTTTCTATCCGGCGGTTATATTCTAATGGTATTGTCAAGCCGATCGTTTCTATCCGGCGGTTATATTCTAGTGGTATTGACAAGTCAATCGTTTCTATCCGGCGGTTATATTCTAGTGGTATTGTCAAGCCGATCGTTTCTATCCGGCGGTTATATTCTAGTGGTATTGATAAGCCGATCGTTTCTATCCGGCGGTTATATTCTAGTGGTATTGACAAGTCGATCGTTCTTATCCGGCGGTTATATTCTAGTGGTATTGACAAGTCGATCGTTTCTATCCGGCGGTTATATTCTAGTGGTATTGACAAGTCGATCGTTTCTATCCGGCGGTTATATTCTAGTGGTCTTGACAAGCCGATCGTTTCTATCCGGCGGTTATATTCTAGTGGTCTTGACAAGTCGATCGTTTCTATCCGGCGGTTATATTCTAGTGGTATTGACAAGCCGATCGTTTCTATCCGGCGGTTATATTCTAGTGGTATTGTCAAGCCGATCGTTTCTATCCGGCGGTTATATTCTAGTGGTATTGACAAGTCGATCGTTTCTATCCGGCGGTTATATTCTAGTGGTCTTGACAAGCCGATCGTTTCTATCCGGCGGTTATATTCTAGTGGTATTGACAAGCCGATCGTTTCTATCCGGCGGTTATATTCTAGTGGTATTGTCAAGCCGATCGTTTCTATCCGGCGGTTATATTCTAGTGGTATTGACAAGCCGATCGTTTCTATCCGGCGGTTATATTCTAGGTCTTGACAAGTCGATCGATTGCTATTCGCATTGGATACTTTTATCTCCTCAACCGCAGATCCATAGTAAATATTTAATCATCCAAATAAATTTAAGTGCAATGCCAGAAATTTGTGTGTTGGATGAACCGGAGCTACATAACCACTTGTTTTTTTCCTATTTGTTTTACGGTTTGTTGCATGAGATATTTTCATTCAGAATTGAAAAATATTTGCCCTCACACGAAATGGTTTAGCTTACACGAAAATATTTCTCTGAGTTAGAGGCTACAAAATAGCCGTATGCTGGAACTGCGGTCTTTAACGTTGGTGCGAACTTCGTGGTATACAGAGAACTAGCAAACACTTGTAACGAATTCCTTTCGGAGGGATGATCCTCTCAGGCTTTTGAAATTTGAACTGTAGAAATAGAACGTCCTTTTTTGACCACGCTGAAGCTGTTTGAGCACTGAAGCGATGCTGATTGTAAATTCGTTCATTAACGGTCCTTTTGCTGCATCCCTTTTATTCTTTGATGAAGAACGGCCGTAAACTGAGCTCGTGATACTTGGCCAGTTTTCATTTCTTTGTTCAGCTGATGAAGCATTTTATATTTCTCACAAAGCTCAAACATCAACTTCCAGTTGCTTGAATGCGAAGAGATTTCATGTTCAAAAGCTTTAGGAAAGTCGCGGCTCCCCCGTTACTCTTTTATTACCAACAGGGAGATACTAGAGAATCTCCTCAGTATTGTTTTAGGAACACAGTACGTTTTGCTTCTTTATATAACGTTATATCTCCTTTATGTTTTTCTTGCATAAATTTACGATAGACGCCATATCTTTAAATCGACTCCTTCTCAGCAATAATACATCTGCTTTTGGCATGAAATACTTGCTTCTGGTTGTTTCCATAAAACAATGCATTCAATTCGTATCAGTGCTAAATTTAAATGCTTTTTTTGGTTTAATTTGTAGGAAAAATATCATTTTGTTTCATTATTTTCCATACCAATATATTAAATATATTACAGTACAGAAATTTTCGGAAAAATATACTTCTAGAAACTATTTAGCGCTTGCTTTGTTTATAATTTAATTAATATAGACAACAATTTTGGAAGAGTTTCAAACAAAATAGCATCGCCATTCCGTTTACACGGTTGCCAAATACACAATATTCTAAAATCTTGATGGTCACTCTTATACTCAATACTTCATAGATGTCTAATATTGTGTTAAGTTACTTAAAAATAGATCAATTCAACTTGAGTGAGGGTCCAATTTCAGTTATCTTGTCCTAAATTATGATATGATTTAAAATTGTTACAAGTCCATCATGGAACATACTTTAAATGTATTTTCGACCATTGCCTACATATATTTATATAGTAATTATAAAAAGAATTATAGAGAAAATTAATAAGTAGTCTGTTGAAGACTGCAATGGTGCCAGCTTATGATGTTTTTTTGAAAGTGTTTAACGCCCGTTTTTACTACTGAGGCACCAAAGGCGGTGGTGGACACTGATGATTTTTTTTTTGATTGATTTATTTATGGACGCTCTTTAACATCTCAGGTCATCAGTGTCCCATTCAACTCAGGGCGTGAAACAGCCGACTAATTTTGCTCAGAGGCCCCTCTTTCAGGTTTGAGGTTTTTTATCGTGCCGTAAATGTGCAACACGGGACCCACGGCTTTACTTCCATTCCGAAGGAAGCCATACTTAGGATTTTTACGCCCCGAAAAAATCCATCGGTCCTGGCCGGGTTCGAACCCGCGATCTTGGGTTTAGGAGACACTACATCACCAGGACCGACGACACTGATGATATACGAGATGAAATGATAAATTGGGAAAGGGTTTTTTTTAAGGAAGGAAACGTTCCAGGCCTAAGTTTAGGGTACCTCCCCGGAATTTACCATTTATGAGGACTGGGGAAAACCTGGGAAAAACCTCAGTCAGGAATGACGGTCCTGGCGGGATTCGAACCCCAGACCCCCCGCTCACGCGTCCGCACCTTAACGACCTCGGCCACCCTTGGCGGTGGCTATATTGTGTTTAGCAATCAGCTGTAAATATGAAAGTTGCGGATTCGTTAATTAAACCATTAACTATAATTAAAATATACTTATTATTTTTAAAATGCACATGAAATTCTCGTGTTTTATATTGATATACAAGTTAATTATGTAGAACACTGCGGCAATTAAGGTAGGTAAATGGAATTCTTTTTTTAATCTGGTTTTCCATTTTGATTGTTTATTGGTGGTTTCAGAATGAGGTCAAGCATTTTTAAGCATTACTATCATTTCTATTTCTCGTTGATTGGCTTTTTTTTTAATTTTAACGATTCTGATATAAAAACTTAGCTTAAAGATCTAGTGAGCGTAGCGTAGTTTTATAATAATAATAACAACAACAAGATTCTGAAAATAGTATATTGTGTTTCCCGCGCTTTACCATATGATCCCCATCGCTATTTCATCAAGTAAGCAGTCGGTCCTGGTGGTGTAGTTGTTACCATACTTGCCTCCTAAACCCAAGATCGCGGGTTCGAACCCGGCCAGGACCGATGGATTTCTTCGGGCGTAAAACTCCTATGTATGGCTTCCATCGGAAGGGAAGTAAAGGCTTGGGTCCCGTGTCGTACATTTACGGCACGAAAAAGAACCTCAAGCCTGAAAGAGAGGCCTCTGAGCAAAATTAGTCGGCCGTTTCACGCCCCGAGTTGAATGGGACGCTGATGACCTGAGATGTTAAAGAGCGTCCATAAATAAATAAATCAATCAATCAATCAAATCAAGTAAGCAAAAGAGAGAAGAATGTCTTAAAGAGATACGAGTGGCGTTATGTAAAATTTCTATATAAAATAAATCATCATCACTGCTCTAATACCTAACCTGTTATTAGTCTGCGTTTATTTTCTTGTTAGTACTTTACTACATGCAAGTAGCCTAACACAACCTAAATAATAATAATAATAATAATAATAATAATAATAATAATAATAATAATAATAATAATAATAATAATAATAATAATAATAAAAAAATCGCACGATTAGTTTTAGAGTTAGTATTAATTATTATTTGGCGGACTTTTTTTCATTGTTTCTAACATTTTCCAATAAGAAAACATGAACATAGAATTTCGAGGGTCATTTGGTCAAAATTATTTTTAGGAACTCTTTTTTGCATCACATTTTGTGTAACTGCCATAGCCTGTACAAAAAGAAAATTATGCACAGACTTTAATTCACGCGAGTAAGTAATGCCAACATAATCGTCAAGCGCCACCAACCCGGCGACTTAAGCTTAGTGTCAATAGCAAATATTTCTGAATGTTTACATTCATCACAAACATTATTATTGGGGTTTCATTGACATATACATGCCTGATAGCTGTTTAATGTATTAATACACATTCTCGGTTTGTATTCAGTAATGATATTTCTTTATTTAAGCAGAGTCATCTGAAGAAAAATATATGTAGTAACAGTCAAATACCAGACATGCGCACTCAGAATTCCATATCACGAAATACCCAAACTGTCCCTAGTGTATAAATTGAGATAAAAAAAAGCTGCAAACGGAAAGAGAGGGGGAGAAAAACAAAAAAGAGAAATATGTCAATTGAAAAAATAATTAAATTAAAAAACAAACTAGAAAGTGAAACATTAAGGCTGTGGTGCACGAGCTTTGTGCAAAAATGTACGTAGCTGCTCTCTGAGATAAGTTTCAGGATCATGAGACGGTAGTGCATCAATAAGTGTTGCATCCTTACAGTGAGACAGAACGCCCTCGATACGGAGCGAAACAACAGTAGAAGCTAACTCAGTATACAAAATGTTTTGCTAGGTTTACAAGATAACATTTATATACCACATTCTTAGAAAATTAAGCAATCTTAAATTCTCTGAACAAATTCGGACTGTTAAACAAATGGCATGGCATATTAGAGCACAAGTTTTACATTTAGGGTGTTGACAAGGATATGAGTTGTGACGCACGGAGTAACTCTAATGGAAATAGGTTGTGGAGAAATAAACTTTTAAGAGTAGGGGTTGTTCTAAAAGCAATGCGGACTATAAATTCATTTAAAGATGAATGCATTCATAAAATATCAGAAATTAATGACATTCTTCCAAAATCGGTTTGATATTTTCAATTTCAGGGACATAAATAGTAACAAGATTAATGAATTTCTTATTGGAAGCTTTTGGTTTATGTTGGAAGTTTTTGTGCACTGGGGTGATACGGAATTGTAAAATGTAAGAAGAATATTTTTGGTTTTGAAATTTCCGAGCTAGGTATAACGATATATATACATATACTTTAAAAAGGAAAGTAAAAAGCTCTCATTAGGACACCTGACGCAACTTAAAATGCAAAGGCGTGCCACATTTAAAGTAAGGAACACATAAAGACACTATAAACATTGTTCGAGACACTGTAAGACAATGTGGAACACTATTGAGGTCAGTGGAGGCACTGTAGAACACTGCAGAAGTTACTATATTTCGAGCCAGGATGGCTCTTGATCGCGTAGCTGGAGAACAAGGATTAAGTCTAGCATATTACAAGGCTTGTGTGCCTTACAGTCTGCTGAGCTTGCGGGCGGAGAAACCAATTAAAAAAAATGAAATTTCTGGATGTAGGTGGGATTTTTTTTTTTTAATTTAAAGAGGGATGTTTAAGCCCGGAGACGTGCCTTGTGAAGAACAATAGCCGCCATCTCTCTGTCCCTGAGAGTGCTGGTAGTAGAAGTAGGATAGGCACCTATGATTATTAAAGAAAAACAAGAATCGAAAACAGAATGGTGAAGGTTGGTATTGGGCCACAGGCAAAGAAGAACAGGTTTTGACAAAACGTCTGTGATTGTTCATTCTGAAACTGCGGTGGAGGTTAAACCAATGTAGAAAGCAGAACAAACTTTACATTGGAGTATGTATATCAAGTTGGTGGAGGCACAATTAGCAAAAATACGAATTTTGAATTCTGACTTAAGTGTCGGACTAAAGAAGGATGTACTAGGCGTTATTAAGGTGGAAGTTTTACATTTCGTTCTGTTGCAGGGATAAAACCCAGATGTAGGTCGAGAAACAAATGTGAAATATATATGTACATACATACAGTGGGTTCTACAGTATATAAAGAAAACTAAAAAATGCACTTGTTGAGTCAAAACAGATATTCCACAAGCGTTCATGGCTTCTCGTCTAAACAACGACTAACAGTTAATGACTATTTGGCAGTAATAATAGAAAAAACGTATTTGCAATCGTCTTTGTGCTTCTAGGCATTTTATATATAGATTCTTACAATGAAAATGGTAAAAACTCCCGAAAGATCACAAAATGTGTTTCCTATAGAGATATAAACTCAATACAAGCTGATTAACGCCGATCGAGCACAAGTGACGTGCGGTAGAACCTTATCATGGAATGGTGAAAATCACACACTTGCACGATACAATTGATATTCCTGCACGGACCAGATTCATCAATAGCACGTTAGAGATGCGGTTTTATAATTGCTTCCAAAACCAAACGATGAATTTTGACCCACTACAAAACAAATTCTGGCAAGAGAGATTCCCTTGTATATAAGGATGGATGCTGATAGATAAGGCAAACTCCTGAAGAATCGTGTGAAAAAAATGGCTGCTGAATTCACTTTTGATGTTACTAATAACAAACAACTTTTGGTTTCTTAGTGCACCAGACAATCACGAAATGTGTTAACAAGACCATTCAAAGAGAAATAAATTACCGACAAAGAGAACAAGCTTTTAAAACTCTGTGTACAAAACTGAACGATATTGCATTGTGTTGCACATAGTTCTGTTCATCTGTCCTGTCAAATATGTTAATAATTTTCCAGAACTATGTTCTAGATGAAAATAATAATTGTATGTGATGCAATGAATGTAAAGGAGTAGCCATGTTTTCTGCAGCTTCCGCGTTATCACAGATATGCAAGTGATAAGATTTTGGCGTATAAAATACGTTATTAAGTTAACATAGCGCTTACAACTGTGTCGACATCAAGCAGGTTTTACTGTCAGAGTGTTATACGAGCGTCCAAGTTCCAGCCACAATATGTCAGAAGTTCTACCTGCTGCCGAGTGCAGACTTCGATTCCCAGCCCTATCATGGAAATTTGTCCTTGACTAGAAAGGTTCCCCATTGCAAAGATGATCCTAGGTTTAAGGCATCCTTCACCAATCACAAATTATCTTGAGACAATGTACTTGAGAGTAGGCTAAGCTCGCGCCAAGTTGAGGTAGATCATTTCACGAAGTTCAAGTAGACATGTGGTGTATTAAAGAACATGTATAAGACCTAAGAAGCAAGCAAAACTATTATCGTCACGTTTTTTTATCGATCAACAATTAGCGTAAATATAAATTTTCGGGACAATTGAGCAAGCCAAGTTGATCTTTTTAGTCAGATCTGCTTCTATATCGTTCCAGTTCTGTACATACAATACAAAGTTGGCATTAACGTTCTCTTGTTGCTTGAAATTGCTGTATAAAGGCAAAACAAAAAGTGTTAGCATGTGATATTTTCATATCGAGGAACAAACAACAAAATTATTGGCCTGAAATTCTGTTTTCGCGAGAGAGATATTTACATCCGGCTTAGTTAAGATGGATTAATATAACATTATAGCTGCGTTCTTCCTGTGGTAACTGACCTACAATATCGTAAGAGGGAGCTAACGAGTGCGCCCTCCTAACTCAAACTGTTCTACTTTATGTCTTACCATGCAGAAAATGACAGCACTGCGGCTGCAAGGTCAAGGACATCTTGGTGAACATCCCCAAGCAGTTTAATACAACCGACATCTTCCAACATCAAGTCTTTCTTGTTACATCTCTACAGTTGGAGTTGGTATTTACGATTTCACAGAAACAGGATATTTATACACAATAGAGAAGAAAAATAAGGATATTAGAAATGAAAGTAGGGTTACAAACAAGTAACTTTGTTTTTGTATGAATAACAAGTTACTTTTATAAACACTTTCTGTGAAATTTTCATAATTAGTTTTATCTTTTAGTAGGATATCGAGTCCGAAGCTATGTCTCTCTCTCTCTCTCTCTCTCTCTCTCTCTCTCTCTCTCTCTCTCTGTATATATATATATTTTTTTTTTTTTTTTCTACAACGTATACAAATCCTTTGTTGTCGACGTATAAAAACTTCCTCTCGAAGAGTCCTAAATAGTTTCAAATATTCCATTGCGAAGCTTGTATACCAAAACTAGTACACTAAATCACCCTTCTCTTAAAAAGCTGTTCTTTGCTCTAATAGCCTACCAAAAAATATTTTATTTCAATATGCAGTGTAAAAGTTCCCCTTGGTAATTCCAAATCCTGAAGCTCCTTTGGTTGAAGGCAGGAAGCTCAAACCCATTTGGCAAAGAACAAAAAGCTAATGGAACTTTTGAATACAGCGTTTTAATTTTAGAGGTTTATCTCTTAATGCACAACTACTGTTGCGTTTACGGACTTTTCACATGCAGAGTGAGGGGCGCGTCAGCAGTAAATGATTTGCCTCCCATTCCATTCCGTACCTCTCTCAGGAATAATCAAAAGGTGCCGCCCTCTATCGTAACATATCCGCGATTGATTTAAAAGAGGGTGAGAGACACATCCATGCAAATGTTTGAGAGTTGATCAGTACTTGACTCTGGTCAGCTCATTTCCAAAATACGATTGTTATTTGTGGAGAAAGAAAATTCGCAGGAGCAAGCCACTAAATATTCAGGCTCTTTAAAATGAGATTAGATGTTCGAACGAAAATGGGCATTAACTTCGACTTAAGCATGGAAATCGGAGAGACAAACAAATTATTAATGCATTATTGTCTAAATGCTGAATTTAATTCATTGTTTTCCGAGTGCGCTAATTCCAATAGAGGGTACAAAATGAATATGGGTGGTAGTTGGCGCATATTCACTCCGTTCTTGAAATACGCGTTAACATTTGGCTGTTCCTTTCAAAATGATAAGAATAAAAATATTGATTACTTGTTCATTATTTTGGATACCGAGTCTGAATGCCTTATTTTTATTTTTAGTATATGTTAAATGCAAATGCAATAACATTGATGCAAGCCTATGATTATACTCGATCTACCTTTTCTACTCTAAAATAACTTCGGATACTTTTATGATATAAAAATTCTGTGCATATTCATCATATATGACTACATATAATACATAACTTTATGTTTCTTAATAGTTGATCTACACAAAGAGCACTTGCAGTATCCCATCAACCAAAGCTAGCTCTTTCTAGGGGCTAACGGAAGAACAAAGCCTTAAGCTTCATAAACAAAGCCTTCTAGATATCTTTCCAACGACCTTCAACATTCATTTGGAATACAATTTCTAAAAATATTAAATTATTAATGCTGTACATTATCTGAAAATAATTTTTTTTTCAAGAAATGTGAAAGTAAATTCTTAAATGTGAACTTAATTCTATGCTATTTTGCATATCAATACGAGAGGAAAACAGTTTAATGGGAAATAGTTATACGTTGTAAACGTTAAGCGTTATGTTCGATATAAGTGTTCAAAAATAGGTAGAACAGAGATAATATTTTTTTAAAAATTGTGTTCATCTTATGCCCTTATGAAGATCTAGAACAATAAATGGCTAATAAATGGAAAGGAAATTAAAAGCTTCCCAAAAATTAGTTTCTACTTTTTTGGAAGCACGAACATAACTTAATGAAATAACAATGATAAATAAAAATATTGATATAGTTTTATCTATAACTTAGCCGAACATGCATATTATAACTTCTATTAAGATGTGTCAGAAACGGAGAAGGCGTTTTGTGTGCTACAATTTCATTCGACTAAAACCATAATCACAGTTCAATGTGATTGCTGCTTGTCTGTGTAAGGTGTTTATGTGTAGCGCAGGAATGTAAACTGGAACTGCTCACTCGGCGTTGAGTTCAGCTCAACGAACACGAGCTTGCCAATTCCCTTATTGCACTTAAATTTTCTCCCAAGGAGAATGGCAACCGTCTCGTTTTACAGGAAGTTCAAAATGCAGAGAGGAAAAAATTATCTCGTTTTGGAGAAACACAGATCAGCCTCTTTTACTAGAATTTTGTTAAAGTTTAATGTGCAGCTGTAAGTGCTGAAAACAACATAATTGAAACGTGTCATTACTTAACTAGCACCAGTCATCTCCTGTTTTTTTCCCAATTTCGCAAGGTATTTTTATTTTTCATAAATATTTCCTCCGTGATTTTGTAGCCTATTCTATTTTCCTCCGTAGATAACTTTATTAAGGAAAATTAATAATGTTTTTATGCCGTTGAAAAGTTTAGTGGATTTAACGCAATTGTGATTTTATACGTGATAGTCCTTGTTGGGTAACATTAGCGTGTTTAAAAAATATCAATTTGTAACCAAAACAATAAAAAATGTGAATAACATTAAAAATGAAAACTAAGTTATCTATTTATAGCATATATATATATATATATATATATATATATATATATATAAATTAACAGTAATTATAACAGCGGAAAAGGATAAAACACTAAGAAAAAGTCACACTTGAGATCGCTATATTTCGGACTCGTGGAGTCCTTCTATGGCAACAAGACAAGTGACTTGTTACATTGTTAATAGTGTTACTTTATTTTTATTTTCTTTTATATTATATACATATATAATATTACTTTATCTTACTCTAAGGTACTACCACGGGTGGCCGAGGTCGTTAAGTCGCGGACTCGTGAGCAGGAGGTCTGGATTCGAATACCGCCAGGACCGTGCTTCCTGACTGAGGTATTTACCAGGTTTTCCTCAGTCCTCATAAATGGCAAATACCGGGGATGTATCTAAATTTAGGCCTTGAACGATTCCTTCCTTAAAAAAAAAATTCTTTGCCAATATGTCATTTCATCTCATGTATCATCAGTGTCCATCGCCTGAGGTGCCTCTGTAGCAAAAACGGGCGTTAAACACAATTCATTCATTGTTCTAAGGCATTATTTTTCTTCTACGTTGATATTTCATGCTTAACATGAGCACATTTTCTTTGTCACATTCTAACACGTGTATCAATTCAGTCCACACTTTGCGCCTATATTGAGCCCACATCCTTGTAAACCTCATGGCCCACAACGCATTGTGGGACTGGCCGATCACGTGCATTTTCAGTGCACGTCTTAACATTGTGAACTTTTTAAAAACCGTACCTAAGAAGAAATCAGCGGTGCGCCGTGTTTAGTTGCACTAACCCATGAATGTGGCGTGAGGATGTAACGCACTGCGCTCACATTGTTTCCGTTATAATCTCATGACGTGTCCACTCTGACTGCACCAGTGGATAGCCGCAATGCCGCGTTGTCTCATAAGGAGAGCATTTAACGCCTCTTGTAAAATTAAAAACAAATACCCGCTCGTACAAATGATTGCTGCAAGTGTTAGAAAAAGTATAACAGGTATGTGAAATTTTTAAAAAAAATCATGTTTGTACCAAGGGATTTTTATTCTGTGGCTTGTTATTGTTTTTCATAATCTTTAAAATTATACCTATAAATATTAAATCTGTGTTAATTGCCAAATCAATAGACTTAGGTATACGACATAAATTATTCTTTAACATCATCACAGATTAAAGGTTTAATGTTGCATAGCAATTGCCTTCTAAAAAGGAGTAGATATATTTTATTACGATAGCTTTTAAGTCAAAGATATAAAGTATTTTCAGAAATGGGATAGGTGGCACTATCTAGTGGCGTCTTTTCAAACGGCCCTCTCTGCATGCAGCATCCTCTGCTAATTGAAAATTGATGCTACTGCGCATGCCTGATAGCTTAATTTTGCTGAGTATCAAACGACTGCGCATTCAAGTCCCACCTGCGCAGGCTTTTCCGTTATTTGGATTAAAGAACACATTTACTTTCTTCTTCATTATGCTGAGGCAGCTGGTTATTTTCCCTTTATCTATGAAGTTCGCACAATAATTCTACGTTTGGAATCAGTAACTCAGAGAAAAGTTTCCCAAGCTATAGCCCATGAGAAATCTTAAGCACTTAACACCAAGTTAGGTACACTTAAATCATTAGCCCTATATAAACAAAGCAAGAATGTAACCCCCCGGCCAGCAGGTGAATAAAACTGATGTGTGATAGCTCGTGATCTATTGTACTCCTCCTAATTTAATTGTTCACTGTCTAGTGCTAATACAACTTCATTCCGTTTCGTTTTGCTTTTAGTGCTTAGAAATCCCGACAAAGGCTCTATTAAACGGAATATGAAGCACTCACATATCACGATGGCCAGTAGGCAAATCCAAAATTAGTCGCAATGTAATAATGAGAGAGGAGTTATGTAAAACAAATTCCAGAAAATGCGAAAGACAGAGTCATGAGACACAAAGTCATGTCCGCTGCTATACGTGTCAAGTAGACAGCTTGACTCATGGTAACACAGGTCATTCGTTACACTTTCATAGTTGTAAAGGAGAAAGGAAAAAGAATGTGTCACTGAATTCCAGTAAATCTATAAACTTTCTTCATTTTGAAAAAGTAAAACAAATAACACCATTCTTTGCTAATGACTACAACCGCAGCCTTTTAACCTTTCTGTAACGGAAACTAGGCTTGTATGTCCCTAATGCGCAACGGAAAAAGTTCTTCTTGAGGACAAATACCCCAACACCTGTATTTGTACATCCTGTTGAAGTCAATGGCCATAGCAGTAACAGATAAGCGTGCCAACCTCAGAAATACTTTACTTGTCATGCTGCACTCAAGAACATTCATATCTCAAAACAATGAGACGGTAGGATATATCAGTATTTCATTTTTACTGATAAAGTTGAGGTCGTAATGTCTTCACTCCACTCTCCTACTCAACAGTCTTAAAAATACATTCCGCTTTGCATAATTATTTGTTTGGTTTGCACTGCGGAACTTCACCTATAAAGCCATTGTTTAAAGAAAAATAAATGACGACTGCTCCCTTTTCAAATGTTTGGAGATTCAATCATGAGGTACTGTTGTTTGAAAGAAAAGGGCTTTCTAAAAGCATCTACTTTCTTCTAACAATGACATATCTCTTAGAATTTTATAGCAGTATTCTAAGATGGATTCTCATTAAAAATGAATATTCCCTCTAGAGGAAGTAAGATTTCGTCCCATTTTTCTCGTGAAAGAAGCGAGGCGCTGTAAATGAAAATACTAAAGAAAGAATAACGCCAAGAAAAGTGCATTATGGTGAACAACGACAAATCTGACGGCGTAATTTTAAGATTTATACTATGTGAAGCACTCCAACTATACTTTGAACTATAATATTGGAGTGGGAAGTACCGGGTTTTAAAGAGGATAGTATTCAGTTTCACACAAGCTATCTTTTCATTTTCATTTCAGTAAATTTAGTCTACGTTTTTAGTTGACGCTCGCGATAAGCAGCAATAACTGCTGACTGTGTTCTATGAATACAGAACTTATGTGAAAATTATAAAATAAAGAATGTGTTAAGCAGTCATGTGTCTCTTCGATATACTGGGCTTAAGTTCAATAGTTTGACTCAAATATTCAATAATAATTGTAAAACAGATTTAATATACTTACAGTCGAAGTAATAATTGGAAATAAGAAATAATTAAGTAAAGTGTTGTGTAAAAATAATTTGATTGAAATAAAAGCAAACGTCACCCACCAGATTGGCTACACCGATCTAAAATTGCCTCTGAACCATACAAAAGTTTTTCATATCTACTGAGAAACACGGATACATAATGAGCATCTTGTTCTATGATTTGGTGGGTTTAAAGTTCCGGAGCGCAACTTTGTGCTGGGAACCAATGTAAATATTACCATTTCAAAAAGTTTCTAGCTGATGGAATTTATTTTTCTTGGAGCGTCGACATTTCATAAACTGCCACTTTGTCTCCGGTCATGCTGTGTTCATAAGCTTTCTGACGGATTTCACTCGTTAATAACTGAAAACATATTCGAGTTAGCAACTTGCTGCTTTGCAAAAGTTCCTGATGACTAGCGCTTCTATAGCGTTTGTTTATTCAGAAAAATCATAATACAGCACAAAGGAAGATATTTATTATTTTCTCAGACGAATTCACTTTTCACTTGTGCGGAAAGATTAATAGACGTAAGGTTTAGATATGGGGATTCAAAAATTCTCAAGTGGTTTGTGAAAAAGAAAGATGCAGTCCAACGGTTAATTAATGTTTGGAATTGGAAGGTCATAAAGTACAATTCAAAAGGCCGCTGTTAGTGTTAATGCATGTTTATCCCTGCATAAATGAAACACTGACAACAAAACTTCAATATCCAGCCAGATGGTGTACCTTGTCACTGAGGTTACAATGTTTGTTATTGATTTAATCTGTAGTTGTCGGTCCTGGTGGTGCAGTGGTTACCATATTTGCCTCCTAAACCAAAGATCGCGGGTTCGAACCCGGCCAGGACCGATGAATTTTTTCGGGCGTAAAAATCCTAAGTACGGCTTCCTTTGGAAGGAAAGCTGTGGGTCCCGTGTCGTACATTTACGGCACGAAAAAGAACCTCAAGCTTGAAAGAGAGGCCTCTGAGGAAAATCTGTCGGCCGTTTCACGCCCTGCGTTGAATGGGACGCTGATGACCTGAGAAGTTAAAGAGCGTCCATAAATAAAAAATCAATCAATCAATTTAATCTGCATTGATTGGAAACTCGAGGAGCTCATAGTCAAGTGATTACCAATAAATGAAAAAGTTTGAATTTACAATTTCAATGCAGAGAATTCAAGTTGCAATCTCTAATGAGTGAAACCTTTGCCGTAATTTAATTTCGCCTTCCTTCTCATCCTCTTCAGCACTTGTACTCGATTATCTAGTGACTGTGTAACGAGTACAGAGGAATAAAGAACACAATTTATACATTTAATTTACTAAAATCAGATTACTCATGGAGGAATTGCTTTTTACTTAACTCTCTTATAACTGGATTACAACAGTCGCTAAGCAACAAGTTCTGACCAGCTGTTTGCGTCATAAATGAGTTTAGGAGCCCAAAACTCAGAAATAAGCAATTAACTATTAACCATGCAGTCAGAACTTGCTTCAGAAAGACATATTTCTCTTGATGAGGAAAACTTCGTTGTGGACATCGCTTAATTAATACTTATTGATCATCAAATATATGTATAGACACTAATCATTACAAAAAGTGTCCATGTTATCTGAATCATGCTTGGAAAACCTGCAAAACTTCACTATATGAACACTAAATATCATTGATTACTATTCTCTTTCATTGTTTCTAGAATGCAGAGATTGTTTTATGTGTTACTGGCTCTTCAATTAAAACGTTCAGTGTTTTTGTTCTGAGGACCTAGCAGGCTACAAACATTTTGCATAATACACAGAGTCTAGTGATCAATACTGAAAATAATTGCAGTTCAGGTTTATTCTATCTGCCCTTTCCAATTGAAGAAAAAATTGACTTATTGATACCACACACTCATGCATTAGTCGTGGGAAGAACTTCAGATTAAAAATTGTGAATAGTTCATAATTTGTTGCTTTGTGAACTAGCAATACGATAATTAAGACCAACCTCATCAATGGAAAAGGTTTATCAACCTTATCTACGACACATTGTTGGTTAACCTAAATACAAAACTTCATCTGCTTTACAAAAGTCACAGATTTGTTGTAACAAATGCGGCTTTATATTAATAGACCTATAGAATTATACAATAATGTTTGGTACCCCCGTCTTGTTTTATATAATTCCATCTAACTGTAGCAAAAATATTTATGCTTTATGTCTTTTATGAATAAAAATAATCTCTATTTGACTTTTTAAATGTGTTTGCACTGTTGAAATTTTCAAGGGTATTTTTAGTTGTATGATTTTCTTTATACATGAGACATAAACTATTATTATTATTATTATTATTTTATTAGGTTCCCCCCCATGATGCGGCTTAATCACATAATGCTACCTACGGAAGAACGGAAATACTGAAGAGATTACTCAGCTGTTATGTCAAGATTTATCGCAAAGGGAGGGAAGTCGGAGAGAGTGTCCCGTACAGTTTTCCCTATCTATAGTCGCGGCAGTGTATTCAATTCGACTGCGAGAACAAAGATGATTCTAACGAGCATATAAAAGTTAACAAGAAAAGAGGAAAAGTTTGGAAAAAGAATGTGGGCTTAGATGGAGCAGTTTGAAGAATGTGCAGTAAAATAATTGACATTCTTAAAGAGTTAGTTCATGAATGACTTTGTATCTACCAAGGAAGCGTCCAGTTGCGCCTGTGGCTTCTTGAATGATGTTTTGTTCCACCCCGAGCACATATGGTGCTATTCATGACAAGATAAAACCGCCACAAATGGCCGAGGTAGTTAAGGCGCGGACTCGTGAGCGGGAGGCCTGGTGTTCGATTCCCGTAAGGACCGTCTTCCCTTGATGATGTTTCTTTCACGTTTTTCTCAGTTCCCACAAACGGCAAATGCCGGGATCTTAGGCCTGAAACGCTTCCTCTCTTAAAAAAATCTTTCCCAGTTTATCATTTCAACTCCTGTATCATCAGTGTCCACCTGTGATGCCTCAATAGTTAAAATGGACTTTAAACACTATTAAAAATGACAAGATTACTTAACTCACGATTATATTTTCAATACATGAATAATATTATTTGGAACTATGAAAATCCTAAATCTACAGTTTTTGCATCGTCCAGTACATTTGGATCAGCACTGTATGAAATATCAAATCAACATTTACTTGCGATTCATGCAACAAGTTTTATCTGTGTTGTTGGGGGAATTATACCCTACGTCGTCCTTGAGAGAATATGACTAAAGCACGGCGAAGCACGCCTCGCTTCAATGTGGATAATCTCAATTCCTTGTTGTTTCGACCTAAACTCTCCATTATTTGCCATGCTGATATTCACTGCTCACTGCTTACACTTCCATTTTAACATCTATTACAGTAATGTCGCCACTCTACACGTGAACCAAACTGAACAGCTGTGTCTTGTTTAGATTAACAAATCATCTTAGCACACAAAAGACCAAAAGTTTAACATTTATTTCTTCTGAACCAGGAGGAAGCCAGTATAAACTACTCCGTTTGAAACTATAGCCCAAAAAATAGGAACAAAAAGAGCCTTGACGATAAAATAGCATAATTGATGGTATTACACAATTAAAACGCGACTAGTAGCAAAGGTGAAAGCAACTGTACTCGTATTAGATGTTTTAATTCCAACACTTAAAGGCCATTTAAGGTTTCCTGGAATTTTTGAAATATTTGCTTTACTTTAAACAAAACTAATTTCTACAGACAAGAGTGACCGGGGTTGCTAAGGCACGAACTCCAGCTGTTCAAATCTCGCTGGAATCGTCTCCCCCCCCCCACTGGGCTTTTATTTCTTCTCTTCTATGGAAAATTCCCGGCCTGGAACGCTTCCTTTCTTTAGCAAAAAAAAAAAAAAAAAAAAAAAAAAAATTAAAAATATTGTTCTCATGGATCGTTACTGTGATATCACAGTAGTTTAAACATTTGCAAGACCACAAACTACAGAAGAGAAAGCACTTTCCTTGTATACCAAATTAGGTCGCCTTTCAACCAATGAAATTTGCCATGCCTGCTTCTGCTGAAAGCATGTAACGGAGCTTCGCAGCCTTGCCAGTGCTCATAACAGAGTGGTCCTTAAGATAAAGCGAAGAACAAAACTCCTTTACGCTTTCTTGTTTCTGTTTAAAGTTATTGCGCTCATTGAACGTGCACCCAAAAGTTAAGTGTCCTAAATGATATCTTCCCTCCAATTCGAAATGTGCACCCAAAAGTTAAGTGCCCCAAATGATATCTTCCCTTCAATTCGAACTTTCACCCAAAAGTTAAGTGCCCCAAATGATATCTTCCCTCCAATTCGAACTTGCACCCAAAAGTTAAGTGCCCCAAATGATACCTTCCCCCCAATTCGAAATGTGCACCCAAAAGTCAAGTGCCCCAAATGATATCTTCCCTCCAATTCGAACTTGCACCCAAAAGTTAAGTGCCCCAAATGATACCTTCCCCCCAATTCGAAATGTGCACCCAAAAGTCAAGTGCCCCAAATGATATCTTCCCTCCAATTCGAACTTGCACCCAAAAGTTAAGTGCCCCAAATGATACCTTCCCCCCAATTCGAAATGTTGACAACTTAAAATGATATGCAAGTTCCTGTGGCCCAGTCCTTGCAGTTAATGGTTTTACTAAATCACCAAGCAATGTTTATAAATGTAGTACTGCAATACTTGTCCGTAATTTTATTAAAAAATAATGATAATGTTTTACAAAGTGGGTAAATAAGTTAAATATCCAGCTTGCCCTGGGAGGGGGGGGGGAGGTTGCTATGTGTTTTGTAAAAAGCGATCAAACTTTATTATAGTGTTTTTAGAGTGGCAAGTTCTTTAGTTCATTTTTAAATCGTTGAAAATTAAGAAGAAGAATTCCCATAAACTTTTATAAATCTGGTATGAATTTCCTTTGCTGTTAGAATTATCTTTTACAAAAAATTTTATCATTGAATTTTATGGAATACTTGCAACACCTATACTTTAGAGAGCTGTATTAAATAGACTGTTTTAAAAATTACTTCATATTGCATGATCTTCTATGGCCGAGAAGTAAACTTTTCAGTTGGCGATTAAAATTAGTTTCAGGTAGATATTTGTCACTTGTAGCTGTCCGAATTGCTATATCGTTTTACAGTCAAGTTTTAGGGTGATATTTTTATCTAATAAATACCATTTTGTAAATTCTGAAACTGTTGTAAACATCTCATGTGAACTAAATTTCTAATATTGTGTTATTTTCGAAGAAAAAGAAGAAATGGTTCTATTTTCTATAACTAGTGTTACAGATATATATTGTGAAACTTATTAACTTGATCTGCTCTAAACGAGCACTTCTAGAACATGAACTGGGGTATCCAGTAACTGTTGTTGATTCGTTAGTTACAATATCCCGGTGTGCAGTAATGGTTGGTGTTATCAGCTCTAAGCAGACTGGCGAAGCTGAAAAGGAAATAAATTGCGGCAGATTACTAGCAGGGTACTGCCTTGGAACGATGTATTCTGCAACGCTAAGGCCGCTTATTAACAAAGGCAGGAAAACACATAAATAAAAAAATATATCAACTTACCAGCTGAACATAAAGAGGGGGATGTATAGATCAAATGGATGTGCCCGCACGTTCCTTTGAACTGGAACGCCGTTACTAGTGCGGCTTAGGGGTAGCTTTGCTCACATCTCCCTCTTGGATCACAGGCCAAGCAATGGTACACTTTAAAAGCATCTGTCTTCATTATTGACGGTCAGAAATGAACATTAAATGATTCAGTACTGTAGTAATAATACAGTTAGGGCACTTAGTGAAATATCACAATAAGCGAAGGTAATAACTTGAACTAAGTATCTGGAAAGTTCAGGCCCTCGAGTGATATTTTTTAGGAATATTTCACGAATAAAATAAGAACTTAAATATAATTCCTCTAAACCTTGTTTACAAAATGGAATAATTGTATATTTGTGCTTAACTTTATCAAGCGACAGGAGAATGCCGATAGAGAATAGTAAAATACGGGTTTAGGATTATTTCATGAATATAATAAGAATCAAAGTGATATATTATGAAATTCGCGAACAAAAGTAACACTTGTATACAATGTTATATTTATGAATATCTATTCTATTCAGAAACCGTGAGACTGAAATGAACAAAAGTCGACTATTATAATTCTAATCGTTCGACTTTCTAATACCAACTGAGGGAAAAAAAAGATAGTATGCAAGGTACTTTTTTTTTTCATTCTGTGGTTTGAAATGCCTGGATGATAAGATGAATTTGCACATTTGATGCATCACTAAAACGCTTTGAAGAACCCTCCATTTTGCGTTATGATTGTCGATTGTCCATGCTTTTGTTGCTATCAATATCTCCCCACCGCCTCTAGCAAAAGTGATCAGTGATGCTTGTTCAGGAATTATATAGTGGAGGTATAGCGTTGGCTACACCAAATGCACGTCATGTGATAAAACTTTTTTTTTTTTTGTATTCGGCTATGGCTGGTCAAAATTCAAAATTTTGTTTCGTTTCATTGGTCGACTTTAAGATGACGTCACAGGAGTGAAAAACAAGCATCTTAATCCGACACGAATGAGTTCATGAACTGCGAGTGTTAAGAAATTGAACAAAGAAACAATATTTAAATTCTTCCTCCACAAAATCAAACCCGGCCTGGGTACCTCCAAAAAGTGTTCTTTTTGAACGCCAGTGAAATTCTTTGAATTACTAATACCAAAGGGCATAGAAGAGAAAGTTGTCACTTTCGCAAATATCCGGTAGAAATGCGACTGTTTTCTAGTGTGGCTCTTGGCGGTGAACCGTTTCCCCCCGGAGTGTTTTGCCTATGGGCGAATGCACCGTTAGCCGACCAGGGTTTCGAAGATTAGCGGGAGACAAAACAATAAAACAAACAAACGATAAAAATGCATCAGTTAATTTAGGAGGTACATTACTTGCCAAATTATAAAATGAGGTTATATAAGTAACAGAATCAACTGTATGCTCCAAAATATTGGTCCTATGATTTTTTCACCATTGAGTTAACATATATGAATAGTACATAAAGACACACGTGATAACACTTTATGTATACTGTCGAATTAAGAAACGAACAATATAACATACACCCAGGAAGTGCTGCACTGTATTACGTCAGTCAGCAAGGTCAATAAGTAAGCAAGTAGACTGCTACCCCCTCCATGGCGAGGCAAACGACTGGGAGGTCTTTCATAGGAAAAATGTCGCGCCGCGGGGAAAAGTATCACTTATCTTAATGTAGTTTGGTTTGATAACTACTTTCTGCGGAATAGACATTAAGTTACCGTGAATTAACGTATACTGTACATATTATATTATTTGAAGAATATAATAGGTTCGTAGATTAAAATATATAATCGTAGAACAGTGGCAGGCTTAAAATATTAAAATAGTATTTATTTTTATATAATGTGTAACATAAGTCGTGTGTAGATCTCGTTAAAATCCCGAGTATTGTAACTGACAGAGGAACGTACAGTGGAAACTCTAATAATAGGCGTTTTTTCATAAAGCCTAAGGACAAAAGTGTCTAAGGTGATTCCATGGAAATGCCCAAATTCCAGATAAAAGGGGAGTTACATTCAGCGAAGAGTTAATCGGAAAACAGGGTATTTTATAGTGAAAGGTAAAAGGTATAAATACCCAGGGTAATTGGAAATTGAAGCAAGGATGAGTGTCTCATATATTTACTAACTTGCCGAAATATTTTACAATAATGATTAAGTCTCACAAAAGATCAATAATAAAACTTGAACTTTAAAAAAAAAGGAAAAGGAAGAACAAAGCTAATGAGTCAGGTAAATCAGCAAATATTAATACCCAACCAGAAGGAGAGGGTAATCAGAATGCTGAACCCTGTTTTTAACACAACATTCAATCCAACAAGGTCATAAAACTAAAAACTAATTTTAAAAGGCAACATACAAATCTCAACGGAAAATTAAATCGAGCTAAATTAAATCTCTGCACGGCCAATGTCCGGATTAAAATGTTGTCCCTTACGTGTTAAATTACATGTGCGTATTACAATTACATCAGATTTTCACTTTCAGTAAATTACACTATACGAATTTTTCACATAATATAGACTATTCTTTAACTAATTTCATTTTATTTAATATTTTCATCATCCAGGAACGTGGCCCCCATGCACCCCCTCTTTCAACGCCTACATATTTAAATTGTTAGTTTATTGATATTTACCTATCGACATTGATATGATATAGGATGTTATCAACTATATATAAAACGTATTTTTCTTTATGTAGAAAGCGCGTGGTGTGTGTTGTTTAATAATAACGTCATTTTTATCCACACTTGGCATAAATTACTGTATGATTACATGGCATGCAAGTAGCCTGGTTAGAGTAGACACTAGCGCTGTGCTGTGCTGCAGCATACCATCTCTTTACGCTATGCTAACACCATAGTACTTAAATTTAGTGCTTAAGCATATACACAATTAATCCTTAATGTTGCTCTTAATGGATCTAATATGGCTGATTAATTACTGACTACTGAAGCAGACTGAAGGGATAATTGTTAATTACCTGCTAAAAGCTCACAATTAAGCAAATAATTAATGCGTTATTCAATTACCTTGATTTCATCTCGCAAAAATAAAAGACGACTAAAATATAGAATCATTTTGTTTGTTCACGTTTGTTTTTGTGACAAAAAAGTGACAAAAGACAAAAATAAAGAAAAAATTGAACAAATATAATATAATAAATAATTAGAAATTAAAGGAATGTTATGCTATTTAGAATATAATGTTTTTATTTTATTTTTATTTATAATTAATATTGATTTTTGAATTAAAATAAATAAAATCGAATAAAACCGTGAACACAATTATCTAATCAATTCAAAACAAGTGGTTAAAATAAGTAAAAATCGAATTTTTGCCATTTTTTAAAATTAGCCATGGTAAATTCGTATGAGGCAAGTATGGTTACCACTAGACCACCAGGAGCTACAAATATAAGGCATAAAATAAAACGTAGGGGTAAAAAAGAATTAAACAAGCTGCTAGCAAAAATAATAAAACTGTAAGGGCCGATAATTAATAAGCCACTAAAGTCCTTTGTAATAATTCATTGTTATATAAAATGAAATCACTAAGATAAACAGAGAATATAATTAAGGTCGAAGTAAACTTTGTTTATCACAGTGTTAGCATTCTCACGGCTGACTGTACAATATCTTTATTTCCATTATTGTTTCAAGGTTGGCCATTAAGTACGATTGTAGGAAAACAAAGATGACAGAGAGATTTAAATATCTGGTACCATTTTCATTAGCTGTGGTACATGTCAATCTCAAAAATGAACACACATGCTTCTTATAAATGGAGCATTGAAATCTTTCCATTATTGTTGAGGTACTTTAAAAGGAGTACCTCAAGAAAGTATTGTGTTTTATATTTAAATAGGGGCGGTCTGTAACTGTAGCTAATTATGTTTTAGATAAAATAAAATATAATAATTTTCTATTACAAATACATCATGCCATTGTGCTTATGTTGTTGAAGTTAATTTTGGCAAGAACAAAAGTTCTTATATCAATTAAAAAATTAAACGTTCTCAATTGCCCTAGCAATCAATCAAACATGATTGAAAGTTTAAATATGAGCTTGAAGGTGTTGCAAGCATAATTTAGTGAATTGTAATTCAGCTAAGAAAAATACTTTTCTGAAAGAGTTTTAAGTGGCATATTTTAGAATGAGCTGAGGTTTTTCCTAAGTGACTACAAAATAACTATCATACGTTCTATCAGTTGAAAACTTAGTGAAGAATTTTGATTCTATAGTCCTTTTTTCTCTCACATGAGAATTAATCCAAAATTATAAAAGTATGAGCTTGCTCAGTGCTATCTAAGCTTTCTTTTAAGTACACCAGCGTTGTGAAAAGCTATAATTTAATCAATGTGGTAAAATATAAAAATAAATGCTTTCAATGCTATGAGGACAAATTGTTAAATAGAAGAAAAATTTAGCAGAACACACGAATATGAAACGGGAAAAGATCAAGCAAAGTTTATTAATTTTATTGACTAGGTCGATCAAGAAATTAAACGCAAATAACAGAGAAAAAACTTAAGTTACCTCATAGCTCATTATCCCAAGTACTGAAGGGTCTCACTGCCGTGTCTTAGCACTTTGATTGGTAGAATAATTTTGGACCTCGGACATTTTAGTACTATACAGGAACTGGAATGTTTTGCTGTTAACTGCATTATTTCAATAAGAAACAAACGAGTTAAACTGTGTTTTAGGAAACAATCACGCTAAACGTTCTCTCTATACAGCTTAGCTATTCGTAGTTTAGTGCTCTAAATAATTATAGCTTAACAATGAAGTCAGCAAAGCTTTTGAAACGGCCTGAATAAAGGCTAATGTGAACAAAAGAAATCTTTAATTGAATAGATTGAGTTAAATTACAATTAGCATTGTTAGCATTGAATTTCAAGTGTGTATTCGATCATAGCACGCAGAGAAATTTATTTCGCCAACAACTAATTAATTCAAAATAATATTCTTGTTAGTGTATTAAAGCACATATATTCAGAATCCAAAATATCAAGCCCTTGGATTTATGACTCGCAACATGTAATCCCTAAGCGTGTATGAAGGCACTATGGCTCTAGATTTGAAACAAAAAAGTCAGGCTTGAAGGAGTGCACAAAGGGTCCTTGTGGTTCAATACTGAAAAGCATATTGTAAAACTGACACGAATTAAAATGAAATAATTTAACTAAATATATGCCACTACATATCACGTATATGCATAAATAAGCACTTATTCAAGAAATAATAATAATAATTTCAAAATGCGTAGCATAATGTATAATTTTTCAATTTCAACCACATCAGAATACGGCCCCCCTTCAATGCTAGGCGATTCGGGTGGTGACGGGGCAGGCAGGGATGGCTGTGGTCTAACACCTTGCATGAGGCCTACATTAGCTTTCAAATGGGAGTACTTTTCAGCAACAGCGAATGAGGTGGGAGTGCTAACAAAATGTTAGTTGCCTCTCTCCCATTTCTTTCATAATTCCAACGTAAATGGCAAAAGAGCTAAGGTCGCTATCAGCGGTTAGCAGACGAAATGACTGCTGCGTGTAAAAATTAAAACTTATTTTATAATTACATGAGAAAAAGCTATTTCTTCTTGACAAGCCTAGCACGATAACTATATTAACATGAAAAATTTTGTATAAAGAGGACAAAGCTATTTGTCATGCATATATATATATATATATATATATAAATTCTCAACAAACTGTTTACTGATAAGTGCGTTATAGAACGAATATTGTCCATAATAGACATTTAAGGGCAATGAACTGCATAATTATATTCTTACAAATTTTATGACAGAGAGCAAAGTGCAAGCTAAAACAGAAGGTTTGACCCTTTTAAAGTGTTTCAGAAAAAAAAAACATGTTTTAAAATTAAGATTTAGATGAACTATATATAAATTATACGACAATGGCTAAAAAGTTTGCCAGTATGATGAGATAGATACAACGATTTCGTATCTTCCAAGTATACAATTTTGATATCTAGATGGACAAATGATTGTCGGAAAGTTCTGTTGGAAAGAAACCACATTGTTGCGCTGCCAGAACAAAATGTCTATACACAGTTCATAATATTAGTTTACAGGATATCAGATCCATCTTTTGTCTGTACAGATCAGGATTATTCAAAATTACACCAACAAGTATATATGACAACATTCGTCTTTAAGAACTGATTAAGGAAGTTAAGCAAATTAACATGAAAATATATTCGGAGCACGATTTTAGACCTCTAATAAACCCTTTCATTAGCTCTGGCTTTTAATAAAAGTCAAATATATTTAATTATTGCCAATGGTTTGATTGTTCTTGTGTGGTTTCAAAGAACAAGGAAAACAACTCTTAAAGGTAGCTTATTTCCAAGCCACTCTTAAGGAGATAAATAAGCTTCAAATTCCCTTAACGTTCAGTAACTGAAGAATAACAACATGCGCTATGTACGTTTTCATTAAAACTGGAAGGAATAAAATTTAACAGACGATTTAATACCTAAATCTTACCAATGAACACGTTTAACGGTATGAGCATAAATATATTAAAGTGTTAAAATTCATAAATTCTAAAATAAAATTCATGGGCCAACTTCTTAGTTGTGAAGATCGAGCATTTAAAGTACATTGTATGAAATTTAGTCTCATTGACTAGATGCCTATTTAACTAAAGGGCGAATTGCAATTTTATATTTTGGAGCCGTATCTCTGCCTGATAATCTGACTTTGAAGCTATAAAACTTTACCCCTCATCTGTTTTAATTATATGAAAGATTTGTAATTCTGAAGCGGGGACCATATATTGCTGTCATTTCTCCAAGTTACATAAACTATAGTTTCTTAAGTTGAATGCTCAATGAGATATAGGTAAACCCGGACAGATGAAATACTTATATTTAAATTGAAATTAATTATTTGTTCGTGTGTATAAGTAATATTTATATAATACATGTAGCCAACATTTTAATTTTTACAGGCAACCAGCAATAATTAACCTATTTATTTCATATCCATACGTATTTCATAATATTTCGCAAAAATGAAGCGTTTTCAATAAATTCATATTACCTGTTCTGTTGAGTTGCAGCAATATGCAGCAGAGAAGCACCCAGTTTCCGGGATACATGGCTACGTTTGTGGATCCTGAGACTTTCCAGATGAATTCACTCTGATGTGTTGAAATCCACGCCTAACACTGCGATTAATCTGATATTCTTACTTCAAAAGCACCACAAACTATTCACATGCTCACTAACTTATCCCGCGTTGAAATCACCATCCACAATCACTTCTGCAGTCTTCATTGCCTCATTCACTAGCACGTATCATAGCACACTATTCATGGAATTTCATTAAATCACCCATTGCACACATACACACGATTCTACATGTGAAACCCATTTTTATACCGCCTCACTACTACTCCAATATCCACGGACAGCACCATTCCGGTTCTCACGACAATCACGATTTGCTCTAAATGACGTCACGAGTCACTTCCCCATTTCTTTCTCCCACCACTTAAATCCTTCCGCTTTACAGAAAGTGCGTTAACCTTGATGTCACTGTAGAAATGAACTAAATAAAATACATGGTTATTCTGCCGACAAATAAACAATTAACCAAAACAGCCTGCTGTCAGAAACGCGCTTTTTGATATTAAGAAAGCCGTATCGCCATTTGCCAGTCATTATGAACTCCGGAGACTGTAGGTGTCTGCTTTGAAATCCTTGCCATGGCTTCCCTACCTTGTTTCTGGTTTCTCGAACAAGGTGAAAGTATTCGTAGCATTATGATTGGTCAACGCAGAACAGCTTCCCCAATCACAGAGTGACTCTTTGAATTTGACCCATTAGCATGGTAGTTTTCTCCTCCTCAGTCTTCTCCTCAAGTACCCCCCCAAACCCCTCTCAGAGTAACCTGCATTCCTCAAGTCATTCAGGTGAAGTCAAAGAGACTAGCAGGAAAGATATAGGCTTGTAACGGCAAACACAAACGTCTCTATCTCTTCCCTGCAGACATTTCGGCTCCCAGAGATACGACATTTATGTGCGTTCTTGCACTTAGCGACTACAGTTGTCCGCTTTTCAGATCTCGCAGGGAAAGCACGAAAAATGTGATTAAATTGCTCTTAAACTTTATTTACATTTCTCCCAATATAATTTGTATTAAAATTCTTGAGACTCATAGGCATAAACGATAAAATTGGATCGAATGTTTGATATGTGGCGAGTCATAAGGTCTTCTCTTCCATTCAACCAACTATGGCGCACTAATGCCACATGTACTAAGTAACTATAATACATAATATGAGATTACTTATTTAGCTGACTTATGAAGGAAGTAAAGTCAATAATTAGTAATTCAATTTGTATTAGTCAAAACAAGGTTCTTAAAACAAAGTAAAAGCTCGCCCATTTAAGAAAAGCTGTGGTTGTAAGTTTAATTAAATAGTACATAAAGATAGCAAACGAAAATAAACATATGAACAAAAATAAATAAATATAAATCATAGGAAACAAGAAGTAGAATAACAATTAATATTATCAAATGGTAGTGAAGCCAATATTTTCATCTAAAAATGACAAAGTCTGGACCAAAGGCAGCAATTTTTAAACTAGTTATCTGTATCTTTTCTCTTTCCTCTAAATTGTCTAATTTTAGCAGTCCAATGTTAACATTTTATGAGCTGTAATTGCTTGACTTTTTAATTCTCCTTGCTATTGTGAGGGGATAAGTAAAACAACACGTTTTTATTTTGTTACCTTAACTTGGAAAGGGACCTACAACATTTTATGTATAATTTTCTTGAACATTCTTACACTTTCTTGTATATGATAAGTCTTTCTCCAAAGTTATTTTGAAAATGGAGTCTCTAAGTGATGTGCGTTGTAAACAAAAAGCAGATGATGAATTTCTTTGGCGGAAAGTGAAACAATCACCAACATTTGGAGGTGTTTAAGAGGGGTATCTGGAAATGCGACAGTACAAAAATTACAAATCCCACGTTCACCTCATTGGAAGGTAACCCAGCGTTGCCCAAACATCCCCAGGATAGGGGGTGGGGGCGGAATCACTAACTACGAAAGAATGAAGCGTTCATGCATTCTTAATGTTTACATGATTCTTTGTTCCAGTGGCGGATTAAGAGGTTGAAATGCACAACTTGAGTTATGAATTGGAAAAACTCTCAAATAATGAAAATTACTTATAGACTGGGTTTATGCTTCCTATAAGATAATTTGTTTTGACTAGTTCCTCAAATTCGTTTGGAAAGTAGTGCAGAGTCTCAAAGGACAAACAAAAGGGTTATCACATCTGATGTTGCGAGACTAGTTTTTAACGTAATTCATTTTTAAAAATGTTGTTCGCAAACATACGTATAGCCAAAGATTGTCATTAACCCTGATACAAATAAACGTAATTTAGGAAATAGGGCAAAGGTATAATCAACAACATTTTGCAACATTATGAATCACTTCGAAAAGTTCCTCTCTAAAGGTTTAAGTTTTATGAGAAGCTATATCGAGAAATTCTTCAATAATTTAAATCAGTGTCAAATGTTTTATCACTTAGTTCTTCAATTCTGTAAGAAAGTTTTACAACAATTGCAATATTAGGAGTATAAAAAGTTGGGGCTTTCAAAACTCAAGTTTTTGCAATCTACTCGTACTTTAGCATGGAAAGAAAAATTCTGATTAATAATTAAAGATTAAATTAATAGTAAAATACTCACACTAACAATAACTAAACATACCTTCTAGAATATTTTGCTATAATATTACTGTCATGTTACTTAAATGTTGTTCAATGCTGCAGTGGGAGACAAAGGAAAAATATGACCCTTAGCTTAGTCGTCATTTTGGGTATGAAAATGTTTTTCCTCACAATCAATGTGAAATATGACACTATGAAACTCATATGGTTGCAATCTAGTGTAAAGCAAATGTTTCAGTGCCCGCTATCAATATTAGGTTTATTTAAGCACACTCATTAAAATCTTTGGTCTTTAGCGATCCACTCTATTCAGGGCGTGAAACGGTCAATCTGCAGCACGAAACCAAAGACTTAACATCCCTTCCGAGTTCCTCTTTCGGTTAAATATTATTAAAGGACTATAGCACAGTTTTGTTCCCTTATGTACAGTAGACTGTCTAGATTAGCGCAATGCTATATCTTTGGATAGTGTTTCGAAGATTCTTGGAGCTTCACGTTTGGTGCTTTCTCCGGAGAATTTGTTCCATTTGACTACTAATGGTGAAAGTTTATGTCTCCACATTTACGTTTATCTTCCTTTATGCATAGCTTACCTTTCATGCAAGTTTATTGTCTTAGAACAAAGAACTACTGAGGTGGTATGAGGGGGAGATAGTATACAATGGAGTCTCATTGTTACTTGAGTTACATTTTATGTCTGGCCGATCTTCTTGTGGTATCTATAGGCCTCCTGAATTGGAAGCTCATAGGCCCATTGCCTCTTTCAGCTCCCTAGTTACAATTCAGTTCATTTGGATTCCCATTGAGCGTGCTTATTTGATGATATATCCGAAAGTATTTTTGACAAATTAAATGTTATATCTTTGATTTCCCATCAGACACGATTATTTGATTTAGACCCCGGTTAAATATCCACTTTATAATTTGACCTGGTCTCGGCTTGCTATTTTGAACAATAGCAACGATAAATTGTTAGTCAAATTATTCGGCCATAGTCATTGATATTTTTAGACCCTACGATTGGTAGTGACTTTTGCCTTGTGATAGATTGAATTTTAATAGAATTATGTTGAATCGGTGTCTCTTCTCTCTTGGTTTGAAAGGCTAGGGTTTTTATCACTTTGGACTTGAGTAACGCATACTACCAAATTTCTTTGAAAGAGGCCTGTGAATACTATTCTTCCTTTCTGTGTCTTGAAACCTTTAAGAATTTAATAGTTTTCTCTATGGAATTGCTATGAGCAAGCTGGTGCTTATAGTCTTATGCATGCAGTCTTTGATTATGTTAATTTTCAGAATATGTATAATTACTTGGAAGATTTATTTATATACTCTCCAAACTTTAAAACTTATTTACGATATTCAGGGAAGAGTTTTAAAAGATTAAAACTGTAAACTTCTAAAATTGAATTTCAGGTAATATTATTTTGCTTTGCTGATAGCAGTTGATCCGGAACGTACCCGGGCTACATGCGATTTCCCAACTTCGCGTTAATGTCCAGGTTTTAGCATCTTTTACATTAAAAGGAAAGATCCTCATTCCTTTGACTTTGATGATCTCAAGCTTGCTGTTTCTATTGTTGGCAAAATCGTCAATTTAATTTGCACACTGATGATATTGGAGCAGTTTTGTTATAAACTTTCCGCATAGATATGAACCCCATAGCTTACATTTCGAGAGTTCATTCCACTGTGAAAGGAAAATTATCGGTATATGAATTTCAAGCCCTCGCATCGAGAAATTTAAATTGTATTTGGAACATGCAACCTTTACACTTAAGTGTTATAATCAGGCACTTACCTCAGACTTTGGGCCACCTTTCGGCGCTTAATTTTATTCCGGTTCATGTAACATAAACTGAAAATATTGTAAATCTTAACGTGTGTGTTTGAGGACAAGTTCGATACTGAGATTAGGGTTCTTGTCTAATTGTGTGTTGCTTCCTCAAGCTTTTCTTGGTATTGAGGAAGACTAACTACTGATTCTCAGCTTCAGCCTATTGCTAATGTTCTTAAAATTGGGAAGTACGGACTGAAAGACGGTATGCTGTACTTCCTTCCTACGTTAACATAAGGAGTATCTCTATGGACCCGGTTCCTATTGTTAACATAAGGAGTATCTCTATGGACCCGGTTCCTATTGTTAACATAAGGAGTATCTTTATGGACCCGGTTCCTATTGTTTCAACGCCTCTGCTATTGGAGGTCATTTACATAATGCTGAACTCAAGCTAAGATTCGAGAAACTTTATTTAGCGTGGGATGGGCTTGCTTCGAATGTTAGGACATCTGAGTTTGCGCCACTGCCAAGCTTCATCTTGATCTTAACAGGAAATGTGAATATTTAGTTTCTAAAGTCTTCTTGTCCGTTAGAAAAGCAAATTAATGGGTTTTATCAACCCCTTTTCAAGGTCAGCTGCTGGTAACTGTTAATTATTATTGAGCGTGCTTCTAAATTCTTCTGGCTAGTGTTTTCACACATTATGGTGGGTGCTGCTATAAAAGCTCTCTCATCCACTATGGTAATTTCTGCTCACCGAGATTTTCTTTCTAATAAAACGCCTCACTTTGCCCCATTTAGCAATCTATAATGTTGAGCCAGATCATTCTTCTTCAGTTGTCATAATGTAATGTAATTTACAAAAATCGCATGTTAAGCTGCAAGAGACAGGTCGCTATCCCCGTTTACATGTTGGTTCTGGATTGAGCTTTCAAGTGTAATTCATTATTTCCATCACAGTATTTGGTTTCCAGTTTTCCAGAAATTTATAAAATATATAAAAATGATGACAATTCCTTCCCATTTCACTTTCTTCTTTTATTTCTTGGGTTTGACTACGTATGTTAGATCATCAGAAACTTGATAAACTACTTCGTAAATCAGGCGGAAGTTCGCTGGTGCATAACCGTAATCTTTCATTTCAGGAATAGGGGAAAATTCCCAAAAAGTCCCACCCTGCTGAAGCAACCAATAGACGGCAGACATTCAGCTATTGAGCAATAGCGAGAGATCGCCAGTTACATACATTATGATATTTATTTTTCCCCCGAATCAATTGTCTTATGCTACTAACATAGCTTATGATTGAAGAACTTGGAACCAGAACTTAGAGCTCCTTAATGTAAGATCCATATTTTGATTATTATCATTATTAAGATTGATATTTTATGTATGTAAAAATTTGAGCTGATGTGCATATACATTTTGTGATAACCGGATTCCTGGTTGAAATATCCTATTCATTTTCCTATTCTACTACCATTGTGTTGACTAAGGAACACCTGCATGAGAGCCTTTTAGAAAGAGACAGAGTTATTGTAAATGTACAAGGTTGTGTTCTGTGTGTGACAAAAGGACTGTCCGCGAAGAGTCATTAAGCTAGAGCAGATAGAAGTAGAGGAAAAATTTAAGGAAGGAATTGCTTTTTTCAAGTCCGTATGAATGTTTAAGAAAGAATCTCGCCAACAGCTGATAAAAGGGTTATTTCGCCTTTCCGAGTAAAAGTTATCAAAATTGCTTATCTGACGGTGCCGAGTACATCCAAGATGAAACACCACTTTTAGAAAGTACAGATTTCTGGGAAAACTTTGAAAATAGTAGACAGCCGATGTTATATGGTCTACTACTTGCGAATTCACTGAAAATAGAGACAGCCGACAGACAGCTAGGACGTGCTTTATCTAAAGGAATGTTGTCGTCAATCTAAAGTAATGAAGGGCAAAAGGCCTTGTCCAACTTGAAAGATGAAAGAAAATCTTTCTTGGAAAAGATCAGACCGGAGAAGTGTAGGCAGGGAAATGAGGTAGTTAAATTTTTTACGAACCAGAGTCATTTTGTGCAGTAATAAATATTGAATGATCACCAATAGGGAAGCTCAGAATCCTTTGTGATTTTATCATAGACAATTATATTTTCCGTAGAAGGGGCTTACAAATTGTCAACCGAATGTCAGAGCGGTATCCAGGGCCAGCAAGCTGCCAGTTAGTAGTGAGCAGTCAGTGAGTTGTTAGTTAGTCAGTGGTGATCAGACAAAGTAGTCAGAGGGGTCGAACGTGGTGATATGAAAGTGACACGGCGATAGTAATAATTAAGTGCGATGGAATTGTAACAAGATAGAGATAAAGTGAACTGTAAACTTATAAAGAACAAGTGAAGGTAAACAACTGTAGGAACTAGGGAAATTACATTCAGTAAACAGTTAGAAAAATTGATAACATTGAAAATTAGCTAGGCGAGAGTCAGTAGCAGTAATGTCTCCGCGGAGAGTCAAGCAAGTAATAGGAAAACTTTAAAGCGTTAATAAATTGTGATTTGAAGGGAATGTCGTATTTTTCTGTGAATACCTTTCTCCAAAAAGTCACGAAATACCCAGTAAGTTAATTCCTAAGATTTAAATACCCACATACTTATTCAAACAATTATTCATCAGACACAATACACCACTGACAAACCCACCATAAACTCCCAACAAATGAGCAACCAACGTGGGGTGTTGAAACAACAAGCACCATTAATCAATAAACCACTAATCCATAACATCCCCCGTAATCACCGCCCCACTCATCCAGAAATAAAACCCTCCTTCTATCTGCATCCATTAACATATAGACGTGTTCGAGGTACGGTCCCACGCAAATTTTTTCTGTGTTAAATTTTTAATAAAAACTTCCCCACGTCCCTCTCCGAATTAGAACAGCTATCTAATTTTTTCTCACCTGCAATTAAAAGTTAATAAGCCATCTTTTGGCTGTTGTCATAATTTTTATTTAAATAAAATATGAGCTGACGCTATCATAAAAACGGAGTTTAATATTTTAACAAATATAACAAAGTTATAATTAAACCGCTATAAAGTTAACTATCGTTAAATGAATGGCTATAGTTGTAGTGTAGGAATAATAGAAAGAAATTAATTGAATGTAACAAAACTAGGTAAAATCCAAATAAGTACTCGATGGAGTTGTACAGAACTAAGGAAGAAGGGATAGACTCTCCATTACCGTCTTGTTTTTCTATATAGAAAAATGTTTCCCGAAATTGTACACAGTTTAGATTTCACGTTAACAATAAGAAGGCACATTTTGTAGAAAACTTCGATGTTTTCATTGCCAGAGAGAATAAACTTCAGATAATAGAGAAAGGTTCACCATATAAATTTTACCTTTACATTTCAGGATTCTTAACTATGTAAATTAAGACAATATGGATTATTTACACATTTTAAACGAAATAGAAAAGAATACGTTTAACATATATTAGTATAGTGCCAAGTTTAAAATCTCCAACACAAAGAGCAACAAAAACTAAGACAACATTGAACGAAAAGGAGTTGTTATACATTTTTTGGTGAGCCAATGGATGATTCTACTGCATCGTCCTAAGTAAATGTTTGAATTTCTCTTCAGTTCCAACTAAGTTGATTATTACAGAAGTTGAACCGCGGTATCCAAGTTATCGCCTTTACCGCCAAGATCAATACAAATCGTATTTTTCCACCCCCTAACATCAGTAAACAAGTACGGCAGACCATAAAAACTTTGTCCAGTAGAGCAGGTTTGACTACTTTTCCAGCGGATAACGAAAATGGCTTTAAAAAGGACTAAAGAATAAGTTATATAGCGTACTTAAAAAGGAGACATACACAGGCCAGAAGAAATCCTATGAAGAACTTAAAATGCAAAACATGAATACCAGTAAAGAAGTCCTAACTATCTAATCAAAGGTGAGTCAGACATTGAATCCGGGACCACTTTCTTGTATGGATATTAAAGTTTCCTAAACTAAAAGTGTTTTTTAGAGACCTAGATTAATCCTGAATGCTCTGTTAATGATTGTTGCCATTGCTACCGACTCCCGCTCTCCCCAATTCCTTTCTAATTTTAATCAGAGTATAGAAAATATGGACGCTAAGGAAGAAGGTTATGCACGACGCAGAATGTCCCCTTTCTCTTTTCAACAATAACACGCCAAGAGCAAACTTACCGAACGCCTGTCTCACAAATTACTCTGCGGATCTCTGTTAATGACACTCGACCTCCATTGCTGACAGAATCAATAAATATCCAACAACCCGTATTGAAAATAAAATTTAAGAAAGAAAATAAATCAAAAGCCAACAAATCCGTACAATACAAAACATAGAGGAACTGGGCCTACCGCGCGACTGCTGCCTTATGTTTCTCTCTCGCGGCATCAATAGATTTAAATTTTGCTTTAATGATGTTTGCCTAATCAGGAAATATAATATTATAGTGCAGGTTTTATACATCGTAGATTTGCCTTGAAAATATTCACAGCATATCGCTACAATTATTATATTTTGCTCTTTACAAAGAAAAAAACTAAAAACATTACTTTGATGATGAATTTATGATCTTGATGATAATACTGTTTAAAGTTAAGAGGTATTGTTGTATGTATTGATCGGTTACAATTCTGCTGCTTTTGTGCAATGCAATTTGCCTTGTTGTGCTCGGCTCGGCTCGGCTCTGTTGTCGCGTTGTCGGCCTCCATTCTTGTAATTAAATTACAACCTTCTCTTGTGTTTGTACCGTGCAAGAAAACTGCCCCCAGTCAAATTAACGTTATCTGCTCACCTGCGTGGTATTTACCATGGATGGTCAAGTGCTGTTTTGCTGCGTGCAAGTGCACATACCCAAGTCATACAAAACGTGAAAATAACAAAACAAAAGTTATTTCACTGGAAACAAATCAACCTAAACAAAGCAACTTGTTCAACCTTGGGCCGCCAGTTGTCAAAACTTTTCTAAGGACGGGTGTGAGGCTTTCATTCCGCTGTATAAATTCAATGATAGAGCCCATTATATCCCGTACAAATTACAGCAACCTAATTACGTTCTATTTTGGAAAAGTAAACGTAAACCAAGTAATCTTCCTCTTCATGTCAAGAGCTGTCCTCTATATCAGGATTCGGTGAAGATAACGTTACTCTGTGTTAATATGTCCCAAAGAAGAAGAAAGCAGTGCTTATGTTATCCACAGTACATTATGAGGACGTGCACAAAAGTGGATGTTGACAATATGCTTAGTTACAACAAACAAAACACAGACACAGCTGTTTCTACTAGATCTGGGAAAACAATTGGCAATGCCCATCATTATCTCTAGATCATCAAATCCTAATTGCCTGAGAAATTTTTCATGAAAACTGGTATAGAGTGCATGATAGGAAGGCCCCTATTTCTGGTTCATGAACGAGCAGAAGCAAAATGAGATGCTTCTGGACCTCTGAAAAGCGTTTTGTGTGCTAATCTCAACCAAATAAAAGAAGAGGAAAAAAGACAATAAAAAGTTACAAGAAATGCAAAAATCAATATGTGATGAACGTTGTCTTACAACAAAAATGTGTGGAATTTGTGAATAAACAATAATTTCAAGTTTATCTTTTCTAATATAAGGAACAAAATTTAGTAGCTATATAATATTATGTAACTTACTGTGTTACAGTCAGTAATTTATATTTATCACTATATTGTAATATTACTCAGTTGTCTAATAAATAATAAAACTACTAATATATTATGTTAAATAAAATATTTCGTCTGTGAATTTAGGGTAACCGGAATATAGATTAGAGGTAGGTTTATATTCCTCTACATTTTAAATGTTCTTCCTTGAATATATTTAAATATTTTATTTGTAAAATTTATAAATACAAATAAGGAATAACCTGAGCCTTGTTCATACTAGTTGATACATTGGCAGTTAAAGATGTAAAGGTAACCCAACGTGGACACAAGGGTAAGGCAGGAGGGGGTCTAAAACTTCTTAACAATTGAATGCTATTCGTGGCATGCTTTATGCATCAATTCACCTCCTAGGTATGCACTTAACTCTTCCTACTATTAATACTTTGATACAAAGTCTAAATATGTTTTCTTTAACTCTTCAAGCAGAATGGATTTGTTCAAAAATTGGCTTCGGCAATTTCGCTTCCTTCCGAAACATTCACTATAAAATAGGAGATCTGATCTGAGACTGTCATATATTGTTATAACAATTCTGAAGCCAAATAAAAATGTAGCATAAAATATTAATAAAGGGTAGGAGTTGGAATAAAGAGGAATTAATTTACATTAAGTCGCATTTCAACTGCTTTTATTCAGCCATCACAGCGCTCAAAAAAATAAGGTGCAAATTATCCCAAACATACGTCTAATAGAAAATCTTTTACTATAACTTAAATCTACGAAGGGAAAATTTGCAAATGTCGTAGTAGAAAAGTGTGATAACATAATCTGGACGACAATATACGACACGGGACCCAGGCTTTGCTTCCTTTCTGAAGAAGCCACACTTAGAATTTTTATGCCCTAAATCGCGATCGACCCTGATCTTGAGTCAGCGGGGCAAGCACAGTTATCACTAGACCAGCAGTCTCGCGACCTTTTCATTGGAGGACATAGCAAACTTGAAAATGCGTCAGTAGCACCTATTCATGTTGAATGTTATTGTTCTATGTAAAGCTCAATTTTCAGAAGTAACAAAATATTTATCATTTGTGTTCACAAATCTTAAAATGATGACTGCTAAGCTCTAAAGAGGAAGAATTGAGTTGATTTTGATATATCAGAACACCTCAGGTGAGCTTTACAATAATACTTTTTATTGTTCTGATAAGTGTTAAATTTAGCTTTTCAATGACAAATGTTACAGTTTTGTTTCGCCCCGGAGTGTTTTGCCTATGGGCGAACGCGGCGTTCATTAGCCGGGTCTGTTATTAGCAGGAGGGGTGAAACAATAAAATAAACATATCATACAGCAATACACAAACCATTTAGGAGACTCATTACTTACCAAATTATCAACTGTTTTTGACATCTCTTTAGGAAATGATTCATCACTCGCTGTAGTTCGTTTTGAGAAACCCGGACAATTATCTGATTTTCTTTGCGTTCTTGTATGGTATGCGGATTCGTCTTGTACACGGATTTTTTTTTAATTTACCCCAGAGATAATAATCGCAGGTTGTTAAATCGGGGGACCAAGGGAAGTTCAAACCCTTACTAATAACTCTGACTTGTGGAAACCCATTTGAATTGCAAATCAACTTTATTCTCAAAAATAATTCTTCCACCACTGGTTAACAATTACGAAACGTACATAAAGACACGCTGTGCCGTTGTAAACGCAAGGGCATAATACACTTTATGTATACTGTCGAATTAAGAAACGAACACAACACATGCCCGGGAACATCTGCGCTACGACTGCGACAGTCAGCAAGGTCAACAAGTAAGCAAGCAGGCTTGCTACCCCCTCCACGGCCGGAAAATAATTTGGGAACTCATTCATAGGGTGCATTCCTATTTTACATTACATAATTACAGCCACATTTTGCATAATTATCCTAGGACTAATGTCACTAATGAGTATACCGCTCAGCGGCGGCCCTTGGCAACAAAATCCTCCAACACGGTACGAATTGCAGCCAGTTTATTAGCCTTCCTCCTGCCCTCCCCTGTGTCTATATAATCAAACCGCTTACAATTTAGAAGAAACAGAAAGTTTTATAACCCATTACAGCCTAATTTCTGTTCCATCTGCTGCCCAAAGTTTCAATACATTTGCATGATGTCACTTTCTAGTTGCAATCAAGAAAAGAATCCCCAGCACTGTCTTGTTTCGCGTCTCGATATCACTTTATATACATATTCGAATAGCTTACAATTTCATCAATAATGTCAATACCAATTATTTTCAGAAAAGCACCAACATAATGAGCGATATTCATTATAATCCTCTTGGGGCCTAGAAGAATTTTCACAATAGTTTACTCTGGTTTTGAAGTTTTGGCACACTTACTTTTACATCATTGATAACTTTGTCTGTTCCAATAAAGAACCTTTGCACTCCTTTTAGCTCGTCGAATTCATCACCATCCACCCCTTCCTGTGCTAGTCACTAAAACCTGCATATTATCACTTTCTTCATGGTTTTGCGAATATTTTCATCCGATAAATCCTTTGAACTGAAAATAAACAATAAAGTAGTGGATAAATAAATAATCAGATTTAGAAATGTAAAGCGCAACTATTCGGAAAACGAACTATTAAGTACATTTTAATGGAATTTACACTTATCTCTGCATATTGCAGACTCCTAGAAACAAGCACGAATCCGTCACAGGAATAGGCGCGCGTTGTACTTTTACAACATTCAAAACCACGCTACTTAGAATGCACTAAGCCAATTGAGAAGTTCAGCAAAGATACAGCAACCGTCATCACATTGTCGAATAAGCATCAACAATGAAATGCATTGCACAGGTGACGCAATAACTCAATGTTAAAACACCGATAAAGCATAAACACTGCTTGTGTTGTACTTTTTACAACAACGCGCATGCTGAAGGTTAAACTTTATTATAGATAATTAATATTTCGCGTGTTTTTTAGTTATAGAAATTGAAACTATACTGTGAAAGAATTTTAAACCTTATTCCATGTTACAGACTCTGAATAACACTCGCAGCTGGGAGAAAAAGTAAAGAGCGGCACAAAACACAAAACGTGCACCTTCTGGTATTTGACACGTAATCTGATAGATGGAGTTCTATGCATTTCTACATATGGAGTGGTTCCAAAACTTCACCGCAAAAAGTTCCCTTGAAAATCAAGGCTGAAAACTAACGAATGTATTTAAATGTAAATTACGGAACACCAATTGGATTGCCAACAATCTATGAACTAAGATTTCCCATCTCTGTAAATATAATGTTCAGCCTTTGAAATCAGGAAATGTTATGATTTACTTCAAAATGATTTGTGTTATTGTTAGAACCGTTAGCTTAATATTCATGTGGTCATATGATGATAATACAGAAAACAGATGTTAAAAAAAAAACAAAAAAAAAAAAAAGACAGATTAAAATAAAGGGAGAAATAAAATCTGTAGCTAGGTAGAATTAAAATTATTTGTTAAACAAAAATACAATATAAATGCATTCTTAAAATACAACTTAAAATCTTTATATAACACTATGCCAGCTACCCAGAAACAGAAACCTAAAGAAAGAAACAATTTATTGGAAGTTTCTTCAGAATAAAGTTTCTTTAGTTAAATAAACATGAGCGTCTGACGGACGGTTTCAATACATAGTTAATGTACTGTAAGTAAAAGAGATACTACATTCAGAGGACTAAATAGTTAATAATGCTATGGATACAGAATACCGGACATGGTTAAAAATATAAACCAGCTTTAGTGACTGTGTGGGAAAGGTGCAATTCCTAAGTGAGTTTAGTTTTAGAAAAACTGTCCGAATTGAGGATGTGTTGTATTACAATAGTAATATGAATTAGAAAGCATGCAAGGTGGCAAAATGGTGAGCCTAACTCGGAGATAAATGGCATTTGTTTAAAGATAAATGGCTGAAGGATTTCAACTCAAATAAGAGATACAGAAAGTCATCATTCTCGGAATAAATTTAAGAGCCTGTACCTATTCCCTAAACATAGCATAAAAATATTCAAAATGTACAGAAATTCTCTGTGTGTGTGCGTGTGTGTGTGTCCTGGTTCACAAAAATGTTGCAACCCAATTTAAAATTACATTTGGAAGCTAAAAACACATGATAGCCATGCCTGAGGGTGTGAAATGCTAGGGGGCTTTGAATGAAACAAAAGTGCAAACATATTCATATCACAAAGAGGAAACATAAAACCAGGATCAAGTTTAACATGCACTTGCCACATGGACATCAAGCTACAGCAAAACCACCATTATCATGTAGAAATAGTTCCACCTAGCTGTGCGGGAACACAATACTACCTCCATTGGTTGGAGCATTGGCAAGATTCGTGTTTCGTATTCTGCCGTGTTCCGAGTTTTTAATGTCTGATTCTTCCTTTCCAATTATAATTGTTATTAAAAATTTTGGCAGCCAATACAACTTGATGCAAAAGTGTTTTGCTCTAAACAATGTAATAGAAATTAATTTTCAAAAGTACATAAATAAATAAAATTTAATATTCGTGGGGCACTTCCTCGGCATTTGCAATTTATAAGGGCTGAGTAAAACATGAGAAAGCCTCAGTCAGGGAGAAGGGGTCTGGTGGGAATTAAATCGGTTTCGCGCTCATGAGTACGTGCCTTAACGACCTCGTTCACTCGCGTCGGCCCCACCAAGAAAATGAAAACAATTTCATAGACCCGACTAGTGTTTGTTTTGTGTAAGTTAATGGCGTAAATGATGTTGATATAACAGCCAACCTGTAGATCTCCTTACAATTTCCCTGAGTACACCTCATTATAAATTGTGGTAATGATTTAATTAACCTAGAGGACATTACTTCAGTACTAGTTGAAAATGATTTTCACTGGGTACTGACATCCAGTGTTTCTCAATTATGCCTCATTTTTTAAAGACTAAAGTAGTTTTGGGATCATCTCCTTAGCTAGTGGTTAGTATTGCTGATTGCTGGCTGGGAGAACCCGGGTTCGATTCCTAATACCTGCTTAGGAGTTTTCTAAGTTAGGGAGGATGGGGAGCTGCAATACTGCTCTCGATCAATGATGTCATAAGACGGAGGTAGAGGATGCAGAGGTGGCTGTAGTTGATCATGGACCGGTATCGGGTTGTAGTATCATAGCAAAAGAAAACCGGCAAATTTGTGAACATGGTCAAAGAAAATATTTATGTTTTGTAGTTTGTTTTGTGTACGAGGAAAAAATGATATGAGCTTTTTGTCATTTTCAGTTATTATATCTTCCGGTTTATTTTCTATTATTCCAAGAACTGCTTGTTTACTCCAGTTATGCGTTATAATCTTTCGCTAATGTTCATATTTCTTTTATTTAAACTTGTTTAATGTTTTATAGCTTTTCATTATAGTACTAATTAATTTATTTTTATGGTTCTTCGCTTCATTATGTGCATAAGTTTCTAACATTGCTAAGTATCATATACCATATTTAAATCGAAAAGCTACAATTATATTTTCATAAACGTTGTGTTTTCTTTTCCTGTTTCTATTTTTAAATACTTATATTCTTGCCAATCCATATTTATTCTTTTGAACTAAATTATAATTTGGAATATAAGTAACTAGTTCATTAGCTCTTTTAATTTGTTATAGAGTTATTTTACTATGTTGTTTGTGACACAAATAAATCTTCAACATTTATGGTTTGTCCGCCACGCAGCTTAAATTCCATGCAGCTATTGATATGACGTCCCAAATTTACTGCTAAGAGTACACTTACTTCTTAAGGTGCCAAAAGAAATGCTCAGCTTTCCACAAAATGGGAAATTACCCTTAAGGTTAAGTTCAAGATGTCATTTCAATGTAAATCTAAAACAACAGAAGAATGAAAGTGGTATAATAGGTGACACCAAATGCAGTAATATATTTCAGTGACTATGACGTCAACCTCCTAACAAAATAGTAGACAATAATATTCCTATCTGTAACAATAGACAGAGAATGGCAATACATTTAAAAAGATCATAAAATAAAATAAATTAATGATAAATTAAGAAACAAAAAATAAAGGCAAAGAAAAACAGAAAACGATTTTAATACATGTGTATACAACATGTTTATGCAATAAATACATAGACACAAATTATAAAAAATGTACGAAAATAAATATAAAAATATGTGCAATTTTTGTAGCTAATTTGTTCACTCAAAAAGTAGCTACTGATTGTCAAATGTTTGTTTTTCTCTGATTATGACATACATTAAAGCATTACAAGCTAAGCAAGAAAATGATTCTCAAATATAATTAGATGTATATTTATGGTAATAGAACACGCACAGAGCTGAAAGGTAAAAAACGAATTCAAAATATTCCACATCTTCATATATAATCAGAGAATAAGAAAGATGTAGCAAATATACATGGACAGTAACAATTTTGGAACTTGAACTTAGTTGTCTGAGCGAAAAAATACGGAACTGGAGAAAAATAAAGCTTGTAATTATAGCTATGCATTTAGTTGTAGATTACCGTCACTGCAGCAATTCAATTGATTGATACAGCAAATTCTCTTTTTTAATGGAAGTTGGTGTTTAAGGTAAAAAACTGAAACACTGCGTATTTAGTTATGATTTACAATTGTCTTACCCTTATAATCAAAATATATTAAAACACAAGTGATTTCTACTTTACATTTTACAAGCGGCTCTGCATAAATATCCTTATTGGTTAATATTTCTCGGGATTTACAAGTTGTAAAACGTTGATACGAATTTATCAGACTCTCCGGCTGCGAGTACTGACAATGTAGTCACCTTGCGGTGGTTCTCCCTACTAAAAGCAAATAGTACAGCTAACTGGTTTCCAGATAGCAGCACTCTACGGCTAAATCTGAGTCCTGAAGTTCCTATTCTAAACTATCAAGAACAGCAAGTTAGTTGACGCTTAATGAGTTTTAAGTTCACAACCTGTTTATATGTGAAAAGCGTTTAACTTCTAATTTATATTTTATCCCCTCATTATTAAGCGAGCTAGTTTCGCAAATGAATTTGTGCTGTCAGTAGATTTCTAAATTATCAAGTCGTTTATTTATTTAAAATATTACCATAAAATGATCATTTAAACAATTACAGAGTCGTTTTAAAAGCGTTGTTATTTTGCTGTATGGTTTCTTGGCCTTAGTATACAACTGCCATACCATTGGAGTTGCCAGCCGTCTAGATTTCGCCTGGCCCTTGAAAAGTGCATTTGTTCACATAACATTGGGATTCTGTTTTGTACTGAGGTTTCAGACATTTTGACGAGGTGAAATAAAGTCGTTTACAATTATTGATAAGAAAAGCAGTAAACACTGTGATGGTACATGTACAAAATAGACTATATTCTTTATCACCAGCATATCTAATTCTTTTTTTTTTATTGATTTATTTATGGACGCTCTTCAACATCTCAGGTCATCAGCGTCCCATTCAACTCAGGGAGTGAAACGGCCGACAAATTTTGCTCAGAGGCCTCTCGTTTAGGCTTGAGGTTCTTTTTCGTGCTGTAAATGTAGGACACGGGACACGCGGCTTTACTTCTCTTCCGAAGGAAGCCATACTTAGGATTTTTACTCCCGAAAAAATCCATCGGTCCTGGCCGGGTTCAAACCCTCGTTCTTGGGTGTAGGAGGCAAGTATGGTAACCACTACACCACCAGGACCGACATACCTAATTGTGTATAGTGCAATTTATAATGTGAATTTCAGTGTTCAAAGCTTTCTGTGGGATTATTTTCCATTTACTAGTCCATGTCTTGACAGATAACAGAAAGAAACTCTTTGTCTATCTGGTCAAGTAAAAATTAATTTTGGAGTATTATGTTCTGAAATTATCCTTAAGTATTATCGTGATATAATTTCTGCAGCAAAACTCCACATTGTAAATTAAAATGCAAATTTCCATAATGAAACGTGCATTGTTTTGCGTTTTAATATTCTTTGAACATTATTAGTATGTTTGTCTCCATGTAGCTCTAAACATGTAATTTGAAGTGTCCGGAAAGTTGGCGCACCAACTCAAATCAAAATACACATATTCCTTCGCTGTGAGTGGAGACAGTAAACAATCCGCATCACATGAATGGCTATTTTCACCTTTCACAAAACAGAAATACTTTCATAGTTTTGTTCTTAAGAAAGCTAAGGTTATAGCCTTCTAAAAACACATATATAAACTCCTCATAAATTTCCTTATACCAACAAGAATATAATATTTTAAATATCTAATCATAATCTGGTGTGACGTGATTTCCTTCAACAAACGTACCATTCTCAGTTTGTCATAAATAGAATATTTAAACTTTAAGAAGAAATTTGCTCTAATTTATCTTTTCAACCCTATTTTCAGGAATTTTCTACTTTAAGAAAAGCTTCCATGCTGTGTGTACAATGCCTGCTTTGAGCTTGTTCAAAGCAACAGAAACGTTTGACTGTTGACCAGGAAGACATTGCATGTCGTATATACGCCAAGAGGAAAAATGTCTTAAGGACCATTATCAGCGCAAGTGATAAATACATGCAGTAAAGTTACTGTGGGAAATGCCGTGAATCTTACAGTTAAAAAACTGGTTAAAATCGATTTACTTATTGTTCCCAATGTTTAGCTGCGATACTTCAGCACTGTACAAGAGCGGCTATGTTATGCTGAACATTTGGAAATGTTAGATTTTGTTCGACCCTACACATGTGGTTCGCAGGTCGCAGATAATTCATGTAACTATAATTTATATATAGGTTAATGTACAAATAAGAAATATATTTAATCAAATGAATGATACATCTGGTTTTAAAGATCAAATATACTGGGTTTAATAAAATATCAACAGAAGCAATCAACAGACATGCAGAAGTTTTAAAACTGGTTAAATAAACTTGAATTCCTCAAATCAGTTAGAGTAGTAGTTAAAAAGAATAAAATGAAAAAATATATATATTGCGTGGATGTAAAAGATCGAGAGTATAAAAAGCTAAGAGAGAAGAAAATTTATGGAACTAGCAACAAACTTTAACAAATATTGCGGCGGGTTTTAATAAGCGTGTTTTGTTTATATTTAGCACCATGTTGTAGTGCCAACTTTCGGAGGTTTATCATGAATGATTTATTACTATTATGATGTTAGGAAGGTTGATAGATAATATTGAGTTGTGGAGGGAAATTGATTTTAGTAACTGGAGAAAGAAGAAGATTGGCTGCTGATGAGTATTGATCTCTATGAATACCACGGCAGTGCTGCTCCTTTGAACACCATCTTCTGCAGCAATTGGAGTGTGTTATCGGTGATTCTGTAAATGTTTTAGAGCTTCTCTGGAATGTTCATAGGGGAGGAAAATGGCAAGGGATAGGACTTTACTAAATATTTCTCACTTTACTGCATTTGTTTAACCAGTCACTCATTATTCACGACACTTGCAAGGACCTGTAATATTTTCTAAGTATGAAATCATAAGTTATTAATTTACGTAATTCAACTAGACTTTGGATTAATGTCCGTTGCTTTACTAAAACTGTTCCTTTTGAGATATTTTTAACTACGATTTTCCCCCGGTTGCATTAAGTAAATTGAACTAAACTTATTTCATCTTCCAACAACGAAATACACTCTCACATTTCCTAAGCCGAACAGAACTATACTGTTACATCTCTCGGCTTCGAACTGTTACATCTCCCGGCTTCGAACTGTTACATCTCCCGGCTTCGAACTGTTACATCTCCCGGCTTCGAACTGTTACATCTCCCGGCTTCGAACTGTTACATCTCCCGGCTTCGAACTGTTACATCTCCCGGCTTCGAACTGTTACATCTCCCGGCTTCGAACTGTTACATCTCCCAAGCTATCTATACTGCTCTCTCACGTCTCCCAAATAGAACGGAATGCCAAATGCCTCCAAATATTGCTTTTTAATGGTTTCTCTGCGTCTCTCCGTGAGAATTCAAATCTTAGAACATTCTAGACGCGTCCTAAACTTTACTTTCTGATTGGCTGAATATTTTGCGAATGGAAGATTCTCGAAGGAGGTATAATTCAACATTCAAGTGTCTATTGGCTGAGCTTATTCCTTTCGTTCCTGCACTGGTTATATTACACAGCAAGATTTTCTCTTTTGTAAGATTCGCTTACCCGAGGGTGAAAGTGATCTATCAAGGTTCACTTCAAGGATCTTTTTTTAACAAAAATATTAAAAAGTTAATCTTGCTCATGGCACCATGTGTTTCATCCTTACTGCACACAATTTAGATTTCTACCTCTTATTCGTTTATAACAATACACATATTTAGTAAATGATTAAATTGGATACATTACAATAAATTGTTATTAATTATATGGGAGCTGACTCTGGATCTCCCATTACAATATTTATTCAAGCGCTAGGAACGAACAACATGTCATAATCAGAAAGGGACATTATAGGTACATGTTGAAGGCAAGATAAAAGTGAAGTTAGAATATTGTTTTCAGAGTTGAAAAAAGTAACAGTCCTGGAAAAAGACCGAATTTTGAACAAAGTTTCAGAATTAGGAAGCACATGTCATTCCAATCACAAACATATTTAACGACATTCTTAAAACTGAAAGGTTTCCAGCTAATGAATGACTAACTCAGTAGTTCTGCTTAATAATAAAGGCAAAAAAGATAATATTGTCAATAACTATATCTGATAAATATATTAATTTAAAAATTTTCTATTTTAAAATTCGAAAAGTGAACTAAAAGTTTTATAAAGGAAAAGAAATGGTAAAGACTTAATTTAAAAAGCAATAACAGAGATGAAAATTTTCTAGTTAGATTTCTGGACAGCAAAGTGTCATTAGTATTAAAATCTGAAGTTGGTGCTCTGAGTCGGTTTCATAATGAAAATCAACTGTAGAATTGGTACAATGTTTTAATTTAAAATAAAGATGTTTCAATTAAACTAAGAAGTTTATATTTATGAAACTGTTGCTGGGAAGTAAGCAATATCAATTCGAAAGAGAGCCTTCAAATACTCGTAGCATTACCGAAAGCTTGATACGATGTCATTCTACCAAACAGCAACCTGGGTTATTTAACAGATCCTACCATTAGATTGAAAGGGCCAACCTGAATCAGAAAAAAAAATCTATTACGCCACGCTGCCACGCTTTAAGTAAAAGCATAAACTTCAGAACAAAGAAGTCATTTCTCTCATGGCGAAAGCCCATGGTGCTCTTCCTTTACACATTTTTACCTAACTTACAGAAAAAGAGGTAGAGATAAGGGTATTTATTTAGCAAGAACCTTTATTGACAATAGGAATATTTACAGAATAATTTTAAATAAGCTCTCCTTTTCACAACACATTGTTTTATACTCATTTGTTTTCTATTTTCTCTGTTACACTCGTCTTTATTATTTTCTATTTAATTTTTTGTTTCTAACTTATTCATATGTGTTGCTAAGTTCTGTCCATTGTAACGGGAATGCTTGTTTTGCCAATAAATAGATCAAAATAAATAACTTGTTACAAAATAATGCGAGAATCTTCATTCAGCGAATATTAGCTATAACTGAAACTGCTAGAAGCATGAAATGCGGGTCGAAAGGGAAGATCGTATGTTGATGGTGTCTTCACTCTAAAACACTTCACAAATCTAGAAGAGCAAATCACTCCATTCTTCGTTCGTTTCTGTTAATAACACTTGTGATTTCGTAAAACTCTCATGTAATAAATTACAATTATCTATAACGAAATGGAGAAACTTCTGTAAATATTCGATAGCCTCTTGTGAATCAAGTCTCTGTAATATCAGCGCTTATAACTACGAAAGTAGACCACGTTAATGTAAGGGAACAGTTAGTGCTTAACCTTAAGCATAGAAGAGAATGTATTGAGTAGTAGTGGTATGTGCTAATGTCAATTACTACATAATAACGGAAAATATTTATTTTAAAAGTCAAGTTCTCGTAATATTCTCCTAATTATAAAAATTATTGTCATAAACAGCACTCTTATTGTCGCAGAATTAACATTTTTACATTGTGAACAAAACAATTGATTGATTATTAGTGCACATTATGCCTTGTAATTGCGTTTTATTGAGCGTACTTAAAGTTATCAATAACGTTACTACATAATTTATCGTTTAAATAGTAGGAACAATTTTCACGCCACTGTTAACAATTTTACTGATAGCACCAACAGTGTAGTTGCGAGCATTGCACTTTCTGTAATGCCGTATAACATAAAGCATTGTTTACACTTGAAGTGCGGAATCACCTTGGCAAGTTCAAGGTCGATATGGAAAATGTGTCAGGAGAGTTGATTATAATAACAAATGTCAAAAAGTGTAAATCAGCCTGGAAACATGAGAAACGAGAGGAATTGCTTTGACTGCTAAACATCACGTTAAGCAATCCGCACTATGTATTTCAATGAAACAGCGTTCCTGGATGAAGACAAAAACACTTAACTTTAAGTGTCTTTCAGATTAAGAATGATAAAGCGTTTTCACTGGTTACTGACGCAGTACATCGACATACAAACAATAGCACGCATGTCGAAACTAAAATATTTTCCAATTCATCACTTATTATAATACGCACAACGTCATTTGTTGTGTAATCAGTTCCTGCTGTGTAATGACATGGCATTATTAAAAATTAATTATATAGTGACCTTAGTTGGGAAAATGCAAATCAGCATTAATTTATTATTCTGCTGTTATCTCATTGTTATCTTAGACATTGAAGTGACAGGTAGAGGGAAACGCTGTAATAGTTTTTTTTTGTTTTGTTTTTTAATAAGCTATGTTTGGCAGAAAATGAAGACATGTGTGTCGACGAACCCCACACCCAAACAATGCAATTAATGCCAACATATTTTAACTAGGCACATAACAAATAAAATATGGGTATGCAATATATAAAAAAAAAATGTTGGTAAAGAAATGGGCAAGAGGCTTCTCTACTACTAAATGAGTTGCTCTGTCTTTCGCTTTAGATTCAAATTTGTAGAAAATTGTTTGTATATAGAAGATAAGTGCTTTTATAAAGGAAGGTTTGCTGGATGGAGAGTGAAAGTTCTAAAATGTGTTCATAAATGGTTCCAGACGTAACAAAACAAAGTAATGCACAAAGCAAAGAAAAACGTGAAATGAAACTGGTCGTTACATAGCAGCCAACAGTTTGACTTATATAGACATACTATATAATGTAATGTGATTATGATAGATAATAATTTTCTTTGGCCAAAGAAGGGATGAAATAAAATAAACTACCTCTTTTCAGCATAATAAGAGTGTTCTGGTAGAAGTAAATTCCATAACGAAACGCAAATAACAAAATAATTATTTCCAGTCTGTTATACTCTTCTTTAGTATAAGAAGTAAAGATAAACAAAGCCAACGAGAGGTAAAATACCTTACCTCTTCAAGGTTAGATTATACAAAAAAATATCATAAAGATAATTACTGTTCATATACATAGTGTTTACTGATAGTTTCAGCCTATTGAACGACCATTTAGAAAAAGGCAAAATACATCCAAAATTCATCTATTATTCAGGAACTTGAAAAAATGATTCATTAACTCATTAGAAACAAAAACTTTACATAAAGATATTTGACTGAAACATGGGCATAACTGTAAACAAACCAGAATTCAATATGTGTGGGTTTGACTAAAAAGCTTATATCTCTTAAATTTGCCGACACAGTAACTGCATAGTAGCATTATTGTAACGTAATTTTCTCGGTTTATTCCAATTCTCATTTAAAAAGAATAAGTTGTGCAATATTCGGAGTCTGTTGACTATTATTTTAACCATAGAATCCCAAGAATATTTCTCAAGTATATCTGTAATAGAAAACACTGAACTGCATAGTTTCATTAAAACAAATCTACTTAATTCCTCATTAATAGCTGATAAAACAGTTCAGCCGATAGCTTTTCTATTAAAAATCCTCTAAAAACAGTGACGAATTCAGTTAATGGAGGATCAAATTCATCAGTGTATATTTTAGGAATTTCACATAATTGCCTCGATTAATATTTATTTGTTTAGTCATTACCCAGCAAATATACTGCAATGAAAAGTATTTTAAGTATGGCGCGTGTCACCCAGCGATATCCAGAAATAACTGATAATACTTAGTTGCATTACTTCTCCAAACCTTGAGAATGGTCAACGCAATTCTATGCTTGCACCTGCACACTTCAGTCACTCCACTCAACGTGAACACGGCGGATTTCTGTCCTGCCAACCGTAGCACGCAGTGAGTTTTTCTATTGGGGTCCACACGCTTGCCGAATCGTGTTTGTTCTCTGCTGGTGTTCTGGGTTTGTTCTCGAATTAAACACGTATATGAACACGCACGCTCTCTCCTTCACAGCATTGCTTTGTACACACAGAGGCCGCGCGGACTCGTGAGCGGGAGGTGTGGGGTTCGAATCCCGGTAAGACCGTTCTCCCTGACTGAGGTTTTTCCAGGTTTACCTAATTCCTCATAAATGGCAAATGCCCGGGAGGTACCCCAAACTTAAGTCTGGAACTTTTTCTTCCTGTAATAAAAATCCTTTCCCAATTTATCATTTCAACAGTAGTGGTGTCTCAACAGTGAAAACCGGCGTTAAACACTATTTAAAAAGAAACACTTGGAGAGTTTCGGTTTTTTTAAGATGTAAATCATAACAATGTCACATTGTTTAAAACATTGAGCATTTATTTCTTGATGTCTCTGAACGGAACATCCTGTATATTACCTTTTGATTAGGTTAGAACGTTTACCAAATACAGATTCTATTCTCCCCGTCCCCTCCCCAAAGCACCTATATTCACCATTCCTTTCGTATTCGGTTATAGCCTTTTCCAAGTTACCTAAATGCATGCTTGAGTCGTGGTATAAATAAGTTTATATTTTATTCAAACCAGCAAATTAAAGCATTGAATTACTACCGAATGATATTCCCCTTTGTGGAACTAAATAGACTGAAAAAAGATGTTAAATTGTTGATCTTTTAATCCAGGTTTGTTTGGTGTTGGCCTCTCATTTTTAATAATTTCACTTTATTTCTAAAAAAAACAAAGATTTTAAAGTATTTGAACAAAATATCTTTCACAATACATATCGATATTATTGATAAAATCTGAACATTTAAATAATCGAGCACAAAACTGGAAAACTAAATACTGTTACAGTAATGAGCATAGTGCAATTGTAAAGCACTTGTTGATTTGTTATATTTACGGACGCTCTTTAACAGCTCAGGTCATCAACATCCCATTCTTTTCAGGGCGTGAAACGTTCGACAAATTTTTCTTTGAGGCCTTTTCTTTCAGGCTTGAGGTTCTTTTTTGTGCCGTAAATGCACGACACGGAACTCACGGTTTTACTTCCCTTCCTATGGAAGTCATACTTAGGATTTTTACGCCCGAAAAAATCCATCGATCCTGGCCGGGTTTGAACCCGCGATCTTGGGTTTAGAAGGCAATTATGGCTACTACTACACTACCAGGACCGACGTGAAGCATTAGGTATATCAAGAACAAAGTGTGACTAAACAGGTTAAATTAAATTGTTACGAGCATCCCGCAATGAATTTGTTAACAAATATATATTGTGGAGGAATTTAGAAGATAATTATTACAGTAGCAAAACAAATGGTTTCCGAAGCTACTGCATTTTGTGTAGTTTGCATTTGTTTATTGTTATGCAGGTTTTCCCTGCAAGTCGTATATTATGTGTAGACCGAGTTAATAATGTTTTTAACTGAGCATCTCCCCCTTCAGTCAAATACTTTAGTGAAAGATGTAATTTTTACATAATGCTTAGTCAAAGGCTGTTATAGTTGGGAGAGCTTTTTATATAGATTCATGTTCGCTCTTAAAAAATGCACTAAAATATTTGACATATCTTATTTGATATTCGGTTTCTTGTGTGCATTTTGTTAATCTTTTACGTTAATGTGAAAGCCTACGCTCTACAGTATTTTATATTAATATTTTTCTCCTAAAACTTTGCTATATTGCTATATCCTGGCATTTGTATAGTAAATTTCCTTTTCGGAACAAATTTAATATTACAATGCACTGTGTGCGGCTTTTATTTAATCTCTTTTTGTTCGTTGATTATGGGGCTTACTATCTGCTACCTCGTCTAATGCACCTGTTGATAACGGGAGATCACTTGTAAGGTTACAAGTAGAATTAGTGCTTTAGGTGATGGCAATGTTTGTTACCGCTTCATCAAGTTTCTATTACTGATAGCTATCAAAGACAGCAAATGAATACAAAGAACTTCTCTCACACTTCTGCTGCTATTGGTATTGCTATTGGTATTTCATATGTAAGCAATGTATCTACAAAATATTAATATTTTTCATTCACCTAATTATCAACATTAAACAACGAAATGTTATAATAAAGTCAAATTAAACTTTACGTCCCACGAGTACGTAATAAATTTGTTAAATCACATCGACAACATTATTCAAAATGAACTTATCTTCGCGCTGTTTGTAAACAAATACATTTCAAGAGAATGCGGACATAATGCTCTAGAGCTCGGAGCTACCAATTTCTTCACATTCTCAACCTGCACAAGAGGAAATACCACGGTCGTAAGCTAGTGTGAAGTATTGTAACATAACTGCACCTGTGCACAATTGCACTTTTGAAAACTATAAAATAGAATTGCAGCCTTGTTAAATTCAGTCAAATAAACTATAAGTGACATTGAATTTTTTAAATTTAGATGGCACTTAAAGTAAACGCTTGACATGAGAGAGACTATCACCACAGTACACAATGCCCTCTATTAATAAGGTTTAATGTGCTATTGATTGTTAAAGCCGAAAGTGGATGGTGTTGCAAGCGGACCTGTTCGTTACATAGGATGAGTGTGTTCTGGTGTGAGAACAGTTTTAAAGTCCGGATACTCTGCGCTGCAGCTGGTATTTATCACAGAAGGTTCACGCAATTGAAGTGAGTTGTCTAAAATTGGGATTACCGAAATCGACAGCTGTCTGAAATGAAAGCTGTGACAATGTGGTTGGATTAATAATTCTGAAAAAGTTTACATGGAGCTCTAGAGTAGAAGAATTTAAATTACCGCCACGGGTGGCCGACGTCGTTAAAGGGCGGACTCGTGAGCGGAAGGTCTGGGTTCGAATCCCTTCAGGGCTGTCCTCCCTGACTGAGGTTTTTTTTTTTTTAAGGTTTTCCTCATTCTTCATAAATGGCAAATGCCGGGGAGGTATCCTAAACTTGGTCTGGAACGTTTTCTTCCTTATAAATAAAAAAAACCCTTTACCAATATATAATTTCATGTATCATCAGTGTCCACTACATGTGGTGCCTCAGTAGTTAAAACGGGCATTAAACACCATTGAAAAAAAGAGTTTTCAAGATATATAGTAAGAAAATAATCAAAGAAAAATATTGGTAGGATGTAGTAAAGAAGCACTAGAAAAGCTCAGATAAAATAGTTGCATGCTTACTGAGATGCCTGTCGCATGTGCTTGCATACTGTTATTTTTGTTGTCATACTAACAACTCACGTTATAGAAATAAAAAACGCACACCTGAAGGCAATACGAAGGTTGAAGACGATGCAACAGTGACATTGACCTTCCTTGTGCGTCATCGTGACGCAGGTGTACGACCTGTAGCAGGAATTTTCAGGTCATACCAATTTTCTCGAAGAGGCGTTAAGCCACGTGTGAATGTTTTGTGGCCCAAACAAAGTGTTTTTTTTTTCTTCTGATTCTTACAGTGAAGCCACATGCGTCATGGAGCACAACTGAAAGTAGATCTTGCTGACCGAAAAGGGGCAAGGGTATTTTATCAGTGTCTCTCATGTTTTATATAAAAACGTCGCTTTAACTTCACTTTCTGATCTGTTTTCAGGCAGAGACAATGAATAAGCGTTCATAACATTCCTTTGTGTTGGGGAGAAGTGCGAGGTTAACTCAACCCACTCTAGTGGTCCATTTCTCCAAACTCTGTTACAATGTATTCACTTCTTTTAATTTAAACCAGTGTTTGTTTACGAAGACATGACTTCGTTAATAATATGACAACCTGATAATAAAGCATTTTCATTGAACGAAATTTTCTGTACACTTTTTATATTAATATAGCTTAAAAACTGATATGTTATTGGCTGCATACAGCACAAATCTATGGTGTGCTCATCGATAATTATTGTGACAGCGGAAAAATAAATCCTTCATGACAAGTTTAAAAGGAGATAAAAGGTCGATTATGAAGGCGAGAAGAATGCCATTATCTGTTGGAATTTAACTGCGGCCAATTTTATTATGAAGTAAGTTCTGAAACCTTACTATGTTTATACAAACAGTAACTTTAGATACTTAGCAATATGAAAGGTTTTTTTTAATAATTCATAGCAATAGAAGTAACTGATGTAGGGGAGTGAACATTAATATATTCTGACCCGTTTTCCTTTTCATTCACAATAAACCGCACTATTTCCAGTTCTTCTAAATCTCATCATCCATAACACCTTCATTATTTCAGCATCAAAACCTCTTGTGATTTTGTTTATTGCTAGGTAAACGAGTTATGTTGTTACAGTTTTAACGCACGAATCAAATTATTAAATTAACGATGCGTTTACAGACGTGCTTGGCGGGACACAAAATTGCACTAATGAATTTATTTAATGTGCCGTTATAGTACAGTGTGGTTCAAAAATATGTTGAGCAAAATACTTTAGTAACCGTTTGTACAAAACAATTAACTACCTATGCTACAAATAAATACACGTTTACGGAGTTTGCGGTTTACCCTCCTACTGACACTGCCCAGTATTTCGATGTTTTCACAAAGTTGGTCTAGACTGTGAAGTATATCCTGCAAACATGCGTCAGACACGATAAATCGTGACTTCATGCAGGGTATGGAAAATCTGAATGTCTAGAAATCACGCTTGCCCAGTATGGTCCTCCATCTTGTTCAAACACTTGCTTGTGCATATCAAGGTTGTTCAATGTGCCCACATCCCTCTGAAAAACGTCAATATCTTGCTCCTTGTGCGCTTCTCATATGACGTTAACTCTGTTTGCATGATGCCGTGGCCCACATTGTCACTTTCTCTATACAAACTCATCTGGCTTTTTCCAACCGAGAAAATCATTGACAAGACCAGTCAGTAGCTTCAGCTCATCCAATACATGTGTAACATTTTGCTTATTGACAAGACCAGTCAGTAGCTTCAGCTCATCCTATACATGTGTAACATTTTGCTTATTGACAAGACCAGTCAGTAGCTTCAGCTCATCCAATACATGTGTAACATTTTGCTTATTGACAAGACCAGTCAGTAGCTTCAGCTCATCCAATACATGTGTAACATTTTGCTTATTGACAAGACCAGTCAGTAGCTTCAGCTCATCCAATACATGTGTAACATTTTGCTTATTGACAAGACCAGTCAGTAGCTTCAGCTCATCCAATACATGTGTAACATTTTGCTTATTGACAAGGCCAGTCAGTAGCTTCAGCTCATCCTATACATGTGTAACATTTTGCTTATTGACAAGACCAGTCAGTAGCTTCAGCTCATCCTATACATGTGTAACATTTTGCTTATTGACAAGACCAGTCAGTAGCTTCAGCTCATCCAATACATGTGTAACATTTTGCTTATTGACAAGGCCAGTCAGTAGCTTCAGCTCATCCTATACATGTGTAACATTTTGCTTATTGACAAGACCAGTCAGTAGCTTCAGCTCATCCTATACATGTGTAACATTTTGCTTATTGACAAGACCAGTCAGTAGCTTCAGCTCATCCAATACATGTGTAACATTTTGCTTATTGACAACACCAGTCAGTAGCTTCAGCTCATCCAATACATGTGTAACATTTTGCTTATTGACAAGGCCAGTCAGTTGCTTCAGCTCATCCAATACATGTGTAACATTTTGCTTATTGACAAGACCAGTCAGTAGCTTCAGCTCATCCAATACATGTGTAACATTTTGCTTATTGACAAGGCCAGTCAGTTGCTTCAGCTCATCCTATACATGTGTAACATTTTGCTTATTGACAAGACCAGTCAGTAGCTTCAGCTCATCCAATACATGTGTAACATTTTGCTTATTGACAAGGCCAGTCAGTAGCTTCAGCTCATCCAATACATGTGTAACATTTTGCTTATTGACAAGGCCAGTCAGTTGCTTCAGCTCATCCAATACATGTGTAACATTTTGCTTATTGACAAGACCAGTCAGTAGCTTCAGCTCATCCTATACATGTGTAACATTTTGCTTATTGACAAGACCAGTCAGTAGCTTCAGCTCATCCAATACATGTGTAACATTTTGCTTATTGACAAGACCAGTCAGTAGCTTCAGCTCATCCTATACATGTGTAACATTTTGCTTATTGACAAGACCAGTCAGTAGCTTCAGCTCATCCTATACATGTGTAACATTTTGCTTATTGACAAGACCAGTCAGTAGCTTCAGCTCATCCAATACATGTGTAACATTTTGCTTATTGACAAGGCCAGTCAGTTGCTTCAGCTCATCCAATACATGTGTAACATTTTGCTTATTGACAAGACCAGTCAGTAGCTTCAGCTCATCCAATACATGTGTAACATTTTGCTTATTGACAAGACCAGTCAGTAGCTTCAGCTCATCCAATACATGTGTAACATTTTGCTTATTGACAAGACCAGTCAGTTGCTTCAGCTCATCCAATACATGTGTAACATTTTGCTTATTGACAAGACCAGTCAGTTGCTTCAGCTCATCCTATACATGTGTAACATTTTGCTTATTGACAAGACCAGTCAGTAGCTTCAGCTCATCCAATACATGTGTAACATTTTGCTTATTGACAAGGCCAGTCAGTAGCTTCAGCTCATCCTATACATGTGTAACATTTTGCTTATTGACAAGACCAGTCAGTAGCTTCAGCTCATCCTATACATGTGTAACATTTTGCTTATTGACAAGGCCAGTCAGTTGCTTCAGCTCATCCAATACATGTGTAACATTTTGCTTATTGACAAGACCAGTCAGTTGCTTCAGCTCATCCAATACATGTGTAACATTTTGCTTATTGACAAGACCAGTCAGTAGCTTCAGCTCATCCAATACATGTGTAACATTTTGCTTATTGACAAGACCAGTCAGTTGCTTCAGCTCATCCTATACATGTGTAACATTTTGCTTATTGACAAGACCAGTCAGTAGCTTCAGCTCATCCAATACATGTGTAACATTTTGCTTATTGACAAGACCAGTCAGTAGCTTCAGCTCATCCAATACATGTGTAACATTTTGCTTATTGACAAGACCAGTCAGTTGCTTCAGCTCATCCAATACATGTGTAACATTTTGCTTATTGACAAGGCCAGTCAGTTGCTTCAGCTCATCCAATACATGTGTAACATTTTGCTTATTGACAAGACCAGTCAGTAGCTTCAGCTCATCCAATACATGTGTAACATTTTGCTTATTGACAAGGCCAGTCAGTAGCTTCAGCTCATCCAATACATGTGTAACATTTTGCTTATTGACAAGGCCAGTCAGTTGCTTCAGCTCATCCTATACATGTGTAACATTTTGCTTATTGACAAGACCAGTCAGTAGCTTCAGCTCATCCAATACATGTGTAACATTTTGCTTATTGACAAGGCCAGTCAGTTGCTTCAGCTCATCCTATACATGTGTAACATTTTGCTTATTGACAAGACCAGTCAGTAGCTTCAGCTCATCCAATACATGTGTAACATTTTGCTTATTGACAAGGCCAGTCAGTAGCTTCAGCTCATCCAATACATGTGTAACATTTTGCTTATTGACAAGGCCAGTCAGTTGCTTCAGCTCATCCAATACATGTGTAACATTTTGCTTATTGACAAGACCAGTCAGTAGCTTCAGCTCATCCTATACATGTGTAACATTTTGCTTATTGACAAGACCAGTCAGTAGCTTCAGCTCATCCAATACATGTGTAACATTTTGCTTATTGACAAGACCAGTCAGTTGCTTCAGCTCATCCAATACATGTGTAACATTTTGCTTATTGACAAGACCAGTCAGTTGCTTCAGCTCATCCAATACATGTGTAACATTTTGCTTATTGACAAGGCCAGTCAGTTGCTTCAGCTCATCCTATACATGTGTAACATTTTGCTTATTGACAAGACCAGTCAGTTGCTTCAGCTCATCCAATACATGTGTAACATTTTGCTTATTGACAAGGCCAGTCAGTAGCTTCAGCTCATCCAATACATGTGTAACATTTTGCTTATTGACAAGGCCAGTCAGTAGCTTCAGCTCATCCAATACATGTGTAACATTTTGCTTATTGACAAGGCCAGTCAGTTGCTTCAGCTCATCCAATACATGTGTAACATTTTGCTTATTGACAAGACCAGTCAGTTGCTTCAGCTCATCCAATACATGTGTAACATTTTGCTTATTGACAAGGCCAGTCAGTTGCTTCAGCTCATCCAATACATGTGTAACATTTTGCTTATTGACAAGACCAGTCAGTTGCTTCAGCTCATCCAATACATGTGTAACATTTTGCTTATTGACAAGGCCAGTCAGTTGCTTCAGCTCATCCTATACATGTGTAACATTTTGCTTATTGACAAGACCAGTCAGTAGCTTCAGCTCATCCAATACATGTGTAACATTTTGCTTATTGACAAGGCCAGTCAGTAGCTTCAGCTCATCCAATACATGTGTAACATTTTGCTTATTGACAAGGCCAGTCAGTAGCTTCAGCTCATCCAATACATGTGTAACATTTTGCTTATTGACAAGGCCAGTCAGTAGCTTCAGCTCATCCAATACATGTGTAACATTTTGCTTATTGACAAGACCAGTCAGTTGCTTCAGCTCATCCAATACATGTGTAACATTTTGCTTATTGACAAGACCAGTCAGTTGCTTCAGCTCATCCAATACATGTGTAACATTTTGCTTATTGACAAGACCAGTCAGTTGCTTCAGCTCATCCAATACATGTGTAACATTTTGCTTATTGACAAGGCCAGTCAGTTGCTTCAGCTCATCCTATACATGTGTAACATTTTGCTTATTGACAAGACCAGTCAGTAGCTTCAGCTCATCCAATACATGTGTAACATTTTGCTTATTGACAAGACCAGTCAGTAGCTTCAGCTCATCCAATACATGTGTAACATTTTGCTTATTGACAAGACCAGTCAGTAGCTTCAGCTCATCCAATACATGTGTAACATTTTGCTTATTGACAAGACCAGTCAGTTGCTTCAGCTCATCCAATACATGTGTAACATTTTGCTTATTGACAAGACCAGTCAGTTGCTTCAGCTCATCCAATACATGTGTAACATTTTGCTTATTGACAAGGCCAGTCAGTTGCTTCAGCTCATCCTATACATGTGTAACATTTTGCTTATTGACAAGACCAGTCAGTAGCTTCAGCTCATCCAATACATGTGTAACATTTTGCTTATTGACAAGGCCAGTCAGTTGCTTCAGCTCATCCAATACATGTGTAACATTTTGCTTATTGACAAGGCCAGTCAGTAGCTTCAGCTCATCCTATACATGTGTAACATTTTGCTTATTGACAAGGCCAGTCAGTAGCTTCAGCTCATCCAATACATGTGTAACATTTTGCTTATTGACAAGGCCAGTCAGTAGCTTCAGCTCATCCTATACATGTGTAACATTTTGCTTATTGACAAGGCCAGTCAGTTGCTTCAGCTCATCCTATACATGTGTAACATTTTGCTTATTGACAAGACCAGTCAGTAGCTTCAGCTCATCCAATACATGTGTAACATTTTGCTTATTGACAAGACCAGTCAGTAGCTTCAGCTCATCCTATACATGTGTAACATTTTGCTTATTGACAAGACCAGTCAGTAGCTTCAGCTCATCCAATACATGTGTAACATTTTGCTTATTGACAAGGCCAGTCAGTTGCTTCAGCTCATCCTATACATGTGTAACATTTTGCTTATTGACAAGATCAGTCAGTAGCTTCAGCTCATCCAATACATGTGTAACATTTTGCTTATTGACAAGGCCAGTCAGTTGCTTCAGCTCATCCAATACATGTGTAACATTTTGCTTATTGACAAGACCAGTCAGTAGCTTCAGCTCATCCAATACATGTGTAACATTTTGCTTATTGACAAGGCCAGTCAGTTGCTTCAGCTCATCCTATACGTGTGTAACATTTTGCTTATTGACAAGACCAGTCAGTAGCTTCAGCTCATCCAATACATGTGTAACATTTTGCTTATTGACAAGGCCAGTCAGTAGCTTCAGCTCATCCAATACATGTGTAACATTTTGCTTATTGACAAGGCCAGTCAGTTGCTTCAGCTCATCCAATACATGTGTAACATTTTGCTTATTGACAAGACCAGTCAGTAGCTTCAGCTCATCCTATACATGTGTAACATTTTGCTTATTGACAAGACCAGTCAGTAGCTTCAGCTCATCCTATACATGTGTAACATTTTGCTTATTGACAAGACCAGTCAGTTGCTTCAGCTCATCCAATACATGTGTAACATTTTGCTTATTGACAAGGCCAGTCAGTTGCTTCAGCTCATCCTATACATGTGTAACATTTTGCTTATTGACAAGACCAGTCAGTAGCTTCAGCTCATCCAATACATGTGTAACATTTTGCTTATTGACAAGGCCAGTCAGTAGCTTCAGCTCATCCAATACATGTGTAACATTTTGCTTATTGACAAGGCCAGTCAGTAGCTTCAGCTCATCCAATACATGTGTAACATTTTGCTTATTGACAAGACCAGTCAGTAGCTTCAGCTCATCCAATACATGTGTAACATTTTGCTTATTGACAAGGCCAGTCAGTAGCTTCAGCTCATCCAATACATGTGTAACATTTTGCTTATTGACAAGGCCAGTCAGTTGCTTCAGCTCATCCTATACATGTGTAACATTTTGCTTATTGACAAGACCAGTCAGTAGCTTCAGCTCATCCAATACATGTGTAACATTTTGCTTATTGACAAGACCAGTCAGTTGCTTCAGCTCATCCAATACATGTGTAACATTTTGCTTATTGACAAGACCAGTCAGTAGCTTCAGCTCATCCAATACATGTGTAACATTTTGCTTATTGACAAGGCCAGTCAGTTGCTTCAGCTCATCCTATACATGTGTAACATTTTGCTTATTGACAAGGCCAGTCAGTAGCTTCAGCTCATCCAATACATGTGTAACATTTTGCTTATTGACAAGGCCAGTCAGTAGCTTCAGCTCATCCAATACATGTGTAACATTTTGCTTATTGACAAGGCCAGTCAGTTGCTTCAGCTCATCCAATACATGTGTAACATTTTGCTTATTGACAAGGCCAGTCAGTTGCTTCAGCTCATCCAATACATGTGTAACATTTTGCTTATTGACAAGACCAGTCAGTTGCTTCAGCTCATCCAATACATGTGTAACATTTTGCTTATTGACAAGGCCAGTCAGTTGCTTCAGCTCATCCTATACATGTGTAACATTTTGCTTATTGACAAGACCAGTCAGTAGCTTCAGCTCATCCAATACATGTGTAACATTTTGCTTATTGACAAGGCCAGTCAGTAGCTTCAGCTCATCCAATACATGTGTAACATTTTGCTTATTGACAAGGCCAGTCAGTAGCTTCAGCTCATCCAATACATGTGTAACATTTTGCTTATTGACAAGGCCAGTCAGTAGCTTCAGCTCATCCAATACATGTGTAACATTTTGCTTATTGACAAGACCAGTCAGTTGCTTCAGCTCATCCAATACATGTGTAACATTTTGCTTATTGACAAGACCAGTCAGTTGCTTCAGCTCATCCAATACATGTGTAACATTTTGCTTATTGACAAGACCAGTCAGTTGCTTCAGCTCATCCAATACATGTGTAACATTTTGCTTATTGACAAGGCCAGTCAGTTGCTTCAGCTCATCCTATACATGTGTAACATTTTGCTTATTGACAAGACCAGTCAGTAGCTTCAGCTCATCCAATACATGTGTAACATTTTGCTTATTGACAAGACCAGTCAGTAGCTTCAGCTCATCCAATACATGTGTAACATTTTGCTTATTGACAAGACCAGTCAGTAGCTTCAGCTCATCCAATACATGTGTAACATTTTGCTTATTGACAAGACCAGTCAGTTGCTTCAGCTCATCCAATACATGTGTAACATTTTGCTTATTGACAAGACCAGTCAGTTGCTTCAGCTCATCCAATACATGTGTAACATTTTGCTTATTGACAAGGCCAGTCAGTTGCTTCAGCTCATCCTATACATGTGTAACATTTTGCTTATTGACAAGACCAGTCAGTAGCTTCAGCTCATCCAATACATGTGTAACATTTTGCTTATTGACAAGGCCAGTCAGTTGCTTCAGCTCATCCAATACATGTGTAACATTTTGCTTATTGACAAGGCCAGTCAGTAGCTTCAGCTCATCCTATACATGTGTAACATTTTGCTTATTGACAAGGCCAGTCAGTAGCTTCAGCTCATCCAATACATGTGTAACATTTTGCTTATTGACAAGGCCAGTCAGTAGCTTCAGCTCATCCTATACATGTGTAACATTTTGCTTATTGACAAGGCCAGTCAGTTGCTTCAGCTCATCCTATACATGTGTAACATTTTGCTTATTGACAAGACCAGTCAGTAGCTTCAGCTCATCCAATACATGTGTAACATTTTGCTTATTGACAAGACCAGTCAGTAGCTTCAGCTCATCCTATACATGTGTAACATTTTGCTTATTGACAAGACCAGTCAGTAGCTTCAGCTCATCCAATACATGTGTAACATTTTGCTTATTGACAAGGCCAGTCAGTTGCTTCAGCTCATCCTATACATGTGTAACATTTTGCTTATTGACAAGACCAGTCAGTAGCTTCAGCTCATCCAATACATGTGTAACATTTTGCTTATTGACAAGGCCAGTCAGTTGCTTCAGCTCATCCAATACATGTGTAACATTTTGCTTATTGACAAGACCAGTCAGTAGCTTCAGCTCATCCAATACATGTGTAACATTTTGCTTATTGACAAGGCCAGTCAGTAGCTTCAGCTCATCCAATACATGTGTAACATTTTGCTTATTGACAAGACCAGTCAGTAGCTTCAGCTCATCCAATACATGTGTAACATTTTGCTTATTGACAAGGCCAGTCAGTAGCTTCAGCTCATCCAATACATGTGTAACATTTTGCTTATTGACAAGGCCAGTCAGTTGCTTCAGCTCATCCTATACATGTGTAACATTTTGCTTATTGACAAGACCAGTCAGTAGCTTCAGCTCATCCAATACATGTGTAACATTTTGCTTATTGACAAGACCAGTCAGTTGCTTCAGCTCATCCAATACATGTGTAACATTTTGCTTATTGACAAGACCAGTCAGTAGCTTCAGCTCATCCAATACATGTGTAACATTTTGCTTATTGACAAGGCCAGTCAGTTGCTTCAGCTCATCCTATACATGTGTAACATTTTGCTTATTGACAAGGCCAGTCAGTAGCTTCAGCTCATCCAATACATGTGTAACATTTTGCTTATTGACAAGGCCAGTCAGTAGCTTCAGCTCATCCAATACATGTGTAACATTTTGCTTATTGACAAGGCCAGTCAGTTGCTTCAGCTCATCCAATACATGTGTAACATTTTGCTTATTGACAAGGCCAGTCAGTTGCTTCAGCTCATCCAATACATGTGTAACATTTTGCTTATTGACAAGACCAGTCAGTTGCTTCAGCTCATCCAATACATGTGTAACATTTTGCTTATTGACAAGGCCAGTCAGTTGCTTCAGCTCATCCTATACATGTGTAACATTTTGCTTATTGACAAGACCAGTCAGTAGCTTCAGCTCATCCAATACATGTGTAACATTTTGCTTATTGACAAGGCCAGTCAGTAGCTTCAGCTCATCCAATACATGTGTAACATTTTGCTTATTGACAAGGCCAGTCAGTAGCTTCAGCTCATCCAATACATGTGTAACATTTTGCTTATTGACAAGGCCAGTCAGTAGCTTCAGCTCATCCAATACATGTGTAACATTTTGCTTATTGACAAGACCAGTCAGTTGCTTCAGCTCATCCAATACATGTGTAACATTTTGCTTATTGACAAGACCAGTCAGTTGCTTCAGCTCATCCAATACATGTGTAACATTTTGCTTATTGACAAGACCAGTCAGTTGCTTCAGCTCATCCAATACATGTGTAACATTTTGCTTATTGACAAGGCCAGTCAGTTGCTTCAGCTCATCCTATACATGTGTAACATTTTGCTTATTGACAAGACCAGTCAGTAGCTTCAGCTCATCCAATACATGTGTAACATTTTGCTTATTGACAAGACCAGTCAGTAGCTTCAGCTCATCCAATACATGTGTAACATTTTGCTTATTGACAAGACCAGTCAGTAGCTTCAGCTCATCCAATACATGTGTAACATTTTGCTTATTGACAAGACCAGTCAGTTGCTTCAGCTCATCCAATACATGTGTAACATTTTGCTTATTGACAAGACCAGTCAGTTGCTTCAGCTCATCCAATACATGTGTAACATTTTGCTTATTGACAAGGCCAGTCAGTTGCTTCAGCTCATCCTATACATGTGTAACATTTTGCTTATTGACAAGACCAGTCAGTAGCTTCAGCTCATCCAATACATGTGTAACATTTTGCTTATTGACAAGGCCAGTCAGTTGCTTCAGCTCATCCAATACATGTGTAACATTTTGCTTATTGACAAGGCCAGTCAGTAGCTTCAGCTCATCCTATACATGTGTAACATTTTGCTTATTGACAAGGCCAGTCAGTAGCTTCAGCTCATCCAATACATGTGTAACATTTTGCTTATTGACAAGGCCAGTCAGTAGCTTCAGCTCATCCTATACATGTGTAACATTTTGCTTATTGACAAGGCCAGTCAGTTGCTTCAGCTCATCCTATACATGTGTAACATTTTGCTTATTGACAAGACCAGTCAGTAGCTTCAGCTCATCCAATACATGTGTAACATTTTGCTTATTGACAAGACCAGTCAGTAGCTTCAGCTCATCCTATACATGTGTAACATTTTGCTTATTGACAAGACCAGTCAGTAGCTTCAGCTCATCCAATACATGTGTAACATTTTGCTTATTGACAAGGCCAGTCAGTTGCTTCAGCTCATCCTATACATGTGTAACATTTTGCTTATTGACAAGACCAGTCAGTAGCTTCAGCTCATCCAATACATGTGTAACATTTTGCTTATTGACAAGGCCAGTCAGTTGCTTCAGCTCATCCAATACATGTGTAACATTTTGCTTATTGACAAGACCAGTCAGTAGCTTCAGCTCATCCAATACATGTGTAACATTTTGCTTATTGACAAGGCCAGTCAGTTGCTTCAGCTCATCCTATACGTGTGTAACATTTTGCTTATTGACAAGACCAGTCAGTAGCTTCAGCTCATCCAATACATGTGTAACATTTTGCTTATTGACAAGGCCAGTCAGTAGCTTCAGCTCATCCAATACATGTGTAACATTTTGCTTATTGACAAGGCCAGTCAGTTGCTTCAGCTCATCCAATACATGTGTAACATTTTGCTTATTGACAAGACCAGTCAGTAGCTTCAGCTCATCCTATACATGTGTAACATTTTGCTTATTGACAAGACCAGTCAGTAGCTTCAGCTCATCCTATACATGTGTAACATTTTGCTTATTGACAAGACCAGTCAGTTGCTTCAGCTCATCCAATACATGTGTAACATTTTGCTTATTGACAAGGCCAGTCAGTTGCTTCAGCTCATCCTATACATGTGTAACATTTTGCTTATTGACAAGACCAGTCAGTAGCTTCAGCTCATCCAATACATGTGTAACATTTTGCTTATTGACAAGGCCAGTCAGTAGCTTCAGCTCATCCAATACATGTGTAACATTTTGCTTATTGACAAGGCCAGTCAGTAGCTTCAGCTCATCCAATACATGTGTAACATTTTGCTTATTGACAAGACCAGTCAGTAGCTTCAGCTCATCCAATACATGTGTAACATTTTGCTTATTGACAAGGCCAGTCAGTAGCTTCAGCTCATCCAATACATGTGTAACATTTTGCTTATTGACAAGGCCAGTCAGTTGCTTCAGCTCATCCTATACATGTGTAACATTTTGCTTATTGACAAGACCAGTCAGTAGCTTCAGCTCATCCAATACATGTGTAACATTTTGCTTATTGACAAGGCCAGTCAGTTGCTTCAGCTCATCCTATACATGTGTAACATTTTGCTTATTGACAAGACCAGTCAGTAGCTTCAGCTCATCCAATACATGTGTAACATTTTGCTTATTGACAAGGCCAGTCAGTAGCTTCAGCTCATCCAATACATGTGTAACATTTTGCTTATTGACAAGGCCAGTCAGTAGCTTCAGCTCATCCAATACATGTGTAACATTTTGCTTATTGACAAGGCCAGTCAGTAGCTTCAGCTCATCCAATACATGTGTAACATTTTGCTTATTGACAAGGCCAGTCAGTAGCTTCAGCTCATCCAATACATGTGTAACATTTTGCTTATTGACAAGACCAGTCAGTAGCTTCAGCTCATCCTATACATGTGTAACATTTTGCTTATTGACAAGACCAGTCAGTAGCTTCAGCTCATCCAATACATGTGTAACATTTTGCTTATTGACAAGGCCAGTCAGTTGCTTCAGCTCATCCAATACATGTGTAACATTTTGCTTATTGACAAGACCAGTCAGTAGCTTCAGCTCATCCAATACATGTGTAACATTTTGCTTATTGACAAGACCAGTCAGTTGCTTCAGCTCATCCAATACATGTGTAACATTTTGCTTATTGACAAGACCAGTCAGTAGCTTCAGCTCATCCAATACATGTGTAACATTTTGCTTATTGACAAGGCCAGTCAGTTGCTTCAGCTCATCCAATACATGTGTAACATTTTGCTTATTGACAAGACCAGTCAGTAGCTTCAGCTCATCCAATACATGTGTAACATTTTGCTTATTGACAAGACCAGTCAGTAGCTTCAGCTCATCCAATACATGTGTAACATTTCGCTTATTGACAAGGCCAGTCAGTAGCTTCAGCTCATCCAATACATGTGTAACATTTTGCTTATTGACAAGGCCAGTCAGTAGCTTCAGCTCATCCAATACATGTGTAACATTTTGCTTATTGACAAGGCCAGTCAGTAGCTTCAGCTCATCCAATACATGTGTAACATTTTGCTTATTGACAAGACCAGTCAGTTGCTTCAGCTCATCCAATACATGTGTAACATTTTGCTTATTGACAAGGCCAGTCAGTTGCTTCAGCTCATCCTATACATGTGTAACATTTTGCTTATTGACAAGACCAGTCAGTAGCTTCAGCTCATCCTATACATGTGTAACATTTTGCTTATTGACAAGGCCAGTCAGTAGCTTCAGCTCATCCTATACATGTGTAACATTTTGCTTATTGACAAGACCAGTCAGTTGCTTCAGCTCATCCTATACATGTGTAACATTTTGCTTATTGACAAGACCAGTCAGTAGCTTCAGCTCATCCTATACATGTGTAACATTTTGCTTATTGACAAGGCCAGTCAGTAGCTTCAGCTCATCCTATACATGTGTAACATTTTGCTTATTGACAAGGCCAGTCAGTAGCTTCAGCTCATCCAATACATGTGTAACATTTTGCTTATTGACAAGACCAGTCAGTTGCTTCAGCTCATCCAATACATGTGTAACATTTTGCTTATTGACAAGGCCAGTCAGTTGCTTCAGCTCATCCTATACATGTGTAACATTTTGCTTATTGACAAGACCAGTCAGTAGCTTCAGCTCATCCAATACATGTGTAACATTTTGCTTATTGACAAGGCCAGTCAGTTGCTTCAGCTCATCCAATACATGTGTAACATTTTGCTTATTGACAAGGCCAGTCAGTAGCTTCAGCTCATCCTATACATGTGTAACATTTTGCTTATTGACAAGGCCAGTCAGTAGCTTCAGCTCATCCAATACATGTGTAACATTTTGCTTATTGACAAGGCCAGTCAGTAGCTTCAGCTCATCCTATACATGTGTAACATTTTGCTTATTGACAAGGCCAGTCAGTTGCTTCAGCTCATCCTATACATGTGTAACATTTTGCTTATTGACAAGACCAGTCAGTAGCTTCAGCTCATCCAATACATGTGTAACATTTTGCTTATTGACAAGGCCAGTCAGTTGCTTCAGCTCATCCAATACATGTGTAACATTTTGCTTATTGACAAGGCCAGTCAGTAGCTTCAGCTCATCCTATACATGTGTAACATTTTGCTTATTGACAAGACCAGTCAGTAGCTTCAGCTCATCCAATACATGTGTAACATTTTGCTTATTGACAAGGCCAGTCAGTTGCTTCAGCTCATCCAATACATGTGTAACATTTTGCTTATTGACAAGGCCAGTCAGTAGCTTCAGCTCATCCTATACATGTGTAACATTTTGCTTATTGACAAGGCCAGTCAGTAGCTTCAGCTCATCCAATACATGTGTAACATTTTGCTTATTGACAAGGCCAGTCAGTAGCTTCAGCTCATCCTATACATGTGTAACATTTTGCTTATTGACAAGGCCAGTCAGTAGCTTCAGCTCATCCAATACATGTGTAACATTTTGCTTATTGACAAGACCAGTCAGTTGCTTCAGCTCATCCAATACATGTGTAACATTTTGCTTATTGACAAGGCCAGTCAGTTGCTTCAGCTCATCCAATACATGTGTAACATTTTGCTTATTGACAAGACCAGTCAGTAGCTTCAGCTCATCCAATACATGTGTAACATTTTGCTTATTGACAAGGCCAGTCAGTAGCTTCAGCTCATCCTATACATGTGTAACATTTTGCTTATTGACAAGGCCAGTCAGTAGCTTCAGCTCATCCAATACATGTGTAACATTTTGCTTATTGACAAGACCAGTCAGTAGCTTCAGCTCATCCTATACATGTGTAACATTTTGTTTTGTACGAATTATTATGTATATAACTTTTGATTACATTTTTTGAGCCATCCTATACTTATGCAGGTTGTTGAAACCGGTCATAAGAGTGACTCTTTAACTAACTAATTAGAAAGTAGCTTACTGGTAAGTAGGTGTTCATAATAAAGATGCAGAAGAAAGTATACAGAAAATAGCTATAATAAGAAGAATAAAAATAAATAAATGGAACAAGGAACTGGAGTACATTAATGTTTGAACATACATTTTTGTATGTTACCTGTTTATTACAGGGAATTTTGCGAATTTACCCATTAAGTTATTCTCCATAGGTAAACCTGTATAATGACCACCCCCTGTGACCTGTGTTGCTGTGTCCGAGAGGTTTCGGGTTCGATGCCGGACGCCCTGTCTACTATGTCTCAAGAAGGAGGAAGGGGGCGCAGCGGTTGCTATGGTCGCTGTAGCGTCAAGGAGAATGAAGTCAGTTTAAGCGAGACAAAAGTATACTGTAGGGGAAACTTCAAGGGCGGTAGTATTACGCTCTCTCTCTCTGCATTTTCTTTTATTATTGGCTATTTTATTACTTTTATTGTTTGTTTATTCAAAACTTATTTAATACTTATCATAAGCAGAACAATTGTGACCGCCACGAGTGAATGAGGTCGTTAAGGCGCGGACTTGTGAGCGGGAGGTTTGGGGTTCCATTCCCACCAAAACCGTCCTCCCTGACGGAGGTTTTTTCCAGATTTTTCTCGGTCCTCATAAATTGAAATTGCCGCGCAGGTACCCTGAATTTAGGCCTAGAACGTTTCCTTCCTTATAAAAAATTCTTTACCAATTTCTCATTTCATCTCATGTATCATCAGTGTCCATCGCCACCAATTATATTCGGCCTAGCGTTCCGATATAAACATCAGCATATTTCTGGCATGCAGCCACAAACTCTAACCCCTCTCTGACGGCATATATCCTTACTTGCGTCAGATTGTTAATATCTTTTTTATCTCCTAAAAATTATTAGAAATGAAAGAACCAATAGTTCAGGAAATTATTTCTGATCCTAATATTAGAAATTATACATTGGCAAACTTAGGAAATGTTTAGTTTATTTTTTAACTTTTCTACCATTCAGCTTTTATTAGGTTCCGAAATTTTATTACATGAAAATCAGGATTTTCAAATTATTAAGACAGTATTTTCATTTAATAAGTTCCAACTCACTGCCACTGCAAAAGAGGAAAACAGAAACTAGTAGAACAAATTAAGTTGAACTTATTCAGAACTTTCAAGATTTTTCGCACAAACTTGTACACAAAAATGTTTATTCAACCTTATACAATAACGTTTAAAACCTTTGGCCTTAAGTTCTAGAATTTTGGTCTTATATAATGGAACATCTGTGCTTCTCTTGGAACATCTTTGAGTCTGTATCCCTCCTAAAGAATAAATAAATAAATGCGTATTTTCTTAATCTGATAATGAAATCGTCATCTGAAGATAAAAACGTTATAAGTAGTTACCCTTTACAAAACAAACAAATGTTTGTATAAGAATTAACCCATAAGACACTGTTTAATTTTTTATTCCTCGACTGTTATGATGAATTGTTCTTTCATTAATATACAAATGTAAACCATATTTCTGAGAGATGGTTCGCTTATCTTAGATTATTTTTAATTTCCGCTTCTAATTTGATGCACCCCATCTGAAATTTCACTCATTGCGATCATATTCCAAAATGTGTCTTGCCAAAATGTTTTCAAATCAGTCGTCAGAGTTTCTTTTGTGCTCTAATGGGGCGCTTATGGCACCCAGCGAGCATTCACATTTCTCATTTTTGATGAGCCTCGTCTCTGAGGGTGTATACCTCTGGTTGCTTGTTGGGGTCAGACATTTTCGAATTGCTATAGAGGGGTGTCCGCGGCGAGTCAAATCCGAATTATACATACCCGCCAAGCACAGTAGCGAACAAGCGCATGTTGTAATGACTCTGGAATGCTTTCAGGGCTTAGAAATGAAGCGATGTGGGTTGACTGGCGTTCGCTGCAGTCATTTCACCTCCTTTAAAAACCGAGTTTAGTAGAAAATGAATATTCAAATATTTTTACCCTTTTGCACTTAAACATTTTATAAGTATAGACAAGTCTTGCAAGAAACATGAACCTGAAGCTAATAGGACTAACGAGTGCATTAAATGTTTGCGTGAAGATACCCTTTCACTTTTGAGGAGCACTTCTTCATTTGGCGAATTTTAAGGGGTTAAAATGAAAGTCAGAGTTACAGAGAATTGAACAGACACTTTCAACGTCTCCTGATGAGTTTTTGTAGTTTCGGAATCAATTTTATATAAAAAAAAAAAGGCCGAGTTGTAATGTTTGAAACCCTTACAGAGATTTCGTCCTTTTGAAATACTGTTTCAATGTTAGTATTCGGGTGAATTTTCACTGCCAGTGCCGTAAGAAATCTGCGGGATGCAATTACATATTTGAACTTTAGAACATGATATTTTCAATCTAGAAGTGATTTAACTGACTACTGCTGAAAGCAAATGAGGTGAAGTTACACTTAATTTGAAATTTAGAACATATATTTGCAATAAGAGGGATTTTTTGAGAAAAAGAAAATAAATTGAATCTTTTCTATATTTTTTCCAAAATAGGTCATAAAAATGAGATAATGAAGCTTTGTGCCTGGAAAATTAAGGTTGAGATTATTCAGGAATAAGAAAATTCAAATACAAATAAGAGATGTATGTGATAGAAAAGTGTTCAGTTTTTAAAGAACATGTAAAGGTTATATTATTTTACTTGAAATAAGTTCTGAGCTGAACTTATCTAACTTTCTCTTTAATACCCTATGGATTTCTGTAAGGGGGGGATCCTGTGATCATTGATACAATTGCAGAGAACTTCGATTATGTCGTTAAGTAATTTGATTTCGCCTGTCTCATTCACAACCTAACTGTCATATAAAGTACATTATTGAACATCGTAGATGTTACAGTTACACTTTATTTAATGTGGTAAATCCAGAATGTGAACCAATCATTTGTTACTCCGCCTGTACATCTGCTCCTAGAAACTCACAGAAATTCTTTATGAGCTTCTCATGATATTTCCAAAGATTTTAAATGCATTTTCTCGACCAACAGTTTTCATGCAGATATAGCTGAGAGTTAAATGTGAATGCAAAGAACTGAAATGGAAATTCTTAGTCTTCAAATGTTAAGCCGTGTCATTTATTCGTCACTTTGCAATTATCATTGATTATTTCATCTCATAAACCTGTTGTAGTCGCTATGTAGGAGCATGATAAGATATTCGGCGTTGTTCGTTTTCCTTCCCCCTTTTTCCGTACGAAATGTTTAAGTTTATAATATCATGACTACTGTAATATTCCAAATAGTCGTTTTTGGGATTCTTTGCTTCAGTACGACTCACACTAATTATTAGTGTGAAAGCACGTTGTATTCGCCGTCAGTCAAACTAGCCTACTCATTAACAGTATAAAGTAAACAAAATACTGATAATGGTGATAGTAATACATTTTAGAGTGGTTTCTACTTAATGTTTATGTCACATTGGGCTCCCACGTAACCCTCAACACTTTAACTGGGACCATTAGTTGCTAGTAGCATTATAAAAACATCACGGAACAGTTTTTGCTTCTTTATAAAACTTATTTACACATAAGAGGAATGTAAACTCTCATCCCATTTTTGTGTTAAGCAAAAGTTGCCATTAGAATAAATAAAATAATAGTTTTGGTACTTTTTGCGATTTCCCAATTTAGAGAAAGGTATGATGCTATAAATGAGCAGATCTCAATATTACTGTGTATTCCTGAGCAAGCTCTGATACTGGTCAAGTGTAATGCTAATTTTCATTATTTGAGTGATCTTCAGCACTTGAACTGGAAGCGGGAGTCTTGCGACTACTAAACCATGCTTAACAGTGAAACAGCTCAACACACTTCTGATTGTTGTTGTCGTTAGTCCAGAAGTGTACAATATGTTGCTAGGAAATTTCCAGTTTTGAAAATCCAAGGTTAATGACAGCTGAAAGAGTAAACAAAAAGAAATAAGTAAATGATGCTTATAAAAATAAAATCGCTGCGATGATTTAGAAATACCGGTTTCTGTTTTTCCTTTCGTTCTACTCTAGTCATTATATCTTGTTACTTGAACCGGTTCTCCTGTAATCCGCTGAATTTCATGATATTCCCGCGCGTCGTATTAATACTGAGAGTAGACCGACATGACCATGAGAGAAGGTTTTAAACATGGCAAATATTTAAAATAAAAATTCCATTGCCACTTGAACTTAACGGTGAGCGAGAATCTTTTGGAGTTGGCATCACGACTTGCAGTTTGCACACATCTACCTAAACATGTTTTATTATGGATGTGACACCAATTTCAATTAAATACTGTATTAGGGGATTGTTTAGAATACAGAATAATAATTTAATTTCTTCATCAGACTAGACTGTGTATCAGAGTTGTGAATCATGTCAGGCATTAAAGGCACTGGAGTTTACGTCTATTGTATCATAACCTGATTATATAGTATTTTTAGAACACCTTTTCAGGGTTGCTATAGGTTGTGGAACATGTTGTACCTCATTGGACTAGAAATGTAATAATAATGATGATGATAATAATAATTGTAAATCTCTGAAATAGTTCAAGCATTAAAGCAAATAATAATGAGATTGTTGTTGGGAAAAGCCTACAGAAAAAATAAATGTCATTTGTAAGAGGATATTTTGATTTCATCATCGCATAACTAACGTGGCCTGGATGGATACAAAGCAATAAGTTATCCCTAGGATATTAATTCAGCACCAGATAATGCATGTTTCTTTGGATCAGACCTTTTCCTTACATCCATTCTGGTATTTCACAGCTAAGGGTTCATGAAGTTTGTTCAACCATAGCGGCGCATCATACAAAAGTGCTGCAATTGTTTTCGTTTTAATTCAGAGATATTTCTTAAATTTCAAATTATTTCGTTATGCAGTCGTAGCATGCGCATACTTTATTTCCAATTTCTTTAGAAAAGTAAGCCCCAATTGAGTGTACAGTATGTGTTGCTGTTCATATTCACATTTCTATTTGCTCGAGATTTTCTATTAATGAATTTTTATTTCCATTTTCTCAGTTTAAATTTCTTATCTTTATTTGTAGGCTTAATGTTTCGGTTTGGCTTTCTTGTTTTTTTTTTTTTTTTTTTGAGTAGTGTTTAACGCCCGTTTTCACTACTGAGGCACCACAGGCGGTGGACACTGATGATACATGAGATGAAATGATAAATTGGGAAAGGATATTTTTTTTTAAGGAAGGAAGCGTTCCAGGCCTAAGTTTAGGTACCTCCCCGGCATTTGCCAGTTATGAAGACTGAGGAAAACCTGGAAAAAAACCCCAGTCAGGGAGGACGGTCCTGGCGGGATTCGAACCGCAGACCTCCCGCTCACGAGTCCGTGCCTTAACGACCTCGGCCACCCGTGGCGGTAGCTTTCTTGTTTATGTGTATGTGTGCTTTTCATTGCGTTTAACGCCCGTTTTAGCTACTGAGACATCACAGACGCTGGACACAGATAATACATGAAATGAAATGATGAACTAGGAGAGGATTTTTCAGAGACCCGATGAAAATACCTTCTCACATTCAGAGTAAAATGCGGAGGAGCTCCATCGTGTTAGAAGCGCAAATGCAATCAGTTTTCAATAAGCCTGACAATTCGTGTTTTAAAAATGTTCGTTAACGATTCTATTCATTACCGGAGGGAACAGATTGGGGGCCAATTCTGTAGTTGGAAACAACGCCAGTGACAACAAATCCTTGTTAGTGGCTCTTCAGTACCCCGCGATGTTTATTCATGTACTCGTAGACATACATGGCTGTTTCTGATCTTATTGGTTCAAAGCATTGTTGAAAAGTAATCTGGTGGTGTCGTACAGTGCTCGTCCCTTTTACAGATGCTTCTCCTTGCAGGATTGCGATTGCGCGAATACTTGTTCCTTCTAGTTTACAAATTACATCGTCTTCAATGTACACCGCAGTCGACTTTGTTGGGCAACTAAAACTCGAAAGTAGCGTCTGTTCGGGAATCTTTCTCTGCAGCTATTGGTGCACGACTTCATATCAGTGTGTTCAGCGAATACACCTGTGCTATATTTTACTTTGCGCAAGTATTGCCTTGTAATAAAGTCATGAGACGTTAACGGGCGCACCAGAAATATAAGGTTTGCGATGCACAAGCATATAATAAGTTGGCAGTTTTTTATGAGAGAGGGAGATTTTAGTTTGCCTTAAAAAAATAAAGGAACTTCATCTTAGGAGTTGAACGTACATTCTTCCAAATCTGAAGTCAGGCCCGTTATCCACATCCACTCATACGCTACTTCCATCTGTTCATCCGTTTAGCGTCGGTCCTAGTGATGTAGTGGTTACCATACTTCCTCCTAAACCCAAGATCGCGGGTTCGAACCCGTCTAGGACCGATGGATTTTTTCGGGGCGTAAAAATCCTAAGTATGGCTTCCTTCGGAAGGGAAGTAAAGCCGTGGGTCCCGTGTCGTTACGGCACCAAAAAGAACCTCAAGCCTGAAAGAGAGGCCTCTGAGCAAAATTTGTCGGCCGTTTCACGCCCTGAGTTGAATGGGACGCTGATGACCTGAGCTATTAAAGAGCGTCCATAAATAAATCAATCAAAAAAAAATCCGTTTAGTGGCGTATGATTCATCCTTATTGTTGATTACGCAACAATTTGAAAAGTTGCTCCTGAGCCGTTCTCCCAGGTTTTCCTACGTCAAGACAAGAATCTCTTGAGGGGGGAGAAAAAAAAACACCCAGCCTAATCTTGATTAGTAATATCCTAGGAGAAATGTTATTACATTGCTTGATGAAACTATTAACTCGTATCTATCTGGTTTCAGTAATGTTATTGTTGCACATAATCGAGCGAGAGGCGATGAAGTTTGCAAAAATACTCTTGTAAAAATCTGAAAAGAAATAAATATGTAAAACACGAGTATCATATGTGGTATGTAAATAGAATACGAAAAAGGTGAATATGCATGTATAACAGAAGAGATGCAGTTGTTGAGATGCCATATCTTCCGGAGTCAGACCCTATTTTAAAGAATATCTACGAATATCAAGTCTTTCCTTTGGCGGTTCTGGGTTAACGGAAGGAAGCAAATCAGTTAGATATGCCCATGAGATCAGCATACTATTAGACAAGTTTAATTACTCACTCGCTTGATGAAAATTTCCTTCCACAAACTATCTTACGCAACTTGCGGGTTAAGCTTAAAATACACCTTTTGAACACGTTCTGCGCTACCCCCCCCCCCCACCCACCTAAACATACATAAAACAGTTAAACCTGCTAGGGCTGTAGAGTCCCTAAAGTGATTTTGTTCTTGTGATTTTCATGTAGATCTAATTTTTCCTAGATTGAGTTTTTGCTAACGCAGTTAAAACGACTAGTTTTTAGGATTACGATACTATTCCTAGTAACGAATGATGCTACCCATCTACAAGAAAGGAGTAACTAGACCGGAGCCTTTTGTACAAGAGGGGTAATGCAGTCTTGATTTACATGAAAATTACCAAGCTTCTTCTTAAAACTATTCTTTAATAGTTCAGACTCCTGACGATATTATAAATAACAGACCGTCTCAATGGATATTTCCATATATAGCCCTTTCGGTTCCCACTCCTCATTAATGAAGTTTAAGCTACTCTTTCCAACGGTAAAACAGCACATGATTGTGGATACATGACAGTTCAAGTGCACTTGTAACCTGCATAATTACTAATTATTTCATTCCACTCCAAAACGATTTTGCTTGTCTTACCTAAGTTGACGAATTGTCAGAACGAAATCGAAGATAGCTTACCAAAGCTTCCTGCCAGTGTATATTTATGAATTAGTAGTAAACATCACCACAGAGATCATTTCGAATATTAAAGATTTTCTGACAACTCAGTTGAGATGACCTCTAAATCACCCGCAGCCTCACTAGTGTGGAACTTTTATAATTTTTATATAAAATCACTATAGTGATCTCGCATAATTTTCATCACAGGAAGAGGAAGATGAGATTGCTGGCGAGGGTCAGATGTTCAGAGGACAGCTTGAATACAAAGAAGAAGGGGACACTGCGTCAACACTACGCACCCAAAATCGCCTGAAAGTAAAGGCAGTGAACCTGGTGATACATAAAACGAAATGATATATTGGAAAAGGATTTTTAAGGAAGGAAACGTTCCAGGCCTAAGTTTAGGATACCTGCCCAGCTTTTGCCAGTTATAAGGACTGAAGAAAACCTGGAAAAAACCTGTCAGGGAGGATCCTGGCGGGATTCGAACCCCAGACCTTCTGCTTACGAGTCCGCGCCTTAACGACCTCGGCCACCCGTGGCGGTGAAAGCAAGTAAGCTTATCAGTTTCAGGTACAGAGTAGCTGCAGATTTATTTATGACAAATAATTTAATAACAAAGTTGCTGAGGATAAAACATCTACACAAGCAGGTAGCGTTATCACAAGGAAAAGCTGGACAATGATACAAATACAGAAGAAATAGGAGTTCTGTTTATTTTCAAGGTGGATTCTCTATCTGTTCTATAATGAGACAACCCATGTTACTAAAACACTTTAAACTTTGAGGCATTATTTACATTTACATAGTAAACAGCACAAGATACACCTGATTTATGTAAAGTCCTATCTGAATATATTGATAAAATAATTTTATTACAAAATTGGAAACGTTTAAATGTGTATAACGTTGAAGAAAATGTAATATATTGCGTTATATGCATGCCAACTGACTTTTTATTTTTAGTTAATATAAACGTACATCAGATAAAATGACCGGAACTGAAGCACGCTATTGTTACAGTAACTCGTATAGGAGAGCAATGAAAGAAACATCTGCAGGTGAATAAGCCCGGGCAGCGCTCCTTTGAGCAGAGAAACTTCCTGGAGCCAAACAGCTCGACAGAACGAATCCCTCTCCATACTCATACTCCATTTTTTCATTCTGCACCCTAAAAGTGATTGGATAGGAAAGAATTCATTTCCGGACGAAGATGCTGCGAGCAATTATATAATTGCAGATGATCTAGCCATTTGCAGTCCGTGCTGTGCATCTAGAGATTGGTACAGGATGTTTATTTCCGTTAAAGTAAAGGATTGATCTTCCACATATGTCAGAGAGTACACTGCGGATGTTATTTTAGTACGTCAATCTACTGGCGTGGCTTCATTTCCGCTCTTTGTGGATGCACTACTCCCACAAAGAGCAACAAAAAACGAGTGATAATTTATTCCTATTTGGTTATTTAATCTGATTTCAGAATGTATTACCTCATTTACAAGTTTAATGGCTTTCAATGGATTTGGAGAAAGTATTTTTCGCAGAAGATAAAGTTTAGAACTTATGGCTGGTACCGTCATCAGTTAAGAACAATATAAAAGAGTAGGTGTGTACGAGTGCACGAGCACTTACTAATAACTTGTCTTGTGAATTCCTCTCATGGAATTCACAGTATGAGTAGTGGCAGAGCCCTGTTGAAAATATGTACAATCACGGTCCCTGCCGGCTAATTTTCTGAAAAAATAAGTTAGTATGATATTCATATAAGTAACAGAATGCGAAAGAAATTTGTCCTATGATTCTTGAGTTGACAAATGTGAGACACATGAGCCGTTTGTAGACTGTCGAATTAAGAAACGAACAACACAACACATGGATACACAACGACTGTGACAGTCAGAAAGGTCAATAAGTAAGAAAGCAAGCTTGCTATCCCCTACACGGCGCGGCATAGGGAAACTGCACGGTATTATGAATCGTTTCTTAGGAATAATTCGCTAGTAGTAGAGAAGCATTAGGGAGGTCTCCAGGGATGTAGAATCAATGAGAAAGTTTTGCGGTTCCGTGCTTGTCAGTAGGTTAGGGGGTCAGCACGGAAGGATGAATATCCGTAGTTCGAATTCCAGTCATGACCCGATATGTTCAAGCTCCATTCTTCCTTTCAACTAACGTTCTGTACTCGGCTAGTGTAACAACAGTTCCCATATATAAAGTAATGATTTGTAATCACAGCATCTTACAATCTTGGCTGGAGAATATTATTGAAAGTATACCTTCTACATTCCCAACCAAATCTATAAAACCGTCTGAGAAGTCGACAAGATGTCTAATAAATCCGTGATGAGCAAATTAATTTGGGAGATAACATTGTCCACGACACAAAGGAATTTTAGAGCTTTTGCCCAGCATATCATCTTTTCAATAAATGTGATGATCTTTGATATAAACTTCATGCAAATATAATCTAAAACAGTTGATTTCCTTGGTGTATAATTCACATAAATTGGTTCCAAAAATACAAATTTATCTTTGTACAATTAATTTAAAACTTTCATTAAAGTCTAATGATTTCTCTATTTGTATTGGAATAAAAATCATTTCTGAATGTAACATGTTTTCTTCTGCACAGACACATTTGCGTGATAATGCGATTCCCTCCATGTTTTGTACAATTGGAGCAGATGTAAGCAGTCAGCTTACAGTGTCGGAGGTAGTTAAAAAGAAACAGCGCTGAGTCACAATTTGGCAACATGCGATGTGGATTTGAAACTCGATGACAGCAGTTATACTGAGACGTGTGTGGTCAATGGTAAGTGTTGGCCCATTTTTGTCTTATTCAGTGAAGCTGGTACTCTAAATTATGAAGTTTATTCATCTGAAACACACCGGCGTTACCAGTGGCGGCTCATAATATACGAGTTGATGGGGCCAGATCAAAAAATTACGAATAATGAATGAAGAAATCTTAACATATTCTCCTAATCATCTACATTAATCTACGTCGTCTGGAGTTTTACCACTTAATTTAGAGCTACTTTCTTGAGCTTTATCGTTTTACTCGCGGCATCTTTTGTGATCAAAATGTCGCTATTTTGAATCTTATTCAGAATAACATCCGACAGTTTCCAGCCGAAATGTTCCACCTATCACTTCTCTCTCATGCCCCCATAGCGTTAAGTCAATTTCTAATTATCTTTTTAAAATTAAAGTCAGGCTACAGAGAGTAACAAGACATTTATCAGACCAGATTGATTAACTACTACCAGGTTACTAGCTGGTTTATTAAAAATTAGCGTTGGCACATGTTCATTTTTAAAACTAAATTAACAGAAGAATAAATAAATACTGCTACAAAATGAGATTGTGATATGCATAACATCTTCAAAATATGATACATTTAAATATATTTACTATGTTCATACACAAAGTGCAATATTCATTATAGAATTTTATACATAATATTAGAATTGTTCACATTCACAATAGTATAGTTAAAATATTGGCAAATGAAAAATATACATCCCTTAATGGAGGCAAGGAACATGAAATAGAGTGTCGCCTAGGAGGAACTATCTTTTACGAGATAATAGATAATATACTTTGTAAATACAACCCACAACAAAATCGCAAGAAAAGTGCACAAACGTAAGTAAAACAAACCAACACATATTACCGAAGTATATGTTCTCAGAATGAATCACTCACTAAAGTGCAAAACAAGCTAAATACGAAAATGTTTTATCTCGAGTAGAGACATTCAGTGCAATACCAAATACATTGAAACACTTGGACAAAAGTAATAAACCAATATTGAAAAAATAGTGGAAAATATGCTTTATAATATGATTTTAAGCACCAAATTAAAGTATATATTACATTTATGTGACCAAAAGGCATAAGTGGAGTTTTTATATAATTTTATGGCAGTAAATAGAATGATATTATTGTAAGGAATAATATTTAATCTTAAAATTTTCTGAGATCATTGTGTTGTTTTCTACTTTTGTTTACGCAGTTATTTAATTGACTTGACACACTTCTTATATACCTTGATTTATGTTAGTGCATATTGTGGAATATTCATCTAGCTAATTTATGCTTCCATTCTATTTATTTTATTTATCGTTTGAAGCAGTATATATTTAATGTTTAAATAAAGGAAAAATTTAAAAATTTCATTAACAAGTACATATTATTATGCACTGAATGATTAAAGGCTGCACAACACAGCACTATGGAGCATCCTTTAAACATAAATAGGCAATTTTCACCTCCTAACTCCTGCCACTATTTATGCATTCACATTTTACAAGCAATGCAGCTGACAGAAAGTTCCTTTAATTTAATTCCCATATTTTATACGTGTTACTCTTACGTGTTGAATTCGTCCATTTTGCCCTGCTGTTAATCGTGATTCGGATCACGCGATGTAAACAAACAGGCTTATGGTAAAGGGCAGCGGTGATGACAGCGGATTGGAAAATGAGAAGGCTGTCAGGCTGGGGTTTTAACGGATGACAAATGGCGAGGGTCTGAGTGGCGTGATGCGGCACTTGTCATTCCACTTACGTCCTGCTTCAACTTCCAGTTCCTGCTCCTACAACGGATCTTCCCCTCCTCACAACACAGTACCTGCTTTCTTCTCTTTTCTTCGCAATCATATCATCATGAGCATTGTGGTATCCTCCTCCTTCTCTCCTGTCCATCCTTCTTCATCATCACTTCTGTAAATTTTACATTTTCATTGAATTGATAACATATTTTAATAAATCCAATTAGTTTATAGTATTTGTGTTCGGATGGCGGGAAATTATGATTTCATTCAACCGATCTATTTATTTGAAATTGAAATAGAATTCATCAAAAATTAAGACGGAAGGTTGCAAATCGAATTCCAACAGAACCGTTCTCCTTGATTTAGGGTTTTCCCCAGATTTTCCTCATTTCTCATCAATGACCGTAAACCTAGGCCTGGAACGCTTCCTTCCATGCAAAAACCCTTTCTTATTTATCATTTCATCTCATATCATTAATGATTACCGCCTATGAAATCCAGTAGTAAAAACGAGTATTGGCAATATGAAAAAGAAAACAGAAACTAAAGCATTATTACCATTAAATACTAACATCAAATTTTGAGAAAAAGACAGACATTTATGACTTTAAAATTGTAAAAGTGTGACCTTGTTTTACCAATTTTTTTTTCTGGCATATTCTTAGCATAGTACCGTTTTTCCAAATTTTACGTATTACGGAACAGTAAAAATCGAATAAAAATTTAATTATTTACATGCATAATCAAAACTTGCACTTTATAAACTACCAAAAACATTTCACCTAAAACATGTTAAGCATTATATAATGAAGGAGTGTAGCTCATCATTGCAATAAACTCCCACGTTAACCAGACACACAACATTAGATGGGATTGAACCGGTGACTGTGACAGGTTGACAGAGAGCATGCCACTGCTCCTCGTCCTGCTCCCTCCTTCTGCTTCCCAGCTCCCATCGATACTCTGGATTCCTCTCCTGTTGATGATGACGAGGAAAGGATTCCTTCGCCGCCCTGGCTACAATCAGATTGACTAGTGTATTTTGGGAGATGCTTCTGCGTTCCTCGGATAGAATGATTCAAATTAACAGTTAATCACTAAGATGGTTCCTTATTTCACACTTCATTGAGGGGAAAGTCGGAATAACCACTGCGGCACACGGCTGATCTCGGCTATGTCTTTGTTTTGGAAAGCGTGGAGGTATATCCGTCTGTCTACCTGCAACGTAGTTGGTAATATACGCAGGTCACTAAGTGAGCGCGAACGGTTTTAAATATGAAATTACATGAATTACCATCTTAACTATCTGGCGATGTGGCGTAGGCCTGCACTTCAATCTAGCCACAAGTTACACAGTCACTTCGTGAAAGTGGTACGGGGTTTTGAGAACTCGCTAGACAGTTTTTGTGACTTTAGCCTCATTTAATTACGATCCATTAAAGTAATTTCTGAATTTGACAAAATACATAATTGGTTTATTGTGATAACCTATTCCTATACCTGAAATGCCTGTTTTTGGACCTGTTTTCTATTCGTAAATTCTTTGTACACATTTTTTCCGCACCCTGTATCAAAATATCTGATTTTTAAAATTGCTACCCAAAAGTTTTAAAACGCAAGTTTCACTGTTATTAATATTTTGTTCTAACTATGATCACAATTAATTTTTATGCATAGAACTTTAATAAAAATAATCTCTATCTTTAATTTTAAACAGTCTGTAGGAAAAAATTAAAAACTACGAGCAATTTTAATATGTTTTAATATTTTTCATTTAAAGTATAGAAATTGCTATTAACAATTTTCATAATCTCAACAGAAAGTAATTTTAAATTGGTCCCTATTGTAATAAAACAAATTAATGTGTTCAGTAATTTTTAATGTGATTTGCATAGAAAAGTATTAAAAAGACATTTCCAATGTGTAGATCGAAATGGCTTTGGTTAGACTCCAATACTCCAATACAGACTTAGAAAAAATCTCAGAAAATTTTAAATTTATTACCTTTTCATGACATAAGCTATATGAGACTTTAGAAACTGTTTTACAGTTCTAGTGGTAAATTCAGTGCGATATGACAGCACATGTAATCTCCCATAAACATCATTCCAAACAGAGTGTATGAAGGATCAACCATCATATAAGTTAATCCGAATGAATAGTGTGAGGCACCACGGTGATGATACATGAGATGAAATGATAAATTGGGAAAGGATTTTTAAGGATGGAATCGTTCCAGGGTACCTCCCCGGCATTTGCCATTTATGAGGACTGAGAAAAACCTGGAAAAAACCTCAGTCAGGGAGGACGGTCCTGGCGGTATTCGAACTCACGATATTCCCGCTCACGAGTCCGCGTTTTAACGACCTCGGCCACCCGTGGCGGTAAAGTTAATCCGTACAAGATACATGGATGTATATAGATTTACTCTGATTACCAATTATAGCATTTTTTCAGAATTTCTTTCATGTCATTATGAACGTCAATCTCCATATCTTGTGTTTCTGTGTTTAAGTTTAAAAGTTGCCTTTCTTTCAGAAGAGTGCGACACCAGGAAAACTGTACTGTTTACTGTGGACATACAAAGTGATGTTGACATAGCCTTTTGCTTCCGCTATTCTTTTTCCTTATGTATTTAGTGTTTCAAATGATCGTCGCATCAACTGCATAGTGCATGAATCTACTAAAATATTATTCCGTTATCAGCTTATAGAATTTAGCTCTTATCAATAAAATATATTTCTAGTGTGAATGTTTTCCTTCATAGTGTTCTATAGATGTCTTCCATACAAAAACTACGTTAACGAATTGGTGATATCTAGTGATTAACGTGAACGTGTTAATGACGCGGGGAGCAGCACTTGTATCACAAGTTGCATAAAGAGGTTAATATTTAATAAATATAATAAAATTAGTGTCATAAGTCAGTTAAAGATTCATCATTTACATAGTTCATTCTCGTTTAAACTTAAAGCGAATTTACGAGATAAATTTCAAAAGTTTTCTACTTGACATTTATTAATTTAAAATTTGAAGATATGTACAATTATTTATGAGGAGATTAGCATATACAGCTAAGGGCAATAGCTTGACCTCCTCCTCCTGTAATATTAAAAAGTCAAGTGCGATAGATAAGCTTTTCGTCGAAGAATGGCTCTCAAAAAATACACTGGCGGAGAAACTTTTTATATTTCAAAGTAAAAGAACAGAAAGGGAGCATCGTGTACAAGTGATGACTGAAGAAAATGTCTCTCTTGTGGCAGACATAGGAACTACTGTGACAGATGGAAGACATGGCACGGTGAGCGTAGCGATTCTTTGTGCAGTTCAAAAGAAGCATCCTGTGTAATATTCTGCAATGTTTTAGAATATTGCCAAGTTAATCAGAAGGAAATATTGGAATGCACTGTCACAGGGATGCAACTGTGAGTCAGGGGGTAGAATTATGGTTGTTTTGTCATTCTTAGTTTCAGCCAACTATGGGTTACAATTACACAACTCTTTCGCAAGTTGTTTTCCACAACACCAGCATGCTTTCATTCTCTGACTCATTCTAGTTCGTTCTTCTTCCTTGTTGATTTCTTCGGTTTTCATTAGGAGAGATTCTTTATATCTGCGACTTTCTTTCCCAACAGTTTTCTGTTTCCTAAATCTTCATTCTTGACCCCACAAGGTTTTAAATCTTGATGAACTTCCTTCACTGATAGGATTTGCGATTTTCTTTCTCTTGGAAGATTAGAATCTTATTTGTTACTATTTCTGGTTCCATCCTTCTTATTAAAGTCCGTAAAATCCTAACTCCTTTTCTTCATGTGTTGAAGAGTTTTTAAAAAGTCTAATACAGCTAATGGTTTGGTCTCAAGAGAAAAGGGGAAGTAACTAGCTGTTACGATACATGCATTGCAATTTAACTATTGTACTATAGTGTAAATCTGGCCTGGCAAGATAAGCATTTGGATTTGCAGGTATTCTAGCATAATTTAAAAGCTATCTCCATTTTCCTTGCACTTTCTTCAATTGCTACCTTCTCATTGATGTACTTGAACTATTGAATTATTTTTATATCAACGTAATTAAACTTCATTTTTAATAGTGAACTTGTGGTATGTATATTCTCACATACTCCATTTTTTATTTTTTCAAACGAAATGTGCTTAACTGCTGATACTTTCAAATTTTCTGGCTTGTCGCAATCTCTAGATTCCTTGCCAAGAGTTCATTGGTATGGATATTGAGATTAAATTGTTGTGAAGTTAAAGTTTTAAACTACCGTTAAAAGAGATTATCACCCATAAACAAATTTACAACTTATCATGTATTATTCAGTCATTTTATCTTTCCTTTATTGAATATCGTATACATACGCGAGACATTAAATTAAAATCCCAGTCCTGTGATTGTCTGATCTAATGCTATTTATAATTTTGTTATGATAAATTTCTTTCTCCCATGCTCAGCTCACTTTCTCCAAGACGCATTTGAATAGGAAAGGGTTGAGACGACTGTCTCTTTGTCTCACAACTATATTAATATCGAATGTTTCTGATAATCCAACAAAAAATCTTAACAATTGTTGTATCAGTGCTATTATTTTAGCATCTACTGCAATTTATTTCAACACATAATGCATTCTGATCTGTGGAATTGTTTGAAAGTCTACAAATGTTACAATCATCTTTTTATCTCATGGCAATTTCCTGGTTTTGATCAAGGATTTTAAGATGAAAATCTGCTTCCACACATGATCGTCTGATCCTAAAACGCGCTTGGTACTTCTTTATATTGAACTATATGCCTCTCTATTCAATTATGAAGTGCTTTAGAGAATATCTTATACGTGACTGGAAGAATTTATATACCTGTAATTGTTGAAATTCGTTTTTTCTCTTTTTTATGTATAGGATGCCAAACTGTTGAATGAGTTTCGGTAGTTGTCCCAATAACTTGCCCTTAGCGTATTTAAAACTTCTGCAACGCTCTAATAAATGAAATACAGAGGGTGCCGTATACACTTCAAGCAAAGAAAAAAACTGTGTTAACAAAACAAACAGAAAATGATGAGTACTAATCATCTTGGACTTTTACAGTTACAACAGTTGCTCAAAATGCCGACCATCGGCGTCGATACACTTCTGAGTATGTTGAACTACTGGTTGAGCAACGTTTGCAAAAGTGTCCTCAGCGATTGCAGCATATGCCGTTTCTATTTCTTCTCGAAGTGTTGCCAGTATAGCTGGTATTCCCAGATCTGCCCTTGGTACCTACCACGAGTCTCAAATTTGTCTTGAATGCCTGCAATTGTTACTCGCGTTGGCGGTTCTGTTCTGTACACGCGCCTCCATTGCCTTTGAACTTCAACAACATTGTCGGTTTCAATACCATCTCAAAATTACTTTCAGCTGTTCAAACGATAATCCATTTTGTTGTAGCAACGCTAACATAACGTAATGTGAGTCACCTTTGTTAACAAAAACGTCAAACTATAATCTTGACTTCATTTGTTCATTGTTGGTTTGCCTGTCATGTAGCAACGCTATCATAATGTATGAGAGTCACATCTGTTTACAGAACATCATACTACACATTACTGTTGTTTTTCGGTCCAACTTTGAAATATAATAAATAAATATTTACTGTAAAAGTGTGTATACATTGTTGACACCCTCGATAGATGTAAAGATTTAGAGCTCAGATATCCGTTCAATTAGTAATGTCAGAAGTAGAAATTTGTGAGAAAACTGTACCGTAATGCTAATGTAAATCCAATTTTATAGGCTCCATTAATTAGGGTAGAATATTTTCAAAATGTTAAAATAAATTATGTTTTTGGCAATTAAATAAGTTATGCAACCAGCTTAATCTGGAAGTAAAAATGATTACTTCATGCTGTCATGCTACCTATGAATTTAAATATTTATGTTTCTTGATACATTCCATTTTCAGATTATGCCAAGATAATTCCATCTTAATGATCCCGGTCCTAGTGGTAACCATATTTACCTCGTAAATTGTAAATAGCGGGTTCAATCTCGGCCAAGATCGATGCATTTTTTGGGGCGTAAAATTATAAGTATGGATGACTTCCTTCGGAAGGGAAGCAAAGTCATGGGTACCGTACCGTACATTTACGGCATGTAAAAGAAACTAACGCCTAAAGAAGAAGCCTATAAGTAAAATTTATCTGCCGTTTCACGCCCTGGTGACCCGAGACGTTACAAAGATGTAAAAAAAAATAATAAAAACCCTTGATGATATCTCTAAAATCAGATACTAGTGATGATAAATTGTGCTGTTGGCATTTGGAAAGCTATGAATAAAACGCATAATCACATACAAAAATTATCTATAGTGATCTTCAATATACTTATATGTTATATAAAACCACAAGAAGAATTTTATGTGGAAAATTGAGTGCGAATATGTGGTGATGGTTTGTGTATCATGTTAGTAAAGAGCCTTGGAAAATTGATAAAGTAAAAAAGAAAATTTCCGAAATCTAAACCATAAATATGAGTTGGAATGTAAATGTATGACCTATAGTATCAGATACAAAATGATAGTATGAAATACACAATAAGTCAGAAATTGAGCTTCTAAAAATAAACAACATACTCTTAGTGCGTTTGGTGACATGTGATACAACATTGCAACAACCTAACATGTTGTGGAAAAGATAAGCGTCTTGTCTGACATCTCCAATAATTCAACGATATAGTTCGCTTTCTTTCAGGCATATTAAAATGTCACAAGAACCTTAGAAAATATAAAGAAAGCATCGGGAGTTTTCCTAAGAGAATCAGAGGTAGACCTTACCTTTTGGAACAAAGAGGATCAAGTAAAGGACGAATAAAAGAGAAAAGGTGTGTCAGAATAACACGAGTGTAATGCCTTTATAACTGCCATATAAAATTAGTTCTATTTCGGTTTTATGGCAACAACTTCTAAATCAAAAGTGTCTCTGAAAAAGTTACTTACCTACAGTAAATACTGGAAACATGTTTTATTTTTTTGCTATAAGCTGTTGCTTCATGTTTCTGCTCTGATTGATTTCTGTGAGGAAATTGCTCCTTACTACAAATTGTTTAAGTGATTAAAGATGGAGATCTTTAAAGTAATTCAGTAATAACCTGGTAATACGATATCTCATTATGTATTTAAGAAAAATCTTTCTTCGGTTCATTATCGCTCAACTGTTTAAGGATTCCTTTGAAAATGTGTTTGTAAAGAAAAAAATCTACTCATTATTTGGCTTGTCGCAATTGCATGGGGATGTAGGAGCAGTTAAAGACTTGAGTTATGTGAGGTCAGTGGATGTATTTCGGGAATTCACATACCCAGACAACTGGAACCAAATCTCATCTGGAAGCCACCTCTGTAATTACATGTACTCTCTCTGGAATACCCTTACGTGATAGCGATGGAGTTCCATATCCAGTAATTTGACAGTAAAACCTAACGCTTAAGTGAGATAAACGACATCATCACCTATAGACAATAGTAGGTGAAAGGGAGGAAAAACCAATACCTCTAACTGACAATTTTACTTGGACACTTTACAAAATAAAGTTTAAATAATCGAATATTCAATATACATAACTATTTTAAAATTCGTCTGTTTTATATTAATATTCTTGTATATTTACAAACTTTCGTGATTTTACAATGTTCATGACTTGTGATTAAATAAAACCTGCATCTGAAGGGTTTGGTGTACTTGACCCTCATTTTGTCACAATTGTGAAAGAGGCTCAAGCACCATGAACCTCATAACAATTTGAAAAAATCTTCATCTATCAATCATTTTGGTTCTTAAAAATGGAAATAACTGAAATATCACTCTCTAGTAATAAAGACACAAAACGACATGTACACAATGTGCAATTAACCCTACAAAATATATATTACAAAAGTGTAACAACAATGGACAGACTTTCACAGTTTTTATTTTAATGCCCATTATTGAAGCGCTTTATTTAATTATATCTTTCCCCAAGTACGTAACTGCCACAAAGACAAAATATACGCGATAAAGACTAACATAAAAATGCAACAACAAAAATCTTAATTGAAAAATTTCCTAATTTTGTACTTGTACATTATAGTCTTTTAAATGAAATGAAGATTTTGAATGATTACTGAAGAAATTAATATTATAATAGAGAGCTTAGACTATGATTCACAATTAATATTATAATAGAGAGCTTAGACTATGATTCACAATTATAATCATAACAGAGAACTTAAAACTATGATTGACAATTTTGTGAATGCGTTACCCATAAACGACTTACATTTTTTTTTGTCTAATCTGTGTACGAACAAAGTTCTAGGTCTTCGTAAAATGAATTAAACTATAAAATTTCACTTTAAACACTAATTCAGTTTGATCAGCATTGAAATCAATCATAGGATAACACAAGTAAGCAAACCAGACTAATAGAGTCTAATATTTGAAGAAGTTTACAAGGTACAAATTGGAAACATTTTTCTTCTTTATATTAGGTTTTATGTGTTTGGCAGATTAACCGATGTTGTATGTTAGTAGTGTATTTATTGAATTTTCAAGAGTTTATTTTTACTATTTTTACAGTAAATGGGAGGGGGGGTTTCTATTCCCTCGCAAGGCATATATGTTCTATATTCCTGTTCATTAAATTCAATTTCAAATTGAACAGAAGCAAGATTTTTACAACTGATGTAGTATTAAGGATAGCAATTGGAACCACCAATTGGTGACATAGTTTGAATATTAATTTTAGATACACTATTTAGAAGATTACAGGGAAGAGGGAAGAAAATGGGAAGAACATGAATAAATCAAAGTTAATGATATACTCGTAGTATGTAAGAGCATAGACAGACCAAAGCTGATGATATTGTAAGAAAGAGCATGAACAGATCAAAGTTGATGATATAGTATGTAAGAGCATGAACAGATCAAAGTTGATGATATTGTATGTAAGAGCATGAACAGATCAAAGTTGATGATATAGTATGTAAGAGTATGAACAGATCAAAGTTGATGATATTATATGTAAGAGCATGAACAGATCAAAGTTGATGATATTGTATGTAAGAGCATGAACAGATCAAAGTTGATGATATAGTATGTAAGAGCATGAACAGATCAAAGTTGATGATATAGTATGTAAGAGTATGAACAGATCAAAGTTGATGATATTATATGTAAGAGTATGAACAGATCAAAGTTGATGATATTGTATGTAAGAGCATGAACAGATCAAAGTTGATGATATAGTATGTAAGAGCATGAACAGATCAAAGTTGATGATATTGTATGTAAGAGCATGAACAGATCAAAGTTGATGATATTGTATGTAAGAGAATGAACAGATCAAGTTGATGATATAGTATGTGAGAGCATGAACAGATCAAGTTGATGATATAGTATGTAAGAGCATGAACAGATCAAGTTGATGATATTGTATGTAAGAGCATGAACAGATCAAGTTGATGATATTGTATGTAAGAGCATGAACAGATCAAAGTTGATGATATAGTATGTGAGAGCATGAACAGATCAAAGTTGATGATATTGTATGTAAGAGCATGAACAGATCAAAGTTGATGATATTGTATGTGAGAGCATGAACAGATCAAAGTTGATGATATAGTATGTGAGAGCATGAACAGATCAAAGTTGATGATATAGTATGTAAGAGCATGAACACATCAAGTTGATGATATAGTATGTAAGAGCATGAACAGATCAAGTTGATGATATTGTATGTAAGAGCATGAACAGATCAAGTTGATGATATTGTATGCGAGAGCATGAACAGATCAAAGTTGATGATATAGTATGTGAGAGCATGAACAGATCAAGTAGATGATATTGTATGTAAGAGCATGAACAGATCAAAGTTGATGATATAGTATGTAAGAGCATGAACAGATCAAAGTTGATGATATTGTATGTAAGAGTATGAACAGATCAAAGTTGATGATATAGTATGTAAGAGCATGAACAGATCAAAGTTGATGATATTGTATGTGAGAGTATGAACAGATCAAAGTTGATGATATAGTATGTAAGAGCATGAACAGATCAAAGTTGATGATATAGTATGTGAGAGCATGAACAGATCAAGTTGATGATATAGTATGTAAGAGCATGAACAGATCAAAGTTGATGATATTGTATGTGAGAGCATGAACAGATCAAGTTGATGATATAGTATGTAAGAGCATGAACAGATCAAAGTTGATGATATTGTATGTAAGAGCATGAACAGATCAAAGTTGATGATATTGTATGTAAGAGCATGAACAGATCAAAGTTGATGATATAGTATGTAAGAGCATGAACAGATCAAAGTTGATGATATTATATGTAAGAGTATGAACAGATCAAAGTTGATGATATAGTATGTAAGAGCATGAACAGATCAAAGTTGATGATATAGTATGTGAGAGCATGAACAGATCAAGTTGATGATATAGTATGTAAGAGCATGAACAGATCAAAGTTGATGATATTGTATGTGAGAGCATGAACAGATCAAAGTTGATGATATAGTATGTAAGAGCATGAACAGATCAAAGTTGATGATATTATATGTAAGAGCATGAACAGATCAAAGTTGATGATATAGTATGTAAGAGCATGAACAGATCAAAGTTGATGATATTATATGTGAGAGCATGAACAGATCAAAGTTGATGATATAGTATGTAAGAGCATGAACAGATCAAAGTTGATGATATTGTATGTGAGAGTATGAACAGATCAAAGTTGATGATATAGTATGTAAGAGCATGAACAGATCAAAGTTGATGATATAGTATGTGAGAGCATGAACAGATCAAGTTGATGATATAGTATGTAAGAGCATGAACAGATCAAAGTTGATGATATTGTATGTGAGAGCATGAACAGATCAAGTTGATGATATAGTATGTAAGAGCATGAACAGATCAAAGTTGATGATATTGTATGTAAGAGCATGAACAGATCAAAGTTGATGATATTGTATGTAAGAGCATGAACAGATCAAAGTTGATGATATAGTATGTAAGAGCATGAACAGATCAAAGTTGATGATATTGTATGTAAGAGCATGAACAGATCAAAGTTGATGATATTGTATGTAAGAGCATGAACAGATAATTTTCTGAAAGGTCCAGAATCTACTTTTTCCATAGTTCAAAGACAAGCAGCTACACACATTCTTAAATCTGATGTCCAAATGTCCGCTACATTTACTGGTTATGCCGGAATCATTCAAACATGAAATACTCCCTTACAGTTACGAAGATCTTATTTACGGTTTTCAAAAACCTTTAATAAAATCAACTCGCGCTTTTATTGGATTTGAATGAGAAAGGATATTGAACAGTTTGTACATACATGTCCCAATTGTCAAGGAACCCAAAAGCAGAAACCAACAGTCTTATTCCAGTTACAGTTTATTGGTGAACGATGCGGAATTATCTTCTAGGACCCCTATCACGTTCAAAGTCCGGTAATAAACATATTGTTGTAGCTACGGAATATGAGTCTGGTTGAGTTAAGCAACCCCACTTACTTCAGCTGCATTTCCACAAATAGGTAAATTTATCTTGCATAAGATTATCTGCTGGCATGGGAACACCTGCCAATCTTTTTTTTTTTTTTTTTTTTTTGATAAATGGTGTATTATTGAATATTCGGAGACTTGTTTGAAGTGTACGAGCTATTCTTGGGTTGACTCGGCGTGTTGCTGGTATGTACATGGCTAGGTCCAGATAAATAATAGTGTTTCTACAAGGTGACGTTGCAAAGACTCGGAGTGCCTGCAAGGCGAAGTTAGTATGTGATAGTTTCAGGCTGTCCTCTACATGATCACAGAAATGGTGATTGAAACAATAAAAGTTGTGGATATGTTTGCCTTTTTATGATATTTTAATAAATGATCTGGGTCAGTGATAATTTTTTATGCTATGATATTGTAACCTTTAACTGAGAGATGCATCGCTACACCTAGGTGATGTCGCAAGCTTGACAGTAACACCTGATTAAAAACAAAACAAAATAAGAAAGAAAGAGAAAATTCGAGAGTAAAAAGTAAAAGGAATAATGATGGACAAACTCAAGGGGGAAAAAATAAAAGATATTATTTTTATCTACCTGTCAAATATGTTTGCATGCTGGCTGTCAAATATGTTTGCATGCTGGTATAAAACATGTATATATGTAATTAATTGGTACTCTATACTAAATGTAGCCATTGGCCGGATATAATTTGGAAGTTTCATCACTATTCAATTTATTACTAGGGATGATCATTTTCTACATGGACACGAAATTTCCTTAGCATCAACCACACAGTGTAGTTGACTCTGAACTCTGCCTACTTCCAATATGATGATGTATTTAGAAGCACTGGAAGTGAAGGTCATGCACAAACCCAGACGTGTACGAAGGCGCATTATCGTGATGAAAGAGAACGTTCTTTTTCGCAAGGTATGGATTTTAGCCTGAATAGCATCCTTTAGTCGGTCCAATAGTGAAGCGTAATACTCCCCGGTGATGGTTCTGCCCTTCTGAAGTAGTCTACGAGCATCACACCATGAGAGTCCCAGAAAACTGTAGCCATGATTTTTTCTGCATATGGAACTTTTTTTTTCTGATGCACTTTCACCTGTTACCACCCACTGTTTCAACAGCTCCTGCGTCTCTGGCGTGTAGTGTTGAATCCATGTTTCATCTACTGTTTTGAAACGTCGCACTGGAATTGCGTTTAAACAAGTGCAAACGTTCTTGAGCAACGTTCAGTCGAGTACGTTTTTTGTCAATTGTTAACAAACGCGGTATCCACGGAAAGCTTTTCACTAAAAACTTCGTTTAAAATGTGTGGACATGACCTATCGTGGTTTTTGCAATCCAGCTAACTCGCGCATCTTTGAGTAAGGCATTGTGAATGCCCTCAGCGCTTGTCATCTTGAATGGATGTATGACCACGCTTAAATTCAGCAGTCCATTTCTGTCGAAAACGAAAAGAAATAATTCTTTAATATGGAATCTAACCCCTTTTATATTTCATTGTGCTTAAATCTTTCAAAACACAGTCCTTTGTCCCAGCTCGTATTTCAGTTTTATCCATTTTGTAACAAATGTTAATACTAGTTTGTTTCAAATGATACTTAACAACTATCATGGTAATTTGACCATGTTCACGATATCTCTGAGTCAGGTCGAGAACTTTTAGAACACCCTTGTATAAATGCAACGAGAGAAAGTATTTATATATAAATATATATACCTTTACAAGGTTTAAACAATGTTACATTGCATTAAAAGCAATATAAGAAATTCTTTCCCTCACAAAGTTATGTCACATAGTTGCAGCCATGCTTATAGCCAATATACGAATAGCGGCTGGAACATTTGATTTTTGTGTAAAATATTACAAACAATTGCTTACAGTTGATGTTCATAAAAGGAACATTATATTGCATTGATCCACAGAAAACAAGATATTTTTGATATGTTAAGTTTAAAATGTGGAGAAAAGAATTTTACTCTGTTCCGTAAAGAAATTGTTGCACATTTTGAAAAAGGAATTCGCAAAAATTTAAAGCAAATACGGGGAAGACACGTAGGAAATGGATATCATCTGACCTAGGTAAGATTCAAGAACTAGATTTAGCTAGAGCTTTCAAACATAAACAACATACAGACGGAAATTGGTTAAGGCATTTGTTCAAATTGTCATCCAAAATGTTGAAGTGGTAGCTGACGTTTCGCTTTGGATTTTTCGATAGATGAACTAATGTCAAATACTAAATGCCAGTTCGGCGATTATCTTGTGGACAATTATATGTGAGCAGATGTTTTCCCACCACATTTGCAGTCTGGAGAGTCTGGTAGCTTACCACCTACAACAAACACTTGCGAATTTTGTATAGTAAACTTAGTTCAAGCTTCCATTCAGCACATCCTGACATGGACCTTTCTCGATTTGTTGCACGGTTTCAAATGAACTGCTACTTCAAAATCAGTGGATTAATATTCCGGTGAAAATTAAACCATAAAGAGAAAGAGTGTAAAATTAGTTAGTACAAACAGGCCACATCAATGTTTGAAGAAAATGTACTTAAACATTTATCTATTATTCACAATCAGTTTAAATTAGATGTTACATTTGACAAACTAGTAAGCAATAAATGCATAATATTTTGATCCTCGTGTATTGTATCACAGAGAGACTTAAGTCTCTGAAATTGGGAAACAAAACATTGCTTGTGTACGGTTCTGTGCAAAACCTTGAATACATTGTTGAACATGTGGTGGCTCACTCTCAATCAGTGTCACAAAAACGTCGAGATTTCGGCATAGCTGACTGTATTCGTGCTTAACCACAATCCAACAAAGTTATCTTGTAAGCCCTGATATTATTTTTTCTTGTCTTAGACTTAGAGCAAATGTGTCAAAAATACTAAAAGCATACGTTTCATTTCCAAACAAATATTGTTACTCTTGAATGAGTAAAAACTGCAGTTCTCTTCGTAGCAGTATAAACCGTGTCGGTTGTATAAATGCGCAAACTCCCCTTTCTTTGAACATTTATGCAGAATTGTCAACATTCACTTGCAAATAAACATTTGTATTAACACTTTTGATGAAATGCATTACCTCTTAATCGAATTAGTAGTATAACTTTGAAGAACGTCAAATAAGAAAATAATTATACTTCTTAGTGTGAAACTAACATGTCAGTGTTAAGAAAGTTTAGAAATAAAAAATAATGGTGGTTCGTTGTCCTTTGTGTTCTTTATTTCTTCCCTTCTAGTTCCAGTGGGATTCTGTTTAAACGTTAATGGTTACTGTTACCGATATTTTGAAGATCTATCTTTTAACATTTGTGTTTATCGCAGCTTTGTTTCATATGTCACCTCCACACTAATTTTGCGATATATGAGCGTGACACAATTTTCTTTTGTTTGTTGTTCACGTGATACGTGGGACAAAGGCGTTTCGTCCTTGCAGAAGCACGCAAAGATTGCATCCGGGTATGCATCCTGATTGTTACGTCTAAAAAAAATGTATGAATGGAAAGCTTGTGCCACTTGTCTCTACTGTACATTTATCAGCTGAAAGGACTAAACTTATTTGATAAAGACATTCAATATTTCAGTATTAGCAACCTTTAACAATGAACATGGGATGTACAGAATCGTATTAGGGAAAATTGCGTATGAAGTTCCAACTGCAGCAACGTTAATTTCTTTGTTATCTTACATTTCTAATGTCAGCTTAAGCTTTTACGAGAATAGATCCGTAAGTTTCCGGCCTAACCATTTTCTAGGTATTATAAAGACAAAAATATATATTTGACTTTTCAATATAGCTATTCTTTATTGCAATACACTTCTCACATCTTTAAATTAGCATTTCGGTCCTCCCACCAAAATAGTCAGAAATCTTGTCGGCAAAAATGGGCATAAACAGCATGCATCCCTTCTTTGTTACACTTAAGTTTCCTTCCTCGATGGTTCTTCTTAAGTTTTGAGAAGAAGAAATAGCCACTGGAAGCAAGATCTGGTCTGTAGAGTAGATGGTCGATCTCCTTGAAGCCACGTTTCTTCACAGCTTCCTTTGCAAGAAGAGCTGTGTGCACAGGCGCGTTTTCGTGAAGAGGGCTCACGCCATCTCTCAGCTTTGCTCGCCTTTTCTCTTTGATGGAAGCATGTAGTGTGTGCAGTAGGCCAGCACAGTACTCCCCATTTACTGCGGTGTTCCTCTTCTTGAAGTCAATGAAGAGTATTCCTTCACAGTCCCAAAAGATTGTGGGCATGATCTTGGTTGATTGAGTGACCTTGGCCTTTAGGGCGGTGCTTCGTCAGGTTTAAGCCTACTACAGCATTGATTCTCTTTTAGACAAGAGATCATAGTAAAGGACCATAGTTTCATCTTCTGTAACAATAGTTTGCAGAACTATTCTCTCATCGCCACGGCAGAGCTCCAAAAATGCCTGAATACAGATGACTCATTGCTGCTTTTGGACTGAGGAAATAAGTCTAGGCACCCATTTTTGCACTAACCTCGTCCATGAATAATTCAAAGGATGTTGTTTTAGAAAGGCCCAACCTTGCTGCTATTTCTGTAACTTTGAGCCGCCGGTTTTCCATAATTTCTCCTTCCACAAGAGCGATGTTTTAAGGAGGGAATACCTCCAAAGGCCGACCTGCATGCTCTTCGTCTCCGGTGCTTTCTCGACCCATTTGAATAAATTTAGCCATTCTTTTACAGTAGAATATGAGGGAATGCTTCCCCATATACATCGTCCAATGGCTGTTTAATTTCATTTGGAGTAAGTCGTCCTTTTGTGAAGAAGTTAATAACAGCTGGACACTCCATTTCGAACATGCCACAATCTTCTACACATAGCTCTCTTTATGCAACTATATCTGAACAACTGAGCACAGCGGAGCGGAAGTTACAACTGCAATTATTTACTTAATAGATAAGATATGACACCAGATAAGGTGATATTCCTTATCGGCAAAGCCGGAAACTTGTGGACCTATGCTCGTATCTACATTAAAAGTCAGCTTTCTTTGTGGCATGGATTAATAGAGAGATTCTGATACTCTTCTTTGATGTACATTTTTATTTATTTGGTTTATTTACGGACGATCTTTAACAGGTCATCAGCGTACTGTTCAATTCAGGTGTTGAAACGGCCGATAAATTTTGCTTAGCTTTTTTCAGGCTTGGGGTTCCTTTACATGCCGTAAATCTACGACAGGGGACAAATGGTTTTTACTACCCTTCCGTAAAAGTCCTACACTAAGGATGAAAAAATTCATCGGACCTGGCCAGGAATTGAACCCGCGATCTTGGGTCTGTGAGAAAGGTATGTACCACTAGGCCACCAGGACTATCTTTTGATGTATAAGGAGACATATGGCATATTTGAGGGCACCATTGTAAAAGTATTGCTAATAATAGTGAGAAGATGTTATAATAAATTTAGACAATTATTAATTTTGTACTAATATTAATTAATAGTGCTCATATGGTACTTATGTGAAAAATTTCACTGACTTAATCTCGGTTTTAATTTTCTCTTAAGATTTTCAAACTGATGGACCCAATTGATAGACATTTTACACGAGCATATTACTATATTGCAGTGAAGGGGGGGGGGTTACAGCATATGTTGCCATCTTTGGTGTTGTTGCTCTAGTTGGGCAAGCCCATCTGATGTCATATGTAATATAGTTCTTTAACGAACTGCTGTTAACTTTAGAAGCTACAATTAAAACATAAGCTATAATGAAAAAGTAATTCCTTTTTCCAAATAGATATTAAATTGTGATTTCACTGAAATGAAAGTTAATTATATAGAGCATCGTATTAATTAAGGTGAGTAAATTGTGTTTTTAACTGTTATTTTCGGTTTTGATTTTGAGGATAATTTCTAAATAATGGTCAAGTACATTTAAACGTTATTATTGCTTTAATTTTTATCCTGAATTTCTACTTTATATTTACTTGAAAAAGTATAACAACGTTTCAAATATAAAAATATTTCGGTTAAGGAGATAGCGAGATTGGTTTATTTTACAATAACCTTAAATTTCATATCTCTGAGGAACCATTTTTTCCGCGATTGACAGAAGCTTACCCACATGATATCATTATTGGAGGAAGAAAGAAGAATGTCATAAGGGGATACGAATGGTGTTTTGCAAATTTATTACATAAAATAAGCAGCTATGTAAGAGCACATTTCACTGCACAAACACCACTTCGATTTGCTCATTTTTTGTATCCTTGGCAGCATTTTACCATATGCACAGCCATGGGTTGGCAAGGTGGCTACGACACGAACACTTGTGAGACGGGAGATCTGGAGTTCGATTCCCGACAGTACCATCTTCCCTTCCTGAAATTTTTCCCAGGTTTCCTCAGTCAAATGCGGGATATTTACCCCAAAATTAGGTCTGGAACGCTTCATTCCTTAAAACATCTTTCCCAATTTATCATTTAATTAAATTTACCATCGTGTTCATTGCCTGTGGTGCCTCAGTAGTAAAACCGGAGTTAAACTGTATTAAAAAAACATAAGAACAGCCTAACATAACCTGAAATAATAATAATAATAATAATAATAATAATAATAATAATAATAATAATAATAATAATAAAATCACACGCAGTATCAGTATTAATTATTATCCGGTGTTTTTAAAAGTTTCTAGTGATGAAAAAATATGAACTAAGAACTCATACGGTCATTTATTTAGAATTAATTAGAGGAATTTCATTCAACATCAAAAGTTGTGTTATTGCCATAACCTCTGCAGCGAATTACAATTTGAGGGAACAGTGCATTGAAAATAAAATAAAGAGCAGAGTTCATTAAAAACATCTTTTGAAAACAAGCATTCTAAACAAACACTAATAAACGAAAGTAATATGGACAAAAAGTATATTTGCTAAAACATTTTAATCAATATTGATGAAGCTCATCAACCAATCGTTTTAACCACGCCTACATAATTTCGAAGTCAATCCTACGTCCCGTAAAATGGGAAGGGAAATGATATTGCTTATTAGGCAATAAGGAAACCTGAGCGCTCCTAAAGCTATTTCAGGTATTAAGTACTGGCACCATGTCGGAGGTCAATTGAGGCGACTTCTGACAGCATTGACTCCGCGCTCACTAGCAGGTAGCGGTCAGCAAGATCAGTCATCCGAGTACATTGCAGTTGTCATGTACAGAACAAAGAGTTTTCATTTGTTGCAACACCAATCACTGACTCTGTGTTGTCGAACATTTCGTGAACGCTTTCCCAGAATGATCCAACTAACAGCCATTTAAAAACAACAGGATCGGTGCTGGACCGGAAAATAATTGAAGAAATCAGTCACTTTTAACAGAAGAAAAGATGATATTAGAGCGTTCGCCGCTTCCCTCTAAGTTTCCACAGAAACGCCTAAATTAATGAAGATTTGATCATACAGAACAAAAACATTTGCTTAAAGGACAAAGAACCGCAGAGGAAAATGCAGTTCTGCGTCCTGTAACTGGTGAGAATCAGAGTCTCTCAGTGCCGAGAAGAGGTCTTATGTGCATGAACGTGTTAGCATATCTCCACGACCGCTACCTGCTTGAGTGCGGCGTGTGTTATGCCGTGAGTGCGAGTAGGATTATTTCATTTCACGAAGCAGTTAGTGCTGAACGATACCAAGCTTTAACTCTGAGACAGTTTTCCCTTAATTGTCTGATAAATAACGAATTTATTATGTGTTCCAGCAGATGGGGCTATAGCTCACACAGCTCGGACTTCTTTGTTGGTAATTAATGCGGACTGCTCGATCTCCAGACCTAATGAACTGCAAAATAAAATGTGGAAAGAAACAGTCAACAGTCACAAGTTGCAATATGTGAACGAAAATCTGTTGAGACGCTGCAAAGCCTTTCTTGCATCACAATAAGAACATTTTGGAATAGGTGAGCAACATAAGGCATTATCACAGTTCTGTTAGTTTTGTTCATTCATCCGATTTATCTTGATACATAAGAAACTGGGCGCGTTGGTCTGCCGACCCGTGGGCAGGCGAGCGATGTCAGTGACCCCCAATATAAGTCGAGTTATCTTTGGTACCAGATACTTGATCGAGTCCATACTCTAATTTTCCTTGATCCTAGAGGTTTATTTTTACGGTGCATACAACATACAAATAACAGAGACAGGGCAAAACAGTTAAATAGGTAAAATAGTTCCAAAAGGCAAGAATATTATTATTTTGACATCTGGTCTACACAATTTTGCTGAATGAAAACTGTTCATATTTTCTGAATCTCTAAATCAGCCATAGCTTTGTTTTATCAGGCTACAGTTTTTTTAGAAATCGGCATTACAGTTTTTATTGTTTGTTCATTGAGCAGATACATAAATAAATATTCTGAGAAATTCAAACTCGATAATAAATGGTCCTCGTTGTGAAGGGACAGTAGGTCAAATGAACCAAAAAACTGTCCACAAAAGAGCAATTTAGTTCCTGGAGATAAAATGTGAAGCATGAACTGTTGGTTTCTCCTTCTTTCACCACTTTGTATGAAATTAGGCCTGATGAAGTTACTGGTCATAATAAGGGCACTGGTTGTTTCAACTTTCTTGTTACAAAGTTATCTCAGAAAACTGAAGCTAAGATAGCAGCAGGTATCGTGAGCTTGTGCAGGATGAGACCTTTCCTCAGTCGATGTCCGAGTTAGAGAGGTCAGCATACAAAAAGTGACAGAAAACTTTCTTGGCAACAAGAAATCTGAGAACTATAAAGAAATTGTGGAGGAAATGTTACAACATTTTAGATGATGATTATTAAGGTGCGTTTTCTCAACTGTCATATTTATTATTTCCCTGTGAATCTTGGTGCAATTAGGAAAGAACAAGGTGAAATACATTAAAACAATGGATACCCGTTATAAAGTCCATTGGAATGTGTCAATGATGGTCGATTACTTTTGGTGTTTTAAAAGGGACACTAGTGAACGACACAGCACAGTTTTGAAATAAATAAACATTTCTTCTCCCTAATATGAAAAAAGTATAGAAATTCATAAACATTGACACATAGTTCTCTTTTTCAATATTTTCACATTACATATATCCAAGTGGATTTTTTTTTGGGGGGGTGAAGCAGGGCAGTCATATGGCGCTAGTATTACCCTTTCCTTTTATTTCCTGAAACGAATTTGAAGAGGTACACATAAAAAGTTATTAAGCATAAATATTACGCCGTCATTGAAGATTGCTAATAGGCAAACATAAACATAATTCAACAAAGAGGGGAAATAAAGCAATGTTCATAGTTCGCTACTATAACGTCTTTCATACAGGGTCTAAAATTTAATTAAGAGTTTATTCTGTTTTATTTTGACTTCCGAAGCGTCTACTTGTTACAACTTATCTCGTCTAATAGGTTTAGTAACTTTAAATAGGTGAAGCCTTTTAATGCTTTATTAATCCCTTAGTTCTTAGATATTCACTAAATCTCGGCGGATAACCGGACATCTAATTACGTTTAAGTGACGTTATCTATTTCGTATTTTATAGTCTGTCGTTCTGAGTGAGGCTATTGAAATCCTACACTCACCCAGTAAAAGCAAAGCTCTTTTGAAGATTTTTAAAGAAATACCCAACATTTTTGCATTCAATAGGTAAAATACAATTCTAGTTTACTTAACTGCCATACTATGGAAGTTTTTAACTTAGCAGTGAATGTCTTTAAGCCCATTCATACTCTCTTCTCATCTTAGAATAATCTTGGAGATATTCTAATCTTAGAGACCCGTTATTGATGAAACAAACGCTAAGAAGTTCAAAATATTTCATAAACAGGAGTCACAAAAACATGCCTACGTACAGATGTAGTGAGCCAGTGTTTAGGTTTAACTTACTAACGTTAAAGTTACTGATTTTACTAATCGTGAAAATGACACTTTGCTTATTTCAACTGTATATCTGACGTAACAGCAGTGGGACGTCAAAGATTCTTCACCTACAAAGTATATTGACAGGTTCTCTCTGTTATATTTAGTTGCTTATTAAAAAGCAATATATTCGTAAACCAGTAATGATTTCACAAGATATAACTCTCTTCTTCAAGAACCCAAGTTAGAATAACTAAACTGTTAATTCTGTAGCAGTAGATATGTTTAATAAGTTGCCAGAGTACAAATTAAATTTACGAAACTTTTAGCATCATCGGTTAAAAACGAACACTTTTCAAGACTTAAAAAGTTTAATTTATATTGTTATATATACAATCATTTAATTTAATCGTTAGCATTTTCTGTTAAATATTATTGTAGAAAAATACATTTATTAAATTTAATGGCTGTAATACGTGTAAAAGTATTATTATTATTATTATTATTATTATTTGTAATTGTACATTTTTCAAATTTATTTCACACAAATTTATTGTCAATCTACAGCGTCACTTTTAAGGGTCAACCTCAGTAAAATAAATAAATTAATACAAATTTTATTACTTATAACTTAACAATAGTTCTAAATGTGTTAAAGTTATTCAAACATTGAAAATGTGCTTTAGCAAAGCAACCACTTCTGCTCTCAGATGGTTGTGGTTTACTTCGCAGCCAGATTGTGTCCGGAAAATAAATACATGGAAAAGCAGTTTGACTTGAGAGTCAGATAAGAAGATTTCGAGGTCACGGCTGAGACTCGAACAGCAGATCTCCGGCATATTATTTCATCTGAACCACCGTGCTCTATATTCGCGAATTTCCCTCATTTGAGACCAAATGTTTCATAGACCTCTAAGTTAACGCGTCACTGAGGTTTCAGTACTCGAGTACTTGTGGCCACGTTTCACTGTTAACCATACTATTAGTGTTAATTTTTATGAAAATTCAGTCTAACACACGAGCCGGCATTCGATTTCCATCATTGTCAGAGGTCTTCAGAGGAGGTGACGAGAAAGTCAATCGCCATGTAAGGTAGCAGAACTGAATCCCTACATTCATGGGATTCGGAAAAGCCTCGTGCTGCAATTCTTAACTATCGCGAAGTGTTCAAAACAGCTAAAAGGGTCTGTTGTTACCATTCAGAAAGATGTTACCAGAGCAAGGCTACAAGATAAGTAGGGTATAAGAAATGTGTGTTCATTTTCGTGCGCGAGAGGGATAGTAAAAGAGAACTTACTTCCGCTAGAGATATTGAGGCAGTATGAACTGCGATTTTGTTTATATTTTGCTATTATTACAGTGGTGTAAATAGAATTTATTATTATTATTATTATTATTATTATTATTATTATTATTATAAACAGAATGAGGTTATTTTAATTAAAATTTAATTTACTTTAAGGTGACATTTATTTGAGATACAAATGGAAGCTTGACAAGCCCTGGCATCCCGGTGGCCAGTGATCTTAACCTCAAAAGACAGAAACAGATGAGGTTGCTCTTCTCCCACACACAGGCACTTTTATTCGCTCATTTTAATGCCCTGTGCCTCACTAAGCATTTCCGTGAATTTCAGTCAACATCTTCCCCACTAAACCTTCATGTCTGAGGATGCCTACAAGGCACAGAACGTTCTTCGCTGGTCAGTCTGTTAGGATATCGTAATGATCATAATAATGAACGAGGGGGTTTGAGGCGATCTTCAAACTAAAATGATGCATCTAACTGACGGCGAATACACGCCCCCCCCCCCCCAGAAACTTCTCTTAGAGATAACGGCCAGTCAAAATTCAACTAGAGACATGTTGTACTCCTGTAGTGTGACCGTTCTTCCTCTTGCTGATACATGAACAGTGCTTAGTCTATTTGCTTCAGTGTCCCAGAAAATACTCATAGGTTGTAAATTACAAGAGATTCCTTGACTAATGACGCGACATTAATTCCTTGGACATTGCGCAAACTAGACGAAAGTGTTTACCAGTGAAATACATTATGAAATATTTAATAAATGTGCTCCACTACTAACAAAACGTGTGACTAAACAGCCACTATCATAACTACTGACATTCGAAATTTGATAACTCAGAGACCATGCATATAGGACTTATAGACCAGATAAACACGCTGCAAACCTAAATAGCTATAAACGCATTCGTATGACGACATACCAAGCCATCAAAATGCCAAAATAAGACATGCTTATGATCATTGAACTGGCCATCGGCATTGAAACAATGAGAAATACTTCACCCCATGCGGAACGACACTCTCACTGAATGACCTACAGTTTAAACATGGAATTTAGAAATAAATAAGTAATGTTGCATTGCTAAACATATCAGGACACTTTCCATATTTCACTGCCAAAAGGTGCAACGTATCACTAGGTATTACAAGTACTTGTAACTGAGAGACTATGCAGCTCCTTGACGGGGTCAGGTAGCAGCTAACTGGTCATGTTTCAACTAAAACCAAACAGACTTTAAAATTATCCCTTTCGGTTTTAACAAAACCACAAGGAACAGACAATATGAGAAACCTGAGAGAGAAATTCCACATTGCTTAAGTCACGGAAACAGACGTTATGATAGCATTCAGATCAAGGTGCAGGGTCCACATCATATTAATATAATTATAATAAACAAAATGATTCACACAATACTGCCGGCTGTGATTTAAGTCTTCAACGCCTCCCTTAAGACATCCATGCAATGGAACAGATATTACCAAAACCCTTCTTAAAAGCAGAACGTCTCAATCTCCCAAAGACCACAGACCAATCAGCATCTACGCAACGCTAAGACTTGGACGCATGAGACACAGACGCTGACAGACTACTTTAATAAGTATGACCTTCTTGACTCTTATTAGTCACGTGGTACCTACAATGATCGAAGACTGACACGGTTGTCTCACTTGACATGATTCTAAAGTTGTATTCCGTAGACACAGAATTACTTCTTACCAAACTTAAGACTTAAAATATGTCTGACAGTGGCTCACTTCCGGGTTTCTGGAAATCTCTCCTCATGGCGGTGCTATCAGCCACAGTAAATACCATCCACGCTGACAACTTATAGCTGTACATACTCTCTCGAACTAATAACTTCTTGACGCAAGATCTGATTCAGTTCATTCATGGAAGTATAATCTGAACCTTGGCCTTAATCCGTAAAAATCGTATGCAACGATTGTGGAAGTACCATTGACTTAGGCAATATTTCTCCCATTACAATAAATCAAACTATAATTCCTTTCACTGATTCTGAGAAAAACCTTGGAGTTGTTTTGACAGTATCTCTGGTGGAAAAACCATGTTGCTAAAACCTGCAGACCGTAATCCACGTCTTTAAAATATCAAACGTGCCTCTAACTGAACCTTAAAAAATATCTTAGTGCAATATCTGGTGGTCTTATTTCAACTACTGTGCTTTTATGGTAAATTAAACTCCCCTTCTGAGGGTCTCGCCTTCTCTCTCTGTCTGTCTCTCTCTCACTCAAGTGTTTAATGCCCATTTTTACTACCGATGCACCACAGGCGGTAGATACTGATGATACATGAGATGAAATGATAAATTGGGATAGGCGTTTTTTTTTTTTTTTTTTTTTTTTTTTTAAGGAAGCAAGCGTTCCAGGTCTAAATTTAGAGCACTTCCCTGGCATTTGTCATTTTTAAATTATATAAGTCAAAATATATTTTTATTCTATATGATTTATGCTTTTAATTTTTACAAAAGGAGTAAAGAATGTGCTTTTAATAAAAGGTATTAGGACTGGAAAAACCCTCAGTCAGGGAGGACGGTCCTGGTGGGAATCGACCCCCAGATCTGCCGCCTTAACGCCCGCGGTCACCTTGCCATAGGACTTCCAATGAACCAGAGAATCAGTTGGGGAAGTCTAAGCTTTCTAGTTTGCTGGCTGGTAGGAGGTGAGGGGAAGCCAAGAGTGACGCACAACGGATGAACTTGATTCGTTAGCTGTGAAGTAAGCAACACATCTAGGATGAGTTTGCGGATAACGTAGCTTGCAGCTAAGAGGCAGACCCTCCACTTAGCTACCTATGTAGCGACTTGGGGCTTTTCATTACTGATAATCGTCAACAGAGAAGCCGAACTAAGTCGACTAGGAAAATTATCAAATATAAACGATTTGGTTATGTGGAAAAACTCGAGATCGCTACTTGAAATGTAACAGGAACAGTGTACAAAGCAGATGAATTAAAATTAAAAATTTTCCTTAATGGTGTTCTCCAAAATAAGCGAGCGTCAGCATAAATGGCTTTCTATGTTAAAGAAATCATAACAAAATATAATTCACAATTAACACTGTCGTAAGTGAACGAATAATGAATAACAAATACTCCTAGAGACATTTGAAGCAATAAGCGAAGAAGAGAGAAAGAAAAGCGTATAAAATTTTATGAGTATCTGCGGAAGCACGGAGCTTCCATGAAGAAGACAGATTAGTTGTACAACTGCTGGAGATTTCAATGCTCGTGTTGGACAAAATAAGTAGAAAAATTATTTGGGAACAACGGTGAAAAAACATTGAACAAAAGTAAAAAGTAATATATATATATATATTGTGACGAAAAAGTGCATTAGCTATTTTCATTTCGTTTTATACTAAGAGTTCCTTAATGACTTTTTACTTTTGTTCAATGTTTTTTCACCGTTGTTCCCAAATAATTTTTCTTTAATAGTGTTACTTTATTTTTCTTTTATATTATATATATTATATATAATATATATATCAACCTGACTGTTGATAATGTTGAAACGCAAGAATTACAAAATGCACTTGAATAAGAAAGCGCCTGGAATTGACTGTGTTTACAGTCTAGAAATATTCACTAGAAGAATTGTCAACTAACTAATATATATTGAAAAATGTGCATCATCCCTGAAAGTTGGAAGAAAACGATTGTATGCCCTATTTTTACAAAGGGTAAAATATAAGCAATGTAACAATTACAGTATTATGAGTAGCGTACAAAATATATTCAAAGATTGTTACTAACAGACTACAAGTCTATTAAGCGAAGAACAATACGAGTTTCGAAAAGGTCATTTACGCTCAGATGGAATCTTGTTATGGAATAACTAAAGAAATGACGATAATGTAATCTATCTACGAGTAATTTTATTTACTGATTTCGAAAAGGCCTTCGTTAAGCTGAGGAACATTATGACAAAAAGAGGCATTTCAAAAATGTTGATATTACCCGTTAAACTTTAGAACTAACTTCACCATGACAACGGACAAATCAAGGTGTCCTTACTGACACTATAAATGATGGCTCTTGTCTCCCCATTATTTACACTGATATCATTTAATTATATGTTTTAAAGTAAAACAATTTATTTAAACATTTTTATTTGCAGGCTATCAGGTCTTGTTTGGGGAATGAAGCCGTTGACCAATAAACTGTAAATCTGAACGCAACAAAAGCAAAAAATATGGGGTTTTGAAAAATCACCATCTATGATGCAAAATTATTGTAAATGGACAGATTATAGAATGAGTTAATTATTTAGGATATTTCATTGCATTCATATCAAAACTAATAAAATGTGTGGTACCATTGGACGTACACCGAAACATAGCAAATGAAGATTCCCTGCTCACTCGTGGTACTGAAAATTGGACAATAAAAAGATCCGACGATAGAGGAATCGAAGAGATGAGGTTCCCACGTTCAGTAGCGTAATTGAACATTTTAAATAAATATAACATACAGAAAGATTTACATTTAACTTAACTGACAGACCTGATAATTTGAAAGAAAATTGGTTTACACATATACAAAGAATGACAGACTTCCCAAAATAATACTGAATTACAAATCAAAAGGAAGGAGTAGATGGCAAGATGGTTTGTCTTGATATGGAAAGAGGCTAACGCCTGTCCAAATAACAGAGTACCCTACTGAAAGCAGTGAGCCTCTGTTGAATGTTAACAACTTGATGAAGATTTTCATTGTTCACTTTTAAGTCAGTGACGCGAGACAAATCAAATGACATGTAGAACGTCACCCTCTCAAGAACGGGTATTATTATTATTATTATTATTATTATTATTATTATTATTCCTCGACAGAATATTTCCAATCTATTTTACTCAGACCTGTTGACAAGGAAATGCGTCATAGGAAATACGTCTAGAATAATTACAGTTTTCGCAAATAAACCGAACAAGTGCAAGTTGCGTTTGAGGGCATACTGGCTAGTTATGAGTTGTCTAGACGACAGAAAGAAGGAGTTTTGGTTTTTATTTTTCCTGCGATTATTTCTTTGACGTTCATTATGTGTGTTGCTTCTTTTGTACCTCTCGCTTTGAGGTGAACGATGACGTACAATATCTCCGTCCTCTTCTACATTCTTGTTAGGAGCAACCTTCTTTGTGTTGCATGTGTTGCTTGATTTGTTATGGGTTGCAACTAAAACGTATTTCAAAGAACTAGTTTATAACAAGGCGGTGTTGCCAGTTCTGATTCTCTAGTACGTGTATATCTTTATGCATGGCTATAGTCATTTTATTGATTTATTTTATTTAACGTCGCTTTTTAACCTCTCAGGTCATCAGCGTTCCATTTAATTCAAGGCGTGAAATTGCCGGTAAATTTTGCTCAGAGACCTCTTCTTTCAGGCTTGAAATTCGTTTACGTGCCGTAAATCTACGACATGGGGCCCACGACTTTACTTAAGGAAGCCAAACTTAGAATCTTTACGCCTGAACCGGCATTGAACCCGCGATCTTGGGTTTACGAGGCAAGTATGGTTATCACTAGACCACCAGAACCGACATAATTATTTGAAATGCACATAAAACTACTAATTCTAAATAATCGATTAAATATTATATATTTATAAATTTATTGAGGTGCTAATAAACATTACAAAATGGCAACCACTTAATTCTGGCCCTTGCCGTTTTCTAGGTGTTGCGCATTACAAATTCTTATACAGACTACGTAATTATACCAAGCTTTCATTTTAAGCAAATAATTTAGGCTGCACCTTCTATACATGCCTCCGGCTCATCAATAGCGCACTATTGGAATGTTTATTTGTTTAAATAACACTAAATTTAGAAGTATAATACGGCCTGGTTCTATTCCACTTCGGTACAGACTTTTAATTAACATACTAATTTTCAGCATTCAACTGACTGTATTTACCAGTGTTTGCTAAACCAAGTGCTCGGTTATTCATAATACTTTGGCACGACTTCTACCAAACAACGAATCATACTAAAACATATCAAATGCAACATTATAAATCCATTCTCAATTATAAAAAGTCCTGCCCTTAACTAACTTACAACCATTGAACTTTGAACTACCCACATATATCACAATACAATTACATAAGGCTACTACAATGCAACTCACTGACCTTAACTTGTTCTTAACACTTACAGTATTGTCTTTAGTCACCAAACATTTGCAATTTGCTTATTTAACTTGAACCATTTGCCTTATATGTCTCCATTCACTTGTTCCTGCGCATTCAAACAAAATATGCACATACAGGGCAATCTCCATGCACACAATTACTTCTAAAACCCTTAAGCTCCTGACTTCTCTCTCTTTACTAATACATCTATCTCTTTTATCTCCTCATAGAACATGACTGGTCTCATTATAAAATGGGATACCTATATCCTCAAAACTCACTCTAATCTGTTTCCAAAACCTCCCTCCTAATCATTTTTTAACCATACATCAGCCTTGCTTTATTTATGCAATAGAAACCCTCTACCCCAGACTGCTGGAAATTTAAACATTCATTATCAGAAATATGTACAGCCGTTAAGACAAAAAGATGATGAATGTACTTCGGTTAGGCTTTCTGCTTCGCAAAATTGAAAATTTAACTTTATCTGCGGAATTCTTTTGGAAAGTCATGCTCATTGTTCTTCTGGGTGACGCTTCTCTAAATGTACCGGACACTAGAAATGCCAAAAGTTGTGACATTTTTGCGTTGTTGTAAAATAGATCTACAATATGAATACAATGCCATGCTGGGTCACGGCCAACAATCTTCGACTTCTGTACTAGTACCCTCCCATCTGAGCTACCGTGTCCTATCCAACTACAATCGCGACTCTGCTCGAGGTCGTTTATCTCTTGAGTTGCTCTTGCAGATTACGGAGCACCTTCGTATTCGCTTCCAACGTCGCTTCAGCTTAACGACCCCAGCCGAGCAACAAGTGCATCATATACAGTTCCACCACCGCACGTTTAACGGTCCCATCTTGGTTGGTTTTTCTGTGACCCATGTTTATTTCACTTGCGAAGTCGAATGGTTGAACAAAATATCACAATGGGACATTTACAGAATAAAATTAATACGAACGCTTGCTAAAATCGGTTTAAACCAGAAGTTTAGATGAAAGGTTTAATTGCTGGCTTTAAAACCTTTAATTCCATCAAGAATAGAATAACAGCAATCCAGATAGCTCGTTTTACTGATGACGTGTGCCACTGAGTTCAAAGAAAGCAACCACAAACACCAGGGAGGGAGAATCAGCTCCTACTACTACTTGAAGAATCGTTTAAAGGTAAGAAAGAGAAAATGCATCTTCTTGAAGAAAATATACGAAAGAAAACTAAAAACCTCGAAATCTAGAAGAATAAATGTGCAGAAAATTATTCTCCATATTGTGGGTATAAAGAAATGGGTGTTGAAATTTGCTGTTCAAAGGCAACCCCCAAGTGGAACAACACAAAAGGACAAAAGGGATGAATATGGACAACCCAGAATATCACAGAAGATGATATATTTTTAATAGTTCCTCACAACATGGCCTCATAAAGTCAAGTAAAATGATGTACAGATTGTACCAAAGTGAAACAACAAACTATTTTACTATCACATTTTCAAAACTTGCTTCAATTTGTCCTTTCATAAGTCACGCAATGACCTATGCCCTAAATACGTTGTCTGTGAACAAAAACACATAGGGAGAGAGTAAGACAGGAGGAGGACTCTAACAAAAATGAAGCCAAGCTAATCCTGATTTCATACATTCTTTTGAAGTGTTGTATGTTCCAAAATCTCGTGTTTGTCTACAAAACAAACTTCACCATTTTTAATGGGGGAAAATGTACCTGGCAAATGCTGCATGTGGAATGAGGTAGGAGGTGCGCGAGGGTCTTATTAAATTGTTCCTCGCATCGTTCACCATTTGGGAGAAATGCAAGGACACGCATGGGGGGGGGGGATAAAATCAGTACGTAGCCATAGTGTTCATTTACACTGTAATGAATTATCCCATAGAAACCATTGACCAAAAACGTCTCGATTGTGGGCACAGTGAGATGAAATGCGTTAAGTTTACTTCCTGCATGAATGAGCGACGATTGCAAAACCGGTCACACATTCAGAACTGAAGTATGAACTTTATCAAGACAATGGTGTAAATTTTGTGACTGGAATGCATTAGCCAAATTAGTGAAGAAAAACAGAAATACAAATGAAGAGGACAATAAAATAAATTGCCGAGAAATTATAAAGATAAGATACGAAATGGCAAACCCATTAATAAAAATTAAGATATACAATGAACAGAGTTTTAATTTAATTAGTTTTTTTGTCAAGGAAAAGGCCGGCGATTAACTGTCAGTACCATGGAGAAATGTCCAGACCATTGTTCTGCCAAAGAGGAAGATTTCTGCACTAAAATTAAAGAATTTCAGATATTGTTCCTAAAGACTGTCGAGATTTTTTCGGGAATTTACTGAGTGACCCCATTCTTGAAAACGATGAAACAATGTCAGATGTTAAAGCGAAAAGGTTTCATTTTTTGTGAAAGTGTCCGACTAAAGTTTTTTCTTTTTGAGAACAGGACCCAACTGGTGATAACAGATGTCCATTCTTATTCAAAAATTGTGTGTTTGCGCGTGAGCGTTTTTCTTGCTACATAAAAGTTTTCAAATATTCCAGCCTAGAAAATATGTTAAAATTATAATTGTATGAATATATTATTTGTGTATTATAAAATAATTACTTTACCAAACTGCATGTGGCTGTGTTCAGTTCATTTCACATATTTACCTCATACCAAAAGTTACTGGTATTCTTTAAAAAACATAATTGAAACATACTCAGTTTAAAGTGTGATCTATTTGCCATTCATATTATTAAATGCAAATTGTTTCAATGAAAGAAAGAAAGAAACAATCAACTTAAATGTGTGATTTGGTATTTCCTTATTTTCTTTATACTGGTCACGTTTGGAACCAAGCCGTTGACTTGTATGTAGGAGCTGTGCGATATTTGCTCGGCTTTTGCAGTAATAAAAGCAAAATGCACAATAAAAGTTGTGTTTACGTCTTGTGGGCAGGGCAAATGACCGCGGGATGCCAAGGTCTCTACTACTGCGTAAGGTAATTTCCAAACCGGATTTCCTTTCTTAAAAAGGAATGCGAGTAGAAGAGCGTGGAGGGGGAAGTGACGTAACAGCGATTACATGAGAAAAAGAAGTCTGGGGAAATACGTCGAGAGACCTTGATTTTCAATATCAAACAGTAACTGCTGCGGTTTCCACTACGATAATGTGATTTCTTACAAACGTCTTTACATGATATTGTTTCTGAATGCGTCACTTAACCAAGTCAAAAACAAATACAAGGAAATGGCAATGGGGTATTGCTCATTTAAATTTTTCCATTGCATTATGTTAGAAGAAAAAAACTTAACACAGACTCTTTCACTGTCAGTTACTTGCATTTGACCTAGATCCCAGTAGAATTCTGAACTCTTAGTGCTAGTATGTTATAAACATTCGCTGTATATGTTAAGCCAACTACTCTTATTTAACTCCCTCTAAGCGGTCAAGAAATTCGTTGAAGTTCACAAAAGATGGCTTCTCTCCATACTCGGCTTGGCTTTTTAGCGAATTCCGTAGGAATTTAGTCATTAGTTATTGTACCTAAGTAAATTCTCTTCAAATCTCCATCGATTAATAGGTACCAAAAATGAGGATGAAAAAAAAATATATCCATGTGGGTATGTTAACGCCATATCTGTTGCATATAACGACCAATTAGCAAACGATACATCGAATTCGACTTGCTGAGAAGTTCACCAAGTTTACGCAGCTCCTGCGTGACATACTTTTTTCTTGTTTTATTTAAATGGAATATGCCGAGTTTAGTTCCTAAACTCGTATATGTCTTGAAATAAAATATGAAAATTTAGTTTCTAAAAATCAGCGAAATCAGACTACGAAGCCAAAATTTTTAAAATTGCCGTAGCAGTACAACTAGGTAGTTCTTTTTCCGCAAGCGCCTCCTGGGACAATAAATACGAATGTGGCATCTAAACGCCCATCTAACCGGTCCATAAGAATGATTGGTGACTGTATTGCCGTTCTGGTGTTCCGTTGGAGCCGTGACGTCACAAGTACAGCGAAAATTTAAAAATTGCACTGGCGGCCGCAACTGTTGCCTTTTCTCCTAAACTCGGTATGTGCCATTGCAAGACTTGGGTTCGTTATTTATCGAGGATCGTAGCTATGATTGTGCAAGAGAATTGCCCTTGCCTGCTGAAACTGGTTGGGCCAGGTGAATGTTCAGTGTCAACCTTACATCAGGTGACCAGTGATAATATCCAAGTAGCCCAAACCTGTCAAGGAAAGAAAACTAACTTAGCCTACCTGGTTTCCTAATGACCCGAGATGTCCTTGGGGAACTGATAAGAAGGGCGCCTTCTGATGCATGAAGATTAAGCCTAGTCCTTCTGATGGGCTCAAAATCCTTGGAGTGGGAAAATTTCTGCCGGCTTCATGTTGTTGTATCTGAAAATAAAATTAAGGACTCAAATCTTCTCTCGAGCACCACGGTCCATGGCTCCTGGCCACCTCACTTTATTTCTTCCTTCCGGAGTTGCGTGGGAATAAACGGCCACTTGAGTAGGACCGAAGTCTGCCTCCCTAACAATGCAACCCAATCCAAAAGTTTCATGCCAGAACTTACAAACTGAGATGATAATGTGCATAAACCGTTTGCTTTTGACCTTACGGTTAAATCGCATGTTACTAGCGAGTCGCATATAAAATGAATGGCTGAGTTATTGAGGTACGCTGGAAGGTTACGGCTTCTTTTCTTTATGATAATGAAACCGCAACGTTAAGATCTATTGTGTCAGATGAAGAACGGTACATCATAGCTCAGCCGAATGAGTTCATCGGACTTTGCGGTAAAGTTTTCCCGTTATCCACCTAAAGAATTGAGGGAAACCCCCTGAAAACACCTCTGTTAGGTAACTATCTCAACAGAGAACGGATCCCGAGCCCATTGCGCGGCTGTCGTCAGATCTGCGCATGTTTTGTCGCGGAGTGAAACAGCCCGTCAGGAAATGCTATGACAGCTTTAGCTCGGTTTGCTGCAGGGCTGAATTTTCTAGAATTCCTGTTTCACGAAAGCATTGACAGCTTGATGCAGGATGGTGGAATGTATCAATATTTACAGTGTTTTATTTTCTGGGATTCTGTCACTAACTTCCCATCCTGCTGAATCTACACCGTATAGCTTGATGTAAAGTTTTAGTTTTCCTTTAAGAAGCAACCTCTACCGCCCAAGTGACAGACTTTGTTATATCAACTTACAGCTCAAAGTGAAATGTTCTTAACACGTGTTTGATATCTAACACCTTTTCTTAGGAAAAGTGCAAAAAATTCATTAAGCAACAATTATAGATAAACAATTTTTAAAATCCCTTGAAGGTGGAGTTTACCTATGCCGATTGTGTTCACCACCCCCCCCCCCATTTTATCTTCATTGCGTGCTCTTAGGTACTGACTTCGGTTCATTAGAATGTTATGCAACAAGCAAAGAAAAGTATCCATCACCTCGTGCTTTTGTGCTCTGATTTTAACTTGTCCTGTTCCATGCTCGTATATTCTGAGCACTAGTTCGGTTGTAAGGGACAATGTAATAAAGTTGCACAACGAACTCAATGAAAACTTGTACAATATAAAATTTGTTCTTGGTAAGGCCTCTCCAGTTCCAATCTACAATGTTCTCATTACATACCAAACTTTAAGTAAAGGGTACGTTTTCTCCAAGTCAACATACAAAACATAATGCCATGTACAAAGCTCTTCTTCTTAACCTTTGCTGGGGATGTTGCTTGGTGTTCTTCGTGAAAAGGAGTTGGTAAGATCACCTACACAGAGAACCATGAGAAACTCAAAGAAAAAAAGTTCAGAAGTTTATCACATGCGCGTAGTCCTTTCCTTCTTTAACATTAATACAAGAAGTTTCTCGTCATCCACATTGAGTCAAATTTAGGAAACGCTCCAAGGATGCGCCCCAAATGTGGCCAGGAAAGGTAGTTTCGTTTATAGGAGAAGAAGTGTGCAAAATGTACACATATTTGACTTGGAAATAATCAAACGTAAAGTGCTCGCCAGAGTGCACTGAACATTGCTGTAATCATACACAATTCAAAGGTGTGAATAATAAAATGTAAGATAAAGATGAATAACACCACGTTTTAATTCAGTTTGAACATCAAAGACATTTAATGGCTAAGCACAACAAGAAGGTGACATAATACTTGACTATCTAAAGCTCTTACCATGCACTTACATATACAAAAATTCAATGGCAGAGCACAAGAGAAAGAAATTATTAACACCATCATATCCTTGCCTTCAATTAAAACAACAAAGAAATCTAATGGCAAAGCATAATTATAAAACAAATATAAATATGTGCCTTACGGTTACAAATATTTAAAAATGAGAATCCTTTATTATAGTGAAAATAAAAACAGTTACAATGAATAATCCGGAGCTCAGCTTACACTACAGCCTTGGTCAATGGTGAGCAGCGGCCCTACAAATGGCCAAAATGTCTGCACCCCACTAAGTCGCTACTTCTCACTTTGTAGTCAAGAGGAATGCTCATAGTTAAGCCCAAGGTACGGCTTGACGCTTCCACACGACCAATCAAAAAAAGAGGAGTCGGCTGAGAGGAGGAAGAAGGAGAACAAAGATCTGGTTCATAGCAAAGTTAAGTTCGTGCGAAGACGGCACATGTAAGAGGGAAAAGAATTGCTGATACTGAACATGTGATAAAACATATAAATGCGAAAGTGACATTTTTTCGAGCAAGGCTTTATTTTTGTCAAAACCTAGTCCGTGAAACTTGCAATCCTCAAGGACTCGGGAATCTGTTACTTCCCTAATTTCTTTCAACTGACTTAGTAAAACTAGTCCGTATTGCCCTGTTAAACAAAGGCGTTACATTTCGTGTTCATCCGTCTGTTGTTTGCAGGCACGAGCTCTTTTCATCAAGGACCGTGAAATTCCTATGAGCCAATGAACGCATGGAGCGGCGAAAGAGAAACAGAACAAGAGCGACAAACACTTTCGCAAGAGAACGTAAAAACAAAAAGAAAAGCATTGTGGAAGACACACTTAATGTAGATACATGAATTTTATAGACTGGACCATCGAACATTTGCGAATCTCTGACACAATAGCGCAGATGTCTAAATTTGAGATTATTATATTTTTTCTTTGTTTTCTGTTTGTAAAATTACGCAAATAATTTCAAATGAGAAGTTAGAGAAGTTTTCATGAGTATCAGGTACCTTCAGCTTTCAGCTTGCTACCAAGTTTCACTGTAGTAAAAAAAGTTATTTATATTGAAAGTTCGCCGCTTATTACGATATAGTGGCATTAACTCCATCACTACGCTCCAAGAAAAATAAATAAATAAAATACAACAAAATCTGCAACACTCCGTCCCTGCACCTTGTTGCATACACCGGGACGTATATGTCCAAATGTTTTCATTTATTATTGAGTTTCCATCGTACATAATAATTTTATAGATCATAACTTAAAATAAAACACTAAATCAATTAAACAATTCATTACATTAAATATACTGGGAATCAGTAAAATAACCAATAGCTAACTACCAACTAAAATAAACAGTCGGGGACCGAACAAACAAACCTCACCCTAACTATCTGAGAAAATTGTAGTTCCTACTTATTATTTAGTTTATTTTAAAACATTATTTGTCTTTAAGTTTTAATTGTTTGCGTATTCTTACCCTTACAATATTGATACATACCCTTGATTACTTAGCTCATGGAAACAATTGCTTTCTACTCTTCCTATTTAATCTGAGACATGTCCCATGAATTCCCATTACCATTATCACGTTAATTAATCTAAAAAACTTCCATTTAATATTACAGTCACATTATTTGTGTACATATGTTTCCCTGTGTAATAAGTGATTTCATTAACCATGTATCGATGTATATTTCTGTAAATATGCCATGTAGACAGAAAATTTAACGCCACTCTTTCGTCCTTTAGGCAAAACAAACAAAGTTGTGAAAGGAGGGTTGTAATGGTAAGATCCCTTTGCTATTGTCAACACTTTTAGAGAAGTTTACTGTGTAAAGGCTACCGGTAAGAAAGTTAGGTTAAAGATCCCAACGTGGGGGGGGGGGTGAGGTTTTAAACATAACTGTCGAATAGGAGAAAGCGTTCTTTCCAGTAGAAATAATTTCGAATCAGACTGTCGTAAAAGTTTGTAGTAGTCAACCAGATAGTTAGATTTGAACCTGATTCTAGAATCTTCGCCAAAGAAAGTTTTTTTTCGCCGGGCAAAATAGCATATTAACAATTCCCAATTCAAATCCAGTATAAAGAAGAGCCTTCAGAACACAGTTTAGTGCTGAGCATCACGTCGTCACTACAGTTCCAATTTGTCACGATATCAAGTTTCGCTGAGTGATCAACTTTCATTCCAATAAGTACTGATTTTTTTTTTTAATTTGGTTTATTTAAGGACGCTCTTTAACATCTCAGGTCATCAGCGTCCCATTCAATTCAGGACGTGAAACGGCTGACAAATTTTGCTCAGAGGCCTCTTCTTTCAGGCTTGAGGTTCTTTTTCGAGCTGTAAATTGTACGACACGGGACCCACGACTTTACTTCTCTTCTGAAGGAAGCCATACTTACGATTTTTACGCCCGAAAAAACGCAAACCTTGTGTTTAAGAGGCAAGTATGGTTACCACTACACCACCAATAAGTATTGCGTCATTATACGTCTCGACTTCGACGCCGGTAGACAAGGTTATTCTGAATTCTAATTCCGAAGTCGGCGTTTGTGTTTTCTAAAGTGTGTATATCGAAGTTTATAAGCAGTGTAAATTCCTAATTGAAATTTCAAAGACGACGGGAGGACATGTGTCGATAGAAAGCGTTAAAGATTTCAAATGCTCAGCTCATCATAGGTCTGGTAAACTCAAGTGTTGCGTCGTACTCTTACGACGAACGGCACAGCGTTTGAAGTGCTTCATATAATAAATTGTGAAGTAATCCTGTATATCAACGTGTATGCATTTAATGCAACGAATCCCATTCCTTCCCTTTGACCTAACGTTAAACACACCCTGAGATACCCATTCCTCTCATTGGAGCGAGAGCTGTAGGTGAACATTGAACTTCGCAAGTGGAGGCATCACAAGGTCATAATCAGCGAATTACACACCAGAGTTATGCTATTAAACAACCACATCTCATATCAGTCCAAACCTGGCGCCATTAAATTAAATCATCTAACCCCCTCCCCCCCCCCCCAACACAGCTCCAGCTCTCGGCAAGTTTTTCTTCAGCTGCTTTCTGTTCATCTTTGCCAAGATACGGGATGTCATTACAAATAAACTTTGTTTTCTAATAAAAGTTACAAGCGTTTGAGGCTTATTGCTGGTATACAGCTGGGGAAAAGTTGCTAAAGTGCAGCGACATTTGCATCCGGATCATAGCACAGCTGAAAACTATTAATGAATCTGCAAGTTGACCTGTTTCGATCAAAACGCAGAAATGGAACCTATTCTTATCCATTGCTTGCAGAATGGTGTCCCTGTTATTATTTTCATTATCCGAAACAATTGTTACCATGCTTCTTCCCTGGAGCATATCGTTTATGTGTCCTGCGTCCTCCATATCCAATTGATCTTCAGCATTTCTTCATTTGATAGAATACGAGTTCAGTGCCACATGGATCGCCCTACAAACACTTACAAATAGTGTTCTTATGCTTGGCATCACGTTGCCGTGACTCAAACAAAGCAATTATTGTTAGAAAACTTAGCGATCAGATGGGCCGTTTGGCGGTTTTAAGTATAAATTCCAGTAGCCAATTCGAAATAGAAAAATTTTGAGTGCCTAAGTGAATCTGAAACAACTGACCGGCACGGGTGGCCGAGGTCATTGCGAACTTGTGAACTGGAGGTCTGGGGTTCGAACCTCTCGAGGACCGTCCTCCCTGATTGAGGTTTTTTTTTTTTTTTCAGTTTTTCTCAGTCATCATAAATGCCAAATGCCGGGAAGATACCCTAAACTTAGGCCTGGAGCGTTTCCTTCCTTCAAAAAAATTCTTTCAAAATTTATCATTTCATCTCATGTATCATCAGCGTCCATCGCCTGTGGTGCCTCAGTAGTAAAAACGGGCGTTAACACTATTAAAAAAATAAAACAACTAAATCACAACATTATAAAATACTGTGACAGCAGTAGAATTTTAAAAAATTGAAAAATGCCGCTCGGCGGTTTTAATGTTAAGAGGTATATTTTCTGTTTATGGGGGAGGGGGGAAGTAATTAGTAGTTTTTAATGTTTGTGAAATGTTCTTAGTGATAATTTTAAGTATTTCAAATATCAATGTCAGAGCCAGATCTCAGTCACGAGCAGCAGTTGGAGGGCTGTTCTCACCATTTTGCACATAAGTTGTGGGGAGAACTGTTAGTTTAGTTCTGATTTCCCCAGAAATGTTGATTTTTTCACTAATAAAATGCAATATAAAAAAATCTGTTTTGCAACACATGAGAAAGTTGGAGTGTTAAATCACGTGACTACAGATGTGCAGTGTTAAGTTAGACGTCTAAGGGAATGTGAGCGCAGCAGCGTTTTCGAGCCTGGCGCTGACTATTCTAGGAAGAGTCCTTTTCGATAACTCTTATTTCGAAATTATCAAGCAAGATGTGGTTTTACCATCTCCAAGAATGGTGTCTCATATGTGAGGGCAACAAACACATTCACGGCTAGCCACCAGCCGAATTTACTCGCGAGATAACTTGCAAGGTTAAAACTCTTTCCTCTGACACGAACCCAGCAACAAAGGGAATAATTAGGAATATTATGTACCCACTTGCCTCCTAAACCCAGATCGCAGGTTCGATCCCGGCCAGGACCGATGGATCTTTTCGGGCGTAAAAATCCTAAGTATGGCTTCCTTCAGAATGGAAGTAAAGCCGTGGATCTCGTGTCGTACATTTACGGCACGAAAAATAACCTCAAGTCTGAAAGAAGAGGCCTCTGAGCAAAATATTCGACCGTTTCACGCCCGGAGTTGAATGGGACGCTGATGTTAAAGAGCGTTCGTAAATAAAACAAACAATCAACTGTATGCACCATTACTAGCCGGAATTTGATCTACATATAAAATATTTGACTGCAGGCTTCAAGCCAACCTTGCTGTTACTCTGAATGCGAAACATAAACAAACCTCTCGCGACCTGCTTGACTCTGCATGCACTACCGGCGTAAATTAAACCAGTGACTATATAAAGTAATACGTTAGAATAGTAACATTAATTTTTACTGGTATAACTGCTCCCACAAATACAATATAAATATTGAAATATTAAAACCACTTTAGCACATTGTCAGGAAAGAAGTATTTATAAAATTAAAAATAAGACTTTTATTATTTTTCCCATTTCATTGTGCTAACAAGAATCTTTTATTTCGTGTAATTTGAAGGTCAAGATTATCATATCACATAAGCAATATTGATGTGAATATTGTGAACTGAATGACTAGTGACCTATTTATATATCGGTGGGTACTTGTGATATTCACAACAGTGCTCAAATGTGTGAAAACCTTCATTTTAAAACTGAAATATTACGACTCAATTATTAAACTGGTTGCTGCGAAATATGTTTTAGTTTACTTACCTCTTTTTTTCCTTCAGCTGATATACGCTGCTCATCGTCGTGTTCTTTACTATGCAGTGACGTTTAATATTGAACTTTAACTAATTTAATGTTCTATTGCAAATTAAAAGTTTTACTAATCCTACCGTTTCAGTAATAAAAAAAACCAAGAAGTCACAGACCTCCGTTTACCACAGGATCCTTGTCTGACAACGTGCACCAGTGTAGCATTTTGAACACCACTGCAAGCAGTCTGTTGTAGTGACGAAGTATGTGACGTCACTAATTATTGCCATCAGGTAGCGCTCTCTAGGGCCTTTGCTGTTGTTTGCCAATAAATACCAGTTCTGCCTTTGTCTGACATAGAACATCATTTTTCATCAGTTAAATCTATTTCACTTAGCTACCATAGCTCACAAACAACCCTTTGCATTATTTCCAAAAGGTTCATAAGCAATTTAAAAACTCTATTGCTGGTCAGATATTGATGATCAATATAAGAGATTGCGGCGGAGTAAGAAGAAGAAGAGGGACAAAGAGAATATATTTGTTGTGGAATGTGCATACTTTCATAAACATTCATTAACAATATTTGAAATAATAAAATTGTGAACTACCTGCATGTCTGACGATTAGATTCTAAATCAAATGTATCAGAGATAACAGAACACGGATAATGTAGAATTATGCTCTTTGTTTTGCATTCAGATTCATGAATATGAAGTTTTAAAATATTTTGCAAAAATACTGACTCCAATAGTTAGTTTATTCCTCTTTGTATACATTTAACAATTTAAAAAGTTAAATAACAGCTATTAAGAACCGGTTCGCATCAAGAAGTTACATTTGTTATATTTTACTGAATTCTTTTAAAATGTTTTTGCAATAAACGTAACAATGCATTTATCTTCCTCCTTAACATATCACAAAAAATTACAAATGTTTAAAAGCACAGGGGATTAAATATGAAAACAAAAATTCCGGATTTTCAATTTCAAAAGAATAAAACCGCCATTTTGCCCTGGTTTCTTGACATATCACTTTTTATAGTAAATGTGCTTTATTTGCTTATAAAACAATGTGTTTAAATGAATAGTTTACATTTTTTGTAACTTATCTTTAATCTGAAAGCTCTATTGAGTTTAATCTACATTCTTAACCCTGCAACACAAACGCTTATAGATTTTACGCGCATGCATTCATTGTTGTAAGACCACAGCTGGTCAAAACCTTTTCGGCCGCCACTTATGAACGCTGTGGTTGCGTTTTCAGCGGGGAATAATTACACAATTATAGGAATTCATTTGTTTCAGTGCATGATCATCTTTACCAATGTGGCTTGTGGCTGTTAAGAAGTAAATTTAAACATTTTACTACATTTTCTGCGACCGTTTTTATTTATATTTTGAAATTATTATTATTATTATTATTATTATTATTATTATTATCATCATCATCATCATCATCATCACCATCATCATCATCATCATTTTTTCTAGGTGTCCCCAATTGAATGTAAATGGTCCAACGTTTGTAGAATACTTTTTCATGAACTAGAGCAAGAAAGCATTTCTAATGATAATCTTTATTCTGTTAATTCATTGAGTGAGGATTAACCAGACCATGTTGAAATTGGCGATGTTGTGCTAGTGAAAACGACGAAATTGCATCTCTTCACGGAAAGGTTTAGTCAGAGGGTGGTGGAAGCGATATTGCATTAGTAGGCCGAAAACGACCACGGCTCATTTCAACCTCTGTATTTACTGATGAATGATATTATTCAGCCAAAGAAGAAGTTTCTAAAAGGTAAAAATGCACATCGTTGGTGCTCAATAACTCCCAAAAGGAAGACAGCACGCCCTCCCCAAAGAAACTTATCCATCGAGCTAACGTAAGAAAGTTCGCCCATAACCCTTTGGAAACCTTTTCTGTATTCCTTGCAAATTATATTTTTCAGTTGATTTTTGATTACACAAATGAGGAAATCAACCGAAAGAGAATGAAATATCAACAGCCAAAGGCAACTCAACGCGTAACTTGTGATGAAGAGCCGAAAGCATTTCTTGCACCCCTGATATTGACTGCAGCTTTGAGAAACAATCACTTATCAACTCGAGACAGGCAGGCAGACAGACTGTTTGACAGCAATTTATGTAGTTCTAAATATAGAGTTGTGATAAGTTCGGGAAAATCTGACTGCCTCATTTCTTGTCTAAGATTCGATGACAAACTGACACGTGATGTAAGAAAACAAATAGATCCTTTTGCTGCAAGTGATATTTGTAGGAACTATTTCTTGAAAGTTGCAGAAGGAGCTATAGATCAGAATCATTTATCACCATAGATAACCATTTAGCATTCTGTGGTCGTTACCCATTTCACATATTCATACCAAATAAGCCTGCAAAGTATGGAATAAAAATAGTCATAGCACGTGATTTGAGGACGAAATGTGTGATTGGAGCATCCCCATAACTTTGAAAGAAGTAATACAACTGGATTGCCCCTTGCAGAGTATTACGTGACAAAAAATGTGAAGAATTCAAACTGCAATGTTACAGTAGTTAATTGGCTCATATCGGTAATATTTGCTGAGTGATAAATAGACAATTGTTGGTACCTTGAGGCGGAACAAACGAGACATACCCCCAGAATTATTGGAAACCATGAGCAGATTAATGGGTAGGTTAATGTTTTTATTTTTTTCGATAAGGAAAAAAACACCTGTATCCTTCAAGTCAAAAACCAACAGTGTGGTAGCTTTTTGTCTACATATGAACAGGCAGAAATCAACGATATTACAAAAAAACTTGACATCATTGAATTCTACAACAGCACATTAGGCCGCATGTGTCGTAATAATTAATGCAGCCGCTGGTCTTTGGTTGTTTTTACGGCGTTGTCAATGCTTGGGTAATTCATTTTCATATTAATGCTGAGCCTTTGAAAAGGAAACTTTTACTCATTACGCCTAGCGAACAGCTCATGGTGGATGAAGAAAAGGTTTCTTATTCCAGTGATATCTATGGAGCTCTATAATACCATTCACTTCGTTATCGGGAGAAGGAAGCCATGAGCGTGAAGCTGCAGGCCCATCTGCTGCATATTTCCGTCAAAAAAGAAGCTAATAACAATTACTTTCTGCAAAGAGCACCCAGCGCAGCTGTGCAAATCATTGTTGTGACAGAGGAAAGAAGGCTTGTTGTTGGTATAGGTCATTATTGTTGACTTCGGTGTAAAGCTGCTAAACACAGTGGCATGTAACATACATAAATTGACATTTGATAAACTTATCAAATAATTAAATGTAAAAATTACGAATGTTTGTGATAGAAGTATATTAAATAAGGTTTGTGTTCTGGAGGTAATGAGTTATTAAATTTCAACTGCACTATGCAAAAAATGCACATTTACCGAAAACCAGTCAATAATTTTACTTGCTGTCTTCAATTATACCGCGCGATCAGTGACGCTTTCCTACGCAGCGCGGGGTTTTCCCTATGAGCAAGCCTCCACTGTTTGCCGCGCCGTTAATGGTTGTTTTGTTTTATTTTATTTCTCTCCTTGCTAATCACTGAGATCGACTAATGAGCGGCGCGCTCTCTTATAGCAAAAACACTCCGAGGGAGAACAGAACTGATCGCACTGTACATTAGTGCAATAATAGTTTAAACCGATTAAAGATGACCAATATGTAACAGTATTTTTAATTATTTGATTAGCTTGTTATTGAAATACAATGTTTTATGTGTAGTGTCCTTGAATCTCTGTACATCATTTCATGTAGTTTTATCTTCTTCCACTAGGGGGAAGTGATGTAGTTAACTTTTGAAATGGGGTCTTGATGTGAGCTAAAAACAAAGAGAGAAAATTTAATACCTTAGGCCGAGCATCGCCAACATCCAGAAGTGATTATGAAGTATACCGATGGATAAAGCATTGTCATCGGGCGAAAAGGCCTTCATAATGGTATAACGGCCCTGGTCGTGGTGATCTTGCTGTGTCCGCCAGCAGACACCGAGCTTGGGGATGGTATATGGTCCATGTCATCACAAATTCCCACTGAATCCCTGGTGGAGAAGATGAGCGAGGAGGTTCGAGGATATCAGGGATAGGGTTGGGACAGAGCTAAGTGGTTCTCTCGGGAAATGCAAGGTACTTCAGGCTTCTAAGAGATAAGTATGAAACCCAACGTAGAAAGAAGAAAGGTTTATAGCAACAAGCTGCGTAGCTCCTTCTCCTGCCTTTTTGCCCTGGCTGACCTTGTATCGAAATTGTACGATAAGCTAGTTGGACACAAACAGGAGGCAAGTGGGGGACTACTGCATTCTTTATTACAATTGCTTTTTAAATCTTAAACATCTTTTTGTGCAACAATTACAATACTGCTGAGTAAAATAGTGTTATATACACTTTCTACACTTTACTGCGTCTTGCTACATTATCCTAGTGCAGCAGCAATTTCGTGGGGAAACAGTTAACTCCAAATATACGCAGAACTTCTTTGGAAGTTAAAGAAGTTTTCGTTCGTCTTCTTCACGACACCGCGAAACACACACAATTCTACGTACCCAATTAGAGACCAGTAAACCTCTCACCTAATTCACAGCCCGATTCTTGCACATTTCTTCGGTTCTCTAAAAGATAAAAATTAATGATGACGAAGTCATAACCAGTACAGTGGTTTCGCTTAGACATATCTGCTGCAGCAAGGTCATAGCTTTACTAAAAACATAGCTCTGTGTAGCCCAAGAATTGAAAAGCAATTCAGTGCACTTTGAACTTAAACAAACGAAATCCTGAAAGGAAACAAATGTGATACCTTACTTATTGAATGATCTTTGTGTAATATCGACAAACTTTTTGTTTAACAGTTGTCGGTCACAGTTGCAACAATTCCTCCTTAGTATTAAGAAATGAATGCACAAGGAGGAATTGGTTTATTTATTTTGTTTTCTGTTCGTTATCGGAGCTTGTTAATATTTCAGTAATTGGGCAATAAAAGGCACTTCCTTATATATGCATTACGTAAGAAATAACAGCTGTTATATGTCAGCGAATTCCATGCATTCCTGGATTGTACAGTTTTAGTGCCCTTGATGAAAAAAGAGCAGTAATTTAATAATGTGAATTTTAGTCTACCTTGAACTGAATAAGGAAATTAATCGTTTATAAGCACTCTCACTCATGAATACTCTCACTCTTTCCAATATAACTGGTTTCTCACCTGATCAGTTTTTATATATCAGGAATTTAATACGGAGAACCAAACTAAACACGGAAGCCCACTTGTGTTACAAAGAATATCAAGGTAAAGCATGCTAATATCATAAGTCAATTAACATGCCATGAAATACAAATATCTTTGTCACAAGCTCAAATTTCAAGGATCAGTTTAATATTCTGGCACGTTTTAGCGAGTGCTATCTTATCCACCACTTTCTTCCTAGTGCCCAAACATTAATCACATTTACTTGAAAGAGCTTGCCGCGCAAGGCAAACTCAATTATCATATTGACTTTATTTTGTAGTTAGCAGCACAAGTCTTTCCTTTAAAAGTGATTATGAAAATAGTTGTAATAGTATAATAGTAGTAGTAGTGGTAGTAGTGGTTTTTTTTTTTTTGAGTAGTGTTTAACGCCCGTTTTTACTACTGAGGCACCACAGGCGGTGGACACTGATGATACATGAAATGAAATGATAAATTGGGAAAGGATTTTTTTTTTTAAGGAAGGAAGCGTTCCAGGCCTAAGTTTTAGGTACCTCCCCGGCATTTGCCAGTTATGAAGACTGAGGAAAACCTGGAAAAAACCCCAGTCAGGGAGGACGGTCCTGGCGGGATTCGAACCGCAGACCTCCCGCTCACGAGTCCGTGCCTTAACGACCTCGGCCACCCGTGGCGGTGGTAGTAGTGGTGGTGGTAGTGGTGGTGGTAGTAGTAGTAGTAGTAGTAGTAGTAGTAGTAATGGTAGTAGTAGTGGTGGTTGTTAACGTCATTTCTAAAAGAGTGATGTTTGCGAGATCAATATTACTTTAGTTATCTGATATTAACTGAAGAAATAACTCATTTGAAACTTCTCCCATGCAGTTTAACATAAGGAGTATTCCTTTTGTTTTATAGCTGTCTTCGTGATTCGTAAGTAAACGATCTACAGGAAGTATAAACAAGATAAGGCAATATCAATTTTCAAATAGTATATAATTACTTAGTTATATAGATATAACCGATTCCAAGATAGAATAAGAGAATTTAGTTAAGTTGCAGGTTTATCCATTTATTCTTCATGTCTGTGAAAAGAGAATTGCAAAAGTATCTGTAAACTCTAGGTGAGCATATCAACTAATAAATCATAAGTAAGCACAGAAATTAGTGTTAAATATCTTAACTGGATCAGATGTACAAAACGGAATAATGAAACCAAAATACACGAACCTCACTCTAATCTTGTGAACCTTATTAAGAAGAAGAGCAGAAAAACTGCAATATTTTATGCATTCCACAACTTGTAACTGCAAGGTCATCTACATCATTTTGTGTGTGCCCGTTGAGTTTTCATTTCCTCAATGGCTCAGATTTCACTCTCGTTAACCTAAGTATATGTTCTTACTTTCATTCCATGTTTAATTGGTTTCGCGATACTTCCTTCATAAAAAATTTATTTTGCAATTTATCATTACATCTCGTGTATCGTTGGTCCTGGTGTTGTAGTGGTAACCATACTTGCCTCCTAGACCCAAGATCGCGGGTTCAATCCTCGCCAGAACCAATGAATATTTTCGGGCGTAAAAATCCTAAGTATGGCTTCTTAACTTCCTAAGGAAGCCTTGGGTACCGTGTCGTACATTTACAGCACGATAGAGAACCTCAAACCTGAAAGAAGAGACCTCTGAGCAAAATTTGTCGACCCTTTCACGCCACGAATAGAATGGGACGCTGATGACCTGAAATGTTAAAGAACGTCCGCAAATAAAACAAACAAAAAAAAATCTCATGTATCGTTAGCACCGCCATCTGTGACGCTCAGTAGTGAAAGTGGGAATTAAACACGCAAACTCACCAAGCCTCACTAACGCAGTCAGCGAAACACCTTAGAATCATAACAAAAATAGCATCAAAATAACACAACAAATAATTTGAAATTAAAGAAACTCTGTCCCGGGTTCGGCTGGACACGTATCGATGTCATTGCCAGTGTATACAGGTTATTTAATAACAAATTTTCAGTACTGCTATTTGGCGGATATCTAAAGTACAGCTACACGGCATTATGGGGATCGTGCAGCAGGCTCTTGCGATGTCAACAATTACGCAATTTTGCCCATCGCGCAGTTATTTTTTTTTCTTCGTACTATAAAAAATGGAGCCCTTACTTATGGTTTTAAATGCTCGTATCACGAACTTAACTGCGTTTAAAAATAAGTGCTCAGTAAGTGCGCGAGCTCGAGCTTTGTTTCTAAGTATAGAAACTGACAAATCTGTAATACACTTCGCCCCATGATAGTGCGATGTCAGCAGTTAAATGTGGCGAATATTTCGCTTTTTTGTCAATGCAGTTGAACATACCATAATTAGTTCTGAGAAGTGTTCCAAAGGACACGCGTTTCACAATTTCAATTCACAAAACTTTTAACCTGTTAGAGGGTATAAATATGTTATATAAACATAAATTCGGATATTTTTATTGCATTATTAGAGCCCTTTGTCTACAACTCCACTTACACGGTGTAATATGCAAGCATAACTTAGACATAACAACCGCACAACAGAACACTTGCTTAATATGTAGGTAAGCATTCGCTTTTGCCTCTGGTTGGGGATGCTGTAAACTTCTCTTAGTTTCTTGGTCGGCAACAAGATCTACTTCCTCCTTCTCCATACTAAAATATGGAACTTGCATTTTCGCTTTTCTTCTGTCCATGTGCATGTTGTGCAAGTTTGCGATGTCGTCTCGATATTCGTGTAATAAAGCACGGATCCATGCGGTGTCGCACACAACCACAGCTACGCTTTATAATGAAGTTGAAGTTCGACAGTTCGAACCCCTTTTATAGTTAAATGTACGATGTAATGCCCTTGTTAGTTAGGTGGAGGTTTCTTGAGAAAAGTAGAACGCATGTCGATCACCATTTTCAAAGCATTGTACTTGTTTGATGCACCATAGAACCCAAACCAAGCATTTCCGGACATTGATCCCCGGTTTAAAAATGCTAAGTTTGCCGTCTTGAACAACCTGTTAAGTTTTGTTGTTGCTCCTTTTTTTAATCATCCTGAACATACAAGTATATTAACTTGGCAATAATAACGGATTAAATTTATCTAAGAAAATGTTGTTTCATCATTTTTACTTACCGCATATACTTGAATGTAGTAAAACCCAGTTTAAATTTTGCATAATAAGATGACGAAACTGATCTACTGATTTATTTTTAAAATGTCTTCCGCTTTGTAATAAGTTACATCACAGCTGCAGTTGAACAAGTTGCTCAATAAAAGTTGCTAACCTCGTAGAGGAATGTTCAGTAATATTTTGTTTAAAGATTTAAATACGAAGTCAGGCTTCCGCGTTTACAGTCTCCAAAAATTTCCGGGATGCTGGTAAAATATTGAGTTGTTTGGTTGCTAATAGACAGACTGAGTTCGACTCTGTATGATGTCAAATTATTAGATTGTGTTTTTGTTTCTGAAATGACCGTATGGACACACGAATAGATTTTACTAAGATATCTAGTTTTAAAAAAGATTTCTTAACTTCTCTTGATCAACATAAAATGCAACTCAATATGCGTAAGGACAGTGTCATTGATATCGTATAAGGAGTTAACAATAGTTTTACTTTCTCCTTCCCTTATTATATATTTTTTTATTTTATCGTATACTTCGTATTTCCGTATTTTAATGTATACCTACAAATGGGAGAGTAATATTTTATAAAAAAATAATTGATATATGTTTAAGGAATAGATTAGGTTACTTAATTATACTGGATGGAGCGGACTTGATGTCATAATTCTATTCAATGCTATATATGGAACATATTTACCTGTTTGCGTATTATTGGGCCGAAAAGAACTTCTACATTACCCTGCATATGTAGAAATATATTAATGAGTAGGAATTCGCACTTTTCGATATGACATAGACAAATAAAAATAAAACAAACAGCGTCTCTTAATTTTTTTCACAACCCACAAGTTTGAGCAAATACTCCCCTGAAAGGTTTCCTGCGAATCATTTGGGTTCACAAAAATATATTTGGTACAACTGACGAGGACATTGCTGTGATAGCGCTTATGTAAACAAATATTAAAATGAGTAAGCAACTTGCTTTCGCAATAATACTATACCGATAATGCGGAGTAGCTACAACCAGAAGTGTATAAGTTAACAATGCGCCCCCATATGTTTTGAGAAGAAGCATTTACTTTTTCGAAAACTCTACCAGGCAGAGAAAATATAATCAGATTTGTTTGTACGCCTTATTACTTGCTTTGTAATTGTGATTACCATTTTATAGGTCAGTAATAGTCTTTCATTGTTATTAATAATCGAAAGGTTTCGTGAACTAAATTTATTGAAATAGGTGATAACATTAGTATTAATTAAGCTTTGTACAAAATTTACTGGGAAAGTATCAACGATTTAACTGAGGAACGTAAATTAAATGCGGCTTGGTTAAATGTCTTTATTGATAAATCACATGCGGCAACAATAAGTCATATGGAATTACGTGGTTTACTCTTTAACAATTGAATTGATATTGCCGTTCCATTAAGCAATCTACAAACGCTTCACCAATTATGTAGTTAAAAAAAAAACACTCGCAACTTTCTAAATTCAATAAACTTAGTAACGCGTCATGGGGGGGGGGGTTCAGATCTTTATCTTTTTAATCGTTTACATTTGTTTCCTCAAATGACTACTAAATTATCACAAGAGGGTCTAAGATCACCGATAAATTCACGGAAACTCAAGACTCTCCAGTGATATTTATTAGGACTATTTCACTTACAAATTTGTAATAACTGTATTTTTGTACTTGACTTCAATCAATCTAGCGACAAAAAATGCCGATTATCAGTAATGCCAATAGAGAAGTGCAAAGTACCGGTTTAGGATATTTCAGGAATAGAATAGGAATAAAATATATATATATATATATATATATATATATATATAAGAAATATAATGTTACCCTATTAAAATTTAACTTAATTAACAATAATTAGTAAAGCAGAAAAGGATAAAACACTAAGAAAAAGTCACAGAGTTGTAATCATTATATTTCGAACTACTACAGTTCTTCTATGGCTTTTTTTTTTAGTGGTGTTTAAGGCCCGTTTTTACTACTACACAGGTGGTAGACACTGATGATACATGAGATGAAATGATAAATTGGGAAAAGATATTTTTTTAAGGACGGAAGCGTTCCACGCCTAAGTTTTAGGGTACCTCCCCGGCATTTGCCAGTTATGAAGACTGAGGAAAACCTGGAAAAAACCCCAATCAGGGCAGGCGGTCCGGGTGGGATTCAAACCCCAGACCTCCCGCTCACGAGTTCGCGGCTTAACGTCCTCGGCCATCCATGGCGGTCTATGGCCATAGACTTTATTAATTATTGTTAACTTAGTTATATATATATATATATATATATATATATATATATATATATATATATATATTTGCGCACAGAATATTATTAACCCTTATATAAAAGGTTATACTTATGGTTATCTATATATTCTATTCAGAAACCGTGAGACTGAATTGGACAAAAGTCGACTATTACAATCGCTACCGTTCGATTTTCTAATACCAACTGAGGAAAAAAAGATAACATACAGTGTCCATTTTTCTTTGTATTCTGTGGTTTGGAATTCCTAATGATAAGATCAATTTGCACGTTTAATGCATCACCAAAACGCATTGAAGACCCTCCATTTTGCGTTATGATTGTCGATTGTCCATGCTTTTGTTGCTAACAATAGCTACCCACCACCTGTAGCAAAAGTGGTCAGTGATGCGTATTCAGAAAGTATATAATGGAGATATAGAGTTGGCTACACTGACCACAAGACAAATGCACGTCGCGTGATAAAACGAATTTGATAATGTTTTCCTCGATAATTTAACTCCGTAATCCACCTGTGATTGGTCAAAGTTCAAAATTTTGTTTCGTTTCATTGGTCGATTTTAAGATGACGTCACATGAGTGAAATAGTCTTTATAAAATAATTAAAACTAACTATCGATATAAACCAAAGATATATGGGGTTTCTCACGTTAAAGTTGGTTTATTTTAATACCTGAATTACATACCTGAACAGATAAGCGGCATCTTATCCATAGACGGCCTTAGGAATATCTGAACGAGTCTGTTTCCTTTCACATCTCGAAGAAGAAGAAGAAGAAGAAGAAGAAGAAGAAGAAGAAGAGCAAAACCATCGCTTCATGTCTTACCACGCATGAGCTACCAACCGTCTCCATTCATACATTTCTTAATATCAATTTTGACGACCCCTCCCAGGTCATATTGCAATATGTTACAAACATATGAGGTATTCCACAATATACAGCGTTGTTTTTAAGAAAAAGTATATGTATATACTTCCGTAAAGAATGTAGTTTTAATAAATCAACATATAGTGGATTTTAGAAGGGGAATGTATTAGGACAAGTAAGCGAAGGTAGCTGGAAATATGTCTGGATGTGAGACTGTCATGAGTAACAAGAGGAGAGGGAATAATAAGGAGAATTAGTTAATGGGAAATGGCTATGAGGGCTACAATTTCGGTTCAAGTAAATTGACTGCAGTGTAGTGAAAGAGACTGGAGTGGAGGTTGGAAAAGAGTAAAATCTATACACAGAGCTTTTTGTAGACAGATATTGACTTTTTCAAAATAAGGGAAGTTGGAAGAGGATGAAGACCTGGATTTTAAGTGCCAATTTAAAGAAATTGGAAAGCAGGGTGCTTTGTAAGAGAAGAAAAACTTAGGTAATGGTTTTTGTTAAGAAATGCAACCCAAAATTGGGGATTTGGGAAAGCAAGGAATGTGCTCCCTGAAGTTGAAATGTACGGTAAATTGAAACTATGCTGGGGTGCATGACAAGGTAATGAAGTAGATATAACCTCTAGTAATATCAAAGTTAGGGTAAATAAAATGTTCTACACACATTTTTGTTGCATTTTCGTTCATTTCTTGTTTTCATTTTAGAAATTCTTTTGGAACGTCGTTTTCTCTCAAATTTCAGTTATGTCTTTTAGTCGGATTCGATAGAATGTTTTGAAAGATCAACAAAGCATGGATTTCTACACTCAATCGTTTGGGACTATCGGTTTTAATATAAAAATTGCGTTTATTGCACTTCATGTTTTCTATAATCTTGTTGTCCCTCTGCGTATTCTTGAAGTCTTTTATAGATTACTTTGCTAATCAACTTTATACGACGGAAATGTAATATTGGTTTTCCATTCATTAGAAATTAGTAACTTCATTATGATTAAATAAAACATTTTAGTGATTTCTTGCGCTAGTCTTTTGCCAACAAATTTTAAAAATGTCTCATTCATTCCTTTCAATATTTTTATTGTTTCTTGTACTCTTCTGTTTTGCAATAACTTCTTCCTCGCTGTTGTCATCAATGTAGATCTGTAATATGTTGCTTTCATAGTCCTTCATTAATTTTATTAATCCTTACTGTTTAAGTTATATTGGCTTTCATTTTTCTTCATTTATTTGTTTAACTTCTTCCGTTTTTAATTATACATGTGTATTTTCCCCCATAGCTTCATTTGCCGCATCAAAAATATTCACTTTCAGTTTATTCTGTGTTGTTTCCACAATATAATTTGTCTCAATAAAATTATTTTCTTGTTACGTCATTCATTAGTTCTCAATGGAAATGCATTTTCTGTTTTTCCTTTTGACATTCCCATCTTGTTTTACCATGCGGCCTGCTTGAACTTTTGCTGAGTTCAATGTTCTAAAGTCAAAGTTTTCTTTGTGTGTTAAATATTTTCACTGAATTCGTGCCTCTTTATTCTCTAAAAGTGTATTTATATTTAAGATCGTGATCAGAAAATGCACTGTTTATAATTCTCGGTCTATTTTGGCAACAGAAGTCTACTAGGGTAACAACATTATCATCACACATCTCTTCATTAAAACGCTGAAGAATTCTGCAAGTATTTTATTTCGGCTCCCAGTATTAAGATTCCCATTGGTATCTAACTGATCCTGTTACTGTCCATGGCATGTTCTTCCATCTGTTTTCTGTTTACTAATGTCGGGAACATATACATTTACTATATGGAAAAAAATTACCTTGAAATTAATATTACACCATATTCCTTTCCTTTATATATTGTATAGCTCTATGTTTTGTTCAGATTTTCTATTTCTACTTCGGCTTTTGCTCCACTATATTTACAATAGGCTAAACATAGCTTGATTCCGTTGCTGACCCTTTTCCTTTCTTCTTCGTTTTAGTACATAAATTTTATTTCCTCCTAGTTAAGAGACAACTTCATAATATTTTGAATTCAGGACTTATGCTCAGAATTTTGTTCACCGAGTCTTTTTCGGTAAATTCAAATTGTTCTGTGAGCAGTAAGACGGGATGACTTGCTAGGCCGGTTATTTCCGAAATTATCCGTCTCCTGGAATATCGGGCGTCTTCTGGCTATAGACTGTAGAGCATTATTATCTACCCCTTAATTAATTTTAGTTAATAATCCCGCCTTGAGATCTCTTCCCCCTTGTTCATCGTTAGGAAGCTACACCCTCCTGTACCGTCTGCGAAGCTCTTACCAATCGAAAATTAAGAAAGCGAAAATCATGAAGAAGCAAAGGTCTTATCTCTAGTTCCTTCAAAAATATTTTAATTGCAAGTCTAAAAGAAAACAAGTGCAGGGGAAACTTCAGATTTCAGAGTCAGTGGTTTGAGCCTAGCTGTGCACATTCTACCGGAGTGTAGTGCAGGACTGGACTGGAAGCAGTCACGTGTTCTACCAGCAGAAAACGATCCGTGCAGCTATTGCGAGATATGCACATTATTAAAAAGAACCAAAAAGTAAGTAGAATCTTACAAGGGGGCTGTTTCTTTTGTTAGTTTAAAACGTTTTTTCTATTGATCCACAGTTAGTATTGTTATGTGAGAAGTTGCTGGATTTTCAGTTGACAATGCAAATCTAAATCAATTTTTCACGTTTAATTTCATATTACTCTTTACTGTTACAGCAACAACCAGAACTTATTGATATATATATATATATCAAAAAATGTAATTTTATTGAGGCCGATTTCTATGCCACGCAGCTAGAACGAATAGCATATGATACAATACGACAAGAAGAGCCGACAGTTTCAATTTTAGCACTGAATAATATTTTAATTACAACATGATTATATCATACTAGTAAGCAGTGGAACTCTCATTATAAGCAATAACTTTTGCAGATGCTTTCTGACTTTATTACCCTGAAGTTCTATATTGCATCGTAGCTCTGTCTCTGTGGGGTTAACCACGTCAATTCCGATTTTTACTGCCGGACATTTTATTTATATCAGCTTCGCTTTCAGCCACATTAGTATTGCTAAATCCCCTTGAAATATTAAATAATTTCCATCTTAGTTGTGTTGTCTGCGTGATTACATCCATTGCAGTATTTTTCCGTTAAGAGCTGATAAATCGTCAACACCTGGCTCTAGGTTGATTGTAAATCTCTAATTTATTAAAAATATTCATTGCGTTAAAGGTTTTCATTATTTTTTAAATGGGTATCGGCTTAGATTTTAACACTGTACAGTCAGCGAAATGGATTGCTGATTAAATTATGCAGTCCTTGACTGATCGGACGCTTGTTGTTATCTGCTAAGGTCACTTGGAGCTGAGAGGTACGCTTTGAATATTCAGAGGCGGATTGAGACCCCAATTCTATCACAAATAAAGAGAAGTGCATTGTGGGAATATGGCAAGCGAGCGTAACACCACGACATTGAAGAGCTACCTTGCAAGATACTCAGCATGACATCAAGGAGGGGAAAGTACCACCCCAGCTCTAATATCTCCAAAATCTACCGATCTGAGGGGCATTTTCCTCTGTTATGATTGCAGCACCTTCAACATTTCTAAAACATTTTTTTAACATATTAATAAACTTCCCAAGTCTTTCATAAAGTATATTTTAATTAAACACTTTAGTTGAAAACATTTCAAGTCACCCTACACGATGAAGTGCATCAACGTTCAGTTAACAAAAAAGATTTGCGTTACTCCAAATGCTCCACTACTAAGGTTCCGTTCTGTAGCGGTGTTTACATGGAGTTAGCGAATAGTTTTAAAGTGAAAATATCTTTAAGCAAATATAGCAGTTCTGCCAAAGGATGTAAGGTGGTCAATGTTTCCGAGAGATTTACCGTTAGATAACCTAAATAATGCTTAGATTTTATAAATTTATTCAGAAAAGAATAAAAAACTCATCAGGTATAATTCGATCAGAACTTACAGCAAGGGCACACACTTATTTTATAAATATAGAACACTTTGGGGGGAAAAGTAGTACGAAGAAAGTGTAAAAATGTATTGCTAGACTGAAAGACACTTCATACCGCTATTCAAATTCAAATTTCCAACTTACTGCTGTCGATGCACTACTCAAATGAGCCGTTCTTGCACGTGTTTCCCGTCTATTTTTTACCTAACACCCACCTCTTTTCCATTCCTCATCTCCATGTCAACGCTGGAAGGCTGTGTTGCCTGCGTCATTGGGGACAAACAAGACACTCACTTTTCGAGAAATAACTTGACGTAATCACACGTTTCAGCCTTTATTCAAAATTCAGCTCTCCCCATTAGACCGATCGTGGTTTGTACGGGTTGTAAAAGTTTTATTCGTGGTGTTGTAAAAGCTTAATGCTGCTTAAAGTTTCTGGTTTATTTAATTGTAATAGGAACACGTGGGCTAAGATATTTCGAAGTTGCTGTCAAGGGAGTTTAACACTGGAGCTCTTTTGAAATTAAATAAATGAAGAGTACGTCAGAAAACTAACCTGGTGTATTAAAAATTTAAACTGTATAAAATGTGTGGTAATTGAGTTAAATGTTCAAACTTCAAATTAAGTTGCTGAAAGTTATGATGAGCAAGTCAATTTTAATCCTGTTTTACACGTAAACTAAATTTGTTTATAGGGAATAAATAATAGCATTTGTTAATTGTTATTTTTCTGTATTTAAAAGTTAATTTCTCCTGTCACATCCTGGGCGTTTTCTTTCCAGCAAACTTCCTATTTCCTTTTTCATGAATCAATGGGAGGGCTTCGAATTGAATATTATAAAGAATTAACAGCAGAAAAGGAGAAAAAGTTGCAGGGTTACAAAGAAAAAGAAAAGCTTTACTTTGATGCGGAGTGACAGGTTACAGAAAGAGAGTTTTACAAATAAAATATTTCGCAAGGCAATTACTGCTGCAAAATGATTGTAAAAATAGTCATTAATTAATTATAACAGTGATTAAGGCGATATTTCTAATGACATCTGACTAAAGCGACAGAACATTATCTGTGAAAATGAAGCACTAACTGTTTCCTTAAGGTAAAGTTCTATGTAGCTGTGTTCTAATTATGGAGCGTTTCACTCGCTTTCGGCTCCTGATTTTCCCTTATAACTTTCAAATTTTAGAGTATTTCAATGTGACTTGACCCTGATATATGAAATGTATGCTTTCAGTATCCACGTAATCCTGTATCTAACACGCAAGGTATTGAGAATCAGCATTTATTTTCCGCCGAGTATGATCTAATTTAACGAAATTGCAATACACTTTCAGTACGTCCCACGGGGTGGCCAAAGTCCTTTAGAAGTGACAGGGTAACTTTCAGCGTACTGGTGTTGGAGGCGTGACTTCGTATTGCTGAAAATAACCATTGTCGTCTAACTAATTGAAGATTTGGAACCAGAGACAGAAGAAAACATTGGAATTCACAGCCCGGTCTTGACCACACATCTTTGGCTTACTGTGCCGTTCAGCTACAAGAGTCCGTTAGCACAAGACTTGTGTAAAAAAGACACATCACGTCCCCGTTGTCATTCACGGTGTGACGGTTCTAAATACGAGTACTCTGGGAACTGACGTGCAGTATTGAGGATGAACATGGACAAACTGACGGTCTCTTCTTTCATTGGGAAATACGCAACAGTAACAAGATATGCAGCATGTCGCAAAGACTTCTGTAGAGGCCGCGTCGTTTCTTCTTCGAGCATGTTCCGTTACTTTCCAAATACTAACAGTGGGGTTCCCGAACATCAATTGTAAAATCCCTGCGGACATTTACGACATAAGGGTGTTTGGCTGTTAACTATCCGAAATAATTTCGCACTCAGTCATATCGCACTCTACGGACGTGGACAAATGCGCAGTCGGCCTTCATGAGCATGCGCGATACATGGTCTAAAGAAAAACCAAAGTTATTGCATAAAAATATTAAAAATAATGTATTTAGCATGTCTAATTCTTCCTATCATTGTTACTGTAAATAACATTAAATTTTAAGGGTTTTACAGTGCGTATAGAATATTTCATCACATTAAAGTTTAACAATTATACACATCTAAAATATAACATTCAGGTCGTGATTGCAATATTTTAATAACAGATGTTAGTAATACAGGTATCTGCCTATATTTTACCCAATTATATAGTTTACCAAGGGTATCAAAATATGTATACGCACTTTCACAGTAGATAACTATTTAATATATATATCAAAGTTGTACCGAAAAACAACAGTAATGTGTAGTATGATGTTCTGTAAATAGATGTGACTCATATTAATTATGATAGCGTTGCTACGTGATAGGTAAATCAACAATGAACAAATGAAGCCAAGGTTATCGATGATGTTCTGTAAGCAGACGTGATTCACATTACGTTATGGTAGCGTTGCTACAACAAAATGGAGTCAAGATTATCGTTTGAACATTGGAAAGCAATTTTGAAGTGTATTGGAAAGCCGAGAATGTTATTGAAGTTCGACTGAGTTTCTACCGCGTTCCCCGGATCAAACGCCGTTGGACTTCTACCTAGGGAGAACTCTTAAGGATGTTGCATGCCGTAGAAAATCAGCTACACTAGCAGCATTTCGGAAAGAAATTGAAACGGCATGTGCTGCAATCGCTGAGGACACTTTCTCGATGGTGGGAATTTTGAGCAACTGTTGTAACTGTAAAAGTTTAAGATGATTAGTGCTCATCATTTTCTGTTTGTGTGAATTGAGTTTTGTTTTGTTATGTTAACACAATTTTTTCTGTGCTTGAAGTGTGTATACATTTTGGCACCTCTGTGTGTAATATATATATATATATATATATATATATATATATATATATATATATAGACGTATATGTGTGTATATATTTATAAATAAATGGGTGTTAATTTATTGCAACTTTTCTAATATTAATGTTTTAACCTTTTCTATAACATTTTTTTTAAATTTCCATACTTATATTAAAAAGTAATAATATAATGTGGAAATGCAGGCTTTCACAACCGGAGTCACAGATATTACTGGAGGTATCTTTTGGGCTGTTATGCCGTAGTCTGCTGGAGCTAGGAGTTAATAATATAATGACCATACATTGTGGTACATATTGTAAACATTTTAAGATAGTTCATTGAATAATTTTAGGTATATCAAATGTAACGTATGGTGTAAAACACTGATACACCATAGCTCTTGTATCTTAAAGTTTTTGCATTACTTTGAATAAGCGTTTGCCTCGGCTGGCTTTAGACTTATCTTCTCCAAATTTATGTACAAAATACATTTTATGCAATGAGCACTGCAAGACAAACAAAATTTTTCTTGTGATGAGTTTTAATGTTACATACGCATTGAGGCCTCACTGTACCCGTATATACCGTCCATTTTCCGTCTCTTGTTCCTGTTTTGTCGTTATATCATGCCATAGACTCTCGGAAACATTCATGTTGTCTCCTACGTATTCCCTCTCACGAACGCATAAATAATTTCCATCGAGCAACCCAGACAAAGCAAATTAGCTACCGCTGACGTAAGTTGCACTCTGCGCCCGTAAGGGTGCGAGGGTGTGTATTATTCAGCGCACATGGAAACACGCAAACAGAATAGAACATATATAACTGGGAATGATTTTCGATTTAGAATAAGTAACAGTTCAATGTCTAAGATGATTTTAAAACAGAAGACAACATAAAAGTCACGTGTAAAAAATTTAATGAGAGTCCCAAAGGGACTTCATAAAATCAGTTCAACTGAACAATTTCTTGTTTTGAGACGAAGAAAATCTTGTGGCATGCCTGTTTTCGTTGAAAAAGGATCAGTTTTCCGCGGATTGCAACATTCAAGTTAAAAATTCTCATTAAAACCGCAAGATCTTTGGCTGAAATAATACAAAGAACGGCTCTGTTTGCTTCATATAGCTTCTCGTGTAATATTTAAGGAAACTAAAATAATCATGCTAACCCTTGAAACTACCTCCTAATGGGAAAACAGTGTTTACCTCTTAGTAATAATTAATATAGCGATGTTCTTTTAATAATTAAATACTTAACATAAGTGATGACATTATTTTCAAACGATAAAGGCAAACTTAAACCTGACTGTTCCTGCTATTATGTTAAAATTATACGGGGTATTTGATTCGCTCTCGACCGCTGATTTTTCCCTGATAACTTGCAAAATAACATGCACTTACGGGGATATACCATGGTGTGTGAAAAGCAAAAATATTCCATGGCATGTGTGCACCAGTGCTTCTGAAATAAATAAAGAAAGAAAAATGCCGCACGTACGTTGTGCCTTGAAGATGTCAAACCCTAAGTGCTGCTGCCTGCAGTACAGTATAAAACTGTAAGTGAGGATAGAAATTGGTTCAGTTAATATGGAAAGTTATTGTCTCAACAAAGGTACTTTGATAATAGAGACTTGATTTTAAAGAAATTGCAATAAAACATTCGAAATATGACAGGAAAAATATTCTAGAACGGAACAATATTGTGGTAGCCAAACTATTTTTATTATAATAATGAAATAAGTCAGACAGGGTGTTACAACCCATGTCTACCATTTACCAAAACAAAACAAAAAATGGTGAGGAAAAACCACATCAGGCAGTGTGCTGGAAAATGCGTCATAATTCTGACGGCTTAAAGTTTCCAATTGGGGAAGAAAAGAGTCGTTTTAACATGTTCTATTCACGCTCAACAGCCATAGGTTTCATGTCAGAAAATTAATTGAGGTTTAGTTCTAAGCCTAAGAGAGTAAAGACTCGTCATTCCGAGATTGCAATGTTGACCTTGTCTTGAAACTCATTCTGTGTCATGCATTGCGATATCGAAATGGAGACTGGAAACTGCTGTCAGGAAACTGTCCGGACTTCTCAAAAGGAACTACAGCGAGTGATGAATAATTGTGGCAATACCATTGTTAACTTATGCAAATGAAAAATGACACTTAACTATTTAGAAAAGAGGAAATTTAAAAACATTTGTAATGAAGTTCACAAGCTCAGTCACGAGAAATGAAATATCAGAGATGATCTGAATGTATTCAACCTAACTGAAATAATAAATCAATCACATAAACATATCCAAAGAAGGAACCCTACTAAACTAAGAAGAGGTGGCCGTCCATTAAGTAGATTCTCTAGATATGGAAACGTTTAAGATTGAAGAACAAGAAGAAGAAGAGTTTAAGAAATTCACTGCAGATTCTGTGTGATGTCAATATACATTCTCGGATTTCAATTTTGTATAAAATAAAACTTTCGTTTTCGAAACAGTTTCTAACTTAGCTACATGTACGTGCAGTAATATAAAATGTTTGCAGGAGGTTTACTGGTAGGCATTTTATTTGATAAGTGTAGATATCCAATGAATGTGTGAATTTCATTCAGATGTATTGCTTTGTAACATTTCATGTCGCTACTTTCGATTAGAAGATATGTATGCAGCATATTTTTAAGGTTGTGTTAAATATATAGATTGAAGCATTTGGTGTGCTAACACTTTCCAAGCATTCATGCCTCCGCAGTCTTCGCCACTTCTAAAAATTGACAACTTAAAAGGGAGGGATCAAGTAGGACCAATTCTGGGCTGCAGAGAAGCTGAGAAACACACCTCAGTATTTTACTTACTTTAACCTGTTGTTTGGGATTGAAAGAATTTTCTTTGTGTGTATAGATGTTTTTGTTTTAGTGGTTTTAGATTATTATTGTGTTTACTTAGGTGACATGACTGTGTTTGAAATGTAACCGCACTTCACTATTGCAAGAAGATGGATTCATTTCCCCTGACAAAGAAATCAGTTCATATCTGTAATACTGTCCTGTTACAGTTGTTTATAGCAATGTAATACGTCAAAATATTCCTTAAATATCGAAAAATCAGATAAGTGTGAGTTTGCATGCAAACCCCGCTACTTTAGCTTTCTTTCCACACGAAAAGCTGTGACTTACTCTTAACTTTAAATAAGTCATCGTCTTGTTCTACGTGCTCCGAGTAAACGTATTGCACAAAAGAAATATTAATAATTTGACAGCTGTCATTGATTTGTCTGATGTCCTCTGACGATTGCACTGTAGGACGTAACAGGTTGCCCACATGTCTGCTGAAATCTCAGCACAGAAATTGCAGAGTTGCAAGTCAACTCTACGACTAAATATTTCTGAGCCTGATCGAGGAACTAAATAATGAATACGTCACAATACTAACACAATCAGCTTGTAGTGCAATTGTAGTAAAAAAAGTAACCATAGGAAAACGTTATGTAACTGCGCACGTATGCTGTGATGCGGGTTTTATTTATTTTTTTTTTCTCGAAAATATTTACGTTTGGTGATGCTGTTCCAGTTTTCTTGCCATACAAATGTATTGGTTGAAGGCTCGCAAGGTCGATGGGAGTAGGTTCGGCTAACAGAAAGTGGGGAAATGACCGGCTACTACCACTTTTAGTTACAGTCCAGTAACTAAAGAGGAACCAAAGAAGAAAATTCGCGAACCTACCCCATCGTCATGGCACCAACAGCCCAAGCTCTAGTCTTTGTGCAGGTTCCCCGGCAATAGAACTTCAAAAAACATGTGCATTTGAGAAAAGTTAGGTTTTTTATTACCTGCATCAGTTTTTGAACATTTTAAAATAGTTCTGTTGTTTGTTTGAATGTTTTCAGTTTTTTAAAGTACATTGAAACATTTGTTCCTTACTAACACTATATAAACACTTTGGTTCATTTTCAACAATTTAGAGAACATATTTTAGAACTACCTCTATAATTTCCCAGTCCTTATAATATCAGAGATCTAAATCTTTTTTTTAAAAAATGTTATAATACATTAAACACAACATTGGAATTAATCAGGAGATAAACTACACTATAAAAACATTGATAGGTTTCGTATTTAAAATCTTTTCTTTGTCTTTAAAAACGAAGAGCATGATCTCTCTACACAATTGCAAACTTCAATGCTGCCGGTCCTCTAATCAAGTGAATTTGTTTCCCCAGGAGAACAGCTGACGTATTATCCATCGTTATGAACCCCTGGATTCCGCTGATAAATCTTGGAGAGATCAATGAACGGTGTGCGTCCACCGGCCATGGCATTTCTTTCTTTGCAACTGTGTCAAAGACTTCCATTGCATTTTTAGCGGTAAAACTGCGGATTTCGTGCGCTCGTAGGAAGATCACGAAATTGGCCTTAATAAAAGCGAGTGAAGTGATGTGTTCATTTAGCAGTGCGGTTTCAGCCTTAGTTATGCAGGCGGCATTGTTGATGTCGAAATTGTCTGGAATACTCTTGTTATTTGAAAATGATGGCTGTCATCAGTTCCTCAGCTCTGCTATTTGTGGTAGCTTTTAGAAAGAATTTCTTCATGGATCAATAATATTGTTCACACCTGGGAAATTGTTCCTAACCTCTTTAGCCAATATATCGGTAGGAACGGAGGACATTTCGGAACCACTCCTTGCTCAAGAACTGCATTCAGTGGGGACACCTCCGGGAGGAAGAGACGAGATGAAGCAGACACCGGGCAGCCAAGACCAGTGGCGATGAAGCACGTTCATATAGGGTCCCTAACAATGTTTCAGATAGAACATCCTGACGCCGGCGAAGTCCCATCCCAGGAGACGCGTAGCAAAAATCTATCCAAAGGGCAAGTCACCATCACACCGCACACAACACCAGCATATCTCACCTGGCACTTTCTACCCTGTAACAGAACCAGTGAAATGAGAGGAAAGAAAATTCGTGGAAAGGAAAACTCCATCACAGCATTCGCTAAAGACTAGGGAAGCAACGAAGGAGCAGGGGGGGGGGGGGCAAAGGATCTCCCGAATGCAAGTCCCAAACGTTACAGCCTGAACCACCTCGCTCAGTAATGAAAACATTATCTATGACTATAGAAAAATGTAACATTCGCGGTGTACAGCAAAGTAACAGAACGACGGATAATGGTGTGGAGTGAGAAGATGCATATAAGCATACAATGATCGTGAAACATGAAGTATTAGTGCAATGTGCAAAGTAATGACCCAAACTTGTTATATAAGGTGGTTCGAAATTGCATTTACTTAGGGATGGGGAGGGGAATGGGAGAAGCATTGACTAGCAAGGGAAAGGAGTCATTGCAGCGGTTAGAAGTTGTAAATACGGATGTGAAACGGCTAGAAAAAAGCTATAACACGGTTGCTGTGTGGGGACTGAATGGAGGAGAAGAAATTATAGATATTGTTCACAGAATGTTTTGTAGGGAAGTTTTAGGCCTACCAAGTGCAACAGTTAAGGAAATGGCCCAAATTGAACTGGAAAGAATGTCAAGGACGGGTATGATTATAGAAAGGGCCCTAAAATATTGGTTTAGGATTTTGAGTGTAGAACGAAATAACTTAATATAATGTTTAGAATACCAAGAGAAGAGTATTGGAATTCTGGGTGCATTAGTAGTCTCCGAAACGAGTTGGAGAGGAATTCCGAGACAAAGAGAAAACAACAACAACAACAAGGGCTTTTAGAAGGTAGCAAGGGGGAGATGCGAAAATGTAGGAATTCAAAAACTTTTTAGTGAGATAACTGGAAAAATATATCCAAAGAAGAAATCGTGGGAAAATGAAGTAAACATCGATAGAGTAAATAATGAACAAAGGAAGGGAATAGCATTGTTAACAGAAGGTGTACGGAGGTTAAAAGGACCGAGGAAGGGTGTTCCACAGAATCTGTGCCCCATTTGTGAAGGAAAGGGAGATATGGAACACACAGAATTTTAGTGTCATTTGTGTAGAAAGAAATTACTAAAGCAGAAATGGTTAAAATTAGACAGAAAAAAGACTATAATTAAATTTTCAGAAAGGATAATAGAAACATAGGACAGTTTTCAGTAAAGCTAAAAATGGTATTGGTCGTTGAAAAAAGAGGTAGCTTAAACAAAATTGCGTGTTAATTCGTATTTTAGTAAATGTGGTAATTTTAAAGAAATAATTATAATTATAGAAGATATTGAATTATGTATTGAATATGTGGATATCGCCTACTCAAGTTCAAAATAAGTATTGTAAAAATATACGGCTATTATATATGTCAGAAATGAGAACAAACACCACCATTGTCTCTGATATTAATCCGATAGAATTAGTTGCATTATTTGGAAGAAAACAATCGGAAATATTCAATTATAACTAAAGCTAACATTAAACAAGCATTAAAGACAAATCGGGATACAATTTTAAGAATAATGCAGAAAAAAAAATTAAAATCAATTCCTAGAAGATTGCAGGAAATCATCAGGAACAAAATTCTAAAGGGAGAGAACGCTTTAGTACATTTATATGAATATTTATTGGGAGCGTATTGCCTTCCTTTAGTCTTTTCTACGAAGAAGACCTTGTTACCAAAACACGTAAAATAAAATATTGACAAAGATTCCTTTTTATTTTGTGAGAAATAAAACTACTCGCCTATACAAACTATTGTCAAAGAAGACATTATAAAACAGGGTAATAAAAACTTTACACAGCACATTGTGATGTAATGATAGAGCGTGTTTGTTTTGATCGCCTTCTTCTAGAGGTTTCTGGTTACTTGCAAGTGAATGGAAGTGCGCACCTTGTTTTTAAGAGCGTAATGAAAATAGAGCGCTAATTACTGCAGAAGAATGAGGGTTTCCCACTTCCATGGTCAACACTGACGACGGAACAGTTCGCCGTATGTCTGTCTGCACTAACAAGTCGATTCTGCTCATTGGATAACTACGATTTACAAGGCCAATGACGTCAATTGCCTCTTCCTCTCTCGTTTCTCTTCCCACCGCGCTACTGGTAATAACTATTATCCTTTTCACCGACACCGCCTCCCTCCTTCTCTGTCTTGCATCTTTCTCCGCGTAGTCGGAAAATTCGTTGAGAAAGAACGATATGGAAGAAGAAAGACAGCTAAGTGTATATATAAGCGCTGACAGTGGTTAGGGTCAGCATTAATACCACAACGTCCGAGCTGGTAGCATAACACGAGGCCTTGAGGACCCGAGCAGTCGTGTTTTGTCTCAGTGCCCAGGCTAATCGAACAGTTTTCGCTGGCTTTTGCTTTCGGTTTACTTTCGCGACAATGTACCCCAACCCATTAGAGAGAAAACATTCTACCATCCGACAGGTGATCGATAAGTTTCTCTATCCAGATGGGAACAAAAAGAATAACAATGCTAAATACGGCAGTGTCGGTTCATCATGGAGCAACAAACAATTGACGTGTTCTTCAGGGGATCGGAGAAAAACATCACCGGGTTACGGAAAATGAGGCTGGAGACTGATATTACAAATCATTTATTTATTTGTAAATAGTATTTATAAAGAGCGTAGTCGATACAACAAATATTTAACAATTTCATAAACTCATCTACATATCAAGACTTGCACATTTTATGTTTTCTAAAGGGTCAAGGAAGACGCAATGAACAACGCTTTCTACGCCATGTCAATCGGAGCCACGTGAATATGAGGTAAGTACTTCACTTTTCTGTGTCACACGTGATCTCTAGACGTTCTCGGGTCAAGGGGTTAGAATGAATGATAAGATATCTGGTGTATAGTAGCTAAGCTTTGAGGAAATACTCAACAGCCTGGCTATACCATATTTTTAAGTTTTAAGCATTTAGAAGCATATCTTACATCTCCTGAAATGTATTAGCTAATAACTTGCCATTATATTTACCTGTTTAAACTTTTTATGCTTGCTACTAATAATGAATTTCCAGAAGGTAGTGCTTTGCAACTCATTTTTCATTAATGAGCGTTTATTGTGTATCTTTTGAATACGATAATTTTATTGTATATTTTGTTCATGAAGAATAGTTAACATTTTAAGGGGGCAATGTAGTCATGATGTAACGGTTTTACACATTAGATATTACATTTTGAAATATTAAAACGTTATTTTATAATTTCTTCAAAAATTTATATGTATATGTATGATCACATTCTAATATTATTAGAATTTTGAAATTCTATTTCAAAGTATTTTTAAAAAATTTTGAATTAAAAGCTTAAATAAAAAACCAAAAATATTTTCAAGCACTCTTTTCTCACTATTTAATTATTTTTTGTATTCTTAAGATCTTTAAGAAAAATACTATTATCATGAATACCTATATATCCTAGTAAAAATATTCTTATCCTTACTGAAGATCTTAAAAACATACTCAAAAATCATTGCAGTACTGATTCGGAGAAAAGGTAATTGAAAATATAATAAATCTCGTGTTATTTTGCATATTTAAATTACTGGAAAAAATTCCCCCAATAGATTTTGTTTTGATGTTTCTGATGTGTCATCTTTTGTAAAGGAAGGAAAACTTGGGGAAAATAAAAAGTTTAGTTGCATGTCAGACCAAAGCTGAGGAGAAATGTTTCACAGTAAATGTATATAATACACTAAAACTTATATTTATTGTTATGGAAAATTAGTGCGCATGGCAAACGTTAAACAAAATTTATTTTAACTTTATCGACGTTTATTTCAAATGTTGCAAAACAGTTTTATATTTACAATTGTACTGAATTATATCTCTCATTATGATGCTTTTTCATGCACTGTTAATAATGACAAAGTTTGTATAAAAAACATATTGTTTTTGTTAGAAAAAGAGTATCACATGTGAGCATGGTCGTGTTTGAAACTAAAATTAGGACTTGCCCATTTTTGAAATGCAAAATCACCTACTGGCATAAAACCGAATTAATTATTTTGTTTATCTCACCCTGCGTTTAGCTTTCCAAGTGCAACAAAGGTAGTTATAAATTATTTCCTTCCAGCAAATCAGCATATTGGTCTAAGCCTGTTGAAAAACATAACACTTTAACTTGATACTTCAACAGCAAAACTGGTAGGAAATTATAAAGCATTACCTAAGCTAATTTTTCTATATTTTACATTTATAACAGATTCGGCTTGATATGCTCTGTAAATATCCAGACAAAAACCGCATGTGTTTACTTACCTACCTGCATCAGTATGTATATATAATTTTGGCTTGATATTTGCACAAGTCTCTACTCACCTTTAGACGGTAGTACGCTATTTTCACAAAACTATTGCAAACCACAACAGATCACCTCTCGTACAATGAGAAACCTTGAAATGCAGTGTTGAACACTACTAGCAAACTCTTTCCGATTTTCATTTAATATTTTAACCGTTTAATGTCCTTGAAAGATATTTCTATTAACTATTGTTTGCAGGTTTTGCAAAAACTCTCTACAATGGCTTATATGAATTACAAAGTAAACTTTAACAGATGAATGGCTGTTTGAACAAAATACCATTCTTGTTTTGTTCTGCGTACCTACCTTTCTTGATTAACAGTCGCCTCTGAAAAAGCATTTTCAAAATAAAAGTTTTACATTTTACTATAAAGTAAGCAGATTTATTAATAAAATTCGTTATTATTCTCTCTATCTAGAAAAACTCGTAAATTTTAAAAACAAAATGTGAAAAAATGTATTTTGATGATTGAAGGCGCGTTGTCGTGTGTGTGTGTGTATAGAGAGAGAGAGAGAGAGAGAGAGAGAGACAGAGAGAGAGAGACAGAGAGAGAGAGAGAGAGACAGAGACAGAGACAGAGAGAGAGAGAGAGAAACAGAGAGAGAGACAGAGAGATGGCATATTACAAAGTTCAATACATTTTAGTATAGGTATTCTTGATAACAATTGCTACTATTTATTTAATTGTTTTAATTCATTTGGCGATTCTTTAATGTCATAATTTGCTCAAGCACATTAATATAAAAACGGTTCATCTATAGCACTAGCAGGTTTCACATGTCAAAACGATGTTTGCGTTCATACCAGAACTTTGGTTTGTTGTACAACATGGGGAAGGGGAAGTACTTAAGGAATGACTCAGTACATTTAACGTTGGTTGGGAAGCACAGGAAATTTCTCTTAGGACGTGCTTACCGCGGCTGATGAGGCGAACTGGGTTATTAAGAGAAGAATTACGACAATGACTACCAATGTCACTTCACTTGGCAATCTGTTGGAGCTTCCAGTAATTCCACACTCTTAGTGAAAGGAACATTTCAAATCGTTTTGCTTACCTCCACCTTCCTCGCCTATTGAATTTGCCCTCTAAAAATAAAATGTCACTTATTACTTCAACAGTATCAAAATTTCTTCTATAGTTTCTCTTCTTGAGATACTTTTCAAGAATGAAAACGCGCGAATTCTCATCTTGTTGAACGTTTACCCTGCGTGTTGAGAAATGTGTCGCGGGTCACATTTCAGGCTTTCACTTCTCCTCAGTTTGTAAGATCGGGGACATTTATATTGGTAAAATAATTCCAAACAGCACTAACTTATTTGCTGACATGTGAACATTGCAAACCTTAGTAAAGTACGCCCGTCTCGACTGAATAAACGTTTTAATGTTTATGCCTCATAACTGGAATCAGGGTATCGCAAACTTTTAACGGTTTAAAAAATTTTAAACGCTAGTCAGAATTAATATTATTTGTAGTTGAAGGTTTTTCAATCTTTGCTTGTCCTTTATCATTTTTGACTTTGTTGTTACATCTTTACAAGTTTAAGCAATTGCGTACAAAAATGCTCATTTGAATAAGAAGAAATTATTGAACTGTTTCAGTTTTTAAATGTAGCGCACAAATATTATAAATTGCAAATTATAAGTAATATAACATATTTATTAATTGTATTTAGTATTATTAGCATTCTTCTGCGTTTAAAGAAAGTAATCAATCTAATTTAGAATATCTATTCTTTTTAAATTGGGTTTCCCGAATATTTAACAACCAGTTAGCTCATAACATACGAATAACAAACCATTCCCAATACAGAAAAGATGATTCAATAAGAGACATAAAGTTCTTTAAAATGTTGCGCTAAAAAAATATTTCAACTTTAGCAGAAGTTTAACAAAGCGGTTTATAATTGTGCTTATTAAAATGTTAAACTTTGCTGAACCTCTAACATTGAAAAAAATCTACATACATTTACCTTTAATAAATAAAAATACAAAATTAGTTATTTTTATTTGAAAACACACGAATTTGAAAACAAAATATACTAGATAACAAAGTATTTGCTCCATCAACATTTTTTGTTAGTTGCAACATTAGCTTTACGTAAGGAGTAAGTTTACCACCAGTTACAAATTGCAGTTTATACAAAATATGTTAATACTTTTATGTAAGCCAACACTTCATAACTGAAAAAGCGTTTCAAATGAGAGCTCATGAACTGCAATGGATTTATAAAACAAAAACCTAATTTTTAATCTTGTGTATTTTCTTACTAAAATCTCAGTCAATCTAAGACAAGCAATCGGCTCTTTTAACAGCAACTTTAGAAACATATGTAGTAATATTTTAAAACTTCAGCGAAAATTACACTAAGCCATTAAATGGAAAATTGTTAATGAATTTTCAATAAAATGCATATAGAAAAAATAGTATGATAATATTAAAACAATAAATATATATTAATCCCTTTGAATATTGATGAAGAAGAAAATTTGCGTTTTAACGACAAAAGACTGAAATGAGAGATTCAAATCTTTAAAGATGTGTTATAAATTAAAAGGTCAGAAAACCATAACTGGATAAGCAACAAATAAAAACTGCTGACTATTCCTAAAAATGTTGATGATAGTATTTCCAAAAATAATTTTAATTATCAAATAATAGGAAACAGAATGAATGTAAAGAGGAAGCTAGAAGTAGACAGCAGTAAGAAGAAGAAAAGCGAAAAGGCCAACATTATTTGCTATCAGTTATAGGCAAAAAGCACATTTTAAACTTTTATTATAACGTTAATTGGTTGTTCATAACTTTATAGTTCCAAATTCAGAAACAAAAACACTCAGACTGTATAAGTCTTTATTAAGTTGCTGCAATACAAAATAATATTTTTTTCTATTTTTTCAGGAACCTTTAATAAAAAAAAAGTGGGAAGCAGAGCATGCCTCTCTCTGTGGCCATCTCAAATGTAAGTAGACAAATTATGTACATAATAACAGAAACACAACAAATTGTTCAGTTATTTCGAATCATAAGGGTTTTCCGGTGTAGGAGTCTTGAAAGGGGGAGAGCTGGTTCTCCAGTGATTGGAGCTCACATCATGAGCTTAAGGATGTAATTTCCCTATTGAGTTCAAATTTCGGCCTCCTGTACGACAAATCAAACACATTAATGTGTACTTCCCTCTTAAAAGGACAGGTTTTAATTCATCATCTAAAACATCACATGGTGAGATAGTAAATGGCGGATCTGAACTATTTTGGGCTGTTTGATGCCTAATATATGTTGCTTAAATATTAATTACACTTATAAAAATATAAGTTAAGCAAACAACGTGGTAGAACTGCAGTTAGACAATTTCAAATCTGGTAAAAAAAAAAAAAAAAGTGTTTTCATTAAAACTTGAAACGAATTTATCAACTGGGGAGCCAATGGCAGTAGGCTCCAAGCTACAATCATTTTTATTTCAGTGGTATTAAAAATTATTTCTTGAACCATTTAATATATATTTTTACTAATTATATCATGGTTTTACTCATAATAAGTTTACCTGATAGGATATACAAACTATTTCCTAACGAAATAAAGAAGTTTGCATGAAGTTCTATGCAACTAGCAGGAGGAAATTTACAAATAATCTGATGAATAAAATACTAGAGTGAGAATTTCTCCATCCTTTCAGAATCTTTAAGGCAATGGCTGTTAGTCGAACTAAAATAAGTTTCACTAGGCTCTGCATTCCTGTCACAGCAACATGAGACGTAATATTGCTTACAAGGAAAGGGGCCAACGTATAGGCATTAAATAAACATGTTCTTAATAGATGGGCAATCTCAAATAATCAGTAATTTAGCCATGTTCTGGCTAGGCAGATTTCCAGGGAAAGAAAAAAAAAAGAAAGAAAGAAAGAAAGAAAGAAAAGAAAAAAGAAAGAAAGAAAAGGAAAGAAAAAAGAAAAACATACGCTACCGCTCTTTAATTTGGATATATGTGTTCATTCAAATGAAATGGGTATTTAAATTAACTGGTGGCAGCATTGACCACGTGTGCGGAGCGTATTGATTTACTTAACCACCAAGGCAAGCACATACTCCAAAGTCCAAACCTTAGCAACGGTGGGCGGATTACCCGCTAAAACCCGCTTTCAAAGTAAGGAATGTCAGAAATGTAGGAGTACCAACTGTTTCTTGTGAGGTGCATATCACAGAGTGCGGAGGAACTTGTCGATGACCCATTACTATCAAATACCAGAGGTGCAGCAAGGTCATATTACTATGTAAAATTGCTGTATACACAATTTAGTTTTTTGGTGGTACCTGATTTCTTGAGCTCAAAGGGTGGAAATATAATATGATAAAGGTTCTGTGATTGTAGCATTGAGGAAGATAGATTTGTCTATTTGTGAGATTGCTAAAGAACGTGGTCAGCTATTAATATAGCGAGGATCACTTCGCAAACAGTGATGCTTACTTAATTCATTAAAATTACAAGAGAAATGAATACATTTAAAACTGCATGTGAACTAGTAGAAATGATAAATATGTTACAACAGTAAAAGACTTTCAGAAACTGCCCTGAAGAGGTATGTGGCAATAAGGAAACTAGTGCTAAAGCCTATTAACATAAAGACAACATCAAGACTGGATACCTGCTGATTGGTCTAAGTACTTTTCACAGATGAATATGAGAGCTTTGATATCAGGAATATATGTCCGCGAATATAAAGGAGAGAAGAATCCCCCCAATCGTTGAAGTCTATTGTGGTTTGGAGATTTTTTTTTTTAAGAATATTGTGAAAATTTAAAGAAAAAGTAATCAGAAACAATACTATGAAATTCTTCACTATTATGAAATGCAATTTGGATTATCTAGTAGAGAGAGGCTTTGCCTTGCAGCGAGATATAATATACACGTTGATCTGGATACTGTGTGAGGTACTTCGCATCTAAAGAAAGACAGATGAACCTGAAAGATGTGGCTTGATCAACACAAACCCAGACTGCAACAACATAAAATTGTTGTTATTGGTAAAGATGCTGAAAAGTACTTAAATCATCTCCGGAAAGTTACCCAGCAAGTACTTCTAAATTAAATGCCTAGAGCTTTCTAGGTAATTATTGCTAAGATTGAGAGAACTTAATGTTGTTCCTTTTAATAGATATTTTTTGTTTGTATGTAACGCACCACTTGGCAGAGTAGTTCGAGTCTTGGCAGACCATGAAGTATCACGCGATGCAGAGCAAGATCATCACGGGATGCAAACATTAAGCCATGTCCTTAACTGCACGAATGCCGGCATAAGCATAAGCTTAGTTTGAAGGTCGGCTTTCTATTTCAAACTTTTGGCTCCTCTAACCGTGAACTCCAAAATAAAATTACCCGTATATCCACGAAACATCTAAACCAAAAACAGAAACGTTCCTTTGTCTCGCAAAGTATAGTCAGCAGATACAGTTTACTTGAATAACTGTTGATTCATAAATATTCAGTAAAGTAAAGAGAAATATATTCCACATTTGAGATGTGTGTATTACTGTTTTTATTTTTAATTTTGGTATATAAAATGTTTCAAAATCTTGAAAATTAAAAATACAATATATTTGAATAATCCTGTTTCGGTAATGCATAAACATTAAAGATCTGTAAATTACATTAAGAACTATTCACGTACTCTTGTATTCGTTCTGGATAAGCTCAAATAAAGGAGATAATATTTCCTACCTAGTGCGTCAAGCCGAGAACTCCCTAATTACACTTCATGTTAACTGCCGGCCGGACACGCGATCATTATAACAAGCTGTACCCGCCAATGTAAATATTACTAACTTAAGCTTACGCACATTGCAAACCAGTTTCAAGAATGTGTCCTCGAGAGTTCCTGTGAGAGTAAGCATTCACTGTCAAGGTATATTGATACTTGAGCCAGCTACTAACTAATGTTTAAAGAAACGCGATGTGCTTTTGGAACTAGGGAACAATTTTTAAAAATAATATTTATGTTTTCATGCAATAAAATATCGACTCAAAGGACAAGAATATATTTGCACTTCTGTATTCCTTGAGCCAGTACAGGATATTCCAGCTAAGTTAATAAACTAAAGTAGTGACGGCTCGAACGCTGTTCAAAGAAGCCATGCGGCAAGCATTATTATAATTTTGACGTGGATATAGCTAAGCTCACCATTATCAATGGTGTTTCTTTCTTTCATTTTTCTATTTATTTCCTTTTTCGTATTGTTTTAAAAATCTAACGCTCTTGTATAACAACTAATGTGACTAGGAAAGAATAGGGTAAATAAATTTAAATATTTATTGTTTATGAAACATGCACCCAGTTTTCTTCTCAATAAAATGTTTTCTTTTTTATATTCAGAATAGTCGAGCTGTTAAGCGTTGCACATGTACAGTTTCCAAAATAACTCTTAAAATAGAAAAGTAATTATATTTGTGTTTAATGCTACTATCGTAAAATCTCGAATTCAATATTGAATGTACATTCACAACTCATCCAACCATAAACATGCAAAAATAACAGAAATTTAAGTCCAGGGTTTTTGCTTATTGGTGCTGCCTATTGTTCCTTCTAACTGTTAAACTAATGAACAATATTCACTAAAATTTGAGTCTCAGATATATCTTGGTGTATTCAAAGCATGGTTATCAAAGTACATGCGTGGCGACCTACTCTCTAGTTTACCAGTCACGCGTGCCCGTGTAGACAGATTGCATGTTAACTGTCCTCTCACTAGGGTGTCGCATCTGCCTGTGTTGCAGTTACGGCATCATACTATCATATATGGGTTACATATACTACAATATGAAACTGTGAAATTTTGTCCACACCTACTGCAAAATTAATCCATAAAGGAACGCCAAAAGTAATTTATTACGTAGTCTGAGTTTGGAAGCCAGCAGTAAAGGTGGAAAGTTCTTGGAGATCTGCGAAGTGTGAAACTGTCAGAGACAGTGGTGCGTAAGGTGTAAAAGAAAAGACTTTGTGTAAACATGTCGCAAGAAATTGCGGATTCGACAAGTGCAAGACAACGAGCTGCCAGAAAAATAAAGCAAAGTTGTAGGCATATATTATTACTTCAGTGCAATAACTGAACTGAAAGGAACAGAAGCGAGGTCGTGGTTTCTAGTAATTGGTTAATATAAATCCGGAAATATTGGAGTATTGGACGAAGCGAGGCTCCGTTTACGTTCCCAAAATACCCGTATTTGAGCTGTGCATGAGATATCTCTACATCTCAAAAAAATGAGAAAATAGAAACTGCTGTAAATTTTGGAGTGTTAATGGATGTCCATGAAACGGGAAGAACCAAAAATGTCAGCATCAACGGAGTTGAAAAACAGACTGAAAGCCTCTCCGCAGCAGCAGATGTAGATGTCTACAAGTGTGTGTGTGTATGTGTGTATATATAAAGTATATATAAAGTATATACTTTACATATATAAAGCATGCATGTATTTGCTAAAGTACAGGTCAAACCTTAATCACCTTACCGCATCCCACTACATGTCGCTTTCGTTTAACACACTACCAAAAGATTCCTGGTAGTCACTTCTACTTTCATTGGTTTTCTTAGAGAACTCGGGTTCACCGCATATGTAACATTAACAAGCTGTAATTTTAGTTACAGTAAAAAGTGTTGTCACATGTTGCGCTCTTGTGCAACAATTAAAGCTTCCCGACAATTACCGTCAATGACTCCAGAAGTTTGTCAATTTATTCGAACAGCAGATTCTGCTAAGTGGGCAGGTAAACTATCAAAATATTCAAAGTATTTGGGCTAGTAAAAACCGTCATGCCGTGTTTGAGACACTTGTTCATAATAGTAACAAAGTACTGGCGCAGCCGTGTTAACCCCATCTTCTTGTAAGATCTACGTGAAAATCTTCCATGAATTGCATGGCGATGACGAATACCGTACTGAAATCCTTTCTTTCTTTGAAAATCATTAAATTTCAAAAGAACTTTTGCCTGACTGATGGCGCAGTCTAAAAGCAAGAACTTTAATGAAACTGCAAGAAAACTCTCGATCTGAAATTGATGTTGAACATTTAGAAGGCACATCTTAATGCTAATTACAATCACTTTCAAAACTTGCTATAAGGCTTCTTACACATCATGGTATGTGTCGCTGAATTTCCTTCATAAATTGAAAAGTATAAAGGATGGTCTATAGAGAATGGCGCAGTCTGATATAAGCAACACAAGGATTGCTTGTTGCAAGATGCAAATTGCATGCAAAAGTATATCGTGTTGACTGTTGGATACAAGACTAATCATGTGAAAGCTAAAACATTTTCGTAAAGTTTCCAAACTAGGCGACAAGTGATTATCTTCTTTTCCCTGGACAACATTCACATTAATAGATGTTTTGGCTTCCCAAATGCTGTTTATAAGAAATATGAACCGTAAGGTCCTGTTTTCTTCAATTCCACCTTTTGCCTGATAAGAAACGCAGTTATAAATATAAGGATCAGAATTAAACTGCCTTGTTTTGATAGAAAATTGTCAGGTACGACAGAATTATTTTGCGGTGGCAAAGAAGAATAATCAAATATACAACGGCGTTGTATTTTTACATATTGGACTTTAAGGAGATGCATATTACATAGAATGTAAGCTAAACATTACCTTTGCTATGTTGATCTTTATCAAATATGATGCATTTCCTTGTTACAGATACTCAGGAAGGGAAGCGTAGTTTTTCCGTCCCAACGGAAACACCTTGCATCACGTCCTCGCTGAGACAGCTGATGACAATAGTCCTCTGAAGTGAATCATCAATGTTCTATTTTCATCAGCTAGTTCTGGTCTTTTCTGTGGAACCACCAAAAGAAGTCGCATACGGTGTTGTCTTATGGGTCCAGCGTTTGATGTAACAACTGCATGAAATGATTTTCTTTCTATTACAATACACTAACAAAAATCTTGTTCCTCAGTTTATCCGTGTTACAAAGAATACTTATGCTAATAAACTCTAGACGCACAAGGAAAACGTTGACTACCTTTACAAGAGATCCATGCAAACTCACTGTTACTATTAATTTAATTTAAAATGGATGATTTTGTAAACTACTTAATACTCACATTACGTTAAATTCATGTATACACCTCAACATTTATATTACCTGCTCATTAGGAGCTGCAGTCAAACCAGCTCCACAAGGAATAATAATTAACTTTAGGAAAATAGCAAGACGATTTGTACAAGCGTATGAGACCCTTTCAGAAAAATAATTTAATAAGCAAGCCACATTTACTAGATAACACAACGCAGTTCACGCGTCGTCAAGTATGCTCTCTTTTCAAACTTAATTCTCATGCTCATGCCCATTAATCTTCAATTGTTATAAGGAAATGCAATGCTATAACATGAATAATTAACGCTACTTTAATTTAAGCTCGCCATTAGCTTCATTTTTTTTTTTTTTTACCAAATTCTGTTTTAAGAAAATGTTTGTTTTCACAAAAAGATTATAAAAAGGCGGTTTTAGTCAAATATACAGCCCAATAAGCATTTTTGTTTTAACTCGTACTGACAGAAAAAATTACTTTGTCTAAAAATAATGTCCATCAAAAGAAATGACAATTATTTTCCTAGTATAAAACATACCTTTTATGTGTATTTAAACTTTTATATTGTTCAAAAAGTGTCTGCTTACTGCAAGAAGTTTATACTGGAGAAGACTAAACTATTTGACTTCATATAAAACTGCAGTAAGGAGACACTTAGACCTGATTTTAGCATTAAGTTTTACAGCACCAATATAGGTTACCAGAGTCAAGTCGTTTTTGACTAAGGCATTTAGTATTACATGAGGTGCAATAAACTGTATTTACTTTTGTAAGATTTCTTTCAATTGTTTATTAATTCAAAATTGGTAAATTATGTATGTAATATTTTACTAGTCAAAAGAACTATTTTTGGTTGAAAATGTCTATTTAAATTTTAATTATTTAACCATTTTATTGATATTTTGTTATTTATCTTTCGTTACTTTACCAAATTAAAATATTTTGTATACTTTGACTGAATAAATTATTATTTCACTCGATTTTGTTTATTGAAAGTGAAAACTCATTCTATAACGCCTTAATTCCTCAATGCTGGTTGTGCATCACTAAGGGCACTTTACAAACAAAAGCTTTCGCAGGTGTAGAACGAATCTACATAAAAATGATAATGTCATCAACAGCTGTCATTATTTAATTAGCTGAAATGAATGAAGATATTGTTCAGTACAATGTTGTATATGCTGAATCAATGAAAAAGAACTCAGAATAATTAGTAATTTGTGAATTAATTTTATGCTCTGAATTTGGAGTTCAAGAAATTTGATGAACAACGGGATACAAGTAAACTGGATCTTATTAGCAAGTTAAAAGTATAAACGAAGCTATGTAAGGAAATAATTTGATCAGAAAACAATGCTGTTTTGGGAAAAAAAATCAATTAAATATATTAATATCAAACATCTGATTCAAAAGCAAATCAAAAGTAGAATTCTTGGTCATGTATATAAACAACAGTACACTTAAAACACAAATATGTTATATGGCATATTAATTGTTTTTAATGTTTTGAGAGCTCTAAACATTAAACATGGTAGGATTTATTTCACATATTTAGTGAGCACTCCGTCATAATTCAAGGCAGGGTAGAAAACACGGTATGTGTAGAGGAAACTTTAAGAATGATGGAAAACTTAGCAAATTTAGACATTTTTCTTGAAGTATTAGCAATATTCATGTTGTTTCTCACGTATTTCTTTTGCAGTTTTTTCATTCCCTATAATTATACTCAAAAAGTTATCCCATTAACAATCTATTCGACTAAAACCATTGAATGCATTAATATGTCATCATCATCAATCACGGTTTAAGCCTTTATTGGCTTGTTCCGGTTCCACAATTTAGAACTGCTCTGTCCTCTATCAATATGTAAGAATTCTAAATATTTACGGGTTTGTCCTTTAACACTGTAGGAAATGTTTATTTGTAAAGTCAGCAGACCACGCACTTCTAGAGTTTCAAGCATTTTGAATACTGAAAAATAAGTATGGCTACATTTTCTGTATAAGTCAACATGATATATGGCACCCTCCCACTGACCGCCACGGGTGGCCGAGGTCGTTAGGTCTCGGACTCGTGAGCGGGAGGTCTGGGTTCGAATACCGCCAGGACCGTCCTCCCTGACTGAGGTTTTTTTCCAGGTTTTCCTCAGTCCTCATAAATGGCGGTACCCTAAACTTAGGCCTGGAACAATTCCTACCTTAAAAATAAATCCTTTCCCAATATATCATTTCATCTCATGTATCATCAGTGTCCATCGCCTGTGGTGCCTCTGTAGCAAAAACGGGCGTTAAACACTATTCATTCATTCCCTCCCACTGATGCCTGCAAGAGCATTAACTTCGGAAATGTAATAACAAAAGCCTGGATAGAGAAAGATTTTCAATTCCGGAGTAAAAAAAGTTTCAACTATTTTGATTTATTGCACCAATTAATTTAAATAATAGCATACCAACGCTTCAAATTGCAATAGCTTACTAATTCAGGCTCTTATCTATGCCACTAATCAAGCTGCAATAAACTTGAAAATTTCCGAAACATCTGTATGCTTTAATGGCTAGGAATTTTACAAATAGCCATTATAAACTACCAATAAAAATAGTGTACTACCCTCAAATTTGTAAAAATACAAAATGTTTTCATTGGCTAGAATCATTAAAAACGTTAAAACATTAATAAAAACAGTTGCAGCCTCAAAATTAAATACAAGAAACAGTTTTAAAACCTCTATATGTTACTGCATAATTCAAAACATTTCAAATTAAAATATTACATAGAACCTTGGTAATTGTTCAGCCGTGTGAAGAGAGCAAAGTGACCAAAACGTCAACTCTTTGAAATCAAAGCCCTCTCTGTAAGCAAGAAACACGAGCCTGGCTGCTCACGACGTCACACTCATTCTACACGGTTTCAACCAATAGGGTTCCAACGTGGAATAGCCGGCAAGGAAGGGGTGGAAAAAAGGTAACAGTGGTATGCGTAAGAACGGACACGATTGGCTTTTTGTATTTGCGGCCCCCGCCCTTCAATAAACGCTCCTTAGGGAGTAAGGAATATGTTGAGGGAGACTCCGACGGCCAGAATCTACGGGTGGTGACTGCGCGGACGCAGATGGGATTCCTAATATGTTCCAGATAGAACACCCTGGCGCTCCTTCCCGAAGTTGTACGAGCCCCTTGCTGGGAGGCAAAAACCTTTCCAAAGCGCAAGCCAACATCACACCGCACCAGCTCCCCTTACCATGGCAAATTCAACCGTAAAGTGCCAGCGGTAAAATGAAATGAAATGTTATGTTTTAAGACCTAAAGGCGTAAATTAAATATCTGATTTCGAATAAAAACGAGTTCAAACAGACATCAAAATATAGGCCTTGGGACCCACAGCTTTGCTCCCCTTCAGAAGGAAACCCAAAAAATATCCATCGACTGAACCCGCGATATTGGGTTTACGAGGGGTTACATCAATGGCGTTTGGCATGTTAGATGGAACTGTTTAACAAGGCCACTGTTATCAGGTGAAGGTTTTTTTCCAGCACTACATAGTGTTAATTTGTTTCTAATCAATTTCTAAATGTTGTGTACCTTCTATAAAAGTGTATTACAAACACATGCCACTTCCAGTTAAATGTTTAAAAAACAGAAACGTCTCTTTTATTGGCTCTTCTAATCAGAATTTTACAAAACAAAAATTGTGCACATCAGTGGAGTCGTCAAAATAAACCAGGCTCCTTCCTTTTTCTAAGTTCTATTATCTCTAACTTTCCTGTCATTGATTTTGCATCCTAAGACCCTGAAATTGTTGACACCATATCAATTGCTAATGGAAGTATAAACGTTTCAGCAATGGTACCAGGGTCTTGCCTATGTAGTCTATCACCCCATCGTAGGTATTGTTTAATAAATTATGCATTATCACGTTCGTTCTGTGTAACTAGCTACTGCACTATCTAGTTATATAGTGACGCAACCATGGCTAATCGCTAAGGGTTGTCATATTGTTGAAACGTGCCCGTGAATTTGCAGCAATGTTTATTACAGGGAAACGAATAGAAAGGGTCGCCAATAATTTAACTCTCGAGAAGTAGATCGTGTGTGCAAAAAGGGTATAAACCGCCGGTCTAAAGAGAGCTACCCATCTGACTGTGTAGCTTAACAGATAAAGTTTAATTTTATGATAAGGTATTCGAAAAAGTTAAAAAGTAATCCACCAGACTCAAATTCGACGACAATAATTCGCTTGTATCTACGGACCGTGCCAAGGAGATGTGTCGTTATTGTGTGGTATCGTTTCTAATAAAAGCTCATTGCTGTTTATTTAGAAACGGAATGCAATTTGACTAGGCAGACCACAGCTTTCCTACACCAAATTGCTTCTCTGAGTCTCTTCTACAATTTCTAAATATTCTATATCAGCTGATGTTCTCTCTCACACAACTTTTACGTCTAAACAAATTTAAAAACATCATTTTTCAAATAGGTAAATGTCATGTGTTTTCCAAGAGCAGACCAACTGAGTTGGCGACCACTTCATCAGACAAATTAATCTTTAACAGTCTGCATTGTTAAAAGGTAGCCACTCAACTGCAAATGAATGAAGATTGGCTCTGGCCCAAAATAAAAAGAGTGCGAGAGGGAGGGAGAGAAATTGGTTGGGACTTTGAAATAGAGACACCGAAGTGAACCAACGTTTTATGGTGGCAACCCTGAGTAGTGGATGATTATAAATCGCAGCCACTGGCATTTGGGAGGCCGGGTTACACATTCCTCCTGATCTTGTGTTTAGGTGAACCTTCCCTTTCCCCTCTCATTGTCCTATTGCAGGGTGAGATTGCCAGGCGCGTTTTAGAAGGTTTCCCTGACTTCTGGTGTGGATTCCTTAGAGGGACTCGGTTACTTTGCCGGCATTGGAGTGCTCAATGTTGGAACCCGTTTGCGTGCCCCTAAATTCTGACTGTCCGGTGTCTCCTTCCTCCCCTAGGATGGCGTAGGCGCGAACGCTTGGGTTGAGGTGTCAATGAGTAACAGCCACTTGGCTACTCAGCTTCCCTTCCCAGGAAAGTTTTGCCCTGTCTCTTGAGCATTGGAAAGTGAACAGTTTCGGCTTCTGTAAATTTTACTGCAAGCTTTCAGCTTCCAAAGTTATTTCACCACTCATTCGTGAGTTTTGTTAAATATTGCTTCATCTTTTAGAGGAAATTGTTTCTAAATTAGTTGAACATTCGGTATATGAAGAGCTATATTGCTGTTTTGATCATTTACTAATTTCTGAATTCTGTGTATGGTTTAGTGACGTTAACCATTGCTGGCGTAGAAAGATTTATTACGGGAAATTTTAAATTTTAACCAGTTTAACTGCCCATTTAATTGCTTTTCCCGCATTAACATTTAAATGTATTTCTTGCTCTCTGGTGGGTGTAGAATAAATTTATTATAATGTGAGTTTGGCTAATTTGCCTTTCTATGAATTGGTAAACCAGTAACCTTTAAAATTCCATTGAATTCTGGATTTTTGGGCCCCTCGAAATACTTCCAGGCGACATGCAACGATGTTTCTGTCGAGGGACAGTATCCATAAATTATATTTGCTAAGCCATTCACTGCAGTGAATTAAAAATTCTGAAGCGCAGAAGAAGCACATGACATGATTCTGAATGAAATTGTTACAGCAAGATTTCATGTTTGAGGAGAGAGTCTCTTCTAATCCAGATAAATAGAAATGTGACAGTGCACGCATTTCATCTCTTTATGTTATAGTGATATTGCAAGCCTAGGTTCACAAGGAAGCTTCAAATAATAGAGTAGTGCATTACATTACTCCTAGTTTTTATTTGTTATCTTGAATTCTAGTGAAATAAAATGGAATGTAGAAGAAAATAAAAAGGAATTTATTATTATTATTATTATTATTATTATTATTATTCGTGCCGCGTACAAGGATACAGAAAGTTGAACTTATTCCTTTTTAAAAATTGCATAAAAAGCTTTAGGAGAATATGATGATTTTATACTCATAAGACATTGACCCGTTTTTATCTGAGTATCGCTTTCAATATGGAACGTTTGTTTGCATCAGTTTAGAACTTTCCATTGCCGTTCGGACTCCTTCGGTACAACATACCGATCTACACGACTGAAAACCTTAATTTTGACTAAAAGTAGCACAGTGGCACTCACAAACTGAAAAATCCACGCCATTCCCAAGTACTTGGTCGCAGTGTGATATCTTGTGAAGTGAATTTACTTCCACGTCACTAAACATTCAAGTGTTTTGCTTTGATTCCGGAAGCATCTGCTTGGCATTGAAATTAACACCAGAAAACATTGTCAAAGTACTTACTACGTCTTGAACAAGTCTGGAAATCAAGTCCAGATAAAAGAAAGGAAAGCAATATACGATTTCATTTTAAATTACCTTATTGGTGAAAGTGGCTTGTCAGTTAAGTGATGTGCGCTTTTGGTTCTGATGAAGATGATGAATGTGGTAGTGGGTACTATCGAAAATGAAAACTGGAATGCTGTAGTTCCTAGCAAGAAAAATGTGTGTATCATAAAGTATAGAGCCTTTGAAGAACACGAGTGGTTCCAAATATAGTGAGTGTGAATATTTAAGTGTTTATTCTTTTTCTGCACTTTAATTATTGTTTTAATTACATTGTTAAAATTGTTGCTTTGTTTTCCATTTATATATATATACACACACACACACACATATATATATATATATATATATATATATATATATATATAATATATATATGTATGTATATGTATGAATAAATTTGTTTCATTGTCATATTCAGTGCCTAATAGCTAGGATGGATGCAGATTTGAAGAAATTTTTGAAAAAAAAAAATGGTTTCATGGGTACAATCGAAATATAATTCCTTGGGAAATTGCTAAAATGCATCCATTTGCCGCACGTATTATACAGAACTGCATTTTTATATCTATTATTTTTAGGGGTTTCATTGTCTTCTTTATATCCAATATTTAACAGACGAGGGGCACATCTTACTGTATCAGCTGTCATCTTAATCTGGTGAAATAGTAACATTGTGAAACCCATTTCAGGCAGTATAAATACTAGCAGAACAAGAAGAATCAGGTTATAAAAAAGTAGGCTGAGACATGTAAACACTAATGTGCTAAGTGCGAGGTTTGTAGCTTGCCGAGCTATCGTCATCGACTCTGGTGTTACACCATTCTACCTGTAGATGGCAGACATTCGTTTTCACTAGAGGAACTGATAGATTGAAGGGAAAAACAAAAAGCAAACGTTAGTGGTAATATGTTTTAAATTACTAGCCCTTCAGGTAAGAGAATTCATTCCTATAACAAACCATAGTTGTCTACTATTATAGAAGTTTTGGCTAGACTAAAAATAAAATGAACGATTGGTCCCGAAGAATAATAGATGTTTTCAGACAAATTAAAATGGTTGCAGAAATAATTAGATATTTAAGTGTGTCACGCGTACGAAAACTGAGGTGCAATGGTGCCAATCCAAAAGAATGATCGTGATAATGATCTTGTTAACTACTTTCAATGATCTTCAATTCTAATGTTGTAGATTCACACGGGTTACTTATCAGTAATAGAAACATAACTAATCAAAATGTTTGAATGTGTAACTAACTTTATTTTGTACAAAATATATTTGAAAGTGTAATTTAAATAGATAAATTCTCTTTTTTACCCCTAGTATAGTGTTAATAATAACAATTTAAAGTAATATTATTATTCATTTAGTACAATTAAAATAATTATTTTCTATATTATTATTTTTTCACTTTTCTTGTGAAATAATTAAGAAAAAATGTAAATGTTGAAACTTGCATACATGCGAATCATATCTTGTGATATTTAGGCTCTTCTTGTTTCAGTTTTCTGTGTTACTTATAATTTTATCTTATGTTAAACAGATTTTCAATTTATTTTGAAAAATAGCAGCTGCAAATTGGTGAAATTGAAATACTCTCATACAGCAATAAAGATTTGAGAATGAATTATGTATCATATTGTCTCTTTGTTCATAACCCTGTCGTACATAATAGAGGAAAAAAAATACCTCGTTATCTACTTCAGGAATCAGCATTCAAATGTTTAATGGTTTCTTAAAACGTATCTTTCAATTTTTTTTACCCCCATTTGTCCAGACTCTTTTCATAGTTGCATGTAACTAATTAAACTAGAAATATTTCACCCGACATGCATTTTAAGTAAATTACGAATTTTATCTTATTAGAATGCAAATTTAGCTTTTATATTTAAAGAAATAAACAAGAACATTACTTTATTTGGTATTATTTGAATTTCTGCGATAGATTTACTTGGCGTTCTTTAAAAGGTAGCCCCATTTGCAGTTTATATTGCACATGTGTTTGTTCCACTTCTACTATAGCAAACCAAAAGTTTCATTTTGAATATTTCATTATGCTAAACGATTTCAGCACATATTTATTTATATAGGGAGCATAGCGCCACAGAACTGTAAGTATAAGTAGCCCCCCCCCCCCAGGTAGCTCTTTCACTACAGGAATCAGTCTTTATAAATAAATATTCTTGACTTTTAAATTTATGCTTTTCTCTATCAGCGTTTAAATTAAATCCTCCAACATGAAATATATTCTTATTTCTAAATTCAGGTTTGGAACGTTTTAAGCAGTTAATTATTCTTAAGTTACTTTCTTCACTTTAGCATCCATTTGCAGGTTGTCTGCAAATGGCTTAACACTGGCAGACTTCTTTGTCCTTATATTCGTAAAAAGCTGTTTGAGACATTTGATCAGCTAATAATTCGTACATTGTAATTTCAACACTGGTAGCGGTGAAACATCCATACATGAACTATGTGCAACATTCATTGTCAATTCTACAATTGTGTATTACAAAAGTACTAAATAAAAAATTGTTGTGCAGAAATGTTCCACGGTATTAAGTGACCCACATGTTCCTAACGCCTAGCTAGGCTGCACACGGCGATCAGGTTATTGCAATTCGAAATACAAATAAATTCTCACCTCACTAACCATTTTACTGTGAATACGGTAATTTTAGTGTTTTAAACCGAGACAATGAAATTGATTACGGACCTTTTGTGAATTATTTAATTATTATATGTAAGAGCTTAATCAGCAGTAAAATGTGTAATATCTTTCTTTTCCGTTGACCAAATGAGTATTAAAGGGAGACGGTGGTTGACAGCAGTGATGTACGGTAGCTTATTTATATTCTTTCATCTCTTAGTCTATTCCCTTTGCTTAGTTCTTTATGATTTCTATTAAATAAGATTTCTAAGAAGCAAAATGGTCAATAGAGTTTCCTTATTACGTTAAAAATAATAAGTTTGATATGTCCGGGGAGTAATTCCATTAATAGCTTGTGTGGGTTTACACTCACTGGTTAACCGTGCATATTATTGTTATAAAAGTGTTAAGTCTCTACAAATTGAACAATAATCGTCGCCCCAGTAAACTTAAAAACAAAGCACGTGCAACTGGGGTATTGCATGTTTCGGAACCGCAGCCCCATTAATGAACCTATTGCATCCGTGTTCCTCAAAACAGAGCAGCTTTGGGAAGAAGGGCAAGATAAGGGGTACACGGGCGTTCCTCAAAATAGAGCAGCTTTGAGAAGAAGGTCAAGATGAGGGGTACACGGGCGGACAGATCTGGGAGCGTTTCCTTAGACCTGCGAGATCCACAGCGATATAATCCGACAGTGACCTGAAGAGACAGAACCTCCAGACGCAAAAGTGATGATCCTCTGTCACGCCGCACAGCACCATTCATCTTACTTGACACATTCTATCCTGCAACCAGATGTAGAAAATGATTTGATATAAAATGGGAAAACAAAAGTCCAAAGGTCAGGATGACCAGCTTCAAGGAATTTGAATTCGGCAGCTCCTGAATGCGCGTTTCCTCTCAGTAAAACAAATGGAACTGTTACATTTTCTGGGTTCGCCACATGCCCAACAGATTGCACTAGGGGAGTGATAACACTGACAGCGTTTATCAATGTGTTGTGTCGTTTCATTTCTCTTTGTGTGTTATGTTTTCAGAACTTTAGGGCAGAACGATGTATTTTTATTTTTGTAAATTTATATAAAAGAAAAAGAACTAACCGCTCAGATTCAGTAGTTAGAGAAAAACTGTGGCTTGCCCAATTCCCAGAGTTAACTTTCTACTACATTATTTTTTGGGCATTTAAAAGAAGGGTCTCTAAGTAGATGAAATGCAAAAGCATATGCGAATAAATAGTGAACATTTCCGAGGAGAAGTTTTAACACGCGAATCAAAATGTTCTTAGACGCTGCAGCTTCTTTCTCACAGCAAACGGTGAACCTTTTCAACGTCATCTTTTAAGAAGACAAGCGTCTAAAGCACGTTCACAAATTTCAATAGCAGAAATATTTCACAAAGTTTGCTGTGCCCGTTCATTTTATTTGTTTCTTCATAAGATATTAAACATCGTGCGCAGGCGCGAGTATAGATGTGCTCATGTCAACTGGAAATTGCACATTTACCAAGCGCGAACCAGCAAAATAATGGCGCAACCATAAATGAAACTAACTTTAATAAGCAAATAATTTTGTGGGTTTCTATGCACCAGGATTCAAAAAGCTATTGCAACACCAATATAGAAAGAATTTCTATTTTCAGGAAACGGGAAAACTAGGACAAGTGTTTACAGAGAATGATTGGTTATGTAATTTATTTGTGTCATATTGTATAAAAATGTATTCTAGTCCTGGAATAACCGAGGTAACTACCCTCGTATTTCGGCTGCAGACTACGGCCAATCTTCCACGGTATCTTGTCTTCATTTACGTGACTGAAATGCAGGGCTCTAAAAACTTTCACATTTCCTATTTAAAAGCAAGATCACAATTTTAGGTGGAAGCTCGTAACACAGACAGCAGTATAGATGTCACCCAAGTTCGTATTGCGCCAAAGACGATCATCTGTAGTCCATTATCTTCAATCTGGCTTATTCCTCCAATTATGTGTTGGTGTGCGTCAAATTCTTTTTGGTCCAACCACTTCAGAGGCTTTATACAGGGAGGAAACTGTCATTGTAATCAATTCTGAGGAAAATATACCTGAACAATGTTTGGACGAAATGAGGGGGAAAATAGTTTTGTTAGAGGAAGCTACAGACTCCATTGGACCCTTTGTACCTAATGTCATAGTTAGGAATTGTTTCTCCACATGATCTTATAACATCAGAAGTTAAGGAAAGACTACTCAATCTACAATTACATCAGTATTTGAAAGGTCAATCGCCCTCCTATGGTCCAGTGGAATAAATAGAGATAATATCGTCTTCTTTATAAATGTATATCTCATAAAGGCTATTAAAGAACTTTAAAAAATATATATCCAACAATGTTTCTGCGTATAACATGTTTATGTCAGAGTGGTAGAACATGTAGACAGCTTTGTAAAGCATGTTATATTAATACTTTAAAAGCCCTATCAGTGGTCGCACAATAATACCATTAACACCAAAATCAGTAATCCGATGGCGAATATAGCTGGAAGTCGCAATAACTGATGGAAGCGTCAATATTGATACAACGAATGTCCACAGAATTACTCTACTGGAATCGAGAAATGTCTGAAGCCCTTAGGCGCAGGATTCACACATCTCTCAACCTGTAGATATCCGAGCTGTGATAAAAAAAATAAAAGTATTACTAAAGAATTCAGGATATATTGTGATGTGTCTCATAAAATTACTACTACTACTATTTATAATATTATGCCTACAAAAACTGTGAAGTTTGAAAATATATTTCACAATCACGCTTCAAAAGACGAAAATGAATTAAAATTGGATATATTTAGAAAAAATTACAATGAAAGATATCCAAATATTAACGGAACAGCCGAAAAAAATACAGAGGGTGCTAAAAATGTATACTCACTTTAACAGTAGATATCTATCTAATAGGTTTCAAAGTTAGACGGAAAAACTACAGTAATGTGTAGTATGTTGTTCTGTAAACAGACGTGACTCACATACATTATGATAGCGTTGCTACGCGACAGGTAAATCAACAATGAACAAATGAAGCCAAGATTATCGTATGATGTTCTGTAAATAAATATGACTCTCATTACGTTATGCTAGCGTTGCTAAAACAAAATGGAGGCAAGCTTATCGTTTGAACAGCGGAGTGCAATTATGAAGTGATATTGGAAACCGAGAATGTTGTTGAAGTTCAAATGCAATGGAGACGTGTGTACAGAACAGAACCGCCGTTGGACTTCTACCTATGGGGAACTCTTAAGGATGTTATATACCGTAGAAAACCAGCTACACTGACAGCACTTCGGGAAGAAATTGAAACGTCATGTGCTTCAATCGCTGAGGATACTTTCGCAAACGTTGCCCAATCAGCAATTCAACGTACTCAGAAGTGTATCGACGTCGATGGTGGGCATTTTGAGCAACTGTTGTAACTGTAAAAGTCTAAGATGATTAGTGCTCATCATTTTCTGTTTGTGTGAATTCAGTTTTGTTATGTTAATATAAGTTTTTTCTTTGCTTGAAGTGTGTATACTATTTTGGCACCTTTTGTATACACACGCACACATACACAAACACACACACACACACACAGACAGAATACACTCAACAGGATAACAGCGAACCTTTCACAGAAAGCAATGCTCATCCATTTGGAACGTTTAAGGCCTTGAAAACGGGTCAGTTGTATGTTGATTTTCAGAAATACAAACACCCCAGAAGGCATCATAAATATACACGGAATTCGAAGTTATATGTATTAAGCGGATACTATTGCGTCTTCCGTTGTTAATGAGCAGTATCATCACCAGAACTTCAGTCCATACCGCAGTGTTCACCAATATATCGTCACTTGTTTTCCAGTTGGTTTTTGTCATGAAGTACAATAGTTGGCGATACATCGAGCGTCTCGGGTTCCCACTGCCTGCCTGTCTTGAGGAATGTTCTGGAATTTGCTGCAGTAAAAAGGAAGGGGCTGTCCGGCGTAGGACAACGGAATTTCTCCAGGATGTGTTCCAACGTCTCCTGGGACTTGTTTCCTACAGGCTCCAGAAGGTTGTTCCATAGCAGGTTGGCAGCTGCAATTATAAAAAAAAAAGCAACATAAGTATGCATGCACAATTAATTTAAGTTCTTAGTCTTTTGATAACAGATTCTTTTAAATTATATGATAATTCTACAGTTATAGACTTTCGGAATCAATTAAGGCACAAATGATTCCTTTTAAGCACTAGCTTATGTTCAAACTCCTTCTGAAACTTCACATCTGTGCACCAGAAAGTAACGTTGAATGTTTGTGTAAGGTCCTCTGAACCTAACGAGGGTTGCATCCGTGACTGTGAAGCCATATAACGAAAACTCTTTGTGACCGTCACTGCAGTCAGGGATAGCTTTAATGTGTTACATAAACGACACGAGTCAGACATTGTTTATAGGCTATGGCAGTTGATCAGTTTAATCACAGTTTGGACTGTATTTACACTCAAGTCTTGTCTCCTGGAGCCACCTGCTAGCCACACTGCGTTCTTACCGACTCACAGCTCAAACGACTGTGCTTTTTTTTTTTTTTTGAGTAGTGTTTAACGCCCGTTTTTACTACTGAGGCACCACAGGCGGCGACACTGATGATACATGAGATGATATATTGAGAAAGGATGTTTTTGTTAAGGAAGGAAGCGTTCCAGGCCTAACTTTAGGTATCTCCCCGGCATTTGCCAGTTATGAAGACTGAGGAAAACCTGGGAAAAAAACCCATTCTGGGAGGACGGTCCTGGCGGGATTAGAACCGCAGTCCTCCCGCTCACGAGTCCGCGCCTTAACGACCTCGGCCACCCACGGCGGTAAGACTTTCAAAGAGAAAAATTCATGTTGTCATTGAAGGCACGGCAGACTACGAAGCTTCTGGTTGTTCGTCAGAAAGTTTTCAGTTTTTTATGATACTCGTGCAGCTTTGAACTCCCCCCCCCCTCCCCACACCGCCTGCACCGCTGCTTCTGACAGCTTTAGACGAACATCCAACATGTTCCTTCCTGCATTTTCTAATTTCTTCACCAGATATTTAATAGAGGATTCCATTAGGGGTTTCTGAATTCCAAACTGCTCAAAAATAATATTTGACAAATCTTTATCCAGAAAGTTTCCTACACGTGCAGACAATTGCACTATATAAGTTCATACTGTAGTTCGTAGCAAAAGGCGCGAATGCTGTTGACAACTGCACAGTCGATTTTACCATAATATTTTTATACACTAAGGTACGTCTTAGTTGTTGAATTGCGCCCTTTAGTTCAATGTTATAACGGAATACTGGGGAACCGACGATATAAAAACCGTCGAAAATGAAACAGCGTTAATTGTAACATGTGATGGTTGTGAACACAACGATTTTTCTTTTTGTACTTCATTTCCGTTGTATATTTAAATTTATAAGCCTCACCATTCTATTGCGACAAGAACATTTCAATAAAATATTATTTTAACCTGTATTATTATTTAGCCAACAGAAAAGCTCCTGGTTGTCCTGGTTGTCTATTGGTAGCCATACTTGCCTCGTAGACCCAAGATCGTGGATTTAATCTCGGCCGCGGTCGGTGATTATTTTTCGAGCGTAAAAATCCTAAGTTTGCCTTCCTTCAGAAAGGAACTATGTTTGTGGGTCCTGTGTCTTAAATTTACGGCATATAAAAGAATCTCAAGTCTTAAAGAAGAGGCCTCTGAGCATAATATAAGTTGGCCGTTTCACACCCTGAATTGAATGGGACGCTAATAATCTGAGATATTAAAGGGCGTCCATTAACTAATCAAGTAAATTCACCTAACAATAATTAAATTAACAGTGAATGGTTTCTTTCCTAGTTTGATGCAATGTTTTGATATTATGTCTTATATTACAATTTCATTATATCATTATATAGCTTTAAGCTTATACTTCAAATGTAACAATGGGGCTATATAATAGCGTGAAAACGTTTGTTAATAGTATTTATTCAGTTCCGGTTATATTGTTACAACACTTGTCTATGATATTTTAGCGTCAAAACATTAAACTTTCTTCTTTTATGTGCTTTGTTTAGCTTGATTCTTCTGGATCCTGTAAGAACAGTTTATTCATGAAGAAACATATGCAAATTATGTGTACTAACCTAAAGCATGCCCTTTCTGGCTGAAGTGGAAACAGTCATGAGTAATGTAGGAAACATCGATCACCTCTTCATACAGATGACCTGGTCGGGCATTGAAGTAGCGTATGAAAGGCTGAAGTACTACTGTAAAATCCTCTTTGGCATCGTAACGACCACTCAGAATCTTAGAAAAAGCATACAAATTGCATTATTACACAGTGAATCCGACAAAATAGCATGAACTAAGTTTTAAAATGAAGCAACCGTTTTGCTGCTGCTTTTTCTAGGTGTTGTCTTAGAAATACACGACATAATTGCAGGAATGAGTTTCTCAAATTAAATATATAAACAGGTTCGAAAACGGTTTTCCAGGTCCTTATGATCTGTCTATGGCATTCAGCTCTTCATATAACAAGGCATAAGTTTGACTATTTTTAAAATCAATCATTGGCGTATTCAGCGCTGAAAAGATGAAATTATCCGCAATCGAATTGTCAGACGACATGAATATGCCAAGAAATTAACAAATCCAGAAAAGAAGCGTTTTCCAAATCATGTTATTATAAGAAGATCTGCACTGCCTACATATTATAACGAGCTTATTCAAGCAGTATATTGCTGAAACAAATTATGTAGTTTATACTTTTGATTATTCTATTTGTATTACTGCTACTTAATTACTTTTACTCCAATACGAGGTGCGTTCAATAAATAATTAAACATATTTCTTTCTCTTCCAGGGATTGGATTATATCAAATTTATTCTTTTTTTAAGGTATAGAGTTACTTCTTTACATATAATATCCTGGAAAAACTATCGATTTGACCGATCTAATCAAGTTTGCATTAATCTTTATACACCAAGGGGCCCACGCACGCCGTATGTTTCCCGCATACCTAGGTACTAGAAGAGATGCCGCCTAATAGGGGTAATTAGAAGTACATATAAGTGAAATTGCAGAAAATCCGGGAGGTTACTGAGGTAGAACTGCGTGCTTATGTTTCGTTGTTTGGCGTTGATAGTTACTGGCTTGAAGTGCAGGTTAGGTGTTTCAATCGACTGGGTATTCACCCACAACAAATATACTGACATGATTATGACGTATGGAGAAGCGCATCGAAATGCTGCTGAGATACAAAGGCTGTATCTTTCTTACGCAAACGCATTTCGATGTACAGATGAATCAACCCAGGTACAGCGCGCTGAAAGACCCAATTGCGACGATCCTGACTTTTCCCAAATGTTATACAGTTTTTTTTCAGAGACAACCCTACAGAAAGTAGGCGGTACAAAAAAATCTGAAATTATTTATAAGATGTAATTTTACGATAAACAGCAGGATATTGTTGATATACTTAATTCTACTTTGTCGCATTACCTATTACTATTAATCATCATTACCATCATCATCTTTAGGCAAAGGAGAACTGAACTGGCCTGGGTTTATCAAGCACTTTAATACGCTTTAAAGAAGAGGGAATAGCATCTGCACCTAAAGCAACAGCTTCATGGCACGATTTCGAACACTGAGTATCATTTTGCAGCACACTTGCAGAATAGGATAGACCTAAAACCAGAGTTTATCAGGTAGGCTCTATGAGTAGATTAACATTATTTCGCAAATGAATACACGTCAGCTCCTGGGAATGTTTATTGGCTTCGAGCTAATCATGCGAAGGATCGATGGGGATAAAGTGTGGTGCTGCATTCTAAGAGACATAATTGCGGCGGTTTATCTGCCCCCTACACTTGCTGGTCACGTTTCATTTAGGGAGTACCCTGAAAGGTGGATATGTCGTGGTGGCTCCATTCGGTGGGTAGCAACATTGCTTGATTTATATCCTTTGGCTAATTTTGTGGGATTTTATCAAAGACTAGGTTACGAAATGGAATAAGAAATTCTGGAAGTATTAAGAAGATTTAATAATGTCAGCACTTAAATATCATTTATATTGAATAATGCACTATCAGTATTAGAAATGATACACCATTACAAGAAAATTTACTTCTTTACAATGATTTCTTAGTTTTGACATTTTATGAACATTAGTTCCATCAGATAGAAAATGTTTCTACAATAGTAACCAGGCGATTAGTTTGTTTAAATAAATTAAACTAAAAATGTGAACCATGGTTGAAATTGCACAGATTAGTAAAACAGGGCACTATACAAGTCCCGCGACTGAACCGGCGGACTGTGGTTGCTTGCGTGCCGACAAGTACCTCGTAACGAATGTGTTGCCAAGCATGGTAGCGTGTGATAAGAAATATATATCATGATAATTTTATAAAACTCATTTTCACTCATTTCTGCATTTTGTTCCAGTATTTCCATTTCTGATAGAACATGTCCATACAAACCGGTGATTCCTTTTCAATAATCCGGACAATTATTTCATACTTTAGATTTAAATGTATGATAAATAAAACTTACCAGTTGTTGCTCTGCTGACTGGTAATCCTTTACCAATTTCAACATTCTGTCTATTACATTTTCTCCCGAATTCCTTCTGTGGAAGCAATGACAGAATATGGTGTGAAGAAAGCGGCACATGATTGTTTGTTTCACACGTAAGCTTACCGACACATCTGTAAAGAATGCAGTGTACAAGATACAGAGTGCTGGGCACAATAACTTCTTTATATCTTCATAACGGTAAAACTTGACTGACAGTGACTCACAAGCACATTAGCTCAATTATTACATGTTTTATTCAATAATTCCAGACATTTCCTTAGGCAGGTTGAAGAGCTAAAAATTTAGAGAGAAAGGGCAAAAACATTAAGAAGATAATAAAGAAAGAAGGGTCAAAATATTGAAACGTAGGTAGGAAAGAATATGAAAGAAAAATGAACGAAGAAAGAAAAGATAAAAAAACAAAAAGAATAAAGGGTAGAAAACAGAACGAGGGAGGATATTCAGAAAAGTAAGTAAATAAAAAAGAATGTATGAAAAAAGCCAAATAAATTACTGAAAGAAGGAATTAATGAAATAGATAAAAATAGATGTAAAAAAACAGAAGAGAGAATCCAAATAGAGGAAAACGAAGGAAGAAAAATAATGTAAAAATTAAAAATGAAAATGAAACGAAATGAAATAAGCAAAGAAGTGAATAAATGGAAAGAAACGATAAACAAACAAAAAAAAACCAGAACGAAAGGAAATGAAAGAATTATTAATAAAGGAAGCTGGAACAAAATAAAGTAAAATAGAAAGAAAAAAGAGAGAAGAAAAGGGTACATTATGAATAAACAAAACAAGAAAGAAAAAAGGAAGGAAGTCCAATGGAAAGAATAAGAAGAAGGAAAGAAAAGTTACAACAGTAAGAAATTAAGCAGAGAAATGAAAAATAAATGAAAAAGAGGGAAAGAATTGGAAGAAATGAAAGAGAACAGGGAGAAAGAAAGAGAAAATAACGGGAAGAAATTTAAAGAAAATAAGAAAATTAAAGAAGAAGAAAAATGGGAGGAGCATTAAAGCATTAAAAAAAAAAGGAGGAGAGGCAATAAAATAAAGAAAAAAGGAAAATAAAAAGTGGAAGTAAAGATAAAATGAAACAAATAAAAAATGTTAAGTAGGAAGGGAAGAAAAGATGGTAAAAAGGAAGAAGAGAAGGGGTACTACCTGCTGTAAGGTCTGCAATGCTAGTGGGAGCATGCACCAAAAAGGATTTTCAATATTATTTCAGTTAAACTGCAGTGATGCTATTCAGTTACTCCAACCCTAATTCACCAAGTACAACACCTCACCCGAACAGCCATGCAGTAGTCGGATATAGCCAACCACGTCTATCGTAAAATACATGAAATCTTGAATGAACTAACCATATTGTGATCTGGTTTTTACGCAATACAGACACAAATGTTTACAATCGAAAGTGGTCATTATGCAAGTACTTACCCAGTACAGGAACGAGGTTAACGAATGTACGGGGCGAATTATCGTGGAGGTAGTCGAGGGCTGCTTGCAGTTTCTCGGCATGACTGGCAGGCGAATGACTCTCATAATCAAAACATTGCGCAGAGCACAAATCGTTTGCTCCGAACATAATGGTCACCATCTAAGGATAGATAACAGCTGAATGTCGCATTTTACTGATATACAACTTAACTGCAAAGAACAGATTTTCCGAGCATGACTGTGTTTTATATACCTACCTTCCAGTCATTCTGAAAGTCAACCTTTGGGTTCTTTCTCATCTTGTGCACGAGGAATCTTGCCTGCTTTTCGGCGTCGTCATCGATAGAGACCGGGAAAGCGACATTGAACTGTGAATTTGGAGCGAGGAATTCTCCCTGACCCGTCGAGTATCCCTTCAGATTAGGATTGAATATCTTGAGTATATTGGGCAGAGTGAGAAACTCCCGCCAAGTTCCTTGTCCTCCTGCGGAAACAATTCATAACACAGCATAATGGGCTCTGTACGGCGTAAGGTTCAGGTGCAGGTTTAATGAAACACTCATACCAGCTCAATGTTGCTGATACAGGTGATAATACGATTTCATATTAGCGCATTTATCCCCAAAGTTGTTTGAATGAGAAAAATGTGTCCCGTCATTATCCACCTTTCAGCTTACCTGCAGGTCGCTGAAAACAGATCAGTCTCGTTGGGAGCGTTAAACAGCCAAAAGAAAGAATGCATACATATATTGTGATTTCTATGGCATTATTATTATTTAGTACAGGGTAGGCCATTAAGTAAGCTAATAACACTACATGTTCGAATGAGTCACTTGAGCTAATACCACTAGATTGCAGCATTACAACGCGAGACAATAGCGGCGCCTTTCAGTCAGCATACCGTTGTATGCTTTTTCGGGGCAAATGTTATGGAATCAAAGAATATTCTCATGTTCAGTGTCGCGTCTGGCTGTTTACAATTGGGTGCAGCATTCTCTGAAGGGCGGAAGACGAACACCGCGGAGATCGATCTACGGAAAATGGCACAGAGGATAATTTGCAACGAGTTAAAAACTTAATATGAGCAGAAGAGTATTTAAATTTATTATTTCTTGTTTTACAATGCATTATTTCGTGGAAGAAATATTACAACGTAAGTAGATCACCTCTACCTGTATCCCCAACAACCGAGAATATTGCTTGTCATTGGCGATGGCGAAAGGAGTATTCCTTTGTCGTGAATTCAGTAGCCTTGCTAACATATTTTGGTGTTATGCACATGTAATATATTTATTATGAAGAATATTCAAAGATAAGTTTTTGTTTGTTATCAATAATATTTTCAATTCTACACACTTGTTTTATTCTAAAATACTTTTAACATACCGAGTTTCCTCACACAGCTCAACTAATAATAATGCAGCGTTTCGTCTACTTTTCAACACGAACAGCAACAAATTTACAAGGCTGGAACGTATATATTTATTTAATTATTACATTTACACGAAATTTTATGTTGTACAAAAATGCTTTTCTCTGTGCTGCAGGTTTAGATTTCCTATTGGCAGACATTGCCTTATTTCCTATTTGTGTGTCGAGAAATATTATTATTTTCTTTGCTAATCACAAGAAATGTATAAGATATTAACTTATTTAATTAACATGCAATTTATTTTGAAAATTGCCACTTTATCTCTCTCCTGTATAATTTAGAATTTCGTCAAATATTTCTTTATTTTATTCTCGGATAAAGCTTTATTATATTTTTCTTTTTGTGTGTTGTTAAATATACTGTTTTTAATGCCAATAGCAACCTATTTACCCGGGCAATATATATAATTATTACAACATGTAGTGATATTTTTGTCAAGAACTGTTTTTCCTCACTTCAGCATATTTACAATTTCGTAATATTTTTCATTATTTTATCGGCAATAATTACCTTATTGTATTTTTTACTTACTGTGTAATATGAAAAGTTGCTAGTTTCAATAATAACAGCAAAAATAGAACTATAAGTTTTAATGTTTATTTGTTATATTAAGATGCAATTTTTAAATAAAATGCTTTCTCTTTCTGCTGTATAATTTAGAAGTTTGTAAAATCTTTAATTATTTTATTTCTAAATATTACCTTATAATAATTTTCTTATTTGTGTACTGTGAAGTATTGTTATTTTGAATGCGAACAGCAAAAGATTTATAAGGCAAAAACGCACACACATATAGATATACAAAAAATATTTTATTGTTCACGAATAATTTCATTCACTTAGTCTGGTTTTGAAACAGCCGCAATATGCAGTCCTAAAGCTTTGTAACTGTTGCCAAGTGTTTTATTTACTTTCTTGCCACATAATTACCTGCGCACCAAGAAACTCCGCGATGTTCTAAGAAGGCAGACAGGGCATACTCCCCGAGAGCCCCGTTACCAGCTATCAGGCTGTCTCCCAGAGCTCCAATGACATCGATATCTCCAGGACGTAAACGATGTACACTGGTGGGCTTTGTGGGAGATCGTGCACCGGGTCCTAAAGGATCACAAGGAAAAGGTTCTTCCTCTGCAATTGGGCTTTGCCGCCGTACAGATGATAGCATAGACGGGTAGTTGATATCCTGAAATATGAACAGAGTTCAGCACGCGCAACTATCTTTTAGTTGTTTTTTATTGACAGTAGGCGGTTTTTGGTGTTATTAGAGTTATTTTGTTTTGTCCTATGAGCTATGGGGGAGTTTTGCTTTTATGTACAAATGTAATATACAGATTCAAAATGATAATAACAATAGTGATTACTATTGATTACTATCATATTTACCAATTTTCTCAACAGAGCCGAGAAATTCATCAAAAACTGTTCAAAATAAACAGATAATATAGATAACCTAATAAAAATAAACACTAGTAAAACCAGAATTAAGCACGAAGGTTTTTGTGAGGATATTTACTGTCTAATTAAAATGAAGACCATTCTTGAATGACAGAATTGGTTGCCCTCAGAGCCCCCACTATGAAAGTCGCACGAAGATGAATTTCATACAACAATGAAGCATATTATGTTTGTGCAAATGCGGCTACAAGGGAAACATATGTGGATTGTATATACCATGCGCACAAAGATTCCGAACTACATGTGCGGAGACCAACCTCTTGGTTACTATGAAAGGAAAGTAAAAGATCAATGAATATTCACAGCCGTTCAGTCAGCATGTTTGGAGGTAAGAACTCCAGATTTGTTTCCAGCTTTGCTAGTCCAAAGGAAATATCTAAAACAACACCACATTCTTCCCACTTGCATTAATATCGCAGAGTCTGATCAAGGAATGACCTTTAACAAACTGTTGCGACGACGCGCCACATTGTACAATCCATAAATATTTGCGATTGTCTAAATTGTATACATTGATTATTGGATCATTTTGCTCCGGAACAAATGAGATCACTTGTGCACAGATATCACAAAACATAAGAAATTCTTTTCATGCCTGTTGATCATCACATGCCAGAAATGAAAAAAAAAAAATTGTGGACGAGAAACCCAAAGACAATCAGATCAACTTCATCGGCAGGAGAACAAATGGATACGCTTTTAATGACGAATGCGTTGTATAGATGCCCGATAACATACGCCGACATTCAATAATGAAACTTTTGAGACATTTACGAACTCTGATACAATTCAACAGTATCGTATGGTAAATGATGTTTAGCTTTTGCGTGGCCACACTAACAGCTAGAAAGCTGTCACGGAACTGGAATATTTGGACTTTACCGTAATCTCCTGGTCTACGCTTTTCGATATAATGAAAAAGTCCTTGCAGGTTTTGGACAAAGATACGTTGAATATAGCTGTCCACAACTTGAGCCGCTTTGTAAAAAATATGTAAATTGTTATAAAGTTGTCGACGCTGTTTAGACCTTAGGGAGATTGCAGCAAGCGACTGTGCACAATCAGGACCGCGGAAAGCAAAACAGAGAATTTTTAATTGTCTCCAGACGAGCCTCATACTATGTGGATACTAGTTTCGTTTAAAAAAACGTTTATATCTGGTCTGTCTTTAATCATTAACTGGATGGCTACAATTACATGCATCTTAAAGTGGATGATGGAAACTCTCTCCGTGTAGCGATGTTGCAAGGTGTAGTGGAGCGTACTTAAAGTTAAATCACCATGAGAGGGGGGGGGGACGGAACTCATGCTCTAAATCTGCATGCAAAGGGCTACCATAGACAATGTCACTAATTCCACATAGTAGCAACAATCTACAATTCTTTCATTAGACATTGCAGATATTGTTCTTTCTAAACATACTTTTTATTATCAATAAATACAAACTTGATGCTTCTAAGTTGAGCTACTTACTGCAGTAGATTTAGAAAAGCAATTCACATGTTAGAAGTAAACCTTCCTCTCACAGTTGCTTCAAAAGACGACATATTACCCCTTGAAATCTATATACGTAGGTATATAATATATATATATATATATATATATATATATATCCCGTCTGACAAAACATTGCAGATGAGAGTGAATGCGATCAGCTCCGTCTCGCTGCGCGGTGTGTCAGCTTGAGGAGTGTGGTGTACAACCTGACCATACAAACATCAACTGTTAATAAAATATAATTACAACACCATGGTTAAATGTGCTGTACATACAACGAAACAGAGGCCTCACTTTCATCTGCACTGCTGTTGAACTTCCTCTTCCATGAACGCGTCAGGACGTCAATAACCTTTCTCAATATGTTTAATGGAATGGCAGCATTTTATCCGCTTTTCTTTGCTGATTTCGCTTATTGCTTGTGCAGCAATTCGTTTCAAAACTGGCAGGGAAACAAAACGTTTTTATGATTCGCCAAATTCCAAACAAGTTCGCTTGGATTTAGGTCGCAGTGATAGGGTCGTGGCTGTAGTACAGCAGATTCGTGTTACTGACCACTGTGTATACAGGTTTGTTTAACTATTTCTATTAATTTTTGTGCAGTTAAATCTGAACCTCCAGTGAGATTTCGATTTATTTAAACAGGAAATTATGTCAACTTTTCTATGTTGCTACTTTATTTTGTATATTGTGTGATACGATGCATTATCTAAAATAACAGTGCACTCATATGTCAGATTTAACAATTAGGTACAATTTTCGCCATTCGTTTCATTAAGAATTGTATATCAACTTGACTCCTTCGATGAGCCCCATTTCAGCACCGGCGTGAACAACAACTGCCCTCTGCCCAACACTTGTTTACAGTATAACGTGTATGAACCCGTGTTTCATCTCTATAAACAATTGACTTCCTCCCCTCTTTTCATTTTTTCTTAACGTTCTCATGACGCGCAACAATGTCAGACCGCTCCATTAAAATAAGTCTAAAGTTTTTGTATTTCTTGGAATCCCGTGCATTTCAGTGTCTCCACAATGTAACCTTTTCCCCCTCAAATATTCTCTCTTTCTTAACAGCATTAAGCAGTTTGCGTAACGTCGGAATTTCCTTTCTCTCCTCATGAAACTTCAACAACGTTCTGCGAGCGCACGACACATTTTGCAAAATCGTCAAGTTCAAAGTTCTTTGCATGTGGGCGACTTTTACCAGTTGACAAAGTTGCCCTTTTCTTAACGATCTTTAACGACTTCTTTACAAAACTACAGCACAATGTCCTCTGCGATTGTATAACTTCACATTTGCTCACGTCCGAAACCGACTTGCTGACTGCACGCTCTGAACTGCTTCATTTCTTTACCGCAGCGCTATACATAACACGTCAGAAAATGGTGACGTATGACAGTGTCGTAATGACATTGACGCTCGAGGTTTCCTCAGACAGGTAATATATATTGGAATAAGATGACTTATGTGGAAGCTGTCTCAAGTTTTGGGAATTCGTTCCTTAATGGAGTGTTGGATACGATATCATCATCCTTCAAATATCTTTAGAAAACTGGGACGTCGCATTAAAGTTTTCCAACAGAAGAAGTTGCATACTTTCCACTGCAAAATGGCGTCCCTCCTCTTGTTGAATAATTATTAAAATGACTGGACTGGGTACGTCAATGCCATTGCTTTGCTGTGGTACAACTCTCCAACAGGGAGCAATCTTGCAGTATTCCACACAGAGTAATGTCGAAATCCTGAAGAGACAGAGCATCAACAATAGAAAGTAATGTAATGCAAAGGAGTGTCTTTTTTTTTTTTTTTCGAGATATGGGAATGCCTATATTTTGGGGGAAGATTTAAAGATGATTGAGGTGATGTTCTCCAGTAATAGCATACAAGCGTGATCATCTTATGCTTTGGCTATGAACTGTTCTTATCCAGTTGATTTTATTGATCAATTAATTTTTATTTTAATAAGTTTAAGTTTTCAGCTTCTTTAATGTCAATGCTAATAGACGGACCGAAGGATACACAGTGTAAAAATGTTTAACAGCTCCTCCGATTCACCTCCACTTAAATATACTTATAATGTATATTTATAAGCCCAATCATATTTTGGTATCGCAATTACTAAAATAAATATTATGTACATAAGCTTTAACTTCAATGTAAGAATTTTACAAAGAGAAATTGCTTTAGTGTTTTGTTACGGAAGCTTGGAAGGCGAACAAGACAATAAAACTACACAATAGTTCGTTTTCAAAAGAACTGCCTTTGAAGGGTTAATAAACTAAAGGCCCTTGTTAAGGTCTCTGAGCCCGACAGGTATTTTACTTTTAGCCTATACCAATAAAATATCGAATGACACGTGTAGTAGGTGAATTTAAACCCGCCAATGGAGAGTGTATGTTTGAACTTTTAAAGATAGACGCGAAACTTGTTATTGCCTTTGTGACCCGTGGCAACGATCGCTTGATTTGAATTTTATATATAAGGGAGCGGCTGAGTAAGCAGCTCGCGGAATCAGTTGAGAGTTCAACGTTGCTGATACACGCGGCTAACGATAAGCAAATCCTCAGTTCTCAGAACGCATTGTACAGTTGGACGTTTTACAAGTTCCAGAGGCGGTAAGACGCAACTTAGTTCTCAGTTCTCAGAAGCAGATAAGTTCTAATGTGGACGTGGGCACGCAGTTCTTAAGTTGATACTCAGCTGAGAAGCAGATATCAATTGCGCAGTTCCGATATACCAGTTAAGTCCACGCGCCGCGGCACTCATCTGTAAGTTTCACACGCGGCAACTAAGTTTATATTCGACGAGACCAAGTCTATCGTATGCAAAACACCAGAGGAAGTGAAAGATTTTGGATACGATAAAGCACTAATATATATTATGTCGCATTGCATGCTTGTTTATACTATTGACCTTCTCTTCCGGCCCTGTTGAGTCCCAATCAACAAAATAGCAGAATTTTCCCTGTCATTGAAGCGTGGGCAACAACACCGAAGTGACCAATAATCAATTCACCAAATCACTTTAAAAGTGGCATCACAACGTGAGGCCACTCAATGTCGACAACAAATCGCTTCAAAAATTGCCACGAAAGAACTTCTAATTGCTGGGGTCATGTTGAACCACTTCACAGTTTTTAACGATGAATTCTGCACCGCTTTTGGAGTGAGCCATGTTTACAGGAGGCTCACAATTGAATTGAACATTTGTTAACATATTTTTCTAGAAGGTGATCAACCGCCACGGGTGGCCGAGGTCATTAAGGCGCGAACTCGTGATCGGGAGGTCTGGGGTTCTAATTTCATCAGGACCGTTCTCCCTGACTGAGGTTTTTTCCAGGTTTTCCTCAGTCCTCATGACTGACAAATGCCAGGGAGGCACCATAAACTTAGGCCTCAAACGTTTCCTTGCTTAAAAATTCCTTTCTCAATTTATCATTTCATGTTCATCGCCTGTGGTGCCACAGTAGTAAAAACGGGCGTTAAACACCGTTAAATTAGAATGTAATCAACAAATTCCGTTATACTTATGCTCTACTAACAGTTTACAGAAATCGTCTTCATCTGAAAGTAAGAAAGGTAAGCAAAATGAAATTTCTTTTTCTCTCCTCTTTGACAAACAGCTGTTCTAAATGAGGACTTTACCTGCGAAAACTCGCTACAGTACTCTGTGAGCTTCTAATTGGAAATCTGTTTTGGAGAAAATCTACTCCGAAGTGAAACGTAGTACTTGCATAGACATGTTACATGATTCAGGTTTTGAAGACCAGATACATAGACTTACTCTTCATACTGAACACACCAAAAGTGTGTGACAAAAAAAATCTTTGGACAAAAAGCGACCTACTTCGATGTTAAAATATTACTGTTTTTAAGCTGTGTTACAGACTCTCGCTAGTTTTTGGAATAGTGTTCACGTGATCAAGGTAAGAAATATTCTCGACTGATACAAACTCGCTTCGAAATACAGAGGGTGCCAAAAATATGTATACACACTTCAAGCAAGAAAAAAATTGAACTCAAACAGAAAATGATGAGCACTAATCATATTAGACTTTTACAGTTACAACAGTTGCTCAAAATGCATCGATACACTTCTGAGTACGTTGAACTACTGACTGAGCAATGTTTGCGAAAGTGTCCTCAGCGATTGCAGCACATGCCGTTTGAATTTCTTCCCGAAGTGCTGCTTGTGTAGCTGGTTTTTCTACGGTATACAACATCCTTAAGAACTTCCCATAGGTAGAAGTCCAACGGCGGTTCTGTTTGCACACACGTCTCCATTGCCTTTGAACTTCAACAACATTCTCGGTTTTCCATTACCACTTCATAATTGCACTCCGCTGTTCAAACGATAATCTTGCTTCCATTTTGTTGTAGCAATGCTAGCATAACATAATGTGAGTCGCATCTGTTTACGTAACATCATACGAATCTTGACTTCATTTGTTAATTGTTGATTTACCTGTCGCGTAGCAACGCTATCATAATGTATATGAGTCACGTCTGTTTACAGAACATTATGCAACACATTACTGTTGTTTTCCGTCCAACTTTGAAATATATCTACTGTGAAAGTGTGTATACATTTTTGACACCCTCTGTATTTTGTTCGGCTATTCGATAATATTTCGATATCTTTCGTTGTAATTTTTTCTAAATATATTGAATTTTAATTCATTTTCGTTTTTTGAAGAGTGATTGTGTAATATATTGTCAAACTTCACAGTTTTTGTAGCCATAATATGTCTGAGAAAATCCTTACACTGTTCATTTACAAGTTATATTGTCACTCCTTGTCATAACACACACTTGCATACCTTTATTGTTACACTTTGAACTCCATCAGAAACAATTCATCAAAACATGACTGAATTCGTTTGCACGATATTTTAAACACATTCAATGCAACAACTCCGCCTTTAGAGACAAAAAAAAAAAAAAAAAAACTTAAAACTTCCTATATCTGCTCCGTATGTACATCTAAGATTTTGTCGCAGAAACTGATCTACAAGTATTAACAAAATAATATTTAAAGCTATATTAAAGTAGGTTCAAAATTTAAGGAAGACGTCGCAAGTAAAACTATTGAAATGCAAAGGAAATATAATTTTCTGCTGAATGACATTACAGAATAACTTGTGCGTCATGTAGTTATGTGGCCACCATCCTTCAGCATCTGTACTTGTAGACATCTCTCTTTGCATTCTTGAACTTTATTAAACCCTAATGTTTCATATTTGTAGCTAACACTTGTTATGTTGCTCCTTTCCTAAATCTTTATAACAAGTGAGCAACGCTTCGTCTATTCCTGGTACCGTGACAGTATTCTTTCAAAGTTGTCATATTTCTCCCCTACATTAATAATAATAGCAATAATAATAATAATAATAATAATAATAATAATAATAATAATAATAATAATAATCACAGACCTTAACCCCAAATTTTGCAGTTTCATCATTTAAGACCCAATATGCAAGTTTTTGAGCATTTAATGGTAGTGACTATTTCAGGCGCTTGACTCAATGCGAGGAATAGCTTTGTGCGCGTTCTCTCTCTGTCTCCTTTCACGCACCTATCTAACTTCCCCTCTTTTTATGTCCTTTATCTTACCATCCCCACAAAATATATAACACTCAGAACGCCTAAATTTTCTTGAAATATTATTTAAACCATTTACAATATTGCTTAAACATGACCATTTACTTTACTGTATATTGACGTAATTTATGTAATTGGTCTAGAACGGTCTATTGTTTGTAGCTAGCACTAATTAATGCAAATCCTTTGGTATAATTGTGGAAATGCGAAACATTTAGATGGATGATTAATGTGAAATTTAAAATAGGAAATTGGATAAATATTAAAATCATTCATTTAAACGCTTTCACTTCTTTCTTTAATTCTACTGCAAGTTGTCATTAAATATATTCTCTAATATAAAATAATATTTATTCATGAGTAAATATTGCCAACACTTTTATGTGTCTGCTTTCTGTGCACAATCTTTTCGTTTAGAGCACATACCATATGCACTAATACATTTATTATAAACTGACCTGTCGCTGTTAAACTGGTATGGTAAATTCAGTAGGTGCGTCGTGAAATTTTCAATTTTAAAAACGACATTTTGCCAATCAGAAGTACAAACAGGTACTGCATATTTCAGTAAACATTCTGAACAAGTGAATAACGAAACACAAACATTCTGTATAAAGTTCATTTAAAAAGACTTCTCTTCCCTGCCCATTTCGTCAATAAAATGGGCAATTTCTCTTTTCGGTATACCTGATTAGGTCAACATACAAAATACCATTGATAAGAAAAAGGAACTGTTAGCTGTGTCAAGTGATTCTTACCATAAAATAGAATTTATAGATACTTCAGTAGCGTCCTTTTGGGTTTATGAGAAAGTTAGTGTCCCACCACCACAAATTGGGTTATAAAAAGTTTGCTGCAGTTGTCAATATGATATTTGTGCGAATCAGCATTTCTTGCAATGGCGACAGTGAAAAGAGCGACCATTTTTCACCGGTGTGGTGTTGCTTGGATAAAAAAATAAACAAATAAACAAATAAAAATAAAATAAAATAAATTCTGTATTATATTTCGTGTGCTGTAACATGTAAATGCGTCGGAGTTCATATATTTAAACTATAACAATGGATAGACAAATTGAAACTGAACAATTCATGTTCTTTGCTATTTTTATATTTCCGAAGTATTATGATGTAAATTAGCCTGAAAATTTTATGGGGTTCGCAAAATAAGTTCCGGTATCACATGACGCTAACATTAACAAAGATTTAATAAATTAGTGACTCTTATACATTTGTTTTCCCGGTAAACAAACACATTATGAATATCTGCAATTCTAAAAATTTGGAATGCAGAACATTAAACAGCGGTACTAAAGTTTCGAGATAAAATATTTATTTTCTCGAAAACTAAGAATAGAGGAAAAGTTTGTCGTGCTTTTAATTTCTCTTATTTAGGTCTATTAGCCGTTTTATTTATTTATTTATTTCTCTCTTTCATCTCATATGTGTGTTTTTGTTTTGCAAGTTAATTTGATATCAATGAAAACGTGGTACAAATGATCCCATAGAGCAAAGTACCAAGTTACCCAAATGAGTGAAATTCCTGAAAATCTGATACCTAGTAAACACGTCCCTACCTAAAATAACGCCAGGGTCCATCAGTTGACCAGCAGGTACTTCGGGTTTTGATCCATAGCAGCGGATATTTAATAATGAAGAGGAAAATTCACTCCAGTCTTTATAAAATAGTTTGTTATTTATATTTTTGAAACTGGAAATGCTGTTACTGTTTTTGTGGGGTAACATACTTCACCTCTAACCAAGCACTTTTTCGTCCCTTCAGGTACAAAGCTTGGAAAAGGAATACGTTATACAGCTCTGCAAACACGTTTTTCAAATACAAATCATTGAAAGGCAGATGAATTTGTTTAGAATTGTCTGAACATTTAAATTGATATACATGTACAGTTAACTTCATTAGTTTCATAAATTAATCGTGATGTATATCTAAATATTCTTTCAACAATTTCTTTTTTGAATAAATAAAAATAATAATAATAAAATTCTAGTTTGAAAAAATGTGTCACACTAGAAACCCTGGTTCATAAAGTCCGTTACCGAGTGAGAAAATATCTTATGATATTTTCAGTGTAATGTGTAATTAATTCCAAATGAGAGTTAAGACGGCATGAATGAGGTTCAAATGACCCGGCCTTGGTGTCAAATTTGATTAAGTCAGACCTATGCGGTCACTAGCAAAGGGGTCCTATCCACCAACCCCCTTACGTAATCAAATATCTTTAATACTCACGTTCAGAGTCAAGGGAGTTCTCTCACTAAGTAAATTTGTTATGCCTGCAGTGGTTAACAATTTCTCTCAATGTGCAAGAATGAGCTTTTAGTGTATTGGAATGTCCCTTCATACACTAGAGAAGAATATCTGCTGTATCTGTCTGATGTTCCGGTTCAACAATAAGACATTTGGGGAATTAAACATCTGTAGAAAATGCTGATTTGATCTGCTGAAACTGAAACTGAAAAATGTATAAAGACACAATTTATAAACAATCAGTCTTTGAGCGTAAATGCAAATTTTATCAGATAATGTCAGGAATGCGAAGACGGCCACTATTATTAATATGTAATACAATTCAGGTTATCACTTACTGTAATCTTCGTATAAGAAAATGAAAACGTTTAATAATAATAATAATAATAATAATAATAATAATTGAAGTCAAGTTAAATATATGGGAAGATTAAGGGATGATTTGGCCGAAATCCTATCAGTCGGCCGGACATTGCGGCCCTCAGTTGCCAATATATATTGGCAATTAGTTTTGGCAGAAACACTTGATACAAGTTTTAAGAAGTTTAAAATATAGAAGTAAATGGAGCACAAACAAGAATTATGTTTATGTCATGTCTAGTATTTGATAATGACAGAAAGAGAGGTACTTTTATTTGCGCCAGTGTACTTCTCAAGCTTTCGCTGACACTGAGAAAATGTCAGACACAGCACATCTTCTGGCAAAATAATTTATAGTTTTTTTTTTATTTTTCTTTCATTTCCAGTTTGTTAAACGCCATGCAGTCGCTTGAGCTAAAGGATAGCTACTGGTGCAAACTTTCATTTCGATATATCGTTTGGCACTCTATCATATGAAGAGATACGATCCAAAGTACAAGTGAGGAACTTTTTTTTTCCAAAAGTTGATAAATGCAGAAAAGTAAATATTATAACTACATAAATGCGACTTTTCAAGCTTGTGTTTTATTTTAAGCTCTAATTTCATAATGTGGTTGATATCTTCACATTCATGTTATTAATATGAGAATAATATGCTGAAATTATTTATTATTTTACAAAGGTTGATATATAAAAGCTAACATATCTATTAATGTTTTATTCTAAGAGTCTATTTAATTTTTTCCCTTCTTTTTTGTTCGTTTTTCTTTTAACAAGTTATTATGTATAACGAAGACACCTTTATTGTTGTCGTTACACAGGAATGCAATTTGATTGGTTTTATTCCATTGTTACAATTGATGGCACATGACTATTATAAAAAGTATGGATAAAATAGTTCTCTATCAAAATATAAAAGGAAATACAACATTATTAAAGTCTAAAAGATATCTTCAATTTTTTTATAAAATTATTGGCCGTTTCTGGTATTTCAAAATACGTCATATTGTTTAAGGTATTCTTTTTCTTTTGCATAATGACCAGTTCTTTTTGGCAAAATAAATTATGTTTTCTGCCTGAAATTATTAAAACCTCCTTCCACAAGTGTCTGTTACTGACAACAATGGTCACTTTGTATACCGGCACTTGAACTTTTATTTTGAAAGGCACCTCAAGTTGTGTGCTTCACCTCGCAATATTTGCTGCGTTATTTCAGTACTTGTATTCAAATGGAGACAGAATTTCTTAATTCTTTCAATAAGTTTTTTCTACAGTACTGAAGAATGTCGGGGAACTTATAGCTGTGAATGGGGAGGAAAAATTCCTAAATGCAGTCCTCATTACAATGTTTTAGAATTCCTTTATACATAAATCTCAATAAAATAGATTCCTATTAAAAATATACAATCATGAGTTTATTGTTATATTGTTATTTAAATGTTTAATTTAAATGTTGTTTGGGGTGACTGGAGAATAAATATAACTTTTCTTTTTTGGCGGGTACAGGCGTTTGAGTATAAATAATTTCAGCTTAACCATTTACTGGCTACGATGTCTCAAAGTTTCAAAGAAACACCCGGCACACATGATTGCATCCTTCGCGTTCTTCCCAAGAGTAAAAAACAGATCTGATTTTGTGAATGAACCTTAAATAGCACTCTCGTCTATCTATGACGCAGTTTGCATTTATTAACTTTTGCTTTCACTTCGAGAGCACCTATAAATAAACGGTTTTCATTGCCTTGCAGCTCAGGTAAACTATTTAAAAATGTCGCGTGAGGCAATAAGATTGATATGTAACCACAAAAATCTGAATTTTGAAAAGTTGAACGTTCATCGAGTTTTGAAACAACACTTCTCCAATTGTAAATCCTAAACCAAACCAATTAACAGACTTAGAAAATATCTGTGTCGACTTCCTGTTCACTTTAATTTCGTAGATAATAAGTGTGCATGAGTCAGTTCCCCAATTATCTTTTCATCGGAACACTAGAAAGTGATTGTGGGAGGTAGAGAATCAAGCCGTAATTGCATAGCTTAACATTTTCCTCCACATCATAATAGGATTGCTGGGTTATTATTTGAGAAATAGGCCCCGAAAGATGCTTGTGTAACACAAATATGTGAGCACAATATTTCAGCAACAACGCATAAAAATACGAATTTCTTTGGATAAAAAATTTACTCGCAGAGTTTTACTGACTACTTTGTTCAATGAAAGTTATCAATTGCTGCCTACACCAAAATCAAGAAAGTCAATATGGCGTTTCTTAAATCATTCAATACGCTCATTATTTCGCCAATCAATGAAATAAACAGTTGAATTTGGCGTACAATGCAGTTAACAAGTGTTTTCAATAATACTTTGAGTACATGCAGGATATTTAAAATCTTCCGAGCTGTTTTGCCATGGTCCATGGTTTAACATGCTACCACTTATTTTTAGAACATGACAAATTCATTGTGTGAACAAAAAGTAATGACACTAGTGGAAAAACCCAGCAGGAGCCCTTTGGTCATCGAGTTTATAGAAAACGGAAAGATATCTCAACGCCAGATGGAATCCGGCAGAAAAAAGAACAGTGATAAAGGCTTTAACACACAGAGCTAAACCAGAACATCTTAAACATGAGCTAAGCGATGTTTTTAAGATCAATGGATGTAATAACAAAGATATTGACATCCTCCTAAGCAAACGACAACATCTAACACCTACTCAAACAAAAAACCCAAGGCTTTTCAACATACATAGAAGAGGTTACTATGTGTATCGCACGTATAGTAAAGGAAAGGAAAAAAGACCTACAATCATCTTCATACCAACGTTAAATTAGAGCAAATGTTTGATAATGCTAGGCACGCTCTTGACACAACGGGAATTTATAAATTACCCTGTGAGTGTGGTAAAGTGTAATAGGCATGGCCGGAAGATCGATTAAAAACATCAGCGAGAACTTCGGCGTAATCAACCTGAATGATCGGTGGTATCAGAACATACCATGGCATACACTTTAATAAAACAGAAGTACTTGCAAAAACACAAGGTTTTTTCAATGTAGCCATGAGGGAAGCATTGGAAATACAACAGCATGCAAACAACTTTAACAGAGATGGCGGATATCACCTAAGCAGCACATGGAAACCGGTTCTTGAAAACAAACAACCACCCCTCCCTGCTCTTCACTTCCGATATTGATCCACCTCCTAAAACCAGACAAAGAAGTATCAATACTTTCATCTTTTAGTAGTCAGGTGTAGTTCATCATCAACTGATGATCAAGGCTGTCTTAGACCACGTTGAGCGAGAACATACATACAATTACAGTAGTGTAGAGTTGATCACATACATACAATTACAGTAGTGTAGAGTTGATCACATACATACAATTACAGTAGTAGAGTTGATCACATCATACAATTACAGTAGTGTAGAGTTGATCACATACATACAATTACAGTAGTGTAGAGTTGATCACATACATACAATTACAGTAGTAGAGTTGATCACATCATACAATTACAGTAGTGTAGAGTTGATCACATACATACAATTACAGTAGTAGAGTTGATCACATCGTACAATTACAGTAGTGTAGAGTTGATCACATACATACAATTACAGTAGTGTAGAGTTGATCACATACATACAATTACAGTAGTAGAGTTGATCACATACATACAATTACAGTAGTGTAGAGTTGATCACATACATACAATTACAGTAGTGTAGAGTTGATCACATACATACAATTACAGTAGTGTAGAGTTGATCACATACATACAATTACAGTAGTGTAGAGTTGATCACATACATACAATTACAGTAGTGTAGAGTTGATCACATACATACAATTACAGTAGTAGAGTTGATCACATCATACAATTACAGTAGTGTAGAGTTGATCACATACATACAATTACAGTAGTGTAGAGTTGATCACATACATACAATTACAGTAGTAGAGTTGATCACATCATACAATTACAGTAGTGTAGAGTTGATCACATACATACAATTACAGTAGTGTAGAGTTGATCACATACATACAATTACAGTAGTAGAGTTGATCACATCATACAATTACAGTAGTGTAGAGTTGATCACATACATACAATTACAGTAGTAGAGTTGATCACATCGTACAATTACAGTAGTGTAGAGTTGATCACATACATACAATTACAGTAGTGTAGAGTTGATCACATACATACAATTACAGTAGTAGAGTTGATCACATACATACAATTACAGTAGCGTAGAGTTGATCACATACATACAATTGGACCAGTAATGAAGAGTTATCCCTACTTTATATACGAGGTTCTTGCTCTTAATGGATTTTGTTAGGCTTTCATTCGTTCGTTGCGTTGCGTTTTGAGCAAAATAATTTAAATGTTTTGAGAATAAATTTATTGCTTCATAATTCTTTAGTTGTTTTGAATATGGTTATATAAGGAACTCTTCTTTATGTTATTGATGGTTTATTTCTACAATTTCTGTTAGTAAGATGGCGAAAATATTAAGGAATTCTTCCTTTTTAGCTTTTGGATGGAACCTCACAGCTTTCTGAGGGTTACAGGAGTGGTGGGCACCAAACGAGACAAGAGGTTTGCAGCTCACGTCGCTTCATTTTATGTGTCGAGCGCAAATCCAGAGTCGTTATAACAAAACGCCATTGATCGAGAACGCATTGCAAACCTTCGTTAATTGCCTCATAGATTCAGATCACAGGCTCAATCCCGGCCAGGATCGATGGATTTTTAGCCTGTAAAAATCCTATGTATGACATCCTTCGGAAGGAAGTAAATCCGAGCCTGAAAGAAGAGGCCTGTGGATAAAAAATTTATCTGCCGAATCATGCCCTGAATTGAAAGGAACGGCAATAGCCGGAAATGTCACAGATCGTTCTTAAATAGAATAAACCTAAGTACCTTTGCTGATGTGCGTTGCGTGCATAATGTAACTTGGATTTGAAACCTTCATTTATAATGTTGTATCATGTAACGATTTAGTTTTTGAAAATTCTTCCGTTTGTGCTTTTGTGTGAAAACCTTTATGTTATATTGTAGTGTTTGTGATGCTGTGTTTCTCTCTTTCTTTCTTTGCGTAAATCTTTCGTTATGCTATTTTATCTTGTCTTGTTTTCGTGATATGTAATTCTATTTCTTATTTATTTTTTCACAGTGTTAAATTTAAAATGAATGTTAAACACTACGATGTGATCTACCTTTGATTACTGTCTTAATGTATAATTCTTTAAAGTCAATTCCAATGGGAGTGAATTTTTTAATTTTTACTATGCTTTAATCATTCAAGAGCACTGTATTTGTAATTTTTTTTCTCCCGTCTTGTTGCGCACACTGAACAGTCCACACATCCTGAAGGCTTTCGTTTCCAAATATTCTTTCACATGTTTGTGCTACACGAGTGAAATATTTAATTACGAAACGAGATGGACAAGGAGATACACGCAAGTTTAAGAATTTATAAAAATGTTTCAATTTTCATTACCTTTGTGCCTTTTCTTGTCTCCTTTAAACTTAAAGTCTTGGTGAGTATAAAACAGTGCTACCTGATAAATGTACCATTTTGTCTTCTATTCCAGCTAAATCCTCACTGAGCATTAAAGTTCTTGCCCTGGAACTATACTTCACATATGTCAATAAATAACCTCGGGTTTAAATCACTTTCTCTAGTCAAAGTTTGTAAGTGCGAGTTCTAAGTTCGAGTGAAAAATGGCGACAAATCGCCTTATTGCTAGTACAACATTCCAGTCGACAATGTCTTTTGTTTATATTATTTTAAACGATCCATAGTTGTTTCGATGCTATGATATCCAACTACGCGTTAAGTTACGACGTCACTGGTGATTTTGCGAACATTCAGAGCAAATTTGTAAACAGCTACAGCTAAAGTGTTAGCTGTTGATTACTAACCAATGTACTTTTGAATTATTTTGAATTTTCAGTAGAGCAATCATCGCTCATAATAAAACAATGGAATAATCAGACAAATGAACAGCCATTGTCTCTATCCAGCAAGCGCTAAAAAAATTGTCAGCAAAAGGCAGGTAAAAGTTCAAAGGTAAAATCGCCAAATGTAAGTTTATGTTATTTTAACAAAGAAATAATTGTATAATTTAATTAAAGCTTTAACTGAAAAATGAAGCATTGCTATTTATAGGCAAATGTGTCCTTTTCTTAAAAAACTGCGAGGTTGACAATTGAATCTGTGATGTGAAAAAGGAAATTTGTCCACATTATTGCAGAAATGAGTTGATATTTACATTTTGTTTCTCAGGCTTAGTGTAATCGTGCATTAATTGTGGGTGCAGTTCCAGGTTAAAACTCCCATTGATTTTAAAAAAGGAAATAAGTGCTGGACAGTTTCCCTTATTAAATCATAGATGGCCTTGAATGCTCATTGTGTTATTTTTGTGTTCCTAATATTTATTACCTTGATTATTGCAGTATTTTAGTAATATGTTATTTATTATTGTGTGGTAGCTGCCTGTAGTGCATATTATAACTTTGTTATTTTTGTGCTTTTTATAATGGACGGTTCTGAAAGAGAATCTCTAAGAAAGAATAAGAGGAAAGGGACTCTAAATACTCCATGAGAAGAGCAAAAGATCTCGTTTAGCGGGGAACGAGCATGTACTGGGTATCAACGCCAAGAAACCAGGTCCTGATTGCAGCTGCACAAATAAATGTTCTGATGTTGATAAAATATCTTTCTATCACAGAAACTTGCTGGGTCTACTTAAAATGAACAAATTTAAATGTAAAGACCACGTCTGCATCACTGAATGAAAAGAGCTGCAGTTGCAGAATTAATGGTACATAAAAGCAGCTCAGGGGTAGCCGGTGTATTTTAAGAAGACAGCACAAAGCTATTCCTCATTGTACCATGGGCTAACTCTTTCAAAGTATAACAATAAAGAACTATTTGAATATCTCCAGGCACTTGACTACATTAGTGGCACCATCCAGCACCCTTTCAAGGTGATGTAAATCCAGGTCTTCCTTCCCAAAAAGTGTATGGTTCCATTCAACAATAAGAAGTTAGCAGGTGTTGGAAATATATCCCAGATAAGTACATCTGCTAGGAAATTCTCTCATGGCCAACAATGATGTCGAGCCTTATGAATAGCCTAGAAGGTTATAATTTATTGAGGGTATTTTATAATATCTTCATAACTGAATATGTTAATCAGCTTTAAGAGAAATATGTCAGAATATTATTTTGTTTAATTGTAATGAAATTAAAACAATGAAAAAATATTTTGTTGCTTTCCACAAGTCATGGAATTTTTATAAGAAACAAGTCCTAAGTATAAAAAAGTCCGACTAATGCAAAATGGGATTCATAAATAGATCAAACAATTAATGATAAGTTCTACAAGTTTGCTATGGAACAAAACTTTCCATGAGCCAGGTTTGGAATTTATAAAGCGTTTTGTGTTTTCTCAAATCTATAGGCCCTGGAATTGTTTCTATTTTCTAATCACCCATTCAGGTGTAGACTTGCCAGTCATGTGGAGTACTGTAAACACGATTTCTTATTAATTTACTTCTAAGAAAAAAGATTACATTGAGTAAGTAAATATAAATTTCCTTTATCAAAATGATTTAAAGCCAATTACCCTTTTTGATGCACCTAACGAGCATTTATTTAAAATATGTTTGAAACAATCATAACGTATCGTTCAAATGTTTGAATATTTTCACATGTATAACCGCATTTGCAGGTTCTAGAAATTAATGGAATTGGATATCCCAGCCCTTCTAGTGAAATGGAAAAGGGAAAACGCTGCTAGAGGAAGAATTTTAATGTCATGCAAACGACAATTTAAATAACGACAACAAATAAGCGTCATACTTTTGCAAAGTATTACCCATACAAGTTAAAACAATAATATGAGCCTGTCCAATCTGCAGGAAAATGATCTCTTAGAATTTAACCAATACAACTATTTGCAGGATATTATGCTGAAATTACAAATACATACGCATTGCGGTTTCATTTCCTCCAGGACAAAATGCCAGCGAAATATTTAGCTTGGAGCGCACCCTCACCAAGAATCCTTTTCACTTTACTATTTCATCTCACATACCATCTTTGTTTGTGATGTCTTAGTAGTAAAACCGACATTAAAATGTAATAAATACATGTAATAAGCGGGTATGTGTTTTGGAAGAAAACGTTCCAGGCCTAAGTTTAGGGTACCTCCCCGGCATTTACCATTTATGAGGACTGAGAAAAACCTCAGTCAGGGACGACGGTCCTGGCGGGATTCGAACCCCAGACCTCCCGCTCACAAGTCCGCGATTTAACGACCTCGGCCACCCGTGGCGGTTTTTGTATAGGTGAATGGTAACATCTCATGACCGCATCTCAATTCAGACATTGAACATAAAATACTATCCACAATGGCCAGATAATAAATGTGACATACTTCTGTCAACGGATCCACTTAAACCTCGTATTGTGACTGTACGAATTTGTTTGTGGTTTATGCTGGTCGCTTTGGCGAATAATGGAACTTATGTTACATTCCGCTATTCCATTTCATCTCTCAAGTAGTTCTGTTGCTTGTGCGGCGTGCAGCCACTTGCGCTTAGCAAACTTTTCTGTCCCGGCGGCCTTCTGAAGGACTTGAAGGGGGCTCCACTTATGTCAGGATGCTTTATAGGGCTCCCATCTCTACGTCCGTGCTTCTGAGTAATGCATGCCTGGTAGTCCCCACCCCATCTCTTCCTAACGGGGGGTGCTCCCATAGGGGGGGTTGGCACTGACGGCCAGCTCTTGTGCAAGGCTGAAGTACCGAAATATCCCTGTCAACTAAAAGAAAGTTTACCAAACTAAACAAAATAATTCAAGAATACAACATGGAGATATAAAATAAACAAGCAGAATATATTACTATTGTAATAAAATACCATCAATCGATAAAAAGTATTATTGCTGGTTACACAATAAAGCAAGTTTGTAATTTTAAATACTTAGGCTAGAAAATATCAACCATAAATGTGCACCTAGTTGTAGAGGAGAAATTAAAAACATGTAACAAAATTAAGAAACGTGTTAATAGAAAATGAACAAACATTACATAATAACACCAGATCAAATTTCAGAACATCGGTAATGGAAAAACAGGTAAATCGAGACTATAGTTTATTAAGAACGGTAAAAGGAGTAAAAAGGAGATTGTTAAATAAATGTAATTACCTATAAGGAATTAATTAATGGAAGAAATTCAGTGACATCAAAACTGTTTTAAAAATATGTACTGAGTAGGTCACCTTTAACATTCTGCATTTTATACAATCCACATGGGCGAAGGTGAAGCGACCAGCCTAGAAAAAGACGGCGAAGTATCCTCCAGAAGAAAACAAAAATATTGTTGATCACACTATATAACGCCCTGAATTAGCGACTGAATATGGGCATTAATGCTAGTGATATGCGAGTAAAAGAGCAAAACGTTTGTGTTTGTTATCACAAAAACAAATGTTTAAATCTATTTATCCGCAATGTCCAACTCAAATCAAAATAAAACATAATTTATCTTCTTCTTCTCACACCTTTGCCAATCTAGGAAGTAGAGACATTAAAGACTATCCCCTAGGCGGAACCCCCTACTTTCTAATCTAATTTGAATGTAAAATTTATTAAGATAGTCTGTCTTACACTTGTGAATGAACTAATGCTTAGCAGATCAAAGTAAAGAAATATTAAACAAAACCATTTGCTTTAGCGTTATTGAGAAGCGCTGATGACATAATAGCAATGAATACTAAATGTTTCAGACAACCTAAGTTACATTACTTAATTCAAGGGGGGGGGGGTAACTGTTCCTGACCATAATCCAGTCGGTCTCAATGCAGAATTAAAGCTCACGACTGCAGGAAGATTAAGGTTAAGGTAAACAAAAAGAAGATGAACAGAATAATAAACGTGCTGCGTTTCCACGTTTGGAAAGTGTCCGGCAGGAAATGATGCAAGGTGAATCCAAAATTACCGAGAATGCGATGTTTTGTATGCACCGTATGAGATTTCTAAAGGCTTGGCAAAGTTAGTATTCTTTAAACATCGGGTCCTATTAAAGTGGTCAATTCTTGTAGGTACTTTCACTAGCAGCAGCATCATAAAATTTAAATACAGCTTGAGCTCCTGGCAGATCTCTCCTTTTGTTTCCGGTACCAACATGAAGCTACTTGCCAACAGATAATCGATATTCTAAGTAAATTGCTGAAAAAGATGGACTAATTAGCAAATAAAAAGGCATGTTTGGCAATACACAGCTAAAATCGTCGAGCACAAAGGGCAGCTCGATCATAAATTAGTTATCGTTTTTCACTGTATCTAAACAATGTATGCATCAATAGTGTGTCTACAACAGCAGCGTCAAATTATTCTTGAAACATGACAGGCATGTAGTGAAGTGAAATAATAGAATGCACGTTATCTGCATAGTTCACCTAAGGGTCTGAAACCACTACAAAAACAAGAGAAATTAAATATGTTTTCTTCAGATTACAATAGCGCTTTAAATTCAAGACAACTCCTAGTTTATCAAAGCGACTTCAAAATTAAATTATTTGCATTATAAAATACTTCCTTAGTAAATATATATTGAAACTTTCACAAAAGCTAATAACTTAAAAGTGGTTTTGTCAACACTGCACTTTTCGCAGTAATGGTAGTGTCTACTAGTTTTTAGGAAAAAAAGGAAAGCTAAACGATCACTACAAATATTTATTCAACAATTTTAGTGAAAGAAATTCTCTAAGGAAATATTCAGATGTATAATGGCATTTCATTATACCTTGAGAAAGCGAAATTATGCTGAATATAATCCAAAAACAAATATATTCGTTAACAAATCAATGATCAATCTGTATAAATATGCCCTAATAGACATTTTCTTCAAACAAAAACATCTATATATTACCCCTTCAGATCCTGAACATGTCCTCACTAGTGTAGTTGTTGAAAAGAGAACAAAGGATAAGCGACAGTCGCATCGCAAGGCTGTAAACAATGTGTAGATCGAATGGTATTAAGGAAATAAGATGTACCACGTGAGTCCTGTTCTCTACAAATCAGAACTTCGTGAAAGATATGGAAAAAATGTGAACGTCTGTAAAACAGCCGACAGGAAGCAGCAGTTGGAATAGGCGGCTATTCCCATAACCAGTAGGGGGTGTTGCCTCATCTTGTTGAAACACTTGCTTCTGCATATCAGCGCACAAAATGAATCCGAAAATGTTCAATAACTTATGTGGGGTTAAGTTTCCGCTCACAGTCACGTTCTCCGAATGTAATGTTCTGTTTTTGGTTTTCCTAACAGATATTTTGCTTATTGGCGTCGCGACTAAACAGCACGTCACATTCGTCGGTCCACCAATTTCCGGATGTTGATATACGTTGAACGTAACAGATGGACGGGTGCTATGAAGTCTGGCTCTTTAGCATGTATAAAGTTTTCTTTTGTAACATTTGTTTACCATTTTATCCTCAATTACCTTGTTTTTGGGTGACTCTATACATATAATAAAGAATACGTGTTAGAAATTGTATGCAAGATTTTGTCTCAGTCGATAAACCCGCTAAACGGAGCATTAACCGTAACCAAATGCTTATGAATGAACCTTCCCGCAGCGACTGGTTGGAATCTTAGGTTTAGTATAATCTCACACGATAAGTGACACTAGTGCAGAGTGTGGAGTGCGAGTGAGACAGTGAGTGAGAGAAAAACGTTAGCATTGTTAAACCAGCTTCAAAATAAAATCAAGTAAAACGGCTTTAACTTTGGATGTTAGCTTTAAAAAATCATAATTTAACGAATGCCATATTTTGGAAGCTATTGTTTTACGATTCTGTGAAATCCACACTATTCAAAAATATTAATTCAGTTTTAGGTGGCTGCAAACATCCTTTCTGCTTGTTCGCTGTTACCATAATATAAAATGTCTTTTCCGTTGGTGAAACTAGAGGAAGAAAATAAGTTAGCAAAAAAAATCCCCCATTTTTACTGCTCTTGCAGCACATATTTCCTGTATTAAGCTCTTTGGCATGAAGACAATTCTGTGTGAGGTGAGTACCGATTATTGAAATTTAAGATACACGTTCAAACGTATTAACCAATGTCTTCGTGTAGCTTGCTTTCTATTAGCTAAAATCCTGCATGTGCTCATTTTTGTTGCATATAAAGGTTAATGAAGCGTGCGCTGTCCCTAATTATAAGAGTAAGGGCTGGAAGCGTGAACATGGAAGCAAAACATCACTTCATCGCTTTCCCCGCTCTGAAGAAAGGTAAAGCAAGATACATTTATGTAAAAGATTATGAAAAGTGTATGTGTCCACACACAAAAGCATTATAAAGGAGCAAGGCGAATGCAGACCTACGGTATATGCCCTTTGTGTTGTATTTCAGTTCAAATGTTCCCATTCTAATTTCAAGTCTAAGAACTGTGAGGATGACGAGGGGCAGCGACTTTCTCAATTAGGAGTTTTATTGGAGAAGACTTGGATGATTTGGCGCCAAGCTCTTTTTCTGATATTTTAGGTTTTAAGGAAGGCCAGTCAGTTCATTATATCAGGGCATATTTTGCTAAATGTTTATTAACTAATAGATATCGTGAATATTGCAGGAGTACGCTGACGTCATAGCTGCAAGAGAGCGGGAGGTCCATGGTTCGATTTACGCCAGGACTGTCCTCGGTCCACATGTCGGGGAGGTACCTTAAACATAGACTTGAAACCTTTCCTTCCTTAAAAAAGTAATTATTTCCCCTGTGTTCAACTTCATCATTACTAGAATAAGACCTAAATACTGATAGAGAAAGCATTTAAAAATGTGCGTTTATGATCTATTATCAATACTCTATAAAATTTCACTAACTTAAGTGAATTTTTTGTACACAAGTATAAATAATACAGTTTTAGGAACAGACGTAGAGTATAAAAATAAATGGCTTTACTGGAGTATTGTAGACATGATTACCATAATTTAACTTTTATTTAAAAATTACTAATTTTTTCACTACATAACTACAAAGAGATCTAATTTTTTTTAAAAAGTATTATATTTAACATAAAAATAACCAAAAATACAGTTTAAATGAAGAAATTAGGAATCCATAAATAGTCTCTAACTAGTGTTCGAAATTACAATTTAATTCTGATTGTGTTTCGGTACTGAATTACCATATACATATATGTTTATAATATTCACCGCAGGCAGTACGCGGGGGTGATTCACATCAGATGCTAATTGCACCTCGATTAAGTATTGCCTCGACGTAGCTGGTTCTTGTAGCGTAATTACCTCAGGGTTCCGCCCGTACCCCGGGTATCTCAGGAGCCCGATGTAGCCGTTTCGTGCTCTCGCAGTCACGCGAGAAGGAAGAGAAGGAGATAGCGCAAAGCTTTAAGCACTGCTACATTTAAATCTTTAAGTTTATTAAGACACGATAACATGCTGCTCAAACACCGTCGTAGGAGCTGAATAACGCGTACTGAAACTGAAAGTGAACACTGCTTTTAGTGTTTCAACTACACATGACATCAGGCGTCGAGTGTTGAAAGCTGGAGTCTGAAGTCGAATGAATGCCCGAACTGAACTGCTATCTTCCAATCGCAGTAGCGTGGCTTGCTTAACATACGTGGGGTTTCACGAGCAAACCCACGGGCGCTGGGTTCTCAAAATTACTGATTCACATGGGTGAGTTGTACTTCACCTACGCCAGCCGATATTTAAATTTAAAAACGCGTGCTTCTGATAGAAAGTAGTTCAAACGCGTGCAACCACGTGGTTTGAGAGTCATTCGCGGATTCACCGGCATCTCAGGAATGTCTAATGGCACAGAGCGGAAATGCAACTAGCGAGTTAAAATGGGCTCTTTGTTTTATGCCATCCTATGGCCTGGTACGCTTTTTCCATTGTCACGTCGACGGTCCTCTCCCCAGGCTAATTGCATTGAGAGGTTTAACTGTACAGACATAATATTCCTTTACCATTGTTACTCACACAATTAACATTATTTAGTTATACGTAAATTCGGTAACTGGCGAGGTGGGGGTATGAAGAATATTTAAGTAGTTAAAAGTAAATGATTGACGATTATCTGCCAGCACAGTTTTTTGTACTGAGAATCTTCTCTCTATTTCTAAAAAACTTAAGCATATTCATTTAACATAAACGATGTCCTTCAGTTCTAAATATTCCTCCATTTCCTCAAGAGAAAATTTTCCCCCAGAGAGAATATATGCTATTAAGTATAGTTTTTAACTGTAATTTTTTTTAGTCTATGTTTTTCATTGCATCTTCACTTTAGTCGGAAACACTATTCAGATTATTAACCATTTTCCTAACTGTCAACTAACTTAACCTGAAACTTCTGAAATTTATTGCAATGAAATAAAAACTAAATTCACTCTAATATAAAATATATAGCCATATCCGGACCTGAAATTTTTTTCTTAACAGTTTACCTTCACTGCCATCAAGTCTGCTAACTTTTCACTGTTTTGAAGTACTCAATCTAAGAAGATCCATGGACTTGAACAATGCGGTGCCTTCTTTACACTTTAAATGTTCTGGTCCATCTTGAGAAACTAATTTCCTGTTTCCTTGGCGGTTCGGGGGCAGGCCAGTGCAAAGCAGCGGTGCACTAACACACTGTACAGCACGAGGTGAAATGATAAACTGGGAAGTGATTTTTTTCCCCCTAAGGAAGGAAGCGTTCCAACCTAAGTCCCCGGCATTTGCCATCAATGAAAACTAAGGAAAGCCTGGGTCAGGGAGAACGGGTCTGGTAGGAATCGAATCCCAGACATCCCGCTCACGAGTCGCGCCTTAACGACCTCGGCCGGGCACGTTTATTTTAGAAACACTTTGAGCAAGACAACTGTGAATGAAACGGGGGAAACTGCATTGCGCCTTTGCAAATTTTCAAAGTACAAATTGGTACAAATTGCGGGTCAAGGGAATGTCAGGGAAAGTGATACATGTATTACAGCCGATTGATGACAGTATGGAGTTCTGTATAAAGTACGACAGAGATAAGAATATCGGGGAGTTTCCGGAGCGAGAGAGGAGTGAGACAAGGCTGCATTCTGTCACCTTTACTATTTCATCTGTTTGTAGATGTAATGGTACAGGGAAGTATAGCCAGCGATTTTACATGCAGATGACACGGAGTGCAGCGGGGACTCAACAGACTGCAGGCTTATTGTGAAGAGCAGATACTGTTAACGTAAATAAAACGCAAACAATGACTTTCACGTAAGAAGCGGTTTATAGCAGGAAAGAGACTTGGATATGCCTTAGTTAAGGTTAAGGACTTCCTGTACCTAGGACTTACTTTTATAATGAACAGACAGTGCACGAAGCAATTGACAGGGTGAAACACAAGGTGGGGGAAGACCTGGAGACTCTCCGTCTACGCAACAGAATTCCGGATCTGCCGGTTGATTTACTGGAAACCGTTTACGGGGCTCTGGTCAGATAGGGACGGAAATCTTGGGCTGGGTGCAAACGGAGAATCTAGATCAGGTGAGAATGCGTTTTTTGAAAGGGATTTTGGGGGGAGGGGTACGGCGAACAGCGGAAATAAAAAGGAATTTGGGACTCAAAGTGACACAAGAGAATGTAAAATTAGAGCGGTGAAATATTGGCTGAAATTGTTCTTTAATTAGAGCTATCTGCTTCAAGAATTAGTTTTGATTGGGGGTGGGGGGTTGGGAATAAGACATGGCTTTCAAAGTGAGAAAGGGGTTAGAAACTATCGGTTTGGCAATATTTGTACAAGGAAACAGGAGAACTGTATGGAGAGCGGTTAAGAACCGCCTGAAGAATATAGACAGGCAGCATACAATCGCAATGTGGGGTTGAAAATGCAAACGGGGTTAAAATCTGGTTGGGGGATGGAGCAATACATAAAAACAAGGGTCATACTCATTAAACAGGTACTCGCATCGTTTAGGCTTGGAGCATGGCGGCAAATCAGAATCTCAGGTGAAAATGAACTGAGAATTTGCCCTTTATGTGGAGAGGAAGAATCACGATCGCGCATCCTAACGAACTGTAGCACCATTGAGGTGTTGAGAAAAAAAGTGTATGACACCTTCCTATACTGACTCTGTCGGAGGTCAAGAGGCATGCTGGGCTCTGCTGGCAGGCAAGGATGAGGAGCAGTCAAAAGTGAGACAGTTCAGGTTTTAAACGGCTGAAAACGAACCGGGGGGAGAGGCGGGAGGAACTAAACTGAATTTAAAAAATTCGTGTATAGAAGATACTTGTGGTAAACGTTGACGTCGTTGTGATGTACTGAAAGCAATGTCACGTCGCGCTGTTAATCACATGTCGTGATTATTCGTGACTATTTAATAACTTTAGAACCCTTCACGGTTACAGGCATGTATTTCCTATATGAAAATATTTAAATACATCCCCCTAAGTCGCCCCTAAAACTTTCAGTTTTTATACTAGTCAGTGTTTATCCACAAACAGTATCCCGAACTAATTACTCCGGAATTTGTAATAACTTATTCACTCTCTCAGCCCTCTGATGACTAAAATTCCTGTATAAATCTTTCTGGTTACTACGAAACTCCTGTGATAGTCGGTGTTTACTAATACTTTCAGCACAAGAGTAAATGGAAAACGTTATCTCAAAATCATGATGTAGATAAGAAATGTCATGAGTAAGCAAGGTTAATCACATCGCCTGCTTACTTTCCCGATCACAAAATTTGTTTTAATTAAATTAGTTAAGAAGCTGCTTTTGGAAATGTAATGCTACTTAGGAATGCGACAAAACTCACTCCCTTTGGGCCCTTTCCTTGTATTTAGTCCATCAAAATAAAGTTTCTATTAAAGCTACAAAAATGTTTAGTGTTTTATCACAGTGCTATTGACCTCTACCATTTTATCATAGCGCCGTTGACACATGATCCGTATTGCAGAAGGTTATATAACCATGTTTTTCAAGGATTCGAGAGGAGATTTGTGTTGTCTCAGAATGGTGACACGTTCGGACAGCTCTTGGTGCAATCGCGAAATGTAAGACCGCGAGGAACATTGTGTACTACAGTGTGCGTTAGTTCATTGTCTGTCCGAAAACAAGCGGTCGTTGCTTAAACATTTTCTTTCGCATACTTTTCATGTTATTTATCTAGTTCTGATAGCTGAATATTTCTGTACTATGACATTGTAACAAGTTATATGAATACTGCCATACACGTTTAACATTGTACATTTCATTTTCTTTTGGATAAATATTTGTATATCCATTTATTAAACAATCATAGGATGCAATGGAATGGTTTATAGTGTAATTTAAATTTAAGAAACGAAAAGCAAAACCGAAATACTTGACTGAAAATGTAGAAAAAGGGAATCAGGTGTCCACATTTCAATTGATACAATAAAATGGTTATCCTTCGTGAAAAATATTATAATTGAGGAGACAGAGGTTAATAGAAACATAAATATATTGTTACAAACAGTGCATGTTGCAGAGACTAGGAAGAAACATGAATAGCGAAAGGATAAGAAAAAGCAGAAATACAGTGAAAATTGGAAAATACGTGATGCATCTTTGTGAAAAACAAAGTTCTAATAATAAAATGCATATGGTTCACAAAATCTTCTCCAAATGCAATATAAATATAAATATATATTGGGATTACCACATGCCAACGGATTTCACGGAAAGTCGGCAAAGCCCGAGACGAAAAGACAAAATTCCGCAGTTTTGCAACATCTTAAGCCAACGTGTGCTAATTTCAAACGTTCGCCAAGGAAGCCTGCCGTCACAGCATGTGAACACTGTCTAACAAAGAGTACAGCATAGGCTTTCGAGAGGATAGCCAGGCTCTGGCCAGTACTTGCATCAGTTCAGTTTCCTTTTGTTGTCGCTTGCGTCTTTGCCAGTTCGACGTCCATCTGCTTGTGCTTGCGATTTAATTCTGTTATATTGAGAGAATAGAGTGAGAAGTGGCTAGGGATAGGTTAATGCAAATACAGAATAACGAAATGTTGCATTAACTCATTCAGAACCGGAAATTCTACTCAAAACTCTGGGAAGTACGATTTACTTTTAAACAGTTCCAAGGATGGTTGTAACACGTGTTCACTAATACATATTACTTTCATTTTCTTTGCAATAAATGCTTTCTTAGGGGAAAGACAACGAAGCACCTCTTCCTAAACACTTCATCGCTAGTCAAATGCATTTTTCCCTACATAAGAACTCCTTAATTCTCAAATTTTCGTTTCCTTAGATTGGTCGAGCTAAGGATAAGTTATGTCCTTGTTTTGAACTCTAAAATTATAACAACCCTAACAGGATATCTCTTTATAAAGAATGGAGGATATTTCACTTTACATTTTAATAGTTACCTACTTTCACTTTCTGTTTGTTTGTTTTCAAAGCGTTCTCCTTAGGCATTAACATGTTCTTGGATCCTGCCTGAAACACGAAGACACATCTCAGCACTACCGCCTAAATCCTCGAAGGCGCCCTAAATATAACCCTTCAATTGTCCAAGGGTTTATGGTGTCTTTCCATGCTCCGAGTTTTCACTACAATCTACAAGAAGGAATCAATAGCCGCTCGCCGATCTGTGTAAACGTCATCTACTTTTGCACGAGAGTGGGGCTAGAGTTCATCAAAGTTGTCCACATACATCATGGGTTCTGGTTTTACATCCTGAAGTAAGTGACACCTGAAATGAGGTTACCGTCACCCATTACGATATTGCAGCCCAAACTTCGCGCCTGGTTGAACAAAACAGCATTCTGCTTTTCCATGAACCAGTAAGTGCAGACCGGTTTAGTATCCTGACAGTTTGTAGGCACCTTCTTCCCACGACAGTGTTGTGAAATATATTTGTAGTAACCAAATATCACCTTGCAAAATTGCAGTTTTCTGTTTTGATCAGCTTCCGACAACAGACAGAGAATGTAGAACACTCTGACTTGTGTTTGTGCAATATTCTACTATGATGTACGGAATATAAATTAAGAATGCTCAACTATAGCGGTAATTAGCGCCGCAAATTGTATTTGGTAAACTCCTCATGCAATCGCCTTCTATCTTCCTTGCACTTTTCGTCACGTGCGCTCAAACCTAGTGCACTCATGACAAAGTTGTGTCAAGCGGCCCCGTCATTATGTTTTCTTAGTAGTTTCCTAACAACAACAGTTTATAACAAATTTTCAAAGCGAAAATTATTTCTTCTGTAGTTTACATCATAGAAACATTGTTACGCTCGGCGATAGTCTTTTGCTTTGTTATCAAATAACTCGGTTTAACTTCTAATGTTCTAATTAGATGCTAACGTTAAACACCATTGTTTCATCCTGTTTTATGACATTATTACATTAATGTTTATTTTATTAAGTGTAAAGGGATTTTTGCATCATTCTGAGTATAAATAAAGTATACACGGATTTATTTATGCACATCAGTGTATACAACTATATCAGTGAATCACCTAAAACTTGCGCTGCAAATATTTCTGAAATTCACAGAATTGAACTTTAGGATAAGGACTCATAATTGCTGCCCACAAGCGGATTTTAACAATTATTAAAATGAGTAATTCTTAAAGAAGTTACATTTTTTTAAAATATAACAATGTATATTGACGTCAAGAAAATGAAATTAGAATGTCAATGGTGTTATTTGCAGAATTTTACGATCTATGTTAATATGAAAATGTTACTCCGATATTTATATGTTTAGTTTTCTGTTTTAGTATGTGCTTTATTTCTGAATTTGAAAATTTTGTACATATGTGTTTTATTATAACTTTTCTATTAATAAACACAAAAGTGAATACACAAATTCTGTGAATTCTGAAGAAGAAAGAAAAAAACTAGTCTTCATAGGTTGTGTTCAAAGTGACGACCACCAGCTACAATATAAGCTTCAGTCTGTCATGTAAATTACTGTACAGGTTGTAGCATTTCAGCATAAACTTTAGAACAGACATCTTTTATATCTTTTGGTGTAGTCAGCAGTCCTAATAAACAAGATCTTTAGCTTTCCCCACAGAAAGGTCAAACCTGGCGAACGGGCAGACAATGTACAGGTCCCTTTTGTCCAATTGATGAATACAAGCTGCCTGCAGTATGTCATTGATTATCCACTGGACAAGTATCATGTTAATATTTCTATCTGCGAAACTTTGTCTGTTAGCAGGTTGACACTTCTGTAATCTAAGATGTGTCCTACACCACACATTTAAACTCCATGGATGTGATGAAGCCAATGGGGATTGTTTGCTGACCAATAGTGCATGTTTCTGGGAGCCAATGGGGGTTGTTTGCTGACTAATAGAGCATGTTTCTGGGGTTGACTTGGCTTCATCGCTAAACAAGATACATGGTAAATCATGTACAAAAGTTAACACGATTCTTCAAATTGCAGCTCTTGACATGAATGGAACTGACGACGGTGATCCACTTGCCTGACGCAGGCCATTCCCCCTTGTCATTGCACGGGAGCCAACTTGTGCATTTACAGCATTATTAATTTACCCATTTCTCCAGCCATTCGTTTGTTTTCAAGGCATCTTCCTGTAATTGGCTCAAAGGGTTGACAATTAATTACCGAGATGGTTGACATCTATTGGTATATCTTTTAGCCTATACATTACAAGAACAGCATTCTCCAAACACCACGAATACGTCGGCTATAAATACCATGTCCTTTAGAACAAAATACTGACAAGGGAGTCCCAGTGTAAAGGTAACCAAATGTAAACGAAAATATAAACATCGTAGCCAAGTAACTGAGCAGTTAAATGAAGTAGAAACGGTAGATATTTACATTATCATATTACGGTAACTCCTACTTGCATTCCTGCCAAAAAAGTTGACATTCTAATTTGAGAAAATGTAACATATTCAAGAAATACACGTTCTAATTATTATTAACATCTGTATGAGCTGCAATTATGAGCCCTAGTCTAAACTTCAACTTTGTGAAAGAAGCATATCCCGTATCAGAAATGTTTACGATGCAAGTGTAAGCGATTCCCCACATAGCTAGACACCAGAGAAGCAAAAATAAATGAAACGCCGAAACTGTCACACAACGTTTCAAGTGTTCTTTGTGAGCTGCTTTATTTTTCATTTTAAATAAAGAGAGCGAGTATATTATGTACATTGAATGTTACAAAATTCTAGGAGTTATTCGTTGGTCAATAACCCTATAGAAAACCAATTTTATTTATAATGCCCAAATTTTAAAAAATGAAATTGTTGGGACACCGTGAGTTGGCAGCACCAGAGGAGGGATCACGATGGAAAGGCGTCGATTTGCGAGTGACCGGTTTTAAATGTCTCACTAGATGTGTAATCGACTGAACTTATAGAATAAAACGCATGTCATTATTTCACAGATAAGGGACTTCCGTGTTTCTGTTTATTTCAACTCGACAAAAAAGAAGGTTTTAAAATAAAATCACCAGCACATTTTGTTGAAACTGTAATAATACCTGCAAATCACCATAGTTTGAGGTAAAATGTTATATTAATTATTCAAATCGAACACATGCATTTAGAAAGTCAGTACTGAGCATGTTTGCAACAGTAGGAGTGTGCAATCTAGATAAACTCCTTAAAGCTCATCTGTTTTCAGAACATGTGCGCTTCCTATAACTGCCACTTTTTAAATACGTCGCTTAAGAATAGCCGATTGAATACAAACATACATTTTTATGTTGTCTGTCAAATATCGAGTCACTAAGTTTGAACCGTTTTCCGCCTAACTCTGCATTATTATGTAATAAAACAGGTTGTATTTGTTCCATAAAAATAGAGAGACCAGTTTTCCGTCGAACTTTCATTTCTGCATCCAACATTAAACCAATGGCGAGCTCTAGATACTATCTAACGTGTCTTATTGTTCTGGGCTGTTTTTAAAGGAGAAAGAAGAGATCTCAGCTGTCATATTCGTTCTGTAATTTATATCACTTTTTCGTTTTGCATTTCTCATTCATCTTTCATTAGGATTTTCTCATACACTGCTGGGGAACGAATTCAATAAACGTAATGATCTAGCTATAAAATTAACAATTGGTCTTCCTTCTTATCATATAATCATGTTAAGTATTATACACGAAAATTATAAACACTATATTGATTGTAAAAATCGTTAATAAAATTTTTCATTATGGCACTAGTTACATAAAATTACCATAGTAGTAATTATGTCATTAAATTATTTTCATTGTCAAAATGCTATCATCAACTGGATATTATGTTATGATAATATTTAGAAAAAATATTTGACTAAAAACAGTTTTAATCATTTATTGCAGAATACTCAATTACAGAATTAATAAACAAATAAATAATTAACATTAACTATCAAATGATTACCGGTTCTGAAATATATGCCAACACTATAGTTAACATATTTACTACTCATACTATTAATGAGTCTGTATTTTCTTTCTGATTGGCATCATGTGATTTTCTTGAATTGGACTCAATTGCATTGCCGTTAAGTCTATTTTTGCTTATAAACTAACAATAAACAAAATAATCTCCTTCGATGTCATAAAAAGGCATTGCCTTCAGAGTAATTCATTATAAAATCGAATTTAATATTAATTTTATTTTATTAATATATATTTATAATTCTGGTAAACAAAAAAGCGAATGAAAAGTATCCATAATGGTATACAACTATTGCATTATAAAGTAATGTCGTTTATTATTATTATTATTATTATTATTATTATTATTATTATTATTTGGTTTATTTACGGACGCTCTTTAACATCTCAGGTCATCAGTGTCCCATTTTATTCAGGACGTGAATAGAAACGGCCGATAAATTTTGCTCAGAGGCTTCTTCTTTCAGGCTTGAGGTTCTTTATCGTGCCGTAAATGTACGACACTGGACCCACTGCTTTACTTCCCTTCCGAAGGAAGCCACACTTAGGATTTTTACGCCCGAAAAAATCCATCGATCCTGGCAGGGTTTGAACCCTTAAGGCAAGTATGGTTACCGCTACACCACCAGGACCGATTAGTAGTAATATCGTAATGTACTATAACAGTATAATTGTTTTGAAAATAGAGCTAGTTGTATTCTTATTGACTGTGTAGCCAATGCTTTAGAGGAACCAATTTCTTCAACCCCAACATATAACCCTTATTCTATCTGCTCTTTCGAGAATATAGCATATTTCGAAAATTTATCATTTTTGTCCATAGCACGGTTCTATAAAACTGTACTGCTTTATAATTTATACATGTTTAAGGATCAATACGTGACATAACTAACACCTCTAGTGAAGGTATTGCTGCATGAAAACTGAATCGATATGTGTGCTAATTTATGTTAAGCTTCAGTACATACACGAAAGAAAGGTCAAATTGTACGTGAGAAACTGGACAGAAAACCATGTCACTGGTTGCAAAACCCTAATGGTATACATGAAACTTTCCCAAATGTTGGTAATGTCCCTTAATTTAAATTCTATCCGGTAACAAGTTGTGCTGAAAGAACAATTTTAAGCTTAGAAGTTTTTCAAAGGGGGTGGAAGGAGACATTTGACAGCACAGGACTTAGGGAAAATATTATTCGTGCATTGTTTAATTAATTACGAAAAATTTAATTAATATTTACTCAATTAAGAAAATATTAAGCTTCTTATTAAAGAATGTGATTTTATAGTATAATTAATTCTTTTTAGTACATGCATATTGTTATTGTTAAGTGCATGAACTTCTTAGGTCTGCATATGGTGCATTCGTGCTTCACATTTTGAAATATCAAAAAAATAAAAAACAAAACAGCACTGGATTACTGTCTAAAAACGTTTAAAATATACACTTTATGTTCGAATATCATTATATTATTAGATTTTCGTCATATTTTAAAAATATATTGAGAAGAAAATTTTAAAAAATAATGCAGTAAAAAAGAAAGGCATTTTCATGTGCCCTTTTTCCAGCTGGTAGTTAGTACAACATTGAATTTTAAATATGCTGTTAAGATCCTAAGAACTGAAAAAGTTATGCAAAGAATTAAGTTATTTTTTTCAATAATTAAATATTTCCCCGCCACACATTAAAACTTATTTTCATAATAATAATAATAATAATAATAATAATAATAATAATAATAATAATAATAATGGTATTCCTTAAAAACACAAAAAATCAGTTATGAACTTATTATAGTTTCTACGAAAATGACATATGAAATTTCTTTTCATTTCCTCATTATTTGAACAATTTCTCTTCAAAAATGTTTTGTATAAAATACAGTATGGCAAACATTCAAAATTAAAGTAATAAGCACCTATTGTGAAGTTTTAAAGAAAATACATTAATTGCCATTGAGATTATTTCAAAATATCGGATATATGATGTGTTCTCGTTCCTTTAATCGCACTAACTGTAAAAGAAAAATGACTGATTTTGTTGGTGAAACAAAACCAGATACTGAACTCTTCTAAACTTTTGGCTTTGTTTGCGTTAAGAGTGTCTTTCTCAAGAAAGTGTGAGCTATAGTCCCGTTAATTCCTTAAGACATATTAATTTAGAGGTTTTTGTTGGTCATTTAGCTATAATTATGATTATCTCGCTATCTTTTCTCTTCAATTATTTAATTTATATTTAATAAATTGTATTTCATGTTTACTCAGCCATAATAACATCGATGGGGCAAAAATGTATACACACTTTCACAGTAAATATCTATTTAATATATTTCAAAGTTGGACTGGAAAACAACAGTGATGTGTAGTATGATGATCTGTAAACAGATGTGACTCACATTACATTATGATAGCGTTGCTACAACAAATGGAGCCAAGATTATCGTTTGAACAGCGAAAAGCAATTTTGAAGTGATAAGAAGAATGTTGTTGAAGTTCAAAGGCAACAGAACAGAACCGCCAACGGAATAACAATTGCACGCATTCCAGACAAATTTGAGAATCATGATACCGAAATAGTATGAATGAGGAATTTTACGTCCAACAGGATGATGCACCACCACATTACCACCGAGATGTATGTGCGTACCTTGATGACAATCTTCCAAGGCACTGAATAGGCTGAAGAGGTCCGATTGAGTTTCTACCGCGTTCTCCGGATCTAACTCCGTTGGACTTCTACCTATGGGGAACTCTTAAGTATGTTGTATACCGTAGAAAACCAGCTACACTGGCAGCACTTCGGGAGGAAATTGAAACGGCATGTGCTGCAATCGCCGAGGACAATTTCGCAAACGTTGCTCAATCAGTAGTTCAACGTATTCAGAAGTGTATCGACGCCGATGGTGGGCATTTTGAGCAACTGTTGTAACTGTAAAAGTCTAAGATGATTAGTGCTCATTATTTTCTGTTTGTATGAATTCAGTTTTGTTATTTTAACACAGTTTTTCTTTGCTTGATGTGTGTACATATATTTTTGGCACCCTCTGTATATTGGTTCGTGCAAGATATTCTGTTTATTATGCATTGAACTGTAAGACCAGAGTTTTAGGTTATTATGCCTAGAGCAAGTTCCATATACTCTCCGCTTGAAAGTAAAATTCACATTTTCGGAGGTAACTAGTTTGGAAATAACAGGTTTTTCTCCCCCTCCTCTTTAACTGCGTGTATCTTGGCACGTGTCGAGCATGCTTTATCTTCTTATTGACTGTTGTTCCGCTGATCAGGCTACTTCCTAGTTCCGTTGATTGTTGCTAGTGAAAGTGGATCATGAACTGACCGCTCTCTTGCAATAAGGGTCAGCCTATCTGATCGCACATGTCCCAAAACTCTGACATGAAAAGCCTCTTCTTTGCCTTCATCACTCATGCGAAAAGCCGCCAATTTTCACCACAGAAGTTTCCCCTCTGCGCATAGCCGTTCAGCCTCTGACGCTCGAAACAAACTTTTCAAATAAAGTGCGGCGATTTAAAAGGCAAATTGTTGAATAATTAACATACTTCATACAACGATGTTGCAGTGAAGTTACACTGATTAGTACGCAAAGTTTGTACATATCAGTAAGGCCAACAGTACAGTGAGACGGCTCAGGCGAATCACTTGGGAAGTTCCGGATTCAAGTCCCTGGTTGATAAGGCGAATACTGAGCTGGGTCTTTACTTTCCTCTTATCCATTTCATATAATTAAATTCTTAGTTTGGCTACAGACTCGAAAGTTCGCGGTGTAACGGTGACTTGCGCTTTCTAAACATTCTGTCCCGGAGTTTTGAATGGAAGCTGCTCTTCTGAGGGGCTCGAACTCTTTGGCGGGGAGTGGTCTCCGCTTGCACCGCAGTGTTCTATCTACAAGCAACGTGACAGACCCCGTCTACGTCTGTGCCTCGCCGCCCGTGGATCCTGAACGCCGATGTCTCCCTCTTATCATCCATTCTCCTGCAGCTGCACTCACTAAGGACGTAGGCACAAACGGCCAGCCGTCGATGCAAGGCCGAAGTACCGAAATATCCTCTTACATCCGTAAACATTAAAATTCAGCATTAAGCTTTATTTAAGCGCTCCCCAGTAAACACGAAGTCGTACCTGCATCTAATTAATTATGTATGAGAAGATGTGTGTCACACCTCCACTGATATTCGTTTTCTTTCTTCTTTTTAGCCTGAAAAAGGGAGACTATTACTTCATTTCCGGTACACTAAAGTCCATATTCAAGACCACCACTTTCCCTGTTGGTATTTCTAAAGTACACCACATTTTATTTACGAAGTCTTTCCACACATTTTTTAATGTGTGGCATCAGATCAGAGGAGAACTTATTGAGGATGCATGAACATTATTTCCTGTAGGGCTACTCAGCAGATACTGAGATGTTTGTTCTTTTGAAACAGTCATATTTTCAACTCCTGTTCAGAATTCCCCAGCTCTTTTACGTGAAAGAACATGTAAATATGTAAGCCATCTTTGCTCAGTTATGACACGCTGAGATTTCCGTTTTCTCGCCGGTAAAAGGAATTTTTTCAGGCGGTGAACGGAAAAATAACGTGAGGAGATAGGTGGGGATATCTCAATTACATGATGTAATGATACATGTGACAGGAGAAAGAAGCGTTTCAGTTTTAGGTTTAGGATTTGTCATTGATTTATTCGTGAGTCAGTTAGCCCCTCCAAAATGTAACTAATGCATATATAATGTCTATTTATTTACTCCATACGAACCTACTAAAAGAAGCTGATCTTAATATGTGCAAAAAAGTGACCTGAAAACCAAATGAAAGGGATTAATTTAATGCCTGGCTAGAAGTCTTTAGGCATTGAAAATGTGTATATTAATCATGAACAATAAAGGGCGCCTGAATACTTTTGAAAGCATGTTTAAATGTTAAACAATTTCGTTTTCCTGTTATAGGCAATTAATAAAAATGTATTTAAAACAAGATTATGTCATTTATATTTTATATCCATTATAAACCATTACATTATGAACAATGAACAATATTGTACAGCGAGGACACAAAGTGAGCGTACCTCTTGTTTTTCGACACTGCAATGGTTATATGGCACTTAGGTAATGGCTAGCTAGAGATGTGAAGACCATTTTTGAAGCAGACTGGATTCCCCGCCATTTTCTGGCAGATGTTTCACAGAGTTAATGCTGAAAGCATTGTCCAAACTTTGCGTGGCGTTCTGCAATTTTTGTTTGATGGGGACCAGAGAGCATAATCAAGTTTTGTGAGCTTGGGGGCCGTGCAAAGAGAATCTGTGTCAATTTACCATCCGAGAAAAACTTCATTCAATTGAGATTGTACATTTCCCTGCTTAAAAATATCCTTTCCCAATTTATCATTTTATTTCATGTATCATCAGTGTCCACCGCCTTTGGTACCTCAGTAGTAAAAACGGGCGTTAAACACCACTCAAAAAATTAATTAAAGACATAATTAATTATAAATTTAAAATTTTATTAATGGCATTATTTTTTCCATCATGATGGGAGGGGGGATTAATTAATAGTATTTGTACATATGTAATTCCGTGTATCGGTGTTTTTTTCTCAGCATTTCATATGTGTAAATTAGAGCACAAACGGTCTGGTTAACTATTTAATTTATGTTTCCCCGAGCCATTATTGAAATAAATACACTTGCTGCTATTTGCGCCCTCGCGCAACCTAACTGCTCATCGCAAAACCACGCAGATCACTGATAAAAAGTATTGCAAATTAAAAGGGGAAACGGGGGTGGCCCATTTTATGTTCTCACTTTACAAATTCTATCACTTAAAGCGTTCTATTTATATTGTAAAAGATTGTAAAACATAATTTTTTCTTAGCAATGAACCGCTTCAAAGAGCATTAATGAACAAACGGAAAAATATATCTCTAGGGTTCTAGATCGAGAAAGTGCAAAGCTTACTAAGAACTCAAACTCTGTAACCAAAAAATGCTCGATTTCTTGGAGAGCCAAGTCTTCATTACGGTCTATATAAGCCTGACTTCTTCTTATGGAAAAATAGTACAAAAACTATCTCAAAACAAGACCCAATCAAACAGTAATCTTAGTAAAAGAATAACAATGAGAGTGGTTGCATCGGAAGCATGGCTACTGAATATAATAAATTCTGCTAAAGGACTTTGCTGATCTATGACGTGTCATTTGATTAATAATGGCGCAAACTTTGAAATAATTTGTTTGCAGTAACTTTTTCTGAAATGACTTTAATGTTTCCTTCATTTATAGAACACAATTAAGTACCAGTTGAGAGTTGCACCAAAAAGGAAACAACGATATTTTAAATTTATATGTGACTGAATTCTGGACATGTAACATGTCAACAATGCTATACACGGTGTTTCACTCACTCTCGGTCCCCGAGTTTCCCTTATAACTTTCAATAAATTGCAGTAATTCATTAACATTTGACATAGACGTAACTTGGTGTGTAAACGTTGTGATAGTTTCATAGCATTGGCATTCCGACAGTCGCACGAAATTCCTTAATTGGGAAACACTGTCGCTTTTAACACAGGTAATATTAGATGACATCAGTGTCTGAAGTTTTTCGATATTTAGAGAAAGAAACTTACACTGGATGTGTAACACATGATACCATCATTTTGCAAATAGCTAATGTAGTTCCCCGTCATTTAATTCACAAACTCACTGAGACTTTCCATGCAGATTGTATGGAGCAAATAACGTTGTACTACGTGTACTGTATGGCATACAAAAGCAAATACATTTTGATGATCCAGTACAAACAACAGAGTCAAATGCGCCATGACAATGACAAACATTCACATGCTCAACACAAGGGTTATTCGTGGCCTTCCGTAATCACAATTTTCATACTCAAAGTATGCCTTATCAGGTTCACTGAATTGCACCCATTAGTTTGAAAGCTATAAGGTAAAATCGGAAGCCGAGAGCGAATGAGACACGCAACACAAGTAATCTATAAACTTTTCACATTAACATTTTTTTTAATGTTTAACATCAAATGTTAGCTGCCAAGGTACACCAGGATTTTTTAATGGGGTTTAATGCCCGTTTACACAATTGAGGCACCACAGGCGGTGGACTCTGATGATACATGAGATGAAATGATAAATTGGGAAAGGAATTTTTTTTAAAGAAGGAAAACTTCCAGGCCTAAGTTTAGGGTATCTCCCCACCATTTGCCGTTTATGAGGATTGAGGAAAACCTGTAAAAAACCTCAGCCAGGGAGGACGGATCTGGCGGGATTCGAACCCCAGACCTGCCGCTCACGAGTCCGCGCCTTAACGACCTCGGCCACCCGTGGCGGTAATAGACACAAGTGACACCCTAGCCTGAGATATTAAAACAGACACGTGGTAACGCTCTCCATGATCCATGTTTTGGAGTTCATTAAACGTTTCTACGACCGTAATGAACCAGCTTACCTAACTACTGATAGTGAAGTTTAAATTTTGAACTGTTCACTCTACCTTGAGTTTATAAAGGAATCGCGCTGTCTACTTTGTTACATGGGAATGAGATAGGCACTGTAACAAAACAGAGAAAATTGAAAATGAATCTTGAAAATTTCAATTTAAAACATTAATAAAAATAATAGAATTATAACTGAAACCACTATCTTAGCCTTTAGTCGCAGTTACTAATGAAGCTAAGGCTAAAGTGATTTGCACAGAAACACGAATTACAAACTGTGTAGTAGAGAATGACCTCCTCAGTAAGCACAACTAGAAATAAGAACAGTGCAGCGTGAAATTCGTAAGTCAGTACTTTGTATGACACGCACGGCTTTCTCAAACATTGTTACTTGCTTGAACTGTTGATGGGTAAATATTATTTGATTGCTAAAGTAATAGTGTGAAAAATAGGTCAGATTAAATTCTGAATTCTACACACACAAAATGGAACATTGTTTTAGAAATTCTGTCTAGACGTATAATCTTGCTAAAAATTGAGATTCTCAACAAAAGGTGAAAATAGAACAACATAATCAGCGACAGATTTTTAGGTTGCGCTGGCTAATTCTTTGCAGAAGGAGGGAGGTTAAATATTTATCTAGTCAGATATAAGTTTGCGTTAGCTTTTGTAAATGTATTTAATATCTTTCTCCTAAAATTTTAGGTAAACGATTCATTGTTAACTGATCAAAGTCGTCTGTGACAAAAGCTACCAGATGAGATTCTAAATTTCTGAAATTCCCTCAAAGGTATATCCTTCAATGACTAATATAAAAGTGTTTTTTTTATTTTATCTTCCAAATTCCCTAAACTTAAGTACTCCTATCTACTTTCGTTCCCCTCTTTTTTCATTACTAAAAGTATTCTCCACATTCGTTTGGAAGTGAAAACGAAAATCTATTTTTAAAAATAGAGCTATAAATTCAAAGTCCATAATTCTGAAAAACTACCTGTGACCTTTTCGTTATGTCAGTACCGTCATTGGAGTAGTTTTTCTTTTAAAAAGATTACAAACAAGACCGGGCGTAAATTAGTCAGGTGGTTATCAAGATTCGCCACATTCATTTATTCACGCTGTAATTTTATAATTTGATAGTTGGAATGGGAAACCACAAGATGAAGTTTTTTGATAATATGGTTAATAGTTCTCTTTCAGCCTTTTAGAAATTGAACGTAAAATAATAACGTCATCCATATTGATATTAATAATTTTCACGTTTACATTTGATAAGCTCAAGTTTTGCAGTGAGTGTTTAATCTTTCTGAAGTTTGGTTTTGTCGATATACGGATAATGTTCATTTTTTATATAACCTTTATCGAGGTTTTCAAAACTATTATTTTTTGTTATTTTTCACTTCCTGAGTAAAACTAAAATGAGTCTGCAGCATATTTATAGCGTTTTGAAATATATAGTTCAGTTAATTATTTATTTGTTTAATTTTCAACGCCGAGTGTACGGATTTTTGCTTGTATAATTTCAAATATTTTTAAACTGTTAACTATATATGAAAATAAAGTTTTGCTTCATGTAAAGAATCAACCGCCATGATCATTAAGGCGCGGACTCGTGAGCGGGAGGTCTGGAGTTCGATTCTCACAGGACTATCCTCCCTGACTGAGAATTTTTCCAGTCCTCATAAATGATAAATACCGGGGAGGTACCCTAAACTTAAGCCTGCAACAATTCCTATCTTTGTTAATCATCTTATCTCATGTATCACCAGTGTTCATCGCCTGAGATTCCTCAGCAGTTAAAAGGGGCGCTAAATACGATTAACAAAAATGAAGACGACTTGAGTTCTGACCTAATCTAGTCCAATGTTGTCATTCCTTTTCTGGAATAAAGCAATTCATTTCTTTCACAAGTATCTAGTTTCTATTGTTTTTCATGGTGAAACTTTATGATCAGAATAATTAATATTGGGACATTGATTTCTTTCCGGATTCAATAAGGCATGTATTATTGTACATATCTCAAGTTTATTTCCTTATATTAATAATGCTCGTTTCTATGGAGGCGTCATTCAGTTTTTGTTCACCAAAAACCAGTTTCTACATAAAAGTACTGTAATTCTCAAAATTATGTTTTAGGCCGATTTTCTCTTTTTCGTGTATAGTTCCTGTGATTTCAATATCAACAAATGTCATGTGCACCATTTTTTCGAAGTGTGCTTTTAGAAATAATGAATAATAAACATATACCTTCATTCTGCACAATGACATACAAATGTGATAGCAGTATCAATTGTGGTTTCACTCACTCTCGGCTCCTAATTTTCTCTCATAACCGATGGAAATAGTTAAGTGTCATTTTATAGACATAATTCCTCATTAGAAAAGTATGACGCTTTTGCAGCAAGCCATTCAAGCGAATTTTCATTAACATCAAGGCAGGCATGTAAGGTATTATCAAAACATCGGCATTCCCGCCAAATGTTCTATGGCTTGTTGAGATATACTTTCCCTTTCAGCATGCCCCAGGAAGAAATCTGGTAAGATAAGGTCAGGCGACTTTGTTGGTCAAAACTGCCTCATGCACGAATGGTCTCTCTAGCCCATAATTACATTCTGGTAGTTGACCTGCCCACTTAGGTGCAACCACGTTTCTTCGGAGAACCATGCGCGGTTTCCGGATGGACTGCTGGTACCGATGGCAATATGTGAGACTGGTTTGTCGGAAAGTTTCATTCTTGCACAACAGTAATGTACTTACTTTCTTGCAACTTGTTGACATGAGCTTGTGAAAACTCCCATTTCCTGCGACAGCTCACGCGAGAAATTCCGTGGGAGGTTTGATTTTCATCTTCTGCATCGTTGCTTTTGGCAATTAACCTTCATGGACAACCAACAGACACTAATGGAAGATTTTTCCAGTGCTTTCCGAACTGCAGATTGCATAATAAATTGCCTTTGGCTCTCCTTTATTCGTGTGAGTGAATGTGTAAAATTGCAATTCAGTTCTGAAACACAAGAGTAATATTAGTTCCACAAAACCAGCGGTTTAAGACACCTAGTATTATACATTGGCCAGTCCATGCTACATTTAGTTCATTAGATCTGCGGCATAAAACGGTTGCTTCTAGCTCTGAATTGACGGCCAAATATTACAACATATTCGTTTTTGAGTCATTTGGACTTACGATGATGGATACTGTTGCAGAATTTCATTAATTTGATTTGATTGTATTTTTTTTTTTTTCTCTCCTATTCGTTTGAGGAGGTGATTGAATATTGTGGGATTTAACATCTGAGCTTACTGGCCTCTAAATCTCTGAAAATGCCATTGTCAACAGAATTCACTGTAAAATTCACAATAATATTTCTTCTGTGGCGATCAGAATACAACACACGACATTAAGGATGATCATACATCAGCAAATTCATAACAAATAGGAATATCCGATAAGTGTAGAACGTCAATTTAGCATAAAGAATTGAATATTGCAATCCTCAAAAATCTCATTCCAATATTTTCTATTATCTTCTCTTTTCATTTAGTTAAAACCCAAAATTTACAACCATACAACAATACGGGGATCGCCATAATTGCGTAAAACATTAATTTTATTTCTTTTCTTGTGTTTTAATGTTACTTTAATTTTTCCACACTTGTTCAATTTACTAACTTTATTAGAAATATATGTTTTCTTAATGTCTGGGATATATCACATCTCAGATAGTTAAAGCTAAAATCTGTTGAATGGGTTTTCCATCTAAAACTATTTTAGCTCTTAAAGCATCTGTTCCTCTAAATTTAGTTTCTTTATTTACATATTAAAACTATAACTTTTAATAAGATATTTTATAAGCCGCCCTTTGGTCTTAAGAACCTGATTACCTGCAAATGTACGCATATTCATATAAAATGTGAATCTGCCAATTATAAATATATAAATTTACAAAAGGCGAAAGTATTTGATTGACAGTAAATGGATCCATATTTATTATTATTATTATTATTATTATTATTATTATTATTATTATTATTATTATTATTAATGTAATCGCCATCAGTTCCAGGAGAATTTGTTTCTACGATGATTGGTGATATTTATTAATTCATAAGAAATTGCAACTACATTTTCATCAACTAATGCATACCTGCTTTTCCCTCATTTGTTTGTTCTGACAGGATATCTTTAAAATAAGATATTCATCTTTCTTTTGATATTTAGTTTCATTTCAAATTATGTGTATTTTGATTATTGAAGTGCTTTAATATACTATAGGCCTTATTTTGCCGACTATACACATCATATTCTAAGTCACTAATATATTTTCCCACGAACTCTTTTAATTTTACAAAGTTTTCCACACACAAGGTTTTTGTTTTTATATTCAATTATGTTTTCATCTATTCTTATTATCAAATATTTTAGACATCCCTCTTTTTTAACTAATGTTTACATTATCATTCCATAAGTTTAAACTTTTTATATTTTTATTTATTGTTCCATGTTGATTCTGAGGCAACTTGTATTATTGTTTTTTAACTCTTTCCATTCTTTTAATATTCATACTTACAGGTTTTGCATTACATATAAATTTAATCGTTTTTGAAAAACATTTCCGATAAATTCATCTTGTAATCGCTTTACTTTAAATCTGTTTGTCATATTTCTTATTTATTTATTTCTTTTCCATTCAGCTGGAATTAATAATTTGTAAATGAAAAGTTTTTTTTTTTTTTTTTTGTAGTGTTTATCACCCGTTTTTACTACTGAGGCATCACAGACGGTGGGCACTGATGATACATGAGATGAAATGATAAATTGGGAAAGGATTTATTTTTAAGGAAGGAAACGTTCCAGGCCTAAGTTTAGGGTACCTGCCCGACATTTGCCAGCTATGAGGACTGAGGAAAACCTGGAAAAAGAAAACCAGTCAGGGAGATCGGTCTTGGCGGGATTCGAATCCCAGACATCCCGCTCATGAGTACGCACCATAACGACCTCGGTCGTTAAATTGAAAGATGCTGGTGCAGAGCAAACATAAATACTTTTGTAATGCGAATTAAACAAGAGCACTTTTATTAACTATAGTTAAATTATTATACTTCTTTTTCCTCTTACAGGTATATTTATGAATGTTTCGCTGCCGAAAAAATTGTTATTGTTACATTGTTAACATTTTGCAAAGTCAATTAGAAGTCTTCCATTTTTGTTTTGTGTTATTTCTATTACATTTTTATGGGTTCATTCTCTACTCTGGCATTTAAATATAAAGATATTATTAAATAATAATTTAAATTAATTTTATTCGTAAATATTATTACACCTTTCCTTGTCGTTTATAATCTTAATTTTATTATTCTTTCATTCAAATATTCTTAACTGGATATTCTATTCATCCAATTCTTTCTTTTATATTGTTTTATATTGTTATTCCAGTCTCTGGGTATTCCATTACCTAGCTTCCTAATTCAATTGATCTTTTTAATTTATTCTTAGTTTCTGGGATTACAGATGTATCTAAATTGATTTTTTTTTCAATAAATTTTCTAGCACAGTTTCTTTATTAGTGCTTCTTCTGGGATTCCAAACTTTATTTTGATTATTTAATGTCTACCTAAACTTTTATTCCTATTGCTAGTCGTCAACGTTATGAAACTTTTAGTAATATAATGTCCCCTGAGTACCTTACTGGCGTTCCTATTTATAGACGATGTCATGGATGACCTATTAACGGAGGAAATGAATGGCCCTGAAGTGTTTATGCATTCCTGCACTTTTGTATGCTGACGATATAATTCTTTTATCTCTAACAACACATGGTTTGCAGAAAGGCATTTACATCCTAGAAGAGTACTGCATGGTAGTAAATGTTAATAAAACTAAAACAATGACTACGTGTATGACAAAGATGAAAAATGGCATTTCAGTGGACAAGAAATACAAAATGTAAACATTATTGTTATTTGGGGTGGTGGGAAATGGAATAAACATCTATTTATTATTAATTACAAAGCACGAGTTTCTGCGTGTTTTGACTCGCGTTGCAGTTATACCGGCAGACATACTTGAGTGCTATGATCAAGTCTGTTCTGTTGTATGGAAGTGAAATATGGAGATGGGGGAGAGCTGAACATGTAAATAAAATTAAAGTCGAATTTTGGAAAACAGTTCTCGGGCTCTCCAAAGGAACGTCGAACTTTAGGGAGGTCATGAGGTAGGTGGGAGGCTATGAAGATACGGTTAACAGTAAAACAAGGGAGGTGAAATACTGACTAAGACTAATGCAGGGAGACCAGTCCACACTTCGCGTTAAATCGTAGTAGACATCAGATGCAAAATGTAATACCAATGTTTTGGGTTGCAGAAGGGGAAAGAGAACTCAGAGGAATTGACCTGAGAGGTAATGTAAATAATAAAAATGCATGGAATAAGGTTAAAACAACGCTAGAGACAATCAACAGGCAGGAAATCGAGGCTGAATATAACACGAAAGTCTCCTTAAGCCTATCAAATGAAATTTAATTTACCTGGGGTAAAGAGGTGCATATGCTCGTTCTAGGGAGAGAGCTGAGATCAGGAAGGTTTAGACTGGGAGGTTGGAAGGCTAAAAAAAAAAAAAAAAACAATGTATAGTTCTAATGAGAGAATCTGTCCATTTTGTGGAGGGGAGGAGGAAGCGATACATATTCTTGCGGAATTTACCCACTGGGAACACCTGAGATAAAACCAGTCCCCAGAAAACTTTCTTAAGGCAATTAGAGATCGATTTGGCATGCTGGGATCTGTTTGCGAGCCACGCTAATTGGATGAATATGCACTACTAGCTAAAGTGCGAGAAGTTACAAACAATTTAGAACGCAATAACTAGTATAATTATAAATAATATGTAATATGTTTCCATTCATATTATCTATAAATGCAGTTATTCATATTTTAAAAATATGCTATATTATTTTGTATTTCATTATTAATACGGTTGTGTTTTTATTATTTGTTCCTCTTTCAAATTGTGTTTCATACTGAAGCATGTACTACCATCTACGACCCATGCATAAAATATATTTGTAATAGATATATAGAATTTTACAATAATAAAGATACATTTACTACTGGCGTTCTGCAGAGTAAAATGCATGCCATCTTGTCATAGTCTTCAATTGTATTACCTCCAATTGAAGAGTCGCTTCATCCTCTCTGGACCAATGACCTTATTTCTCCTGGAGAGTGACTGCCTCCTTCGCACATTTATTTATGCCAAGTTTTGAATTATATGCTGTTAATTTTCTTCTACATTGAAAAAAAAGTATTTAATAAAAAATGGTTAAAGTCTTAAAAAAATAGCAGTGAAAAAGAAACTTGTGCAATTTCAGGCTTGAACCATCTAGGAAATGAAATGAATGCCTAAAATTTCAAATTGTTTCAAATATGTTTCTTTACTGTGGTCTTCTTCAAGCTTTGTCGTAAGGTTTAAATATAATTCTTCTTGAGATTCATAATTAGTGTTTACAGATTACCGATTTAATGTGCTTGATTTTACCATTCAGGTATATTGTACTCGATATTACAAATTTTTTAACTATTCTTAAAACCAATGCTTTTGTACGCTGTTCTCTGTTTTCCTTCTTCACATCATACATTAAGAAATACAGTCACATTTCAAAAATACCAGTTCATGAAAACTAGAGAAGGCAGTCTCTCCTAATCTCTGGTTCAAGTTGGGATTCTGAGATAAAATAAAATGTTATTCAAAACTCATTGGAGTAAACTTAGGTAACTATTATTGAATAATTTTTTTTATTTTGTAAGACAGGATAAACCAAGCTCGCTTCTTTAACTACACGCGTGCACACTTAAATCGCATCACTCTTATCATTTTAGTGCAGACCTTGTTAAAACTCAGGAAGTTTTATAACAAAACCAATATCAAAACACTTTCTCTTTCCAGACAGTTTATTATAAGGCCCGAATTGTGTTACATTAGGCGCATTTATGGCACTTTAATTGTATTTTATGGCACCATGATACGGGAAGTACAATTTTTTACAGCGAAATCCTTATGCAACTTTTATGGTTACGAGTTCATTGCTGGATACATTTCCAGTTAATTTAACTTCCATTATTTCCTGTACATGCCGAAAGTTCTTCGGTGCTTTAGTTTTCCGGAGAAACAAGTGCAAATGCTAAGGTTCAGGAAATTCTTGCACACTGATTGCAGACTACAATAGCCTCTAGGCTTATAACCCACTGACGTGTTTGTTTTAGTAATATTAATTATCTACATTTTATACTTTTTCATATGAAAACAGTTATACAAAGTAAGTGGAGAGATTGTTTTTCTAAGGAAAAATAAAAACAACAAAATGTTGGATTTTTTTCTTCGTAAAAAAAATCAATCGAAAAAATAAAATCTGTGGTCCATGATCTTTGAAAAAGTGTTACTCACTATAAAATCAATTGGTAGTTCTCTATTATCAAAGTATATCTATCTCCTCAAATTCCATTTTTGAGCCAGAATATTTTATATAGTTTTTCTATTCCTTCTTATTAACTCGCCATCTCGACAAAAGAGCACAGCTAAATATTACGATACAGGCAGGTTTCTTACTACTGTGTTGGATAAAAAGTACACATTTTTCACAATTAGAAAAAATGTTCTTTAAACTGCAATAACAATTCCTGATATTTAACTAAAGAAATACTTATTGCTGCATGGAAAGATATTCAGAAGATCTTTGTGTGCGTCTTTGAGCAAGTTTACAAGCTTTCAGATCTAGTGACCAATAGCAGACTTCTCAATGAAATTCTTCAGTGCTTTATAGTGAAATTGAATGTTTTTGCTATCTTTCTTTTTTCGCAATGTATAGTATTTGGATAGAAAATAAGTTTCAAACTGTGGGCTCTGAATTTATTTTAAATTAACAGAAGGAATTATGATAAGAAAACGAGCTTATTTACACTCTATTGAGTTTATTTACACTCTACCGAAAAGCTACGATGCCTTGCCTTACATTGAATTTCTCCCATCTTGTTCAATAATACAACTTCGGTTGGGAAAAACAGAAGCAATACCATGACTTAATTTGCTCAGTCCCTGCTTCAATATGCCTTAGTGTGAAAGAAATATGCTATGTATATAAAGGTTTTCATATTTTACATTTCATTCATAAACAAAGTGTAGAAACAAAATGTTGATAAGATTAAGTCAAATAATTTTTCTATTCCTGCTACAGCTGCATCTCTGTTTTAATGATAAAGGAAATCTGAAATATTACCTGAACTTATAATTTCAATTTATACTTATATCGGGAAGTTGCTATTCGCTATATGTACAAACTAGTTCTCCACATTTTGCAAACAAACAAAACATGAGTTGGTGCGACAAAAATTTAAACTGACTGCTCTTGCCTAACTATTTGAATACAGTTCATATTTCAAAAACTATGCGATTCTAGGCAATAAATATATATGGCGTAAGTAGAATGAGTAACTAGATAAAAATTAAACCAATATATTAATAAAGACACAGACCCTTCTAATTTATTTTCACTTACTCTTGACACGATGAAAACTTCAATTTGTTTCCACTTGACATCTTTTGGTGAACTTGTCATGAATTGTTAATATTAACAGTCCCACATGTTTTAGTGATATTTATAATGTAGTAACTGACAATTAAACATAATTACTTCTCTCTTCATATTACATAAACGTAATTACAAAAGTTTTAAAAATGTCTTATCAAGAATTCTACAATTTGTTTTTTCATATCTGCTTTGACGTCTATTTTTGGAAATTGTTTCTGAGTAGTTTAACTCTTCCTTTAAAGTACGTCTGTTCCCATACATTTTCACGCAATCAGTTTTAATGTATTTGCAAGTGAAAAGGATTAGAGAGCAATATTCACAAAGTTGGCCAGTACAGAAGTGCAAAAATGCTGGAAAACATATAAAATAACTTTTGTAATTTTGTAATCATATATACTTCAAAAAGTTTGGTAAGTAATGTATATTGTTTTCTTCCTCTTCTTTTACTTCTTGTTGTTTAAAACTGTTAAGATAATTCATGTATTTCCAATTTCATTCTATTATTGCTTGATTTCAATGCGAAATTCAATAGAGATAATGCTCCTGACTTGATGCGGCATGCAGTGAACAAAAAGTTAGACCTCTTTTGATTCAAAATGTTTTCTCCTTCTGCTTCTTTTACCATTAACTGTTATTTACTAGCTCTCCAACATATTCCATTATAACTTTAATTATTTAAGCAAAACTTACCTTTACATTTTATCACCTCTCACATCCCAAATAATTTAAACAAATGTTTCCTAATGTTCAACAATTTAATTTCTGTTTAATTTATTTCTGCAAAATGCTGCGAAGTTTATATTTATTTATATTTATATGTTCCCATTTGTGATCTTATCACCATCATAGAGATGTGTATTGTTAGTAGGCATGAGGACAACTGGGGAGCTGCCTGATGGAGAGCTATCCTCTTTCTATTGGCGACCGGCAGGGTACCGCTTTTTCATGAATAAGAAATGTTCGGTACGCTTTAAACCGCCAATGGTGTCACAAGGAGGAGACGCAGGGCATAGAGGTATCGCGATAGGCCTTGACCCTCTGCTAATAGAAATTCATGGCAGTGTATCCAGATCTTTTTTTCAGCGTAATTTCACGAACATTCCTCAAAGCCTTCCCTCTTGTACACTCTTGTTATCCTCCCCGTTGATCTGTATTTACTTATTATCAATAACCAATGCGTTTTAAATACATTGATATCTTGTTTACTCTATTAGAATGCAGTAGAGATTTTCAAAGTAATTTCATTAGCTATATTTCAAACATGTTACACTAATGATTGATAAGTTTCTTTCAAATTATATCCGTTGTATAATATATGCGACATTAAATTTTGTTTATTTAAATTTCTTTCTTTCAGTAGATATTAATTGCATAACAATTTACTAGAAATAAAATATAAACAAATGCAGGGAGAGTGGATAAGAAAAATCTTGGGTCAATGTTATATCGATGATTATGGAATTGACATGGCAAACTAGCGATAACTTCATCATTTGCTAATAATATTCTGATATTGATTAGTTGGATAACTGGTTTGTGACAGATCTCTGCCGTCTACATACTATGAGAATAATAGAGAAGATTTTGTAATAAAGAATAATGAAATGCTCTCATATTATCTTGTAATGCGAGGATTCGCTAGTAGAAGAGACACATTTTCTTGTGATGTCTAGTTCAATGGAAGATCTCTCTAAGCAAAAAACGAGCGAACAATGTCCTTAACCTTAAACAAGGGAAATGGTTGTTTACACAAAAACGATGCAGATAGCGGATAATAAAAGGCTTTACTGTTAGAAAACACAAACACAACTCTACCTTCATTAAAATCTAATGTTTCCTAAACAAATCTTATGTAAACGAACATGCAAATCACTCGTGAAAAGAGTTTTCTATTATAGTGTAATGTGCATGACAAACTAACCAAGCTAACATAAATTTCTTTTGCACTAAAGCTATTTAACTGTGACAATAAACATGCTATTTTATCCATAGCTCATAACAGCCATAAGCTAAACGGATAATTTTCGTTGTTTAATCCCCCTGAAGATCGTACATATTTTTTGTTACAACATGTACATTTAAAAGTACTCATTCAATCGCTAGCGGCACGACTCCGTCGCATTTCCATCCGTGAACTTTGAAGCTCCAACATTTCGTGGCTTTAAAACTTGAGAAGGACGTTTTAAATGACGTTTTCTGTAACAAGTAATGTTCATTATCTTAAGTCTCTTTGCACCAATTGCTTTCTTCAACTCTTCCGGTGTGTGAGGGTTAGCTGTACACTTTCATTTTTCAGCATTTCTCATGGTGTTGTGAGCGTACTTGTTTACTGGGACTGCATAGTTCCTGTGATTACGAGGGTTGAAGGAGGTCTGGTAATAGGAGAATCATTGCTGTATACGGCAGAATTCCGTACTACAATAAGAAATGTAAATATCTCCTCGCTCAGTTAAGTTAGATATATGATTTTCATCTTATCTCGTGTAGAAACTCTCTTAACTTCTCCAACAATAAAAATTAAGCCGTTAGTGCGCCTGCGCGTGGTATGGCAACACACAAGAATTAAAATGGCGGAATTCACAGTTCAGCAGAAAGTGAGGGGCTGTTAATGGTTAGTGGAATTAAAGTTCCTAATTATAGGGCAAAGAAGATTTAGGCTAGGATGTGGTGCCAATGCTCCAGAGCGTAATATTATCATTGTACATTACATAATCAGTTGTTAGAAACAGGTTCCGTGTTAAGAAAGAAGGAAAGCAGTATCTGCAGCCAAAGTTGGTGTTAGGTAAGCATTTGAGCGTAGCACTCAGAAATCAATTCGACGGGCCAGTTCAGATCCGAGTATTCCAAAATCACGAGATTGTCCACAAAAGATTGCGACTTAGAGCATGTAAAATCCAGGTTGTATACGACAACAAACATCTGAAGCGCAATGATAAAACTGCTATGTTCCACTACGTGTATAGCGCAGATTTGCAGATTATTTAGAATATATCTATTATTAGGATAGGAAATATCATATTTCTTATTGGCAGATAGTTTATTTGTTTATTTTTTCTGTTTCCTTCTTTCTTATCACAAACCTGTTTCTAACAGCTGATTATGCTATTTCACAAAACTGTTGTCATACGACGCTCAGGCACACTAGCGTCTAACTTTCATTGTTACCAAACTTGGAGAGTTTCTACAAAAGATAAGATGAAAATCATATTCCTAACTTAAATGAGTGAGGAGATGTTTACATTTTTTGTTTTAGTGATTCTGCCGGACAAACTGTACACTTTTTAATTGTTTGCGCCCTTAGAACAGTTGCAAATCACGCGGCGTTTGTTATAGTCGCTCCAACCAAAGTCAGCACATTTTTTCATCTTTCCCCTAACTGGTGATTTTTATAATAACCCAATATTTGTGCAATGTTCTGCCTTCTGATGAGGCAACAATTTCGTAACAATTTTACAAGTTCAAATCCCATTTGATTATAATATTAAAAGTGTTCTTAATTTGTATGCAGTGGCTCATTGTTTGGTTTGATTACTGCCAGAGACTAGAACTTTGATTTTCAATGTCTGGAGTACGGGTAATGGGTTTGCCTGTTTCTTTCCTTTAGGAACTAACCCTGTACAACCCTTTTTGTTTTCTTTTAGCATAGAGCCTTATTTCTTTCTTCGATATCGCGAAATTTTGCTTCTTTTCCTCCTCTATAACAGCATGATAGCCTCGTATATTTTGCATCAGAAAGAAAAGTGACGTAATCTGTCCAATACTACTCAGTTTGTGTGAAATTGTTGCTGAAGGGCGCACACAAATGCTGGTCAGACCAATTGTAAACTTATAGCCCTAAGAATGCGAATCTTGGCATACAAAGTGCAGTACAACAAGCTCGAAAATTTGTTAAAAGAAATCAAACGATCATCCAAATGTTTTCTCATTATACATTTAAAAATGTCTCTCTCTTACAATGACATCTTTATTTCAAGGACCTTTATGGAAATTAAACGAACAGGCATTATTTGTCGATTCAAATGAGTAAAACTAAACTGTGGAGTAAACCTGATCAAAGCGGTATCAACCCACTAGAATTTGATATTTATTAAACAAAGAGCTATATTTTCGGAAGCGAGCACTAATCAAGTTACATTGCAAAGCAATAATCTAATGCTGTACTCACATTATTTCAAGCAAGTAAAAATTGAAGCTATGTGTTATCTGTTGATATTTTGTTGTTTACATTGCACAAGTCACATGTGCTAACCTCCTGCATTCTAGTAAGTGATGTTCGTCCCGCTGGTTTAGTGGTAACCATACTTGCCTCGTAGACCCAGAGTTTAAATCTCTCGGTAGTGATCGTTTAGGGCATAAAATCCTAATTCGGAAAAGAAATAAGGCCTGTCGTACATTTACGGCACGAAAAAGAACCTCAAGCCTGAAAAAAGAGGCCTCTGAGCAAAATTTGTAGGCCGTTTCACGCCCTGAATTGAATGGGACGCTGATAACCTGAGATGTTAAAGAGCTTCCGTAAATAAAACAAATCACCAAAGTCCCGTGTCGTAGATTTACGGCAGGTAAAAGAAACTCGTGTCTGTAAGAAGAGGCCTCTTAGCAAAATGTATCCGGTGTTTCATAACCAAGGATGTTAAAGTGTGTCCTTTAATAAAATAAATAAATCTAATAGTATAAGTAATAAATTTTAATTATGTAAAATTAGATAAGTCACCTGTTGTAGAGTCTGCTTTAGAAACAGCAGTATGAGAAATACCGCAGTTGCCATTCTGCTTAAATGTAGCCGGTTCCTATGTCCCTCCAGGGCAGCTGAAACAAACACACGACGTGTTCACAAAGAATGTTTGGGAATTAGAGTAATTAGCAATATAATATAAATTGAATACAATTAAATTATTGAATATAACATAAAACAATCATAACTCAATCCGAACATGTTATAATAATAATAATAATAATAATAATAATAATAATAATAATAATAATAATAATAATAATAATAATACTTAAGTTACTAGCTTATTATATTTCACAAAATTAATTAACTAAGTTTTTCTTTTCAGCCCATAGAATTATACATTGATTATTTTTACTGAGGTCTATCATTGGACAACAAAACAATAAATAAACAAATAAATTACAAATATCTCCATCTGATTACGATGGGGAGCTAAGTTGATGCAATTGAAAGTAGAAAATATTTAGTTCTATTTGCTTAGATCAACCAGAATTTATTTGCACTGTTAGCGTAACGTTTGTGCAAATAAAAAGGAATGGAATTGAGGATAATAGTGTGAACTCGAAAAAAGGAAGTTAATGTCATATTCGTGTTCCTCGCTTAGATATGAAATTTCATTGAAAAAGAGAAACCGGGATTTTCCAGTCATTCGAGTCTCTACACCTCCTTAGTGAATGTGCTAAAATGTCCCCATTGTTGTAAAGAGTAATGCATTTCCCCAGTTTGTATCAACATTCAAAGTAAAACTGATTTTTCAGTTAAATCAACAATGAACAAATGAAGTCAATATTATCCTATGATGTTCTGGAAGCAGATGCGACTCGCATTACGTTATGTTAACAAAAAAATGGGGTCAAGATTATCGTTTGAACAGTGGAAAGCAATTTTGGGATGTATTGGAAAACCGAGAATGTTGTTGCAGTTCAAAGGTAATGGAGACGTGTGTAAGAACAGAACCGCCAACGCGAGTAACAATTGCACGCTTTCGAGACAAATTTGAGACTCGTGGTACCGTATGCGATATTCACAAGGGCAGATCTGGGAGACCTCGTACAGCAACAAGCCGCCGCGTCCTCGGCTATGGTTTTGGAACGTTTTGAGCACTCACCGCAGAGCACTCACGAAGCGGTCCAATTGAGTTTCCACCGCGTTCTCTGGCTCTAACTCCATTGGACTTCTACCTATGGGGAACTCTTAAGGATGTTGTATACCGTAGAAAACCAGCTACACTGACAGCACTTCGGGAAGAAATTAAAACGGCATGTACTGCAATCGCCGAGGACACTTTCGCAAACGTTGCTCAATCAGTAGTTCAACGTACTCAGAGTGTATCGACGTCGATGTTGGACATTTTGAGCAACTGTTGTAATTGTAAAAGTCTAAGATGATTAGTACTCATCATTTTCTGCTTGTGTGAATTCAGTTTTGTTATGTTAACACGGTTTTTTCTTTGCTTGAAGTGTTTGGCAACCTCTATGTATGTGTGTTTTGCAATAAAGGCATGTTAAGTTTTTACAATTGCCATCATATTAAAAAGATAACTGAAGGTATTCTGGTTTTTCAGAAACAACTGGGGCACGTACATTTATCTTCCATGCCTAGCACAGTGTTCATGGCTGTAGGATCCACAAACGTTACGTATACGCATGTCATAATTCTTCTTTGTGACAAATAAAACGATACCTTCACCTACTTTCAAGTTTTATTTGTAGAAAAAGGTCTTAACTTCTCAGTTTTTGTTGTGTTTCAGAGACAACTTCCGTATTTAAAAATACGGTTTCCTTAATATTAACAAAAATATTTGCTGTTACTGGCTAATCCAAATATTCGAGAGCAAAAGTCTATTTATTGATATTCAGAATTAACAAGTTCATGTTGTTCTAGGAATGTTAAATTGCTCTGCTGAGACACATTCTTTAATGAAACAGTTTACACCGCTTTCTCTAATAATATTCAGACCAAATGCTTCTTTTCTTCTAAGATATAAGCTGAAACTAATTAAAAAATCCTAAAATATTATTACATTAAGTGTATAATCAATATCTGGTTTATAGGTGCTACGGGTGGCCGAGGTCGTTAAGACGCGGACTCGTGAGATGAAGGGCTGGGGTTCGAATCCCAGCAGGACCGTCCTCTCTCACTGAGGTTTTTTCCAGGTTTTCCTCAGTCCTCATAAATGGCAAATGCCTGAAACATACCCTAAGCTTAGGCATAGATAGTTTCTTTCCTTAAAAAATATTCTTTCCCAATTTATCATTTCATGTATCATCAGTGTCCACCGCCTGTGATGCCTCAGTAGTAAAAACGGACGTTAAGCACCATTAAAAAAAACATTTGCGTTGAAAGTATACCACGAATTATACAATAAGAAATTAATTTATTTAAATAAGAAGAAGAATTAATTGCATTACATACCTATGTGAATTCATAGCGTGTCTTACATTTAACAGTTGATTGGCAACATGATGATAAATAAATTTACATTAGGCGTATCCTACCGGCTTAATATTTAAAAACGAGTGACTGGCAGGTAATTATATTTTTTTTAATAGTAGTGAACGCCCGTTTTTACTACAGAGACACCGCAGACGGTGGACACTGGTGATATACGAGATGAAATGATAAATTGGGATATGAATTATTTGAGGAAAGAAACGTTCCAGGCCTACGTTTAGGGTACCTCCCCAGAATTTGCCATTTATGAGAACTAAGGAAAACCTGGAAAAAACCTCAATCGGGAAGGACATCCTGATGGGTTTCGAACCCCAGACCTCCCGCTCACGAGTTCGCGCCTTAACGACCTCGGCCGCCCGTGGCGGTCTACGGTTCTCTAGAAAGAGAGAGAACAAGAAACAATTCCAATGCGTATTTGCATCCACGACCTGTGAGAGACGCACAAACATAAACATTACATAATAACTCAGTGAAATGAGTACGCCGTTAATACCACCCCTGCCTGCATGCCGAACCTAAGTCGCAAGCGATGTTATTACATAATGTAATTGAAAGTAGTGCTGGCATAAATCAACTTTCAACGATACATTTGTTTCTTCGTGAAAAACTCAGAAGTTACCACTTTCTTCGCTAAAACCAGAAATGTAAAGAAGTATTGAATTTTCATCGATTAAACGGAATACGGTCAGCAGCTGTTTTCTAATATGACAAACAGAACAGCTTTTGTGCCGCCTGGTTTAATGAAGTAATGTGGATTCGTATATTGCACAATGTCTATGCTTTTTATTTTTAATTTTTTCGCCGTTTCCATGACCAGCAACTCAGTATAGAGTTAATTTTAAATGTAAGGGGAAGCTTTAATGCGTGTAGCTTTAAAATGTATATCGTTGCCTTAAGATATTTCTACTGTTGCCTTTTTTTTACATTTGAGACAAGGGTCCGACTCTGTTGTAAATTAAAATAAACAAACAAAATATGCAAATAAATAAAATTCCCAGTTCCTATCCTTCATGAACGAAAAGCTTGTTAATTCTCGTCATGAAGCCTACCAGCCGGCGAAAATAATTTGGCCTTTCTGCGAAGGCATCCCACGCGTCTTCCACCCTGAGCAATAGCTCGACAGACATCCTCGAGGTGGATGACGGGAATTTCGTTTACTTCTGCTCAAACATTCTCAATACGTGATCCGAGAGCACTTGCTTAGCTATTCTTGAATATAACTTTTATTTATGTTAGTATAACCATATTCAAATATAAATTATTTTAGAATCATACTGATACAAGTAAACAGAAAATAATTTGAGAGTTATACTGGAATAGCTGATTTTAAATTTTGTTTATGTCGTAAATACTACATGGGGTATATGTTGGTTGTTTAATAGTCGAATGCTTGCAATACACAATAACTAAAATATTATGATTAGAGCGTGTGATGAATATTTTTTCCATGGTAAACTTTCCAGTTTATATCTGAAAAGTGTCCATTGATACCTTACATCTTTATGGTTCTCAGTACCTCAATTATGATCTTATATTCACATTTCAAATGAAATTGTATTTTGACTAACAAACCCACTTGCTTTCTTACACACCTACACAGAACACCTGTAAAATAAATATGCATTTCTTATTTCTGATTTGAAACATTGGATACAAATGTTGAAGATTTCAGAAGGCACCAATCACTCATGTTTGCGTTTGTAACGGTATTTCCCACTCCAGCCATGAATTGCATCCCGACTTGCAATTAAAGTACCTCGACAAATTGAATTAACAGAATTTTATAAGCTATGTTTGAACAAGGAAAATACTCGGCTATTCATGAAAATTTGGCTTGACGCCCAAAAATGTTGGCAATGCTTTAAGAAACCCTCATCTACGATATAAAATGGTACTGCAATATCTGGAGTAATTTGCACGGCTTAGAGAAATTCTGTACTCATATAAAACAATTTTATTGCACATACTCGTTAATGGAAAATTAGTTGCGCTTTTATCTTTATGAAAATGTCTTCTTTGATTGAGTGCTATTCGGAAATATCGTCAAGGAAAAGTTACTTTACATTTTGGTGTAACACATTCAGTATATTCTCAAGACATTTTTCGATTAACATCGTTACGCTTTTACTGATAATGAATGTTTTATTAACCTGCCTTCTTTTTAAAGAGAAAATTCCCTTGCACACAGCTTATTTCAATCAGGAGTAAAACAAGAAACAATCGTTTATGAATATCTGTCTAGATAATGCTAGAGGACTTGGTGATTTTCCTTCCTCTAATAGTGTTTCATTAAAAACCCCCATAAAACTTCAAAGCACCATAAGAATTATAATACTGAAAATAGAGAAAATAGCTAAATAGTATTTTTATATTGGAGTTCATTTTACAAATTCCTGTTGAGCATTTACTTAGTTACCCTTTCATTTATTAAAACACGAATGATTTTTCATTGCCCCTACACGCATTTTAAATGCATAATCCATTGCCTATAAGTGAGTTACGATACATAGCTTGTCTAATGCTATTTAGAAAGGTTTAAAAGTATTTTTCAAGATGTGAGCATTTTTATAACACTTAAAAACGTAATATAAGATTAAAATTATGGATGTAACTAGGATGTTTTGAGGAAACTGGTTCCGTTGCGTTGCTGATGAAAACTACAAGCCGAAAGGTAATCACTGATGATGTTTGTTCGCACAGAGCAGACAACTAATGGGGGAAGCAGTTATAACAATACGAAATTAGTAACATTAATTGGGTGTTCTGTCATTATCAAATAAGTTATAGCATAGTTTGAAGAACTATATCTATAAAAACTAAATCCAGTATTTGCACTGAAAAAATGGCAAGAAGTAAATATATAATAAAGCTTTAAATGTGCAAACAGAGATTCAAGTTATTGGCTAGACAAAATGCTTGGGATAAATGAAACATAGTTATTTCTTCACACGAAAGTTACTACACATGGTTAGAGAATTTGATCTCAGTAGGGACGTGAAGATAACCTCACAAATCGTCAGTGTCTCATATACTTTCGAGGGAGACAACGTTACAGTAAATTGAGAATGCTACATACTGAGGAATATACAACTAGAAAATATTATTTAATGCGAACTGTCCCATATCTGCTCTGCTGACCAACTTTGGTGGTGGTGAGTTTACCTAAAAGAAAGTTTTCGTAACACACCCAACAACCCTGGAACAGAAGTATCCATGCAATTTCGTAAGAAAATAAAAACGCTCCGATGTTATGTAAATTGTTATAAATAGTACCACACAAACAAAGAGAATGGGGTAATATTTGCCTTTTGGCAGCGATCGCTGCGTCCTCTACACCGCATTGTGAAATCACTCCATTTTTATTGTGCTTTCCGTAATGGAAGAGAATTTTAAAAAATGTTGTATCTTGGTTTCAAATAATCACAGCCTACTTCATTATTTAAGTAATACATTTCAATGCAAGATTGTAGTTCACTTGTTCTAGGATTAACACGTTTACACTCTTGATTATCAATTAATGTAAGAAACAGCTGTATGGCCAATTAATGTGTAGTGGAGTATATTATTATTATTATTATTATTATTATTATTATTATTATTACGTTTATGTAAGTGCGCTTTTTAGTATCTTTGGTCATTAGTATCCTATTCAGATTAGAACATGAAATTTTGCTCAGAGACCTCTTCTTTCAGGCTTAAGGCTCTTTTACATGCCGTAAATGTACTACACCGGACCAATAGCTTTACTTCCCTTCCGAATGGACCGCGACCTTGAGTATAATAGGCAAATATGGTTGCCACTAGACACAAGGACTGACTGTAGTGTAGTGCAGTCGGATTTATCATTTAATTTGCCATGGTTGCCTGTGTGGTTTCTTGGTATCGCACTTGTTTTACATCAGGTTTTACGAGAATGTTCTAAATATCTGAGGCATTGTGTTCAAGAGATACTAATAGATTTCTAAGTAGCGTCCAATCAAACCTGTTTTCAGCAAGCAACACGGCTTACTTTAGGTCAAGAAAGTTTTTTTTTTTTTTTTTTTTTTTTTCCCCTGTCTCCAATGGCATACTTAACTGAATGGCGTAAACACGCAATTTGGACCAAGTGAAAACATGCAGTTTTTGCGCAATATTTGCTGTTAATGAACTGGTTGAACTGAATGTGTGTACCATTATGAATTCATGGGTATGTTGTAAGCGTCATGATATTTACAGTATGCTTCTACTTTTGTTCTTCTGCTTCTCTCTAAGGTAGTCAATGACCGACTGTTCAGATGACTAATCCATGAGGCAGTTTTTAAATGTGACTATTTTAAACGTGTTATATTTTAAATCTTTAGCAATACATAAAAGGCGTGCTTATTTTTAAAGAAATGCGGGTTTATAAGTTATTCAGTAATATAAAATATTTTGTAAAAGTACGTTTGAAAATAAACTGACACATTTGAGAAATATTTTATGCATCTGTCACGGTGTTTTATAACATGTCATTCCTATAAAGGTCTACAACAGTGTAGACTTTCGAATTGTTTTAGATAAGCGGTTACATTTAGTGTATTTTATCTGCATTAAAGAATGCTGAACATTTTTTTTAAATTAATAGTTTTCTTTAATTTTAGGTTATGTGATAAAACTATAGTCTTTTAACAATATATAAAGTATGCTTTTTCAATTTATTAAAAGCAGAAATATTGTTTTATGTTTGAACGCGTTAGTATTTTTAAATTAAGCAATTTAAGCTAAGATGTTTAAAATAATGTTTAACGTCCATTTTACCTACTGAGGTGGACAAGTTGAGAAGATTTTTTTAAGGAAGCATTCCAGGCGTAAATTTAGAAAACTTGCCCGTCATTTAATATTGTGAGGAGGATTGCGTAAAACCTGGAATAAACTTCCGCCAGGGAAGGTGATCTTGGCGGGAATCAAACTCCAAGCCTCCGGCACACGAGTGAAAGAACCTCTTCTTTCCGTGTTTTAAGGTTGAGATAAAATAGAGGGACACGGAAATTGAGTTTTGACCAAAATCGGCCCAAAATCTTTTTTTTTTTTTTTTTCTGTAAATGGTTTCTTGAACCATTAGGCGTCCACAAAGAGTCAACATTTCTACAGAACTCCGCGTGTCCTTTATGTGGTAGGCTTACCACACCCCTTCAGTGCAAAGCGTATTGTCTGGTGGAGACAGTAGAACTCACCAGTTCCTAAAGCAAGTGCTGCTAGTATAGAAAGAAAGTGTCAATCGTGTAATGAAGAGGATGACTACAGCTTTCCTCAAGCTAAAGATCGTGGCTGAAGTTAGAAACTATAAAAAAGACTAACCAGAGTGGTCATTCAGAAGCATATGTCATGTCAGACCGGAAGTACCCCACAGAGACTCTTGGTGTTTCTATAACAGGAGCCTATCTCTCCGTGAGACTCGCAAGGTGTCTGTTCAGTTTGATGATAGTATGGTTAGGAGAATTCTCCCAGAGACTAGCTTGCACCGAACTACTGGCATACTGTGCTTGTGAAGGGACACAAATTTCAAATGAAAGTGTTCACTCACTCATTTGGAAAAACTGTCATAAAGAAATGGGGGCATTAAATTGTGTTTCTGCTTTTAATATGAGCTGTTTAGATGTGGTAATGGGTGAGGAACGTTCGGCAGGTGCTTCAAAGATCAATAAGATCCGGGATATGGCTTGACTCTACGAGAGCAGGTCAGCTGTCTCAAGCAGGAAAGGACCTGCAGGTATCAAAAATAGTACAACAGCACAGAAGGACACGAAGAAAAGGAGACACATGTTGAGTATAAATCAGGCGGGTTTTGATATGTAAAGGCAAAATTCGCGGTTTTCCAGCATATTTTTTTTATAAAACTGCGATTTTCTCAAAACTTCATTTTCACACGTTCAAAATGTCCCACGTATCTCAGTTTTTTGTTTGTTCAATTAAATTTTCCCACAATATGCAGAAGTACCCAATGTAATGTTCCATGAGACAACATATATGCTAACACCAATAATTATTTTAGAAAAATATCTATGAAAACTGTTAAGGTTAAACATTCTTATAAATTAAAGAAAATTATCACAGTTCTATCATCAAATTTATTTAAAATATCTCTTCATATAATTTTTGTATGGGGTTCAAAACTCCAATTGCAAAAACGATTAACTTATGAGCTCCGTAGAACATTTTGATTATGAGACATATTTATAAAATAAAATTTATGAAATAATTTATAGCTCGCAAAGTATTTATCCAATTTGAATATTAATTTAATAGAAATCAACCGCAGTAAAATGTGCAGAAAACATCCATACAAAAGTATGAAGCTTGGAAAATTCACTCTCAGTGTCTGTATATTGGAAATTTGAAATTATATTCGATTTTACAAATAAATTTGTTCTGACCATGCGATATTAGGTTTCTTGTTGTAGTAATATATGATTCTGATTTATAAAATCATCGCTGAAAATGAAAAAGACTTGATCGTCTCGTGTGAGATACGAGTTGTAAGTCAGGGTAAATGAGCAACAGTTCCATTACCTACTGCAAGTACAAATTTTGTTTTTTAATATGCTGTGCACAAGTTTTAAAATGGCGAACCGCTTGAGCGTCGCGAGTTTAACCACCGATAGACAAACTTTCAGTGTATGTTTATCGCTTTAGGTTTGCGAGTTACTGCCTGCCGGCCTGAAGCAAATATTGCGGCCATGACCTCCCCTTCGTAAACAATACGTTTAGCTTTTTCACTATAAGCAAAATGGAAACTTTCATGATTGTCTAGTATTACCTTAACTGAAGTATATTACAGTTTCAAACGAGATATGTATTCCAAAATGAGCTTTCTAACTCCAGACCACTAAGCATGTTAGAGAGAATTTGACTTCATCCAAATACGAGGGCGATCTGAAAAGTTCACTAAGGTGGCCAAGTATTTAACAAGATAATTGTGTTTAAACTTTGATATATTTGTCTAAGCATTCTTCTAAATCGATTATTTAATACGGTCTTCCAAAGCATGCATGTTTGAAGCATAGACATGCAGTAGGGACGTCTTGGGTATTTAACAGGATCGAATTTAGAGTACGCAAATTTCTAAATGAACTATATTCTTCTTTAATGGGATGACATAATTAAATACAAACAGAGAACAGCTAGTTATTGCTATTTTTTAATAATTAAACAGTTATCAGACATCGAAACCATAATAATAATAATAATAATAATAATAATAATAATAATAATAATAATAATAATAATAATAATAATAATAGCCGAATGTAACCACTCCGAAATATTTACTATTGACACTGAAGTTACCGTAATGGTGGAGGTTAACCTTAACTTATCCTAAACTTCTAAGTGCCGGAGGTTGTCCTTAACAAGGATATCCGTCTGATACGCTTAAAAAGAAACTGCATGCACTTTGAGCTTGTTTTTTTGCAGCTAAAAAAAACTCTATTTATTGAATGCCGTTCTCAAAAATTGGAGGAACACGCTGTAAAACTCAATATCATAGTCTACATTTACACGAATTAGGTTATGTGATTGCTTATTGATTAAACTGTAAGATTTTATCGCTATATGTAGGACTACTCATGCATGCTCTAATAATACTTTACATATAATAAGCAAATTTATATGACTCAGAACCTCCTGGAATATAGCACTCCGTCAATTTTCAACGCTCTGCTCTTCCTCAATATAAGAGCGTAAGAACTTTCTTGAAGATATTACCTCATTTCGAGGACGAACTTCTAAATTTACTTGCATGTTTGAGCTCTCCAACTCCTGAACTCTACTCTCCTCCCTTTACATAGCGAACGGTTATTACTTTAAGATTTCAAGATATTAAAATATCATTAAATTTACGTAGATGAAAAATTTTTATAGAGAATGGTATTCAAGGAAATAAAAAAGAAAATAACCTTTAAGGCAATTTAATTAGTTGGACATATCTAACTAGGTATATGTGTATTTAACTAGATTAACATGTTAGGTGAAATGTATTCAATTAAGTTAATATACGTAAAATTACGTTGACAAGTATTTAATTAGTTTGATATATTCAACAAGGTTGATATATTGAAATGTTTTTAGTTAGGTGAACTATATTTAATTAAGTTAACTGATACGTAAATATGTATAAACTTATTTCGATATTTATTTAAATTATATTAATTTCTAGGTAACCATGTATTTAATTAAGTTAATAGTTTAACTATTTTGCTGTAAGCAAGCATTATATTTTCATTATTCTTAACTGCCACAGAGCATAAGCCCCATTGTAGTAAATAAATACATATATACAAAATAGGGTTATGTGTGTATGTTTTCCCTAATGGCAATGGCGCTATGTTACAGTTTTATGTAACTATCGCGTTATATTTAGCCGTGGTTATTTCCGTATAACTCAATCTTTCTTATCTAAAAGTTTTGGTTGGCCTCTTAAAGAAATCCCTTTTCAATACATTACTTTTAAGTTGCGATCTCACCAAAAAAAGAAATCAGTTACCAAATTCAAGGTCAGTTATTTTTTTTAGTTACGTTTAATTCAGCACCTATATAATAAGAAAGATTATTTTTCAGTTTTAGTATCATATAATTATTGCTGATTAAGCTTTTGTTTACCATACACTGATAGTCAAGTTTGTTTATATGTTTCAGAGGTAAACCAACACAAGAAAAACGTTAAAATTAATGTGTTGAATGTATTTGAGACAGAGGTTTCTTTTTCATGTACAGAGTTAGTCAAAAGTATCTCAAGTTTTAAAAAGCATTAATGACTTTCTCCAGGTGACGTTGTTTCATTTGCATTTGTTGATGAGCTGAGAGCAGGATCCATAACATTTGTTTCCATTGTCAACCCGACCTCAGAGGAGTCCCCTCCAAGAGGTCGAGTCCCTCAGAAGGGCCGTTTCCATGTGCAAGCCACCGTCACACCGTACCAGCCCATCTCGCCCTAGTACTTTCAACCCAGTAACAGAACTAACGATGTGAAATGATGGTAGAGCAGAAAACAAGCATTCGCTTAAGCAACCACGAAAAATGCCAAGGTAAAGATGACTGGAATTTGAACTCGAGATCCCAAGAGACAGTCAACTAGCTTTATAGCAAAAGAATTTACCGAAATATAAATCTACCTGTGATCCCTTGCGCAGTATAAACATTCTGATTGTTCGTGTAAGAGAGAGAGAGAGCAGCCGTGCATTCTTCTGCAACTGCAATCGAGTGAGGCCATGTTACCAACATAGTCTTAAAAACCAACGTCTTTAAAGTAAATAAAATATCGTTCACAATCTGTATGTGTCATTAATGTGTGGCAGATATTCGTAAACTCGGTCCTGGTGGTGTAGTGATTACCATATTTGCCTCCTAAACCCAAAATGCTGGTTCGAACCCGGCCAGGACCGATGGATTTTTTCGGGCGTAAAAATCCTAAGTATGGCTTCCTTCGGAAGGGAAGTAAAGCCGTGGGTTCCGTGTCGTACATTTACGGCACGAAAAAGAACCTCAAGTCTGAAAGAGAGGCCTCTGAGCAAAATTTGTCGGCCGTTTCACGCCCTGAGTTGAATGGGACGCTGATGATCTGAGATGTTAAAGAGCGTCCATAAATAAATAAATCAATCAATCAATCAAAAAAAAAAAAGATATTCGTAAATCCGAAAGACTAAGCTAAATCCATTCAGTACTCACAAAAGTGGAACTGTTAAGCCATCTACAGGAATCAACGACAATCTTATCACTTAACATTAGCGCTCAGAAAATTATTAAATAAATTTTATTCCAGGTATTACAGCTACCTAATAACATATTTTAAAAAAATATGACATACAATATCCTAATTCTTTCTTCTTCTTTTTTTTCCCCCTCTATATTGGTTATTTTAAAGATGGTTGTTTCGTGCGCAAAATATTACTTCACGTTGACAAATTCATATCAAAATATCCAAAGCTAAGAAAATGATTGTAAAACACTTTCAAGATATTTGTAAGAATAAGTGAATTTGTACCCGATATTCCCACGCCTCCACAACCGTACTTAGATATCTTTGTGTACTGTGAAAAAGTAATTGAGATTTTGAGCACTATTTCCATTGCTAAATGGTCCGGAAGAGAATTTTGGTATATATTAGGAGTAGGAAATTTTTTGACAACAGCACTAGCAATTTGAAACGAAAAATATTATTAACACTATTTGGAACATTATGTCGGTAAAATTTACTGGGGATGTTACAAATAACGTGGGAAAAATTTGCTATGGTGTAGAACTTAAAAATTACCAGGTAATGTGTAAATTCTACAAAGAGACAATTTTACTCGAGTGTTTTCAAAGAGCGTTTTCAGCAGAAGATTTTACGCTTTTCAAGTACGCGCATCTGGTTATCAGTTGATGCGAGTTCTTTATGTATAGCAGTGTCGTTCAAAAACACCGGCAGTTCTTTAGATTTGAGGAGCTGTGAACGACAATGATTCTTGACTGAAATGCTGAACTAGATACATAATAATAATAATAATAATAATAATAATAATAATAATAATAATAATAATAATAATAATAATAATAATAATGTCATCAATTAAATCAAAACCTGACTCCATGCTCTTTTAAACCTCATTCACAATATTTAAATGTAAACTTTTGATTTTAGATGATAAAGTGAAACTTCTTTGTGGATAAACCAGAGTAATCAAAGTGTTAATCTGACCAAAAATAATATAGAACTTAATTATCATTTTACAAAAATTTTAAAATAAATTTTCGGACATCAACTTTCAAATCCTGCTCTGTCAACAACTTCGCTTTCCATAACTAAATAAGAAACTGTTTAACTTGGCCCAATGAGGACACACTTTCAGTGTTAACTTAGAGCATCGCTACAAAAACCCCTAAAGATGAATCTTTCCCTCTGACAACGAAAAAAGGAGCATTTTTATTTCTTGGACTAGAATACGGTCAGACACTTTCACGGACGTTCAAGGAAAACTAATAAATCGACATAAAAAAACGAAAAAAATGGAAAATATTTAGACAAAATGAAGCACTGTATATGATATTTATATTATTTTCAATTAAAATTGCTTTATTATCCAAGTACATCAAAGAAACTTCAATTTAAGGTCATGTTGAAATCTGCACTTTTGTTAATGTTTCACTGACATTTAGTAGCTCGAACCTAAAATGTTTAAAGGAAAGAAGAATAAATTGAGAGATTTCAGAGTTTTATTTACACCCCTTCTGGCATAAACAACGATATAAAATACACATTTTGTTACACGAAAAATTTTCTCTCAAATAAATGATTTAACTTGAATGTTATCCTTCAATGTTGAAATGTTAAATTATATTTCGAGTTTTAAAAATCTTTGGCCCATTCAGCTGGAATTACACAAAATGAAATTGACAAACAAGATCCTGTTGTATGATTTTATTGCCATACACGTCTTGCTTACCTGGAGAACAGGGAAACTGAAGTTGTACGATACATCACAGCGGTTGGAAGCCAACTGCAGACTGGAGTGCCAATCAGCTACATATAACGTGCAGGTCTGTCCCACGTTACGTAACGCTCCCCCAGCTGCGTTTACCTGTGCAATGCCACGCATTGAATAATAACTGTTATAAACGTTACATGAGGGTTGGCCAGAATAACCTTCAGATTAGTGGCTTAATTATATTGTAGACCTGTCAACAACATGAGGAAAGGACATATAGGGAAAACTCACATTAAGAGACGCAGTAGTCAAAATGTTTTAAATGTAAAATTAGACAATTGCTGGAGAATTATGTAAATATGATATAGGAACCCAAAGGCTTAAACTGATGTATATTCTGTGAGAGATTTAAATGAACCCTTCTAAATCACAAAGGTGTTCAACAATAGTATTATGTTTGTTACTCCGTATTTTCATCGTGTGTAAATTGCGTGCTAATTGTTTCTTCGATAGTTATACATGCTCGTCCTGAAGATATGCATGTGTGTGGGAAAGCGGATTCTTGTAGGGAAGCGATAAGGCGATTCGCAAGGAAACATCTTGGCAACCGTGTTCCAGGTAGAGAAACTGTTCGCTAACTTGTTAAAAAGTTTCGAGAGACAGAATATCTCACTGACAACAAACGTGTTCCGAACAGCCATGCGGTAGAAAAGTTAGATGAAAAATAGGAATTTCCCACGCAAATGTCAGTAATGAATTGCCGCCGAGGGGCATCAATTTCAACCTCTCTTAGTTATAACACAGGTTAGTGCTTATTATCACTTTTAAATTCCGAATACTTTCAGTAAAAATTAAATGCTAATTACACGGGCAACTCTATCTACGTTTTTGGTTGCAGCGGCGACCAGTTACTCAAATAAGCTCACTGTACATTCTAGTGAAATTATCTAGTGATAATTCTTTATAAAAGGTAACTTAGATATGCACACGAATAAATGCGTGTATAATAATATACAAAATATCAAGGTAGAATGATGGTAGCCGCCTCCTTGGTCTAGCGGTCAGCGTTGGTGGCTGCTGACCGGGTGGGTCTCGGGTTAGATCTCCGGTCCTACTTAGAACCTGTCTAAGTTAAGGAGGCCTCAACCTCGTGAAGACAACTGGGGAGCTGCCTGATGCAGTTGTTATGTATGGAGTATTGCTCAACTGTATTCACTTTCCTTTTGTCTGTTTTACTGTAACTGCTACCACCATTACCATTACCTGCTTCTTGCTTATATTAGCAGTTTATAACATCTGTCTGAAAACTATCGTGTTTATGAGCAATGAATTTGATGTTGGAGTTGTGCAATATTTTCGCCTTTATTTGACCTAACAGGTTTTGAACGTGTTACTGTAGTCATTGTTAAACAAACTGGCATTATGGTTTCGCTATTAAAATATTTTATTAGAAGCATGTGCATGTACTCATTGAATTGGAACGTTAATAAACCGTAGAAGGAGCAAGTAGCAACTTTTGTTGTTTTTCTTTGTATTGTGAACGCTTGTAGATTTCGGTATCAAATATACATTATCCTTTACTTCCCAACTGCTAACTTGTTGTTCAACTGTCCTCGAGACAACAAAAGGAGTAAATTAAAAAGCTGAGTGAAGTTACTGTGTGCAACAAAAGACTGATAAATGAATTCGTTTCTAATACAGTAAATTTGTGCTCAAAAGGCTCAGACCTGCTACAGCAAGTTCTTTGAAGGAAAGAATAGTCGTGAATGTTATTTAAAGATAATGAAAATACTCAGTTGGATTTCTAAATAAAACACATTGCTAGTGCATAAACTAAATACAGATAAGAATCTGAAATTGCCAAATTAGATTTCAATCGGACAGCAAAATGCTAGTAGAAGCAGAAAATATGATATGCCAATTTTTCTTTTATGAGCAGGGAAGAAGGGAAAACATCTTGCGCATGCTCAGAACAAGACATTTGTAAAAGTGTATAACTAGATCTATTCCTCGCTCTTTAGTGCATCATCTTCTATTATTTTATTTTATTTTTCAAATTTCATTATAATGTTTACATTCAATCACATTTATTTTCGTATTTTGCGTATTTGCATTGTTATAATTGTTATAATTCTAATTGATAATTTTTATTTATCAATTTTATTTCTTTTTAGAAATATTGTACCTAATTTCAATATTATTTAATATTACTATTGAAAATACCGTTCATATTGCCCAGGATGATTGACGTGGATTCGATTTGATTGTTAGGAAGGGGGATATTTCAATACTTCATCTTTCTCAAGCCAGGGCGAATTGTGATAAGGACCCTAATGGGAGCACTTTCGGGATGAAGGGATGGAGTAAGATTGACGGTGAAGCATGGAGTAGATGGGGTCCCTAACATGTTTCCAGATAGTGCACGCCGAAGCCAGCTGATCCCTTCGCCATGGGAGACCGAGGTCATTAAGGTGCGGACTCTTGAGCGGGAGGTCTGGGGTTTGATTCCCGCCAGGACCGTCCTCTCTGACTGAGGTTTTTTCCAGGTTTTCCTCAGTCCTCATAAATGAAAAATGCCAGGAATGTACCCTAAACTTAGGCCTGGAACGCTTAATTCCTTAAAAAATCTTTTTCCACTATACCATTTCATCTCATGTATCATCAGTGTCCGCCGCCTGTGATGCCTCAGTAGTAAAAACGGGCGTTAATCACCATTCAAAAAATAAATAAATAAAAAGCGGATCCCCTCTCCAAGGTGTTCGAACACCCCAGAAGAGTCGTTTCATATCACATGCCGGGGCGGTATCCTTTCCAAAGCGCAAGCCAACATCGCACTGCACCTCGCCTGGACCCTGTAACAGAACCAGCAGAGTGAAATGAAATGAGAGAGTGAAAAATTCGTGGAGAGAAAAGACCCCTCTTAGCATTCACCTAAGCCATCAAGGAAAAGCATGAAAAAACCCTAACCACGACTTCAATGGATTTGAACCCGGGACCTCCAGAATGCGCCTGAATTACCTCGCTCGGTACTCCTTGTCTCTGGAACAAAACCGAAGTTAATGTTCTGAATACTTCGCATTAACACATCTACCTTTACTTTCCCCTGATCAGTGTTTCAGTTTCTTTCACCAGTCCAATGCAGCTCGCCTAAACAATAGAATTCCTGTTGGATGTCTTCCAGATCTTCCGTGTTTAGAAACTTCCCTTCCCTCTCCTTGCCAAAAGTATAGGGGGAAGATTAAAATTCCTTTTATGTCACGTTATAAAAGCACATTTTCTTCCACCTATAGAACGAATGATTAAATCCTCTAGATTTCGGGTACACAGCACAAAAATGTACTTCCTGGAGATCTAGCACTAGAACAGCCGGAACCTGACATACACTTGGTATCACCGAATGTTACTAGCCCTATACTACATTAAGCATTAATGTATATAATAATAACACACCAGAAAGTAGAGCAATAAAACACAATAATACATTTATTGATATTGTATTTGTAATGCCCTGTCATTTTCTCTTATATTTAAATAAGGCTAACAACGTCACAAAATACAATAATGTAATAAATATAATTCCATTCAACACAAATTCTCTTTTTATTAATTTTTTATGCTCAGTGCCCACATTTATTACAATTGATATTTTTCCTATTCAAAAATTAACTCATTTGGCACTGCTTTCTGTTCTTGTACATTTTTTTTGGTAATGTCAGTATTTTTGGTAATGTCAGTATTTTTGGTAATGTCAGTATTTTTTGGTAATGTCAGTATTTTTGGCCTGTTTTAAATGTCCATCTCCCTATCCTCCTTGTTTGAATACTAGTTTCCATATTTATATTTAAGGGTAAAATATTTGCACATTTTCATTCTTCATTAAGAATAAGACATGGAAATTAGAGGATCGGAAAGATTAAGAATATTAAATAAAGACAACCAGAAAAATAGTTTACCACACAATTCATAATGAAAACTTGTTTCGAACCACGTTGGAAAAAGAAGAAAGAGAAGAAGGAAAGGGAGATGATGGATATTGAGAGGAAGAGGTAGAAGAAGTAAACCTATAGTTAGAAGAAAGAGGGTAGGTGAGAAGAAGAGGAAGAGGGAAGAATATGACGAGACAGCAGGAGAAGCAGGAGCTGAAGGAGTTGTTGGGGATCTTAGTGAAGGGGCAGAGGATGGGAGTTAGAGGAGCTTGTTCAGGAATAACGGAGAAGAATAATAAGATTGAGAGGGGTATAGCGTATTGGTGTAGTAGATATGGATGAAGTCAAATTAGTGGTGAAAATTGTAAGAATAGTTTTAAACTTGTGTAAAGGATGATTAAACAAATGCAATAGAGAGGTGTAAAGTGTAGTGGAGTAGCGAAAGGGAACTTTTAATAGGACACAACAGTATTGTGTATATAGAAAGAAGAGAGTAAAGTGAATGTGGAAAAAGAGTATGACGAAAGAGTTAAGAAGAAGAAGAAAATAAAAGGAAGATAAAGAAGTAGTAAAGGAAGATAAAGAAGAAGTAAAGTAAGGTAAAGAAGAAGTAAAATATAATAAAATTATTATAATAACTATTATAATTATAATTAATACTTCTAATGATATTATTATTACTATTGTTAACGATGTCAAAGTAATGAATTAGTAGAGTAAATGTTGAATTGATAAATTTCAATTAGATTCACAACAAAAAATATAATTAGTGACTGAAAAAATTGGCTAATGCAAGATAAAAAAGTGTGAAATTTACACGAATATATTTATAAAGATAATATAATATAGAAAGAGGAGATTATAAAATATGGAAATAAAGAAACACATATATGTATATGTATATAATATATAGTTTTATACAAATAGATACATATAAGTAGTAAAGTAAAAGTATGTAAGAAATGTACTGGTCACCAGTTCAGTTTCTACCGAATAGTAGTTTAATAATTTAGAGTTAAAGATTAAGTAGAAGTAGTAGCTGATTTCCAGCAATTAGGAGGGGAATGCAATTTTGTTATTTATCAAAATGTTAATTTTATTATTTTATTAAATTTCTAATTGTAACCTATGTATAAGTATCATCTGGAAAATAATAATGTAAGAATGTAATTTAGATGTAAAGTGTAGGAAACAAGGAACCGGGATGGAGTATTTCACATTTTTATCTGTTTATTTTCTTTCTTCATTTTCTTGTCTTGAATAAGCGGCAGCTAAATCAAGGATGTTCCAGAACTAAGAGAATGTTTTCTCGCCATCTGGTTCATGACGTCATCTGAAAACTTGTTTATGTCCGGAAGTCGTGTTTCATTATTCAACATCCGACTGCACAGAACAGTTTTGTTTCTTTTCGCTTAATAAAAAATACAGGAAGTATCTAAATTTCTAGGAGAAAGAACTTCTTGTTTTAATAATATCAGTAATTTAACTATATTTAACTCATTTCATATCATTTAAATGTAAAATAGCAATGTTAGGATGATAAAAACATTTTCATGTATTTTGCTGTGATTTTCAAAATAAAGCAACTACTATTATGGACGGTTTTAAGCATAAAGTCTCCATAAGTCAACATCTACAGTGTCTAAATGATCTATAAACTCATAATAAAACAAAATAAAATGTACCGCAACAGAATTTAAAAATTCAAAAGTGATCATTCGGTGTTCTAGTCAGCAAACATACGAACGTCTGTTTTAATTTTAAATGAGAAACTAAAATTATTTTAGAAATAGTAATTTTTTCTTTCTGACATCTTATTGTTGATGAACTTCATATTGAATTGGCACTATCTTTGAACTAATTTGCGAAATTTGACAACTCAGAGATAACGAATTAAGTTTTAAAAATATAAATGGAGAAGTGCTAAATTAAAAACTGTACTTTTATTATTCGCTTTTACTGAAAAATTTACCAAATTGTGAAAATTTAATGCTGCAAATAAAATATTCTTCCTATGGAAGAATATGAGGAAAATGTACGTGGTTCTTGGAATTGTCAACATTAAAAAAAGAGAAAATTTTTGACTCTTTTGCTTTTAACTCAGTAGGACCTTGAAAGAAAAAACTTTGCCATGTAGCTCGTTTTTCTGCAGTTTCAGTTGCACAGTGTGTCAGTTTTCCTGTTGATCATATCGTCCTCCACAGTTTAAATACAAGTGAACTTTATCTTACTGATTTTTTTATCTTTTTTTCTCAACCTTAATGAGACGATTTCCTTCGATTATTCACCAAGGCATGTTCGTTTACATTCAATGGATTGAAAGCTATAAGAAGAAATTGGGGCGAATATGTTATCAGTTCATAACTATTTTAAATGAAGTATCCATGCTGTTTCCATTATATTATTGTAAGCCATTGTATCTTTCGCGTCTACATTTAAATGCTTGAAATCTGCATATGTCAAAGTTTATGGCCTTATACCATGCGATCGGGTTTTGTTTTCCGTGCTTTGCCTTTGGGCGAGCGCGCCGCTTGTTAGTCGGTTAGCCGGCCAGACGGGTCCAATACAACCAATCAACCATACACACCAATTTAAGGGGCTTATTACTTACCAAATTATCAAACGAGATAATGAAACTGCCCTCCTTGATTCTACACACATTTTTTACTTCTCTGTAGGAAAATATTCATCATTCACTTTTGAGAAATTCGGACACCTGACAAATATCGTTGAATTCTTGTGCAGTGTACTGTACGGCAATTTTTAATTTATCCCAGAGATAACAATCGCAGACAGATCCATATCCCGCTTGTTGTGCAAGACGACGAAGAGGAAACGATTGCCTATATCGTGTAATCTTTCTTCTGTTAGAACCCCACGCTGGATTTTATTTTTTTTATTTTTGTGTACACACGAGGCACAATGTATACTGTGGAATTAAGAAACGAATAACAACTGCGACAGTCAACAATTAAGCAATATTTGCCATCTTCCTCGATGGGCTCGCTTGTAATCATGATGTGTCCCATTCAGTATACAAATTTCTTTTCTGTATTTGGATTATTTCCTCTATCAGGCTCTTGTTTGTCAGTTTTATGTAAATAAAACATAGTATTGTTGTAATCTAAACCACTGCACTGCAGGTCAAACCATTTACACAGATGCTAATTATGAAATAAAATTACTACCAACGTAAAAATGTATTGTTTTGTGTTCAGTCTTCGTTGTACCCGTTGTTATTGAATATTTAGTGTAGGATAGCTAATAGGAAGATGCAAAGTACTTGGTTCGATTCCTGCATTCAGAAAGAGGAATGTCAAAACTCATGATAATGCCATACTTGTGCAAGGACACGAATCTTAGGTTTATCACGTGGCATCAGATGATAATTTCACCTCATTACGTGATAACTAACATGTGGCTTCCCTTCGGAAATTGTTTACCTAGAAATTCACTTCCGTAAGAAAAGTGATCCATTTGCTTTTCTCGCTAAACAACCGTGTTAATTACTGGTACATGCAACATTGTAAATGATTATAAAGTTACATAAAATAATACTAAATACTTCTATTATGTTTCATGGAGCATTCTAAGGTTTGTATGCATAAAATGCTTAAGAAATGATTTTCATCTCAGTAAAACAAAATCTATGAGAATGTGCTTAGTGGTTACCTTTACTCTTAAAATAAACTATGAAACATAATACAGTTAGAGCTACAAAAACGTATAAAGCTTCAACCGCCCATCCGTTTATTTGTTCTTGCTCAAGTTCATCACACCTCCACCAGAGCTGATTACACATTCCCACAGCATAAGGCTTATCCTCCAGTCGACAATGGGCTGACGATGTGAAACCGGTCCTACATATTTAAATAAGTGGAGCAAAAGAGTGTTAGTTCAACTAATTCACACAATATCTTAATATATGATTAGCTTCACTGTGCAATGTTCCAATTAACAATTTTAGTTTATAAATTCATGTCTATATCATTCTATGGATTATTTTTTTAATGTTCTACTGTTCCTAAAATATTTGAACACTAATTTTTATACATCCTGTGCATCCTGAATGTAATTATATAATTATGGGCATTAGAAAACAATAGAATAAGAAATGTCCATACTATAGAAAGTATTAAAATAATTATACCATAAATATGAATATTAAAAACAGAACAAAAATGTATTCATGTATTACATAAAATATTTAAAATCAAACAGCAAAAACTCATTAAACACTGAAACTTAAAATTTAGGAGCTCTTGCAAGGTAACAAGACATTTTTTCTACAGGATTCCTGAATTTTCCCTGAATTGGTTGTACTGAATTTCACTTGTAATTTTATTTTACAGTGTACAACCTATGTGAAAATGCTGTTAAGATTGGTTACAGTTTTATTCCAGTTCAAGTGTAAAGGGAGTTGCTGTTCTTTTATTGTACATATGTTAAACATAATTTGAGTTAATTTTAAAACTGTCACTTTTTTTGTGTATGTAACAAATAGTTTCTAGAATTTGAATGACATTCCCTTAATTAAATCTGTCATCCAACACTCTTTACTCTTTTACAATTTTTAAAAAATTGTAATTCCCTTAATTGTTGTTACCCAGAGGAGTTGCCATGGAAACAGAACAAACAAATCTAGTGATGGGGTAATTTGTTATAAAAGATAATTGTGGACTTATAATTTTCGAGTACACAATGTAGCATCAAATGCTGACACATGAATTTATTGGTGATGCACTACTTTGGCATGATTCTTACACTTGCATGCTTTGGTATAGAATGTATTTGGCTGCACATGCAGTTTATTTCATAGCAGTTGCATGATAACAATGGATGCTTACTTTATGCTCCAAGATAGCAAGTATAGCCAAAAGTGAGAATTGAACAGTGAGTAACATTTAGCGCAGAGAGAAATGTGTAACATTGATTGGCTGCAACTCATAAGGATGTGTGAGCCAGCAAGCATTGCAAAAATAAAACGTTCTGGATGTTAACATATTACATTTAACTCCAGCTCTATTTAAGTAATTGATCTGGTACTACTGTAGTAGTTTAGTTTTTCTATACCGCCATTTTGATGCATAAGGTAAAGTATTACTTTTATACAAACAGTGAATTTCGTGCAAGTGCACATATTTACTTTTTTTAATGTTCATTATGCACTTGCTTTAGTATCTCTGATATGTTGTATATTATGTTGAAATATTGTGTTTTTCTGCTGTGTAATAAATAATTTAAAAGAGTATTGTATATATAAACGTAGTTTTGTACCCAAACTATGTAACACTCAACAAATTTTCAAATTAAACTCTTTATGTGGAAGTAGGGCTCACCAACTTGTTATATAATGAGTCAACTCTAACTTGTGCAAGATAAAAATTAAATATAAACCTAAAGTTCAGTTAGGGAGATTTCATACCATTAAACAAAAGTTTTACTTCTGGTCATATTTAATTTCTGTGTAGCCAAGGCTTTGATTTAACAGAACAAAAAAGGACATGAAAAGTAACAATTTTTTTTTACTGGGTGAGCGGATTCAAAAAGCAATTCAAGTTACAAAAATGTGTTCAATCATGTTTGTGAATACAGAGTTGCAGCTAGCAAAAAAAAAAAACAAAAAAAAAATTCAAAGACAACAGTAATAACTATTAATAAAAAAATATTATTTAGCAAGATTGCATGTCTAAGTTCAGAAGAATAAAGCTTTTAAATATTTTATTAAATGCAATTACAATGACAAAAAGGTTGCATAAAAAAAATACTACAGAAAGGCTGTTATTCAACATACTGATTTCTCACTAAAAGAGCAATAAAACCAGCAAAACTTGAAAATTTGATACATTTATTAGATTATGTCTTTTTTGTTCAGCACCATTTTATAGAGTGTTGTAACAGAATGCTGAAAATCATCCTGAGGAAAAAATGTTTGATTAAAATATAAAATAAGTTTAGTAACTTTGATCTAGTATCTAATAGCTAAAATCAATGATAAAAATGTTAATTTATTTATAAGAAACTTATCAAAAGTATTACTACAAGATTAAAAATAAAAATATCCAAATAACTAGTTATACAATTCTGTTTTAGTTTCTACATAAAAGTTCATTTTTCTCAATTTTAGTAAAATGAGGTTGCATAACTTGTTTATGCAAACACTAACATAAATACTCAGCCTTAATATGAAAATACCATTGTACAACTTCTTTTTATATAATACTTATTTAGAAATTATGTATTGTGATACACTATTTCCATGTCTAAATTACAACATTGAAGTGTGGGGCCATGCAGCCCAAATACTTATTATCAGACTATTGGTTTTACAAAAGAAATGCCTTCAAATCATGTACAATCTAAAACAACTGGAATCTTGTAGGGACACATTTATCCCTACGGTTGATGGTAATAAATTTAATAAAAGGAATGAAATCATTTTACAATACAAGACATATTATTGATATATATAAAATATATAAACACAAAAGAAAGTTATGCATGACCCTTATGTAATGGGTGGTGTACTTTATAACAAAAAACTCACCAATTAAAGGTAATGTTTAGCAATTGATATAAAATTGAACTCAAGAAGTATCTAATTCATAAATATCTTTATGATATAGATGGATTATAAATATTCTATTGATTGATTTTTTTTTTATTTATGGACGCTCTTTAACATCTCAGGTCATCAGCATCCCATTCAACTCAGGGCATGAAACGGCCGACAAATTTTGCTCAGAGGCCTCTCTTTCAGGCTTGAGGTTCTTTTTCATGCCGTAAATGTACGACACGGGACCCACGGCTTATAAATATTCTAATTAAAATATACTTTATATATACATGTATTTAAAAGTCAGAATTTAAAAAAAAATACTTAATTAACAAAACGTCTGAATAAGATATATAGGTTTAAAATAAAATGTTGAATTATGCTCATTTTAGTAGCCATATTTTTCCATTTGTTTCAATTAACTTTTATGTAACAGCTAAATATGATCTATATTGACAATAACTAATGTATTGTGTTTATAGTTACTATGATCCATTTCTCTTTGTTTATTTTTAGTATTCTGGCATGTACATATATTCATGTAAGATTGGTTAAGTGGAATGAAAGGGCTCCATGACTGGTTGTAATTTTTAATATGAATGTACATCAATGTAAAATTGGTTGAGTGGAAGAAAAGGCCTTAAGGTCTTAACTCTACCAGAGTAAATAAATAAATAAATAAACAAAATAAGAATCATGAATATTTAAACATGAATAAGGCTAGTGCAAGATGGGTGCCTAGACTTCTTTCCTCAGTTCAAAAGCAGCAACAAGTCATCTCAATAAGAAGTGTGCACATGCAAAATTGGTATGCTATTGTAAGAGCTGCTGTATTTACATTTTGCACAAGTCGTTTACAGTTGAAACAAATGACAATGAACTTTTTAATCAAGTATTGTATATGTGTGTCGCATTTTAGATTGTTTTCAATTACAATGCTTTTGTGTTTTATATTGTTAGCTCTTTAAATATTTTTATTTTTAAAAGTAGTTATTGGTCCTTCAGTACTATTTTGTTTAAAATGGAGGTAGAAATTTTTGTATTGAGTATTTGTTTATATACATCATATCAATTTGGTCCTTCGTGCATGATTTTATATAGGAGAATTTTTTAAGTTGAACTCTCTGCTAAAATGTTGTACCATCAGTCTATTGAATTGTTGTCTTTGAGATATTTTAATGTTAGATCATTTACACATAAAGAGAATTGATCCTATTATTGACCCTGTGGTACTGCCTTTTGTCAAATGCTAGACGTTTATTTCATCATGCATCATCTGCTTTATTTCTATTATATTTGCTCTCTGGGTTAGGTATGGTTTGATCCATATTAGTTCATGTTCTCTTGTTCTGTCAAAGTCTTTAAATAGGTCAATAATACCTAATATATTCTTTTTTATGAGAGGGTGTTCTAAGACTAAAGTACATTATAATAAGAAATCTGGGATGCTATTTATTGCTGATGTGTTCATTTTTAATGCTGGTTAGTATGGCGTCGACCTCTCTGTGGTCAATTGGGTATATATACTTAGTGGTATTAGTCTGGCTCTGTGAATAGTGATTATTTAAGTCAGTAAAAATTTCTTCTAAGTAGAAGTATTTAAAACAATTTGTGCACAATTGTCCACACCCTCAGCTGTTAAATTTTAACATGTTCCACGAAACATGTCCTAAGTAAATCTCATGTAAGTGTAACCATAAAAATTGTTCTAAATATATTGACTCAGTAGAGATTATTAATGTGTGTTTTACTGTGTTCGATTCCAAATTGAATAAATATTGATATTTAAGTCAGGTTTGTTATAACACAATCTGTTGGATATGTTTAACATTTATAAAAACTCCCTTATCACTAATTTATCACACGAGAATTTTACCCCAGTATCTCGCGAGAATTATGCATTCCACATGTATGGTATTAATTATGCGTCTACTTATAACTATCCGCCGCTGGACTCAACAACTGCGTCGAATGGTTTCGGGCAGCTTGACTAGCGAGATGCGACGAGTGCGTGAACTGAGCGATTTCGCTTCCTTATCTCTTAGCGTACCGCACATGTAAGCACCGAAGCATCCCCGGTTTCAAATGATTAACACCATAAGACTACTGTAGGATAGCAGAGAACAATTCACATATTAACAGAAATACTCTTAATGCTGCAGTTTAGGAGGTTGCCACTTGGCAGTACATGCTTCAATTGACAGCGTGACAGAGGGATTCACCTTCACTCTGAACTTGGAGGGTTTTAAGGAGCTCAAAACATAGGCCGGCCACACTACTTCCATCTAGTGTCATGGACTCAAGTCTCTCAACTTTGTCAAGCCTAATCAGTCCCAAAGTAGAATCATAGTGTACTAGTTTACTCATTTTCATGTGGATTTTACAGTGAGATTATTTGAGTTACAGGCAAGAACCATCACTGCTTACTAGAAGGAGTCAGTCATGACTGTGCAGGTTGTAGCTTGTAGTTAGTTTGAGTGGTTGTGCATTCATTGTGTGCTAATTGCTCTTTGTTAGTTATGCCGCAACATAAAAATAGTCCTGAAGAACGAATATTTTTTGTATGATACCTATGTGAAAACAGCTTCTTGCAGAGAATTCATAAGAAAATACCCTGGCAATCATGTTCCAGGTAAGAAACTGTTTACCGTCAGAGAAAGTAGACTTTCACGGCCGGAGTCATAGACGTAACTGCAATTTTCTCCCGGATTGTTGTGCCGTGGTCTGCTGGAGAAGAGAATTCCAGACGTTTCGTCCGCAACTACGGCGAACATCTTCGGTGGCGGTATCACTGCGTTTGAAGTGTTGACTGTCACAGTCTTTGTATTTATACTGCCCGTGCTCTCCGCTGGTTGGTCCAGTGCGGGCGGTGACCTGTCGCCTCAAAGATCCTCGGCCGGTGTTTACCGTATTCCCTGCTCTTGCAGTTCGGTTTACATCGGTACTACACGACGCAGCATTAACGCCAGACTCAAGAAACTGTCGTCTAGGCCAAATAGATAAGTTCGCGGTAGCAGAACATGCCATCGAAGCGGAGGGGGACACATCATCAAATTTCAGGACACTCGCGTCCTTTCTTCTACATTACCACGCAAGACTGCAACGAGAAGCCATTGACATTTACAAGTATCCCAACAATCTCAAACTAAACAGCAACTGGTAGCCAGTAAATGAAAGCAAAGTACAGCACACAACACGTGAAAATATAGCGAGCTTATCATAAGAGAGTAGCAGCACAGGCGAGGCGAGGCTCTTTCCACCGGCCGGGCGACCACCTCCCGTCCCGGACCAACCAGCGGAGGGAGTGGACAGTATAAATATAACGACTCTGACAGCCAACACTTCAGACGCAATGATACCTTCTCCGAGGAGACGCCATCGAAGATGTGCGCCGTAGTTGCGGATGAAACGTCTGTAATTCTATTCTCCAACAGAACATGGCACAACAGCCCGGAAGAAAAATGCAGTTACAAACTGTTTACCACCTTGTTAAAATGTTACAAGAGACAGTTTCTCTCAGTGACAAGAAACGTGTTGCAAATTGAAAAGTAAAAAGAAATGTAGGAATTTCCTATGCAGATTCTGGTAATTTACTATGAGAGGGATTCATTTTAACATTTCTAACAACATAAGTTAGTGATGATGAGTATTATTATTATTATTATTATTATTATTATTATTGTTGTTGTTGTTGTTGTTGTTGTTGTTTTTGTTCATTTTTCAGTAGAGTATCATTTTGTGTTTTCAGTAAAAATATAAAAACTATAACTTTATGCATGGGAGACTCTAATCTCCTTTTTTCTGGTCATGACAGCTGCAATTCTGCAATAAGCAGCTATGCTCAGGTAGTCCATAACTAAATAAAATTTCTATGTGTCTTACACCAGATTTTAAAATGCAGAAACAAGAGAATAATTGCATATTCACATACCAGATGTTTCTTTACATCTTCCCAATGTTCATCATTAAAAACCTCTAATATGATTTTGTGTTCAAAATTATTCACTAGCTGTGCAAGTGCAGATTGTAGTTCAGAATCATAACTCCTGTACACTGATGAAATCACCAACTGCAGTTCCTCCAAACCAAGCATATCTTCCATGAAGCTGCTCAACTTTGAAATGCATTTTTTACAGGGAGAAAATGTAATATACATTTTTATGAATCTGCAAAAACAGGAAACCAACTTAAATTTTCTTATATTGCTCACTCACATTGTATATCTAAGTTGCATTTTAGTAAAAGATAAACTGCTTATCAAGAGAAAAATACGTATTTTGTTAATTAATGAAGAAAATGCAATTGCTGCAAATATTCAATTAAATGTCAGTAGAATGCTTATAGCCCCTAAGAATGCACTAATAATAAATTTTAATACAATTATAACAAAAAAATAATTATACTATTGAAATTATGAATTACAATATGATTAAGAAAAAAGAAATTTAAAATATTTACTGCAAGTTATTCTCCCAAATGAATAAAAGCTTAAAAATTTATAATATCAATATTACAAAATAAATTATTATGGGTGATTTCTGTGCTGCATCCTTAACATGATATTATAATTAATATAGCAAATTCAAAAAAATAATACAATAATATTAGCAATCAGGGAGTTTCTCTACAATGACCAACATTCTAAATCATACATATTTATTATTCAGATATGGTACAAATTCTGATCTAAGAATAATATCACTAGAAAAATACTTATTAAGAAATAATTTAATGCTAAATGTGCAAAAAACTTAATGGAGAAGTATTTGAAGAGGCTAATGATATAAATTTCATGGGAGTCATGTATAACAAATTGAGCACATGTATATATTTATTAAGGAAATTATCATAATATTTAAATTTAGATAGTCTATCTGAAAAAAGTTGGTTTACATAATATATATAAGGTAGACAGGAGAGCATCATGTAGAAGTATCTTTAAGGAAACCAAAATGTTAACTATAATATTATTATATGTACATAAGGTAGTTCTGTTTGTTGTTAACAATGAACAAGACAAGATGCTAAACAAGGACTGCCACAATTGTAGCGCTCGAACTCAGGACAATTATTAACATATAAATATAAACAAAAAAGAGTTATTGGTAAAATGTTGTACAATGAAAGTCAAAAGGGGAAAAAGTTTAAAGCAGAATTGAAAAATTTCTTGATATGTATGACATAAATAAATTATAAATATGCACATAAAACATAATTGAATGTAATTGTTTATAGTATAAATGGAAATACCCCATTATTATATAAGGCAAATTTGCTTCTTGTTTTTAAATTGTTTTGTTAGCAATGTATTTTGTGATTGTATTTTCTGACAATGACTGAAACTCAAGCATATAGTTTAGGGTCTTGAATGAAACCACCGCCACCACCAACACTACTACAGCATTGATATATAAAACAGTTCTTAAAGTTATAGAAAGTGAACACCATGCCATAATCTTAAGTAGGTTTACTATACATTAGCAATTATGCAGACATATTTGCTTTCTTATCATAAAAATAGCAGCCCTCATTCAGGTAATAAAACAAATATTAATACAATAGGAAAAATATTTGCAAAGAATTATCATAAGAAAAAATTTAAGAAATAATAAAGGACACTAAAAATAATAATCAGCCAGATCTGTACAATATTTTCCTAGAATGTTTTGAAAATCCATGGCCTAAAGCATTAAAAATGCTTTTGATAATATGTAATAAAAATTGGAAGAATAACAGCAAATTCCTCTGGTTACTTAAGTGAACAAAGTGCAATATAAGAATACTTTCAAAGGTAGGTAAACTAAATAGTTTTAAATAAAATGTTAATTTTAAATACATTGAACATCTATACCACATTTATGTTACATAATTGATATATTCTTTACAAACAAGGTTCAAGAATTATATGTAGGTAGAGATTAAAAGTGAAAAGTAAAAATGTAATGGGACCAAAGAAAAAGATACAATTCTAAAGAGGACTCATATGGGAAATATACTTCAGAAAGAGAAATAATGAAGAAAACTAACAGAGAAATTATATGGAAACAGAGAAGTTAAAAGCATAACAAAATTACTATTGAGGAAATCAATCAAATTTCACTAATTTAGTTCCACTTACTTGGACATGAGGTTGCCTTCATCGTCGGCATGATCCCATCTGTATGGCAGTCTGTTATAATTTTTACATAAATCTGTAAGCTAAATAAAGAATTAAAAATTACTGCTAAAAGAATCCAGCAAGATGGAGTCATGAGAAGAGAAAAATAAAAACAGATTACAGCAATACAGAATTTCATCAATGGATGAATAAATCATAATGGGGATGTCCAGGGTCAAAAGACTGTGTAGTATGTTAATAAAAAGAAGAACAGTTCAAAAACGTTATATAGTAATACGCTTAAATGTGAACAGGCTTCTGAAGAAAAGATTTAATTTTATAATTTATTGCTCTTCATCTGCAAATGTTTTGCTTCAAAATAGCTTAAAAGAAAACATAGCTACAAGAATGTAGGATGCTATTAGAAGTAGAAATATATGTTAGTCTTACTTGTTTTAATGAAGTTGTATGATGAAAACATATTAAGAAAATGTATATCCAAATTGGAATACAGCAATGACATAAGACGATGAGGCTAACTTCAATGCTATAATTGGAATCAAAACATCTAATTTTGATAGAGTAAATCAAGTGAAAGTGATGTATTACTGAAAACCAAATTGTCTAATTTCTTAGCACACACTAATTATGAGTTTAGGCTACTGTTTTCAAAACTAAGATAGGGAACAATAAATCAAGTTCAGAAAAGTGGTGCTAAAATAAACTTTTCTGAGAACTATACTATAAAGATGCAATAAGATTTATCGAAAAGTTACATTTTCACTCTATATGTTTGGTCTAAGGAAAGAAATTGCTTCTGATTATTTATCTCACATGATATGCACACAGTATATACTTTCCTGCACATTTTACCAAACATTTTTTAGATATTTTGGGTGTTCATTCTGAACATATGTTATTTAGCAAGTTACTTCAAACAATGATTTGCATTGATATATCATTACAAACTATCTTGGAATTTCTTCACCAAAAGCCAAGAAAGGAGCTTGGGTGGATTTGATAATGAACTCAAAAGAATTCCTAATTTAATTTATGACTAACATAGCAGAGGTAAATCAGCTTCTGACTTATTACTGGGTATCCTCATTAGGAGGAAAACTCAAATAGTAAGTCTGTACATTATAAAAAAATCTGTGGAACAACACATACTTTGTTGTAGCAACACTATTATAATGTATGTGAGTCACATCTCTTTACAGAACATCATACTACACATTACTGTTGTTTTTCGGTCCAACTTTGAAATATATTAATCTACTGTGAAAGTATGCATACATTTTTGACACCCTTGATATATATACACACACACATATATATACACATACATATGTATATATAACATGTTATTGATATAATTTCAGAGTGTAGTGTTTTCATGTGTATGAGCAATATAGGCAATTTGAGATAGAAAATGCATGGCCTATCTGTTCAAATTTTGAAGCTATGGCTATATGTTTCTAAAGCACCAGTACACCACTGGCTAATTAAGTTGCCTCTCAAAAGTATACCACACAATAATGAAGGGAAGTTCTGGACATATTATTTTGGCACCATGGTTATACCTTTAGCTTTCCAGTAAGAGGTGATCATTTGTTTTCATGCTTGAGTCTCTTTCATCACTCCTCACTCCTGACTAGCACCAAATAAAACAGCTTTTAGCCTAATTTTAAGATGATGTTTCAATTTATACACTTAAATCTTAACATACCAATTCATATAATTATAACCCTTGCTTACAAAAGGTAGAATTATTAGTAATCCTCATGAGTTGGCTGTCGTATATTCAAAAATTACCTAAATTTCATTCATAATCTTTAGTATGTATATCGTATCACTTCATTAATATATTAATAAATTAGAATTTTAAACCAAGAAATTTATAATAAATTGAAAAAGGATTAAGTGTAACATTATAATGACTTCATGCCTTTTTAGTCATTAAAAGAAATGACTATTAGTAGCCTAATCAACATCTTGACATAATAATTTAGCATTTGTGCAAAATTTGCACATTAATCATAAGGTTGCATGCCATTGAATTTATATAGTAATAAAAACTGAAATATTATCAAGAAAACTGCAAATCTACTTTCTTCCTAGTGTTGCAGGATATCTACCATTCATTATTTTATGTAATGCTTTATTGTCTGTGACCATAAGATATTGCAGAGCTCTAATTAATAAATCGCAATTTAAAGAAATTACGAGCCTAAACTGCACACTGATGTTGTCTATGGCTTATTGTTATATTGTCTTATATTGTCTAAAATTTAACACAATATAACAATAAGCCATAAACAACATGAGTAAAAAGCATTTTTGGGCAATGAATATAAAAAATGCTTCTAATTTTGTTACTGTGGAATTGAACACACAACTAAAACCAATCCCTAAAATGCATGTGAACTGTCTTATATTCAGGTGAGTTGCAGAATGAAATTCATCCTCCTTCCATCCCTCCCTTTCTCTTCTTTTGTGCCATATGCTGGCATTTTGCACTTTCACTTTTATAAAGAGTTGATTATGCTTTTATACATTGCTCACATTAAACTAGATATTTTGCCATTATGCTGCATATCAAAATTATAATTTTTTAAAGCAGTAGATATACAATAATGGTTTAAATTAAATTCTAATATCTATAATTAAATTGAATCTTACTTAATGTTGTCATTTCCCTTTTCTGCCTCAGCCTGCATTGCTTGTAGCCTCCTTAATACTATAATTTCAGCATGGGCAATATTTTGATCATTTGTCTGAGAGAAACAATATGGCATTGTGGTTTTGGCAAAGGTAACACAGCACAGAATGGATGTAATATTATCCACCAAGCATGTGCGCAACTGCTCATTAAAAAGGAACCAACTTCTCAGTTGTAGTACTTGACCATGCACTGCAGGGCTGGAAAAAAAAAAAACATTACAACAAATTGAAATATATTTGCCAATAACCAAGTTCCTGTTTAATAAAAGTTGACAAGTATGTCAGTATATGTGAAAACTACTTGCTTCATATAACTTAAAAATATATCACATATGACAAGTGCAAAATAGTAACAAAAGACAAATTGCTATTTCTTAAAGCTGACAATTATGTGAAAAAAAATTGTCAAAAAATTAGATATAGAAGCATTAGTAATATTTGTTCAAGATTCTTTGTTATTTTCTGAGCATTAATATTTACTTTCTATGTGTTTATATAATGTATATTATATTGTAATGTAAATTAAATCTGATGAAGTGCATTATATTTAATTCTTAGCAACTAATTAAATTATTACTATTAGAACTTATAATTTATAATAATCAATATTAGAAGGATGAACATCACCTTATCATGTAGTTTATAATAAATATAAATAATCAACACACGCACGCGCACACACACACACACACACACACACACACACACACACACAATTTTTACAACTTGTGCGAATTTATTACACAAATCTAAGAATTACCACTGTTTTCTAATATGGCAATGTGACTTTATTCTGTAAGACGCCGGGTTTTTCCTCGGAGAAATTTTGATTGTCTTCTTAATTTTTATTTCCTAGGGATATAAGCTGATAAATCAATTGACATCAAACAGAAACAGTTGTTTGGGAACACACTGCAGATATTTCAGAATTGGTGTCCGAACTTACCTTGGCATTCATATCATCAAACTAATATATAATTATAATATATGTATATATGTTACCATCTATTTTATGTATATCTTTCCAAATACATAAAATGAGGTGTTTCATGCTCTATTTTATCTAGAAATGATATCTTTTCACATAAGTAAATTGAACCTACAAAGTTAACTCTAATTTAAATTTGGCCGAAAAGACTATAGTTTGGTGTAAAATAAATGTTTACAAAATAATCGTCATAATAATAAATAAAAATAATAATATCTACCTGCACACCACTTTTAGCCTTATTTGCCATTTGACATGTTTAACTCCCTTTATGCAATTTTCATTTTTCTGAAATTTGTTTTGTTGAATCTGATATGTTGTAAGAGCATTGGATTCCAGAAAATTTAAAACCACTGCATCTTCAAAGTGTACTCTACATATTATGTAGTTATTACTTAACAATCTTTTTTAACAAATCTTCTCTTCTGCAATATTATACCACACAGTACATTTCTAGGGTTATGGTTAATTTGAATTGAGGATAAGCTATTTTGATCTGAGTTAATAATATATTCTTGATAATCTATTAATATTATTTTACTTGATTTTGAATGTCTTTTAAAAAGATGAAAGATTTATTTTTTATTTGTGTTGGAATTATTTTTGCACTTAGGTGTTGGCCTCCTTTCTTCTTAAAAACATTCATTAAAAAACTTGAAACATTATAAGTATTTACAAATGTAACATTCAAGATTTATAAAAACAGCGTTCATTCGAAACAACGTACGACGATGTTTGCTTTTTGAAAATTAAATTCATAATGTACAAAATAAAAGTTAACTTTGAACTAGGCATAAAAGTTGTTAACACGGTTGCAATATGGCGGACATTGGTCTTACGCACTGAAATTGGCGCACAGATTGTAGCTAAGTTTCCATTCTGTTTATTCCTTATTCTGTGCTTTAGACTCGCATTTGGGAGGTGCCGGGTTCAAATTCCTTAGAGTCGGCTATGGGTTTTTTCGTTGTTTCCCCTGGTCCCTTAGGTCACTTGAAAGAACCAGGTGACATGGGCTGGTGTTGCGTGAGGAGTGACGGTGGCTTGTGCTTTGTAGAACTTTCTATCCTTTAGTGTGCAAGCAATCTTTCCAGCTCCGTCGGTGCCGGCTGTTCAATTTGGAAACATGCTATGGACTCCGTCTACATTTCCACGCCGTGGATTCTGGCTGCTAGATGTCTCCCTCACCACATCCCTTCCACTCGGAGGTGTTGGGCCAGCCTCTTAACATGGCTAAAGTGCCGAAAAGATCTCCTCTTTTCCTACAATCCAATGCATAGTTGAAAGTCGATACGTTTTCAATTCTTTGGTACATACTGTGTAACAATAATTAGGTTTATTTATTTATTTTTTATTTTGCTCTAACCAACATTTTCCATGCCAATAAATGGGTAGTTATCAAAAACAAAATGATGCTGATGTTGAAGATGATGAAAAACAAAATTATTTTCTTACCTGGTGGTTTGAGATGGTCCCAGTTTCATAATTTCTGATATGGGGATACCTGAACGTACTTTTTCTTCAATGTATACATTTCCTTCCTCTGTCTGCGTCATTTGAAAAAATGAATTAGTAGCTTTAACTACTCATAGGTTAACAATACGTCATAAATTAAAGATAACATATGAAAGTTCATTTGTATTATTTTATGAAAAAAATATCTTATCACACACTCCCATATTCGACACATGCGTGTGCTACACCTAAAAACTTAATAATTATGTATATCTATCAAATGTCTTGATTCATACATAGATCCTGAAGAAATAATCTATCTTTTATTTTAGTGATATAATTTATATGGGCTGGTTTATTTGCATCTTAAAAATGCACAATTTTGACATAAATTCTATAATGATGTCTTCATATGAAAATAAAGGTACTCAGCAAAGTTATAGCATTATATTAAATTCATGCACCTATTTTAAGACACATTCAAGGAGATCTAAGCCAATTTTGGAAGATATTGCACGACAAAGACATGCTAGAAAGTGGTATATGATTAAAATCATGAAAATCTGGTCACAACTCAGAACTTTAATTCCAACCTAAGTAATGAGATACTTCCAGCAAGAGGATGGCCTTTCATACCAATTAATGCAAAGAAAGAATTAGGGTATGAACTTACTAATTTTTAATTGGTTCTTTGGAGAAAGATAAGTCTACAGGTTTAGTTTTCAACTGGAAACCAATACTTATACATGGTTTCTCACTTTCATTGTTATTTTCAATGCGTTCGCTTGTTCTTAGCAAAGCATATGAGCCTAATACGAAGTCGCTCTCTGCTTTCCCGTATAACTTTCTAATTAATGAACATAGTTCAGTTGCATTTGACACCGGCATTTCTTGGTATAGGGAAAACATTGAAAGTTGACATTATCATGAAGGTTTTTCCTCAAACGTTATCTATGGAATGTGTTGGACAACATTGGGAGTCACAATCTCCATTCCCGAATAATGTTTTATTGGAATTCTCTGAGATTTTGTAGCCTGTTAAGATATGTCTTCCTTTTCAGCTCACCCCATAGGAAGAAATCTGTGCGGTAAGATGCTGGAATTTTCTTTTTCTCCTCCCGATGATTCTCGCCGTCTTATTTTTGTTGCCTCGGCTTAGCTTTATAATACACTGAGTTTTGTAATCTTTTGATCGTAGGGCTAGCAGGAGATTGACAAGACTCTCGTTTTAATATGAAACAAAGTTTGTTGTATTCTAAATCTTTTCCACGCATCGGGGTCAGAATGTCTTGTGCTTGTTGCGCACTCTGCTAAAATGTCACTGTACCGCTCGAACTGACTTTGAATTATGAACGTTAACCGAATATACCTGAGCTCTGACTGAATATGTGAAGTAACTGGACCAATTGGATAACCTCGTAGCCTTTAATGACGATGATCTTCCTGATTCTGATTCTGTTACGAACATCAATATTTCTCACTAACTGACATTCCCATTATATTCGCAATAACGACGTTAACGTTAATAAGCAACTGTTAGTAATAGCACCAATACTAACATTCAACTGACAATAACGTCATAAAAATAGCCTGGACGGGCACTAATATTCAATAATAACCTCGTGTTTATCTATACTCGTAGCTGTCGCTATTGTTACCACTGCCGTTACTGCTACTGTTCTATTACCTTGTAGCCTCGAAATCGTATTCTTACATAACCACAACAGTCGGCCGGTCGAGACGTTCATTAGAAATCTAAAAGATCTAGAACATCTTACACACTTCTATTGGTTACTGCGCCTACATACAATATTTCTCATCTCTCTGATTGCTCGGGTTTATGCATGATGCCGTTATCTCGTCCTTCGGAAGGTTATTTGCCTATTTTTTCACCCACGTTTCTTTAACAACCAGGTTTTTATGTAACCTTACCTAACGAAACTTCCGAAACAAAAGAAAATCTTAAAACATAACGGCTCGTGCGCTATACAAATATGTTACACTGCGAGTTTCTCTGTGAGACAACAGCTCTGGCGTATGATTCATACAACAAGTCTGCAAATGTATATGAAACATGTAAAGCAATGATTAAATGACCAGAAATAATTAATATGACACTTATAATCTATCGGGGGTTGAAGCTATTAAATACCACTTGATAATTTGAAAGTTATCACAGTAAAATACTCGAAATTCAATTGGAGGGGGGGGGGGGAAATCCGTCCTACTGCGTGCTCAGATACGTGAAAAACCTTGTTTTGTTTTTCGACACTTTGCAAATAAATTTAGGAATTCAAATAAAAAGCAATCGTTACATTTTCTCTTTATTATGTTTCAGTTTGGGAAGAAAAATGTTCAAGAATTATTTGAAAATCTCCACAATTCCCAATTTTATTTCACTTATTAATTTGTTCTGTGTGATTTCTAACTTCTTCACTCATCTAGGTTTCTCAATGACTGTGTTATGCTTACCATGTGCTTACGCAGTTTCTTCCAGTAATCAACCGTTAACGGTCGCAGCTCTAAGCCAGGGAGAGTCATTGTTGCAGCATCTCTTGTCCTAATGACTACTTTTGCAACTTCATTATGCACTTGCTTTATTTTCTTCCACACCTCTTTTGCACACCTCTTACAGTAAGACGAGCTACAAATTAATTCCAGCTCCCTATAAAAGAATTAAATATGTCAAATGGAACAATTAAGTTAGTACAAATTAATATACATGTTATATACACACGCTGACCACGAATATTTGGTTACTGCAGCACCAGCATTACATGAATGAAAGCCTATCAACTCTTATACGAGAAAATTATACTCACTTGGTGAGCCAGGCAAGTGAGTCAGCTCTGTACTCTTATACGCCCAACTTGACTGTATGCACGTAAGTCTTTATTAAGTCTCTCCATGCTTATCTTGAAGAAGACTATAACTATTGACATCCACGCTTCTTCTGTTCCTTTCGTGTAAGGATCCCAAACACGCCCATCTGCTACATGGCATTCCCATCTCCATTTTCTGCTGCTATGTTTTTTAGATCATTTCTTCTTCTTCTTCTTCTTCTTCTTCTTCTTCTTCTTCTTCTTCTTCCAATTTGTCTCTTGTGAGAACATTGAGAAGCTTCCTTTCCATTGTCTTTTAATATACCCTCATGAACTTCACTTCTCGCTGTGTGACGTTCTGTAATCTGTAATATCAATTCGGTAATAGTTGCATGCTGGAAAGAATTCCGTCTAGCTGCAGTATGCACACCGGATTGTGCGAATATACGAGATAGCAGTAATACTTTCCTTGTAGCATGTAATAATAGTCTCTTTGTAATGTGATGCTGTTAATTCAATATCCAATGCACTTCTTAAAGTATTCGGGGAATACCTTTCTTAACAATCTGATAAGAAGAAACATTTTCCACTAAGTTCCTTTATCACTTTGGAAGTCATAAGATGATTGACAGATTGTAGTTACGAACTTCTAGATCAGAAGCACTGCAAAAAATCGTTTTTTGTTTTTGCTTAAGGCTGGATGGAGGTTTTTATTAATGTACTTTTAGACCATGCTTTGCTACAAAGAACACGAAACCTACCTACCGCACAGTGCTGTAACTTCATACCCTTACCGAGACTAGAAACACTCATAAAATGATGTACATCTCTAACCAAACAGTGACGTTATCTCACCTCAGTCAACGCCACGAAGTGTGCATAATGAACCAGTCAAGCGCTCTTCGCCTTAAAAAAAACTGTGTGGTTATTTAAGTATGCTCCGTTAATAACGGCAATTTATTCCCCCCTCCTCTGCCTTTAGATTCCTTTATATTGCTATTCATTATTTCAGAATGAGATTATTATTAATGACGATGATAATAATAATAATAATAATAATAATAATAATAATAATAATAATAATAATAATAATAATATGTATTTATGAACTCTTAACGCACCTAGTCAACAGCATTCCATTCAATTCAATTTTGCTCAGAAGCCTCTTCTTTCAAACTTGAAGCTATTTTACGTACCGTAAATCTACGACGCGAAACAACTGCGTACTTAGATTTATACGCCCTAAACACCCATCTACTCTGGCCGGATTTTATGAGGCAAGTATGCTTACCACAAGACCGTAGGATCAAAAATGAGGTGACATTGAAATCGAGAGTGGTGTTTTGCTGGAATGTTCTACGAATGCAGAGCAGGTGTAGCCCTAGTTTTCATTTTCTTCCATATAGAAGTCGCAAGGATAGACCATTCTGGAAAAATGTGAGCATACTTCACCTCTAGAAATTCAATGACAGAAGCGGACCCAGGTGTATCTCTTTTCTTCATGAAAAGAGATAATAGTTCATATTCATGCAAGGTAACAGCGCTGTGCTCATATCTAGGGAAAACTAGGCCCGGCCCAGAGATCTTCTGCATGGACTGCCCTCCATGGTCTTCTGGGCAGAAGTCAATTGACATGATTCAGGAATAAGAATAGGAGAAATGATAAAGAGGACAGCATACAGGAGGTTCTTGAAGCGCATGTGATGATGGCAGCCTTGCCGCCATAAACAAGGTCTCCCCTGCTGCGAACATGCAAAAGATACAATGTAATGTCGTTATAGCTCAAGGTTAACACCAGGTTCCAGGAAAGAGCTTTATTTGCATGTCTCATTTATCATTTTCTGAAGTGTAGAAGACAGGTTTTATGTTCCTCAGAATTTCCACTTCTCTTTATTCCGCTGTCAGTACTTGTTCAGCTATTTTCGTGCGTATTTTAAAACAAAGTCTTTCTTGTACATAATATAAATTTAATTCTGTAAATCAGAATTTAAACCGTTTTTATTATTGGCCAAAATCGTTAATAAAATGTTACTTTAAGACATCGGTTTAATAAAACTATCTTAGTGATAATTATGTCTAGTTTTCATTGCTAAAATGTTATCATCAAAAGGATATTAATGAAAAAATGTATTTACTACTGAAAATAAATCAATCAATCATATTTCCGAAGGTATAATTATTACATAATTAATAAAAAGCATTAAGTAAATATTAACTACCAAATAAATTAGTAGAATTTATTAATATTAACCTGATCTGAATTATATAAAGTTTCTGAAATATACTTAACATTTTTACTGTTCATCCAATAAATAAATATATCGTATTCCTTCTATTCATAAGATTCTCTAAATATTACTGGCAACTCAGCCTTTTCAACTTGAGCTAAAATGTCTTGACGAAAATTCATCTTAGCAGACAAGTTAATCTCCATCGATACAATGATATTATAAATGTAATATAAAATATAATAATACTTCAGAGTAATTTATTATAAATGTACAATAATTGATTTTATTTTAATATCCTTTTATAATTATGCTATACAAAATATGGCGTATGAAACTCGTAGTAAAATTTAGTAACCCGCGTCGCTCGTTTCTAAAATGTTGAGGGTGTCATAAAAATGTATACACACTTCAAACAAAGAAAAAACTGTTAAATAACAAAACTGAGTTCATACAAACAGAAAATGATGAGCACTAATCATCTTTGACTTTTACAGTTACAACAGTTGCTCAAAAGGCTTCATTTGTTCATTGTTGATTTACCTGTCACGTAGCAACGCTATCATAATGTATGTGCGTCACCTCTGTTTACAACACATCATATAACACATTTTTGTGTTTTTTGGTCCAACTTTGAAACATATTAAATAGATATCTACTGTAGAAGTGTGTATACATTTTTTGGCACCCTCCGTATTTATTAATGCAATAACATTATAAAGCAATAACATAATACCATTGCTTTTAATTCGTTTCTTCTTCTTCTTCTTCTTCTTCTTCTTCTTCTTCTTCTTCTTCTTCTTCTTCTTCTTCTTCTTCTTGCTTATTCATAACTAGCTGTTAGTTATTGTTGCATATTGTATAGTATTTTACTTCTTAGTATATAGTCATATAGATTATTGTATTATTATTATTATTATTATTATTATTATTATTATTATTATCCTATTTCTAAGAGTGCAGTTTGGTCCTTTTTTATTAGAGCGCTGCTGAAAGAATTACGCATTTGTAGTTATACGAATTCAAAATATTTCATTTTAATAATACCACCTATGGTGCCTCAGTAGCAAAATCGGGCGTTAAACACCATTAAAAAAACTTTCGTAATAAGAATTATAATGATTTAATGTGAATATAAATGTTAATTTCGAGTTTAAGGAATATTTCACCATTTCAACAGATTAAAAAATAACCGATATAATATGCATATACAGCTTTGCATTGAAAATAAATAAGTGAATATGTGAGATTTGAACCAAATGCTTTTAGTGGTTTTTTATTTATGTTTCACGCCCTTTATTACTATTAAGGCACCAGAGGCGGTGACACTGATAATACATGAGATGAAATGATAAATTGGGAAGGATATTTTTTTAAGGAATGAAACGTTCGAGGCCTAAGTTTAGGGTGCCTCCCCGGCATTTGCCATTTATGAGGATTGAGGAAAATCTGAAAAAGGGGAAAAAAAAAAAACAGTCAGGTACGATGGTCCTCAGAATTCCCATTCATGAGTGCGCGCCTTAACGACCTCGGCCACCCGTGTCGGTCTATTAGCAATATCAAATATTTTTTAATGAACGCTGTGGAACTGTCGGCTAATTGTAGCTTGCTACTTTATCGTGGGTCACTATGGTAAATCTGCGATTTATCCATTGCAGTGAATACAACGTTTCGTTGATGATTGCTAGCGGTGTTTCTTGATTCCTTAGATGATGGACGGATGGATTACCTAAAACTGCTGCGAGAGTGAAGTTATAATGCCATACTGGGATAAGGAGTCTAGTACTTGCCTCTTGACCCAAGGATGCGGGCTCACAGTCGATGGATTTTTAGAGTGTAGGTTTGGCTTCCTTTGAAAGGGAAATAAAGCAACGATTCCCGTGACATTGATTTATGGCACATAAAAATCCTGAAATATGAGGGCTCAAAGAGCACTTTATTGGCCGTTTTACGTCCAGAATTGAATAGGATGCTAATAATCAGAGATATTAAAGATGGGGCATGCAGTCCCTTAAGGGCGTGGACACTAAATATTAGGTAATTGGTAGCCTGTACAGTTTGCTGTAAAAGTTCAAAAGGAAAATAATAGAATTACTCGATTCCTCAACTCTGCTAGCGCCATCAGGAGAAATTACTGCGGGTTAATGCTTTTCGTGGCGGGAAAGGTAAAAGAAGATAATGATCAGAGAGTGCCATCTCCATGCTCTTTCCGACAAAAGGGAAGTTCTACTGTTGCTAAGTTACCTAAGAGCAGAGTGGGGCTTACATTTGGAACATCATCGGTTCAAATCCCTTGGGGCCTGCAATCCTAATTTTGAGTTTTTCGTGGTTTCCTCTTGTCGTTTAGGCGAATATTGGGATGGATCTATATTTCCACGAATTTTCCCGTTGGTTCAGTTACAGGACGAGACTTGGCTTTATTAAAGAGTTCTGCTCCATTGTGTGGTCTGAAAGGTCCTTCTGCAGGACCCGAACTCCTTGTAGCGGGGCTTTCCGCCAGCGTCGGAGTGTTCTATCTAGAAACATGTCTGCAATCACCGCGGATTCTGGCCACTCGGTGTCTCGTCTCCCGCTGAAATAACGAAGTATGTGTGCAAAAAGTTAATCCAGTAGTGGGTTTTGACTCTGACGACAGAAATTGATCTTTACCTCACTCTGTTTTCCGGTTTCTTCAAAACTGCCGATACTGCAGTTTCGAAAACTCTAATCGAGTGCATTATCGCCGAAAAAGCTGGACTATGATACAGCAGAGATGTGGCATCAATTATTTAAGGAAACAAAAACATTCATAGGCAAATCTTTTTTATGAATTAATTGAAATAAATGTGTATTGCGTTCTTTCAGCAGGAATGCACGACAGCACAAAGGGCAAATGTTTCTCGGCGAGCAGTTTATAAAGTATTTAACAATTATTCAATTAATCTTTTGCGTAATCTGATTTTTATAGGTAAGGACTTTCCTTTTTCGTTTTGTTCGTTTAGTTTTGTTTTAGTTTATGCAAACTGTTCTTTTTAAAGAATTTTACAGTAATTAATAGACTGTTAAATAGCAGAAGTAAATGTGCATTAATGTAAGACGTTTTCAATCTTCCAGGTAACTTTAACAAGGTAAGTTGACATAAAAATTTCTGTTAGCAAACTTTCAAAGATGTCATTTTACCTTTCTTCACATTTCAAGACTTCTGAGTAGAAAAAAAGAAACGCTCAATTACTAATTGATTAATGAGCTTTGCTACTAAATTCACGGTGATATAAATTTTTTGCCGTCTTGTACCATAATGTGGTCGGCTTTTCCTGAACTTTTCTTTATCTTTTAACGATCATGACGCTTCTTGATTTACGAAGAACGGAAATGACTTGACCTTTCCCACACCGAATACTTCAAGAACTGAATAATGAATTATTTTGAATCATCGCCTAATAAGTATTTTATAAAAATGAATACATACTCTGTAAAATGTTAGTTTCATCATTAATGCTAAAATTGTGGGTCCTCGGTTGGCAAAATGGATTACATTAATTAATGCTAAAGAATACATAGAGTGACATTGACATGCTGTTGATAGAAAAAAGAACCAGCCTCAGAAATTCCAAATGATTCTAACCAGCTGGTTGTCAAGTGTAAGCCCTTCTGAATTAAGATTCATTTTTTAAAAAATCCACTTTTTGTAATCTTACCCTATAATTTTGTAGTCGCCATCTTTCACCATTTGCAATCTCATCAACAGGTTGTTTTCTGCGGAAACTCCAGGATCGTTGACTTGCTCCATGAAGTAAGGTTGGTTTTTCGATTCTACCCAATAGCGACAGAATATAACCTCTTCTTCCATCTGTTCTGGCTGTTCAGGATTTAAGAGGCACCAGCTTCTTACTGACATGATTTGAGACGTAGTTTTGGTGTAAGTTCTTACAGGCGGCTCTGTTTCCCTGTGAATATTAAACAGCATCATAAACTGTGCGTAAAAACATTTATGTAAATTACATAATTTTACATTTATTAATGTAAAAATAAGACCAAATCTTAACTATTACGACAAAAATGGTTTTCTCTTTTGAAATGCTTATAATTAGTATGACATAAAATCACATAAGTTCAAAAATGTTAAATTAATAAAAAATTTGTTTAAGTGGTGCCGTAAGAAATAATTCATAATTAATTTTTACTAAATAGTAAATGTTAAAAATATGATGGTAGCTGTTTTTGCACATGTTCCTATAGAACTTGAAACATTTCATCCCTCTCGTATTCTTTTCGTTCCTCTCCACACCAGAGAGCTTCGTTACCTTGACGTTTTTCTTAGGTAATGATATTGGTAAAGAAATTTCTGGGACAATGTGCTGGAGTGGCCCTTCCTCTTTCCGTTGCTAGCAATGAAGCCCCTTTGTATTTGGGGGTAAATGATGTCTCTTGTAAACTGGTAGGACTAAAGCCTTCTTTGCTTGCCTGACCCAGGCATTGTGAAGGTTTTTTAAAATTTATTTGTTGTTTGTTAATGCTTTGGTGTTAGCATTAAGTTCTTTATGTTTATATGTATTAGGAACTTGTACGATGACGCTATTTTAAAATGTTTGTAATTTCAGGGTAGCAGTAAAAGCTTTAATTTTGCCTGAATTGAGATTTAATAAAGTGTATTAAACTTTTAAAAAGAAGATATTGTGTTATAAATGAGCATTAATTTAAAGTTCCATGCGTTGAAAGTTATATTCCTAATTCCATCATTACAAGAGAGATATTTTCTAACGCTAATGCTATTTATGGATGTTAATTCTATTCCTCGCTTAATGATAAATAAATTACAATTTATTTTAATAAGTTTTGTACCGAACTCGAAAGCTACCTTTCTGCGGACACACGTGAGATTTTCTACTTCCTAATATAAATCTTGTCCGATGCAAATTGAAATAACACACATTTGGTAGTATTAAAAGAAAGACAATTTGCAGTTTTGGTAGCCGTTGTCATTTTGTATTCAGCTGGGTGTGTGCTCATATTGAGTACGTCAGCATTTGTGTGGTTTGTTTAGAATTGCAAAGACTTCGCATTTATATGGTACTAGCGCAAATTTCTTATGTCTAGGCTTGGCGTTCCTTGAATTTATTAATGTATTTATTTGTGAGTTTAAGGTCAGCATGGAACTTAATAGCAGAGGTGAGCTTGAACCAAAGTTAACCATTCATTAAACGACATTTGACTCTGTTTTAAAAAACCATCACTGGTGGTCCAGGTCGTTAAGGCGCGGACTCGTGAGCGGGAGGTCTGCGGTTCGAGTCCCGCCAGGACCGTCCTCCCTGACTGGATTTTTTTTTTCGGTTTTTCCTCAGTCCTCATAAATGGCAAATGCCGGAGAGGTGCCCCAAACTTAGATCTGGAACGCTTCCTTCCTTATAAAAAAAACCTTTCCCAATACATTATTTCATCTCATGTATCATCAGTGTCCATCGCCTGTGGTGCCTCAGTAGTAAAAACGGGAGTTAAACACCGTTCAAAAAAAAAACTCTATTCTAATGACGAATGGGCTTGTGAATTGTTGAAAGGCAATAAGAAGATAGGTCACGATTCAAGGACTTGCTGATAAGCTGACAAATTCAATGGAAAGTACGTTGTTGAATTTCATCTTGTTTCTAGCGTATTATGTCAAGTTTAGGAATTACACCAAATCAGTTTTGTCGATTTACTGCTGAATTTTCATAGAACTGAACAACTGAATGAAACTGCAGATCAAGTAAAATGTCTTATTAGAAAAAGTTCATGAATTGAAACGTAAAGATCATCATTTTGAACCTCGAGTTGTGGAACAAATTACTACTAGCGATGATCCTGGAACTTGAACTTCTAATTTAATAACTTTTTCCGAATAACGGACGAATTTCAGGTTATACCTTCTAGCACAACGGACCATATTTGACGCTGTTGCTGTTTCTTACGCGGTATACTCTGTAGTTCAGACAATCTTAGAAACAATAAACAATGGGATTTCCTTGGACCGCGGTTACGAGAAAATGTTTCATAAATATCTTCCATCTTGGGTATATAATCCCTTGCTTGTGAGAAAATATTTTTGAACACAACATTTAGAAAAAATATTGCCCTAATAACAAGCTTTCTTTTTTGAGCTTATCGTCACCTTTAACTTTTGATCAAGCGACCTTTTAAGTAAGACAGTTATAAGCTAATATCACGCGCGTGTAGACAAACTCTTAACACACTACATAGGGTTTTCTTTTTCCAGCACACTTCCAAATCGACAATTTCTCCGGGCATCAAATTGTAAATAATAAAGCATTTTGGCAGCAGAAAAATTCGCAACTGAAATAACTTTAGTTCGACAAAAGCGGTGTTGCAAATCCTCGCAATCTCACATTGTTATAAAGAACAAAAATGTCTGAGATTCACTACAAACTTGCAACCTTTGTTAACCATAAGGTTTCATATTTTGTCGATATTCCCTTTTTACTGAATCAGCTGTATTTTCTTTAAGCATTAGCTCATATGATTGAGGGAAACGACAGATCTTGTTAAAAATGGTTATGGATAATTTGGTGTAAAATAAGTGAACACGAACCACAAGCATCGCCTAAAAAGCAATCGAAAGAATTAAACTATTTAATTTGTCATAGTTTAAGGAAGTGAATGTACTGACCGTTAAGGAAAACTAAACTAGACCTACAGACTCATCAAGCATGTATGAGAAATATTTTGTTGTTGGTTTTTATTCAGGCGTTTATGGATGTATCTCTTGAAGTTTAAATAATACATTTTTAAAATGTTTAGTTACATTAAAGAGGAAAAGACCACCTTACAAAGAACACATTTAACTAAAGAATGCAATAAAGCTGTACAAATGTCTACAGAAGAAAACTAACATAAATAGTTCCATGTACTTACATTTGACATATGCTTCGATAGAGGTCCTTATACATATTTTGGAAGCACGTTTTCGGGGTTCTGCCACTTAATATTACCTTCAGAATCGTGCTCCAATAAGCATCCCAACATCTCCTGCATTCCAAACGGAAACGTTCCTTTATTTCATACACGCCTCTCTTTTCCAACTTTTCTCCATTTTCTTCCAGCTCTGTACAGATCCTTTTTGACACATAATCAACATCAAACGACTCCGTTTTCACCAAAGCATTGTCTACAACACTGAAAGTGCATCTGCGTTTCTCCTCAGGTTCACTCGAGTTTGGTTCGTCCTGTAAATTTAACCGTTTTCTGGCGACGCTATCCATTCTGTAACAGTTTAAAATCAAGGTTTAAATTAAAATTAGTCTTAATATCCTCGCTCTATCTCACTTGGTTCCGAGTGCTTTCGTCTTAACAATAACGAGATAGCTGTTAACTCTTCACCGTTGTCACTATTACTTTCAAAGACTGAAGAGAAACTGCACATTGTTAGGTGTATGTCGCCACACGTACTGCTGATGGGTACAGCAAATTGTAACAAGAAATTCATTTGGTTTCACATTTTGTATCTTTCCTTAACTTGATCACCTTATAAAAAGTCAGCATATTTAAAGACATTTTGGTCTACCTTTCCGACGCCTGTGTACAAGGGACTTCACAGTGTGGAACCGTATTATTGTGGGTGAGGATTTTAATATCGATGGTGATTTGTTTTCATTTATTTATTTATTTAATTAGACAATTAGATGCTCTTCTTGTCATGCCTCGGCTCTTGAAGTCATCAGTTCGATGCTTCCTATTTCTCTGGTTCCAATGCAGAGGATTTCAGGGGAATTTGAACTGTTTTTAATGACTCGAAGTCATTAGGAGGAAGGGGATTGTTCACTGTAATAATATAAGGTTCAGTTCTGGTTGGACATTTAATTTGACAATTTGAAAGGTTCAGAAACATGCTATGCGTCTGTCGTGTGGTTATTGTTCTGGACCTGTTGTACTTCATAATCTATACTCGGGTTATAATTCACTGCCTTCACTCGAGATTTTACTCACTTCAACACAAATTTGAAATCTGACAGTCATCTATAATTTCGGGTAAATACTTCATAATCACACTATTCACTTTCCTGTAAAGACTTTATTGTGATGTTACATGGACGGCTATACCGTATCAATGATTCGGCCTGATTATTCTTATTATTACTCTCGCACTGACTGACTTGACTCTCACTGACCAACCGATTTACTTTGACTGTTCGCGACGGCTTAACTGATCTACTATGACACTGAATAACTAATTATTGAAACTGATATTGAATAACTGATACCATCTCTCGAATGCCTAATACTTACTTCTTATAGATAATGCTAAAGGTATAATGTGAATTTGCTCCGCCCCTCGCGAAAATGTATTTCCTTTAAATATTATTGACCTTGGTTCCTTCAAGAATTTTATTGGATCACACAAGTTTGGTTTATTACATGTTCATTTTTATTCGTCAGGTTTTTGTAATATGATGATTGGTTGAAGTTTTTCTCTCCCGAGTTAGGGTTTTACCAGTAAACATATATCTGCTATTCCCACGTCACGAAAGAGGAAACATCTGCCCTTTTTTTAGATTCCTTCACTAAAAGTCTGCGCTAAAGCACGCTTCGGCCATATATGCGACTTCCCTTTGAAATAGCTAATATCTTGATTTCTGTAAAACACGTGTTTCTGCATGCGGCATTTCTTTTGATGACAAGTACAATTACCGATTGAGATATTTCTAGCCGTACCCATGTTTAGAGTGTAATAACATTTGGCGCCTTCAGTCAGCTGGTCTATCTGGAAGGATTTGAAAGGATCCGTTTTCCAGGTAACTTCCTCAAACGTAAGGGCCCTTCAGGGCCGGTCCCTTTGTAATTACACTTAGACTGGCGACATGCCTCATAAATAATAACCACAATATGTCTCTCTTTCATGTGCGCACCCCAACGGCACCTATTGTTGGCAAGTCTGCCCAAGTACCGCACCTCTCTTCGTTGCGGTGGATGTCGTTAGTTGGTTACTGGCACTCTCCACTGGAAGACACCACTCATCTATCACTCATGATGTTTGATGCCAAGGACCGTAGTGTTGGTGCTTCCTTGCGTACGGATTGTCGATTGAGAGGACTTCTTATCAACCAACATCCTCTGTGTGTTTTCTATGTGGCGACTGTGCAGTGGCGGCGGCATATCTTACGGAGGTCCTTCCTGTGTACGAGACCTTGCTCTTTTTATGTCACAGTGTATGGTATGGTAATAGAAAACTGCAGGACTCCTGAATCAACGTGCACCTCTCGACACACGACGTTCGTAAACTGTCGACAAACTAACCAGTTAGAGCGCATCACGTGATCTGTATTTCCGTCTGGCGTGGCGATAAGCTACTTTCTTTAGTAATTATTACACGCCCACATACAAATAATGACTTAGAATGCTCTTCTCAATGATCCTCGATACACTCGTTATATGATAACTTCACATAAATCTGTACGTAGCAACTTTGCAATGCAAAACTCGTCGACGCTATAACTTAAAAATCCTCTGCATCCTCTCTACACCATAACTTTGCAATAATCGTCCTGAACTGGGGGAAATGCCTCATTATATATATTTAGATGACATGGAGTCTACGTGGACTCGCCCAAGCTTACGGGGTTCACAAAAGTAAGTCCACGCTTTCTGGGACACCTCGAAAATTTTATTGGCTCTTTTACAACCGAATGCTCTAGAACGTCGTCGTAATGACCCCAACGTGCAGATCATAGCTACCCCAAGCCGCAGGAAAGTCATTAAAAATAAATTTGGACTTGGTTTTCCTCTTCTACTTTTACTTCTAAATAATTTGTGTAACCTCCACTACTAGCAACGAAAACCTGTCATGAATACTTGTAAAAGTCTTATACTAATAATACACGTAGAAATATAACCTCGATATGTACATAATTAGATACCAATTAAAATTAAAATAAATATTACAATAATATACATAGGACATATATATATGTATATATATACTTCATAGACAGTTGTAACCATTCATGACAAGTGCAGAGTTGAATTGTTCCAGTTCAAAGCCGAAAGTTTAAACTTAACACGGACATTAAAGGGAACATTGAACACATCGTATGAGTTGTCAAACATAAATCACCTTACATCGCAGTTTAATGTTCGCGGCGCTTTGACCGTAGCATATAAAACATTAAATCAAAAGTCCGCTAAAGTAATAAAAACAGCTCCGAATTCTGACATAAGTGAAAAGTGTAACACGTAGGATTCAGGAATAGGACAAATAGTAGAAATATTAAATGGTCCAAAGATTTGAGATTAAAGCCGAACAAGTAATTTAACAATTTTACTGTCTAACTTTCGATAAAAATGTTTTAAAACCTATGAGAAAGTGAAGGTTATACTTGGAACTGACTGCGTTAACAAAGGGAATATTGCAGCTGAGTTAAGAGAGTATTGCTAATGGACTTTCGGAAATAATCCAGCGTCTCTAGATCTGGCTACAGTTTTCAAATACTTTTCATAAATTGATAAAGAAAATAATACAAGATTGGATTACAAACACGTTTTCTACAACTACCATGAATTCGTCTGATTTCTAAAAATGAAATGAAATTCTGTTGTAAGTGTCCGTTGATAGTCCACTGGAAATCAAAAGCAAAAACTTGTCTAATTGCAACCTCTGGTGTTATGCTCCCAACAGTATACGAAAATATGGAACTTTGACACTGTCATTCCGCTCTACTTATTTATGTGCCTTCAAAACGAAACACAGAAATTTCTGCATTACAGAATCACCACCTATATTCACACTCGACGATTCAGCTATAAATCGACAGAAAACAAGCTCTCTTTAAGTTTACAGCATTTAACATAATATCTGTAATTCCTTTGTAGGGTAATTTAATAAGTATAATTTATTTTAGATATAATTATGTATCAAAAAATAACGATGGGCGTACAAGCTTCAGTAAAAAAGTTTCACTGGGGGTATATAGTGAAAAAAGCTTGATCAGCACTGGTGTGTTTTCAAATACTTAATGACCTATATATGTTTTACAACCAAATTTCTCTTCTCACATGGCTAGTACTATTAGTTCATAGCTAGAGGTGTGATCTTTCCTGTAGTAAAGTTATTATTCAACTGACGAAACTTCAGAATTAGGCTGGAAGGAAATATTATCTGCTTGAGATTTCCTCTGGCTCAAGTAAATCTTATAGAATTGGCAAATGACATTCTATACAGACTTGACACTAGAGTTTTCAAAAGGAATTTGCTTTTCTTGTAATGATGCATCTACAATTATAGGGGAAAAAATGGCGTTAGAACAAATCTGAATATGTCATCCTCAATTATTAGTTAGGCTTGTGCAGCATTTATGGATATAATAGGCACTGAATTGTACATAAAGGGAAGTAGATGTTTTGAACTATTTTTTAAAAACTATATGGTCTATATAAAATAATCAAGAGCAGCTTTAACGTGGAGGTTTAAGCAAATTTACGCATTTGCAGTTAGATGAGGGCTGTGAGAAGCTTGTATTTGAGTTTTGAATGACATCTGTAGAAATGTAAAAAGTCAGCAGTCTCAGGAAAACTGTAAATTTTGTTGAATTTTTAAAAACTATTTCTTCTTATCAATATATTCTAGTTTAAACTCCTAGAAGGAACATTAGACAATGCTGTTGTGTAAGTTCATATTTAACACATTTTATGGTTGCTGATGACTTCAGAAAGACGGATAATGGGATAATTATCCCATTTTTAAAGGTTATTCCTTGAGTGTGCTAAAACAGCATCATAAAGCACGTGGGTATGCCTTGGGGGAATATCAAGGAATATTTTATCAAGGCACCTGGCAGGTAATAAATGGAAATGAGCAGTTTCTACATTTGAATTATACGAACAGACCCCGTGCCATTTGCTACCGTCCAAAGGACCAAGTACTTGCTCCAACTTTACACGGAAAACGAAGAAAATATTTCCAAAGAATTCGTGGTGGTGGTGGTGGTGGGGGTGGTAGGTTATTGTGCTTGGGGACAATTCAAATTTCGTATAGTTTCAAAGAATGTAAAAATAAATGTAGTCTTCTACCAGAAGAACTTCAAGACTCCTATTTTTATGAAGAGATTCCTCGTGCAGAAGTCTACCTTACATTCAGCCACACCATTCCTTACAAACTATCACATGGCATCTGTAACTAAATCCCTGTGAAGTGACCAATGGAATTGTTTATTGGAGCAAGGTCTTGCTTACCGCCACCATTGAGGGTCTATCACGAAGTTTGGGCTATCATCGTGGTGTAGAGTTTGTTTCAATATCACATTGAACACAACCAGTGATGGGGAAAGGGAATTTCGTCGTTGGTGTTGATTTGATTTCTTTAACATCTCAGGTCATCAGCATCCCATTCTACTCAGGGTTTGAAACGGCCGACAAATTTTGCTCAGAGGTCTCTGTTTTCAGGCTTGAGGTCCTTTTGTCATACGGTAAATGTACGACATGGGACCTACGGCTTTACTTCCCTTCCGCAGGAAGCCACACTTAGGATTTTTATGCCCGAAAAAATCCAACGATCCTGGCCGGGTTTGAACCCGCGATCTTGGGTTTAGAAGGCAAGTATGGTTACCACTACACCACCAGGACCGACTAGACTCTCGCCTATGGCGGACTCAAAAAAACGTGTTCTGTTCGGCACGTTCACAGAGATATTAATTGTAACTTTTCATTACGTTGCAGGGCCAGAAAAAGCTTTGGCTATAAATTATGAAAGGGACCATTGCTTACTAATTTAACCTTCTTTCCGAAAGATATTTTCCCTAGTTACATCGTGACCTTGAAATGAATGCTGCAAAAGTTTGGGACAACAAGAAATTAGAGGATCTACATGCATACCTCAAAATAGCACCACGTTACTGGATGTCATAGCGCGTTACTGATAAGCTGACAGGTGATAATCGCCGCAGTTGTGCTTAACATGCCTTAAAAGAGTATACAAAATGAGGGATCAAGTCGGCACTATTTATACTACCGTCAGCCCTTCTGACACTACAACTGTTGGAGCGGAGCTGCATTTGACCGTGAGTAGCAACAATTTCCCTAAAGCACCAAGGTTGTGGTTCGTTTTATAGAAAATATCATGACATTCATTAAATTCGGCAAACAATTTCAACATCATGTGCAGGAATATGGTAGCGTTCACGATATAAAAACCTGCCTTGTATATTTTATTCAAGGGATAATGCGAGCAGCGAGTATCCCATTACATTGCGTGAAAGTACTCAAGTTTTCTCCCCTTTTGGTAATTTTAATCTAGAAGTTTGGAACCAAGTATGTGAACGGAAGTGAGCTGGATTAAGTGTATCATCCCTTACGATTATAAAATGTAGCGAATCCTAAAGTGAGAAATAAATGGCGAAGTGAAAGAAGCACCGAACTAAAGAAAAAGTAATATAAGATTTTTATTTTAACTTACAATCATTTACTTCAACACGAGCCCTGTGTGCATTGTTTTAGTACTAATGATAATCCTCAGTACCGCGTTTATGTGTGCCATAGGCTGAACTTAATTGATTAAAAGGAAGAACTAACAATATTTCTTTGTGCTTGTTTCTTGTCTATTTTCAAACCTGCACCGTGACTTTACGGGCATTAAATGGTACACGTATTGCTTTTCATACCATGTAGTAATCTTGACAGTAATTCAATCAAATTTTGGCATTTAAGTAACATTGCCCAGGTAAAATCCTATATACTAAGAAAACAATATTTCCGTCAGGCAAATTAGCAATATAATTACGGATAAAAATAAATATTTCTCCTTAGCACTTTTACATATAAGTTGGAGATATGTCCCATTTCTTAAAATCCATAGCAGCTTTTCCTGTATGGCAGATACTTTTTACATTTAAACAGAAGATGCAAATTACACTTAAATAATAATAATAATAATAATAATAATAATAATAATAATAATAATAATAATAATAATAATAATAATAACAATCTGAAATACTCTATCCAGGTACCTTGTTTCCTACACCAAGACGTGTATTGCAAACTCTTATACTTCATTTCTAAATTACCAAATTACATTCTTACATTATTATTTTCTAGATGATACTTATACCTAGGTTACAATTAGAAATTTACTAAAATAGCAAATTTGATAAATAACAAAATTATATTCCCCTGCTAATTGCTGGAAACCAGCTACTATTTCTTCTACTTCCACGTAATATTTAACTCTAAATTAATAAACTACTATACACCGGTATTCGGAAGAAACTGTACTGGGGACCAGTACTTTTACTGTACTACTGTCTATATTTGTATAAAACCATACATTGATCTTATATGTGTTTCTTTATTTTGCATATTATATCATATCATCTTTATATATCATATCATCTTTATAAATATATTCGTGTAAATTTCATTGTTATCTTATATTAGCCAGTTTTTTCAACACTAATTATATTCTTTGTTTGCGAATCTAATTTTACATTTCTCAATGCAACATGTTTACCCTTCCAATTCATTACTTTGAAATTGTTAACAACAACAACAACAACAATAATAATAATAATAATAATATCACTAGTAGTATAGTTATAATTATAACAACTATAACAATTTTATTATATTTTACTTAACTTCTTTATCTTCCTTTTATTTTCTTCTTCTTCTTAACTCTTTCGTCATACTCTTTTTCCACATTCACTTTACTCTCTTCTTTCTATATACACAATACTGTTGTGTCTTATTAAAAGTTCCCTTTCGCTACTCCACTACACTTTACACCTCTCTATTGCATTTATTTAATCATCCTTTACACAAGTTTAAAACTATTCTTACAATTTTCACCACTAACTTGACTTCATCCATATCTACTACACCAATACGCTATACCCCTCTCAATCTTATTATTCTTCTCCATTCTTCCTGAACAAGCTCCTCTAACTCCCATCCTCTGCCCCTTCACTAAGACGCCCAACAACTCCTTCAGCTCCTGCTTCTCCTGCTGTCTCATCATATTCTTCCCCTTCCTCTCCTTCTCACCGTACTTTCTTTCATTAACTGTAGGGTTGTTTATTATATAACTTCTTCTACCTCTTCTTCTCCATCTCCGTAATTTTCCTTTTCTTCTTCTCCCTCTTCTCCTTCTAATGTGATTCGAATCAAGTTTTCATTATAAATTTGGTGGTAAATTATATTTATGGTTGTCTATAATTAATAAATTATACTTGTCTGCAGACTTTTTTTTTATTGATTTATTTATGGACGGTCTTTAACAGCTCAGGTCATCAGCGTCCCATTCAACTCAGGGCGTGAAACTGCCGACAAATTTTGCTCAGAGGCCTCTCTTTCAGGCTTGAGGTTTTTTTTTTTCATGCCATAAATGTACGACACGGGACCCACGGGCTTTACTTCCCTTCCGAAGGAAGCCATACTTAAGATTTTTACGCCCCGAAAAAATCCATCGGTCCTGGCCGGGCTCGAACCCGCGATCTTGGGTTTAGGAGGCAAGTATGGTAACCACTACACCACCAGGACCGACCTGCAGACGTTGATAAATATAAAAAAAATAAATAACATTTATTACTCATTTGAAACATGTGTATAAGTACAATTGGTATTTCCCAATGGCTTTTAATTCATCCATTCATATTTGTTATGCAATAGATGGTTTGACTGTCATTAAGACAATATTTCACTCTTCGCTTGAGTTCGTAAAGATCCGATCACAACCCAAGTGTAACGCACAAGGTATGATGACTTCGGTGCAGAGGGTTCATGTGTAGGATAAGCTCCTTGGAATTATATATTTTCATCTATATACAAAGTCATGGCTCAAAGCAAGCCGATCTATACGAGTCCAGGCGGACAATATTTCTCGAACTACTATGTTGGTCTTGAGTCAGTGTCGTTTGAACACTGCAAGAAACATGTTTGTAATGCTAAAGAAAATTTGTTAAGAATACTAAATATCAATATTATTATGTTCCAAACGAGTGGTTAGCTATCATTCGTGTGCTCGTGCTGACAAATGACAAGCAGTAACACGATTCATAAATTAATAGTAGTCACACACTTAAGACAAATTAAAGTATAGCCCAGAAAGCAATTCAATTTTTCAAAGAGATTTAGGAAAGGTAAGAGGTAATTTCACAAGAAGATGTCAGAAATGTGTGGAAAATGAAGGTATCCAGTTCCAGCATCTCCCAATAGCAACTGCACCACTCGAGTGTTTCTACGAACTCTTGTGTTGTCCTGCGTAACCCGGCAGCCCGAAGCAACCCCCGCTGCTAATAAATACGAGACCCGATATAAAAAGTGCGAACTGTTCACAACACTTATCTTTACTGTTTTCCTTATTAGAATACCAAAAATATTCCATACCTTACTCCAATATAAAATTCACATAGTAGTGCCTTAATGAGCCACCCCGGTCGCATTCGAGGGGATCCGGGTTCAATCCCAGTTGGGCGGTTATCTGGTCCTTGAGTTTTGTCCTGTTTTCCCCTGGTCACTTAGGCGAATCTGATGAAATGCATATTTTCCGCTCTTTCGTTTACTTTTATATCATTCCATTTCAAGGTCGAAAGTGCAGGGCGAGGTGTAATAGTGACTTGCGCTTTGAAAAGATCTCCGCACCAACGTCTGGAAGGGATGTGTGATGCTCGAACCACTCAGGGGGAAGGGCTACATCTATCTGGAAATATGTTAGAGACTCTCGCGCCTCCTGGAGATGTAGGCACAAAAGAATTAAGTACCGAGAGTTCCAGCAGTGAACAGTTATATCTTTCAAAAATAAACAATGTTTTTCACTTAATTATTTTGTCATGTCAAACAATTTATTAACATTAAGAACTTTAATAATTTCTAACCCTTTCCTTGTCTGCTGTGTATGCATCACTAGAATACCACTTTAAACTGCACAACGTTTTCTTTTCACGTAACGATATGTTTGGTTTATTGTCTATTTTTATAAATCCTTGCCTTAATGGATTATTTGCTCTTGATCTGAGTGACATTTCCTTGATAAACCATCAGAATATTTTTACATGCCCTATATTAATCATGAATATAGCTATTTTATGTCTTGTTATGAGTTAAACGTGTACATAATCTGACGCACTTAAATAATTTTAGTATTTGATGTATGTTTGTTTATTTCTAAAACTGAACTTCGAACTTTGTTCAATTTTCCCTTGTTTTCACCTGGAATTTCAGATTAGTTCTGCAGTCATCTCGGCAATGAAGGTCTATTTTTTTCTAAACAAGGACTACTATTAAGATAGGTAATTAATTCGCCCTGCGCGTAGAGTGTCGATATATGGCACTGGCCCAGCTCTTCTGAATGTATTGAAGTTAAAGAGATCCTTGACTTTACTTTGCAGTCTAGCACTGCTTTATATGGAGATTTTTTGATATGTGAATGAAGGGCTATATTCGACACCTTCACTTCAACTTTGATTATTTTCTTTCTGTACTCATATTGTTTTCTAATATTTTGTGTTCTTCTTTTGATACTCCCTTGGTTTTGAGTGTGACGAGTGAAGGATGCACAACTTTTAAGCTGATGTCAAAATTTTATTGCCGTTCTTGCACGTATTTTTCTGCCTACAGGTCTGTCCTGGTGGTGTAGTGGTTACCATACTTGCCTCCTAAACCCAAGATCGCGGGTTCGAACCCGACCAGGACCGATGGATTTTTGGGGGTGTAAAAATCCTAAGTATGGCTTCCTTCGGAAGGGAAGTAAAGCCGTGGGTCCCGTGTCGTACATTTACGGCACGAAAAAGAACCTCAAGCCTGAAAGAGAGGCCTCTGAGCAAAATTTATCGGCCGTTTCACGCCCTGAGTTGAATGGGACGCTGATGACCTGAGCTGTTAAAGAGCGCCCATAAATAAATCATTATTCTGCCTACAGCCATTTCGCATGTTCATCTTCAGTTACTACATTGGAAGTCTTTGTTACCTGTGTCTTGTTCCTATTGGCTAGAACAGTCAAGGCATTTTTTTTTAGAAATCATGTGACGTAATCGTTTCTAGTGTGATCACCTCTCCATGTACTAAGAAAATATACAAAATGAACAAAGAACAATCGAGAGTTTAATCGATTTTCAGTAACTTTGAAATTTAATTTAAATGTTATTATATTAAAAACATGTAACGCAAACGATTTCTGAAGATTATTACAGAGCTCTCTTACATACAAATATAATTCTCAAACACAGATTAAATAATATTTCACATTTGCTGTCTTCACGACGATGCTTTTGTTAAATATAAAACATATGTAGCGTTATAAATACAGTTAGTATGTTGAATTAATTTTTCATTTTATTTTAAAACAATATAGAGAAAATTAAATACAAGAGCCCTTTATAAATTTCGGTTTTCAAGTATATCTTTACTCATAATAGTGCAATTTCCCTAATTTTCAGAGACTGCTTTTTCTTATTTTATTTAGTTGGCATATACCGAATTCTGCTATGAAGAAAAAGATAATGGTACCGTTAGAGCTATTTTTAAATGTTTGGGTTTCCGGTAAATCCTCGTCTAATGGCCCAATTTCACACATTTTTAGGTATTATTTTTACTGTTTTACGTACACGGTGGATATGGAATTTTGTTGAGAAAAAGCAAATGGTGCTGCTGGGGTAAATTTTAAATTTTGGGTTTCAGGAAAACCAACACTCCTAATAATCTGATTTCAGAAACCATTTTTCTTATTTGTTTAAATGGAAATTGTGCATATATGCCGAGTTTTATTAGGAAAAAATAAATATTGGTGCTGCTAGAACAAGTTTTAAATTTTGGGTTTCCCACTCCTAATCGCCCAATTTCCCTGATTTTCTGAAACCATTTCTCTTATTTGGTTTGACTATTATTTTTGTAGTTTCGTTGCGAAAAACAAATAATTTATTTCCGTTAGAGCGATTTTTAAATTTTGGGTTTCACATAACCCACCCCCACCTAATAACCCGACTTCACTAATTTTTAGAAACTATTTTATTATTTTATTTCAATTCCATATACCGAGTTTCCTTTTAAACATTTTAAAAGCGGCAGCCACGACGATTTTTAAATTTCGCTTTAATCCCTACTCGTTTTTTCAGGTGAATCCCAGTTGCAATAATCTTATTACACGAATTTTAAGAAACTAATTTTATTATTTGATTTAAATGCTATATACCAAGTTTTGTTGTGAAAAAAATATATTAGTGCTGCTACAGCGATTATTAAATTTTGGATTTTATGTAACCCCCCTCCTAATGGCCCGATTTCCCTGATTTCAAGAAATTATTTTTATTATTCTATTTAAATAGGAAGTTTCGTTGCTATAATACAACTAGAGCGATTTTTAAACTTTGGAATGCAGAAAAACCTTCCCTCCTAATAGTTGGATATCACTAATTTTCGGAAACTATTTTTCGTATTTTGTTTCAATAGAATTTACAGAGTTTTCTTTAAAAAATTAAACATTGCGATCGCTAGAGCAATTGTAAAATTTCGCTTTAGCCCTCATACATTTTTCAGGTGTACCGTCACTCCTAGTATACCGATTGCCATGATTTTCAAAAACCAGTTTTATCAATTTATTTTAAAGAAATCTACCAAGTTTCTTTGTCAGAAAAGAAAAATTGCGGCCGCTAGAGCAATTTTTTTTTTTTAAATTTTCGCTTTAGGTTAGTCCCCACACTCAATGGCTCAATTTTTCTGGTTAACGAACTCGACGAATCGTTTGTTAATTGATGCGAGATTTTTGAGGAAAAATTTGCGACCGCTAGAGCGTTAATGTATACATAAATGCATATTTTAGATTTTCTTTTAATTGGAAGTGCCTAGTAGGTACGATCGATGCAGATTTGGATAGATTAAGATGAGATTTTTCCATGCATACAACCGCAATAGCCTAAAAAAATAATAAAATAGGCGAAAAAAATCGGTCACTAGGAGCTACGTAAAATAAGCGAACTCCTCACCGAGTTTAACAACTTTTTATGGACATCAACATAAAATCACAATTAAGTAAGTCATTGCATTATTGTGTGGTATTAGAACAAAATTAGAATCCTTGCAATCTATAAGTATTACTAAAGGAAAACTACAGTTTAACAATTATCATTGTTATTTGACATTAAAGCATAAAAATTAATAGTTAAGTATAAATTAAATTAAATATTCGACTACCGATAGACAAAGCTATACTATATTTAAACATTTTTAAATGAAACCATGTTTATGAACTGAGTCCTTGATATCATTTTACATTCACTAAAATAAATAATAATAATAATAATAATAATAATAATAATAATAATAATAATAATAATAATAATAATAATAATAATAATAATAATAACAGAATGTTTCCAGTTACATTTTGTATTTAAGAAGATGTTCATATGTTTCAATAAAACAGAAACATGTTACTATTTAAAAATAATCTCGATGTACTAAGCAAATATACACAATCAACAAAGAACAATCGAAAGTTTCATTGATTTCCATTTGCTTTGAAATTTAATTTTAATGTTATTTTAGTAAAAAATATGTAACAAAAACGTTTTCTGAAGGTTATTATAGAGCGCTCTTATATACAAATATAATTTTCACACACATATTAAATTATTATTTCAAATTTTCTATCTTCATAACGATTATTTTGTTAAATATAAAACATGTGCATTGTTATTAATATAGTTTTATGCTAATTAATTTATTATTTTATTTTACAACTATATAAAGAAAATTAAATACAAGAGACTTTTTTAATATTCGGTTTTCAAGTATGCTTTTACTCCTAATAATACAATTTTCCTAATTTTCAGAAACTATTTTTCTTTATTTTCATTAAAATGATATATACCGATTTTTGTTGTGAAGAAATAAATATTGATGCCGCTAGAGAAACTTTTAAATTTTGGGTTTCAGGTATACCCCCACTCCTAATGATTCCATCTCCTTGATTTTCGCGAACTATTTTTGCTTATTTTATTTACATAGTATTTGCGATATATTTAGTAAGTCTATTACTGCTATTTGTTACAATTACCCTACAGTAGCAAGCAGTATTAATGTTTTAGAACAGTATAGCCCCTTTCATGAACACTGTGAATGAGAATGGACAGGGGAGGAAAATAGGAGCGAGTCGTCTCAAATAATCATCATCATCGTAGTTAGCAAGAGCCACTTGAGTAAACAAAAGAGGGCTCATCATTTGCCACCAGCAATGATGCCTCAGATTATTTTATAGTACCTGTGGATATGGAAAGAATTGAAAACAGCTAAGGAAGTTCTGGGTAGAGAATAGGCAGAAACTTAGGACTGAAGAAATGACGAAGATTTTGCTCTAGGATTCCCTGCGCTGCTTGAAAAAAAATATACTTCCTAAGCCCCGTGCTCGAGAAGGTAATTCAAGTATTTGCATTAGACCTCGTCCCATACATCTAATAATCGTTAAACAAACTAACACACCTGTCAATAATATGACACAGATAACAGAAAATGCATACTATCCAAGTAATGCTGTTTTCTATCAATGTATTTCCTCGAACAAGTGGGTTGTTCCTTCAGCCTGGTGAGAGTGCGGCCGCACCGGTTGTGTTACGTAGGATAACGGTAAGATGATAGACGATAGTTTGGCCAAATGAGCTCAGAGTACTTTATATTCCACTTTAAGTTCTGAGAAAAAGCCTCAGTGAGGAAATTAATCCCATCGAGAATCGAACCCTGTCCCGTCCTGAGGGAAGCACAAACGCTATCACTAGACCATGTTAATTATTAGAGAAATATAACTGTAACACTGCATAAGACAAACTGATCTTTTAAAATGCTCAAATTGACACTTCATAGTTTGAAGAAGAGAGTAAAGAACCCGTTACTACTAATTCTGTTTGAAATTCTAGAAGCTTGCTCTCTCTAATCTTATCAGCAGAGTCGGAAGTTTTCACTTGATACGCAACGGTTTTATTGAGAAGCCGTTTTATGTTGCATCAGATTAATAGCCTTTAACATCTAAGAACCACAGCTTCTAAATATATTGTAATTAAAAATAATTTTCTTGCTCAAATCAATTTATTTAGGATTAATTACTATAAAGAACTTCATTTATTACTATTACTTTAATTGGCCTTGATCATATCATCAAATAAGAAAACAATAAACTAGCATGATCAAAATATGAAATTACAAGTATATCTTTTTTTATTTATTGTATTCTGGGTCACAATCTGATCCTGATGTAGCAATTAAAGTTATTGGGGACTGAAGGGAAGGTCACCCCCCCCCCCACTCGAGCTTTGCTTAGCGGATCAGTCGGAAGCATTCGTTTTCTTTGTCTTCTTTTCTTTTTCAAATCCGCTGTTGATTCAAAACTTATAGGTTATCCAGTACGATAATTTCTTAAGGGGTTGACATCTAGTTCTAATACAAATTCAAGAACACTAATGTCATATTGGTCTTCTGTGGTACGAAAAAATACTCACATATGAAATTCGTTGAGATAAGAGGGCATGATATTTCTTTTGATATGCCCTCTCTCTCCCTGTATGTGTGTGTGAGCGCGCGCGCAAATATAGTAAGAAATTGTTTGACATAAAGGACCGTTTGCGATAAAATTTTCTCGCAAAGAAAAGGTACAAAGCAAAAGGGTTACAAGAAAATATGGTTGTAGTTTAAGTTAAGTTTATCTTATCACCTTATATAGTTAAATTCTGGATCAAGTTATTTAAGTGGCATAAAATAGCTCAAATTAGATAATATGTGAAAGCAACTTCTGGAGATAATTTCAAAAAGTCGAGTCGGACAATGAATTAAGATTTCCCAAATAGCTGAAGGTCTGAGCATTTCTACGTGTTCAGTTTCGAAATTAGTTCCCCAAAAGTTGAAAATGTCCAAGGTCGAAAAGAACAGGCTGTTTTCCGACAGTTAAAGTTTCAGCAACAGAATTGTATACCTACAATCCAGACTTAACTTCTTCAGATTATTTTCTGGTTCGAGTTTTGAAGAAATGTCTATGTGGTTAACAGTTTGCAAACTACGAGAAAGTCAGAAGGCTGTAATGTCTTGGGTTGCAGGTCAATCAGAAGAAATCGTTTCAAAGGGATAGTATTTTTGCAAGAAAAGCGGATAAAATTTGCGAAACTCTCGGGAAACTATGTTGTTATTATTATTATTATTATTATTATTATTATTATTATTATTATTATTATTAGTAGTAGTAGTAGTAGTAGTAGTAGTAGTAGTAGTAGTAGTAGTAGTAGTAGTAGTAGTATCATCATTGTTAGGTTTATTATTATTATTATTATTATTATTATTATTATTAGTAGTAGTAGTAGTAGTAGTAGTAGTAGTAGTAGTATCATCAATGTTAGGATTATTATTATTATTATTATTATTATTATTATTATTATCATTATGTTTGTTTATAGATAACTGTTTCTCACATGCTTAGGTAAATAAATTATGAAACGCCTGCCACACAAGAGTTTATGTTCATGCATACTTTTGCTACCAGAGAGTCTGTAAACGTTTACCAGCTGATAAATATGAAACAACAATCCAGTGCTGATTATGCTATCAGCAATACAGGAAACAGAAAATGCAGACGCCAAAGGAATGGGAGGGAAGCGTTTTACTAAACTGTGGCATAGGAAACTCAATATTATGTTTAAATTATTTTTTATGAACGTACCTAAAAGGAAATTATTTTTGTACGAGTAACTTTAGCGCTATAAGCATTGCGTTTAAAAATTCGTACATTTTAAATCTTAGTTTTCACTTTCTTAAGATGACCATTAAAACATTATTATTTTGAGTCAAACAAAACTCTTAAGTCTGTCCCCGAAAAGGAATCGGAAAAGGAGATATTATTCCAACAGGGATAAGATGAAAAATTCATGTTATAATAAGCAAATTTCTTTGTGAACTGTGCGTAGTTTAGAAATGAATGGCGAATGTATAATTTAAACTTCAATAAACCACAATTGATTCAGAACTACTTTTATTAATGAAAATAACCACCATAAAAATCTATAAATTTTGTCCAGTTATTTGAAAGTTTAATAAGTTTCTTTTTAGTGCTTGAAGCCTTTATCTTCAAGGAAGTGTTCAAAAGTTTGAATAAGTGAATGTGTTGGTTGAGGTAAAGCTGCGTAGCGCAGTTCATCTAGTTTCTGCGAGGCGTGTAGCCGGGCATTATCATAAAGAAGAATAGGCGGTTTTCGGTGACTGGTGCTGATTGCAGGTGCTTTTTGTTAATTTCTACGTAGTAATTGTTTCATCACAATACAGAAGACTTTAGTGTATAAAACCAATTGCCATCGTTTAGGTTTTTGCGAAGTTTTCAGCAACTGTGCCAATCATTTACAGAATCAACTTTTCTTGCAGATGAAAACGGACAAGAAAGGATGAAAGTTTTAATTATCGTTTAATTAATTCATGTGATATCCGTTTATCAACATTTTTCGCTTTTCGTATTTTCTCCAAGTGATCACGGACAGACGAAGGTACGAGGTTGAACTCCTTAGCATGTTCTCTAATAGTATATTTTACGTATATTTTACGTATATTTTCTTCAGTAAGTTCATAATCAATTTTACTGTGACAATTTCCGAATGACCTGTTCTTGCCAAATCTGTCCTTTCTGGCTTAGTTTTTTTTTTTTTTTTTTTCCCTCTAGATTTTCTTCAGTAATGATAAATGACTATTTCCGGAGAGGTACCCTAAACTTAGACTTGGAACGCTTCCTTCCTTTAAAAAAAATAATTTCCGAATGTTTTATTGTATTATCTAACACCACATCCACCGTCTATGACCCACAGTAGTAAACTGAACGACAACATTGTTGATATGGTTACGTCAAAATGTGGGCGTACTGCCACCCAGGTTAGATGATTATGGAAGTTGTTCGGTTGGGAGTCTATTTCAGACCTTGAAGCGAAAGAGCAGAAGGCGAACTTGAGGGCGGCATGGTGGACGCCGCTGAAGGTTCATAAGCCTGCGTTGATAAGTGTTGTACAATGCTTAAGTTCTATAAAACCTGGTCTACTGGTTAGCTGGCCAGGAGGTCCAGGTTCTATTCCCGTTATCTACTTAGGAATTTTTCAAAGTTAGGGAGGTCTAGAACGGACCCGTCCAACCTCGTGAGGACAATTGGGAAGCTGCTTGATGGAGAGGTTGCTTTCTTCGATCTAGGGACCCAACCCCACGGGTGGCCGAGGTCGTTAAGGCCGAACTCGTGTTAACTGGAGGTCTGAGGTTCGATTTCTACCAGGATCGTTGACTTGGTTTTTCCAGGTTTTCCTCAGTCCTCATAAATGGCAAATGCCGGAGGGGTACCCTAAACTTAGACATGGAACACTTCCTTCCTTAAAATAAATCCTTTCTCAATTTATCATTTCATCTCATGTACCATCTGTGTCCACCGCCTGCGGTGCCTCAGCAGTAAAAACGGGCGTTAAACACTATTCAAATAAAAAAAAAAAGTCTAGGGGCCCGTGTGATGGGGGCCTGCGGAGTGCCGGCATGCTGATCACATGACCCCTGCAATGCTGCCCTATATCAGTGAAGTCGTAAGACAGAGATAGAGAAAGCAGAAATCGCTGGGGCAGGTCAAGAATCACCCTGGGCTGTAACTCCTATGAGAAGAATAATTCTATTAAATATACATAGTAGAGTGTCTTTTTTTTTTTTTTTCCTGGATAGAAAATATAATTTTCTTTCATATTTATTTTTCAAACCATAAAAGTGTTCTTAAATAAAAGAAAGGACTGTTTGATTCCCTATATGAATTTTGAAAAATATTTAAAACTAACTAAGTATTTTTTTAAAAAATCAAACTTTTACATCATTAGAATATTCAGATTTTATAAACGAATCACCTATTGCCATACATAAGTTCTGTTTCCAAAATTAATCTGATCCAATTTTCGTTTCCAAAACGACTCTTATATGAAATTATTTCATCAATAAATTAAAAATTAACAAGTGCTAAATTAAACTAAGTGAACCCGAATACTGGTGAATGTTTTAATCACTATTTATTTGTAAGAGATCTTGATTTTATAATATATTTTGGAAATAAGCTCCCCACTTAGTTGAATATGAGGAAAGAAATGATTAAATTTTATAAGATAATGGCAAATTTGGAATTCTTGTATACAAATTAAGCGGACCTAAGAAGAAGAAGAAGAAGAAGAAGAAGAAGAAGAAGAAAAGATATTTGCTAGATCATAAACTGAGTGAAGAATAAAAATAGACTGTTATATAGATTTTTGACGACAGTAAGAAAAATGGGAGATATCATAATCAAAGAATTGATGAGACAAGAATATGAAACGTCAGAGATAAAACACATCGGAAGGTTCAAGGCAAAGATTGTAAAACGACTTTGATAACGGAGATTGGGTGGATTATGGATCCAAACCTTGAAAGTCGATGATTATGTTGCCTGTATTAAGACAAAGAATGGTTCAGGACAGCGTAATGTGAAGTGAATGTTATATGCGGATGTCACAAAGTGACATTTACGGAATTAAAGGAGTTTAAATAATGTCAGTTTTTAAACAACACTTTATTTCTGACAGCCTAGAGCACATTAGTCGCCATACCTTAGTTTTCCAAGACGTGGTAAAACTTTAATGAAACCCTGAAACCATCGTTAAGCTACATGCTCCCAAACTCACAAGACAGGGGCTCAGATTAGGATGATTAATATTACCGACGAATAGGGGCGGAGAATTTACTGCAAATGTGAGGACGGGTAACCATGGGCACATATTCGGAATGAATTTAAAAATACGGAAGAATGGAGGAAAAAATATGTACCACAGTTCTTTACGGGATGGTACAGAGAAAGAGAGAGATGGTTGTGCTGGGCAGATAAGGAAGGAGAGATCAAACACATTTATTGTAAATGTGAGATAAATCAGATCTGAAAAGTTTGACAACCGGGTAGGGGTTTGGGGGGGGGGACAAATTGATTGAATCTGTGTGACATTCATAATGAGATTTGTTTATAAGTATTTTTTTAATATTTTTAAAAAATTGTCCTTCTTGTGTTTCTTTTATTTTATTCTACTTTTAATTTTATTTATTTATTAATTTTATTTTTGAAATATATTCTCACTTCCGCAGTCACTCTCGCAACAGTGACCATACAATAAGCAAGAATATCACACATTGTTTGAAGAAAGTAGTAGGTTCTATGTATCTAATTTTAAAATCTAGCCTGTATTTATTCGTGTCATAAATACGGCAATTAGTGTACGTTTCATAGCAATAAATTAAATAACACATGCCTAATAGTCCTGAAACATCTGTACAGGTAAGTCGAAATATTTCAACGCTCCATTTTTGACTAGGAACATGTTTTCCTATGCGGGTTGGCACGCCCCAACCATTGCGAGACCCAAACGCGTACCTAAACAGCAGTGGATGGAATGCGCTGTTAAATTTGTAGGTCGATCTTAGCCACTTCAGTCGCAGAGAGTTTTCAAAGTGGATAAAGTTGACCCGAACAAGTACTGAAGGTGAAACCTTAACCATGCAGATTGAGACTGCACCTTTCTGTCTTAAACAGCTAAACCACATAAAGAAATAAAACAACCTGTAGATGACAAATGTGGAATTGTTATTAATAGCTAGAAACATGACAAGCCGGCACTTGTTTGTTTATTTACTTGAAATTCACAGTTGGTTTTCAGCTAAAATAAAATAAGTTATTTCTAATATTAGCTTTCTAAAAACAGTATCCAAAATCCTAACACTTTTAAGTACTGGGTACAAATGAACTAATTTGACAAAATAAGATTGTTGTTCTTTATCTCTTTAACTTCACAATAGTTCAATATGACTATTACAATAAAACATCTCCCCAACTTGAAGTTACCGTCACGGGTGGCCGACGTCGTTAAAGCGCGGACTCATGAACGGGAGGCCTGGGGTTTGATTCCCTCCAGGACCGTTCTCACTGACTGAGGTTTTTTCAAGCGTTTCCTCAGTGCTCATAAATGGCAAATGCCGGGGAGGTACTCTAAACTTAGGCCTAGAACGTTTCCTTCCATAAAAAAAAATCCTTTCCCAATATATCATTTCATCTCATGTATCATCAGTGTCGCGACCTGTGGTGCTTCAGTAGTAAAAACTACTCAAAAAATAAAACTTGAAGCTATTTTATTATAGGGTGTTTATTCTAAATGCAATATATTCTATGCTTAAGGACTGTGCCTTTTAATATATATTTCAGCAATGTACATAAACTTAAGAAGTTAAAAGAATAAATTTTGATTTGATACTTATGCTAAATAGCGTTCATATTTATTCAAAAATATTTGACAATACTTAATAAAATGTCTCTTATACATTTATAATTATGTTATGTGAAAATATTAAAAAATGTCAGTCCAATGTATTACTCACAATTTTGCTAAGTGCTTCGGAATACAATTTAGTTGTTTAAAGTACCATTTCTCAAAAATGCCGACGTTATTTAACATCCTGTTTAATTTTTACGGTTAATAATTTTGAACATTGACTAGAACTAATTAGTATTAATATAAAAGGCACATAATGTGTCTATCACTTATTTTTAATAAAGGTATATCATATAAATTATATTTTGGAAAACAGCACTAAAGAAAACCTAAGGGAGGTTCGTTTATACCCAATAGTTCTTAAAATATATGCTATTTGTGATATTATTGACTTTGCATAAACAGTGTGCCGCTCAAAATGACTAAGAGATATGAAACACGTTAATATAAAATAATGGCAATTTTCCCCCTACTGCAAACTCAGAACGGCACTTTCATCTACCTAGTGGCCTTAATTACTTTGAAGAAGTTTAATATCCATGCTACGTTGAGCAGCTGATAGTTATGTTAAATGATTTCATGATAATACACAATGTACTTACGGGTTCGAAATTGTTACAAAGCTATGGATGGCAACCACGCGACTCCAGCGAAACTGCCAAGCGCCTTTGCTCGTTCTCTTGCCGACTTTTTGCGAGTTTTGACGAAGTTTAAGCCGTCCGGCAATACGCAGTCGGCGCGAGCGGGGAGTGGGAGGCAACTCAGTCCTAACAGCTAGAGAAACAATTAACAAAGTTTTTTTACTGTAAAGGCTTCACAGGAGATTAAATGATAAATTGTTAATGGATTTATTTTTAACGGAATAAAAATTTCCAGGCCTAAATTTAGGGTACCTCTCCGACATTTGTCATTTACGAAGACTGGGGGAGGGGGGGGGGATTATAATCAGGGAGGACGTTCCTGGCGAGAATCAAATCCCAGACTTCCCGCTCACGATTCTGTGCCTTAATGACCTCGGCCACGCGTAGTGGTGGATATTGACATTGGTTGAGATTGTAGATCGAGCGTAGAAATGTTCAGGAGTTTTCTGTCGGGTAATAAAAAGCTAAAACGCAACAAGTTTATCGCAAGAAAATGGAAACGTTACAGAAAATATTTTCCTGGTAAAATTTAGAGTGACCGGTTAAAAAGTGTAAATCATTAGACGGTATCCGATTTATTTGAAATTTAAAATGGAACCCCTACCTTTTAATGCTTAAATTTTAAATATTACGTAACTTATTATTATTGTTGTTGTTGTTAATAAGATCCACAGCACATTGTCCATTGTCCACATTTCTGACCCATATAATGATTTGGGTGTGTCCCATTACTTTGTAAAACCTCAGGATTGACTCTTGTCTGGCTCATTTTATTAAAGTCCCCTTTATTGTACCCAAAAATGCTGATATTTAGTGAACTTCTTTTGAATATCCTTATTTTTATTATTTCATAGGTTATAACCTAAATAGTAAAATGCATTAGCTTGTTAGATAATCAATCTCATTATCAATTATCACTTTTTACTTTAATTGCATATAATCCTTTAAAAGTGTGGAAATTTGGTTTAGTAAAAAATATTTTTAAATCGTATTTGTTTCTTATATTGTTCAGTGTAAATTATCCCCTGAGCTTTTCCATATTGCCTAATCACAGCGAAAATCGTCGGGTTTAAAATATATTGTTCAATAGTTCAGTTACATTTGAAGTTCATCTGCCATTCTCTGGTGATATCATTTGAGTATAGGCTAAATTAAAAACGTCTTTCATAAAAGTATTAAGAAAACAAATACATTTCTTTTATATCAACCATAATTTCCTGATGGATACAAACTCACATCGTATCGTATCATCGCAGGGATCGGATCGTGTTAAAAGTTAAATGTATATAATTAAGTCAAGTGTAATTTCGTTCACTTCATCATCTCACTGCAAATCCAGTTAGGTTGGCCAAGAGAGTAAGGAATCCCATACAAAAGAACCGCACTTCAGTGGGCGGGGTCTCTGGCATCTGCTCATTGTGTGACACAGTATCTGAGTACATGCCATCTTCAATGACGCTATCTTGATTTCATTAGTGCCAAATTATGATACAAATTTAGATGCAGAAGATTTTTTTTTAACTCATTCGAAAGTAGGGGAAAATGTGCATCATCCTTCAGTAGATTAGGAAGTAAGTGTAGTGAATTCTCCACATACTAATGTTTTCCTATTTATATTCTGAGGTTTTCTCCTTACTTTTCTTCTATTCTTCTTCTACCATGATGCAAACAACTACCACAAAAGAAAAAGAAAACATTGTAGTCAGAAATGATTCTGGCTAGCAGTATCAGGGGATAATGCCATTTATTTAGCTATTTTACACACACAAAGTGTCTCATTATTGTTTGTTTGACACTCTGCAACTGTGACCGAAGTCTTAAGGCATAAGTTGGTGATCGGGGATTCGATTCCCAAGTTTTCCTCATTTCTCATAAATTTCAAATGCAGGGTATTACCCTAAACTTATGTCTGGAAGCTTCCTTCCTTAAAAATAAATATCCTTCCCCAGTATACCATTTCATCTCATTTACCATTAGTGTCCACCGTCTGTGATGCCTCAGTAGTGAAAATGGGCGTTAAACATTACACAAAAAATTTAAATTGTACAAGTGTACTGCTTGATGTGTTGTTAATGACCCATATACAGGAAAGGCATTTCTGGATGACTCTGAAACATTAGTTCTTTATATACAGTGAAAGTTCGGCGATTTATTAGCATTGAGCATTACTGCGTACTAATAGTAATTTAATTGTTTTACGTTCGGTTATGCATAACTGGCTTATTCTCGTGTTGTAAATGTAAATGTTTTTTATCTTATAACCATTGTTGAGCTCCAAAATGTTTATCACATCATTCGATTTCTTAATTTTTCACTCAATGTGCATAATAATATAAATAAATAAATCGCTAGTGCTTAAAATGTCTATTTATTCAAATATATTACTTTGTTTTTTAATTATGAAAGGTTTTGCATAAAGTCCTGAAAAAATATATCCCCAAACATGCTAGTTAATAGTTTGTTAAACATAATTTCTATTTGCAAAATAAACGGGCCTATATTTAAACATGAATGTCGACATTAAATTCAGTTTTATCAAAATATTTTACACTTTTTAATGTGTTACTATACTTAAAGGCCCTAGTCCTGTCCTATGGAAGCAAACTGAATGTTGTTCATCTGACTGCTACAGAAATAAATTTCTAGTTTATATTGCTCTAGCACTCAAACATGGCGATTATTTCATCATAATATTGTCTTGCATTTCATTCAAAGACCCTGATAAACTTTGGTCCAAGAATAAGTTATTTCCGAAATATACCGCTCTCTGTTAACATGGTTCTTGTTCCTGTTTCACGAAGCAATTCAAAAAATGCTGTGATTTTATTTTACAGTCATACAAAAATGGAAAATGTGTCATCAGGGAATGATGAAACATACGATTTTATTGTTAAAAATGTTATCTGCACAAGGCTACTCCTCTATTTTGCATAATTAACCTTTCATTTACAACAGGCCACCTTCCAGATGATTTGAAAATATTAAAAATTAAATTGTTGGGTAAAAAAGGACCTAAAAATGAAATGGGATACTACAGATCAGTTTCATTGTTACCAGCTTTATAAAAATAATGTACATGCGTTTAATGTAATTTTTGAATAAACATGGAATTTTTGTAGATAATCAACAAGGCTTTTGTACAAGCAAATCAACAATATCTACGTGTTTAAGAGTAACTTGAGACGAAAGAATATATCAGTATATGTTTAAATTTGTCTAAGGCGTTTGATTTGGTGCACTATGAAATATTATTTGATAAACGAGAGACACATAGTATAAGAGGTGTGTCTCATAAATGGTTTTTATTATATTTAAGAAATAAAAAGCAATTTGTAGAAATAAGCCATAAACGTAAAAAACATATTGCCAAGTACATTCAGAAAATAGGGTAGTAAAATACACAGTTCTTTAAGGCCCGATACTTGGATCAATCCTTTTCTTGATCCATATCAATGATTTTACCTTACTATGTGTATACATTTTTAAAAAATCAAATTTTATTTGTAACAATATAAAGAATTTAAATACAAATACAATCATCCATTCACAAGAAAAAGAAACGAATTCCATATCATATTTCAAAATACTATGTTATATGGAGAAAGTTATATATACAGGACTTTGCCTCTCCTAGTTTATTTGAAAGAAATGCTGTTAAAATTTAAATATACTCTTAAAAAATTTAGCAACAGTATTATTAGTACAGTATAACTAAATATTTTAAAACATATAACAAACTTTAATTCATTTCTATTCTAAAGTATTATAAAGGCAAAGCACCCGATAATTCAATTAAAATTACTAGTACTCAATAAATACATAAATTTTAATAATTTTACTATAAGTTTTTTAATAAACTAAGATTTCACTAGCAATAAATTGCAATATTCCTATTATCAAATGACAAAGCAGCCATTGATGTTCTGTTGTTCTGTCTAAAATGAGACATAATTCATAATTGTCAGGATTACTAAATTGTACTTTAACATACCATCACTTTCTGTAAATAATATTAATAGGAAAATCCTAAATTAAGTATATTGTTGTTTTGAGACTTATTTTTTAATTTGTATATGATAGTTATGGTTGTTTTATTAATATTACATTATGACACAACTGAACTGAAAATATTTTATTAGGGAAATGATCGTACTGATGTTTTTGATATATTTTTAAATTGTATATTACTATGTTTGCTTTATTGTTAACATGCTATACATACATTTAACTATATATAATTTTAATAGTAAAAGGTTAAAACAAATACGGCCAAAAAATGTGTACACCCTCCAAGCAAAGAAAAAACTGTGTTAACATAGCAAAACTGAATTCACACAAACGGAAAATGATGAGCACTAATCATCTTAGACTTTTACAGTTACAACAGTTGCTCAAAATGTCCACTATCGACGTCGATACACTTCCGAGTACGTTGAACTATTGATTGAGCAACGTTTGCGAAAGTGTCCTCAGCTATTGCGGCACATGCGGTTTCAACTTCTTCCCGAAGTGCTGCCAGTGTACTGGTTTTCTACCTACGTTATTCAACACCCTTAAGAGTTCCCCATAGGTAGAGGTCAATTGGAGTTAGATCCGCAGAACGGTTCTTTCTATACACACGTCTCCATTGCCTTTGAACTTCATCAACATTCTCGGTTTCCCAAAATTGTTTTCCGCTGTTCAAACGACAATCTTGGCTCTATTTTGTTGTGGCAACGGTAGCATAACGTAATGCGAGTCGCATCTGTTTACAGAACATCTTAAGATAATCTTGGCTTCATTTGTTAATTGTTGATTTACCTCTCACGTAGCAACGCTATCATAATGTAACGTAAGTCACATCTGTTTACAGAACATCATACTATTGTTTTTCGGTCCAACTTTGAAATATATTAGAGATATCTACTGTGAAAGTGTGTTTGGCACCCTCCGTATACTGATGTCCACTCAAATGTGACACATTTTCAAATTGAATGTTACTATTATGTTTTGAATATAGCACTATTAAAGTCACCAAGTATTGTATTATCTGTAGCTCTATTATAATTAGGCCATTCTTGTCTTGTCCTATATCATGATCAGTGGATGAAAATAAATACAGAGTTACAGTCTTGGCCTACATCTTGAGAAGGTCTTTAGATCATACACAGAGACTGGCCGAGAAGAAGCTTTTTAGCATGAGAGTATGTTCATGAATGTCCAACATTACAAAAGATGAATGGCTGAAATTAATAATTGGTACTATTTCAAAGTGCTTATAAAAGGCCTAACATATTTTTATACTTAAATAGCAGTTAAGCCCTATATCAAAACTTATGACAACAGCCTTTTTACTTGGAATATCCCATTCAGAAAATGTACCGCGCATAAGCACACCATGTCAGTATTCTAATAAAAACGTAACACTTTTGACTGTCATGCAATAATCTGTAGTCAAATTTTGTTCTATTTTACTAATGATTTTGCAGAAAATGATTTAACTCAATAAATAATTATGGATAACAGTGTAAATAAAAACTAAAAAGCTTTATATACAATTTTCTGCCAATAATACTAGAGCCTATATTTTATTTTAATTTCTGTAGATACATCGAAAATAAAAAGTATAGAATTTTTGTTTTGTTACTGCTTATTTGTTTTCCTTTAAATACTTTACATAGGTATCGGCAAATGAAGCCATGGAACTGAATCTGCTTCATATATTTGTAAACTTAACAATAATAATAATAATAATAATAATAATAATAATAATAATAATAATAATAATATTAATTAAGAAACAGAAGTGAAGCCATTTGTTTAGCGATTGAATTTTAAAAGAGTTTAAGCATTTGATGATATGCTCACTTTTCACACATTGTGTCCATGCATATGAAATCCTTACATTAACTAAACATACAAATGAATGCAATAATATTAAGAATTCTCTTAAAATAGATTCAATGAATTTTATTAAAATTATTTTCTGTTTCTATCAAACCTAGTTCTTCATTGCTACAAAATGTCAGTACTAGAGCTCAAAGCAGATTTTATTTTTTAAAAAAAAGCATAACATTCATTAATCAATTAGGAACACTTTTCTCAGAAACTGTTTTAAAGAGAAAGCTGAAATGTAGAACACTATAATGCATAAATCATTGAATGATTAAAAGTAAATTCACACTCCTACATTCAAAGATTGCAAAGTAATATATTTTATACTGAAAAACTGTATCACATACAAGAAGCAGATATCTAATTAAAAATTTTGCTAATATTCCAAAGCTCAAATATGCAAACAAATCATTGAAAAAAGTTTCAAAACTTTATATCTACATGTTTTCTGGGAAAATGTTTGTAAATTTTCAATCATTTTATGAACTTTTTATTTTTTCACTACAAATATGACACTTTGTAAAAATGTACAAATAAGAGAGCCTGTTTTATAAAATCCATTGGAAAAGTTTTAAGAAAATTAATTATACATTTCCAACCTCCGGTTACCTTAACTATTTGTTCAGAGAAGAGGACTATGAAATACTTAAATTTATTTTAGATATTATATTATTATTAAATCCATTAATACCCATGATTACATTAGCTCATATAATTTAAGAAAACTGGAATGTTCTTATAAAAATAAAACTGCTAAGCATATGAACTTATTTATTTATTATTACAAATAATAAATGTTCAGCTATTGAAATATCTGTATATTAAAAAAGAAGACTTAAAATGGAAGGTTAACATATACAATGAAATAATTTTTAAAAAGAATCGTAATCCAAACACTGCTATAACAACTTCCAAGAATTTCAAACAAATGAAGGAAGGAGAAGGGGAAAGGGAGTGATATAACAATCACCACCTTTATAAATTAATTACCCTCTGCTAATATGTATACCGATAATATGCAACAAATATTACAGACAAGAAGTTATTGTTATTTAAACAAGGGGAGACATAACCTAAAACTTTGATTATAAACAATCTGAACATTATATTTCTGTATTATTACACTAGATGACATCTACTTTAAAACCTACCCATTTCAAAATATTAGCTCTAAAACTTAGTTTCTCGGTTTTTTCTTTACTCAGAAGCATGCTATGTTGTATGTTAATAATTAAATAGGTTCTACTTTATACGGTAAATGTTTATACACCATATTTCCTTAGGCTGCAGCTTCCACATTTAAATCTCTGCCCAGGTGAGTGCAGCCGTTAGACTTCATTTTACAACAAATTTACTTTTAGCATTTCAATCGCATAAATATTTCCAAGAGATGCAATTTTTCATTAAGGTCTTGCTAGATATGTGACAAGTGCATATCATTAGATGCAAAATTCACGGAAATATTTCAGGCACTGCTGCTTATAGTAAAATACTATTGAACATTTATAATAAGAAAATATGGATATTTATATCAGTATGAAAAATGTTATATTGAATTAAATTTATATTTAGTTTACTTTTAAGTGTGCTATGATATAGTTGTCAGTTGAAACTTAGTAAACAAATATATTGAAACATTTAAGGATGAAGTTTCTAGCAAATTCATTTGTCTATTCCATTTTTCATCTTGATATTCAGAAGTCGGTCTTGTATTTGGGTGTCAAATCTTACTTTGTTTACATAAATCCGTACCGGGTACCTAGAAAAATAAAAATAATTGAAGATAAAGTTATTCACACGTCATTATGGCAGCCACAGATTCTATGCTTGAGCCTGGACTTCCTGGACGAAGGGTGTTATTTTAGCCATGTTTATCTTAGACTTGGGACGAAAGGGTAGAGTTTGAAATATGTTTTGATTTAAATATAGAATTTATAGAAAATATTTTAACCATCAGCAGATCAAGGAATGCAGCAAGAGTGATGTTTATGTGTATAGAATGCAATGAAGAAATTGGATAAACCAGACATATTGCATTTAAGCAAATATGAAGAAAAAGATAACACTAAATCTGATTTTAAGTTATCATCCTAAAACCCCATGCACAGTAAGGATGACATAACCAAAAATGTTCACAAACTTGCATTATACTAAGCAGTAAGTATTCCAGTTATCCATTTTGTCTTAGGGTCCCCCCCCCCCCTTTCAAGTAATGAAGTGCTGCTAGATTGCAATAATTTGCAGTTCATTTCAAAAGGAATTGTCGTCCTTAACAACAACATTTTACTTTACAGTATTGTCTTATCCCTTTGGTCTACTGGATGACGGACAGCTATGATGCGATGCTAGGACTTGCTGTATTGGACATTGCTAAGTGTTGACCACTCAAGGTCGAGTGACAAGTAATTTTTCTGGCGTATATGTCTCTCTTTCTCTAAGATGAAGAAGAAGACTTAGGATATGAGCCTTTCCGGTTGTTTGGGTTCTTCCCAAATTGCGCAGACAAACGCCATATTTGACCAGGGAGATGGAGGATGACATTCCTCAACTTCTGCAGCCGGGTGAGGAACATCCGTCCACTGATTTTCACTGTATCTGACACCTGTTGTTGCTTATTATTGATTAGTGAGCCTAGTGTACGAACATGTCCGCTAGTTTTTTCTGACGGCTTCACAGTTTTCAGACTGTGTTTTGGAAGAGGGAAGATGCCGTACGCTGAAGCTGTTTGTCTTGAAGCTGACTTTGTTATGGAAATGTCAGTGCTATTTCTGAGGCTATCTTTGTCCGGTATCTTTCTTGAGTCTTTATGCAATATCACAGGTTTCTGATTACGAATGGGTAGAGAAAAGCCCTCGTTCCCTTCTACTGGGACTGTCTGCTCTGCTAGTCTTGAATGGAGCTGCGTTATCGGGATGTCACTATTATTTTTGTTTTCTTTATTTAACTTGCTGACTGAGGTAAGTGATGATGAATTTCTTGAATCTCTAATTACTATCACTGTTTTCCGCCTACGAATAGGGAACGTCGAGTTCTTGTTCTGTTGTGTAACGAACTGCTCTGAGTGGAGCTGTGTTATTGGAACATGACTGTTATTTCTTCTTAACTTGTTCATTACGATAAGCCTATCCGCCGGTATCGTTGAATCCCTTCGCAGTATTACTGCCTTCCTATGAAGAGGTGAGTTCTCAGGAACTTCTCTTCTTGAATGGAGCTGTGTTATCTGAATGTCACTGTTATTTCTAACACTGCCTTTACTTTCGTTGTTCGGTAAGGTGAACTCATCCAGTGATGCGGAACGTCTTGAGTTCCTGTTCAGCGTTACTGCACTTTCTTCCGTTCCCTTGAACATCAATGGCTTGACTCCATTGTGCGATTCCATTCTCTCTAGCAAAGGTTGCTGCCCAGTATTATTTATACACCTAAAATCTCCTTTATTTTCACAAGTATTTGAAAATATGCTCCCAGTTTCTTCTTGTTGTGTGTTTTCCATCAGTCTTCTTTCTATTAAAGTCTTAAGCGGTGTCCCGGTAAGAGGGTATTCCAATGGAAATCTCCTAATTTGAGATTCATTTTTTGTGTTAAGTTTCTGGCCGTAAGGAAAATTATTTACATGTGTCCGTTCTTTTGACACATTTGTGTTGCTCTCGTATTCACCAAAATCTACTGTAAAAATTTGAAAAGGTTTTCCGATAATGCTTTCTGAAAATGCTTCCAGATTTTGTGAAGATTCTCTAAAATGCCCTTGAAAACTTTCCCTTGTTGTAGCTAAATTATCATTCGGAGGGATTTTAATATGAGGAGGTTTTAATAAGGTTTGGTTAAATTTAGAAAGTTCTTGCGCAGACGACAAACTTCCCAAAGGCAGTTCTTTAGAATGTGAGGTATTTGTTCCTCTAGTATTTTTTATAGAAGTACTGTGCTGAACTGTGCGCTCTGGTGTAGCATTACTTTGCGTACTCTCAGATACAATCTGAGATTTGTTATTTTCGTTTTTAGCAGTTATAATATTAGTTATTTGTGAATTAAGCGGCAAAGATGTTACTTCTTCTTGACTTTCTATGCTTTTTATGGTTCCCTCTGTTTTCAGATAAATGTTCAGAAGGTCGTTTGAAATATTTGAAACTTCATCCGAAATTTTGTCGCCGTTTGATAGTTGATTCTTGTGGGAGATAGTACCGTCGTTAATATATATTTGGTTATTACGACGCTTAACTTTAATGCGTCGCTTTGCTGTACCGTTTGAAGGCAGGCGCTCTCGAAACACCACAGATCCCCCTTTGCCGTTTGTAATTTCACCATTAGAAGCTGGTTTTTCTGTGCTTCCTCTAATCTCCGTCATTGAGTTATGTGTTGCATTGTTTATTTTCCTTGTAGCTTTGGGTATCTTTCTCTCCGAGTTTGTTCCGTATACATATTTAGCCTGCTGTAAGATGGAACCTTCAGTCGTATTGCTGTGTTCTGAAATATTTGCTGAAATTATATTTCCATATATTTCCTTCTTCTCATTTTGTAATTCACCAGTCTGCACGGAGTCTTTATTAGGCAGTTCCGAAGTATGATTCTTTTGTTTTACTCTGTTTGTTTGTATTCTTTTACGTACTGACAGTGGCAAAGAATGTACATTGTCATGTGTTAAGTATTTTGCTGCATTATATTCCTCAAGCTCTTTGAAAGATTTATTTTCGTATCTTGGTTCAAAGAATTCACCTTTACTTTGATTTGTCCTAGAATAATTGCCTATAACCGGTAAGTTTGTTACTGATTCAGGCACCTCGTTGGGAGCAGTATAAAAAGTTCTTCCTTTAGGAATAAAGCCGCTTGAATTTGCAGTTACTTTTCCCTTGTCGTCTAAAATATCCAAAGTTGGAGATTTCTTATTTGCTATATTCGGTGTTTGTTTCGTTGTTGTTTCTCCCTCCGATTTAACAAGTGAATGCAGTATTTCTGTCTGCAAATCAGAATCTTTGGGTTCCTTTATAACATTATCCGTGCTTGAGGTGTTCACCTTCATCCCCTCTCCCGGAGTTTCGGTTTTAAGTGCCTCGTTACTGCTTGTTGTGCTGCCGTCGCCAGAGAAACTATTGGTGTTCCATTGTAAAATCGGTGTTGTGGATTTGGGGTATACAATAAATGAAGGATTTAAAATTGACTCATTTCGCTTCTCTTTGTTTGCTATAAGGAAAGACAAATGTGGGTTCGAAGTCGTAGATGCAGACTTGTGTTTGAAACTCTTGAAACGGTTCAAGCCAACAGACGACATAGTCACTAATGGTTTGGATGTCTTCGACTGCTGAAAATGCGCATGTGCTAAAGTGAGGTTTCTACTGGGTAGCCTCACAGAACGGTTTTCTTTCTTTGATTTCAACGACTCAAATTCTGCTACTTCCTTTCCCTCGAAATAAAACAAAGGAGAGTCGGAGAGTACTGAACTTTCCAACTGTTTCCGATCGGTAGCCGCAATATTCCCATAACGTACCGAGGCATGTCCTCGATCACCGGTTTTTCTTTGTGATTCATTTTCCGCACTTTCTTCGAACTCCAAACCATGAGCAAGAATTGTTGTAAGCAAGAGGGTGATGATAACAGATCCAAACATAGAGGCCATGAAGATCTCTTCTGACTTGCGCTCTGCTGAAACAAATAAAAGTGTTTTCGGATAATTAGTAATGAATAGTAGAAACAGAGATAGAAATAACGATTGTTAATCCTGAACCAAACAACGAACTATGAATAAATCTTTAGAACCAGAAAAGAATTTAAAATTAAAGTTAAAATAGTTCATACCGTTTGCAACAAAAATGCATAACAAGCAGCACACACCTACGAGAGGAGATCCATAAGTTTCCGGTTTCACTGATTACAACTATCCCCTTCACAAAATCCTTATATGTTAACTAAATAATTGAAGCTATTAACTTCCGCTCCGCTGTGTTCAGTTGTTCCGATATAGTTGTATAAAAAACGCTATGTGTAGAAGATTGTGACATGTTCAAAATGGAGTTTCGAGCTGTTATTAAGTTCTTCACAAAAGAAGAACTTACTCTAAATTAAATTAAACAGCGATAGGACGGTATATGGGGAATCATCCCCCTCATATTCTACCGTAAAAGAATGGGCTAAACTTTTCCGAATGGGTCGAGAAAGCATTGAAGACGAAGGGCGTGCAGGTCGGCCCTTGGAGTACTCTCTCCTGAAAACATCCCTCGCTCTTGTGGAAACAGAAAGTATGAAAGACCGGTGGCTTAAAGTTACAGAAATAGCAGCAAGATTGGGTCTTTCTAAAACAACATTCCTTCGAATTATTCGTGCACATTTAAACATAAATAAGGTTAGTACAAGATGGGTGTCTACACTTCTTTCCTCAGTTCAAAAGCAGAAACGAGCCATTGTTGTCAGGCATTTTGGAGTTCTGCCATGGCAACGAGAGAGAAGTTCTGCAAACCATTGTTACAGGAGATAAAACTATGGTCCTCAACTATGATTCCTTGTCCAAAAGAGAATCGATGAAGTGGCGTAAACCTGGCGAAGCACCGCCTCTAAAGGCCAAGGTCAATCAAAAAGATCATGGCTACAATCTTTTGGGACTGTGAAGGAATACTTTTCATTGACTTCAAGGAGAGGAACACCGCAGTAAATGGGGAGTACTATGCTGGCCTACTGCACAGACATCGTGCTTCCATCAAAGAGAAAAGACGAGGAAAGCTGAGTGCTCGTGTGCGCCTTCCTCACGACAACGCGCCTGCACACACAGCTCTTGTTGCAAATAAAGCTGTGAAGAAATGTGACTTCAAGCAGATCGACCATCCACCCTACAGCCCAGATCTAGCTCTCAGTGACTATTTCCTCTTCTCAAAACTCAATAAGGACCTTCAAGGAAGGAAATTTAAGTGTGATGAAAAAGTGATGGATGCTGTTTATGCCCATTTTTCAGAAAAGACTTCTGACTATTTGGGGGGGGGGGGATTGAAATGTTAATTCAAAGATGTGAGAAGTGTATGCAATTAAGGGTAACTAAATTGAAAAGAGAAATATAGTTTTTGTCTTTACCATACCTAGAAAATAGTTAGGCCGTAAACTTATGGACCTACCCTCGTATCTCGCTCCATTTAACAGAGTACGTTTAATCATAGCATTCATTGTACATCCTCTCTAGTGTTTCTACTGGCACATCTGGAACACGTAGTAACTCATTTAGTGCTTTATAATTAAAAACAGGTCATTTCTCACTTGTATTAAAAGTTACTCAAGTAACAAAAATGTTAATCTTTTGTATTTTCAGTCCATTTTTCATCTCTGCCATTCACGTGATAATTTTAAATGACATTATTTTTGTTTTGTTAACTGTGAATATCTTTCTCTTGTTACAGCATACTAATGACACCTCAGAGGCATTTATCTCCTCCACTAACGTATAAATAGATTCAACAATTATGGAGACGAACTCCTTTACTAGCTGGTCTACATTGGTCTATCTCAACGCCGAATTTCGCGTCGCTGTATATCTACCTCGGTGTTTTTAGCATTTTCTTGGAGACAGAGGATATATCTGAACACTGGCAAATGCTATTTTAATATCAATAAATACCATGCCGTTTAGTCTATTCTATTATATGGATGTAAATGAAATACGTGGAGGGAACAAGTAAACATGTAAATAAAATTCAAGTCGAGGTTTGTAAAAGGGTTCTCGGGCTCTCCAAAGGAACGTTAAACTATAGGATCATGAAGGAGTTGGATTGCTTTAAAAATATGGTTAATAGTAAAACAAGGACGGTGAAATACTGGCTTAGCAGGGAGGCTAGTTCACACTTTACACTAAATGATATAGACACCAGATACAAAATAAAACACCAACGTTTTGGCTGCAGAGATGGAAAGAAAGTCGGTCCTGGTGGTGTAGTGGTAACCATACTTGCCTTCTAAACCCAATATCGCGGTTCAAACCCGGCCAGGATCGATGGATTTTTTTCGGGCGTAAAAATTCTAAGTATGGTTTTCTTCGGAAGGGAAGTAAAGCCGTGAGACACATGTCGTACATTTACGGCACGAAAAAGAATCTCAAGCTCGAAATAAGAGGCCTCTGAGCAAAATTTGTCGGCCGTTTCACGCCTTGAATTGAATGGGACGCTGATGACCTGAGCTGTTAAAGGGCCTGCATAAATAAAACAAATCAACAAGTGGAAAGAGGACTCAGAGGAACTTGCCTGGGTTCCATATGACAACTAGGTAATAAAAATAATAAAAATGTATGGATGAAGGTTAGAGCAAGGCTAGAGGTATCAGCAGGTAGGAAATTGAGGCAGAATGTAACACGAAAGTCTTCTTGAGCCTATCGAATGAAAGTAAATTAACCTGGAATAAAGAGGTATAACTTGTTCCAGGGAGAAAGGCAGAATCAGGAATGACCTGGTTTAGACTAGGAAGCTGGAAGGCCCAAAAATAACGGATAGCTCTGGTGGGAGAATATGCCATTTTGTGGAGAGAACGATGCTGGCATATTTTGGCCGAATATACCCATGAGAACACTTGAGAAAAAAGCTGTTTCCAGAAAACATTTTAATGCAATTAGAGGTTGATTGCCATGCTGATATTTGTTTGCGGGCAAAACTGATTGGTTAAATATTGCCATTTGCCTAGCCAAAGTGCAGGAAGCTAGAAGCAATTTATTTTGTGGTTAGAATGCAATAACTAGTGTAATTGTAAATAATATGTAAGTTATTTCCATTCATATATTTGTAAACACTGTTCTTCCTATTGTACATGTTTTATTTTTTTAAATTAATGTATTATTGCTTTATATTTTATTTTCTTCTTCTTTCTAATTGCATATCATACTTAAGTATGTACTGTCGACGACCGATGCATAAAATATGGATATATATGTAATATGTACATAGAAATTTATAACAATAAACATACACTAACGACTACCACTACCACTACCACTACTACCATTACCACTACCACTTAAACTACTACTACTACTATTACCACTACCACCACTATTACCATACTACCACTACCACCACTATTATCATACTACCACTACCACCACTACTACTACCATTACCACTACCAATACTACTACCACTACCACTACCACAACCACTACCACCACCACTACTTCACTCCAGAATAGATGTTAAAAACCGAGAAGGCTAATGTGTTAAATTATATGCCAGTCATTATTTTCTGAATATGAATAAGAATATCGGTGACGTGATGTGACGAAATCATAATAACTATAAATACATGTATTTTTAATTGTTGACTTGGAGGTTAAAAACCGAGTCTTCAAAACTACCATGAGTTATGAAAGAAACCACAACCATTAACACAACCTATTCTGAAGAAATAGGAACTGTTCATAAGAGGGGCTACGATTTTGTTAATGAATTGCCACTCAGATGTCATCAACTAAGTGTGCCCCCTGTCGCTACAGAAATTAGGTCCAAAGATACACGTCAAGACAATGTACAGAAGTCTTTCATTTAATCGACGATGGGATCGAAGACAGAATTAATAACTTTGCGGGCAACAAGAGAAGAGAAAACTAGAATGCCATCACCGCCTCTTCATGTATATGAACTGCAAACAGTTTGGGCTTGTGATGGTGATACCGTCATGGGTGGCTGAGGTCGTTAAGGTACAAACTCGTGAGCTGGGGGTCTAGAGTTAGATTCCCACTAGGACCGCTTAGGTTTTGCCCAGGTTTTCCTTAGTCCTCATAAATGCCGGGAAAGTACTCTAAACTTAGGCTTGGAACGTTTCCTTCCTTTAAAAAAGAAATCCTTTTCCAATATATAATTTCAGCCCATGTATCATCAGTATATACCACCTGTGATGCCGTAGCAGTAAAAACGGACGTTAGACACTATTTTAAAAAATGCTTGCTGATTTTGCAAGTGCTGCAGAGAAACAAACTGTTTCCAGTTGCTTTTTGCTTCCCTCCTGAACAGTGCATTCCTCATGATACTGAACATGCAGGTAGATTTCGAAGTAGAAATTATGGAGCATCAAAGAAATATTTCCATTTTGGAAATGACTGTTCAATGAAGATGTGATTACAGAGAAAAGTTCAAGAGAGAGAGCCTGGAGATTCAGTACGAAATAAAAAAACAATGGAATATCCACGAACAATGGTATTCGCACAACTCCACTAAATAACAAATTGCAAGTGTTTTGGGCTGCTTGTAATATGAAATAAAATAATAGTTATTATTATTACAATCTTGTTATTATTTCTTATTATCTTTATCATCATCCTGATAGGGTCAAAGTAATTGTGCTTTACAGGCTGCCCGACCTGAGAAGACAGCTGCAATACCGCCATGTGGAGGAGAGTTCAAGTTCAAGAGATCGGAACAGCTATTGTAGTGAAATGCGGGTCAACTAACAAGACGCTATTGGCCCAGTAATGCAGAGGGAGACTGGAACAAAGAATTAGTGCGTGGCTTGGGAAAGCACATTCAAAGTGTTTCTTATACAAAGAAATTAACCCACAATGGCAGAAGAAGGTGCATGATATCAAAACCAGAAATGATTACAAAGCATATAGGAAACTATGAAAAATCAAAGCACTTCAGAACATGCCTAATTATCTCAGCTTTCATTCAGAAACTTGATTAAATAAAACCATTCATGTTGACGACAAGTAGAAAGTTAATAAAAATGATTTCAGTTCGTGGATTATCCCGGTCATTGCACGTGGTGCCATAAACGGATGTTAAACAATTTAAGGACATCTTCATGGTAGCGTTTTCGGAGAACCTGGGTCCGAATTCAAATCAGGTCAAGTTGTCCAATTGAGGGTTTTTTCCTTACCCTGAGAATGTGAATTCCAGAGAGCTTTAAGGCGCCAAGGACTGCGAGCTCATTTCGTTCCGCTCATAACTTACAGTTACAATTCTAATTTGCAAATTATTCTCTTAAAATGGAAATATTTAGCATGTGCACAGTTTTACATAGAAAAGCAAAGAGTCTTCTCTGAGGAAAATGTTCCTCTTTTGGGACGTTTATTTAGTTCTGGGCATGGGTACTTGTTCATTTTGGTTTGGAACAGCAATTAATGTTGCCTTTAAGGGTGCCATGTGTTTCTTCACAACTTCAATTTCTGTTGTGGAAATTCCCATAATGGCATCCAAAACACATAAGCAAAGTTTTCTTTTTGTTCTAATAGGGGCGCAGAACAGTTGCGATTTTCTTGTTTGCTTACTTGGGCTAGCATTTCCCGGTTTATCATAGAGAACAGAAACATCTTCAGGGTTACACCCAGTATTGACACGATATCTACTAATGATACCAGAAAACAGATCAAAAATCAAAATTATATTACAGAATTCACTACATTCCCTTTTTTTTTTTTTTCATTTTTTATAAATAGAATTTTATTATCTAATTTCGAAACGATTCAACCTAATGACACGAAAATGTTCAAGATTTCGTCTTTGCCCATATTGAAACTTTCTGATATTCAGAAACGTTGATATCGTCCTTGGTACCCTATCAATTACAGGCTATTGCCCGTAAGCGCACGGAGAACGAATTGTGGGGCTGATACTTTCAGCACAATTGTCTAGCGAATAGTAGAGAAGCTCCATGATGTCACTGATAGCCTATAGGAAAGAGGGCTGGAAAAGATAGCGTCACTTCTCACGTGGTCGCGTGGGTTCTTATTAAGTATTTAAGGACCTGCTGCCAACATGAGAATGAGTGGTCTTAGAATTTTCAGTACGCCAACTTTGTGTTCACAACGTCGCCCAGAAGTCCGAGTAAGAGTGGCCTAAGTCCGTGGCTTCAGCAGCAATAACACTGAGACAAGAACCTGAATCACTAATCGAACAGTTGAGCTAACAACAATGCAGCGTTACGACCTCATTAAGCCAGCATTTTCTTAATATGAGACTACAATCAGGCGCTCTTAACATCTGCCAAACTGCCGCTCCACAGCCGTCCAACCTAAGACACCCAGGTACTCACTTGTGATTTACTAAACAACGCTAACCGGCGAATAACGAGGCCTTCTTCATCAGCAAATATCACATTTAATACCCTCACTTGACCCGGCAAATACCAGTTCCCAAAAGCATACCCTAGAGGTGGTGAGTGCGTCTGCGTCATACCGAATTACTATCACCATCCCTTCCACCACCCCTCAGGGGCCCAATTTATTGGGTACGGGGCGTAGCGACCCCGAGGCACCCGAGCTGCTCCCTCAGGTCCGCGCTTAGCGCGTTTGACTCCTTTTTGGTTTGTCTCCATTTTACTTTTTACTTTTTAACCTCCCTGCTTTTAGTCTGATGGATGCCCCCGTGTTTGATACGGTTCAAATGTGACTGGGTAAGGGCGTGACTCCCAGCACTGGGCCATCATGTAGGGCTAGAGCGTATCCCCTGGTAAAGGCCAGGCCCGGGGAGGGGCCATTACACGCGCTGTAGACTTCCTGTAGGCGATTGGGTCCCTTTGTCTATACACAGGAAGGTGTGACCCTAAGGTTACGTGTTCCAGGCCAGGGCAACTAACCTAAGCCGGGGTGGCGCCCAGGAAGCAGCCTGCCATCGGGGACAGGTGTAATGGTGGAGGATGAATCCGCTATGATGCAAGAAAATCCTCAAATAAATACAAAACGTAAGAGAATGGACATAAGAGGGGTGACTGAGGTGTCTTTCCCTCGTTTCTTGATAATTAACAGAACAGAGGAAGGTCAGTCGTTTATTCAAGTGAACCCTTTCATTATTCAAAAAGGTTTGGACAGTATTTCTGGTCCTGTTAAATCGTGCACGCGCCTACGCAGTGGGTCCCTATTGGTGGAAACTGTGAGTGCGTCTCAAACTACTGCGCTTCTTAAGGCAATTTTACTCCACGGTTACCCGATCCGTGTCGAGTCCCATCGTACCCTGAATTCCTCCCGAGGAGTTATAACCACTTCTATACTCGACGGTATGACGGACACTGAAATTCAGGGTTATTTAGCCGAGCAGAATGTCACCTCAGTTTATCGTGTGCTGGCAAAGAGAGATGGTGAAATGCAGCCTACGCGAACGCTATTCCTCACATTCAATAGAGCTGAGTTACCAAACAAGATTAGGGCAGGGTATGAGGTAATATCAGTCCGCCCGTATGTTCCTAGCCCTTTAAGGTGTTTCCAATGTCAGCGTTTCGGTCACACCCGCCTGTCTTGTAAGAGCCCTAAACCTGTTTGTGCTACATGTGCCTTAGAAAGCCACGAGGGAGCGTGTTCATCCGCCCCTGTATGCGTGAACTGCCGTGGTCCTCATCCAGCAACATCCCGCGACTGCCCTCGATTTCGAGAGGAGCGCTCTATTCAGGAAATCCGCGTTAAAGAGAAACTTTCGTTCTCTGAAGCCCGGAAACGCTATCAATCCTGTCTACCTCCTGTACCTAAGTTCGGTACGTATAGCTCCGTAGCCGCCACTGCAGTATCCCGACGGGACAATAGCACGCAAACATGTGACCTGGTCTTCACCGAAACGCCTACTCCTACCAGTACCAAGCGCTCAACAGCACCCAAGCCAGTGGTTTTTATTGCTGATCCAGTAAAATTCAAGACTGCCTACACACGGACTGACTTTCTAAAATCGTCCACAAATGAAGGAAAGGCTAAGAAGCAAAATCAAAGCCCCTCACCTCCTCGGAGGTCGAACTCCCACGATTGCTCTGGGAGCAAACCCGCAAGGCGCTCACCGTCGCCGCCTCTCAACACCTCCAACCGTTTCCAGGTGCTGGAATCGGTTGACCCATCTCAGCGGGAGAGCCCTCCCTCCGAGGATTTTATGGAGCAGGAAGCGCCTGCTACTGCTAAACCACCGAGTCCCACGCGCTTAAAGAAAGGACGATTGATTCGTCCCGGTCCGACCAAAAAGTAAGGTGGTGTTTTTATTTCTTTTAACGGTTTTAATAATGTCTATCCTTTCATGGAACGTACGTGGGCTCCGCAGCCAAAGACCTGAACTAGAGTTGCTTTTACGATCGACTGATGCTCTGCTTTTATGCCTCCAGGAGACCAAACTTCTTCCTCAGGATGCTTTCAATATTCGGGGTTACTCTTCGGTAAGATTCGATCTTCCCGCCGAAGACGGCGTTCCCGCGCATGGCGGAGTTTTAATATTAGTCAGGGATGACGTGCATACTTCCCCCCTGTCTCTCCAATCTAATCTACAGGCGGTTGCAACTACGGTTTCCTTTTCTGGCCTTAGTTTCACAGTCTGCAGCATTTACCTGCCTCCATCTGTTCCTGTCTCCGTGGTTGATCTGGACAACCTTCTATACCAGCTGCCACCCCCTATACTGCTTTTGGGGGACTTCAATGCGCACCATCCCTCTTGGGGATCCTCTGTAGAGTGTGCGAGGGGTAGCTTGGTGGCTGATTTTTTGCATCGCCACAATCTTATTTTACTGAATACAGGTGAGCCCACTTTTCTCTCCGACAGCACACACAGTTTTTCCCATCTGGACTTGTCTGTCTGTTCGGCTTCGCTTTCCGTACACTTTGCCTGGCACGTTCTTTCTGATTTGTACTCTAGCGACCATTTCCCCTGTGCTATTCGTATCCTGTCTTCCCAAGTTCGCCCTCAGCGCACAATGAAGTGGCTTCTAGAAAAAGCAAATTGGAGTCTCTTCCGTTCTCTGGCTGTATTTTCCGGGTGTTCCTTTCCCTCCATTGATGCCATGGTCGAACACCTAAACACGATCATTGTTGCAGCCGCAAATCAGGCTATTCCCCGGTCGTCTTTCCACCCGAGACGAATTCCGGTTCCTTGGTGGACCGACGAATGCCGGGACGCATTGCGTGCACGTCGAGGTGCTTTGCGGGTCTTTCGTCGCCACCCTACGTTAGAGTATTTCATCCGTTACAAACAACTGCGCGCGAAATGCCGCCGAGTTATTAAAGACAGCAAGAGGGCGTCCTGGATTGCCTTCGCCAAATCTTTTAACCGTTTTACACCTTCATCTGTTGTTTGGAACCGACTGCGCCGAGTTGCGGGCAAACCTGGATTTACGCCCATATCTGGACTCAAGGTATCACATTGTGTACTTACTACTCCCAAGGATGTAGCAAATACCTTAGGTCGCAATTTCGCTGAGATCTCGAGCTCTGCCCAATACCTCCCTGCCTTTCGCTCTATTCAGGAGCGAGTTGATCCTAGAGGGTTTAGCTTTGCCTCAGACAACCAAGAGTGCTACAATGTCCCATTTTCGTCCAGGGAATTGGAACATGCGTTATCTGCATCTCGGCATTGCGCTCCAGGACCAGATGGCATCCATGTTGCTATGCTGCAGCATTTATCAACTGCGGGTATGCATTTTTTACTGAAAATTTTTAACCGCATTTGGTGTGATGGCACATTTCCATGTGCTTGGCGAGTGGCGACAGTCATTCCTATCCTTAAGCCTGGAAAGGACCCACACCTTCCTTCCAGTTACCGTCCCATTTCCCTCACCAGTTGCGTGTGCAAGGTGATGGAACGAATCATTAACGGGCGGCTTATGTGGTGGTTGGAGTCGCGGCACCTACTGACGAACATCCAGTGCGGTTTCCGTCGTCATCGATGTTCCATCGACCATCTTGTGTCTCTGTCCACCCATATAATGGATGGATTTGTGAGAAAGTGCCAAACTGTTGCGGTATTTTTTGATTTGGAGAAGGCTTACGATACCTGCTGGAGGGGCGGTATCCTTCGTACGCTTAATGATTGGCATATATGTGGTCGGATGTCTGTTTTTATTCGGGAGTTTATGATGGACCGGGTTTTTAACGTTCGCGTGGGGTCAGTTTTATCTTCTCGTTTTACTCAAGAGAACGGTGTACCGCAGGGCTCGGTACTTAGTTGTACACTGTTTGCCATCGCCATCAATTCCATAGCTGAGTGCTTACCACCGGGAATCCAATCGTCGTTATTCGTAGACGATTTTGCGATTTATCTTTCCTCCAGGAGAACCTGTCTTTTGGAACGCCGCCTCCAATGCTGTCTGGACCGCCTCTACCTTTGGAGCGTACGTAATGGGTTCCGTTTCTCCGCAGAGAAGACCGTCTGCATGAACTTCTGGCGTCATAAGGTGTATCCTTCACCATCTCTCCACCTTGGCCCAGATGCTCTTGTTTTCGCGGACGAAGTTAGATTCCTGGGCTTAATCTTTGACAGAACATTAAGCTGGTCTTCGCATGTAGCACAGCTCAGAGGCCGGTGTGAACGTTCTCTGTGTATTTTACGGGTTTTAAGTGGCACATCCTGGGGAGCCGACCGGACTGTTCTTTTACGCTTTTATCGATCTCTAATCCGGTCCAAACTGGATTATGGCTGTATAGTATATGGCTCAGCGCGACCTTCCGTTCTTCGTCGTCTTAACCCCATTCACCACCGGGGTATCCGTGTCGCTGTTGGTGCGTTCCCCACCAGCCCTGTGTCGAGTTTATGTGCGGAGGCTGGGGAACCTCCGTTGTTTTATCGTAGGGATCTTTTACTTTCTACGTATGGTTGTCGACTGGCTACGCAACCTCGTCATCCTGCGAATGGACCTTTTTTCAATGTGTCTCTCGCCCCATTTTACGCTGCTCGGTCTTTTACTCCTAAGCCCGCTGGCTTTCGTTTCCGGGAGCTGTTAAGGACGATGGACCTGGACTTACCTGCTTTTTTCTTGGCCGGGGAAACCTCCTCTCCCCCTTGGCTCTTAGCAGAGGCCCCCGTTCATCTTGGGCTTACGGCCTGTCCAAAGTCCTCGACCGCAGCACCATTAATTCTTAGTCATTTTAACGAGATTGTCTCTTACTTTGCTGGATGTAATTTTATATATACCGACGGTTCTAAATCCGACACAGGTGTAGGATGTGCCTTTGTTTTTAATGGAGCTAGTTTTACATATGGTCTTAACGCTGCGACATCTATTTTTATGGCGGAGCTTTATGCTATATATCGGGCTATTTTATTTATTTCTGACCACGAACTGGGGAACAGTGTCATCTGTTCCGATTCTCTGAGTGCCCTTTTGTCTCTTAAATGCCTGTACACCTACCATCCTCTTGTGCAGAAAGTTCAGGATGCAGTGTCTTCGCTTCTGGCCGTTGGTGTCAGAGTCACTCTGCTATGGGTACCTGGACACGTGGGACTCCCGGGAAATGAGGCCGCGGATGTCGCAGCTAAATCCGCCATTTTAGATCCTGCAGAGTACGAGCAACGCTTTTATGTAGGGGATTTTAAACATTGTATACGTCGAGGAATTCTCTCGCGCTGGCGCGATGAGTGGGATATCATTCCCCACAATAAGCTTCGAGAAATTAAATCCACCCCTTTTCATTGGTCGACTTCTTCTCGCGCAGTCCGTCGCGAGGAAGTGATTTTAGCTCGTCTTCGAATAGGGCACTGCCGATTTAGTCACCGTCACCTTTTTAATGGTCAACCAGCTCCAGATTGCCCACTATGTGACCACCCCTTCACGGTGCGTCACATTTTACTGGAATGCCCTCATCTGGCAACTTTTAGACTTTCCCTGGGTTTGTCCTCCTCTATAGAGGAGCTACTTGCCGATGATGTGGTAGCTGTGGAACGAGTGCTCCGCTTTATCCGTGTTTGTGACTTTTGGTGCATGGTGTGAATTTTACTGGTTTTAACCATGACGGTAATTTCCTAATGTTTTAGGACTTTTGTCCTTTTGTAGCCAATTTTATCCTTGTTCTTTGTTTTGAGGGGTTTCCTTGTTATATTTTTAGGCCATTATAACACTTAATATCTGAGCTCCTGTAGCTGCGTCTTGATCTGCTCTGTTGGTGAAAATTTAACCCCAGTTATTAAAAGCGGGTTTTCTATTATTGCACAAAGTGCTACTGTTGCGCAGATTTCGGTGTGTCTGGGCGCTAATGACCTCGTAGTTTTGCGCCCTTTAAGCAATAATCATCATCATCATCATCATCCCTTCCACCAACCACCAGAACTCCCTCAACATTTAAAAAGGATAAAAAAAACCGAATAAAATTGTTTAATTTGTTATACATTTTAAAACTATGAACTGGAGCATATAAACAAACGTGAATTTTATGCAGTGTGTTAAATCTTCAAAATAACTACAAATATTTAACTACGTTTAATGCCCGTACATTCAACTAAAAGAACCCCATATTATGAATTGAAAATATTGGTAGGTCATAGTCCTATAGAAACAGTGTACATTAAACTATATGTGTACAAAGAGTAAAAGTTCTAACTTTATAATAATCTCTTAGAAAGTTTACATAGGAAAACATTGTTTCAGTTGCTATTTCGTGCTTCTTAAGGTTGACAAGTCATCACAAAAATAAACTGACTATTTTAGTTTTGAATTTTCGTTGATTTTACATTTTCAGAGTGATGCCCTACGTTGCTTACAGGTATTACCGTCTCTCAGTGAGGCGGAAACATTTCCATTGTGAGGAAACACACATTTAAAGTAAATAAATAAATTTAATGTCTATTGGAGAGACCCAGGTTTTCACATTAATGATTAAATGAAAAATGGTTCAAAGTATTGCATTTTTCAATTAGCAAAATTAAGCTACGTTCTGGGATAATGTGAATTAAAAAAATAAAAACTTTCCTGTAAATGAAGAACGTTTCACGACATTGTGTAAAGTTGCAATTCGCCCAACTGCTGTATTGCCTAAGGCGAGTGCCTAAAGAAATTAATTACCTTACACGCTACTATTAATTTGCGGACAGAAACAAGTTTCAATTTACAACCTTCATTTAGTCACAAATTAATTATTTATCTCTATCGTTCATGATGTAAATATTGCGCATTATACAAATAAGTAACAAATTCATATCTCTAGTTGTGTGTGAAGTACTCACTACCTTCATTGACCCAAGAATCCGAAGTAACTTTTGATTAATCTAAAAGGTTGGTAACTATAACTTTGTAGTTTTTATGACTCACCGCTTTCTAACTACATAATTTGGAAACAAATCCAGAATTCTGTTCTAAATTTATTAACCTACTAACAGTTTTTCAGAAAGAAGTAAATGGTTCATTCTAAGAATAACACTAAAATATTAAAAATTTATGTTTAGGTGGCCATGAAAATGCGATCTTATAACTTTTTTATCTTTAAATATTTGTTCAATATAAATGCTGTCGTAGAAAAATCTTTCTATGATACACGTTCCTAAAGTCATTATTATGGACTCCAGTTTTTCAGAAGTGAGGCGAAGTTTTGTCCACACTCGTCCAAAAACATGGCACTTTAGAAATTTATATAAAAATAAATATTATAACGCCAATTTAAATTCATTAATAAGCTGATTTCTATTCAGAATGTATACGTAACAGTAATTTTTGAAGGAAACGTTCCTCAGAACCAAATGGACGCACAAACATAAAACTATAACATTACACTTAAAATACTTCATATGAAGGTTTTCTAGAACGCTAAAAATATTCCTAATTTCATACAGCGAGAAATTAATAACACGAAATCCTTTAAAAATAAAAATAAAATCAACAAAAAATAAAATGAACAATATTGTTCCCAATTTTAATAATTCACACGTCACAGAAATTCTCTGTCGGAGCAACTTTTCCTTGCTTTAAACAGAAAAGTTATAGTGTGGAAATGTTGCAAGAACCATTTAACAATTGTGTTTTGCAGCTTTACATTTAGTAAAACCTTAACATAATAACTTACCAATTTGTGGAAACCAAAAGCAAAAGTCGGCACTGTGCCTGAGACGGCTCCAAGGTGTGAAACCCGTGGATACCAAGCTGTATCTCAAAGCCAGATGAAAGGTCTTTCCTCTATAGTTCTTAATTTCCCCACCATCGTCTCACATTACACAGCTCGACCCACTTTACCTAAAGAGATATGCACCAATGTGTTAACCCCTTCTTCCGTGTTTCTTATTGTGCACGGAACTGCGTCATATGACAATTATAGAGATGCTTACCCGAATAAAATAATTAACTTTAGATAAACAAATTCATTCCGCAATTTTGTTAAGGATATGTAAGTAACAACAAAATAATAAAATAATCACATTTAAAATCACTTTACTTTCGATACGATTTTCCTTTCACCCCCCCCCCCTTCTTTTGGCATAGCAGGAATGTAATAAGTGTTTTGGAAAAGCAAAAAGAAAACAGAATAGAAATGTAGATAACACTTTGATTACATGATACAAATAGTCTAACTGGGGTATAATTTGGATTTCCCTATCCCGAAAATGTTTCCTTAATAAATACACGATGATATAGCTGTTTAATTACACAGGCAAAAGCATGACCTGCAGAATGATTATCTATAACATATTTCTAAAAGGGCGGAACCGCCACGGGTGGCCGAGGTCGTTAAGGCGCGGACTCGTGAGCGGGAGGTCCAGGGTTCGAATCCCGTCAGGACCGTCCTCCCTGACAGGTTTTTCCTGCTTTTCCTCAGTCCTCATAAATGGCAAATGCCGCGGAGGTACCCTAAACTTAGGCCTGGAACGTTTCCTTTCTTAAAAAATCCTTTCCCAATATTTCATTTCATCTCATGTATCATCAGTGTCGCCGCCTGTGGTGCCTCAGTAATAAAAACGGGCGATAAACACCATTCACCTCAGTGGTAAAAACGGGCGTTACGCCTATTGACACACACAAACACCATTAAAACACAAAAATAGCGAAAAAAAATACTGTTATCAAGAAAGACATCTTCAACAAATATGTAAATAAGTTACAAAAATAAAGCATATAGGCACACCAATTTATCGTATTTAAGTGTGAATTACTTAAAGCGCACGATAAGGAAAGATTCATAGTTATTGACAACAAAAATTAGCATTCTAGTCGTGCAACAATACACGCTCGTTCTCATTGAAAAGGGAACACAGATAACTGCAACGTATGCTTCCGAGTGGAAAGTGTGAAGCAGTCAAACTGTTCAGATAACATATCACATTATTCATGTTGAAAGAGAAACTGAAAGAGTCCAGAAGGTAACGCTCGTGATACTTGCTTTTTGTCCAGCAACATAACACTTAATTTTTTTCTAAATGCGCAAATCAATTTTCTTCACTTTAAGCTGTAGGATGCAGCTTGATATTGTCGCGGCCAAAGCCTGTAGAGCCTACCGTTAAAAATTATTCTGTAACCATTCATCGTCCATGAGGCGAACAGGAGGCATAGCTGCGATACTATCCAGAAGAATCCTGCCCATCCCTAATTGAATTTAAACAAAAACAAAGGATAATGAACCAAGATATGATATACAAGTATAAACATTTCTCTAATTTAAATCATACCTTTGTTACCGTGTATAAAGTTGCTAAGCACTTGACGGGTCCGTCGTAAAGGTGACCATTCTGGGACCGAAAGTGCAAAGTTCTCTCTCTTCAAGTCCCCACCCTCGACTCTCCCTTAAGACCGTTAAACAGCACGCTTCTTCTTCGTGTTGCGCTGGCGCACACTATAATTTTGCTTACGTATTCCTTCCCAACTGTCATTTCAATTCCCAATATCTCAGTGTTACAATACCTTTCCCCACATATTGTTAATCCGCTATATGACACAATATTGCGTTACAAATTTCAAGTCCGAATTTCAGCTGAGATACAACAGCGCGGATATTTAAATAGTGCAGCCTTAAAGCCAAAAGTTTCCTAACATTTAGAAATGTTGCTATTTTACGAGGTGCTTATAACAGACTGGCTCTTTCTTTCTTGCTATCCCCAATTAACATTAATTTAAAGTGCTTCTTTTGAACTAAAACTAGCAAGTATGCATTTTACCATAATTAATTATTAATCTGAATAAGCTTGTCAGAAATAATTTCGAATTTAAAGTAATTCCAATGTTAATAAATAACTGCACAGTATTTCAGCATCTTTTTATAATGCAGTTTGAACGTGCTTTAAATCTTTGCTTGATCATCTGCCTCTTTAATTTATTCGCCTTTTCAAATTGCGATATGATTGATTTTGTCCTTGCTGGCTAGAATCGATCTAACTCTAATCAAAATATTGCATTGTGTAGATGCAAACAGACCGTAAATCTTATGGCATGAAGCTCGGGCAGATATAAGGTAAACACTTATTGTTTCTGTAACAGTTACAGTTAACTGAAGAATTTGAAGTTTCACAAAAGGAAAATTTAGTTCAACAGTGGAGACCTTGATTGTGCCACGTTCAAAATTACTTAAGATCTTCTGAGGGACCTATTAAGGAACTCTTTTAATGCTGTACCTCACTTTGAACGTTAGATGCGACACATTCAGTCATTTCCGACCGTAATGCAATTAATCAAATGTTGTGGGAATGTGTTACAGGTCTAAAGCAATAAAAAAAACTACAATCTTAATGAAGAGTAAGTCGGAAAAAATTGTCCTGCTTTAGTTTATCTTAATTCTGTTCAAAGTTCAAACGTCACACGTGGATTTTTTTTTTTTTTTTTTTTTTTCCTAATTTGCAACACCATGTTCCTCAAAAATAAATGAAATAGATTCTGAAACATTTTCTTAAACTTAAAACAAAAAGTATAAACTGAGCTAAGCTTCAATATCTAAACCGCAATATTAATTTTAGAAAAGAAAGAAGTGAATTTAAGATATTCTGTATTTTTATGTAAAGACTTCAAAATGTTTCATATTAAAAGAATTTGAGTAAACAAGGAAGATTTGTATGTTGATAATATCTACGAAGAAAAACGTTTGAGAGACAAACTAAAGAAAGCACTTAACAGAAAGGAATGAGTCAATGAATTAGAAGAGACTAAGACTAAGATACTAATTATTTTGCAAGGTTTAACAGAAAAGGTTACCCTAATGAATCCATTAAGTATTAACAATTGTTAAAACACGTGCATTTGTATTAAACTCATAACATATCTCCTTTTCTTGTTCTAATGTTTAAAAGCAGTGTTAGCTTTTCTTGCACATTTCTCCGTATCACAATATATTAGTTAAGTGTTTATAGAGCATTTAAATTTTAAAGCTATAAATTGATATCCCTTCTGCATGAGGAAAATATTCGGAAGAAATGCCATTTCGTAATTTACTACGAGTGGTTGAACAAAAATATCTATCTGAATCAAACTTCATGGAATTGAATACACGAGGTGTGATCCATAAGCTATCAGCCTGATATCAAAAGCCACGATTCATTGTAGCGATGTTCATGCTATCTGATACTCACGCATTTAAGGCGGGTGAACCCCAACATTTTCTTTCCGGCATGCCATTCGTCTGCTTGGAGAAGCTCATTTAAGTCAGACGCGTTGTATAATACAGCAGTATGTTCAAAATTGAATACAGAGCAGTGATTAAAATGTTAACTAAAGAACCATCGATGTAGTGGTCAGTCTTGAAGATGGTAAGCAAATGGGTGTGTTAACACAGGAACCCCCCTCTTGCCGAGGAGGAAGTAGCAAGTGACAGGATATGACAGGAGTCTGAAGACAAAGCAATATTTGGTCCTTCTAAAACAATTGAGCTTTGCATTCTTCATCAACATTTGCATATACACGAAGTCAATGCAAGATGAAGTTGGCCATATTTTTAAAGCAAGAAAATGGCACATTTTATATTCGTCTCAACGGGCAAAAGAGAACGCTAAAAAGTGTTTATCATAAAAACTTAGGTTTGAAAACTAATAATAATAAATATTTTATTAGTGTAACTTACGTGATGCAGTATTGAATTCATTCCAATCAAACAAACGTTTAGAATCATTAGTACGGCATTCATTAATATTTTGCTGATGAATTGATCTTCTTTAGGAAGCCCTTTTTATAATATAGCGTTTTATAAAATTACCACAAGTGTGATTAAAGTTCATCTTATTAACATAGCTTTCAAAGTTTGTACTGAAAGAGCGTTCTTGTCACTTGTTCACAAACTATTCATGTAAGAAAACATTCGTTCAGTGGGACGTAAGTTACAGGTAAACAAAGAAGAAATTCTAATATTTTAATAAAATTGGAATAAGGTACATTGTTCACATTAAAATGTGAAATAATTTCTAGCCAACAGTCGCCAGGTGACTTTCAGTTTTCTTTCCAGTTTTTTTTTTTTTTTTTTCAATATTTTCGGTGTTATGTATTGTTTAATATACGCATATAGATCGTATCATCTATTATAGATGAAGCCACTTTGCGAATGAAATCTTCAGTCTTTTGTACATACTTTCACTGGGGTATATCTACCTTAAGTGTTACCCAACTGTAGTTCCCCAGACTCTCAATGAGTGCAATCCATTTATTTAAATATTCAGCTGCAGTGTGATAAAATGTTTAAATTTTGCAATCTCTGATGATAACCTTCCTTTTCCAATTTGCCAAGAATTAATTTGACAGCTGATATTATGAAGCAATCTTCACCCTTGGAAAATATATTTAGTTTTTTAATTATTTAACACAGAAATTACCTCAAAAACTGTAATTGTTTGGTCCTCTACTCTTTAAACTTTAAAGTGAAAAGTTGATGATTGTGAAGAAAGTACAGCCATGCTTCTGATAAAGAATTTTCAAAGAATGGTTTGATAAGAAATGGACACTTATTGAGAGATTGAAAATATGATTTCAGAGGAGCAAACATAGTCAGAAGACGTTCGTCCGCAGGAAGTAAAGCAAGCGACCTTGTTTTGCTATACCTTAAAACTTGTTTGTGCCTCTGGACTACAAATTCACTCAACCCTTACAGTCAATAAAGGCTGTATATATTTTAGAAACAATGCCTTCAATATCAATAGGAAGGACCTCAGCAGCAATCTGGATAGTTTTGTAAATTACATGAGAAGAACACAACCGCATGCCCTAAATTTCTGTTCGGTTTATTGAAGACGTTGATCCCTTTCTAGATGTACCTCCAAAATTGCAGTTCATGTTATCTGCACAAAGAGGTATTTTTTAAGTTAGTATTTTCCAAAACTGACTCACAGACGTAGCATTGGTTTCTGAAGTTTCTCCAGGCAAATATTTAAGATCCAGCATTTTAACCTGAATCCCCCTATTAGGATTAAAGTACCTAACAAGCAATGGAAATATTTTACGTCCTTATGGTTCGATGCATCCGTCATTATTGAAGTAAAATTATCTTTCTATAAATCAGATTCTAGTTCAGCAATGGCAAATGGAGTTAAACTTTACTACGGCCTCACGTAAATTTTGGTTCAAAAGTACATTGGGTAAGTTTAGAAACACAGTCCCTGGATCTGAAAGATTTATTGTGCTGGACAGTATGATAAACGAACGTTCCTTCAATAGCTGCAAAGTTTATATCTTTCTCACCAAAACTTTCCCTTTTAAAATAATTAGTCAATACAATACTATAAGATGCACTTGCGCATGTTTTTTACTGTTTATATGTTGTGATATATCCGATCGTCCGCATGGCTTACACTGAAAGTAGATGCACACTTATTGCATGAAACACTCAGTGGGAAATTGTTTTTTTAATGTACGGATATTACTTCTGTAGGTCACTATTAAAATACACACTTCCTTTTCGTCGATGACATTATTTGCAAGCGTTTTAGCACTCTGTAGCGGAAATAAAGGATGACGTCGACGTCATCGAATGTTGGGTGACAAAGGTATATGTCGTCTTAGACCTTGACGTCGTTCCTAACTCCACCACAATATGCCCAGCTAGTTCAGGGTTTGGTATTATACCTGGATTTTTCAGATTGATACTTCTGGGGTGAAAGTGTGATTTAAATATAACAAAATTACAATTGATAGAAATCTAGGGGGGTTATTAATGTTTTGTTACCATCATACAACAGTACACATTTCTGATTATCATATGCTCTGAGAATATTATTAGATGCAGACCGAATACGAGACAGACGTGTTATAATTTAAGTTTCTCTCTCGAAAACTGTGCTTTTTATCCTGTTGAAACTGGTATAATATTTTGCAATATGGATTTTAATTCAAACTCGCAACTCCTAACATTCACCACAATTAATATTTTTGTAATTTCTTTCAAGAAATACTAATCGCCACTTATCTTACGTAATGTTAAAAGACTGTTTCTTTATGCAGAGTACTAACTACGATTTCTGCTAATGGAATTTGAAACATAAATTCTCTTGAAGGAATCCAACGCATAACTAACAAATTTTGAGGTAAAAACTGTCACTTATTACAATAGGGTTGTAATAATATTATATTACAATGCATTATATTTTCAACGTACGTATGACATTCCATTATTTTCATTTAGTCGCAATAAAACTGTCTGTCTGCGTTTCATTCTTGGTACACATTATTAAAGTTGATACGCTTGCCATTGGTTGATTCACTTAGTATTACAGTTTTCTTATCTGTAGATTAATATTTTCGTATTCTTGGCTATGTATTCCTTTGAATTGTCATTTTTATATTATAAATGTTGTTATAAAGGCCAACAAATAAACATTAAGACATGCATTGTAATAGTCCTTATCTGATAATATGAAATCTATTCAAATGAGCTTATTAGATTTATAAGATTTAAAACGTATTACCGACGAATATTTGTTATTTGAATTGAAAATGAAAGCCCTTACCTAACATAAAAACATGTGCAAATGAGCTTATTAAATTTATATAATGAAAACACATTTTCAATAAATGGAGCTTTAAATTGAATATTACAGCCTTTATCTTACATACGCAAATGAACTTAAATTAACAGAGCTAAATAAATATTCCCATAGATGTTTGTGGCTTTATATTAAGCATTATATCCTTTAACTAATATACAAACTTATGATAATGAACTTATTAAATTAATATCATTAAAACATCCTATCAACAAATGTTTTGAGTTTTAAATCAAACATTTCAGCCTTTATCTTACGTAATAACATACGCAAATGAACTTCTTAAATTTACATAACTAAATAGCTATTACAATTAAATGTTTGTGGCTTTATATTGAGCATTATAGCCTTTACATAATATACAAACATTTGAAAATGAACTTATCAAAATAATATAGTTAAACAACTGGTACCAATGAGTGTTTAGGGCCTTAAATCGGGTGTTTTCCATTTCAATTGCCCCCTCCCCCCATCATGATATTTCTTCTTCCAGAGGAATAAAAATATTATGACGTACATCTCGCAAAATTTATTTTTTTAAACACCATATTTTTTTAACCTTAATAATACAAGCATGAAAGACAACAGAGAAAAATTTAGTACTTTAGTTAATCTATATACATTATAATGTTTATAGTTTTCACTTTTCGTGTTGTTATTCATACTTTTTTTTTTAATCTTTGTGCACTCTCATTTTCACTTCACCTTTTCACAGCTTCATTTTAAAACACTTTTCACTGCACTTTCATTTCTTCCTAACTTTTCCATGACTTAGTTTATTGCACTCTTATTTGAACACACCATTCATAACTTTCCTCAATTTAATCTATACTCATTACGAAATAAATTTTATATTTGTATTACTGATTTTCATTTATACTAATTCTTGTGATATTGAGATCATTTAACCATTTCTCACATTTTGTTTATGTATGTAGGGACTTAGGTTTCTTACCTCAAAATAATGAATATATTTTTATTACATTTGCCTGGAGCGTCTGAAAATACTTCGAAAATTTTAAGAAGTACTTGTTCTAATTTATTCCTATGTTTTTCCTCAAGACCATATGCATACATAACTTTTCTTTTAGTTTGCCCAATAATTCATTCTTTACATCTAATTTTGATTGCGAAGTTTGTTTAATATATACTATGGCTCTGTTAATTTGATGCTCTATTATTGTTTCGTTAAATTGTTCCTGGCAATCTTCGCATAACGTTACATGATTGCATAATATTGACTTATCTTCCATAGATTCCACATTTATCTCAATTTTTTACTCCTATTATTACATTCGCTATACTTATATTTATTTTCTCTACGAAAAAAATCTCATCGCGGATATCTTGTTCTTCACGCGATATTTTTACTTCATTGTAGTTATCTTCGTCTTTGAACGGCTCATGTGCGATCATCGCTAATTCATTACTTATCTTTATCATTTTACTTTCAAAATTAAATATTGCTAACATTTACACACGAAAATGTGCTGTTCTGTAGTCAATATTCCCATCTTGGCGAAGCTCAACCAACTATTGCACTGCTTCAAAGCAACGTTCAAGGACGGGAGGGGAGACTTGTAGGGGAAAGAGGGGGGACGCCGCTCGCGGCCGACGGGATTCAAAACACCGCGAATGCGAGGTAGTTTTATGTGAAACTCTGTATGTATGAACTGTATTTGGAGTATTGTAACAACCAGGTGTAGGATTTATATTAATAAACTTGGTTAAATGTGTACATATATGAACTACAATTATCAAAATATGAAGTAAAATATTTAAAAAAAAGTTATAAAGTTGCGCAAAATAATGCAAAGAATGTTTGTATTTTATCAAATATTCACGTTATTAAAAATAATACTAAAGGACTTATTTCTTAAGGGCAGAACAAGAAGTTCACCTTCTTGATATTGATATTAAAATAATTAAGAAAAATGTACTATTATAAGTTTATTAATCTTAATCTATCTATGGAAAATATCTATTTACGATCAATGAATTACAAAACATTGTTAAATTTTCAAATGTGGAACTGTGTAACTTTATACTCACTATAACTCTACTCAGCATCACAAGAAGTAACGGGGACACTATAAATCTAACATCCTTGTAGAGTTGATAACGGCTTGTGGAGTTAATTCTGCTCAACATCACAAGAAGTAATGGGGACACTATAAATCTAACATGCTTGTGGAGTTAATAACGTGCTTGTGGAGTTAATAACATGCTTGTAGAGTTAATAACATGCTTGTGGAGTTAATAACGTGCTTGTGGAGTTAATAACGGCTTGTGGAGTTAATTCTGCTCAACATCACAAGAAGTAATGGGGACACTATAAATCTAACATGCTTGTGGAGTTAATCCCAAGTCTAGTTACTTGTTTGATTCACTATTAAATGTTTCTGATAGTGCACATCTCACTATAACCTAGGGTCTTGGTTAACACCAGAACCTGCTACTTTTCCACTGCTAAAGTTGAAATCTTCTACCACTTTGCTCAGGATGTTAAGACTTTCGAGGGAGAGCAATTGTTGAATTTGCGTTGCACAAGAAGTTAGCTCAGATGTAAGCTATACTATAAGGTTTTACTGTCTTATTACCAACGATTGACCTAGAGGATTCAATTGTGCAGCGCTGTTAAAGTTCGAAATGTTAAACGCATTCTCTGTTGTTTCAATGTACAGTATTATACTATCTTTAATCAGCTTCCCATCTAATTAGATTGTCTTCTTGCTTTACACATTTAATGGAAAAACTTGAACTCTGTTATGAGACACTGATGGCAATAATATAAACTTTAAAATATTATCTGACAAAAATAATAACAATATCACATATTAATAACTATAAAACAAGTACAGCAATTAAAATAAATATGAAAAGAAGTAATACAAACAAAATTTGGATTCAAGTAAGTCTTTGATACAGCATCTAAAGAAAATAATGCAATATCAGAAAGCTTAAAATAAAATTAAAAAATTGAATACTTCAGGAGAAAATGTAATTGAGTGAAATATGTGAAAACGGTTATATGGATAAAAATGAGTAATATCATCAAATAAAAACAATTTGTAATAATTTTAATTTCTAATTTTTTGCTAAACACCAATTAATGTTATGTGCTTTGTTATTATTATGTCATTTACATGTGTGGAAATATGTATAATTATAATTTTATTCGTAATTTTGCAATGTTGTATGTTTAAAATATGTAATATATGCAGCATATTAATAAATAAACAGACAAGACCTACAGAAGTGTCAAAATAATACATGTAAGAAGTGATATGAGTAATCAAATAGTGTATCAGTCGACATTTGTACTGCATAGGGGTGAGGGTAAAACCAAACAAACTTGGTAGAATGTTTTAAACGTTTACATTTGGTTCCAGACATTGGAGTAAAATATAAGGTCTATTTTATTTCAAGTAGAATTCTACGCAAGCATTTCACACACACTGTAGAGTGTATAATGTCAAAAGAATCCTGTATTTCATACCATTGAAAATTACATATTCTCTTTATTCACAGTGAAACTGTACTGAAGCTCTGAAATGTGTCTATAAAGTTAAAAATTAAAAATACATCATTTGAATTTCACTAATCTTGACTTTAATTATCAACTGTGTGCCAAATTCTAAATGTGCTCTTTCTGAAATAAACAGTTCGCTTTTACAGAAGATGCAATGGAAAACAGTATATTATATATTTCAAACTTTGCATGCCTCCTTTCTGTAATTAGTATTCTTGAACAATCCTTCTAGACATAGAAAGAGATAGTACCTACATTCCTAAAAAAGAAATAGCTGAAAGATAATAACGCCGACGACGCGTGCTGTGAATATGTATTCAGTTTAAACAACAAAAAGCGCTTAAGTTGATAAAACAAATACTACACTTCTAACAAACGTTAATGAGCACATACAGCCATCACTTGTCAGTAACAAGTTTAACTGATCTTTTTAATATTTCTTTCAGACTCAGGTGAGCATTTGTCATGTCTTATATTTATTATTCATTTTGACAGATTGTTGAAAGAAGATTGTACCTAACACTTGACAAAATTGTAACACCTTGCTGGACGTTGATCTTGTAGTTCTCCAAAGAAGGTAAATTAGCTCTGTGTATTGAATACAATTAATTATTTGTTGTAAGTGAACTTAATATCTCAATAAATGTTGTTTGTTTGTAAAATTCATGAAAACTACCTAAGAGAATTTAATGTGGATAATTTACATTTCGATAAAGTGTTTACAGAAATTCCTTTATCAGTAAATAATTTACTACTATCAGAATGTAACAAGGTAATATCATGGAATGGAAAGTTGTACGAAGTCACGTGCAAAAAGAAAGGAATAACGTAAGAGTGTTCGGAAACGAAAGGGTCCATAAGATGTGATTTTGTTACAACAAGTGTATTGACAAGTACATATGTAATTTAAAAATGTTTAAAATACCGATCACACACGATAAATGTTCCATTAAACGACTCAATGATTGAGTGGCTACAGTGGGCACGTTTCATAAATGCATCTGACATCTCCGTCGTGATTACAGGCATCTTCAACCGTATTTGGTAATGAGCCAGTACGGTCTCATATCTGGTCGTGCATATCCGTGTAAGATCTTATACGGTTTGAAGAAATAACGTCTAGTTGCGGGAGTATCTCCATGGTGAAGTGGAGACAAGAGTGAATATATGCTGCGTATAACGATAGTTGCTCCCTCTTTAAACTTCTCATGTACCATCCCTCTAATAATTACATTCCCACTTAACTTTCTACCCCGTAAGGTTCCCAATGGAACAACAGAAGGAAATAAGTACGTCAGTAAAGTTTATAAGTAAGAATAGTGTAACGTAACGTTAACAAGAAACGATGAAAACTGCAGGTTAATAATTTATTGCTAATACTTTATTTAAAATATAGCATGTATTTTTTAAGAAAGTGCCTTCTAGTAAAGAAATACATTATATAAATCCTATAATTACTGTGGAGTTAAACTTATTTGCAATGTTATTTTAAATTATCTATGCTCATATAGCTCAAGTGTAAATTGAACATAATATGCTGAGAATCTCCTTCGTCCCTTATTATCCTGTCCCATTCTAATTGTATTAGAGAAATAGCAGTATATGTTATTAATATTAGCATGCAATAGTATGTATAGTTTTTAATATAAGTGATATTTTACATCAGATTTGCCAGTTCAGAATTCAGAGATGTTTATAGAGAACTGATCGAAGTAGCTTATACAGATTATAAAAACTAGAGCTGGTAGAAACATATTGGTGATGTTTTTTAAATTAGCACCCCAGATATATACCAGAACAGATGTCATTTTAAAGCACTAATGTTTGTTGGGCAATGTTATTTATGATCGATATGCTTCACCGATTTTGTTAAAAACATTTGGTTCTAAAGGACATGCTCTAATTAAAGGATTTAGGGAGAGTGGACGTGTATCACATAGAGTAAAAATCAGAGAAAATCTACATAATAGTATATTTCATGGTGGTAATAAATATCATTTAGTACCTTATCAAATTTCCGGGAGTAATTAGGTATACCTCAGTTAGAAATTTCCGGACGCCTTTAAAAATAGTAAAGCAAGCGAATAGAACCGACAATATTCGTACAATTGTGCACAAAGCAAATGCCCTAAGGCCATAAAAGACGATACAATACACACCAACAACCAGTTACGATGTTTTACATAAATGCTACTTTATTTACTAACGACATTAGAAACAATCCTAATACCGCTATTAGTATGCTGTACAACTATTGCAATTAATAGCTTCAGAATATTCTTATAAACACACGAATTCCACATTCAGAAAAACTATTTTGACACTGTAATCTATATTTTGAGTTTTTCATTGGAGATGATACCTGAAAAAATTAATAGAAGAATTGCGTTCACTTTTATGCAGCAAATTATCTTGATCAAAATGGTCCCGATTGTTTATTTTGCGGCACTCATGTTTAATATTAGCATCGTTTTCTTCTTGATATAAAATATATTTAATACTAGAGGGGTTTACTTATTATGTTTAAGAATTAAAAATTACAATAAAATGGACGTGAACGTTATCTATATAGAGCTATCTATCACTGAAGAATGGTTGTACGCAGATAAAAGGTACAATTACTTCATACAATGATTCAAATTGTTAATTTCTCTGCCATTTTATTTTAAACCTTATATTTAATTTGGTGAACGTTTCAAATTCCTGATATGTTTCGTATTGTTGATAATTTTCTACAACTCGATTGCGGAATATTTTCCAGATCACCCACCAAAGACCAATATACCAATCATTTTAAATAACTCCACAAGTATAAATTCAACCAGGGGAGCGCGAAATCAAGGAAATGATACAACTCTACATATCCACCAACCAAAAAGACGATTCAGGTACCCACGGACCGGATGTTGAAGTGTGCAGAACATACACGAAAATCAAGGGATTAATGGCAAATCGATCAAGAAATTGCATATTTTTATTTATTATGAAATCTGTAGGAAAGGCCTTTGCGCAACAAAGAGAAGTTGAAAATAGTGTTGTATTCAGGGAGGTATACAGATTGAACACTTTTTTTAAAAGTTAATGTAGAAAAAATCTTATAATTCAGAAATTAAGATTTTCCGGACACATTAACTACAGTTGAGCAGCTTATTATTAAATTCATGTCGTGTATTTTCAGCATTTGGTTAGACAATAACATTCACTGGAGCTCTGACATATTAATGCTAAGTAATGTTTCCTAAGGAATGATGTTCTTTTAAAATAGTTCTAAAGGTTATGCGTTTAAACTTTAATGCTATTTTATTGTTTATATTAATAATTTCAATTTATTTGTTAAAACGTACATGAAAACATGACCGGATGACATTGAAAGACACGATAAAGATTCCATAACTGCAAAAATACGTTCACAAATGTCTATAGTTACGTTTTCTCAATTAGCAAGGGATAAGTACCGCCCTGACTTTCTGTAACATTAGGTATTAGACACACTTTCAACACTAGCTGAGTGGGAAGGTGAAAGTAATCTGCAAGTAATGCAAAGAATTTTTACTTCTTATTTGTAACCGTATATTATTTTGAATGTATATAGCGCATTTACTACAAATGGATTTTCAGTCGATGGTACTTTCAAAATATACAACGTGTACAATTAAGTTGTATAAATATAGAAGTAGAGGGTCAGCGTCCTAGCCACCAACACGAGTAGCCGAGGTCGTTAAGGCGCGAACTCGTGAGCGGGAGTCTGGGGTTCCATTCTCACAGGACCGTTCTCCATGACTAAGGTTTTCCTCAGTCCTCATAAATGCCAAATGGCGGAGAGGTACCCTAAACTTAAACCTGGAACGTTTCCTCTCTTAAAAAGAAAAAAAAAATCCTTTTCCATTTTATCATTTCATTTCATATATCACCAGTGTCCACCGCCTGTGATGTCTCAGTAGTTAAAACGGGCGCTTAACATTATTAAAAAATTAAATATAGCGTCCTAGCCAGCAAACCAAACCGGACAAACACATTGAAGAGCTCGATTTTAATAAGTGTATACTTGTGCTTTAGATATGGGGAACTTCTGCGTTGATAAAGTGAAGAACTATATTTATTACTACTAACTTAGCGATATCTACCTTCTCTGCATTCTTGCAGGTTGCTCATAACCAATCGGAATATCTCATCATAGATCAATTGAATCTCTTCGAGGCCTACACTTTTTCTATAAATATGGGGGGAAAAAAGTCAATTTATAGAAGAAAAAGACGAAGCAAAGTGTTTAGTGTGTCACAAAATACTAAACAAAATATTAATATAATCTTCAAACGAATTACTTGTTAGTAACTCAAAGGATTTTGATACACAGGAAAGTTTGAACGCACATTTTTGGTTGAAAATCTGAAACATAAGATGCACGATGATCGTGTTAGAGTAAGCGACAAAAATAGCGGTTACACATTGGTGGAAACCTGAGAGCTTTCAACAAAATTGAATTGATAAAAGAATATTTAATTAGTTCAGAGCATTTCAACCAATCGCTTACCCTCATCCACAATAGCACATCGTGTGCAGGACCTTGCGGATGACGCTCGTATTCACCTGGCATTGCTTTTCTCTTGCAGTGGATGGAAGTAACCGCCACTTCACAACTTGCTATTTTAATCAGGGACATCAATAAAGATGTTGAAATAAGGGGAATCTTATCCGTCAAACATTGATGATATTGGTATTTTTACTTGAATTCAAGAGGCAATGTGGTGGGGGGAGGGGGGCTGTAACATTAGTGCGACATAGAAGATAAGAATTAAACATTAAAACAGAATTTTATCAGTGTCTGTATTTTACACCAGGAAAATGTATGCGCTTTCACCTTAGCAATGTAATGGACGTTGTTGTGCTAACAATTAATCGCATTAGACCTAAGAGAGTTTCTGCTCTGCATAGGTATATACTGAACCATACAAAGATAATATGATTAAGTCATGGAAAAACACAGTAATTTTTGTGCTTATGAATGAAATTGCACTTTTTACAAGGTACAAGGAAAACCTGGAAAGAAACTCCAAATCAACAATGGATAAATCAACAAAAAATGCTTTTTATGCAGACCTAACTGGCGATCTTAATGCACTCAATATCAAACTTCAGGGCGCAACGTGCATTTTACTGAGTTGTATTCAGACATTTAAACAGAGATCTCTGCTCTGGGAGCATCAGTTAACCAATAATAATCCTAACATCAACGCAATGTGTGTGGAGTGCCGTGGATATGAAAGTTCATTTAAAAATAAAACAACAGTCACGCGAAGTCTTCGAACGGAGATTTCAGAACATTTTAACAGCAATTAAGAATAGTCAAAAAACCATCATCAATGAATATTTACAGTTCGAATTAATTGACTAACAAAATAATATTTAGGTAATGGTCATTATATGAGAATAGAAAAAATGTAAATCGTTTCTATTCGTTTCTCACGAGAACGTTTTCTCAGATTCCATAATTTGCTGCAAGAATTTTGGGTTTGTTCAAAACTAAAGATGTATGTGAAATACTTTTTTCCTTGATGAAAACTAACGTCATAGAAGTTAACCAAGTTATGAACATTTGCAGCGGTATTAATGAAGCGGTGAGGAGATAATATGTAATGGTGGAGGGGCGAATTTAGAAAAAGATTGCTCTTCTTCTTGCAATTTTTAAAGGTTAACAGTAGCGTTGACATCCGTTGATTTCGCGCTTCTGAGTGAAATTTCTTATAGTTTCCAAGTTTGCCTAGTGGTAAAAAGGAAGTCACTTTAAACAGTTGTGAAGCAAACTTGATTCATTTTAAATACGGAAACAGAAATAAATTAATGTAAAATTGATATATGATGTGGCATGGGGGTTCAATAATAAAAATTATTTATTAATAATAGGGCAATAATATGTCCCGATAAAGCATTGTCGAAGTCATGTCGGGAACTGTTAGTATCTTGTTTTATATGAAAAGATAATAAATCCTGTGTACGCGCATCGACGAAAATGTGCTTAATTTGGCATAGAAAAGCGACGCAGTTCACCGACAGAAAGGACGCACGATTCAGGCCCTCCCCATATGCATCCTCATGATAATAATAACATATTATTATTATTATCATAAGGTGATGCTATTAAAAGGCTGCAATTGTAGCTATGAAGCTATCAATTTATTATAGTATTTGATTTATCCTAAATTTCCTGTGGTTACAGTCCGTGATGTAAAAGAGTTATAGCGATTAGAATTGATGATCGTCCCTGGTACCCAGCCATTTGATTAGTTAGCTATAGGAAAAATGAGAAGCGACTGCTTTTTCGGGAGCTGTAACAATTGAATGCTACACTTAGATAACAAATTTACCATTACATTTATAGTGCGATAAATAATTACTGAATAAAACGTGAAGGAGAGTACAAACTGATATGACCGTCTGAATGTGTGAGGAATATTGTGATTATGTAATTAGGTTTAAGAAATACCTACTTCTTTGACAGGAATGAAGATTTTCGGCCTCTTGATATTCTCCATTTCTGTATGGCTCTCTTGGCTGCATGGAATTGACGCCTGTTCTGTTTACAAGCGTTTCGAGGAAGTAGGTAACGAAGTGGGGAACAATATCAGAACGCAACTTATCTTCCCAGGTGAGCCTTTCTTAAAATTTTCAAATATAACATTTCTATTAGATTATTTTTAATTTTTTTAATGTTTCAAAGAAAAGTTTTGTTAGAAAAAGAAGTGACATTGAATTCGCAAGCATACTCTTCAGTACAGTGCCAAATTCCGTCAAATGAAAAAAGTTGGACTAAGTCTGTTGTGAGATAGAAGTCTGATGAACATAGATAGTGCATTTAAATGTTACCTAGCTTACAGTGTGTTGCATTAACTAATTCTTCTTCATCTACAGTCCATGCAAATTCCTTCGTCTTCAGGTTTTCGAATATAAACCATGTCTACTAAAGCATTGATCCATTTTCTGTACGCTACTTCCCAATGCCTGTTTATTCTTCTTATTGACCAACTTTGTCTCGACCGTGCTCTTCTCCTTTCTATTGCATTACTACAGGCTGTTCCACTTAGAGGCATCAAGATATATTTCATTGTTTTATTATAAATGTTCATTTACTAGTATAAAATATATACATATTTTAAAGCAGAATAGTTTTAATATAAAGGTCAATACACTTCTATATGATATGCTAAATCAATATCACACCTAATGTTCTGTAGTATGTTAAGCGTTGTAGTGCATGCTGCATTTGAGATTCTTTTCCTCAGTTTCTGGAAAGTGCGAACTTGAACCTGGACCATATGCAACAAGGTAAATTAATTTAAATGATTGATTGGTTTCCTGCTCTTTACGTATTTCAATGAAACAGAAACAAAATAGCTCCCTCTAAATCATTGGTATAGTAAATGACATGGATTACCAGAGACTTTAAGTCACTGGTGCAATTTATTCGCAACACGAAACACAGCAAATACAAGGTGTCCATTTCATGTCCTGGTCACCAACACTGTATCCTTATTATTGACGATACGAGGGTGTAATGCATCTTCTCTGATTGAACTCTGCACATAAAGTAATAGAAACTGTTTGGTCATGCGTGACATGTTTCTGGGTTATCTGTCTCATCACAAAATTGCTATTTATGCAATACGAAGTAGAACTCGGATGGAATAACTTACACTAAGAACATAAAACCAAAGTCATCAATAACATTAATACATGTGTTGTTCTCGTTACTGCAGTGAGTCAGCATGAATTTAGAGCTGCTTTCAACTGTTGATAACAGTTAAAATACACTGTTGACAACTTATAAGTACAAGAGTTACATCAAACAGAGTCATACCTTACAAAATGATAAAGTAAACAGTTCCTACTTATAAAGCACTGAATATTCAACAACGTACTTTTAAAATTCTACAAATATATGCGTGATCACGAAAAAATGAGGGAAAAAATATCTGAGTTCAGCGCAAACCGCTTATATGGGAAGTACCTATGATATTTGAGAACTAAAGTCCTTACTAACCAGTGTAATTTGGGCATAGCATCATCATAATAAATTGGAGCACTCGACAATGTTTATTTAGTCATTAATTAAGTTATATAATATGTTCGGATACACATTTCCACCGACATTGTGTCTTTCTAGATCTGCATTTGCACCTTATACCCATGCCTTAATGTTTCAGTTCTCATACTCTTCTTTGAGTACTCTTATCATAAATTGTATATTTCCTTTATCGTAAATCCTTTGTCGTGACCTAGTAGCCAGCAAACTATAACATATACAGCTGTTTCGGAAATGCTTCTCGCACCAAAACAAACAGAAAAAAGAAGTTCATATAAACATATGTCTGTAATTGTTCAATTTTGAGCTATTAATGAAAGTTTATCAAAACAAGAAAAAAAAAATACGCATAAAATATGTCCGGAAATCCTTAGTTTGTTATTTAATAATCAAAATTCATCAAAACAACAAAAACAATATTCTTATAAACATATGTCCAGAAATTATTAGTTTAAGAGTTATTGATGAAAGTTTAACAAAACGAGAAAAAAGTCATATAAACATATATTCGGAAATCCTTAGTTTTTGAGGTATTAATGCCAGTTTATTTCTACGCATTTCAAGGTGCAATGTCGCATCAGCATTGCATACTTACAGGACAAAATATTATTCGTAAAATGCAGCATTAGCATTGTTGAAGATTAGCCATTTGTGTGATTTGATAATAATCCTATTAAAGATGTGATAGAAACAGCCATTTTAACTTTGGTGTAAATGTTCATTAATAACTCAAAAACTAAGTACTTCTGGACATGTGTTTACATAGACCTTTTTTTCTTGTTTTAGCAAATTTTCATTAATAACTCCTAAAACTAATAATTTTGGACATATTTATATGGTTATTTTTTCTTGTTTTGGTAAACTTTCTCAAAAACTAAAGATTTCCTCCCACATTTTACTTAATTGTTTTTCTTATTCTGATAAACTTTCATAAAATTAATAATCATTGGACATATATTTATATTGATATTTTTTCTTGTTTTGGTAATAGGAACCTGCCACCAAAGTTTGTAAAAGTATTTCCGAATCATCCTGTATTTTGTCGTATCTTGAATTGAAATTTCCCCACACTTCTTAAGCATTGTTTAAATACATTTCCAACGGAGATGGAAAAAGTCCACGATCCTGTCTCGGTACTTTGCTTACTTGAAACCTTTTGCTTTTCTCAATTTTATTTTCGCCATTGAATTTGTGTGTAAACTTAAATCGCCTTAAGCAGCATAGTATTTATTCCTGATTTTTTCTAATGCTTAGAATATGTTTTACACGTCCAACGGTCATATGCTTTTGTAGGTCTATAAATATTAAGTGAAGATTCCTTGCCTTTTATTTTATTTTAGATAGTATAATCGTTATCTATACAAGACCTACTTGTTTCAAATTTATACTCTTCCTCTATATTGTAATATTCAGTTGTACTTATTTGTTTTTAAAATGGAATATAATCAACTCGGTTGATTTAAACGTGTGAGATGACATGATAATCATTGTGGTCCTTTATCTTTCCTTTCTCAATTTTAGATCAGCGTTTTTCAACAAATACTACCTGCAGCTAAAAAGGTGTAACTTAAAATCCAGCCACACTCATAAAAATGAAATAAAGTGCATGCTTTTATTCCTGCTTTCTTAAGTAATAAAATTTGCAATTTATAAAAAAAATTAACAATGTTGGGCATAACCGTTTCTCTTACGTATTGGTAATATCTGCCAGATTCCTTATAACATGGCTTTAAAGCACAGAAAATTAGGTAACTAAATCTCACCTTTATATCAGCCACTTGGTTAGCAGTTGGTAGCTCAATGGCAAAATATATAAAATTGTTTCGGTATCGCTCCCTGTCTAGTTTTCTGTACACGAAACATTCTGTTAAAAGTAACAGCTTGGACAACACATTTTGGAAAAGTTCACGCTCTCCTGTCTGTGTTTTAGGAACCAAATGGTGCGGCTCCGGGAACATTTCGAGTGGATATGATGACCTCGGTTCCGCCGTGAAAACAGACAAATGCTGCCGAGAACATGATTACTGCAACGATGTGATTGAAGCTGGCCAATCCAAACATAACCTCACTAATAACTGCTTCTATTCCAGGTATGTTGTCATGTTTCCATGTTGTCATATTGTAATGCTATGGAGTGTGTCTTCAGCAATGTCAGCGTCTGTTCGCACTCTTTTAATGGTATAGAGTGTGTCTTCAGCAGTGTCAGCGTCTGTTTCCAGTCTTTTAATGATATGGAGTGTGTCTTCAGCAGTAATGCCAATGAGAGTCGCACTTGAATTGTAGAAAAGAAGGAGAAGAATGAAGAATTGTAGGAAAGAATGAAGGAGAAGAGATTAATTTCCAACCCTATTCATGCTCCTAATCAATAAAATAATCCACTGTAAAATTAACTATCATAAAGATCCATAAAACAAAAATTTAGAAAGAATTACTGCAATTCGTCCTCATCAAGCAATATTCGGATTGATAAAAACATTTCAAAGCAATTGTTTTTAGCCCTTTGATTTCCAGTTTATATTGTTCTCAGGAATCCATTCGGTTTGTTACTTAGTAGATTTCCTTCCTTTCCTTGCGCATTCGCCTTAAGATTGTTTTAATATTAAAAAATATCAGTGAGGTAAGCAACATTTGAACACCATATTTGGTCTTTAATGACAAACATAACCAGATTTCTCGTTGCAAATAACTGTGATAATTCATCCACAGTTCATAACATTTGTACAGACTCTGGTCAAACAAAAACTATCGGTGTAAAGAATCAGAGTTTCATAAAGAGGTCATGCTTTCTTACTCCCATAATTTTAACATGGCAGGTATTGGGTTAGGAGGAAACGTGTTTGCTACCAAAGCTACTATGTAAAAATCATGAGTGAACTCACATATGAGGAAAATGTTGCCCATTAGCCCACTGTTGTCCAGTTTTCCAGAAGAGCTAACTATCTTCCAACGAAGCTAATCCTGTTAACACAGAACCCATTCCGTGCATAATGCGAACTGTTCAATAGCAGACCGGCTTCGATATAGCTCGCTAGATAAGTTATCGCACGTATGTCCCCGAGAGGAAATGGATGAGATGTAAGAGTGCAGGCGGGGATCCTAACGTTTCTTTAGATGACAAACACAAATGATTCCCACCAGAGCTCATTTCCGGTCCTTTTGGTAGCACCGGAGGACCCGTGGAGGCCCCAAATAGATCCACAGACACAGGACAGAAACTTTTCCAGAAAGCAATCCGCAGCACGATAAGACAACAGCCCGACCCTGTAACTGAAACTATGGAATGAGTGACTAGGGGAAATCACGAAGAAATCCAAGATCAGGATGACTGGCCTAACGGGAATTGAACTCATGATCTCCCAAGCGTTACCGCCTGCGCCACCAAGCTCTGCTTTCAACAAGAGAAGTTTGTTCTACAATCCTACTGGGCTTTTCTGTTTGTTTCCCGATTCAACTAAGTGAAGTAAATGTGTTTTACTCTAGCATCCGCAGGCAAACGAGAACTTTCTCAAGCGTTCGTAACATTTCTCCGGTCTTCATGATATTTGTAATTGAAATTGTAAAACTGTTTACCTACCTTAGTAGATGTAATATTTAATATACTAACTGTTTAATGAGAACGATGACTTCTACGTTATCATATAACCGGAAATGTGTTTAAAATGTATCTCTACATACTTAGCCTTATTTATGAAGAATTATACCTTGTTAACTGAAACACCGTATGTTTTCAGCACAAATTATGAATATTTATTTTGTTATTTCAATGCCTTTTTTTTTTTTGGGCTGTTAATTTGTATGAAATTATTGAGAAGTTATCTGTCTGTAGTTCTCCCTTAGGTTCATAATTTGGTTCAGATTCCATTGAAGATTGAAGTAAAGTTATCGCTACTTTTCTTATATGTACACAAATGTAAGTATAATTATGTGTGAGCCTTACGGCCTCACATGCTAACATTGTCACTTTAACAATCAGAATATACAATGCCCAGAAAACGGTAACATTATACGCGCTTCACGAGGTATGTACCTATAGGCACAGCCAGACACAGTAAAAGAAGCAGTCATTTAGTGCCTGTGGCAGACAATTTGTGTGTGGCAATGCCTGACGTCATACCTCCGAGACCAACTCATTCCATATAATGGAAATCGGCATTGAACGTTAATCGCTTTCATCTTTTATAGCACGTTTAACATTGTTTTATTTGCTTGTATTGTTTAACTCTTGGCTTGGCAGCTTTCTGCTTAACAAACGAGTTCATATTGTATTTTGGTTAAACTTTTAAATAGATTTCGCCCTTTAAGAATACAATGTTGGAGACTATTTCAGTTAAACACATAAATACATTCTCCTGTCCCAAGAAAGGAGAAAGCATGTCATTTATCTGGTCAAATTTGTTACAGTTATTCTTCGTTGTGAGTAATTTTCTTTTTTCCTTTATGGGCATTAGCATTTAACACCGATGGCCTAGGTCTTCAGGAAGTTAATTTTTGACTAGAATGAGTATATTCACACAGTCTGAACTTGGGGATCAGAACAGCTCAATTCTTTGTAAATTCTCTACCTTTTCTTATGGGCTAAGGAAAACCACCATTTAAAAATCACACTAAGATTTTATGACAAGCAGGATTCGAACTTGTTCCCCCCCTCTCTTTTGCAGATGATCTTAACTCATTTAATCATACAGGTTTTAATACTTTACGTCCGTTTTTACTGCTGAGGCACTACAGGCGGTGGACACTGATGATACATGAGATGAAATGATATATATTTTTTTAAGGAAGGAAGCGTTCCAGGCCTAATTTTACTCCCCGGCATTTGCCATTTATGAGGATTGAGGAAAACCTAGGAAAAAACCTCAGTCAGGGAGGACGTCCTGGTGGGATTCGAACCCCAGATTTCCCACTCACGAGATCGCGCCTTAGCGACTCCGGCCACCCGTGGCGGTATCGTGAAGACAGCAAGAATAAGTTGAGGGAATAAATCAGCAATTTCCTCAGAATTGAATCAATAAAAATTACAATTTCCGAAATGCAAGAAACTGACAGACCTTGAATTGATTTGACTTTTGTATGGTAGGGATAGGGAAGAAATTTCCGGTACTTCAGCTGTACTCAAGGACTACGAACCTACGGGAAGAGGACATGCACGGCCTTAGACTGGGGGTCCTAATCTTCCATATAGAGCATTCCGAAGTCGGCTCCAAGGATTCGAACCCCTCAGAAGAGCCGCTGTATCAAAGCAGACGCATTTCCAATGCGCAAGCCACCACCAAATATTTATGTAGGTGCATTGACTCCTGACATCAGATGTCGTCATCGATTGATTTATTTAATGTCTTAAAGACGTGTGATTATCATAACTGTATGTAAAACTTTGAAAAATAAATAATATAATGGAATGCAAAATAAGAAACATGCACTCTGCTCGAAACTGATACAAAAGCTCCATTTTTGTTTACGGAAAATGTAGTTTGATTTGGAAAGTACTTTTAGCTGCTAATTATCGTAAACGGACATAATTTGATTTGCAATCATGAGCGGTGTCTCGGTTATACTGTAAAAGGCTGACTGATACATTACAGCGTGAAGAACCGGAAATTGTACAGGAGTTATAAAACATAACAGCTCTTCTCAAACGATTAAGGTACAGAGTAGAAGGAAAACTGGGATCATTTAAAAACAGTCTTTTTATGAATGTGTAGCACGCATTCGTAAAGGGTAGAGCAATCGCATTAGACCATAATGTTCCTGCTTTATTTAATTAGAACTGGTAATATACGCATGCAGGCTTTAAGGAAACCTTGAAATGCCGCGCGTTGTTCCCCTAATTTGCTTTTCCCCTGAGGCAGTCTTCACTTCTACTACCACTAAAATATTCTATGCTATAAAAACGTATGTCCAGAAACGACAGCTCAGAGAAACACATAGTACGAGAAAATGCACACGCCCTCAACATACACAGTTACCATTGTAAAACTTTTCCAGTTACTCGGATAACTGTCTATATCGAGCAAGAGGTTTATAATCAATGGTGATTAAATTTTAGGTTTCACCTCCATCTACCTATTTGAACTTCAAATGGCATTTTTTTTTAAACCAACCTGAACTCTTCCTATTGATCTTTGAGTTTGAGCAGGATAATGCTATGTCGGTCCTGGTGGTGTAGTGGTAACCATACTTGCCTTCTAAACCCAAGATCGCGGGTTCAAACCCGGTCAGGATCGATGGATTTTTTCGGGTGTAAAAATCCTAAGTGTGGCTTCCTTCGGAAGGGAAGTAAACCCGGGGTACCGTATCGTACATTTACGGCATGATAAAGAACCTCAAGCCTGAAAGAGGCCTCTGAGCAAAATTTGTCGGCCGTTTCACGCTCTAAACAGAACGTGTTGTCTTGGGATGTTAAAGAGCGTCCGTAAATAAAAAAAAATTAACTAAATAAATAAAAAATAAGCTGTCTAGCACGTGACCTTCACTGAGAGTTGCGGAAGAAATTAGATCCTGTTTTAGTGACGTGCATAATTTTATTGTTAGTGTAAAGTAAATATTTCTAGAATCAAGAGATTTAAGGAAACAATGTACTTGAAATTCCTTTGCCTCAACATGTCATTTGGGACGTGGTTAGACATGGCTCCAAATTATGAGGTATTTGCTAAAGTAATCGAAGCGACGCCTTTGAGCAGGAGCGTAATTGTCTCTAAGTGCAGTAAAATATATCATTTTATACATTCAGAAAACTTTCAGCTATATAGTACTTAAAGTTATCAGACGTTCTTCAGTCAATAGAACAGGTGTTATTACCACTGATTCAAGCAAAAGAGGAACCAGACACAGAAATGGTTAGAAATAAGCTGAAAAATATTGGCTACGGAGAAATGTATAGGATAAGGAATATATTGCTCACTCGAGGAGGTGCAGACCACGCTGAGATTGTAGGTTTTCTTGTTGCTTCATTATACCATGTGAAGTAGAACGAAGTTTTCCAAGGTGTGCAAAGTGCTTACGTACCAATTGCATATGTTTTAACATTCAAAAAGTATAGTGTTGTCGCTTGCTTCCATGAACACAAGCCAATGTTATATATACATTTAAAATTGAAATATTATACAGAATGAATTGATAGCATCCATAGTTTATATACTTTCTTTCAATCTTGTTTCAGACGTGCCTGTATATCCGATAGGTTTGCCGATGGCGGTTCCTTATAGCCCAAATCGTAACTCTCTCTCTCTCTCTCCTTCGTGATAACTGCATCCTCTTTAAGGTTTAAGCATCAAAGAGTGTGATGTCAAAGTGAGATGAGGGGGTGAATCCTAAAATATAATAGCATTGGCTTTAACATTTCTCCTCAATATCTAAATTGACATGTTTTAGCTAAACATTTTGTTAAATAGATAGTTATTCAGAATGCAAAGTTTTCCAGGGAAAGGCTTGTTCACTGTTTACTACAGACACAAAGAAGTGAGTGGGGGCGCTACGTACAACAAAAGACTAACGACTTATATCTTGCAGGATAAGATATTTACAAAATGTTAGGAGAGACAAATGAAATTCAAATTGCTATAGTAGAAAGGTCACGAATTTTGCCTCAGCATAACCAAAATAAGTATATTTTGGTTTAACTTTCTAGATTGATTTAGCTTAAAAAAAACGACTGGGATATAAATAGGAACTTTTGCAGCAGCCTTCAAGTACCGCCCATTTCCATTTTGCAACTCATTTTTTAACATCAATGAAATAAAATACGAAATTTATGTTTATTTCTTGAAGCGAAAATCCTATGGAAGACGCAGTAGAAATTCAGTAAATCGGAGGAGGAATCTTTCTACACACGTGCATATCAAGCTTTTTTAAGATTGTAAATCTACGATGATTTCGGGATAACTATACGCCCAATTTTTATTCATTGTTTTTTAGAATATTCTTGATTTCGGAACGATTATATTGTATAGGAAATTAAAGTTTCTTTTTTCAGACTGAGCTGTGACTGTGATCAAACATTTTACGACTGCCTGAAGAAAAACAATGACACGACGTCAGATGAGTTGGGAGTTGTTTACTTTGATATTCTCAACACACAATGTTTTAAAAAGGACTATCCAATTATCCGTTGCAAGCAACACAACAAGTGAGTATATTCAATTTTGTATATTTTTTCATCTTAAACATATCCTTTCTATATATCATAACTACGCTGCAGATATTCAAGCAATAAAGCTGTATAAAATAATCCGGCAAATATGAACTGGAAACGATAAAGCAGGCATAATTCTTATCGACTGTATCCACATACAGGAAATGTGAGGGTATATTAACTAATAACGTTGTAGACTTGTGCAATATAAAATAACTGTTCATGAGGATTTCATTTTTTTTAATGGTGTTTAATGCTCATTTTTACTGCTGAGGCATCACAGGCGTTGTATAATGATGGTACATGAAATGAAATCATTAATTAGGAAAGGAGTTTTTTTTTAAGAAAGGAAGCGTTCCACGTTTTGTTTAGGGTATCATCGGCATTTATGAGAATTGAGAAAAATCCTGTCAGGGAGGACGGTCTTAGCGGCTCGAACCCAGATCTCCTTTCCGAGTCCATGCCTTAATGACCTTCCATTCGTGGCGATTGACTTCATTCTACAGCAATTTACCGAAATAGAACAATTAGGTACTCCAACAAAGAATCTGTTTCGGTTGGACGGCATTGATTTCAATGAATTTTGTACTGTGTTCAATTAAAAGGTTTTAAATTGAAAAGTAATGGCCAACTAGCCGTAAAATCAATGTTAACTTTATAAATAACCGTTTTAAAAATAGATAGATGGCTCGGAACAGCATAACGCAGTCAACTATTGGTGAGGCCTTGCTTGAGCTAATGTAGGCTGAAGGCAGATGAACGTAGTGTGTTAAAAACTGATACAGCATGAATTTAGACAAAAAAAACCATTAATGCTATGAATTAGAATTTGACGTAAGTTTGCAAATAATATGGAGTCAGGTGTGATGACCAATAGTTTGCGACCATTTCTCAAAATACGATAATGGAGGGGGGAAACACTACAGAATCTTAGAAAGCATTCAGAAATTAGATTTCACTGATGAAAATAATTATTCATTGGTGGAAGGCTATAGTAATACTAATGTAATTGATGGATTGAATGATTTACATAGGTATTTAGAAATATAGGAATTCGGGGAAAACAAGAACAGAAACCAAACTCTTTAAAAATTATGTAAGGAAAGTTAAAAGTGTTAGGGCTATTACTGCTTACATAGTATGAGATTCAGGACATATATGAAGATGGAGTTTTCAACAATCTGCAGCACGTCAGGCTTATCTGTTAGCTCGTTGTTTCACGAAATCTATTCCTTGTACAAGTTGCAGCCCTTTGGTTCCAATGTTAGTCATATCTTCCCTCGTTATAGAGTGAACAAGTCTCTCCAAACAGGATACGTGAGGCAGATTCCTCGTCCTGTTTGCACAACATGCTAGTGGGTTCATCTTTACAGTCCCACTTTTCGTAGATGAAGTGACCATGTTCAGTAATGGCTTTCCTTATTCCTCTTCTGTCTAGTTTTATACGAGCATTGCTAGGACCTATGACAAGTTTCCTAGATTGCGATTGTTTAGGACAGGTTTGCCATCCTAGTTGATGTTTATCCCCAACTAACTGATCTACCTTCTCATTCCCATGCCCCGACACACAACGCATGTAAATATATAAAGAAAATATGTTCCAGTACTAAACAAGAAACAATCTGATTCCTGTTAGTTTACTCCATCATATCCTTGTGGCTAATGTTGTATTCCCAGATTTGCCCGAGCCGAGCCGATGGTGATTGACCAAGTGGCATTGAAATCGGTCGCAGGAACATTTCACTTTTAACCGAATGCGTTATTTGGCGGAAAAATGTGATCATTATAGTTAAATTTCATATGACTTAAATGAAAAGTCCCGAACTGATTGGACTCTAATGACTTGAGATGTTAAAGAGCCTCCATAAATAAACGAAATCAACAAATAAATGATAATTCTATGAAGTTTCATTGAGATCGAGCTGGTTCAACCGAAAGTTCCCTTGCAAATTTTAGTAGGAGTTTAAAGCTGAAAAGTTGTTTAGACTTTCCTTTTGGCACTGCATAAGAGCACATTCCTCCTCTCAAATGATAAAATGAGATTTAGAAAATTACTCATTGGTTATTAAAAACACATCACAATGTTTCTAAAGTGCATTATTGTTCTTAGCTCCCCAGATGGTCCCGCATTCGCCGTGCATTTGAAATGCGTTATATGAATCGCACTAAAAATGGAGCAACTTCTTCGCTAACAAGATATCAGACGCACTTGACGTCAGAGGGAGAATATTAAAGTTTGTGGCTGCAATGTAGAAACAAGACAACGCTAAGCAGAGCTACACTCTACGATCAACGTTAAGGCAACTGGGTGCTATCACTGATTACAAGGAAAACATGTTCAATTTCTTTCTAAACTGGTGGCTGTGAAAGATTTACATGACATTAGAAAAGCAGAGAGAGCAAGAGAATAATCGATAACTCTGACTAAATACTTACAGCATGTCATTTATTAATTACGTGTTTATAAATGAAATGCGCAACTAAAGTAAAATAAGAAATTATGGGAACTATGAAACCCCTCCCCCCCACACATACACACATTTGTATAGGAAAATGTCACTAAATACAAAATTAGTTAAAACTTTCAATTTAAGCATTAAAATTGACAATGAGGCAAAAATCCACAATTTAATCATAACCAGGGATCGGAATTTTTGAACCTAAAATCTGAACGAACGGAATGACGTTACGTTGGTACTGAACTGTAGATAACAACCACCCTCTCCCTTTATGCCTGTCACCTATCAGTTCATAGCTTGTGTTCATGCTTCGTAGTTTAAGTGTACCTAACTTGATGGTAAGTGCTTATGAATTCTGATGCCCATTCATAATACCTCTTTGTATATACGAGGCGTGATCAATGCGACCTGGATAATGCTTAAACGCGAAAGGCTGATCACTTATTGCTCTAGATAAAATCTCCCTCATTAAAATAGTCGGATAGGATTGTGTGTTTAGAAAATGTTGTTTGAAGTTTTTTCCTCACCTCTTTATTGTAGATGAATATAATGAAACTAAGAAGTGTGTGTACTTTATATCAATTTGGTAATGATTTTCTAATTTTTTTTAGGTTGATTAAATCAAAATGTGAGTCTTATTTGCTGGACGACAAAAAACCAAAACGCTGGCAATGGTTCGACGTGCCATTTTTTTGACTCATTGTACTGTAACTGCAACAGCTATGTATTCTTTTTATTCAATTTCATTTTGTCAAGCACTTTTTCACACAAAAGCAGTGTACTAGAAGGGTAAGGTTAAAGGAAACACAAATATCTAGTGTTTTTATTTATTTACCCATCCTCTTTTCCCAGTTCTCGTACATTTTCTTCCTGCTTTGTGTTATATATTTTTTTTAAATGTGCACATTGAAATATTGTTTTATTTGCACGACTGACACAAGAAAATAAACACAGAAAATGGATCAAGATACGATGTATAAAATTGATTATTTATCTCTATTTTAGATCTAGAGTAATAATTTTGTACCACAGAGTTACACTTTGAATATTTACCTGAAATTCATCATAAATGCGATGACGGTGCTGGTAGTGAAAACTGAAAGGTGTACGTTAAAAATTGTGTTGAAAACACGGTGCTTGCAAATATATAAATTAAATTATACAAAATGGAACCTAGATGTCCACCACATGCTCAGATTGTAAAGCCTCTGTTTGTCACTGGCGGGTTTGGGTTCGTTTCCCGGTCAAGACAAACTTCCTGGGTAAGATTTGTTCGTTAAATTAGATGCTAAGAATTCTGCATTTATTTGCTTATCATTTCATCCATTCCATTCAATGTCTCAAAAGATCTTGGCGGTTGCGGAACATCAAACAGGATACGGTGTCTTTCACGTACGAGTGGGCGGGTGAGAGCGCAGTGTGGTGGCATTTGCAACTCCATGCGACCTCGGCTTATTTTTGTTGTTCTTCGGTCTTAACCGAAGCTTATGACAAGCTCGGAAATTATCTGAGTGTGTTACAAGTATTTTGAATTTAGTTATAATGTTGTAATGCCAATATATAAGTGCACATTTGAGCAACGTATTTCATACACGATTCTTATATGACTGCATATCTTGCAGGGAAGCTAGACGGCGACATATAACAGAATTTTCCGCTGAACGTCCTCCGTGTGAAGCCTTGTAAGTAAATTTAGGGAAACGGGTTCGATTCTCGATAAGGTAAGTGAAGCGTGCTGAGAAGAAATTAGACGAAGTTGTAGAACATTCTCCTTAAAATTTTCTGTGCGGCTTGCACAGAAATCTTCGAATTCAATTAGCTCAGATTGGCGAGCAACCAGAATTTTAACTTTTAAACCCTGCAAGATCACTGCTGTCCCCGAATTGCTACCACGTGACAACGAGAGTCTAATTAATTTCTGTAACTGGATTTCGAGGAATGTTAATGATGGGATAATTGATCCAAGTTTACGGACAAAGCCGTGATTCCATTTATTGGAGCTGAGAGAAACGCGATTTAGTTCAGCAAACCCCATTGCAGATACGTAAATTCAGAACTTTACAGGAATTATATACTCATATTGTTTGAACAACTGACGGATACTGAATATTTCCAGCAAGATTCGGCCGCTGCAGAGTCATTGGGAAAAGTTTTGAAGCTAGGGTAATTAGTATGGGTTATGGTCCGTACGGCCCCCGGATCTCGCATCAAGCGTTTTGGGGGGGGGGGGAATAAAATTTGAAAATAAAGTGCATAGGTCAAACCTCCGCGCATTAAAAGCACTAAAACACAATATCAGGAGAGTAATTAACTCTATTTAGCAAAATGAACTGATACGAATGAAAGTAAGTGCCAGGGTTGTGTGGATGCGGAAGGAGGACATTTTCAACATCTCCTGTGTTTATTTTCATTATAATTGAAGCTGTAATGATGAGAACCTGTGCTGAAGAAGTATGATCAATCATCAATCTCGATTTCGTTTTGACCAAATGACCGGCGCTGATAAATTGGGGAGAGAATGACAGAGGGGGTAAAATGGTGAGGAAGGGACCTTATATTTGGAGCAGTAGAGAAATCATCCAAGAAGTCTTTGGGAAAGAGGAGAACTGGCAGGGACCAGCATTAAATGAGATGCAACTATTAAGAGCTGCACCAAAAATTCAAATTACGGATAGGGACACTATGATAGGGGAAGTAATTAAAGCAATAAAAAGTTTAAAGAACAATAAAGCACCTGGGTTTGATGGACTGCTGTCAGAACTATTTAAGGAGGGTTTAGGATGTGAAACATTTATGGATATGATGAAAATAATTAATGACTTTTCAATGGGGGGCTATATCTTGAGGAATGGATAACTGCTATTATGTGCCCAATATTTAAAAAAAGTTAGCCTACAATTATAGGGGTGGGACTTCTCCCAGTAATGGGAAAAATTTAATGCAAAATTTTATACATGAGAACCCCTACTAATTAATTAAAATTTATTTAAACTTTATAATTAAATAAGTAAATGGACATATAAATGCCTAGAAGTAACCAAATCATTACATTTTGGTTCAGCATTTGAGTTTAGAGATACATACAAATCAATAAACTGAATAGGCTCTTCACTAAGAAAATTCTCCTGCAAGGTACACATTGAAGGCGACCATATGTTATTTAAGAAATTTACAGCATTTGTTTGCTTTGTGCATTATGCATGTTACTGTGTAGTTTCAAGTCAGTGTAATTTGAGAAAATATCAGGGCATACATTATGGAGAACAAAAGGATACTTGCAATATTTAGAAATATGTCTAAAGCTATAGCGATAATTGCAAAATAAACAGAAAAACACCAAGTAAGGAAGAAATAAATCAAGGAAATATATGTAGCCTCATGCATATGTTTTTCAGTGTTTATACAGACAATTTAATAAAAAATGGAAAGATAGTTTTTACAGGGATTAAATTTGAATATGTCTTATTTATGTACTTAAATGTTTATGCACATATGAGCAAGAAATCACAGATGACCTATGAAGAATAATATCAAAAGTTACAACATATTTATAAAGAGTGTAATTTATAAAATGCTGCACATAAAAGATTCCAGAAAATTGAATTTCATATACAGAATGGGAAAAATTAAACCAAAGTACTTTGAGAGTTTGCAAGGAACAAGAAAAAAAAAATTTTTTTTGAAACTTTGTTTATCTAGGATACCACACCTTAAATAACATACACTATTTGCCTTTACACACTTAAAAAACATTTATTTAAAATCATTTCATTTTACAAAAGATGTTTGCAATTTCTTCTGTTCACCCCTACATAAAGGTTATACCTTTGAAACGTGGACTTTCTAAAGTGGTGAAAGATTAACATTCTAGCCAACAAAATGATGCATTCAACATATACAAAAATTTCCAGAGAAGGTAAATCAGCTGTGTGGGGAAGGCCATCATATACCACTCTGCCAATCGACTTACTTGGAAATTAGCGTTTAAAACACATGTAAACCATGACTATTAGTTCATTCAAAGTGCACCAGGTAAAGACGTACAAAAAATGCCACAGACAAGTTTACCCCAAATCAAACCGGCTTTACTGCCTGTGGTGCCTCAGAAGTTAAAACGGTCATTAAACGCTAATAATAATAATAATAATAATAATAATAATAATAATAATAATAATAATAATAATAATAATAAGCGACTTTATCAAAGGATCTCTCAAGACCTTGAAATGTGTCCAATCTGTGTTGATATCTTACAGGAAAATAAATCTAATCATTCACTTACTTCTTATTTTTCAATGGCAATACAACACCCTATACCTTTTTCAATACACACAAGAACTGGATAAAATGTACTGAACAGTCCTGGAAATTCCACTTAAAACATGTGACTACTATTTATTAAATTCTCTTAAAGAAGCCTTAGGAAGAGTAAAATTATAAAATAAAGAAGAGGTAGATAGTCTTGAGTACAACTGGCTGCATACTATTCCTGTTAATTTTTATAAAACAGAGATAAAAAAGTTGGTGGCAAAAATATATACATTTTAATGGATGCTATGCATAAAAATAACATGTTATTTCTAATATGTAGCTACTTATCTAATAAAGAATTTATACAAGTATCTTTTATATTTGATTTTTCCTCATAATTATGTATGCTATGAGGGCTATGTTGCTATCAGCCATAATGTTTTGTGTGGTTAGTTCAGAAACTTCCAACACTTAATGTCATAACTGTCCTACTTAGACTTAAGAACTTTTCACGAAGATACTCTTTGATGACTTGATGCTTGAATACAGACCTGCAATCATGTAAACACACACACAGCCCTTATATGTCTGCTTCATTTATAAGTGGAAAAGTGATCTGTTTCAGGCAAGGGAAAAAAATGTTACCGTTTTAACAACCCAATTTATTAAAATGTATCAATCTTCTGGTATTATACTTTCCATGAAGTATAAGTAGCTACCCAAGCAGTTACATGAGCCCAGTCTGGATACTTCATTAAAAACTTTACAAAATCTTCAGACTTTTTCTCATTAATATATTGTCCAGACACTGCAATATCCAAAGTGTGAGACAGTTCCCAATGTGGTACCTGAAGAGAATTAACAAAATGTAACGTTACATATCTATCAACATTAGTTTATTGTACAAAATGTAGCTATACTATTACAATGTATTACTAGCTTTTCTTAAATGTAGTTCACTCCATGCATATATTGGATCATATATCAAGAGAAATTCAGCCTAATGTTCACTTATAGCCCCCTTTGGAGAAAAAAACAAAACAAAAAAGAGTGACAATATTTAAGTTCAATCATGTGATTACCATACAGACAGCTGATTTTCAGTCCTTATATTGAGTGTTAGCTACACAGCGACTCTATAGCCTTGGTGCAGACAGTCAACAATGTCCCTATTGTGAAATAATTTTTGATTGTATGCACATTCACAAATGAGTTGTAACATATTCTACAACTTCTAAGCATGAAATGGTTGCATGTCAGTTGCTGGGAGATCGTTCATATAGCAAGGGACATAATGTCAAATCGCTCTCTAGAGACTGAAAATCTAATAATTTATGATGAAAATTGTTGAAAAAGAAGATTTGTAAGATTTCAAACTGTAAGAATTGCTTTTATTTATTTATTCATAATAATCATATATGAGGCTTATGAGGAGGCCATATCAAACTTGCTGCCAAGTTTAACCCCTTTAAGATTATGATTCTATTTTAATATAAATCAAAGATATTTAAACAGAGCTAGCTGACATACTATTTGATTAATCAAGTAAAGATAAATTTAGTTATTACAGAGCTCCAGTTTTTTTCATAATTGTCCATCAACTTCCTGAATTTTGCTGCTAGAACCTTAATCTTGCAACCACCTAACATCAATATTGAAAACTGCATCATGGAAAATCAAATGGTAATATTTAAGAATTTATTTCACAGAAAAGGTGTAAATATCTAGCAAGAACGTAACCAGCATCATGAATGAAATTTTTATGACAGCAACTTTATAGTTTTAAGTTATACACAAGTTGTATTTGAAAATTAAGAGCTGGTCTTGCAAAACACACTATAATGGAAAATTTAAAAAACTTAATTACTGTAAACACATTATATATATCCAATTTCTTCTTAGTCAAACTATTTAAACACACTCTTTCTACCTTCACTTATTGGATATTTACTAAAACTTGTTTCGTAGACCTCTGTTAAATGTTCATGAAAAAGTCCTAAGTAAATCTCCAGTAAGTGAAGCCATAAAGAGTGTGTTTAAACAGTTTGAGCCAGAAGAGATTATTAATGTGTGCTTCGCTGTGCTAGCCTACAAATTTATTTAATATTGAAAGTGTATATGACTTCTTTATTTCTCTATACAGTTATTAATCCTTTCCAAATATTCAGTATTCTGAAGGACAAACCTTTAAATGCTCTGTACAAAACATTTACTGCCTGGGATTTTAACCACTGACTACTCACACCTTGAAAGGAGCCACTTCTTGAGATGAAAGAAGAAATAGATGTCACTGGGTGCAAGGTCTGATCTATCTGTTGAGTGCTTGTAAAGTTTCCATCAAAATTCCTTAATCTTGTTAACAGTTCTAGCAGTGTGTGGATGTACATTGTCATGGAGAAACAAATTATCTGATGACAGCATCCCTCGTTTATGACTCTGAATGATATGCTTCAACTTCAAAAGTATTTCATATTATACCTTCACTATAACTATTGTCCCTGACTCTAAGAAATGCACAAGAGAACAATAGTCATAATCTTCCATGCTGATAGCATTTGCTTGAAATTTTTCCATTTTGGTGAAGTTTAATGGCACCATTACTTGATCTTTTTTTCACTCATTTCAAGAAGATTTGGCAACCCTAGGATCTTTAGCATTGGGAAACCAAATTACTGATTGTATTGTTAATTCTCACAGTCATAAGGAAATTTGCTAGAGTTGAAAATAATAAATTCATGACAATTATGCATAATAGCAGCTTGTGTTAAAGCTGTTACATGCAGTTTTCCCAAATGTTGCCAACTTTATATTATATGTGACCAGCCTTTGTTTTAGAACTGTGTTTTTTTATAACTGGTTCAACACTTGAGCTCTTTTTGTTCATTTTATTCAACTTTGCAAAAATAATTAATTTTTCTTTTGTTTTCATGGCATACTATAGGTGCTAATAACAATATTGGAGAATATTGTTAATACATTATTGTAACATACTGTTAAGTATGTTCTGGGGTTGGCATTTAATTTGCTGATTAGCTGTGGATAAGTAAGAGGGGTATGAGCTGTAGAGCACACGTGCAGAGTGAGGATTTGAAAGAATACGTTAAGACTGCAAGCTCCCAGCCTAAGAGTTGTAGGGCCTTGTCGCTGGTGGCTGGGCTCATGAACCTCTACAAATCAACAGCTAGCTATCAGCAGGGTCTCCCATGCGGGGCAAGCTGCGAGGAGAGGACAGAGTAAGAAGCAATTCAACTTCATCATCTCATCCATTCATCCTTCATCCATCACTCATCATTCATTCAGCCTCAAGGTGCAATGTGACCTATGCCAAGGAGATGCAAGGCACATGGAAGATGTGCATTGAACAGAACCTCTGGTTCACCAAGCGACCTTCCACAGTATTCAGTCTTAGCAGGCTCTGCCTGGGCAGACTACTTTCCCTAGCTTCTCATTGGACCTTTACGGAAACCACCAGAAAATTCACTTTTCACTCCTGAGGATCATATATGTCAGCCCTCAGCTGTTGCAATTTCATCCCTTAATGAGGAAGTTCTCTTGGAGCAAACCTCAGATATGGAGGGTATTAACTCTTCCGTGGGAATCTGGACAAAAGAAGTTGTGGTCCCTAGCAGAGTTACATTGTGACTTTAGCTAAGGATGGCCCTAAAGGTCCTCCAGATCAACCTCCAACACAAGGAAATGGCCTCTGCTGCCTTCTGTAGAACTTTTAATTAAGAAGGAATAGCTCTAACCCTGATTCAAGAAGCCTGGATTAACACAGGGGCTGAATCGCAGGACTAGGAGAATGTCAAGGTAAGTTAACACTTTGCAGCAAGAGAAATCCACTCACAAATTGTATTCTTGTTCACAATGAAATTCTAGAATTTTGTTTTAGCAATGTCATCACAGTGAAAATATGGGGACGGAAGAAGGGCCTACTGATGAGTTCTGTTTATTTCTCCTTCAATGACTGTAATCCATCAACCAGTGCACTAGAACAGTTGGTCATACACTGCACTCGTAGAGGGGAGCAGACCATCTTTGGACGTGACCCAACTCTCATCATGAAATTTGGGATATCAACAAAAGGGGTGAGTAGATTTTAGACTTTCTGCTCTCTAGTAATCGGCATATACTCAATATCAGTAACAAACCTACCTTTGCCAATCGCATAAGGCAGTAAATTATCAACATTACCTTTTGTATGGAGCACATCTATACTCAGATTACCAAATGGAGGGTCTTAGACGAACAACCACTATCAGACCATACTATATAGCATTTAATGTTAATGTAGTAAAAATGCCAATCTTTTAAGAATTCCAGGAGAACCTGTGGGAACCCTATATGCATAATCTCTCAGGTAGGATATGCTTCAAGTTCTTATCCTGATTTTGCTGTTTTTTTTTATCCAATTAAGATTTGATGATTTATAGATTTATAAAATCTATGAATATATATACTGAGGATTTTCAGGTTTTTGGAATGTGTGTTTCTATGATGAATAATTGGGCAGGGTGGAGTAGCTTCAATATAACCACTGGTAATGTCACGAACCAAGAAAAATAATGGTAGGTGTGATCCTTGGTGATGTTTTTTTTTTTACTCAATATTACTGCAGTCTATATTATCTAATGTATTACGTTTTTATTACTGTGCTTTTTGTTTCAAGATTATTTCAGCTATTTTTCAGTTATGCACCCACCTTTATAATATTAGAATTTTAGAAGTTAACACAAATTGAAGAAAGAGATAATTAACTTTAATGATGTTTAGTAAAAAAAACCAAAAACAAAAGAAGAGAGATAAGGTACAAATTAAAAAAAGAAAGAAAAAAATTAATAACAGGCATTGGTTAGCTAACTACACTTTTGTGTTGTAGCATTAGATTGCATGCATGTTGTATTTTGTTCTGGGTATATTTGTTTTATCCTTGCAGTGTCATTATTTTGCAAAATTTCATAAAAGGCCCTTTGTTGTATTTAAAAAAAATTATACAGCTGCTAAAATTGTATATCATGCAATATGTTGTTGATAATGCCATGTATAAAATAAGTGTTCATTACACTTATTGATTTGCTAAATCAATTTCTTATATGGTTAGAAACAGCTAACGGAATATTGTGCTTTAAAAAATTATGTAAACAACTTCAGTATTCATGATCCTTATTACCAACATGATGAATTACGGTTGTATGCTAATTTCACTTATACTTCTTAAAAATGATATATCTAATGTCATCTTGTGCCTCAGAAAAATCACATAAGCACACATTGCAGAACATATGATTTTTCATTAACATGTGAATCACCTAAAACACAACTATTCCTTTGTATAGTGATCTTTACATTTTCATAACATTATCATCATCTTTCTAGTAGATGCCTCTGAGAACTGATACGTTTATTTTAGTAACTATCACTTTCATTAAAACACACTAAATTAAAGCCAATTAAACATAATAGACAAACGCAGCATACACAAAAACCTAATTCAAATAACAATGCTGCCATCTATATTTTACCATGTGCTAACATTGGTGCAATAATATTACAACAGTGACTGTAGTAAATGAAAGCAACAATTTGATCCTGCAGTTACCAGATGGTGCTAATGGAAGGAAGCAGGGTTGACATATTTTATTTCATTTTTTTAGAAGAATTTTCCTATGTCATGATAGTTTTGCATTTCCATAAACCCTTATACTGTAATACCATTTTAATTTATAAAATGACAGTCAATTAATTGTTGGCAGCTCTGCAATATAAATTTTAATAAATGCTTTTTAAATTGAATTTCTATTGCAAATGTTTGAAAGTAATGAAATAAGTTCTTTACCTGAAGCTCAATCCAAAAGTCCCAAGGCTGTGCTGAAAGACCATGACCATAAGTAAAGTAATAAATCTGTTGTTCTTCTAAAGTGATGACACTTGATGCTACATCTGCATTAAAACTCCAATTTAAGACAACACAACCATCATTAGGAGATAACACTAAGGACATATGATCAGGACCTGTTAATCAAAAAATGTCAAAAACTGCATTCAAATATATTGTTAATATTCCAGAACATGCATAGGTTGAATAATAATAATAATAATAATAATAATAATATAAAATATATAAATATAATATATAAAAATAATAATAATATATAAATAATAATATATAAATTTATTATAAAATATATAATATATAAAATATTATTATTATTATTATTATTATTATTATTATTATTATTATTATTATTATTATTATTTGCCTGCAAACTTATTAAGACAAGTTTCAAGAATCATGTTGTAAATTACAATGTTAATATTAAAATTTTAAGTCATTAATTAGTAATAGAATATACATGAATATATATTCTGCTAAAAGACATATAAGTTATGTGCAAGATATAGTTAGAAAATAAGCAACTGGTGTGCCTAGTTCTTAAGGACAGTTGTCTGGCATGTATTATCACTGTAGTCAATTTGGTGTCCATTGCAAAAAAGATATTGGGCAAGAAATAGGGCAGGTAGAATTGTATTGCACTAATGTGAAGTGTTGCAATTTTTATATGCAGAAGGCTTAAAACCAACTGAAGTTCATCAATGAATATTAATTTATACAATTTCACATTCACTTACTGTATATAAGTTAGATGTTTTGGGAACCAATGTTCCCATCCTCAGCTGTTGACCCAGCTGGTTCCCATTGTCTACAGTTGCATAAATATAATTTATTTAAGCATGTTACTTCTCCTGAATCAGGTTATCACTGCAGTTAACTTGAACTGCTTCTTGGCTTCACCATATTCCAAGACAGGCAGGCTAGGGAGCATCTTCAAGGCAAATGAAGCCATGTAGTCTACATTATAACTTATAACCCACAATTGCACTACAAATTTGTACAGACTTTCATAAAGTTCCACATAAAGTGAGCTATAATCAAGCATCTCTTAGGATCAAAATTAAAAGACAAGATACCCCCAGAAAAGAAATCTGGAATATATGCCATAAAATGTTTATATTGTGAATTAAAATACATAGGAAAAACTAAAGGAAATCTGACAACTCAGAAGAAAGAACACTTCAGGCATATAAAATTAAAACAGACTAAAAAATCAGCAGTAGCATACCATTATTGGAGCCAAAACATTGAAATCAATCTAGAGGTAAAACTTTAAAGAACTAAACAATCATTATGAATTGGCCACCTGGGAGAATATCTTCATTCTAAAAAACTGGAAAACTGCAATGAATTTAGACCTTCCTCCATGGGATTACCTTTCCAAATTCATTTCTCATCCACAAGAGGTCACCACATACAACACAAGAGCTTCCACATGACATCAAGAAACAGTGGGTCAACAGCTGAGGATGAAATGGGAATGTTGGTTCCCAAAATATATTCTAACTGAAAACAGTAAGTGAATTGTGTAAAAAACCACCTATATTGTTATTAATTAACATACATCTTCACCATAAACAGCTTCAAAATAAATAAATATGCACATTCAATTTAAATCCACTCTCCTACAGTCAATATATTATTACATAGCGAGAATAAGATGTGTGATTCAGAACAGAGTTTGTGACTGCAATGTTAAAAGGAAATCTTATAAATGTGGAAGAAGGAATTTTTAACATAAATATCTTGAATTACAAATTTCAACCAAAGTATCAATTTTCAATTTAGCAGAGGCACTGTAAAGTGAAGGTATTTTTACTGAAAAAACTCAAGGTTCAAAATTTCTGACAGAGGAGAAGTTATTTTACATGGGCATTGCTTTTAAAATTTTCTTCAGAAACTTTGATACAGTAAGTCCAATTTTGAATTTCTAAATTCTAAATTATTAGTTTCTACATTTCTGCCCTTGTAAAATAGTGCCCTGCAATAGGTTACATCTTTGGATTATGGAAAAAAAGGCATAATTTAGTATTCATGTACCAGATGGATTCTTGATGCACAAATAACATTATTTAGTAGTGAGATATGGTTTAGTCTTTGGGTTATGACAATATGTACTAAAATACTGTGAATTCCAATGTTGCTTTTAAATTTCCTCTAGAAAATATGGTCTGGTGTGACACATATTTTCTTTTATGAACTCTTTAACTCTGAGAAATAAGCAAATTAAATATTATCTATTGCAAACTTGGCAGAAGCAGAGCAATTATACATATGATGGTGCCACTAAACATATTTAATGTGCATATTAAGTGAAAGTTCAATAACAAAATGATTATTTGATATTTGTGGCCTTCAAGGTCTCTAAATCTCAAACCTTATGATTATATTTATATGAAAATTTAAAAATAAAACATACAGAAAAATTCACATGATCTAGAGGTTCTATAATAGCCTATTTCATTAAGTATGCAAAAGAATGCCCTATTTTATTAAAAGAAATGACATATTTCTTCAGCTTACCAGTAACACGAATAAACAGCTTTCTGGTAGTCTTTGACATGTTTGTCACAGAAGTAACTTCTAAACTTGTGGGGCTGTGAATCACTGGAGGAGGGGAAGGTATCCAATGGTTTTCATCACTGTAATAGAATATAAACATGACATACAGCCTATAATTTTTTTAAATTATTATACTGGAAGCCATTATGAAGCAATGAAATATTCAGAATAATGCAGGAACTCCAATGTACAGAAATGTAGGAATTTCATTTTGTGCTAATAAGTTTGTTAAACATAGATACAGAGCTAAAATAATAAAAAAAATAAATAAAGCTTTTTGCACATTCCTTTTTTTGCTAAAACTTAGGAATTCTAGTGTACTTATGCATATAAAGGATGTAATCTGTAAGCAGCTGTTATATTTTGTTATAAATATCTGCTGTAATAAAATAGTAGAAATAAATGCATTTTTTTTTTGTTCTTTATTTCCCAAAGATGTTTAAAAATTAATCAAAGACTCAAATCCTATGGCCACTAATAATATATTTTTTGACAAGAAAAAACTTCAGAAAAGAGGACAATTCATTTTAAATACAACTGAACTTGTCACTGTTAGATGAGAACCATACATACTATATTATTGGTAGCAGTACAGAATTGCAGTTATGAATGTATGCAATCAGTACATTTGATCAATAATTACCTTTGCTGGATGCAAGAAAAATTAAAATACAATACCTACATGCTTTAATGGAGTTTCCATTCAGTACTTACCATATTGTTAAGACACGGGGTGAGAAGAGAGGGTAGGCACAACCCAGCTGCTTGCCACGCTCCACATCAACCCTTTGTGCCCTGGCAATATCAGGAATAGATGATTCAACACTGTAAGGGCTGTGTCGATCCAAATTCACAAGCCAGTATCCAGAATCTTGATATTGAATATGTTCTGAGGCATCATGGAACTTTCGTGCAACATGCTAAAATTTCAATAAATAGCTTTTAGATTTTTCTACATATTCTATTTTTGCATGTTACTTTTGAAAGCTTGGAAATATTAAGTTAAAAGCACATTATAATTCATAAATAATATATACAAAGCAAAAAGACAGTATGTAAGCACATGCCCCTCCCCCTTTTTTTTTTGATCCTAAACAGTGTGTCCTATTTTCTCTGGGACAGTCCAAATATCTACTATGTTGTAAAAAAATATTAAAAAATGATTTTGTATACATATTGCACGGTTGATTAGGACCTACTATTTACAATGGGTACCACTTATAGGTACAGGGTATTACAGAAATTCATAGTAAGGCAGCATTTTGTATTTTTATCAATCATATCTCCAGATTTTTTTTCCCAAATACCAAAACACATGCCCGCTCAAACTTCAATTCATTTCTTCCCCAACATGGCATAAGCATAGCTGACTTCTGAGACTACATTGTCTCAGTGATAGATGATTATCATTGTTCAAAAAAGCCTTAAACATAGGATCTCTAAACTAATTAGGCCAAGGAACCTTGTAGTAAAGGAAAAGTTCTCATGACAGAAGACAGAGTCAAACCCAAGACCCTAATAATAGTAGGCAGTTACAGTGAGAGTAGCTACACTGAGAGAAAAGTGCTGCTAAACTAGCACCACATAAGAACAATGATTTGTTGTATGATTTTTATGGGCAGAAATTCACTGGTATATATTAGGCCATTATGGGAATAATGTTCTCTCTTGTAAAGTCACTCACAAATAGACTGCTAAGTCTGAACAAGGCATATGTGTGTGGTGTGAATGATGCAGAGCATCATAGCCAAGACCATGCCAAATGGAGAATATTCACAAAATAAAAGGGTAATTGTCAATGAAACTGCATAAATACTGAATCTGTCTTTTCTTTCATGCATCACAGCATAAGCTTTGCAAAGTGTGCCAGCTGGATGCCTAAAGAACTCCAAATGAGCATAAGATACAGTGCTTAAAAATGTGTTCCCTCCATTTGCCCTATTATCGCAAGCTTTCTGCAGAAGATAATACCATCCTGATTTAGTGCCAATGTCTGATTTCCACCTTTTTGGTCTGCTCAAAAAGGCTTTGAAAGATATAAGATTTTCACATGACTATGGCATGAAAGCAAATAGCAGATGCATGCACAACCAAAATCTTTCATTTTGATGGCATTATGACATTAGAGGGATGCTGGGAAACTATGTAGAAAAATTATGTATTTTTGTTAAATAATTAAAAAATGGGATGAACAAAATAAAGTGCAGGAACTTTTGAATGCTCCTTATATATTGCACTGACCCAGAGATTACAGGACAGCCCTAAATCTTTTGACCTCACCAGAATAAAATTTTATACATTTACTCTTTATCTTAATAATCATCTAAAAGAAACAGGCTACATTAAAATCTGAAAAAACTCCCTTTCCCTAATTTTATCTCCTTTGACAAATAAAAAATCAAAGCGTGCTTCAAATTTTTTATTAATCCAAATCAAATCTTTATGGCACATCTCCTGTTGTCTCTGATTTTATTCAATGCAAAGGTGCCTCTTTCCCCCATGAAAAGGTGGAAAATTCTTTTTATTCCCATCTCATAATATGATACCTGAGTGTTTTTAACAATTTGGTACAGGAATATGACTTAAATCATACTTGTTTTTAGGAAATGTGCTTTAGAATAATATTGTTAGATAGTGAAAGGAGGATGAAATGAGTAGTGGGGAGGTTATGGGGCTACTTATCTAATGTGAGTTAAACAGGATCCTTATATACCTATAACCAAGGTATTAGTTTGTAGAAGGTCCTAAGGAATAAGCAACTCTCAAGGATAGAAATTTAGCCGAATGGGTTTAATTAAATAAGAAGGAAGATATAGTATTGTAGGAAATATAACTTAATATTGTATTGAATGTATAAATTACTTTTAATGTTGTGTTTTGTTTTTGGTTGGATTGAAGCCTGGTCTCCTGGATATTCTAGTAGGTAGCTGCTGATGAACCGGGGACTGGGGAGTTTCCAAATTTTTACTATTGGTTTCCAAACCTAAACTGATCTTTAGTATTCTTTTATTGATGCAATTTTCCAGTGTATGCAGAAAATAAACATGTGCTGTTCCATTATACCAAGGGTGCCAAAAATATGTACACACTTTTACAGTAGATATCTATTTAATATATTTCAAAGTTGAACCGAAAAACAATAGTAATGTGTAGTATGATGTTCTATAAACAGATGTGACTCACATACATTATGATAGCATTGCTACGTGACAGATAAATCAACAATGAACAAATGAAGCCAAGATTATCATATGATGTTCTGTAAACAGATGTGACTCACATTACGTTATATTAGCATTGCTACAACAAAATGAAGCCAAGGTTATCATTTGAACAGCTGAAAGCAATTTTGAAGTGGTATAGGAAAACCAAGAATATTGTTGAAGTTGAAAGGCAATGGAGACATGCGTACAGAACAGAACTGCCAATGCGAGTAACAATTGCACACATTCGAGGCAAACTTGAAACTCATGGTACATACAGTATGCAATGTTTATAGGCCAGATCTGGGAGACCTCAACAGCAACAAGCCCCACATCCTCGGCTATGGTTTTGAAATGATTTGAGTGCTCACCACAGAAATCTACAAAGCAATGTGCACATGAGACTGGGATTAGCAGAACCAGTGTACGTTATATCATTAAAACAGCAAAGTTTAAAGTTTTCATCCCAAGACTTTTGCATGCATTAAATGAAGACGACCCTGAAATGGCATGCACTGCAATTGCTGAGGACACTTTCACAAATGCTGCTCAATCAGTTGTTCCAGAAATGTATCAACGCTGATAATAGGCATTTTAAGCAACTGTTGTAACTGTAAAAGTCTAAGATGATTAGTGCTCATCACTTTCTGTTTGTGTGAATTCAGTTTTATGTTAAAACAGTTTTTTCTTTGCTTGAAGTGTGTATACATTTTTTGGCATCCTCTGTATATTGATTCATACTATTCTGTGCATACTATGTTGCTCATAACTAGAGTGGAATATTATGGAGAACATTTTGATGGATTATGGAATCCTCATAACTAAAATATGGGATAAAAAAAAATTTAAATAAAATAAACATTATATTTTTATTGAAATAAGATTTAATATGCTTTAATTTTTAAACATTAAAATGCTACAATATAGTAAATAGAGCATATGTAATGTGCAGAAAAGAATACATTATAGATTGGGAACATGTGATCAGATGCAATGCTATTAACATCAGAAAAAAATTAGTGAGATTAGAAAATGAATGACTTTGTACCAGTGCCTTGTGTATTAAATAAATATTAATTAGAACATATAGTAGAATATTTTCTCCAAGTTTGCTGGCAAGAGATTATACTATCTGTCAGTATGAATACTTTTGTACAATGAAAAGTTGCACTCTACATTACATGATTTGACAGGAATGAACCTAAATTATGTACATTTGATAGCATTACAAAATAGATTTTGCTTCTTCTCCTAGTCAATAGAACTTCATTTAGTCTCCAAGCCACAAACATCAGACATCCTATGTCATTCTTACATCATGATTTCATTGTCACATTTGTTACAAAGCACATTTTAACAAGAATATAAATTCTGCTAACAAAACTATTATTATTTAAGTATTATTAAAATATAGTTTTTTTTTCAAATTTTGCTCAATCATTGAGTAGCAATTGAAACTTGAACACCATTTCTTAACACTTCCTTTCAGCATCTTGATGAAGACCAACCACATTAAACAAAATAATGCAGAAGGCAGGATGTGAAATGAATATCTGCATTGTATACTATGGAATTATTGATTTACCAGTACAAGAATGTACTACAACATTATTGCAGGATTACTTGTAACTGCAGTATGACCAGTCCTGCCAGTATACCTGTTATTTTATTTGTTGAAATTTCTTCCAAGGCACAGCTAAATTTTTTCCACAACTTTAAAAAATTAAATTCATATGTTTCTTACTATATTTTAAATAATGCAGAAAAATGTTTCAGAAAATCCTCAAAATAGAATTACACATGTTTTGGTCCTGAATGTGACATTTAAAAATGCTGAAGTTCAGACCTATTTTATCAGACACTTATTACCAGATCAGAATAGCTTCAAATAAGGAAAGACCAGTTATTCCTTGCAGCTGAGTGATAGCAATGGCACCAAGAGAACAGTAAGAACACGGTACATGAGTCAAAACTTTCACCATTTGGGTTTTCACAAATGTTGCCGAATTTACTGAAGAAATGTAAAATAAAACCTTGGAAAAAAAAGCATTTAAAAAGTACTCTTAAAATAAGATTAAAAAAATAAAATTGAAGTATATAAACAAATATTACAATTTTTTCAAAAAAAGAGAAATGTTATGAAATATGAAAAATGAAATTGAGCTTATTGGATCCTACATATATAAACACAAAAATTAGGCTTTTCAGTACTCTACTATCAATGGTTTAAAACAGGAATTTCATATTTTTCAAATTGTGCTTTTCAGTACACTGTGCTAACCATTTAAAATGTGAAATTTCATATTTTTTCCCTTCTCAACACAAAAAAACAGTGAATGTTGTTGATTCCATTAACAATAGAACAATTAAATGCATCACAGTATTGCTGGGAGCAGCAAAAATGCTATCAGTCTTCTGGCATGCACATTAATGTTCTTCCATAACCATGCTTTTCACACAGCAAATTGTGCCCTAGTCAAAGTTTGATGAATTACATCTTATATCCAGTAGTTTGAAAATTATAAGGGAAAATCAGGGCCAAGAGGGACATCTAATACTAAATATTGTACTTATAAAGCTGTTGACAATGGAGTGGCAATATAACCTAAACTTAGGTATCATTTTTTACACTAAACTACATTCACTTGCACAAAAGTAAAACGAGTTTCAGGAGAAATGTGTCTTACTTTTTTGTAAGTGAGTGGAGTTTAGTGTAAAAAATGAATACCTAAGTTTAGGTTACATCTAATACTAATTCCTAAACATACTGTTAATATGTGAAACACTGAATACAAATATATGGGCACTACATACATGGAAATGCAAATTTCTTCTGAAATGAGATTGAGAAGAAATTTCATTCTTGCAAAAGTTCATTTTTATCATGTGTAAAATGCCTTAAAATATATTATGACTTTCAGATAAACTAGTTATAAATAAACCAAAAATTATTTAATATAATTACTTTACTTACATATACATGTATCCTCTGTGGAGTAGGTGCAGCAGGGTTACCACTATAAGGAAAGCCTAATGGGGTAAAAATAACTACTGCCAGTGAGATAAAATGTAGGACAGCTATACTGGTGAGAAGCTTCCATGCACTTCTAACTGTTATCACCAATGGGGTCTAGAATAAGAAAATGTATTAATTTTAATGTGTGAAGGGCACTATTTTTCAAAGTCCTAAAGTACATGTACAAGTTCTGGTTAGTGACACTGCTAATCCACCATTGCTTTAGAGAGAAATGGAAAAATCAGAATTTATAAAAGCAGTAATGCAATTAACAAAGTATATTGAAATTTTTTTTTTCAAAATAAATTTAAACTTAACACAAATTAATGTAATTATTTAGGCTTTCACGGCCGGCGTTAATCCAATAAAATAATGTTTACAGCCTTTGGACCACGGCCAACAAGCCCAGAAACATTATTTTATTTTATTGGACAAATTAATGTTTTCATGTTATTCACAAACAATAATTGTTATACAAAAGGAAAAGCATTTTAAAAAATTTTTTTAAGCTTTCAGTATTTTGTACCAACTGACACAGATTCAAATTGATAGCTACAGTATGTGAACCTAAGAATGGACCAATCCAATAAATAAGGAAACAAATTTATTCATATAACAGATACTAAATAGTATGGTCTTAGTACAGATCAGCATCCCTATCATTAGTACACACCTATTCCAGCAATGAAGAAATTCATTCCAAATGCATGAAATCAAAACAAAATGCTAACTTTCCCACTGATTTCGAATCACTTTCCACTTAGATACTTCTTCAAGGATCAAAAGAGATAGAAATTACTTGGTGAGAAGTAGTAATGGGTCTAATCAGCTCTTTGGCAAAGTTAATTTTTTCATTCCCACTCCTAGAGGAGAGTCATTCAAAAGATTCAGTTCACATGTGGAGTGGACAGTTGGTGTCCAGTTACAATGCAAACTCATATTTTGAAAAACCCTTCACCTAGTTTATATGTCAGCAAATAATGGCATTGAACTGTTCTTTTAAATTTTTTTTTTAATGAACATTATACATAGATTCAAAAACAGCAAATCAAGTACATATTTACATACAGAAATAATTATTGTATAAATATTTGGAGGATAAATAAATAATTGCGTTAGTTGATATAACTTTACATGAATCTCTGTAGAACATTTCAAATTAGTATCTTTATGCACAACAATGTAACTAACAATGAGATTAAGATATACTTCACTTAATCAACATAAATAATTGAGTATAAATTATAGGATTCTAGTACTTTTAGACTGTACTTTATTGTATTAGCTTCTTGGATAAGTAAAAAGTATTGGCAGAACTTTCAGGGAGGCGTAAGCTTAGCACAAAAAAGTTTTAAATACTATTTCTCAATGTTATCAAAGGCAATGCACCATTTTGGACTTGTTTCTGTGATATGTTGTTGGTACCATACAGCTAAACAAAACAAGCTAGCAATGAATTTCAGGTGGTGATGTGTCTCATTGTTACAAAAATTTGATCACAATCTGTATCTCAGTGTTTGACCACATTTCTGTCTGTCCTGTCATCTTATACATGATATAAAACATAGTCTACTGTCCAAGAAGTCAGTAGTGCTCTATCAGCTGACATGGCATTAAATGTGAGTGAAATAAATAGCATTAGAGGTTTTATTACTTTATTTACTGAATTTCCCTGATAATGACAGAAGCTAACTTAACAATTAGCCAAGCATAAATGTAATTATTGTTTTGAAAGATCTGTAATTTTAGTATTAACAATAGTTATGAGTATCATAACTTGAAAGTTGGTCCTGGTGGTGTTGTGGTAACCATACTTGCCTTCTAAACCCAAGATCATGGGTTCGGTCCCGGCCAGGACCGATGGATTTTTTCGGGCATAAGGGAAGTAAAGCCACGGGTTCCGTGTCATACATTTACGGTACGATAAAGAACCTCAAGCCTGAAAAAAGAGGCTTCTGAGCAAAATTTGTAGGCCTGAATGAATGGGATACTGATGACCTGAGACGATGAAAGAGCATCCAAAAAAAAAAAGAAAGAAAGAAAGAAAGAAAGAAAGAAAGAACATGAAAAGTATCGACTTAAAAGCATACTTTCTTCTGTGATGCAATATTTTCACTAAATGTTTAAATTTCCCCAATATTTTGCTTGTTCAATATTAGATTGGTTTATAAGCCCTAATATAATTATAAGCATTAAATTTTCTTATAAATGCATAAAAAAAGAAAGAACTTATAAACTAATGTATAATGTACACCAAATACTCTCAAGCTGCAGGGAAGCTATATTTTGAAAGTTAATGCTTTGATTTTCTATTAACGAAAATCATAAAAAAAAGGCAAAGAAGGAAAAGATATTTCAAGCCTTAATTTATTTCAGTTTCTTCTATGAATGTTGAAGAATCAGTGCTTTATCTACAAAAAAGAAACTAATTTTCTGTACATAATTTGAGGGATGTGCATGTTGAAAAATTATAGTAACCCAAATTTAGAAGTGTTTATTACTTTTGTTCCTAAAGTCATTTGTTATAACCTTTTTCTATATAAGCTGCTAAACTCAAAATCTAAGAAAGAATTTAAGAGCTCTTTTAACAACCAAAACGTTGTTTGTAACAGAGCATTTTCAGAAACAGAGGAATATTGTTTTCACTAAATAGATTTCCATGTACTTTATCTTTTTAAAAAATATCTCCAATAGAACAATCTCCCAAATTTTTATTGCTAGTGACAGTGGTAAAACTAATGAGATTTTAGAATAAAACACGATAAAATGCATTATAATAATGTAAGTACTAACCACATAACTTGTAGAAAGTATGCACAGAATAGCAGAAAATATTCCAATTATCACATCAGGATTTTTTGCTGGCCCAATTCTTCCTGTGATGGGGATAAACAGTCCAAATGTGAGCAGAGTATTACATAAAATGAATAGTACTGGCAACAGAATTGTTGAAAGTAATGCTCCAAGCCAGATGTATGCTGTAATGTGATCAAAGAGGAGTAATGATAAAATATGTTGGGTACCACATAACATAAAAATATACAGAATCTATTTTTCTTTGAACTATTAAAAAGTACTGGAATTAACATGTCCAGTTCACCGGTTGCCGAAGTGGTGAAATGAACATCACATATACACATTGTTCATTATATATAACTTTCATTCGTTATCAAAAGTTCTGTATAGAAATTTACATTGAATAAATTAATAGAACTGAATTGAATTGATTAAAGAATGAAAGATGTTCTTCAGGGAAGTAGTGAAGTTCACAACCAAGGCAATCTTTTTGAGCACCAAATCAACAAGGAAAAAAAATACTGATGTTAAATTTTGAAATATATCATATTTACACAAATTTAATGATTACTTTTTTGTCCAAATGTAGCATTCAAAATTGTGGCACACATTAGATTTGATGGCTTATTAGTTAGAGTGCAAATCCATTCCATAGTTTGCCGGTAACTTCATTCAAATTTATTGTTTATTACATCATAATGCATTGCTGCAATTCTCAACTTCATTACATTTATTTTTGGCACATAATTGCATAGAATATTTCCATAGTAGGTTGTCACGAAATGGAGGGCAGACAGAAAAGAACATCTTATGATGTTACTTCAAGTGCAAAGTAATTCTTTATGCTGAAATAAAATGGTAACAGAAAGGCAGGAAAAGCATTCAATGTAGTTGAGAGCAACTTTCACTTGTGGCAGCAACAAAAATTGGCATTATTTGCAACTAAAGCCTGTAAGAAGAAATTCACTGGTCCTTACAAAGCTAAACATCCTGCATTAAAGAAAAAGTTAAGTATGGGTGAATTATGACTAGTGACACCATAAAGCAAAAGAGTAGGCTGAATTCCTTGGTATACTGAAATAAAAGTTTAAGGCTAGCCAAGGGTGGGTGGATCGTTTTATGAAGCAAACTGGATATTATCTCTAAGATGCCATACAATATGCCAAAAGCTTCCTGCAGATTTTCAGGAAAAACTGCAACTACAAACATGTCATCACTCTTCAGTTGAAAGAATTGTTCAATGGAGCAAATAGGCAATGCTGATGAGATGACAATCTGGTTTGATATGCCACATAACTACACCATTACTGAGAAGGGGCGAAGGAAGTTGACATGAAAACCTCAGGGTGCGAAAAACAGCACTTAACAATAATGCTGGATATTATAGCAGATGGGTGCAAACTTCCCCATTCTTAAATCTTCAAGCAGATAATGTGCTCCAAAACCTCTAAGAATGAAAAGCTATTCCCATTGTTCGACATCAAATGAAGGGGTGGATGACTGAATCCATTAATGCTTAACTATTAATTCTGTCTTCTGATAGTTTATGTAAGATCCATTATAGTATTAAATAAATGCATCCTACCATTGAAGCACATAACATTTGCATAAACTCTTTTTTTATGATTTTAAGTTTCAAATTGGGGTTTGTGCATTACACTCAGTGGTGCATTAGATTTGCATAATTTCAATATTAGCATGATTTATTTACTTCCAAGGGCTATATTTCATAAAGGAGAAATTAATGACAATTTTTCTACTCTGTTTATGAAAGTACATGTTAATTCATCTCATTATTTTTGAAAAATACATGAATAAGTTTGCTTCATTACAAACTGAATAAATCTGAACACACACTCTCCATTCCTTTACTCTAATTAAATGATCAGAAAAATATATTTTTCAGTTATTTACCAAAAGTTGAATTCAACTTCATTTTATTGAAAACTCACATTTTCCTCTCCAGGGAGAAAAGCTGAGGAGAAGGTTCATCAATGATGGAAGCAGTAGCATTATCATGAAAATAAAAGATGATCTGATGCCAATTAGTGTTCCAATGAGCAGCATTACTGCCCATAGCAACTGCACAGCATTTATATAAACACGTCCTTGCAGAGCATGTGCTTGAGGTACCTGTAACAACTACCATGATTTGGTCAGCTATCTTCTAGATCATCACTTTCCATTGTTTGGTTTGATAAATTTAAAACAAAGAATTTGATTGCAAATGCCAAATAAAATTACTTAAAACAAAGGAACAACAAAATAAAGCCCATAGAATCCATCATTGGTGATTATTTGGAGAACTACAGATTATTATTTAGGATGCCATATAAGGTTATCACTGGAGTAACTCCCAAACAACAATGCACCCTTTTATAATATATTACAGAAATTTAATTGATTGAAATTTAGAGAAATATGTATTTCATTAATTTCAGAGTACTTAGTTAAAAAAATAGTGCAGAAGCTCACTTTTTCCAAAAAAGTGCAAAAAGTCATGGCCAAAGACCCTGTGATGATATAGGAGCCATAAATATGATGCTCATTGCAAATGTAAGCCTGCAGGGAGCTCTATTTCTACTCCCAAAGGATTACATTGTAGGGGCAAATTAAATATAAGGGAGTTTTATTTCATTCACTTCTAATAAAGAATATAAGAAAGAAATGAATAATATTTTATTTTTCTCTATTGATCCAGTTGATCACTTTAGTAGTACAATCGATGTTGGATATGTCTAAATAAAATAGTGAATTATAGTAAACAATATAATTAGTTGTATACAATAATATCATGGTAAGTACTTAGATGAAATACATTTTTATTCTCACATTACTAGAACATAGTGCAGTTAAGATATAGTTATTTATCATTATTTACAAGGAAATATTAAATGGAGGTGGTTAATTAGATGTACCTTTAGGGATAATTTGAAACATTTATCTTGCTGTATTTTCTTTAAGTAGTTCCAAAGGCTATTGTATATCTTTATGCCAGAGTGCAATATGCTTCTTTGGTATAAGGAGGTATTATGCTTATATACATGGAAGCTTGAGTTTTGTCTTGCATTATATTGATGAACTGCTTCATTCTTAATGAAGGGTGAACCTTATTACTGGTGGTTTTACACATAACCATTATTATTTCAAATATGTAGATACAAGGAAGAGGAAGAATGCCTAATTTTTTAAAAAGCAGTTTACATATTGTTCAAGGACTTGCTCCTATCACGGCTTGATTTGTTTTTTCCCCTCATTATGAAACATACATTACTTGTGATTGATTCCCCCAGAGTAATATATTATACCTTAACAAGGAGTGGACATATGTGAAGTAAGTCATTCTAACAGTCTCCACCCTTGTACATCCTGCTAGTACCCTTATTATACAGCATGCTGTACTGAGTTTTTTTGTTTATGTGATTTATATGGATATCCCATTTCAAATTGCTTTGAACCCACAGGCCAAGAAATGTGGTGGATTCTACTTTCCCAGTTGTCTAGTTTAGAACTGTGTCATCTACTCCTGCTGAACATTCAGGTTTTAGTTCCTTTATTATTTCCACTTCATTTGTTGGGACAAGGTATCTTTAAATATAAAGATCTGTTGGCTCAAACACTGTTTTCAGAGTAAGAAGTAAACACTATGTAGTTCCAGTTAAAGAAACATTAGCAATAAAAACTGAAGAAAACCTGAAAAAACATTTTATACAGGATGATCCTGGCAAGATTTGGCCCAAAGTCCTGCCAATGATCTTCCACCTCTGTAGACTTCAATGTTGTTGCTAATATTGTTGTGATACAACAGGTAGTATTGTTGTTTTCACATGACTCTGGTAAGTATGTTCAATATTTTGAGAATTACAGTACAATTAATTTTGCCTTTGAGCATTGAAGATTTTATGAAACAGTTGAGTAAGCTATCATTATGAGCTGGAGTGTTAGGAATAACATATGCAAGTATTCTACAAATATGAGATGGTTTCAGTAAAGTAATATATCATGCAGACTTTGATCTAACTCTGTAGATGACTTTTTAATTCTGGAGGTCTTGATAGATTGCCATTTAATGGCTGTTAAAATAAGAAATCAACTGAAACAGGTGTGCAATGTTAACATTAATGGATGAACATTTACAAGACAATTCACAGAAGTAAATATAAACTCAGGAAAAATGCCACAGGACCACAATTAAATCCATAACACCATACAGTCTGGCATGAATTTGTCCATTGGACATTAGAGCAGACAAGTCAATTGGCTTTGATGCGTGTGCTGGTACTTAAAAATGGTTTTGACAGCATATCACTACTCTATGTTAAGTAAGTTCTCCTCCAGTATGTCATCACTGCTGCATCACAAGTCCTGGAGGAGGCAAAGATTATCACTTTTAAGTGTCCAGGCCTGAACCATTAACCATATATAAGATATGCTTGTACCTAATGTTCATTGACAATATTATCAGCCCCTGGATGAACTATGAGCAGTTCTTACTCAAACATAGGATTCAGTTCAGCAAATCAGCATTCACATTCAAATTTTGAGCATGTCTGTCTCAGGATGTGAGTAGTTATTTATTATTCAGATCACAAGTGAGAATACTCATTTTCCTTCTTGTATGACACCACAACCTGAAATCAGGCCAGGCCCACCAAATGACCTCTACTTCCTCTACTTCCATCTTACGACTTCATAGAGGGCAGTATTGCAGGGGGATATATGTGATCAGATGCTGGCACCCTGCCAGTTGCCTATCACGCAGGTTTCTAGATCAAAGAATGTCACCTCTCCATCAGGCAGCTCCCCAATTATCCTCAACAGATTAGGTGGACCTGTTCCAGAATTCCCTAACTTCCACTAGACCAAGGAGATGGTTTGATAATACTCAGTACTGATATCTGGCTGGATAGTTTGGATTAGTGCCAAATTAAATGTAAAAATTTAAAAAAAAACCAAAGTCTTTAAATATTAAAATTTGCCTTAAATGGTATTAAAATTCTAATTCTTATTTAAAAGTAAACATTTATACAAAAATTGTCCATTTCTTAAAATAAAATTGCAATGGATAATGAACTGAAATTATGCTTAAGTATACTGGAAGTAAAATCATATCTTTGTTCATTCAATTCATTTTCCTTGAAAAAATTCATTACACACTTTTCTGCTCAGCAGTATACTTATTAAAGCCATGGAATTTCATGGGTTTTGAGTAATGCATGAAGTTCTTGGTTTCTCAATATTTCTATAAATCAATAAAATCTGCAGTTGGAACAGTAGCTCAATACTCCATCTTTAGAGGTAACCTTTTACTTTAGAGGTCTTGCACTTAAGATGTATTTCATGAAAGCCTGAAGGTTAAATTATGGTTTCTTATAAACTGTCAACATAACTGGGAGCAAAGAGTTAAACTGTTGAGAACCAGTGTTAAAATAAATAAAAATAAATAGCACAACTTGAATTTTAAAATGTAAATATGCACTCTTTATTACCTAACTATTAATAAATGTGTAGTTTTGGTATGAAATAATTTTAATGATGGTTAGTAGATATACCTTTTTTGAATTCCAATATTTGCACAGCATATGTGGTAATATCATGCTAAAGTACAAAACTGGACAATAATACAGTCCAAATATAAAATATGTCCTTGTGAACCAGCTCATGGCACATTTGCAGAAATCAAGAAGCATAGCAACAAGCACCACAGATACAAATGAGATGATCCAGCCTAATATCAATACGCCAGCATTCATTGCAAGCAACTTGAAAGATTCCAATGGCTTTTCCACTGCAAAGAAAAGAATCACATGTACAATGAGTAAATTTATCAGTCAGTTCCATTCAAAATGTAAATGTACTTCTACTCAATTGTATTTAAACAGATAATCAAGATCATGCAGAGACTAAAATTTCAGAAATTAATTTTTTGAAATTTTTACCAGGCATTTATCTAATAATACCAGCATTTTTATCTAACTTTCAAGCTGGTTAAGCTGTACATTTGACAATTCATTATTCAAAAATAAAATTTATTTTGTCAGAAATAAGATTAAACACAATTAAATTATTTGAAATGAAATCAAACTTAAAATTTGGCATGGCTGGGATTTGAACCATGGATCTTCAGCCTTTCAGGCTGATGTTCCAACGATCTGAGATATGGTACTGCAAATCTATATCATCTTTTTTTTTTTATGTACTCTAAAGATTTCCCTTTGGTTTCTCTACTATGAGAGATTAATTCCTCAAGAAGCAACTCGTAACACTATGAGTACAGGTTTCTAGTTTAACCACCAACTATTATAGTTCATTTGTCTGGTTTATTTATAAGGAAATTTATTTATTACTCTAGAACTACCTTATTCTTTCTATTACACCATACATTCCACTCAAACATTTGCTAGCTGTTCATGCAATGGTCAGTCAGCTAGCCACTAAAATGAACAAATCCTTGTATTATCAATCTGCTGACAGATGATTGAAATGAATGGTACTAATTTATCTCTTTAAATGCTAAGCAATAAGCAATATTTATTATATTTACAATTGTTCTATTAATTCTCCTTTCTCTACCTACATAAGCCTCAATCATATAATTAATAATCAATCACCTTTGAGATTTAGAATTTTTTTCCTTAACAATCTCTCTTTATTAATTATTTCAGATGTTTAATTAATTTGTTGACTTCATAACTTTGTAATCTTACATTCTAATATGCAATAGTTATTCTCTATTTCATACTGTTACTTATTCACAAACACCTCATCTACATATCTCTGTTATAACAGATGCAAACCCTTACAGTACTAAATGTTAAGCATTTATTCACTTCAACTTGGGTATTCATTTTTTACACTAAACTTCATTCACTTACACAAAAGTAAGACGCATTTCGGGAGAAATTCTCCTGAAACTTGTCTTACTTTTGTGTAAGTAAGTGTGTAAAAAATGAATACCCCAGTTGAAGTTATATTGCCACTCCATTGTCAACAGCTTCGTAAGTACAATATTTATATTTATTCATTGTTGCATTAATATCCATTAAAAATTTTCAGCAACAGCTTGGCTTCAGCTCTGGCTCTATACCAGTCATATTCAAAAACTACAATATCTATTAAGTACATACATTTTGGCAGAAACTTGTATATCTAAACATGAAATAAATTGATATATCACAATGGTTAGTAAGCTCAGGAAGGCCCTATCATTACCCATCATAAGAGGCAGTAGACACCTTACCTTCAAATATCTGGAAGCACAGAGCCTCCCAGTCTCTCCTAGTCATAATTCCTATTTTACATCCATGCATATTAAGCCAAACAATTTACATTAAATCTTCATTTTGACAGCTGTCATCCCCTGTACACCAAAATTACTCCTTTTTCTCTTTCAATCTGTGGCCACCATCTTTACAAAAACTTTCCATCTCTTAAAACCTATATAAAAAAAAAAACTAGCTCAAAAGTCACAAGACTAAAAACATTCTTCATACCTTTTCCAATCCTCTATCATTCCAGTGCACAGAAACTTCTAATGTAAATCCAAAACTTACAATAAGAAATTAATTAAGCTTGTAACCACTTGCATTCTTGGAATTGAGAGTCGAAAGAATGTCGCAACACTTTATTAATGTATTCATCTTCTTTTGAGGATTTTTCTAAATTTGTACACTGCCTTGCTTTACTTTTGAAATAAATTCTAACCATAAAATTATATTTTGCCCCAACCTATCTCCATCAAAATACTCCTGTCCAGCCAAAGGCTCAAACCCTTGCAATGCTCTAAATGCAAAACCTGTTTGCTAATTATCTCATGTCATTTGTTTCACAGCACCAATTTATTCAGGAAATTTTAAGACTAGTTCGATTGCTAACTGTGCTTATAAGTATGTTGTATATATGTTACCTGATGAGTTTTTGCATAGATTTAACTTCTACTGTTGTTTCATTCCCTATAAACAATCACAGACATTCTGTTAAAACCAAGTCTCTCCAGTTGGTTGATGCCCTTTCCCATTTTAAGGATTTTGAGGATTCTTTTAATGTAACACTTTTGATGCATTAACAACTCTTATGCCTCTGAAAGTTACCTAAGAGATAGAGAGCTAGCAGCTATATTTTAGGATAAAAGGTGTACACTACTGGGCCTAAATCTTTTGTGTTAATATTTCCCTTTCTAATTGTCATTATTACTTTTTTATTTTTTTTAATTATTAATATAAATATATACCTTATTTATTTTTCCTCACCCACTCTTTTCCCTTGTTACTCAAATAGTTTGTTTCCATGCATTACATTATCTTCAAGATTCAATATTCACCTTTGTCTCCTTCTGAATAACACATGAGCTGCTTGAAATATTGCATATTTGTGTATCTATTTCAGCATTTTGTCAATTTCTGTTTTTCTAATACTCTCTAATTTTAGCTACATTGTTACAAGTTTTTTTTCTCATCTTTATTATATATATATATATATATATATATAATTTTTTTAACATTTTTTATTAGACAACAATACTCTACATTTATATATGTACATAGAGAACGTTGTTGGTCGAAGTCTGTTATCTGCAGTGTTCACAGTAATGTTTATAGCAGAATGATTTTTATGCCTTCTTGGCTCTCTCACATTTTTATTGCATGTAGTGAAGTATTCTGCTTTAAATGTACATATTTCTTATTCTTGTTGATTTAATATTATTCCAATGGATTAAGATTTTCTGTACATAAAACATGAACAAATTTATGCAAAGGATGATCATTTGTGCAAAGTTTTAACAGGAAAAAGCAAAGATAGTTGGAAAAATATAAACAATGTAATACAGTTTTTTTTTCACACTAACTCCCTTCACTTACATAAAATTTGGACATATGTTTAGTGTGTGAGTGTGTGTGAGTTAGTGTGAAAAAAAACTGTATTACATTGTTTATATACATACCACTCCATTGTCAACAGCTTCGTAAGTACATTTAATAGTTGGAAAAGTTTGTTGCAAAGTTAGGTCAAAACTGATTCAGTTTTTTGCAGAAATATAAACATTACCACCACTACTATTGAGGTTGCTACCATTGTTGTGGTAAGTAATAATAACAAAATAATAAAAATTTTGAAATATCAAATAATAAAGTATATTCTTTTAAGAACTTTCGAAAAATAAGACATTTTTAAAAAATTCTGTTCGAACTCACAGAGTGAAGCCTGTTAAATGTAAATTATAATTAATCTGTCGTCTAACACACTCTTATGCTTCACTTACTTTTAAATACAGTGAGACCGGTTTCGAAGAGACATCCTTTCCATCTTCAACCAACTTGACGACTAGTATGAGAAACTAACATCTATGAGGACCTGTGACTCCATCCTGGTGGTATTTTTTCTTTATAAACTGGAAATTGGTATTACATTCTCCTATAATGTCGAAATTCATAAGATGATTCCAATGTTTATGAATGTAAATCTTCTCCCACGTGCCAATTCTTTACATCCATGAGCGTCTTTAAGTAACTTTATTTCTCTTTTTATGCAGTGGCACACCATTTTTGGAAAGATAATCACGACATAAAAAACACAAGGCCAAAGAAACAAAGAGAAAGAGAGCAGAAGGGGGAAGAGAACACTCTTAAGAAGTTTGAAAGATGCAGGGAAATCAATATTTTAAAATATTTTACACTAAGCGAATGTTTCACATTTGGAGTAATAGAATTTTTTTAAAAATCAATTAAAGACACAAGTTAATGAGATCAGACTATACTGACTTGGTATACACTTATTGCATATATGTGAACTAAATGAGTGCTTGAAGGGGTTCAGGAATTTAATGTTCTCTTTTTAAAACTTATACAATGATTCTAATTTTTATTCTATTTCTATGATAATCTAATTGCTATCTCTTTAATTCTCTTCAAAATTAGTCATTAGAGATTATTTTTTGCAGAAAACCTCTCAGATTAAATTAATAAATTAATGATAATTTGTCAGCCCTATCAACACTTGGTGCTGTACCACAGTGACACTGCAGCATTTCCAAAGTGCTGCTCTGGCTCTGCACCAGATGTGCGAGTTTCTATGATCCATACTTTGTATTAAATAGTGCCGTTGTATTTATAGTGCATAAGTTCTTAACAAACTATTATAAATGCAATGCATGTACAATCAGCTAATTAAAATATGTAGCAAATCAATTAATATTTCAGTATTAATTTTAAGTATATGAGCTCACCTTTGGCCAGAAAGTGCACATCTCTCCATGCTCCAAAAATGGCTAACACAACTGTGGCTAGATTTAGTATAGTGCCTGTAAACTTAGTATATCTTGCCATAAAAAGTCCCATTAAATCAAAATATACTGCCTCTCCTTCTGCAAACTCGTGTGTGTTAGCCAACTCTTCAGAGGATGCAAGTTTTTGGACAAGTGCTAGTAAATTGTCACCTGTATGCTGAAAAGTTTCCAATGGTATAGCTGCAAGGTCATCATACTTAGTATGGTAAACATAGCCATTCATTGCATGAGCAAAATCCAAACCTAGCAAAGAAAAACATTTAATTAGTTTCACAAAATAATGAATTTATATTTTGAATACAAATTAATAAAGTAAGTAGCAAGTGTAATCTTAAAAGAAGTTAGGAACAGTGAAGTTGTTACATATACAAATGTTTCAGTATTAGGTGACACTAAAACTTCACTAACTGATTAATTCTTCAGAACATGTTTCAAGAGCATTCGCTCTCATCTTCAAAATAAATGTAGTATTGGAAAGTTTCTGAACAGCACCAAAAAGGATGTTATTCCACCCAGCAAGAAGTCAGGAGTGTATCAGATAGATTGTTTGGAGTGTGATCAGATACATATATAGGCAAAACAATATGAAATTTGGAGACAAGGACCAAAGAACACTTCAGAAATTTAAGATATAAACAAGTGGATAAATCTGCAGTTACGATCACTTTTGGACTTATGACCATAACATTGCAAGAGAAGCCAAACTGTTAAAAGCTACCACCAATCTCAAGGAATTGGCAATATGAGAAAAGATTTATATTTTAAAAAATAAACATAGAGTTATGAATTTTGACATTCCACCAATGGACTTCCTGTTCTGTTATCTAATGGAACCATCAGATGCCACTACGTCACCTGCTGGAGTTAGTCAGTCCCCAGCTGAAGATGAGAGCAAATGCTCTTGAAACATGTTCTGAAGAATTAATCAGTTAGTGAAGTTTTAGTGTCACCTAATATTGACTGATTTGTATAAGTAGCAAGTATTCGTTATGATTAAATGGATCAGGGAACAATGATCCAGGCCAGCCATCAACAAGAGTTTGCAGTTAAACTTGCAATACTAAAAAATTGTCTACCGAAATACTATTCATTTACACTGTAACAGACCCAACCATGTCAAGTAAAGAATTGCTGTAACCGCCTACCTTTATTTTCCACACATTTCTGGCACCTGCCTAGGAAATTAATTATTATTCTTAGTTCTCTTTGAGAAATTAAGTTAATCTCTTGGCAGATTTTATTTTCAGTTCATTTAAGGGTATGGATTCGTCCTGTACATTTTATTTATAATGTTCCCCAGAGATAAGAATCACAAGGAGTTAGATCAGGGGATTAGGTGAGTCATATATTGTTATTGATAATGCTGTCATTGATGTTGATGTTAAAAATTTATTAGCTATAGGATTAGATTTTCTATATAAGAAAACTTACCAGGAATTCCTCCAAAGTCTCTAAAGATCCTAAAGTCTGTGTCTGATGGAATTAACCCACTCTGAAAAATCTCTTCAGCCAGGACTACACCACATGGATGAGGCACTGATTCTCCATACAGCTTAAAAATATATGTACACAAAATAACACATTTCTAATTAAATAAATATGCAAGAGGGCAGAAATGGATATCTAAAGGTATATTTAATTTTTTGATGCTTTCTGTTTCCAAAAATTGTACCTTACTACCTTTCTATGCAATAAAGGATAAATATAACTATATGAAAATGATTAATGTATTTATATATTTATTGGTGAGCAGTGTGAAATACATTTTAAAGCTGAATTGTTGAAATATTCAGCAAGGATAGAGCAAGACATGAAGAAAACAAAATTGCATATAAAAATGAGATTAAACAGTCAAATGACGATAACATGTTAAGAGATTATAGTATCATACTGATGGTAATTAAGGGACCTAATGTGGAAATGTCATTATTGAAATGTCAATAATGAAGCGCATGTATGTCAGCTTACTAACAGACACACTAGCTGGACTGCTAATGGTGGACGATAATAAAAGATCTTTTGCACACTTATGAACACATCACATTTCTTCAGTACAGACAGACCAAAGGGATGCAAGGGTTTGTAATGCAATTGAAAATTTAATATATGAGAAAATTTAATATGGCTCTGAAAGGAAGTACATGAAATATTACTCTTGGTAACAATATTAAAGTCACCTTTCTTTTGAGAGTTCAAAATTACTGTGATAATTTTGACCAATTAACACAAGACATAAAAACTATTATCAGAGATACTCCAATTTTCAAAATATTTCAAAGTTAAAACTTTTAACAATTCAATCATGTTACCTGAACAAGCCAGGGATGGTTAGGTCCTGCCTGAAACAGGAATTCTCTTCCTCCTGCACCACAAGCTTCCAAATTAATGAATGCTTTTACTTCATGAGCCCACTCATGTTGTGTTATGAATCCATGGGAACCCTGCAAAATTAAGATTAACAGATTATCCAGCAATTTATATTTTATGTGATTATGAAATATAGTAGTAAAAGTTACCAATCTGCAATGTGCGAAACCAAAAGGAATTGCAATATAATGGCATCTAAGAACCAGTGGGCTGATATTAGCCCAATTGACTCTTATTTAAATACTTAGAAATGAGGAGAAATCTGTCCATTGTTTCAGAAAATTTGCACTGGAATATAATTAAATATGTAGTTCCTGAAACACAGTACAAAATATGTTTGTTTTTTTCTGTTATCTACAATTTTCTTTTTTCTTTCTTTTTTTTTTTTTTTCCTTCCCCTCCTGAACTGAAGCTTTTAACTAAAAATTATTTTTTTGATAATCCATTTATCTAAATATGCATTATTCCTGTAGCAGAGAAGAAAGGTTTTCTGATTCGTGACTGAGCAATCTAACGAAAGTGAACTACTAAGGTTAGAGTAAGTTACATTGCAAGTTTCATGATTTCATTGGCATCTGCACTCAGTGTCCATCATCTTCTGTTTACTCTGATTACACCATTTATTATCATGCTTTAATCTGTGGCTCTTCTTTGATTCTTGGATTGCAGAAGAGTGCTTAGTTAATTCTTGAAATAACAGATTAGTAAACTTGATTTTATATGCTGTATCTGCTTAGCCAATGAAACAAGGAAATTACTTTATGTGGAGCAAAAGCAGCATTATAATGTCTCTTTCTTTTATTGATATCATTGTATGATTTAGTTGAACTACACACTCTTAATGCTTCACTTATTTGTTATAATGTATGGAACCAGTTTCAAAAACATTTCGTTCTTATATCAGCCAGGCTAAATTTCAACTGAATTTTCAGTTTGAGTTGAATTTTAGCCTGGCTGATATGAGAAATAAATGTTCTCGAAACCAATTTTATATATTATTACAAGCAAGTAAAGCATTAAGAGCATGTAGTTCAACTAAATCATACAACAATATCAATTATATGATTGGCTTCACTGTGCAAGTTCCAATTTACATTTTAATTAGGCTCTTTCTTTGTTGTTTGTCATTCTGTTAGCTTGCATGATACATTTATTCGTGCTAGTCAGTATTATCATGTGTTCGAATATGTGAAGGCTTTGAGGGAGTGATATGTCTCATATTTATGACAACAGTAGCAGTAATGACATGAACTGTACTTTTAGGTACCAGTAATGAGACTGAAGTGGTGGAAGAGAAGTACCCAACTAAAACAACTTTTGTGAACTCTAAGTAAATAATCTTAACAAATAATAGGTAATGTGAATGATTATATGAAAAACAATAAAATAAGGAAGATGTCAGTAAAATGTTTAAGCAGACAATCTGTCAGTAAAAATATACAGAGCCTTCCCATGACATCAAAAAAGGTCAATAAGATACCAAAGTTAGACAAAATTTACACTTTTGCTTGAAACTTAGTTCACTGAGAATTATACAGATCTATGAAAAGGGGCACACATCCATTGCCATTGTGTTAGATCTACTGAACTGCCTTCAAGGCATATGCAATTTTCCTTACTAAAGGGATTCATTTAGGGGGTTATTACTAAAACTTGAGTTCCATTTTTGAACAATAAATTAAAGACACTTTATAATGAAGTTGGTAAGAATAGTAGCAATACAATTGTCCATTAGCCCACATCCTAACATTATGTGTTGAACATGATCAGTCACATGGAATGTAGCCTGATTACTAAACACAATCTTCTGTACAAATTTTTCATCACTGTCCATTTTATCCCATTGTACAGCAAAATGAAATCTTTAGTGATTATCAGCTGGATGATTTGCCTGGCTAGTAACCTGCTAGATGTGAACTTTGTGAACTGCAGTCTAGACTTCAAGCACAGGACTCCTTCAAGTCCCATCATTAATGATGACCTGCTGGAATGTTATGAATTGAATTAGTTGTCATTTCTCTAAAGCTGGCAATCCATAAGGCAAATATTTTTGTGTTATTTGCAAAGGATGCACTAAACCTTCATCTGAAGCATCCACATCCTGACTGACTTGGTTTGCATCATTGTCGCATGACTACTTTGTGCACATCCCATGTCTTCCCCATACCTCTGAAACTCTTTGAGATACTCTTCAATACAGTGTGCCATGGCATTATTTCATTTTCCTTAGATGGCATAGTAATCTCAAAACCCACCAAAACTTTAAAAAAACACTGCATATATGCTTAAGTAATTGCATGCTTTTATCATTGCATTCCCAGATGTGGAGACATTCCGTGCCTAATGCATATTTTACATCATATTGCCAAGAAGATTTGAGAATATTTTCTTGGGGTGAGAAAACTAATTTCCTTCATAAATAAGATTTTTTTAAACCACTGATCTTAGTTTAAAAGAATTCAGAGATGTAAATGCAAGACTTTCACAAGAGTCAATTAACTCTCACTAGGGAGCATAATCAATTACTGAATTTAAGATTAAGTTCACCCGTTTGACTAGAATGAAGTGATCTTAATCCTAAAAACTGGTGCTTTATAATTGGAATAATCAATGATCCCTAGCCTTTCTTAAGCTTTACTTCTGTGATCTTTGAAAATCTGCTGAATAATCCCAGCCAATGCATTTATTCACTTGGACTCCAACTGTAATCTAAAAGGACAGCAGTAAAGGAGCAAATAAAGGAAACATCATCTTCATCTTCTTCTTTCTCTAACCCTTACGCCCTTAGGAGTCTGGTTTCTTCAGTCACTTTCTAAATTCTCCTCTATCTTCCATTATTTCTCTCAATTCTCTTATCTACTTCCCATGATTGTGTGTCAATCCCTCCATGTATTGTGAAGGAAGCATCAATACTTGCAAAAGAAACTATAGCATCCAAGTGATTGGAGATTACTGAAAGGAATATAAGGAATCATGAAAAAATGCATGTTCACTGCTATAGGGAGAAAAGTTTGATAACCATAATTGAAACAGCATGACATAATGTAAGGTGGAAATGAGATGGAACAAACATTGACAGTGTTCAGATGTTTTAGACAAGGCACTGCAGCATGCAGAATGAAACAGAAGTGTTGGTACTAGAACATATAACCCAATTATATTTATGCCCTTACTAATGGATGGATTGGCCACTAATTGTTAATTCCCTTCTCCCCAAGAACTAATAATTAGACTTACACAGCTAAAAAATGGTTCTTGCAGGCTGTTTACTAAATAGGCAAACATGCAGTCCAGTGCTCTGCTTCAGCCCACAATAACAATTAAGTCTATATTATTTATATCCTCAAATACCTGTAATGGTATCTCTTCAGCACCATTAAAAAGAAATATCACATTATGCTTGAGTGTTTGATTAGAGCGAGATAGTACTTCCAGTACCTCTAGCATTACTGCGCAGTTTAAACCATCATCACTTGCACCTGTAACATTAAAATACAAACATGTATGAACATTTTCTTTAGACAAGGAAGTCATGATTGTGATGAATCTAATGCCAATTCACTTGCCAATGAATGTAAAAATGAAGATGGTGAGGAAGGCGATTAAACAATGGCAGAATAAATGGATGATTCATCTACCACTATAGGACCGAATTCTTATTTTAGGTTTCATATAATCATTTTGCAGGCCAATGAATCAGAGTGATTTTGAAGAAAATTCTGAGAAATATTTAGTATCACAAACAATGCGCTGTAATTTGATGTGATAAAATCAATGAGCTACAAAAAGAAACTGTTTTTTACTTCAGCACATTTAGGTTGAACATGATAATTTTGTTTCTTCAAGTTTTCAATCATTGAAGACTTCTCTGATGGAACTTCATCATCAAAAGTGCAAAGTAACGGATTCACTTAAATAACAAAAATGGCACTGGAAAGTTTTGAAATTTTGGACACATTTTCATTTCTTGTTATCTAGTTTATTAAAAAATTTTACATCTTAATGCACAGCTGATGTTGTGAATGGACTAGTAAATCACTCCTTCAAATGAACTTCTACTGAAAATAGGTTTAATTACCAAAGTCCTTGCGATTCCTCATCTTCCAAAGGAAATTGTAAGCAAAACAAGAAATTTTAAAAGTGTAGATAAGTTTAGCCATCTTTCTTGCATGACAATAAGCTCCAGTGCATAAATGGGAGTTGCACTGGAACCACCAGGAATATAATTGTTAACTTGAATAACTCTATGTGATCCTCTCTTGAATGGTGAATAATCAGTTAACCCATGAGGAAATTTAGTCGCTCTTCTCCTAAAGGTTTTAAATCTTCTTTTAAGAACTCATCACTCATAGTATTTACAAAATGTTTCAAATTTAAAAAACCCAAATATTTGTAAACTCTGAAATACAGGCTTATTCACCTGTCCCTTGGTATTTCTGAATTTATGCAACCTACTAAGCGGCAGTTAAACTTTAGACCCATGTAATTTCACTATCAATTCATTTACATAACATATAAATAGATGCAGACTTGATATTCAGTGCAAAAGTAATTTAAGTGAAAGAAGGTTTTTACATTAATTCCGTCATAAAACTTGGTACCCTTATACAAAGAGCCGCACCAGTTTTCTAGCCAGTTTTATAAACTGCTACTGTACAGTATTCTTAATGTTAGTATACACCTCCAATAGCTTCCACTGAATTAATTACCTATCAATCAAAATCAGCCCAAAGAAAATGGAAGAGCTAGCTATTGGAAAGCTGATAGTCTAACCAATTAGAGGCATGCCTGAGCCCCAAATGGGTGGTGTACAGTCGTATCACATGGAACATCATGAATAAGTTGAACTTTCAATTCTGGCACTACTGGATGTATATGAAACTACAACAGATATAATATATTGTGTCATTTAATTAATAATGTTAAAATCTCCAATATACTCAAAACATGTTAAAAGACTATAACTTACACACAAAGTTTCCAGGTGAGAGCTGAGTTCATCCAGTATTTAGGTAAACTTGGGAGTTACAAAACACTAAGCCCCAAGGCTCTAGTAGTATGATGGAATATTGGATATTTCTCTACTGTTATACTGTGAGAACATGGGTTCAATCTTTCATTGTCTGCCTAAAGTTTTATATAACTTTCTTTTGTATTTTCTGGGCATGATTCAATATTAGTGAACAACATATCATTATACGAAAGCTATAAATAAATTGAATGTAATAGAACAGAATACCTCATACCGTCCTGCTGGTAAATACAAACTATGAAACAAATATATGCTGCACAGTTTTAATTTCAGTACCTTTTATGCTTAACCAATTCAACAACGTTATTAATTCTACTCCCTTAGTTTAAGCCTCCAAAAAAGACTGCATGAATCTCACTGTTCTTTGCATTCATTTAAACCTTTCTATGAGTCACAGTTGTTACACTTATATCAAGAAAGATAAAACACATCAAGTACATGCAATAATTATGTGATAAAAATTACTATTTGCATGAGTCTCTTTTCCTCATGTGAGAAAGAATTGAAGTTTAATTAAAAAAAATCTTAGAACACCAGATATGAACTACTCAACTCTAGATCCACCGATTTAGTTTCCATTGCTAGTCCATGTAACCATGAGGAGCCATTTCTGTGGCTCTTTACAACATTTCTGTATCATCCTGCTTTCAGATCTACGTAAAACTATTGTTTTCTGCAATTTCTGAATAAATAATAACTACAGAGGAAATTACTGTTTGGCAAAATGAGTCATATTTTCACACAAACAATGTAACCTTTAAGTATGAATATCTAAGAATGAAAACCTCAGTTGAAGTTTCAATTAATGAGCCAAACACATCACAATTATGAGCTCATGAATATATCTGCATGCTAAATTTACCATTTGTCCGTTCCTTCATTTCTAGCAGTGTAGATGCCCCTCTTCCTTTTTACTTCTGGTGTTACTTGCTGTAGTGTCAAATGACATCAAATTCCCAAGTGGATTATCACAAAAGATTTCATTTTGCTATATAATGTTTGATAAAATGGACACTAATGAAAAATTCATACAAAAGATCATGTTTAGTGATCAGATTACCTTCCATGTGCCTGGTCATGTTCATCAACATAATGTCAGGATGTGGGCTAATAAACAAATGCATTACCACTATACTTACCAACTTCATTATAATGTGTCTTTCATTTATTGTTGGAAAATGGAACTCAAGTTTTAGTAATAACAGCCTAAATGAATCCCTTTTGTAAGGAAAATTAGATATGCTTTGAAGATAGTTCAGTAAGTCTAACACAATTGAGTCTGGTCTTTTTCATAAAATCTGCATACTTCTCAATGAGCTAAATTATAGCAAAAGTGTTAATTTTGCCTAACTTTGGTTTTTTGACCTTTTTTAGTGTCTAGGTGCCTCTGTGCAAATTTACTGACAGGTTGTCTGCTTAAACATATCAATGTTACAGTTTGTCCTAATAATTTTGCAGCAGCCACTAAAATATATGTAGCCTTTCTGTCACTAACTTTAGAGCAATCAAGGACAGATATAAATTCTAAAGTTATATTCTTGAGGTGGCTAGCACTAACTTGTTTAAGCAAAGATTTGCAGAAATCTGGAATGTAATGAATTGTTCTCTTCCCCACTGTTGTTCATGCTGGTGCTTCCTTCTAGTATTGCTTTCACTTCTTTTCTCTATTTTTCCTCATTATTTCACTTTTCTTGAAGGATTTGCCTTTACTGATGCCCCCTATTTTAGTTCTCAGAGCTTTCTATCCACTCCCCCTAAGCAATTACCTCTACTCTTTTCAGTAACATTTTATCTTCAATTTTTTTTATATGATCATGGCATTTTCATAAGCACAAACAAATAAATTACCCAATATCATGGAAAATGGTTCATCTTTTTCCCTCTGCATTGCAGTTTGTCAGTTGTAACATTTCTTATGAAGTACCCCATTATATGCAGGTCTTTATTTGTTGATAATGCTTTATTTCTTACAAATTAGTATTCAGAATTCAATTGCTTCCTAAAATATAATCATAAGACTTTGTTGAATTGTTTTATTTTCATTATTGATTAATATGTACTTGAAAAATTTACCAACTTGGCAATTTAAAGGCACCTACTGCCTATGACTGCATTATATATGTACCTTCTATTAGCCATGTTCCCTGACCACCTTAATCTTGTAGTCAGCATGTCCTGTCTGTAAATGAGAGGTCTCAGTTTGAATCCCATAATGTCAGCTGCCAATACGGCTTTTTCTAAAATTTTTCCTTATCCTGAAAATGTGAGTGCCAGGCAATGTTAAGCACTTTGGACTATGGGTTCATTTTCATCAAACATTTATTTCTCTTTAGACCTTCATTGTCATGAATGGCATCAAACTATTTAAAAAAAAAGTTCCTTAATTTTGTGCTTAATTCTAGCTGACACGGTACCAAAGAACAAACTAACAGAATGCTATATATATTCTCATGTGTCCTTGAACCTTCATAGCAAAATTAACACTTCAGAGCAAACAGGTAACAATTTACATAACTTACTGCAATGAATAATACATGAAGACCACAGGGACAAAACATGAGCAATATTTTCCCTCTTCCACTTTTTTTTCAGGATAGTACTTTATTCAGAATGCTCTCAAACAAAACTATATAATCCAATCTATTTTATTTGGTTTCATAGTTAATTACGTGTTGTTCTTCTAGTATTAAATTAATTTTCAAACACAAATATGAGCTATACATCCTAAACTTAGGTATACATTTTTTACACTAAACTCCACTTACTTACATATAAATAAGATGCGTTTCGGCAGAACCTCTCCCATCTTCAGTTGCTCACTGAACCGCTGTTACTCGAAACAATGGCTAGACACCCGGATGTTCCTGTGGTGGCCTCTGTTGGTTGAAGTAGGAAATTGCTGAGTTCATCCATAGGAGGAAACTCGAAGTCCATTAAGTTTTCTTAAAACTTTTTTCCAAGTGAATAACTCCAATGGATTGTGAAGATGTTTTAACAGTTTAATTTCTGGTTTTATTTCTTGATTTTTGGTCCAAAAGCGAGCTGCTACTGATTTATCCAGCTGCTTAAACCGAATATTCCTAAAATGTTCTTTCCTCTGAATTTCCAAACTTCTCTTTGTTTTGCCTATGTAGCTCTGCTCACAATCTGCACATTTCATTTCGTAAATTCCTGATTTCTGTTCTGTTGGTATGGAGTCTTTTACTATGCAATCTAACAAATTCTAGATGATGTATCTGTTCTTTGGGCCTAACATTATCCCATGTTTTTTGAAAATGTTCTTCAACTTGTGGTAAATTGGATAGTAGGTGAAACTTTTGAATTTGTATTCTTCTTTTGTGTTTTTCAGTGTGGAAACTTGCCTTATCCCTTTTTGTCTTTGTTGAAACCATTGATTACAGTTGTCTTTATTATTTGTTGGTATTCTATTTTGTACTCTGCTTCTGTGAGTGGAATATTCATCAATCTGTGTCAAACTGTGAAATACTGCATATTTATGTGAATGGGGTTATAACTCTCATTTTTATGTAGTTTTCTGTGTGTGTGTGTCTTTTCTGTAAATTCCAAAATTCAAACAACCTCCATTTCTTATTATTTTTAAATCTAGAAATGGCAGCCACCCATTTCTCTCTTCTTCTATAGTAAATTGTATAGATCATGCTGCAAATTAAGAAGTTTCAATGTTCCTTCAGTATTATTGCAAAAATGTCATCCACATACCTATACCATGACTTGAAAATTAAAGAGAAGGCTTTAGTGATATGTATTTCAAATAAGCTCCTGAATAACTTTGCTAGAAAAGATGACAAAGGGTTTCGCACAGTTAGGCTTGAAACTTGTTGATAATATTTTTTGTTGAAGCTGAAGTAATTTGGTTTAATGCAAATATTAATAAGTTTTAATAAGTCTTCTATTTCTTCTGTTTTTACATTTATTGATGTTAACCATTTCTTTAGTATAAGCATAAGTTTCTCTGTAGGTATGCTTGGGAATAAGACTTTAACATCAAATGATACCATTATATCTCCAACCGTAATTCTGCTATTTTTAAATTTTTTGAATAGATCAACTGAATTTTTAATGCTCAAACTTTGGAATCTCTTAAAAGAACTGAAGACCATGATCAAATTTTTTGCTACCTGGTATGTAGGTAAATTGATATTGTTTATTATTGGTCTCATGCTGTTATCATTTTTATGTATTTTAAGGTAGTGCATAAAACCTGGATAGTACTGTGTAATAGTCTGTTTTCCAGCAGTGGATAGTGTTTGACTTCATTTAATGTTTTGTTTAACATCTTATTGCATTTATTGAGCGGATTCCTTTCAATTGGTTTATAGTCTTTTCCTTTTAACATAGTTTCAACTCTATTTATGTATTCCTTTTCGTCTAAAATGGCTATTTTATTACCTTTGTCTGCTTTTATGTATATCACTGGTGATCAGATACAGGATATAATTAGTTTCTACAACAAAACAAAGTTTGCAGAGGGGAAAGGAAAAAAAATACTCTGTTGTTTTTGAGGCATCAATAGTCAATGAATGTTTTCTTCAGTATTCTTGATTTAGCTGCATCAATTCATGGATTATTTTCAAGGCAATAACAGGAAATATGATAAGTTGCAGAAAAATTATCCTATAATTTGCAGAAGAACTGTGCACAAAATGTGTGGAAGCTAAAAATAAAACAAAGAGAATGGAGAAGGAAGAGGAAAGAGAAGGAAGAAGACCCAAAATGGATAATCACAGACAGCAGTGCCAAATGAAGACTGTCAGAACAAGCAAATACAAGTTGCAATAAATGCAGAAAGCACATTTATGGATCCTATATAAAAGAAACAATAAAGAAAGTAATTCATATTGAATGTAAATAATCATTGGACATTGGGATCATGCTGACGATGAAGACAACCACCTTTGAAACATGTCCCAGCAAGTGGAACTAAATTAGTGAAATTTGAGTGATTTCCTCAATAATAATTTGTTATATTATACTATATTTCACTGTGAAAATTTCCGCTATTCAAAGCTAATCATTGGAATCATAATATCGCATTATTATATTTAGTATTTTTGTTAACTCTATCTAAAGATAAAGATGTGCTCCTAATGTTGTAAAGTGATACATTAATGTTTCACTTAATATAAAGTGTGCAGTTATTATGTTTCATACATATCTTCAGAAGTCAAAATGACAGTTTTGGTGGTTCTAAATATATGATAAGTTCTGGCAGTTCTAGTGTTAACAAACAAATAAATCGCATACAATTCTTCATCCTCAACATAGGAATTGAAACATGTTTATACATATGGACAACATTCATTGATGCACCTCCAAAATCCTTCTATTAAATTCCATCTAGTCACAAATCTTCCATTTCATTTCTCACTAAGTAATCTTTAACCTTTCCCACTCACTCTCTGAAATATAACATTCTTCCTGTGTCTTAAACTTCCTTTTCAACATGTTTCTTAGGAAACTGGTTTGTCTATACCAATATTTCAATATTTTCTCCATTATCATCTCTCTAATGCTAATATGCTCCATTTAATAATGCTTCTACAATGGCTACATTCATTGGTAGCCTAAAATCAGTTTACATGCTAAGCATTTTAATTATTTATTTTCTACCAATTGATACCCCAGATTTCATATACATGCATCCATCTCGATTCCACCATTGCTGTATAAATTATTTCAACCCCATGATACCTTCAATTACAGGTACCATGTATAAACTTCTTAATAATTCTAGATTTGACTTCCTCTTATTTATTACAAATTTTATCTGCTTAGTACACTCCTTGGTACTATCTAAACACAAATCCCTTAATAAATAAATAATCCTTCACTGTCTGTATCTTCTTACTTCTACAAACTTTTTTTTCTTAATATCCCTCTTTTTTAATGCTATTATTTTAATCCTGTCTTGTTAGCCCTTAAACCCTGTTCCTTATAGTATTTTTTAATGCCCATATTTATCTTATTTAACCCAATTGTTATAAACTAAGACAGCATACATGTGAAATACTTACCTGGACTGGTTGGCACTGAATCAAAATGGCAGTTAATGAGCAAGCTGCTTGATGAATTAGTTAAAGGGCTTAATTTCACAACAATGTTCTGAATATCTGAATAATAATTTACAAAGCCATATGGTTGAAATTTCAACAGATAAGAACCATTACTTTTCTGTAAATCATAAGTAATTCTGTGAGTGGGATTTGCTCTTTGCATGATGAAGCTTATTTCTCTTGTAAGAAAATCTACTGCCAAAACTTCATTTTCATAGCTACCAACAGTTTTGGGACCAATGCTTGCAAGTTTCTTTAAATGACTTTGAGCTCGTCCTGCAATAAATCTATCTCCATGTAAATGAGCATCTTTTAAGTGTATGGCTTTAGGAAGAGTTTCTGTTGACACATATGCCAAAATCAAAAGGCCAGCTCCAATGATCACCACTATAAGAACCGAATAAAGTGGCAGTTGGTCATTGCCAGTGCTACTCCTATTATATCTGTTTTGCTTTTCCTGATAACTTGTAGAAATATCTTCAGTCTCATCAGTACGAAAGCGCTGCCTGACTTCACCTCGCTCCTAAAATTAAATTTAAGGAGAAAAAAAACACATTAATATATATATTATATAAACTGAAAGTCAATAAGTATAGAAATGCCACATTACTATTAGAGCAGCCTCTAGTCCTGACCTTCATCATAGTCCTGAAAAAAGTTTAAAATCCTATATTCCAAATACAGAAATGAATATCTCACAATTACAAAAGACACTCAGTAGGTAAGACAACAGTTTTTTTATATCTTGGAAAAAAGTAATAAGTTACATGTAGCATATTTAATCCTTTGAACATCACCTCATATAGTTTCATCATCTGCTAAGTGGTAGTGATGAAGTTTACTTTCAAAATGGGGTCTCCATTTGCTATTTTTATTATAATTGAATTTCAGTTAGCTTTCAAAATGGAACCTCTGGTAATGTGCATTATTAATATTGTATAACAAATTATCCTAATTAACAAAAAATTATAAAGGTACCAGTTTTAAGCTTAATCTGAAAAACTATAAAATTGAAAAATGTATTTATAAGCTGAATGAATTCTGAACTTATTTAAATATAAAATGCCAATGTCAGAAATGTGTATCTGATCTATTGGCAGTAAATAATAATAATATACAAGTTCAAAAAGTATCGCAAATTTTGTGTTTTTTTCAAAAAGTATTTATTTATTCATGAATATCTATTTTGTCCCCTTCAAAGTAATCTCCACCAGATATTATACACTTATGCCAACGTTTTTTTCCACTCCTCGAAGCACTTTAAAAAATCGTTTTTTGTGATCTTGTTCAGCTCCTCCTTCGATGCCGTCTTTATCTCCTCAATCGCGGCGAAGCGTCGTCCTTTCATGGGCCTCTTCAGTTTTGGGAACAAAAAAGGGTCACAGGGAGCAGGTCTGGGGAGTACGGTGGCTGCGGCATCATAAGTATGTTGTTTTTGTCCAAAAATTCGGTACAAGCAACGATGTGTGAGCAGGGGTGTTATCATGGTGCAAAAGCCAATTTTTGTTCTTTCAAAAATCCGGGCGTTTCTGGCGGATTGCTTCGCGCAAATTGCGCATAACTTGCAGGTAATATTCTTTATTCACCATTCTACCCTGTGCCAAGAACTCATGATGCACCATGCCCTTACAATCGAAGAAAACTGTAATCAAAACCTTCATATTCGAATGCACTTGGCGCGCTTTTTTCGATCTTGGCTCGTGTGGCAGCATCGATTGGGATGATTGAGCTTTAGTTTCCACATCATAACCATAAACCCCATGATTCGTCACCAGTTATGACCCTCTGGAAATTTTTAGGAATAAAGTTCAGGTTTAGTAATGGGCAGTCCTCTCTCTCAGTTTTTGGCAGATCTATTTATGAGCTTTTTTGAAATGCCCATAACTAAAGCTTTTCCATATATATTCAAGGTCTGGTACAGATATGTGGATGATGTTTTTGCCATCGTGCAAACCAGATACATAGAAGATGCTCTCAAACTCTTAAATTTACAAGAAACAACAATAAAATTTACTATGGAAATTGAAACTAGTAACACTTTACTGTTCTTAGATTTGAAGATAATAAAAAATAATAACAAATTAGAATTTGGCATATACAGAAAATATACACATACCGATAATTACATAAAAGCTAAAGGTTTCAACCCTAGACCTCACAAAGAAGCAGCATTCAGTAGTTATGATTTATAGGTTGATTAATGTACCACTTAAAAAAGAAGAATATGAGAATGAATTCTCACATATAATACATACAGCAAAAGTTAATGGGTTTAGTAAAAAATGATAGATCAAAAAATACAAAAATTCAAAGGAAAAAAGAAAATCAAACAAATCACCACACTCATCAATTTATAAAAAGAAAAAAACTAATCAAAAGTTCACCTACCACCCTTACATCAATTACAAATTTAAAACATATTCAAATAATACAACATCACTTTGGCACCTGTAAATATACAGTGTAGGCAAATTACTGAATCTAAACAAAATTGAACTCAGATCAAAAGAAGAAGTTCAGGCATATATAAGATCAACTGTAAGGATTGTGATAAAGTATATATAGGCAAGATCAAAAGAAGCTTGGGTATTAAGATTGAAAGAGCACTGGAGAAATATCAGATACAAACAAATAGAAAAATCGGCAGTAGTAGCACATTCCTGGAATGAAAATCATGAAGTAGAAAAAGATATAATACTGCTAAGAGCAGTTCAGCACCCAAAGGAACTTAGTATTTGGGAAAAGATTTATATTAAAAAATATGAACATAGACTTATGAATTTTCATATACCAGAAGCAGACAACATATTGTATAGGTTCATCAACAGACCACCAGAGCGCACACAGTCAAGTATACATCCTACTTGAAGAGATCCGTTAGTCGTCAATTGGTTGACAATGTAAGCAAGTGACTCACAAAACTAGTCCCAAATTACTTTTTAATAAAAAAAGTTTTAATGTAAAACATCAAGATAGTTTAATATATTGACATGATTTTAGAAATTTTAAGTTTAATTTAACACACTTAAACTGTATTTGCCCATCGCCTGTGTATGCCTACTATGTGGCCATATTTAATGCTGTCCACACTATCATGAAATCCCACCATTGTATCCATGTCTGATATGGTGCATGAATACAATACATACAGGTTTTGGCAAGATCTTGCACATCTACTCCTGATGTCCATGATGATGGTATTTTGTATATGACTGCCTATGGTAAGGGAACTATCACAATTGAGTTGATGTTACTGTTATTGGGTTGATTTACAAATTGTCTCTATATCTAGATAAAAACAAATGTCATGAAATCCATCACTGACAGATCTCCAGATCCACAATTACAGATAGAATATTATAACAGTGTACTTATACAAACCAAATATTGGTTTAATAATTGATAACTGTCTGAACTGGAACGATCACATCGCTCTTATCATACCTAAACTTAGCAGTGCATGGCTATGCAATATATGCATTAGCAATGTTGAAGTCAATTAAAACTTTAAAACTAGTTTATTATGCTTATTTCAATTCAATAATGATATACAGTCTAATATTTAGGAAAATTCAGTTAAAAGGAACTTGTCTTCCTATTACAGAAATAAGCCATACGAATAATCGCTGTACACATAGCAGACATTCATGCAGAAACCTCTTTAAGCAATTTGAAAATTTAATTCTTCCTTGTGAATATATATTATCCCTCATAAACTTTTATATGAGAAATAAATAAAAATGTATTCTAAATCAAAATATACATGACAAGAATACTAGACATAAAGCAATCTACATAGACCGACTTTCAACACTTTCTTGCCACCAATAAAGAGTTTATTATGAATGCATTTTAGTACAAAATGCTCTCCTCTCTAGTTTAAAAGCCTTGATAAACGATTAATTCCTTTAAATCTGTTCTTAGAAAATATCTATGTAAAATGGCCTATTATTCTGTAAAGGAATATATAAGTGACAATATATTATAATGAAATAAAAACAACTGAAATAATTTTATATCAATGCATATATAAACTATTTATAGTACAATTTGATTAAATGACATCTGTTTTTGTTGTTTGGTGAAGTTGTTCTAGGTGTTCCTTTTCATTTTTATTGTAACTATTTATGTAGATGTATATAATATTTTTTGCAAATGTAGATTATGTGATACCGTGGTAAATGCATATGACAAGTTCTATGTTTGAAGGTCTCTGTGACTGCTTCACGAACTCAGTGAATGCTCCAAGAACTAAACTAAAACTAAACCAAACTAATGCTCAAAAACTATTTAAGGCATGACCACAATAATTATTCAAATTCAGCTATTTTATAACATTTTTCTCTCTAATGTCAGACCTTTGTCTCATTACTTATGGGCATTCTCCCTTAGCATGACGGTATTGTAGCAAACTTCTGAGGCGAGACCCCATTGGGGGTCGCTTGTTATTAAGTAATAATTTAATTAAAAGAATAATGCATTTATGCAGTGTACCTTACGGACTGCAAATCACATTTGTCGCATTTTCCTCTATCCTGCAACACAATTCACACACAAGCTAAGATTGTATCATTCAATCATTCACATCCGAAGTTTTTAGCTTCAGATGTTCAAACGTTTTTGTAAGCTGCACACACATAAAAGCAATCTGACCTATGCTTACCATTTTGATTGCCACAACAACCTGAGTATGTTACGTGATGAAGTTAGGGTACAAACCTGTCTCATCTTGGTGCGATTATCATCCCCCGTCTTTAAAACACTTGCCGGTGCTATGTAACGTGATTTAATTTTTGTTTGTTTACGTTATCGGTAACACAGATTGCAATTATCAGCTGATTTCATAATTATATGCACGCTATCTATGGATGTATTAATGAACTGTCTCGTTTGGACCTTGCATCAGTGAAAGCATAGATAACCCTGATTGACAGTAGCACCTGTTTCACGAAAATAACGCGTTTGGTACTGAGGTCGGCTTTCTCCGCCGACGTTCGAGACTCAGAACCAAGGACTAAGCTGTGGGAATGTGTATCTGCTCTGGTGGCGGTGTGATAAATTTGTAGTTTATGTTTTCATCCCCGCCAATACCGAAGTTCCAATATACTGTCTTTGTATTTGTAGATGTAGATTTTCTCCCAAGTTGCCAATTCTGTAGGTGGCCTGGGCCAGATACATGGAGGTGCCTTGTAGTTTGTATTTTCTTAGCATTCAAATAAATAAATACATTCTGTAGTTCCTTGTACTGATTTTAATAATTTTGCTTTATTCACTATGTCGTGTTTTTCTGTCCAAAAATTATATGCTACTGCTAATTTCTCTATTTGCTTGTACTTCATGTATAATATTCCTTTAACAATGTGCCTGTGGTTATGTTTGTTTTTCACAATCTGCACAATTTGTTTTGTAAAAATTTCCGTTTTTCTCCTGTGGAATGCTGTCATTAGCATTGTCTGTCTATTAGCAGGCTTTTAACATGAAATCTGTCGACCGGTGCCAACCTGATATTAAAATCTTTAAGAATATTCTGAAAAATGTTTGTAGCCCATGAATATTTTAAAATTAGCTTCTTTTTTCTTGCTGAAAGTGTTGTGGTTTCTTTGATACGTTTTTTTTTCCCTCTCCTCTAGAATTTCTATGTCTTTTTGTGTACTGGTTCTTTTTTAAAAATATATTTTACCGCTGTTTCTTCTATTTGTTTGTATTCATTAAAATATTCTTTGCTAGTTTGTAGGTTAACTAGCCGGTGTGTTAAACTGTTGATAACTGCATGTTTGTGCGTTGTAGGGGTTAAAACTGTCAGCTTTGATGTGTTTGTCTGTGTGTGTATTCCTTACACATATTCGAATGTATGGGAAAGCTGAGTTGATTGTCTCAAATCTGCTCATGAAGAGGTTAACCAAAAATGGAGATAAGGTGCCGCCCATAGTAAGGCCTGCTAGTTGTTTATAAAATGTTCCTTTGAAAGAAAAATAGGCTTGGGTTATGCAAATTTCTGCGAGTTTGATGTATTCCTTTGTGTGTGCATCATTAAATCCACTTGTTTTAAGCCAGTAGATAAATTAGGAGTTTCGCTTTTGGTATGCTTAGAAACAGTGATGCTACTTCGAAAGATATTAATAATGTCAGAGGGATGTAATTTTATCTCCTTAATTTTTTATATTAACTAGAATGAATTGTTTATACTCCTGTTTTTAAATTTAGATAATGTCTTGAATGTATTAGCGAGCCATTATGCTTAATAATATCAAGGAGTATTGATAATGTTAAAGATGGGCAAAGATAGGCTAAATGTGGCCGAAATAAAGAAAGGATAGGTTAATTTTGCGGCAATACGGCACAGATCAGTTAAATTTTGAAGGAACAGGCAAAGATAGGCTTAAATTGCCCGAAATAAGGTAAGTATAGGATAAATTAGGCGGAAATAAAGCAAGGATAGGCTAATTTTAAAGGAAAATGTTAAGATAGGCTAAATTTGGCCGAAATATGGGAAAAAAAATTAGGCTAAATATTGAAGGAACAGCCAAATATAGGCCCAAATTGCACGAAAAAAAGGAGGATAGGCTAAATTTAACAGAAATACGCCTAGGTTAGCTAAATTTGGCCGAAATACGTCAAAGATAGGCTAAATGTGGCAGAAATAAGGTAAGGACAGGTTAATTTTTGCGGTAATATGGCAAATATCAGTTAAATTTTGAAGGATCCCAAAGATAGGCTAAATCTTATAGGGAAAAGGCACAGTTAGGCTAAGTTTTTGAGAAAAGGCAGGGAAAGGAAATTATAGGTTAAATTTTCTAGAAAACGGGGAAAAAAAAAGACTAAGATAGGCTAAATTTCTCACTAAATATAGCCTATCTTTGCCTTTTTAAAATTTGGATAATTTTAGCCTATCTTTGACTTTTAGAAAAATCAGAATATTTTAGGCTAACTTTGCTTTTTTTAGCAAAATAAAATATCAAACATTGTACATGACATTGGTGGACTTCATTAGAATAATTTCTGTGGGGACGATAACCTAGCTTTCCCTTCCATTATGTTAAGTGCTGTAAATTATGTGATGACGGTTATTAATAATCAATTATGCGTGATTTTTAGTGTTATACAATCAACGTCCAAGATGGGAAAGTTCTTATGATAGGGACATAATTACTTTGGCCACCTACCATTTTAATTTTAATGTACACTTAAAAAATAAAAGATAAACAACTCGTTATTACTCATTATATCTCTAACTAAATAATAGTCACTTTAACTTACATTTTATGTAATTCTGCACAATAACAGTTTCATGGCCTTCAAATTTACTTGACTGATAGTTTATAACAATGTAAGCTGTTTTGACTGATCTTTAATATATAGAGTGCTAAACAATCAGCGATACCAAGGTTACAGCTGAAAGGATTGAACCAAGTGCATTGAACATCTCAAATGGCTCATGAACTAACTATATTGGGGAACTGAAATGTTTTTGTAAAAAGTAGGTCTAGTCAACCCAGTGAGCAAAGACACCCTGGTTGATGATGTGTTACATATTTCAAGTATTTTTAGCACCCAATAACCTGATGGATATGATTAGTTTGTTTCTACAGAAAACATAGAATGCTTCGTATGTTTTGACATCATAGTTTGACTCAAATATTAAAATGATTGGAGTTGGTCTACCCAGTTTTTTAATTTAAATTTTCTCCTTCAATGGTTGCATGCAAAAACATTTACAAGTAAGATTTATATACAGTTAATTTGCTTTACATTTATTTAACACAAAATAAAATAAAGCAACTATTCCAAAAATTAAAATGCAATTGTTTATTACTAACAAAATGACTGATTATTGCTGCCGAAGATTGTCTACAGGAGAACATTATTACTTCAAATGTAATATTCTTTGATAGTGAAATAACTGCAAATTTTCATATATTATATACATAAGGCTGTGTTGAGATTAATGCACTATAGTCATCTAATAATCTTTTAAATCAACTTTGTAACACAACAACAATCAGTTGTTTGAAGCTGAAGCTCTGAGATCGCATGTGACCAAAGTGGATGTTTTAGATGGTGCATGCACATAATGCGTCCTATGAGCAAGTGGCTCCTCCAAACATTTTCTCTCACCTCTCCTGATCGAAATACTCCACAAATGAAATTGGCTTGCACTGTGTTTGCAAACCAAGTCCCCTACAGATAATAACCAGAAATACAAACATCAGGGGTAAGATAGAAATCCCCATATACACATTATTTTTAAAGCATAAAAATGCATTAAGCAATAGTTATAGGAAATTAAATTATGAAATTTTTCAGGTAGTGTCAATCAGTAATGTCGTAAAGAAGCTGTCTCTAATGCAGTTTTAACTTTGTTACATAATTCCTTATCTCTGCTGTTTTTATACTCCTATACATTATTTCTCTTTCAATTTTTCATGTCTTTCAAAGGTTAACTAAGGAAAAGAATATTGTGCAATAAATCAATATTTAATAAGATGGTCAGGAATGTTAAAATGACAAGAACATGCTTCAAAATTTAATTTACATTATGTTTCAACTTATTCTCAAATGGCAATCAACAAATGTGACAATAAATATGCATAATGTAAATATATGTACAAATATCTTATGCCATTATTTAATTTATTAATCTCATAAATATCAATGATAATGTTAATGTCATATCATCAATGTGCTTGTATAATCTTCTCAATTATAACTGAATGATTACCCCAAACTGTTTTACTATGCTATTGCAAAATGGAATTTTTACATGGATTTGCTTGTAACAAAAAATAAAATTTTATAAATGTGAAAGGAAGGGAAAAAAAATTACATTTTGAACTTGTCTTGAGTTTGCACATTGACATCAACATAAAACACCAATAGTTAAGGAATGGGTAGATGCACTTTGGTTTCCTATTACATAATGAACTTCATAAAAGTTTGCACTACATCTACCATAGTGTTTAATGTTTCTTATTCACTGTCTTTGCACTTGAGCAAACAATTAGTTGCACTAGTGCTGCAGGATCTGTCATTCTCTCTTGCTGCACTTATACTCTTGGTTTTAATCAAGTCTCTTCTCTGTACAGGTCTTCAAATCTCATTTTTAAAAATGTACAACCTCTGATGTAAGAAATTCATCTGTAATATAAAAGAACTAAATGAAATACAACAACAACAATAATAATAATAAGTTTGTTATGTGGCAACTAAATAAGATTTCATGACAAAGAGTACTAAAAAAGAACAAATTTGTTTAATACTAATAACATACAATTTTATGCATATAATCAACTTTCCAACTAGAATCCAAAACAATTCTAAAACAGCTATTGATAAGTTTTCATAGATATGTCCAAAATGGAGTGCCATGAAATCCAACCCTAATTAATGAACTTTCAGATCATGATGGACAATTACTGAAAATTAATTATTGTGTTCCCGACTGCAGAATAGTGAACCATATAACTCAACTAAAGAATTATTAACCATGAAAGTGCAACACTTTAATGACAAATTCCTTCTTAAATACTTTCATTAGAATCCACAACTCAAATTTTCCCTCTCATGTAAAGAAAATTAATAATATCTCTAGAAATGACTAGATAATACAAAGTATTAAAATATCTTGCAAAAAAAAAAAAAATTACAATAGCTACTAGAGAAAACAACTCTACTAGAACAACATGGCATTATAAAAATTACTGCAAAATTCTAAAAATGGTTATAAATATAGCTAAATTTTTTGTTATGAAAAACAAATACAGTCTTCATATAACAAACCTAAGACCATCTGGAATATTATAAAAAAGAGACTGGTAAATGTTACTCAAAAGATAATATAAAATAAATTACAGTAAATCAATTTACCACAGTAGATCCACAACAAATAGCGACCTTATTTAATGAACATTTCATTCAGGTAGCAGAAAATTTACTGATAAAGGAACACATAAGAAAGACCCAATTTCATACTTAAATGAAATACAATTTGAAAAGTTTACATCTCTAGAGATAGTACCCACAAGTACAACTTAAATAGATAAAGTAACACAATTCCTCAAAAGCAAGAATTCATCAGGACATGATGAAATAACTACAAAAATATTAAAAATATGTGCTGACAATATTAGCAGTCTCTTAAATCATATATGTAACTTCTCCTTTATAACAGGGGCATTTCCATATAGGTTAAAATATTCCATTGTTAAACTATTATATAAGGGCAAAATGTCAAACTACAGACCACAGCTTTCTCCAAAATATTTGAAAAAACTATGTTCAAAAGAATATATCAACCATCTAAATAAAAATAATATTTTAGTAAGGAAACAGTTTGGATTTAGGAAAACGTGAACTTTCAAATTAATGAAGTTTTCAAATCCCTTGAAAATAAATTTAATACACTAGGAATATTCTGTGATCTATCAAAATTATCCAATTATGGTATTAAGGGCAAAGGTTATCTATGGATTGCATCACACTTATCATGCAGAAAGCAAAAAAGTTATAATTAATTCTTCAGATAATTCATTGCATACTCTGAATGATCAGTAATAAAGTATGGTGCTTCTATCCCGGATCAAACATTATTTTTATTATATATCAATGATCTTCCTTCAGCAATAAAGGAACATGCATATTCGTAGAAATTGGGTGAGTAGATAGGTAGTAATCCACCGTCCTACCTACCCAACTTTTACAAATGATCCATTAGTCTTGAACAGCTGATGATGTGGATAAAAGATCTACGAAACATATGTCCTGAGTAAATCTCATTTAAGTGAAACCATAAAGCGTGTTCTAATATTCCGACTCAGAAGAGATTATTGGAAAGACCATAATGATCACATTTTACCCAAACTACGCGCGGCATGTTTTGCAATCAGATAATTACTTCTTTGGTAAATAACAGCATACCATCATAATTAAGGTCACTGTATGATTGAATTCAACTACACACTCTTATTGGCTGGCTCCACTTGTTTACATATAGTACATATTTCACAAGCCCATTGTTCGCATCCTAGTTACCCATTGACTGCTGAATACTTTGTTATGATATGGGATGTGTATTCTGCTCCGGTAGAGGTGTGATGAACTAAAAGTTTATGTTTTTATCCCTGGCAGTGTTGAAGTTCATTAAACTGTCTCTGTATTTGTAAATGTAGATTTTCTCCCATGTTACTAATTCTATAGGTCCTTGTACTAATTTCAATAATTTTGTTTTATTCACTATGTTGTGGTTTTCTATCTAGAAATGAGATACCACAGCTGATTTCTCCATTTGTTTTATTTTATGTTTCTGAAATGGTCTTTTAACCATGTCCTATGTTTCTCTATGTTTTTCCAATATAACTTTTTCGGATTCTGCACAACTTATTTGGTAAATGCCTGTTTTTTTTTGTTTTTTTTTTTTTTAATACTGTCATTAATATTGTCATTTAATAGATTTTTTTCATTAAATCTGTTTATAGGTGCCAATCTGATATTAAAATCTATAAGAATATTTTAAAATTTTTGTGTAGCCCCATGATATGTAAATTTTTTAAAAATTATCTTCTCTTTCCCTGCTGAAAGTGTTGTGGTTTCTTTAATAAGCTTCTGTCTCTTGAATTTCTGTACTTTTTTGTGAAATAATTCTTTTTTAAAACATTTTTAATTGCTGTTCATTCTATTTGTTTGTATGCTTTAAACTGTTCCTCTATGCTAATTTGTAGGTTAACTACCCTGTTTGTTAAGCTGTTGATCACTGCATGTTTGTGTGTTTTGGGGTTGAAAACATCAACTTTGATGTGATTGTCTGCATGTGTATTCTTTCTGTATATTCCAAATTCCAGATTTCCTTGAAGCTTCATTATTTTAATGTCCAAGAATGGTAACATATTATCTTTTTCTGTTTCATATGTGAGCAATATGTTTTTATCTTGTATATTGTAAAGTTTTATGCATCATCAATGAGTTTTTTGTTAACTATGGTGAAATTTCATCAACATATCTGTACCATATTTTAAATATGTATGGGAATGCTGAGTTGGTGTGTGTTTCAAATCTGCTCATGAAGAGGTTAGCTAGAAATGGAAATAAGGGGTTACCCATAGTAAGTCCTGATTGTTGTTTATTAGAATTTGCCCTTGAATGAAAAGTAGGGTTGGTTTATGTAAATTTCAATGTCTTTTAAGTATTCTTTTTGTATGCATCATTAATTCTATTTCTTCTTAGCCAATCATGTAGATAAATTAGGAATTTACCTTTAGGAATGTTTTTGTTAACCCGATATACAGTATCTGGTAAACAAAAAAGTCAGCAATCAAAAATGAAAGTTTAGAAATCTATATCAAAAACCTACGAAATCTAAAATCCAAAACCTCAACCGAATTATGTGGAAAATCTATCCAAAGAAAGTTTCAAGAAAAAAGAGTTAGCATTTCTAAAAACTTGTGTCCAATTCTCCAATAAAATAGAAGGTAACTTGGTAGATTTAAAAGTGGCCATTGAAGGGTTAAACCATAAAGAAAAAGAAATAGAATCAGATTAGAAAAGATTTTAAGAGAGATAAATAAAAAGAAAACTCCAGTAAACAAGACATATAAGAACACAATAAAATCTTTAAATAATAAAGATATAATTTATACAAAAGCCGACAAAGGACCTCTTTATAAGCAGATACTGATTAATGTTTAAACTAACACTGAAAATTCACTGTTTTTTTTTAAAATTATAATACAAAACATTATTGAGGATGACTACTGCCATGCATGCAATAACTGCAGGGTTAAAGGCCTGTAATTCACATAATTTCATCATAAAAAGAGATCATACAAAATTTTTAATTTAACACAAATCATCTTTATAGCATTACACTGTCTTATGCACACAGAGTAAACTGATGTTACAAAGCTCCATATTATGAATTTTGATCCTGTAGAATGAGATATAATTAATAGAAGATAGTAATTAGATACATAAAATATAAAGACAGTAAGGGAAGTTCAATTCCCAATTCTCTGAATTATAAATTGGTTTTTTACTTTAAACATAAGCCTCCAAGTAGCAGATTAATAATGGTTTTGTTAAGCATATCTTTCATCTTACTTAAGAAATACTTAACAAAAGGAGCAAAAGTAAACTTAACAAAGTGGAATTATGTTAAATTCCATTTTGCAGGATTACTAAATAACTCACCAGAAATAAATAAATTAAAATCCTATGAAAGACCAGTTTTATATGTGCTCTCTGTAGAATGGATTGACACCTTTAATAGGAAAAGGATGAGCCTCTGTGTTATATACCCACTCATCAAGTGAGATGAGATTGTCATCACTGAACAGGAGATAAAGATACTGAAACAGAAATGCATATTCATTAGTACAAGCATATTGCTCTTTACAAACACTAAACCCATCAAGTTTAATACAGTAACCAAAATCTTTCTCTAAAAATGCACATAGTCTAATAAAAACAAAAAAAGAAAGCACTTACTTTTAAAGTTTCAGCGAGAAAGAAGCTCTGCTGAACATCATCTTTTGGTGGGTCCTCTAGGTACACGTTTTTAAGGCCTGTATAACCCCCAGCTACACGGCAGTGTTTCTCCAGTGCCTGGAATAAACTTAATCTTTATGAACTTGAAGTGCTAATTGAAGCTAATCATATAATTCAGGTTAATGAATAATTCAGTTAAACTACACACTCTTAATGGATTCACTTGCTTATGAAGTGGAGGCAATAAGGGTGTGTAGTTTGACTCAATCATATAATATTCTTAATTAATTTTTATGGTAATTGGCATTTACAATATGAGTGCTAACATGAAAGCATTACTTGGTTGAATTAAATAATGTGCATCCCTTTTCGAGCTAAATATTTCTTTTTACACGTTTGTAGCTTATGAAGGCTTTTACCTTCATGTAAGAGCAATAATATTACAGTTATTTGTTCATAATCTCTATACAGTCTATAAACAAATTCTCCATTGACAATATTTCAAAGTTTTATTCGTAGTTTTTCTTGAACTTTCCAATGACAAAGCTGAGTTGCCTATCAGAGTAACCATATTGGGCAGAAGAAGAAAACTGACCAGAAATTTATCACTATTACACAGACTAACCTTATGGTTTCTATTGAGTTGCATATACAGTATCTGTTTGTGTCTGCACAGTTTCATGTTAAAATAGTTAAACTTGAATGACTGGATATCTCCCTATAAACTGTCAAAAGTTCAGTCTCCAAATTAATGGACTGAATCAAATGTCCATATTACTTACAGTTATTGCTTTCATTATTGGCAGTCTAATGTGCATGAATCCCATTTACAGAGAGACTATTAAAAGTATTAATTTGCAAGTCAGTTAGCCAGAAGCAAGCCCCCATGCTACAGCAGTCTTTCCCTTCCAGTTCTAGTTCCTGCAAGTTATCTTAAGCTGTTGGTAAATCAGTCTTTCAGAGCATATAGCAGTGTGCAATGATTAGGCATTCACTACAGCTGCATATACACATCTTGGAATTGTACAAATAGTGAAGGAAAACCTTAAGACATTATCTTCTCAGCCCAGTTCCATTAAAAAAACCATTATTAGATGTAACAGAATTGTTAAACCAAAATGATTTTGTAAATGAATGAAAAGAGAAACAGTTATGTGCTTATAGAATAAAGACTTGGAGAAATAGGAAATACTTTGGAAATCTTAAAAATTCGTGAAATTCTGACACAGCAAAAAAACTGCAAGACTAGCAACAAAACTACTAAAAGCAATTCATGATTACAGCAATTTATCAATTACAGCTCATAGATTGTAACAAATAACCTTCCTTTTGTAATTGGATGTTAGAAAAGCATTAATAATTGGGAAAGTTATCTCTATGATTGGAAATGAAAAATCAGATTGAAAAACTTGGATCACAGTTGAGAATTGAACCACAGATCTTCAGTTCCAGGCTGATGCTCTAACCAACTGAGCACCATGTCCTCCAAGCAGGGAACCACAAATCTCTCTCATTTGTTTCTATACACACCATAAACCTCCTTAAAGTGTATAGAATCAGATGAGACAGGTTCATGGTTCTGTGTGTGAAGGAGTATGGTAGCTCAGTTGGTTAGAGCATCAGCCTGGAACTGAAGATTCATGGTTTGAATCCCAGCCATGCCCCAAATTTTTCAATTCTGATTCTTCATTTCCAACTATGTCCCACTGACAGCTAGAGTGAAAGAACAATTTCTAAATATAAATCCCAGGATTGTTTTTCTTTTCTGACTAAGCTGGGTTTTATCTGGATAGTACATGCAATAACAGCTATTGGAGCATCAGAGAATCATTACCAAGGTTCCACTAAATGATGAAAAAATAAGGATGTGTTATGGAATCAGTGTCCAAAGGATTATTGAGTAAAACAAAACAGTCAATTAACAGTGCAATGTATATGCATATATTTAGAACCACTGTGTGATAAATTAACATGATAATTCTCAGCAGGATAATGCCACACTGCTAATTCATGATGCAATTGCTTTTCATGTGTAACCAAAGAATTGTTAACAACAGTTTATGTCCTGCTTGCTCCCCAGGACAAACAGTTTGAGATTTCTATCTCTGGAAAACAATGAAAAAAAATTTGTAATCGACTTGGGAGTCCCAGACCTACCTTAAATTTTCTTGTACATTAAATCTACATGACATTCTTTCCTGTCTGCATGAAAAGATCCCTGAAGCTATAACTCTTGGAAAGTTTAATCAATAGAGGCTTTTCTACTCCAAGTTTACTTAAACTGCTTAATGTAGCATTTTTCATGGAGTTTCTTAAGAATGTTTTAATGTGCTCATACTCTTTTACTGGAACAAGTTCTCAAATTAGATGTGTTTTTGTTTTGTAAACTATGTCAAGGCCATTATCTAGCTAGCAAACTATAGCTATGGCAAACTTTCCAAATAATTTGGAAGCTCTTTATTGAGAAGCATCCCCAATGGCTACTAGCAACCAATCAGATGTTGATTATGTGTCACAAAAAGTGTACGACACTTCCAGCACTACTGTGAAAAGAATGTTATTTAATTTTATTGTTATGTTTTATTTTATTTTAATGTTAATTAATTATTAAGCATAAGAGTGCTGTGAGTTCTCTGGTGGAGATGCCAGTGGTAGTGAGGGACAAACCTATAATCTCCATTCTAGGTATTGTTGTGTAATGGAATCAAACGGTTAGCTCTCTTGGAGTGCTTAAAGACTAAAAGCAAAATAATTATGAAATGTGGTACTATACCTTTATAAGTGTCGGTCAGGTGAAATAAATAATAATCTGAATATACTTAAAGGAAAAATTTTAAAAAATCAGAACACATCATATCCATTAAGTCCTACTTAAAAAAGCTTGAAAGAATATATTTGAAATGTATCAGCAAATACCATGGATATAATTACAGAAGAGAAGGATAATAATGAGGCAAGGAAAAAGAGTATTCATCTAAACAAGAAAGCATTTTAACATAAAAGCTACATTTTTTTTCTGATATACTACATGGAACAAAATTATATTATATTTCACTGTGAAAATTACTGCTATTTAAAACAACATTTTTTAAGTAGTGTACATTAAAATTACAAAAATATATCTTTTTTTAATTATTCAATTTCTAAACATTCAGTCTCATTTTGTGCATAGTCTATCTTGTACTATTTGTATACTTATTCATCTTTTGGTTGAAAGTTGAATTATAAACAAGTTACAAAATTCTGCTTGAAATAAAGAACATGGGAAGAGGTAAAATAGACAGACCATAAATGAAGAAAAGATCAATTGTTGGCTTTAAAATATGATGGAAGAATAAGAATTTACCCAAAATCACTTGATTGCAAATCTCAAGATACTCAAGAATACTGAAACAATAATGTTGTACAATAACAATATATACTGACCTGAACAGCTTCCCAACCCCAGTCACGGTATTTCTGTTGTTTGGTCAGTCTCCACATGATGAAATATGATTCTATAACTTCTGGTCGAAGTATATAATACTTTTCACTGCTTTTTAGCGCTTTTGCCTCAATAGCATCAGTAAAACGAAATGATTCGGGTCCCAGTTTGACTGCTGTTCGATCATATGACTCATGACATGTATGAGTAATGGCTTCTGCTATTTCCATATACCTTTGTGATAGATCGTTCTTCAGAGTATGGGCGCCTAATCCTATCAGTCCTCCTGCAAACAGTAAAAGGTGATACATTTTAAAAAATTATGTATATTAAGCAATACCAAATTGCTTCTATAATATAGTGAGTTAATTCAAACTATAATTTTTATTTTTCTCACATGAAAGTTATTCATTAAATTAATACTATAAAAACATGTTACAGTATATGTGCAATTATAAAATAACTAGATATGTAAACACTGCCTTTCATGTAGTTTGTTTATGCATCATATTTATTTTTAAGTACAACATTTGAACTAAACACTTCCATTTTGTTTTCCATAATGATGGTTAAGAGTGGCTTGATTTATTTAAGTTTCTGAGTACCTGAAAAACCACAGTGAGCAGTTCCAAAGTTATTTCCTCTGTTTCATTCTCTGATTCAAATACTCTGTCCCAAGAGATATAAGTCCTAATACCAGAGGATGATAAACAGTCAAAGATGAAAAAGAAGAATTGCAGAATGTGGTGAAATGAAAATCCCAATAATTACATTTAAAATATATTGTCAGCAGTACAGTCCTTATAGGGCTGGTCTCCTTAACTACACACTTCCTTTCTTTTCAATCCCCTTCTGCAGCCTTTAATGTCCAACTTTCTAAGATCCTCGCTTAAGTCATCTTTTCCTGGAATCTTCTCTTCTTCCATCAGCTTTTTCCATAAATATTTTCTTTACTGTTTAAATTTCTTGAACCCATCTTATTCTTCCTTGTTTAATTTTGTACCTATTCTGAATTCATACCTCCTTGTTAGTCCTTACTCTCCAGTCTTCTCTTCTACATACTACTTGAAATATTTGCCTCAAAATTATCCTTTCCCACTTTCTTCTCTTCTTCAATGGCTGTTGCCTTTGAAACATGTCCAAGTAAGTGGAACAAAATCAAGTTATTTTCTCATTAATAATTTGTTATATTATACTATTTTACTGTGAAAATTCCTGCTATTTAAAACTACTATCATTTGGTGTTTCCTCCTTCTTCCAAACTTCATCTGTTAGTTCATGAATAGTTCTCTTCACCTTTTCTCCTCCATATTTCAAAGATTATCCTCAACTCCATCCTCATCTAGTGCTTTATTATTCTTCAATGCTCCAATCACCTCTCTTACTTCTTCTAAAGCTGACTGTGTTATTTCCTCTACATCCATTTTCATTTTTTTTTATTTTCTTGCTCCTTTTTCACAACTGACATTTCCATTCAGCAGTTTATAAAATATTCCTGCCATTTTTCTAATATTTTATTTTTATCACCAGTTTTATCTTTGAAAAACACTACTCTTGGTTGAATTTTTCTTTTCAAAGTAAGTTCTTTAATAAAAGTTTTGCACTTTGTTGTTATCTTTCATTTAGTCCAACTCTTTAATTCTCCTTCTTTTGAACTGTCTCTTCTTTAATTATAATTTTGATTAAGTTTCATCCAGATTTCTGCTAAAATTGCTGTTTCAAAGAGCATAGGCCCCTTAAATTTCTCAGGGCTCAGGTTCTCTATGGCTCAGATACTTAAGAACAATATATAAGAATTTATTTTATGACAGAAAATGCCATTTTTTTCACTTTTAGAGTTTTCTAACCATATACTTAATAAAATAATAAGAAGCTTTTTCTGCCATTGACATCTATAAGCCTGTTTATCCCATTTCCTATTCTATTCTAGCTCTAATATCCCCATTCAATATTTCTAGTCCTAACCAAACATCTCCCTTATCATTCTTAACCAACTACTCATTCATTCTCTTAATTTTTTTAAAAATATCAATATTTAATATTCTTTATATTATAATTCTCTTTGCTAATATTGGTCATTTATAATAAATTCCTACACTAGCTGTATTGAAAATGGGTGTAATTGAGGATCCTGCAGACCCCGGATGGGGAGGGCCAAAGTCCTAGGGGACCTGCTGCCTGCAAAAAATAAAAAGTTTGAAAATAAAAACCAGGAAAAAAGAATGTAAATAAGTTGCCACAATGGGAAAAAAAGATATGCAAAGGAATAAAAGAAAAAGAGTTCCAAACTTTCAGTAAGCATGCTAGTATGTCCTAAACTTAGGTATTCATTTTTTTACACTAAACTCCATTTACTTACAGAAAAGTAAGCCATGTTTTGAGAGAATCTCTCCCATCTTCAGTTGCTTACCAAACCGCAGTTACTTGAAATGATGGCTGGACACCCGGATGTTTCTGTGGTGGCCTCTGTAGGTTGAAGTAGGAAATTTCTGAGTTCATCCATAGGAGGAAACTCCTATACCATGACTTAGGTATGTGGATGACATTTTTGCAATAATACCAAAGAAACAGTCAATAGATGCCCTGAAACTTCTTAATTTGCAACATTAATCTATACATTTTACCATAGAAGAAGAAAGAAATGGTTGGCTACCATTTCTAGATTTAAAAATTATAAGAAATGAAGATTGTTTGAATTTTGGAATTTACAGAAAAGAAACACATATGGAAAACTGCATAAAAAATGAGAGTTATAACCCCATTCCACATAAGTATGCAGTATTTCACAGTTTGGCACACAGATTGATGAATATTCCACTCAAAGAAGCAGAGTACAAAATAGAATACCAACAAATAATAAAGACAGCTATAATCAATGTTTTCAACAAAGACACAGTGATAAAAATAATGAATAAATCTAAAGAACAAAGGGGGATATGGGAAGTTTCCACACTGAAAAACACAAAAGAAGATAACAAATTCAAAAGTTTCACCTACCATCCAATTTACCACAACAAGTTGAAGAAAATTTTCAAAGAACATGGGATAATGTTAGCCCCAAAGAACAGATACAACATCAAGAATTTATTAGATTGCATAGTAAAAGACTCCATACCAACAGAACAGAAATCAGGAATTTATGAAATAAAATGTGCAGATTGTGAGCAGAACTACATAGGCAAAACAAAGAGAAGTTTAGAAATTTGGAGGAAAGAACATTTTAGGAATATTTAAATATATAATATTTAAGCAGGTGGATAAATCAGCAGTAGCAGCTCAATTTTGGACCAAAAACCATGAAATAAAATCGGAAATTAAACTGCTGAAACATCTTCACAAACCATTGGAGTTATCCACTTGGGAAAAAATTTTTATATTAAAAATTGAGAAAATCTAATGAATTTTGAGTTTCCTCCTATGGATGAACTTAGAAATTTTCTACTTCAACCAACAGAGGCCACCACAGAAACATCCGGGTGTCCAGCCATCATTTCGAGTAATGGCGTTTGGTGAGCAACTGAAGATGGGAGAGATTCTCCCGAAACGTGGCTTAATGGAGTTTAGTGTAAAAAAATGAATACCTAAGTTTAGGATATATTACCACTCCATTGTCAACAGCTTCGTAACTACAAAATTTATATGCTAGTATGTGTTAACAATCAGCAAACTAAGTATTGAAAATTAACATGAACCTGTCATTTACTGCTGTGCCGCTGTCTGCCAACAATGCATATTTAAGTTACATTTATGAAAGGTGAATGTATTGGTTTATTTTTCCATTGCTTCAGCATTATTGAGGCAGATGCAGTGTCGCTTGACTTGGATATCATAACAAATACGGTGATTGAACTGAAACATAGTGTTTTATTCTAGTCTCATGTCGCTTACAATATTACATAAAAATAGTCCAGTTCTAACAATTCAATTTTTATATTTTTTGTTTTTTGTTCAATCCTAATTTTATAATTTTTTTTTTTTTTTCTCTTTCTTCTTTTAAAATGAACCTACTTAAAACTAGTTATGAACATTTGAGTAGTGCAAAAAATGGAGGGAGAAAAAAAAGAAATTTTAAAATGTTTGCAAGAACAACACAAATTGGATGCAGTTTTGTCAAAATTACATTTATTTTCACTAAATTTTGTGGCATAACAACAGATTGTACTCTAAATAATGATGGAAAATACAAAGATTTAGTAAAATTGAAGATGAGGCATATCAAGTGGGTAATACGTCTGTTACATTCTTATTGCATTAAGAATGTGTGTCCCTAGTCTTCCAAAGGACTATATCATGAAGGTAATTATCAAAACAGTAAATATTACCAAGTGAAAGGGATCAATTATTTAAAAAATTGTCTCAAGTCATTAATTTCTGAAGATGCTAATATCATTTATTACCTGGAAATAAATGACTGACTCATGTTGAAAAGAGTATTCGATTTGAAGAATGAAATGAAATTATTCTTTGAAAGCAAGTCAAAATGTATACCAGAGTTTGAGGATAAAGACTGCATTTTGCAGTTTTAATCAATACTACTGTGCACTTTAGCAAAGTTAATTAACTTTTGCAAGTAATAGATCAATTAATTAACAGCATGTAAGATCTTATTTCTGCATTCTAAATGAAACTTTTGATTTGAGAACAAGCTAACAATTACACTCACTTTTCTACCTATCCACGCAACCACACAAATTACTGCAAATGAACATGAATGTTTCATTTCAGATTTGAAACTTGAATTTGATATGATACTTGAAGACCTCAGAAGACATTGAATTTTCAAAGCAATTTTTGACAGATATCCAATCATTATCGGGACATAAGCAGATGAAAAGTTGTGAATCTCATTCTGATTTACAATTAAAGGAAAAATTTACACAAGTTGGATTAATAGAAATCTACAAGCAATATTTGGACAAGGGAAGATATAAACAAGTACTATTCATAAGTTTTCTATTTGTGTGAACAGTTTTTTAGCAAAATGAAGCACACAATCAGTACTATGGTTCAGATTTAATGACTTCAACTGGAAAGCTGTATATGCATTGCAAAATTTTCAATGGGAACTTTTATGCCTTTGTTACTGGCAACCAATATCAGGCTTTGCATTAACCTTGTAATTTTGTTTGTATATAATTTGCATAATAAAGTGTTGTCAAAATAATGTTTATTGCTCATTTTTATGTACCTATAATAAGTAATAAAAAATAAAAAACAGGATAAAACATTTAAAAATTCACTGATGTACATTTTATTCAGGTTCATGATATTTTGGTTTGCAGTATGTCTTATTGTTTATATTTGGCCCATTGCCCAAAAGGGTTGCTCACCTATAGTTTACATGGAATTATCCTATAACTTTTCAGCACCGAGTTCTCTTCCCTAGGATTTACAAATGATAAACTGATGGTAATGGAAAAACATGATGATGCAAAATATATGAGTAGAAAAATTAATAGAAGTATGCAAAAAACCTTAAACATTAGTTTAAATGAATGATGATAAATAAGAAAAAGCCAATATATTACCAAAGCTTTCAATTTAATGGATCCAGATGAAAATGTGCATAAATTAATGAAGGTTAGAATGATAATTCTGATATTAATAAGAGTTTTGAAATAAAATTCTGAAATAAACTCTAATTTTGAAATAAAATTCTGAAATAACTCTGAAATAAACTAAAATTAATACATATAAATTATGGATGTGAAATATAAATATGTATACACAGCTCAGAAACATGGCTGATAAAAGGAAGACCAAATTCCAAATTGCTGTGTACAGAAGCTAATTGAATTAAATTCAAAATTGGATAAAATTATAAATTAAGACATAAGAGAGAAAATGATTTAAAAAAGCAGTGATACAGTCTGTGTAGTTGAGACATATGCAGCAACAGGGTAAGAAATTAAATATGGGCTACCAAAATAAATATTAGTATGTACTGGAAAGAACGAAGAAAAAAAACTTATTTGAACGAAAATAAGGCTGCAGTGAATCAAGAGATTGATAGAGACAAGAGAAATATAGAATAGAAGCTGGAAAGTCATTTAAGTTAAAAGAAGAAAGAAAATTAACATTGAAAGTGTTAAGGGGATGTTACTAGCAGTGTAAGTGTATAGTAGGAAAAATGAACCATCTGTAATTTATGTATTGTATTGTATTGAAATTTATTGAAAGTGCTAAGAAAAATCAAAAACAAACTGCAACTGGGCCTTCATCTACCTTAAGGTGTGACCCCTCATAATTACAACTGTTGATACAATAATGCATTTATACTGACATCTTTACCTAAATACTAGATAGTACAAAATTTCCTCATTGATTGCATCAGTTCCCAGTCCCCAGTTCATCAGCATCATCCCACTGGAATTCCAGGGGACTCGGCTCCGATGCAACCAAGGTACTAAAATAAATATTTCACTTACTCTACCTGTATCAATTATTTTGTCAGCTAACTACAATCCCTACAACTCTAATTCCCTGTAATCTATAAACATGTCATCTTTTGTTGAATGATAGTTTTACTTTGTGGATTCCTACATTCATTTTTAATTGTAAGTCATCTTTTGTTCTAAAAATATTTTCTTTTTATACAAATAATATGGAGTTAAATTAAGATTAAATAACTGCATTATAAAAATGTTTTCTATGCTGCAGTTTAAGAAGGTGTGTTCATTAAAGTTCTCTTCCTCTTTCTCGGTTTACAAGATGATGTTGTTCCAGCACAATTATTACATAATAAATTCCTGATAATTTTTACCTGAAAAGCATGCAAGATGATCCATTTTATGTTCTAGTCTGTCAAATTTCATATCTGATATATATGTCAGTCCACCAGGTGAAACCTTCAACATGTGAAGGAAGATGTATTGCAGAGCATCATCATACATCTGTCTTGATTCTTGATCTTCTCTGCCGGACTGCAGCCATGCTTTAAGCAGATACTCATAAAAACTATCACCTAGGGCTCCCATTGACATGTGATCTGTAAAATGTATTGAGATTTTTAATGACCTGTTATATTACCTCTTAAGCAAAAGGCAAGCAGAAGCCCATACTTCCCAAAAATAAGCAAGCAAGACAAACAAGAAATGAACCTAAAGTAAGAAATTTTCATAAATAGCAGATTGTATTGATAAAGCTTTTAGAATCTTGTTAAGGTAAACTTTCTAGAGTTCATATTGGTTTCTGAGCTAATCATTTAGCTAATTATATTAAGTTAATTGAACAAAGAGTTCTTTTATGCCTGGACCCCTGCCAGAGCTTACTGTGCTATGTATAAGAATTCTCTGTAGACAGTATAAAGAGTAACCCCTTCCTGTTCTTGGGTAATTACAGGAGCAATTTCAGCAGATTACAAATCAATGCTCTAATGAAAACGGGAATCTTATAATCAAACACAAAAGATATGAATTTGAATAGTGTTTAACTACTGAGGCATCATAGCAGGGACACTGATGATACATAAGATGAAATGATAAATTGGAGAAGATTTCTTCTTCTTTTTCAGACCTAAGTATAGAGCAATACCCTGGCATTTGCCATTTATGAGCATTGAGGAAAACCTTGAAAAAAACCTCAGTCAGGGAGGAAGGTCTGGTGGGGATTGAACCCCAGATCTCCTGCTCACAAGTCTGCACCTCAGTCACCCGTGGCAGTTCACAAATAAGATATGCATTAAACATGCAAATTCTTTCTACTGGCTCAAGTAATTCTTCAGCCTTAAATATACATCACTTTGCCCATGAATGGTAATAAACTTAGCAACTGCACCTCTAGCTAGGTTACTGGTGGGCGTAAAACATAAGCCTTCCACAAACACCAAAAGTGAAATAGATTATAGGCAAGTATTCAGTAATTTTGTAGAGGATATTTTCATGTATAAATCACAGAATTGCTGCTCTCTGATAATGATGGTGGTGACAGTAATCTTTATTTGCTTAGACATGTTACATAAGTTTCAACATCATCAATACATACACAGTTCTCTAATCCATATACTTATTTTTATTAGGAAATTCTCCAGTTTTTTTAAAATATTTTCCTTTTTAGTGTTTTGAGTTCTTTTGGTAGCTTATTGTGTAAAATTTTGCCCATTATTAAGGGACTTCTCTCAGCAGCCTTTTTATTAACATCAGTTGTAAGGTAATTATTCTGTGTTCTAGTATAATGCTTATGGCGGTCTTTGTTTAGATATACAGAATTCTCCCTATTTACTACAAATATAATTACTTTAGATATATGTGTGTGTGTGTGTTTTATTGATTGATTGATTGATTTATGGATGCTCTTTAACATCTCAGGTCATATGCGTCCCATTCAACTCAGGGCGTGAAACGGCCGACAAATTTTGCTCAGATGCCTCTCTTTCAGGCTTGAGGTTCTTTTTCGTGCCGTAAATGTACGACACGGGACCCACGGCTTTACTTCCCTTCCGAAGGAAGCCATACTTAGGATTTTTACGCCCGAAAAAATCCATCGGTCCTGGCCGGGTTTGAATCCGCGTTTTGGGATATATATATTCTTCTTACAATGCTGAAGCTTACCGACAGCTTGAAGATGTCACTTATTATAAACTATTGTCTTCCAACCCTACAGTCAAGTTTAATGAAGAAATAGCTTCTTTTATTGCATCTTCTGGTACTGCTGAAGGACTTAGTTCTCAAGATATCACTCTACTTACTCATGTCCCCCGTACTCGCACCATATATTTTCTCCCTAAAATTCACAAAGAGAACTGTCCAGGCCGCCCAATACTAGCCAGCTTCGATTCCCCCACTGAACGTATTTCCGCTCTTGTAGATTGTTGGTTATAGCCATTTGTTACGTCTAAGTCATCCTATATCAAAGATTCCTTCCATTTTTTGAGTTTACTAAAGAAAGTTGACCCTTTGGCACATTCTAATATACTTTTGGCCACTATTGATTTGACGTCACTCTATACTAACATTTCCCATCGTGAAGGATTTGCTGCTGTTAGACATTTCTTGGACTCTTGAGCACCTCCTCATATCCCATCCACAGATTTTATTTGTCATCTTGCTTATCTGGTCCTCACTCGCAATGCGTTTAGTTTTGATGATAAATATTATCTACAAATTAAAGGTACTGCAATGCGCACCAGAATGGCACCCTCTTATGCCAATCTTTTTATGGCTCCTTTAGATGAAGACTTTCTTAAGTCAGAACCTTTGGCACCATTATTATGACTGAGATATATTGATGATATATTCGTGCTCATGGCTCAGAATCTCTCGATCAGTTCCTTACTAATCTTAACTCCAAATTTTCAGTTAAGTTCACTTCTTCTGTCTCTCCCAATGCGGCTACATTCCTAGATATTGATATTTCTTTATGCAATGACTCTTTTCTTACGTCTGTGCACATTAATCCTACCAATTTATAACAGTATCTTCATTTTGATAGCTGTCATCCATTGCATATCAAAAGATCTATTTCCTTTTATCTTTCAATCCGTGGTCATCGTCTTTGTAACAAATTTTCATCTCCTGACAAGTATATTAAAAACCTAGCTCAAAAGTTCCAAGACCAGAATTATCCTTCCTCTCTTTTAAAATCCCGTATAATCCTAGCGCACGAAACTTTCCAATGCAAACCTAAAACTTCTAATAAGAACTTTATTAACCTTGTTACTACTTACGTGCCTGGAATTGAAAGCATCAGACCTATTTTGAAAGAATGTCATGATACTTTGTTAATGCACTCATCTTTAAATACTTTTTCTAAATTTGTACCCCACCTTACTTTTAGAACACCCCCTAACCTTAAAAGTATATTTTGCCGAAACCTATCTCCTCCGAATTTACCATGTCCCTTTGCTGGCTCATATCCTTGCCAACGCCCTAAATGTAAAACCTGTGCGCTAATTATGCCTTGCCATTCATTCCACAGCCCTAATTTATCCAGAGAATTTAACATTTCTTCATTTGCTACTTGTTCGTCCAAGAACGTCGTATATATGTTATCTTGTAAGCTTTGCAGAGCATTTTATATCGGTTTAATTCTACTGTTGTTTCGCTACGAATGAACAATCATAGATGTTCTGTTAAAACCAAGTCCCCCTTACCGGTTGCTCAACATGCCTTATCTCACTGTAAGGATTTTGATTATGCTTTTAATCTAACACTTGCGGGTGCACCGCCACGGGTGGCCGAGGTCGTTAAGGCACGGACTCGTGAGCGGGAGGTCTGCGGTTCGAATCCCGCCAGGACCGTCCTCCCTGACTGGGGTTTTTTTCCAGGTTTTCCTCAGTCTTCATAACTGGCAAATGCCGGGGAGGTACCTAAACTTAGGCCTGGAACGCTTCCTTCCTTAAAAAAAAATATCCTTTCCCAATTTATCATTTCATCTCATGTATCATCAGTGTCCACCGCCTGTGGTGCCTCAGTAGTGAAAACGGGCGTTAAACACTACTCAAAAAAAAAAAAAAAAAAAAAAACCTTACGGGTGCGTTACCAGAGATAGAGAAATGGCAGCTATGTTTTTACATAAAGCCTGTATACCACCTGGTTTAAATCTTAAGTATTAATCCCCCCCCCCCCCCAAGCCCACACTCTCATTTCTATTTTCATCTGTTTCCATGCATAACGTTACCTTCGATACTCAATATTTACTTTTATCACCGTCACTTGTTTTCTTGCCATAGAAGGACTCCACGAGCCCGAAATATAGCGATCTCAAGTGTGACTTTTTCTTAGTGTTTAATCCTTTTGTACTATTATAATTACTTACATTGTTAATAGTGTTACTTCATTTTTCTTTTTCTTTTATGTTATATATATAATATATATATATTTTTAATTTTTTTGATTCTATGAAGACATTCTACATGACACCGTCACGGGTGGCCGAGGTCGTTAAGATGCGGAATCCCGCCAGAACCGTCCTCCCTGACTGAGGTTTTTTTTCCAGGTTTTCCTCAGTCCTCATAACTGGTAAATGCCGCGGAGGTACCCTAAACTTAGGCCTGGAACGTTTCCTTCCTTAAAAAAAATTCTTTCCCAATATACCATTTCGTGTATCATCAGTGTTCACCGCCTGTGGTGCCTCAGTAGTAAAAACGGGCGTTAAACACTACTTAAAAAAAATCTACATGACACTCTACTATTTACCTTATGTATATACCTTAAACAATATTTTTTGTAGTACTAACACTCTATTCATGTGCATGAACTTCCTCATGTAAAGATGTGACTCTACATAGAGAGCAGAAAAACTAAAAAATGTCTGTAGTATCTGGGGGGGGGGGTTCAGATTACACTTTATCGAAAGGAATTGACGAAAAAACCATTCTTCCATAGCAGAAATTTTAGCACATATAATGAAGCCGTTTAACATCAACAAGTGTTTTCTAGGCATATTTGACACCTTATTTAACTTCCAAAAGCAAAACAAATACACGAAGAACAAAAATTGCAACTTTCTGTGTACTTATGTCAGGAGAATTAACAAGATGTTAAATGTTTAGCATTTTCAAAGAAATTTCCGAATGGATTATTTTTCCTTTCTCTTGATTCATGTACAGATTTGAGTTCCACTTCTTGAATATGTATAGTTGCAAAATATCATATCAAACTGGGACTTTAAGAATTCTTAGCAGTGATACCTAAGAAAGACAGGATTTGCAACAATTAAATCATCTCTCAATAAATACAACACTGGTTTGAACACACTTATATCAATGAGTACTGATGACTGTCCATCAATGGTACATTCTCAGTCACGATTTATTTTTCTCTTCAGAATAAAACAACACTTTGAAAAGAGACAGTTGTTAACATATCATTGCATCCTATATCAAGGAAATCATTGTATTTATTTGTAACTTCCCTTTTAGATAAAAGATAAGTAACAAAGGGAAGCATTGTAAAAACTATTTTGTTAGCATATTTGTCATGAAATAAAATATACAATAAGGTGTAACAATGCAAGTCTATAGGACTAGAGGTTAGTGAGTTAACATCCTAATTAGTTATAATTTCCTGAAAACTTGTATGTTAAGAGTATTATGTACTTACGTTGGCCCCATTTTCCCGTCTTGGGATTTATGTAATTTGGGTAGAGACCTCGAGGCTTGTCCATGCCCTGAAGAACCCTCCTTATATGCTCTACCTTGGCGCGGAAAACAGGATTTCCTGTCACATCTGACAGATATGCAAACTCCAGATGCAGCGTTCCTAATTCTGACAATATACTGCAGCCACCACTTGCCCAACCATAATTCTTACTTGCCTGCAGCAAACAAACTGCCATAGTTTAGTGTAGTTCTACTTTGTCTATAGTTTTATAGACAAAAATGTAAAAGAATTCCCTGTTATTTTAATTCTGTTTTTTAGTTTGTCTTTATTAATTACAAGATGCTATAAACATAATTGAAACAATATATTACTGTTAAATATCTGTATATATATATATATATATATATATATATATAGGACCTTCATTTCAAAACTTCCCAGTCTGAATAACTACCTATTTCAGATAAATTAAATTTTAATAGAAAACATCATCAATTTAAATAATGAAGGGGAATTTTAAAACTAATGTTAATTAAATTTTAGTTCTCAGCCCTTTTCTCCCAGCTACACCACTTTGCTATTTCAAATGGCACCCCTATCTTTTGGTGCTTAAATTTGAAGGATGGTGCTACTGTTTTCATATATTTTGTTTTCTGACAACTTGGACTATTGTTGTTGGAATTTCGATAGAATAAAAAATTAGTCAGTTAGTTGTAGGATGAAGAAATAATTTATTTTGAGTAAAATTATAATTATTAATATTACATTGCTACAGTTCAGAACTCCTGACTAACCTGCTCATCTTCAGTCCTTTCTTATCGGGTAACAGTAGTTTTGAAACAATTTATTACCAACACACCACTATTACATTAAAAACTCAAAGGTTTTTGTAGTTTAATTCTGTCCAAATTTAAACAAAAATAGCAAAAGTCCATGTTGCCAGACAATAAAAATACAAAATTTGTGTTAACAATTGCATCTTCTTTAAAATTTAAGCTTCAGTGCTATTTGAAATTTCAAATTTCACTGGTGGTGAAGGGGTGAAAATGATTGATTTTAAAACTTACCCTCAATATCTAAATTGAAAGTTTTTATATATAAATTAAATTTTTGTAAAATAGATTCAGACTGGAAAGTTTTAAAATGAAAACCCTTATATGCAATGAAATAAAGAAGTAGTATAGATGAGTACAAAGGAAAAGAGAAGCACTTACCCCAGTCTTGATATTAATGAGTGAATTTGGAAGCCCTGTCTGTGTCTGGAAGGCTGGAAGTAGTTTTTCAGCAATTTGTGCTGCCTTGTCTCTAAACATCACATCTCCAGTCAAGGCAAAACATGCCAAAAGCCCTCCCACAAATCGGATATTTGTTTCAAATACTGACAAGTCCGTTGTCTGAAATAAGCAAAAGCAGTCACCTCTCACAGAGTATGCACACACAAACATATTTGTGTACATCAAACTTTGGAGCAATAAGCAAAACTAAATGGGTTCATAAAGTTGAGGGTAAACCAACAGCTCATTATAGTTTTTCTTTTTAGAGTAGTATTCAGGTTGACTGATAAGCAGACATTTTGTCATATCATATTTAATGGTTTGAGATATCACCATAGGAATTCTGATATATAAAGGAACAAAACAGCAAAATGTGATGCATTAACTAGTAAAAATTAATTTCACTCCAATACTTCCGATATTAACAGCTGCCGTAATTCACATTCTAAATTAATGGATATACTAATACTAGGAATTATAAAATTAGATAACAGTGTACAAGAAAAGACCACAGTTTATAGCTGAAGGCAATTAAATTCAATTTAATATTTTTGTTCAGAACTTAATGCATATAACATTATGCTATTTTATTCATATTAATTATAAGATCATATCTTATTACATACATATATTATTCTCTTAGTTTGTGAAATTGGAGCAAGAAATAGTTGTACCAGCTCAGTATTACGAAAAATATATATTAATAATTGCTTACATAACTGGCGATTGTTAACAATAATTGATAACATTATTTGCACTGTAAGCTTAAGCACAAAATTCAAAATATTTGTATACTTACAAATTGTATACCTAGGTTATTCACATAATATTCCATAGCAGTTCGGTCCGGTTTTTTTAATTGATGTAGCTATACTTTTTAGAATACAATCTGTTCAATTCTGCTAGCAAAGCAAGTTGGGATATTTGGTTTCAATTTATAAGCCACTTTCATTCACGTAAGCATTTGTTACAGTTAAAATGTTTATTTACTTTAATTTGAAAGCACTAATTAAATTAATGAGTCCAAAACCAGCCATCTCTGCTTCTTTTTTAAATGGAGTTTTCCTTATTATTATATTCTCACAAAGGTTTTCCCCTATGCCTCCTTACAAGGTCGTGGTGACCATAGGTAAATGTGGGCAGAGCAAAGCGGTAACCCTGGGTTCGACAGAATGGCAGTCTTGTTGAGGCAATACCTATAATTCAGAGCTTGACTCGTCATCTAAAAGAATGGCAGGTAAGCAGTCCACTATCCATACTTTTTAAGCGTGTATTTGGTTCTCTAAACAGTATCAGCAAAATGGACGGATGCTGCATATCTCTGAACATGGAGGACACTAGAAGGCCTACAACGATTGGTCACCGGCATCATCTACAAGAAGAGACAGAATTGTAAAATCAAATAATCGCAAGTATTTCCTCACACCTACGCTTCCGGGTAGCCGTTTGAATTACAAGGTACATCTGTTGTGTCACCTTTAAAGTGTTCCTGGAGATGAAGCATTTTCTAGTCTTTATTCATCAAAGACATGACGCCGACGTACAGACAGGTCTACGACACCGTGGCGGCAGAACATCTGTGCAAGTTCACCCTGATGACGGACGTGCAGGTTTAGACAGGCCTGCGATGCCGTTGCGCCAGTCCACCGATGACGTCATGAGCATGTTCGGACAGGTTTTCGCCCTCTCCTCTAGTGGCGCTACAAAATTGGCTATCCTCCTTCCGTCATATGAACTTGAGCGAGGTGAACCTGCTAACAACACGCTGTTGTTTTGCCGAACATGAAAATTGTGCTTAAATTTCTGCAAAATGGTCGTCGTCTCACAAAGATGGATCCCAAAGAACGTCGTCTACTAGCAGTAGAGGGGAACGGCATCTTTACACATCATTCACTTAAAAATGTGAACGCTGTATGGCTGGAACCTACACCGAAGCGAAAAGTGTTTATCGTCACCACAACCTCCCCTCCTTAACTCACATTGATAGACAGCCCCCTCTTACAAAACATTGTCCAATGTGCATCATCACCAACGTCAGTACTGAGAAATTAATAGAGCAGAATATGGTCCAGGACGCACCACGCCTACTAGCTGAAGTGTCGCATTAACTCTGATTTGTTACCGTGTCTACGCTACAGCAGAACGTGCCGCACACCGTGCAAGGCGTCCCGATCATCTCCACTAAAAAAAGCCCAGAACGCTTGCCCGCTCGAGAAGGAAGTATTTCTATCATACGATTCGACAACCTTTCTGCAGAGCTCGTCAACCGACTCAATTCTTTTGCGTTTTACATCGTGTACCAAGGAGAGGAGGTTCTTCGAAACGACTACCGGAGGCACGTCGTAAAATTTACACCCACGTAAAAACATAGTGTGCCAAACAGATCCAGTGGGCATCGGCAACAGTCTCATTCTCAAACTCGCTTTTTATAGCCAAAACTACGTCACAGCAAGCGGAGAGTATCCAGCAAATATCAACTTGATCTCCTTTGAAATCTTCTTCCTTAGCGAGGACAAAACAGTCGCGACATCATGGAAGTCAGATACTTCCATTAAAAAGTATTCCACTACGAAATAGACGTTCCCTTTTACCTCGGTACCCTAGACTACAAGATCGTGTCGACGGGGTGCTTCTCCACTGTTGCCACAGGCGATTTCGTTGTCTACATCTCCATTCCGTCGGCCAGGAACACCTCAAAAACTTTCCTTTCATGTACTCACCTGCGTCACGACCTTTCGAGGATCGAACAGAAATCAGCAGCGACGAAGACAGTGACGGTGGTGTAACGTTTACCAAAATGACATGCCCTACATATTTTAAAATCATTTTTGTGCGGGAAAACTTTTAATACTTTTTTGTGGAGTATTTTTTCCCATTGCGTTGAATAGCAAACGTTTAATTTCCTCGGCATTTTGTAATTCATATGTATAATCAATTATTTATGTATAACCATTGTTATATATGTATGTAACCAACATTTACTCTCATCATTTTGTAATTAATAATCTGTATAATCAATTAAATGGTCCGGACTAGATCTTTGCCGCGGAATTGCATACCACTGAAGGTCGGTAGTGCAGCTACCCAAGTCGGTAATGCAGAAACTTGCAATAAAATAGCGGAGTCGGGGCATACACTACTGACCTGTATGTGCGAAAAATAATATGAGTTACATTCAAGTAAACTTTGTAATATATAAAATATTTTCAGAAACTGCAAGATAGCAACCTCACGTTAGCTAAAAAAAAAAAGTACACTATGAATGACAGATTTTTGAATTTAAAAATACAAGCGGTAAGTGAGCTGATCATCAAAACTAAATTGGACGAGCTTTCAAAAATCTAGACTTAGAAAAAATTAGATTATTAACGCGATACTAAGTGGCACATTAATGTACAAGCAGTACTTGTACATACTTTCATGCAACAACAAACCTTTTGTATAAGACAAACTTAAATTAAGTGTACTACTATTTTTTGCTCCGCTTAGCCAAAATGTTGAAGATACAAAACTTACCGCAGAGGTAATTTCAAAATTGTCAGCTATCCAATCTCGGCCTTGCTTAAATTCTTCCTCAAGACCCATTATATACAGTGTGTCCAGTCCATCCACTATGGTAGCACCTAATGACACAGAGCCAAATATACTTGCGCTGTGGCCTCGCTTGCTGATAGGTTTCAGCTCATTCTTTCCCCAGGCATAACGGACGTAATTATCCCAAGCGTGCTTCATCATCTGAAATCATAAAATTTTACATTAATGCTCTTTGTAACGATGTAAAATTCATAACAGCCCAAAACATGAGAGGAAATCCTGAAAAAAATTTTTAGCTGCCTTTCCCACAAAGTATCTAAACTGAAAAAAATACTTTTATAGTTTTTCAAAGACATTTATTATCACAACTCCTTCGGAAAATGTTGCGTGTCACACTTCTCCTTCTATGTACTGCCCACAGTCACCTCCAAATATGAAGCAACTGTCTTTACAATCGCAAGAAAATCGCCGCCCAGCGCTCCTTTGTTTTGGGTCGTATGAACTTTCATTTCCATTGAATTTTTCCGGCATTAATTAGATTCACTCAACACGTACTGATTTTTTAATCATTGGTTGTTGTTGATTCCGTTTATTACTCAGAGGCCTCTCTTTCAGGCTTGAGGTTCTTTTTCGTGCCGTAAATGTATGACATGGGACCCACGGCATTACTTCTTTCCGAAGGAAGCCATACTTAGGATTTTTGCGCCTGAAAAAATCCAACAACCCTTGCCGGGAATGAACCCGCGATCTTGGATCTACGGATCTATGGTCGCCACTAGACCACCAGGTTGGTGAGGGAATGGGGATCCAAGGATAGAGACACAAGAGTTTGGGTAAGTTTAGCGCTCTATTCAAAAAATCAGATTTGGCGATCTTCTTTCGTTACGCCTTCGGCGATTTCATATGTAACTGTTCTATGTGGCTGGATGGGGCCAGATTGGTTTTCAAAGTATTCACGATTCTAGTTCCCCAAAAGCGTCTGCCAAAATGTGGTAAATTACTTATTTGGAATCGCAGAAAGTCACACCTCGAAATTCATGTCTAGAGGCCTCGTTCTTTGGCAATGCATTGAACGAAACCTTGCGGACTCAAATATGACAAAAGACTCGGTTATATACAAACACTAAGCACGCCTAATTCCGGTTTAGCTCATGAGGCATTAAGTAGCAGCGAAAAACCTTTCAACATGCTCTTAACAACGCAAAGTTAAACTTTGAAACTGTACCAAACATCATTAACACGCAACAGTCATCTAATTTTGGAAAATATATTTTTAAAATCCAGAATTTATTTTCCAACTCAACTATTGTTATTAAAATTATAGAAGGCAAAAGATCACTAAACAAGGAAAGCTTTATTACTCTATCTGAATTTTACAATCTCTCTCTGCTAAATGTTATTACATATCAGCCAGATAAGCGTGCCTTTATATGCTTAGCTACATTTGAAACTTTTTTTTAAGCTTAAAAGAATAACGTTTCAACATGGCAGTAAATAAAACAAAAATCTGGGTAATTTGCTTCTAATAAATTCTATCTTCTTTTCTTAGAAACTACAGAGTGCCCCTCCCCCCAAGAAAAAGTAACCGAATTCGTATGTAAAATAATTCTCACAAAAGTAAAAGTTATCTCAAAAACTGTTGATGAGCTACAGAGTGACAATGTTAATAAGCAAAGTGCTCGCTTTCTCCGTGAATATGCACGGAAACTACTGCATTCGGGGAAAGTGACTGTATGCGGCGCTGTTTCTTCCCATGGTAACACTGATCAGTACTTCATTAGGGATCTACATTGAAACAGAATAACATCATATCAAAAGTATACAAGGAGCAAGTTACTGTACGTTTTCGAGGAGATTTGGACATATTTTGTGCCTGATATGCACAAGCAAGAGTTTCAACAAGATGGGGCGACCTTCCACACTGTTTCTCGGTCCATATACCTGAAGTCTGTTGTATTTCTGTGGGGGATACTAACAGACCAGTGCTTTATATTCATTCTTTGCAGTCTAGGTGAATTTTAACAGTTTTGCATAGCGTGACAGGGGAGCAAAGTGATGTTGATCACTAGGATTATAAACTGTATGAACACAATTCTGGAAACTGTATACAAAATGTTACTGAAGCATTTCGGTTACTTTTGGGGGGGGGGCACTCTTTTCGATGTTTCCTTGGTTTGTTCAATGTAAAGTTCCTTTTAATTACTGGAGATGGCATGTATTCTGTTTATTACCAGTACAGTAAGCAATGGCACTATCAGGTAAATGCACCATCACTTGTCGGTATTGAAGGCCTTTCTTTCGCGAAGTATCAACAGAAAGCTTTCTTCAATAATTGCTATTTATGCAATAAAAGGGAAGAGTAGGAGTTTGTTCATGAGTGGAAGACGCCTCGGGATATAATTTCCACGATAAATAAAATCTGGTTACTATCGTGTTGCATACATTTCCTACGAAAGTATTAAATGTACATTTGTTATTGCTTTAATCAGAGCCCACTGTTGTCAATGGTAATGGTGATACTGTACAGAAGCAATAACTTGAAATATTCTGGAATTCTTTGTGAATGTATGAAAATTACATACCGGAATAGTTTTAAATGACGCTAACATTGTAGTTACGAAGAAATCTGCTTTGTCATATGTAGAAGAAAGTAATTTGTTCTGTGAATGGAGAGACAAAGGGGGGGGGGATAAGTGTGTGAAAAAAATTACGAAGAAATTATATTGGCTCCTTTTTGAAGGGAGGGGGAAAATTTGAAAGACGTGTGTAATCTATTAATTGTTGGTTTTATTTTAGTTGTGAAAAGCGAACCAAAATATAAATATAGCATATAGCATATAGCATATAGCATATCTTAATTTGAATGTTCTGTTAACTAATTGTTCATTTAATTTCGTTTTAGCTATTAATCAGTACACGCTACCCCAAACGTTTACTTATTCTCCTCCAATTTTCTTTAACTCAAAATGCATTTTGAGCAGGAATTAAAACTTCAGCACTGAATTAAAAAATGCACTCCTGTGAATAAAACCAGTATTCAGGTTGCCAAGAACGAATAAAAAATACCAGTTTAAATGCTAGTGATGGAAAAAAGTACTATGTCTAAAACAATACAAATAAATCAGTTTTATTTCTGCTACTAATGAAATTAAGCAAAATTCCCTATTGTTCCCTTCAAGAAAGATTATCTCCCGAGGGCCTTCATTTTTAACTCCTATAAAACGCTGAAAGTTCTTCGATACGATCTTTTTCCCGTCTATCGAAACCTTGTAACGGACATGACTGGAACAAGGTTGTGATATCATTTTCCGATTATTGCTGAATAGTAAGCAAAGTGTCTGCAGCACAGAGTAGCAAAGTTGTGCATCATTAATGTGACAGAGATACAAACAGTGTTAAATGCAGGAGAATTGTTTGCTTTTGATCAATGATTAACAATCCAACTTTAGATCATTTTGGGATATGCATGATAAATTCAACAAGATTCCTTCTTATTCGGAACGAGTTGATTCCAATGTCAATTCAGTCATATAGAAACTGGAGGCTGTGAAGCTAAGCATATTTTATATGGGATGTAAAAAAACTGGAAAACGTTTATTTTGTTTAAGTCTCCTAAAGATTTCAAGGAAAAAAAAAAGAGAGACACGAACTATTCTAAACGGGCATTCTTACGCCTTACGCGCAGTGACCAAAGGGGCCCGCACTTGAATTGTCTCCATAAAATCAGTAATTCAGTGGAATGTTTCCTTATTGCATCTCAGCAGTTAACCGAGCAAAATCTCGCATTATTTTCAAGCGCTGAAATGTTTTGAGAATCTCAATTTGACAATAGTTATAGTAAGTTCTTCCGACAAAACTGTGACTTCTCCATTCGTTAATGACTAGTGTACTAAATGTGCACTAACGTTGAAAGACAGTAAACATAGCATTTGTAAAGTAGAATCCTTACAGTAAAAGAAAAATATTGCAGCTTAACATTTTCTAAATAATGTGTGAAAGCAAAATAGAACATTTTGAAATGCATTGTATAGAATTCGATTTTGCTCAAAATCTGTCCCTCCGTAAGTTAAACTGTTCAAATCAGTTCTACAAATGTATTTTATAAGAAGGGAGAAAGAGCCCCGACTCCGTAATCTCATTGTACATTTCTCTTCTAGATCTTATAAAAAAGCGCCAATTTTGACGCTGCTGGATGTCAGGACAAAAATCACAAATTCCTAACTCTCACTCTCCTCCACAAGTTTACAAAGTGGAGATACTGCACTTTTACCCGTAAGAGGTTACAGCTACAGCGAGTGTGACAGGAATTTTGGTATGTACACTAAAAGGTTGAAGAAAATGCCAATCATTTAGACTGCAATGAACTAGTTGCAAATAATTTAATTTTGCTGCCAAAATCCCCAACATTTTAAATATTATGGGACATTTCTGTACTAAAAGAGTGGTTTGATAGGCTCCAGCCTTTGTTCCTGAAAAAACCTGTAGGTAAAAGTGCGCCCTTGATGATGCATAAATACCAACAGCTTCTGTATAGTTCACACTGCACATTACAGTAGCTTTGGTATCCCCTATCTATACAGTTTCCCAATGCTGCAAATAGTAGACATTAGTTGCTCTATTATACATCGGTTCATACTGTAATGTACGTACTATAATGTTCGTAGCTTAAAAGGCACGACGACTATTGAACAGTACAGACAGCCCTGTCACACTGCCGCCGAGAACAGCAAACGCTTAACATGCTCTTTCATAACCATACTGTGATGCCAAAGGAATTACCGTGTAAAATTTCACCGAAAAGTACGCCCATTAATTTGTACGTTACAAGATGGACTGAGAACAAGTGAAACACCCAATAGGTTGGAATTTTGCAGCTATGAACTTTTAAAAGCATAGTGCGCACGCCTGTGTGCGTGTTGGTGAATGAACGAGCGTTTATTATCCGCACAATTTCTATTAGTTGTCTCCAATAACCAGAACGAGAAGAAAATGTAATAATTTGTAGAAAAAGTAAATAAAAGTTTGTATAGTATTAAACCAAATCTAATTTATAAAATAAATTGTGTATTAGTTTACGTATAACAATTATTTATAAATTATCAATACCAACAACAATATGCCTTAAACTCTTCTCTTATCTCTATATAAATAAAAGCAACGTCTAATATGACGGTATACTACCTGAAAATAAGACATTCAGACCTCGTGGTGAATGTATAGAATAAGAGTGGAGAAGCTGGAATAGCGCGGGGGGACACACATGTGTAACACAGAAAAAAGGAAATAATTTTTCATATATTTGTCAAATTATATATACTAAGCCTCTTGTACGTAAACCGTTACTATGCTACCTGTATGTATAATTGTTCTCTGAAATCCGCCGCTCTGTTGTCTTAAAACTGTATAAAAATGACTGAAGCGGAAGCCATGCTTTACTCGATTTATGTTTTAATGCGAGTATTAAGGAGCAAATGTTTTGCTTGGTGTAGATTGGCATCTCCGAGCATTGTCAGTTTAACAATTTTTGATCAGAAACTAAGGTTACAACGCCTGCAGTGAAACATTTACATTTTATTTCATACAAACAACTGATGCTACATACTTTAGGTTATCTTTCGACGTCGTTTTCTTATCGGTTTAGGTATTTGCTTCGTGGGATAAGTTTGAGATTCCTTCCTGATAAAACCCCTGTCCTTGCAGTTCAGCCACGTTGTCGCGAAGTGTTTCACCTCCTCGTCGGCCTCCTAGGTGCTCGAGGAAAAAGGTGAAAGTCGCTTTCTGAAGAACTTAATAACAGCTCGAAACTCCATTTTGAACAAGTCACAATCTTCTACACATAGCCTTCTTTATGCAACTTTATCTGAACAACTGAACACAAAGGAGCGGAAGTTACAGCTGCAATTATTTATTTAACAAATAAGAATTTTGTGAAGGCGATAATTCTTATCGGCGAGGTCGGAAACTTACGGACCTACTCTTATATCTTTAACCTTGCTTCTCCCACTTTCTTCCCAAGAGCACAAGAAATTTCACTTTTCGCTGGCTTTAAAATCACAGGTGTATAAGGCTCTCTGCTGAACCGAATACTGCTTGTTTTTCTTTGTTGTACCCTGCTTTGCCATTTTTATATTTCACTTAAACCCACAATTAAGTTGAAAACATTTACTTTGTGCTGCGTCAGTTATTCTGCTAAATCCTACAATGAGCGGTTTCCAAATCATTACGTTTGGCCCCGCTTACCTCCTCCCTTCCAATTTCACTGAAGAAATTCTACAACGGTTAGTTATAAAACCAACCAACTGCACCCAATTATACTGATCCTAAAAGTTACATTTTTACAGCGTTCTTAAATTTTTAAAAGGGGCTCTCTTCAGTGAAAAATTACTGGATCTGTTTACATTTGTTATGTAAAACCTTTTACTACAATTTGAAATTGAGCAAAAAATGTTTTCGATAAAACCCCAATGTAGGGCGATTTCAAGTAGTGATCTTGTATTAATAAACCAAACAAAACACAACTGTAAATTTACGATATGAACCTCGCGTATATAAACCTTTAAAATTTATGTTCATTTTAAGTATGTTTACGAAAAGTTTCGATAAGTGAGTGCATTTAGCAAAATTATCCGGCCGGCGGCAACATTCAACCTCAAAAGAGGAGGAGTTTAAATACAAAATATTCTTGAGAAGAATCTGTTAGAGGCATTAAGTGTAATGAAGTCTTTTAGTATGCAGGGGGAGACACTGCAAGCATATAATAATAGTGAAGTGACAATGAACGTTACCGTGCAATCAGTTTTGTTTTCTCGCGAAGTGTCGATCAGCTGGGTCTCGGCGATTAGGAGGGTAAAGCAACAAAACCAACTCATTACTTACCAAATTATCAAATGACGTGTTGAATTGTTCGTACTCATTTTTGGCATTTCTTTAGGAAATTATTCATCATTTCTGTAGTTCATTTGGAGATATCCGGACATTTCCTGACGAATATTATCTCTGAATTCTTGTACTGTGTGCGGATTCGTCTTTACCCCAGAGATAATAATCGCAGGCTGTTAAATCAGGGGACCAAGGGACCCATAGATCCCTGCTAATAACTGCGAATTGCTCTCATGGAATTAATCGCAAAGTGAGCAGTGGGAGAGTCCATTATCACACTTCCTGTCGGTTAATTCTCTGAAATGAAGGGGTGAGTACACAAGTAACAGAATCAACGGTACAAAAAGTCCTGTGATTTTTCACCACTAAGTTAATACATATGATTCGTTCATAAAAGACAGGCTGACGCATGATACACCATTGATAATTAACACAAAGCTATAGCTCAGATGTTAAACAGATGCAAACCTCCCTTTCTCCTCACTTGTCGCTAGCTTGACGTCAACCCTGCTCGCACTGTATGTTTTCGGCAGCACTCGCTTCTAAACAATGAAATTCCTATTTTGTGCCGTCGGCAAATGTATCATAAACATAATTAAAATTAAATGCAGCAAAGAAAAGGAAGAAAGAGAGATGAGTAAGCATATTTACCTCTACGATCTTGGAGCGATGCTGCAGTACCGTGGTATTTGTTGCTTCTGGCTCTTTGTGAACATCATAATACGACATTCTTCTAGAAAGAACACTATCACTGTAGTTAAACCGGTTTTTCCATTCTGTGTAAATTGTTTCATTGTCCGGCATGTAATTTACATGGAGTTTAACGAGCACAACGGAAAAAAGCATTGTTGATAACATAAACACTGTTACTGCGCTTGCTAAAATGTGCTCCATGTTCCCCAGTAGTCTGCGACGTTATGGCAATACAAGCATCACAGAAGTAAATTACACAAAGACTTTTTCATATCCTGAAATACGAGGGGCGTTCAATAAACAATGCCGCTCCCCCCCAAAAAATTGCCCGACCATCTTGGAAAAATAAAACATAATATGTGTAATATTTTCAGCCTTAGCAAAAGTTTATCTTTTAGGTTTAGGGTTTAGGTAAGGAGCATTATCTAGAACAAGGGCAGATGGTTCTTCTAACTGTCCTTAAGGTTCTATTTTAAACTAAATGTTATATATTTCTGTATTTATTTAGTCAAAAGAATGAATCATAAATGCAGCATCTTCCGCCGCAGTAAATAATAACACACATAGTGTTTGGCTTTAAACAATTGTCTGTAACATCCAACCTATTTTCCATTTGGCATGAGTTGTTATCATACGAGCCTGACCAAGCTCGCGGGTTCGAACCCGGTCAGGACCGATGGATATTTTCGGGCTTCAAAATCCTAAGTATGGCACGAAAAAGAACCTCAAGCCTGAAAGAAGAGGCCTCTTAGCAAAATTTGTCGGCCGTTTCACGCCCTGAATAGAATGGGACGCTCATGACCTGAGATGTTAAAGAGCGTCCATAAATAAACCAAATCATAACATACGAGCCCAAATCAAAAAGTAACCTTAATATTTTATTTTTTATAAAATATATATTGGAAGAGCCTTCTGGGATGTGGCTTCTTAAGGGTCTAAGTTTGGAGTTGTTTCCCGCCACCGTCCCCTTAAAGGACCAAAGGACATTGGCGATACATGAAATGTAATAAGTTGGGAAAGATTTTTTTTAAACAAAGGAAAAAATGCTCCAGCTCTAAGTTTTAGGGTACTACCCAGCATTTTCCTTCATGAGCACTGAGGGAAATCTGGAGAAAGCCTGTCAGATAGGATGGTCTAGGCGGGAATTGAACTCCAGATCTCCTACTTAACGACCTCGGCTACCCATGGCGGTCATAACAGACTTGCTACATTTTCCTCCATAGCACAAGAGAGAGGTGGTTCCTGTTGAAGAAACTCACTACTGATACACGACTCAAAACCAAACACTACCCGACAAAATTCAAAGAAAAATGCGAGCAGCCAATACACTGGTCGCAATGGATAACCGAACACATTGCTGTCTCTTTACTGTGCTGACTAGCAACACTCCATTCTACAAACTGACAATACCTCTCTGTCAAAGTAAAAAATATCACTGTATGTGGGTGCCTTCCCATTGAGATATCGCGGACAGTGACATAGCAGATCTGTGTATGCATTTAATATTCCCTATTATGACACAGTTCGTTTTTTTAAATTCCTATTGAAAAATTGGCAGATTAATTGGGTAAAGTGCAAATTCCGTAATATAAGCATATCTGTTGAATATGCAGTTAACATACCCGGAATGAAATAATTGGGCACACAAAACTGACACACCTACTGAACAGAAGTTTTTCCACTTGTTGCGCACACTGTCCGGCTCCTTAATGAGCTACGGTCCACAAGTCTCCGGCCTGATATGTTAGGTGGATGATAGGTATCATTTTTTAATGCTATCTGTCTTTACTTAAATGCACTTAATCACAAATCTCTGGATTAATATTCCATTCTTTTCAGTTTTGAAAACATGTAAGTCCTTTGGGGTATGTTCCATCTGCTGGAAGCCAACTTGAGCCATGAGCATTGTCGTGCAACAACGAACTCTTCTAGCACTGTAGCTCTACTTCCCATTCACCACTGTGCCTCTTTCTTTGAAGTCTGTCATCAGAATTCCTCTGCAGTCTCCAAAACACGGTCTTCTTCCTGCACTGGGTAAGTTTACTACGAGGTGATTCCTCTTTTGAATTAGACCTCCCCTGTGACAATGGGTTTCATTACTGCTCTCTCGTTACCATGGCAAAGGTTCAAAAACTTCTGACAACTTTCCAAGCGCACTTGCATTTGAACTGCCCATCTTGCAGGGATCTTATGCATATGCAAATTTTTAGTTGTTTCAGATACCTCAACCTTGCAGCTATTTGTTTTCCGTTCAGACGCCTGTCACTCAGAACATCCTACTTGACAAGGGAGATGTTTATTTGTGTCTACACGTCCACCGTCCTCCCCTCACGTAAGGCTCTCCCTGCCCGCACGAAATACTTTTGATCACTCCTTACAGCGGAATAAGAAAGGCAAGTTTTTCCATACACATATCACTGGGTGAAAGTGCTGTAGTTAAAAATGTAATCACTGCTTTAGATTCAATTTTGAACATGCTGTATTCTGACTTAAATAAGCCCTCCCAGCAAAAGACATGCAGTGTTTACACTCCTAAAACATGTGAGTATCAATAGCGTGAACATCACAGCAACGAAATACACGGACCACATTCACACTATAGTCCTTATCAAATTTACCATCTACCGTCTGTGGTACCTCAGTAGTAAAAGCGGGCGTTAAACACCATTCAAAAAAAAATATTTACCATAGTTGTGCCAAAAGTAGTTTTTCGTAATATAATATTTTGACTTACTACACTATGCGCTGTGTTCTTACTTAGCACTATAGTGACTAAGGCATTTATCGATGAACTGCAGTGTTTAGGCAGTTGAGCTACCTTTCATTGCTCTGTGCCCTCTATGATGTTCTTTCAGAACTGGAAAGAGGTACAACTCAGTTGTGATCATTTTCCCTGTTCGAAATTCTGCCGCACACCTACGACTCAACCTGTTTTTCCTATAGGCTTCCACAAGTCCATCCTGGTGGTTTAGTGGTAACCGTACTTGTCTTGTAGACGCAAGACCGCGGATTTTTAGGGCGTAAAATTCCTAAGTATGGTTTCCTTCGGAAGGGAAGTAAAGCCGTGGGTCCCGTGTCGTACATTTACGGCACGAAAAAGAACCTCAAGCCTGAAAGAAAAGGCCTCTGAGCAAAATTTGTCGGCCATTTCACACCCTGATTTGAATGGAACGATGATGACCTGGGATGTTAAGTAAGTAAAACAAATAAAACTACAAGATTTTGATATAAATTATGCAAATCGCCAAAAATTAGGAAACTTTGCCGTTAATACCCAGAATCTTAGAGATAGTTCGGTTCAACATTCTTTTCACAAATCCAGCATATTGATCACTGCCTCACAATAGGGAAATAAAAATAAACGCTTTTGATATAACAAAAATGAAGAAGTAGAAAGTCAACTAATAATGTATGTTAAATATTTGCACAGAATACAAAAACAATTTAATATTGTTAATATTTTGCTGGTATTGTTATAATATACTTGTATCAAAAAGTTATGCTTTCCGTAGACTATTGCAGCACTAAAACACAATATCAGGACACGCTACAACAAATAGCTCCACATCACACGGATATTTTTACCTCAAGTTCACTAATGATCAGAATTTTTTGAAGACCTGGGATCACTGAGAGTTTTTGGTCACTTTTTATAACAATATATCCTTGCAGTTCAGCTCGAATTTACACACTCTGACTTAATTAAGCGAGCTTTACACAACAAGACGAAACTGCTAAACGTTAATTTTTTTTTACAAATGTGTTAATACAATGAGGGAAAATTGGCGAATTTTTTTTTACTTTAGGTCCGGAAACAGAAGACTTTGTCACAAGACTTAAATTTTGGGGAGAAATCTGGCAACCCTAGCTCCCAATGTAGTTTAGTTGGGGACACATTTTTGGCGTTCAGAATAACAGCACGACCACTGCTCCACTCCACCCTCCATCTTTAACGAGTGTTTGTTAGTGCAATATGCTACCAGACAGAGATACGAAGATAGGTCCGTAAGTTTCCAGCCCAACCATTTTCTAGATATGATAAACACAAAAACGCTATATTTTACTTTTCAATATAGTTACTCTTTATTGCAATACACTTTTCCCCCCAAAATAGTCAGAAGTCTTGTTTGCAAAATGGGCATAAATTGCATCCATCACTTCTTCGTCACACTTAAATTTCCTTCCTCAAAGGTCCTTCTTGAGTTTATAGTCAAAGAAATAATCACTGGAAGCTAGATATGGCTGTAGGGTGGATGGTCCATCTCCTTCAATAAGCCACATTTCTTCAAAGCTTTCCTTCCAACAAGAGCTGTGTGCACAGGCGCGTTGTTGTGAAGGCGCACACCACCTCGTCTTTTCTATTTGATGGAAGCACGTAGTCTGTGCAGTAGGCCAGCATAGTACTCCCCATTTACTGTGGTGTTCCTCTCCTTGAAGTCAATGAAGATTATTCCTTCAAAGTCCCAAAATATTGTGGCCATGATCTTCTTAGTTGACTTAGTGACCTTGGCCTTTAGAGGCGGTTCTACGCTAGATTTATGCCACACCATTGATTCTCTTTTGGACAAGGGATCAGAGTACAGAACCATAGTTTCATCTCCTGTAACAATGGTTTGCAGAACTTCTCTCTCGTTGCCACTGCAGAGCTCCAAAAGTGCCTAACTACAGACGACTCGTTGCTGCTTTTGGACTGAGGAAAGAAGTCTAGGCACCCATCTTGCACTAACCTTACTCTTGTTTAAATGTTCATGAAGGACTGTTGTTTTAGAAAGGACCAACCTTGCTGTTATTTCTGTAACTTTGATCCGCCAGTCTTCCATAATTTCTCCTTCCACAAGAGCGATATTTTCAGGAGTGAGCATCTCCAAGGGCCGATCTGCATGCTCTTCGTCTTCAATGCTTTTTCGACCCATCCGAAAAAAGTTTGTCCCATTCTTTTACAGTAGAATATGACGGGGATGCTTCCCCATATACACCGTCCAGTCGCTGTTTAATTTCATTTGGAGTAAGTCCTTCTTTTGTGACGAACTTAATAACAGCTCGATACTCCATTTTGAACATGTCACAATCTTCTACACATAGTTATTTATGCAACTATATCTGAACAGCTGAACACAGCGGAGCGGAAGTTACAGCTGTAATTATTTACATAACAGATAAGGTATGACACCAGATAAGGATTTTGTGAAGACGATAATCCTTATCAGCGAGGCCGAAAAATTAATGGACCTACCAACTGAACCACTATAAATATTCTGCTATAATTTCAACCACTCTAGCCTTGATTTTAATGAAAAGTATTTTCTAGACTTACTTTTGGGACGTCTTTAGTACATACCCACCACTCCAGAATCAATGGAGTCACTTTTGTATTTTAACAAATCTCTCGCAGCACTCATTGGCCGCTCTCTCACTGCAGAAATGAAATTAACTTATTCAAAATAACAAATATTTTCAAGAAATATAAATATAAAATTTAAAATTAAAGTAGCTAAAACTAAAACCTCCTACTTATTACAGAGGTTATGTCAATATAAGTATATATGTCATAATGTAAATATAGTCACCGAACGGTTAAAACTGAAAAGTATTTGTATTATCAAATGCATACTACAAAATAATTGTAAACTGTGCTAATTTCCAAACTGTACGTTCTTGCCAGGCTGCGATAAGACCAAATTCACAAAAACAACTTCAATTGCTGTGAAAATGTCGATATTTAGAAAGAGCTTGATGAAATCCTCCATACTGTTGCTCTTGTCCCTAAGAGAAGAAACAGAATGCATACTTCTTAAGGCTTTAACTCGCCACCCTTACTAAGGCTTCTTATGTTGCAAAGGCAGCAGACCCCTTCGCTTCATCTCTGGTCATATGACTGATTACACACACGTCTTTTCAATGTGGCTACCTCTCGTCACGAAATATACGAGCCCCTTAATTCTTCCTCCTGACACTACAAATTTGGGTCACTAGGAAGCACACGACGAATCCACCATGCGGACAGAAAAGGAAATTTGGATTAGAATTAGGAACGAAACAATTTTTGCCTCACTAATTTGGTTCATAACTAAAGAATGAAAATACATTTTCTGACAGCATTAGCAAAATTAAGTTTAACAGCTTTAAGACAGCATATGCTAAAGTTCTGCCTCCCACCTAATCTTTCTGGTTGCGAATTATTTCTTCAGTTAAAGCATAAATTCTTCTTTCAGATATTCTGTCCAGAAAGTACTTATAGACTTCTGACGTCTGGACATTTCTCAGCAATCTCTCCTAACTGTTAGGTAGCAGTGAAGCAAGCTGATTTTAATTAAAATTAAAGCAAAAGTATTCACTCCGATCACACTACATTCATGTCATATATTACACTCTGGAAAATTTAGCATTTAACAAACATGAAACAAAAGTGTACAACGTATGGGAGAAAAACGGGAGGGTAAATAGTGTCCATGACGAATTCTCTCAGCATAGCACAAAGCTGTTTACTTCAGGTGAAACACGTGATTTTGTTGGGAAAGGAAACTATAGGGCATTTTCTCTTGTTAAAGGTATACTTGGCTGTCACGACAGGGGTACACGGCTTCATGTTTTTACTAATGTACAATTATTGTATTAAAGTAAATAAAACTAAGAGTGCTACTACCTTTAACGCCCAATTTATACATATGCGTAAATCGCCCAATCAGATTAAAGCTATGTTGCCAAGCCAGCCTGTAACCCATCACAGAGTACATTGAAATTTACAAAACAAAGTGTGCTCACTCTGCTGTTACGAAGCGACGTAGTCGTGTGTATGTTTCGACTATTTGGAAATTGTTATATAAATATTTATTTAACATAGCAAATAGCAAACTTTTTGGGATTAGGCAGCGAAGGAAACTCTAAATTAGGACGCCGAAATAAATTCATCTCGTGCCACATAAACAAACTGCAAGAGACACTGGAAAGAAAAAGCCACTCCGTAAGCTGTTATTGTAGTTTCCATGCCTGACTATCTCTGTGCGTGATTTTACCTAAAGGGATGGTAGACGTAATACCGTCGCAAACAAACAGTTACTTATTAAACGAGGCTGACATTCCTCGTGAACATATTACTATCTACGTCCTTAAAATTAATGTTTCAGAAACAACTAGGATCGCAACAAAAAAGATCGCCATTTTTAATGGTGTTTAACGCCCGTTTTTACTACTGAGGCACTACAGGCTGTGAACCTGATGATACATGAAATGAAATTATATATTGAGAAAGAATTTTTTTTAAGGAAGGAATCTTTCCAGGCCAAATTTAGGGTACCTCTCCGGCATCTGCCATTTATGAAGATTGAGGAAAACCTAGAATAAACCTCAGTCAGGGAGGACGGTGCTGGCGGTATTCGAACCCCCGCCTTAACGACCTCGGCCACCCGTGGCGGTCCAGATGACTCGAGCTAATATCCGCTTCTAGCATTCCTTATACGTTCTTTGTACCACACAGCATTTTGCCTAAACTTTCACATTTTGTTGAATACTGGAAATATTTTGACCAATTTACGAGTTTATTTCTGTAAGAAATCTCATTCCATCGCGTATGAACTACCATTAAACAATGGGTTTACTGTTTTTCAAAGTGAACAGCCCGTTGCAATCAATATCCTACAAACAGTAACTCATATTTTACAACATTAAATGCTAATTAAAATATTAAAAAAAAAACTTGTTTTGAGCCAGTACCGAAACACTTCTGGAGTTGAATTACATAATTAATTTCAGGGTAGTAGATTTATCCCATCCACCCTCCTCCCCCCAAACAATAATTACTACCACGTCGCGCCCAAAGCGAGTAGTTAACAGACGAGAAGGTGCTGGTATACAAACTTCTGTTATTTTGCGTGCACACATACAATAAGCAATCGTGAACTGCATTTTACGTAGCAATTAAGGAAACGTAAATGGGGCCAGTTGGCTGTGCGTATATATTTGCATTCCGTTTATACAGCAGGCACCGTGATGATGCCAACGTGGAAAGGAAAAACACGATGAAGGATCGAGGTCACTGTGTGGGAGCAGGTTTGGTCGGTCCATCTGCCTTCTTTTCTCCTTGCCCACCCGCACATCTGAGCGCCTAACTTGCATTCTTTTTCTTCAGAGATTATCATGTTAAAGGAAGAAGTTCATTTCGTTACTTAAGCTTAATGTGGGAATACAACCACTGGAAGTAGCACGCTTAGTGCGACTTCAATGGGGCTATACGAAAACTACAATGAAAAGCTGAAGCCGATTTGTTTCTACAAACTCACTCATCGGGTGATTTTATTTACAAAATCATAAAAAGAAAAGTTTTACATTCCTCGGATAAAATAGAGAGAGAAATAGAACACGCCACATATAGGTAATAAAGTGTGTAATGATTATTCCAATTTTGAAAAATGATATTCTATCACTTTCATTGACCCTTAACATATAATGCATGTTAATATATATATATATATATATATATATATATATATAATGTATACACATTTTCAGAGTAGATATCTATTTAATATATTTCAAAGTTGGACCGAAAAACAACAGCAATGTGTAGTATGATGTTCTGCAAAAAGATGTGATTCACATACGTTATGGTAGCGTTGCTACAACAAAATGGAGCCAAGATTATCGTTTGAACAGCGGAAAGCTATTCTGAAGTGGTATTGGAAACCCGAGAATGTTGTTGAAGTTCAAAGGTAATGGAAATGTGTGTACAGAATAGAACCGCCAATGCGTAACAATTGCATGCATTCGTGACCAATTTGAGACTCGTGGAACTGTATGCGATGTTCATAAGGGCACATCCGGGAGACCTCGCAACAAGCCCCGGAACATTTTGAGCGCTCACCGCACTCTACAAAGCAATATGCACGTGAGACTGGGACCTAACTCCGTTGGACTTCTACCTATGGGGAACTCTTAAGGATGTTGTTTACTGTAGAAAACCAGCTACACTAGCAGCACTTCGGGAAGAAATTGAAACGGCATGTGCTGCAATCGCTGAGGACACTTTCGAAAACGTTGCTCAACCAATGGTTCTGCCGCAGTAGTAAAATCAGGCGTTTCACACACACACGCACGCACACACACACACACACACACAGACATTTATCTGGAAAAAAAAGTTCTTCCTTTGAGATACATTCATGTATTTCCATTCTAGAAATATAGTTTTATCACAATCGTTGTGATCAAGGCCTTAAGAATAAACCGGTTAATTAAAAAAAAAAAAAAAAAAAACACCGCTGCATTGATTCTAGAATTACCTTAATTAGTTTTTTGTGTATATTTCTTTCCTGGTGAACTTTAAAACTTCACACCACTTTCAGTATTTGACTTCTTCCCTTTATTTTTTCGTTCATGTGGTTCATGTGGTTGTCAATTTCACTGATGGCTTTTAGGGCTGTTTGAATTTTCCTCTTAAACTTTTCAACTTAGTTCAGTGTTTTGCTTTCAACGGTTGGAAGGGGTGCACCTGTGTTTTCTAGAAACGTGTCATTAATTTTTTTTAAGTCAAAAACATTCTTGTCTTCCAAATCAGAAACAATTTTCCCTCATTTTCAAGATTTAGACATGTTTAACTTTCCTGTCCACCTATTTCTCTCTAATGAATTTAAATTATTTTGCCACTTTGGAGGCTAAGATAGTTTCTTTTTCACTTTTCATCGTTACACCAGAGTTTATTCAGTTAGCTTTAGATAAAGTAGAGAATGCTACCCATTGAAAAATCTCTTGGAAGAGTATAGGGCGTTTTATTTAGCTTACTAAAGAAAATATTTCAACCCATTGTACTCTATCCATAGATAACCACGGTGTCTTATTCTGCCTAAGGCAGGCTCTATTTCCACAAATTCACACAACTTTTTTTTCACTCACCTACTCTCAGATGTTAAATAAAGAATTAAGGAAATTACTTATTTATAACCAATTCAATGTCAACAGACATTATTAATATAAAATTAAAGGAACAATACCATGAGAAGCATGGTGCCCCACTGCATAAATATGAAACTAGAACATTACCCATAGCCCATTAAAAGCGCTCTGGTTTTTCTGTAATGAAAACATACGAAATAAAGGACTTTGTACACTACATTGAGACACACCATTCAGCGTCTTCTCTAGCAAGTATGGATGTTAATGCAATTGAGTCGTTCTTATTCACTTTGGATTGTCCCTAAGCCCAAAATGGAGGCATCTTCGGAAGAAAGCGATGAGGCGAGGGTACCCTGGGCGGTCAGGTTCCACGGAGTAGACGGAGTTCCTAACCTTGTTTCCAGAGTGAGCACCACGATACCGATGGAACCTCGCTTCTCTTCCAAGGAGTTCAACACCTCAGAAAAGCTGCTTCCATACCAGAAGCTGGGGCAAGCCACCGTCACACCGCACCAGCCCACTTTGCCCCTAAACTTTCCATCCTATCCAACGAAATAAAATATGAAATGAGAGAATTGAAAATGCATGGGAAGGAAAAATTTATCCCAGTATTTGCCTAAGCGACCTGGGTAAACGAGATAAATATCCCCGGGGTTTTGAACCCGGGAGTACTCGTAAGAGAGTCACCTCCTGTGCCCCCTCGTTAGTTTTTTATTCACTTTACTCTTATAAAGGACATATTTTGGTGTTCTGTGCAACATATAAAATAAAATACATAAACCAATTTAATATTGTGAAGATGATTTTGAGCAATTGATACCGTTTATAGTACTAATTAATAATAAATTTAAATACTTTCTTTGGATCCTCTGGCAGTTTTTAACTGCGTATTTTGTGGCAGCAACACGCAAACACCCTGACTGTGGCGCAACACGGAATGCAGACATGCATCAAAAAGTCTACAATTTCCGGTAGGAGGCGCCTCCCATTTTATAACAATGGGATGATAAAGAACAGGTGGGAAATGCAGGTACTGCGATATAAACAGTTCATAGAGATACCAGGCTTTGTTTTCCGATTTCTGATCGCTTTTCTAACTTAACAAAGTGAAGGTTTCAGTTGGATCATAATAAAACGTTTTCAACCATCCTGAATTTGTTGCAATCATTGGTTTGCCACCTACCTTCTAAAAAGTGTATTTTCGTTGCGGCTGATTTCAATGCCACTTGATCCCCGGCGTGGGCTCGGCTCGGTCCCGCCACTAGAACTTTGCATAGCACCGGCCGCTCCATCCATAGACAGAGCATAACAAAAACAGAAACAATTAACAGGAATACAAGAATCCGACGGTTTCTTGTACGACGGTCTTTTGAAAAGTTTGGTAAAATTTTTTTTCGTAACACACATCTGTCAATATTCATTGAAGAGCTGACACTTCCTCGTTTGATGAACATTTCTTCCCACCAAGTCAAATGTTCAAGTTCGAGAATAGGAAAAAGTACCTTGGGGCTAAATCTGGAGAACAGGGTGGGGATTAGGAATCAATTCGGAGCCCAGTTTTAGCATTTCGGCTGTTGTGTGAGCTGGAGCATTGTCCTCGTGAAAGAGCGTTCTTGCTCGTTTTTCATTCAATGCATGTTGCAAACGATCCAATAATGAAGCGTAAAAAGCCCAGCAGTTCTGCCTTTTTTTCAAGTAATCTATCAGAGTTATGCACTGAGAATCTTCCTCCCCCCCAAAAAAAAAAACGTGCATCACCTTTCCAATAGAGGGGACCCCTTTGGCGAGCTCTTTTGATTGCTGCGTTGTCTCCGAAGTGCATGGTGGACACAATCGACCTGCATAATGCGATTACAGAGTGCCAGACGCATGCGTTTTGGGTCAACGCTCAGCAATCACAACACACAACTTTCTCATTTCAAAACGTGCAGTTATGTAGCGCACTTGCATTACGACGAGAGAGACTACGAACGTTTTGAGAAGAGGGAAAGTGAATGTTAACCTACTTAAAAGAAATGTGGTATGTGTAAAACGGAACCACCCTCCTCACTCCCGTGCACAGGCAGCCAGTCGTTATGATGGAGCATTTTCGCGCTTCCTTATTATTTCAAGTCTTTAAATGAGCCCCAAAACCTTGAGCGCTTGCAACAGATTTTTGGGGACCTTCCTCCACCTAGCATTTTTTCGCTGGTTTGGAACTTAAAAGGGCCGAACTTCATTGCAAAAAAAGAAGAGAAGTGGGCGTCCGGCAACGGCAGTGAAAGGGGAAAAATGATACGCATGTCGTAGCATTTAAGGACATTTTGCGCAATCATCTTCGTGTCAGGAAGGTTTCATTTCGTTGGGTGCGTCACCAAAGCACACCCGCATGCTGTAGAGATTAGACGTAGGAGCTCAAGGCGTGTTTCTGGGGCTTATTATGTGTCACTTTTCAAAAAGTGGTTCAGTGGAACAACGGATGATTCCTGCCCTGGTACACCACAATAACGCCTGCTATCATACCATTATCATCACCACCTCCCACTTCCTGGAGTCCATAGAGGTCAGACCCATGACTCATCATCCGTACAGTCCTGATCTGGCTCCGTGCTATTATTTTCTCCTCCCAGTGGTAAAAAGTTGCAAGCGAGGAAAGCGATTTTTCAGCTCTGAAGAAGCTGTGGCTGCATATGAAAATGAACTGTTCACCCTTGAGGAAAACGAGTGGTACGGGTGCTTCGGTAACGGATGATAAGGTACACAGAGTGTGGTGGTGAGTACTTTGAAAAGATGCAGTGAGTTTACCCACTTCAAATTTGACGTGATCAAAACTTCCTCGATCCAGGATTTTTTTATTTAACTTGTGGTGACCTGAACTGGGCCATCGGGGCGCGCTTCATTTGTCAGTGAAGTACGTCGTCTTCAAAATCCGGGGTGAAATGAGTACTTTTTGCTCTGCAGTCGACTTTGTTGAGTAACACGTACTCACATACGTGTATCGAAAGTGAAGGGCTATGTGGATGTCGTCGGTTGGGATGCTTTTCTCTGTAGCTTCTTCGTAAACAACGCTAACAGTTCGTTCAGCAAACATACCTGTTTCCAATTTTATTGTGGTGTGCCCTTTTGCTTTGTAGGCAAAGCAATGTCATCAAGTGTTAACGGCTTTACTAACAAAATATGCGATACGATGCGCATGCACATATGTAAGTATTAGGTTGGTATTATTTTATTAGAGAGGATAACTTACTTTGTTTTAATAAAAATAAATAACATTTTTTTCCATATCCGGACCTGAAACTACGTTATGTCTACCCTTTACGTTCCAAAGCCAGGACTTATTCACTAGGCAGGAATGTACACACACTTTCACCTGCTCACTTGTTCAGTAGTGTGCAGTCATATGATTCTTATTGACGTTGATTACGCTACGATTTGAAAACGCTGCTCATGAGTTGCTATCCCTCAGGTATTCCTAACTTCGGAACAAGTCGCGCTATCATTCCAGTATAAACTGTAGTGGCATTAATTATGGGCACTTTTCGTAAAAAAATTATTCTTTTTAAATCTTACAGGATATAAAAAGATTGCGTTTTGCTAAATCAATACGTTTTTATTTTGTCCATGTTTCTATATCATGTTTATTATCTTTAAGAAAAGTGGAATATGGTACATTATTAGAAAAAAGTTTAATTAACACCATTCATTTACATAATTAGTGTACCAATCAATCAGTTCGATTGTACTATTATCTCAGTACCTAAGCCAGGTGTGGTTATCGTTGTTGTATAACAGTTAGCAATTAGCTTTTATGAAGTAAACATCCTTCAGAATTGAAAAGTGATCCTGTAATTTAAATAATGACTCCTAAGCGCTGACTGGTCAGCAAGTAAAAGGGGTAAGGTAGTAACACTTCATTTATATATATATATAAAGTGTTTAATGCCCGTTTTTACTACAGAGGTACCATAGGCGGTGGACACTGTTGGTACATGAGATGAAATGATATATTGGGAAATTTTTTTTTTTAAAGAAGGATGCGTTCCAGGTCTAAGTTTAGGGTACCTTCCCGGCATTTGCCGTTTATAAGGACTGAGGAAAACCTGGGAAAACCCTAAGTCAGGGAGGACGGTCCTGGCGGGATTCGAACCCCAGGCTTCCTGCTCACCAGTGCGCGCCTTAACGACCTCGGCTATCCGTGGCGGTCAGTAACAAGAAGGCTATTCCTATGAAGAACTAGCGAAAAAGTTGGGTGGTGGCGCTACAAAATTTGGCATTAGGAAAGTTTGCAAGCGGCACGAAGTAACTGGGAGCACAAGAACGTCTGTCTCCAAGAAGTGGCAGAAAACCAAAACTAACTGCTCAAGACTGCCGCAGCATCTGCTGATCGCTGGCGTAAGGCCATTTTGAGAACTACTGGGCTACAAGTCAAAACTGCGAAAATGGTCTAAGAGCGAGGACTGCTAGAAGCCTTGTCTCAATCAAAAGCATGTGGAGTGGGTTTTAGTACACCGGGGATGCAAGAAGACTGGGGTAGTCATTTGGAGCGATGAAACGAAGATCAACATCTTTGGAAGTGATGTTAGTGGTCATGTTTGTGCGTCGCCGAACAGGTGAGGACATCTTGCCTGAGTGCACCACCGCCACTGTGAAACAACATCCTGTCAGCGTCATGGTATGGGGAAACATGTGTCGGGGCTTAACAGTGTCAAGAGGGCAACATAATGCCACGAAATACCAGGAAGAGGTCTTAGACTTAAAAGTGCTGCCTACTATTCGTGATTTGTTTATGGGTTACAGCGGTGCATCTTTCAGCAGGTTGGCGTAAGTGTCATACAGCTTGAATCAATCAGAAATGGTTCAGGGACCGCCATGTTACTGTCCTACCTTGTTCAGGGAACAGTCCTGACTTCAACCTAATGAAAACTTGTGGTCAAGGCTGAAATTCTATGACAAGAGGGAGCTCATTTGATTTGATTTATTTACGGACGCTCTTTAACATCTCAGGTCATCAGCGTCTCATTCAATTCAAGACGTGAAACGGCAGACAAATTTTGCTCAGAGACCTCTTCTTTCAGGCTTGAGGTTCTTTTTCGTGCCGTAAATCTGCGACACGGGACCCACAGCTTTACTTCCGTTCCGAAGGAAGCCATACTTCGGATATTTAAGCTCCGAAAAAAATCCATCGATCCTAGCCGGGTTTGAACCCGCGATTTTGGGTTTAGGAGGCAAGTATGGTTACTACTACACCACCAGAACCGACAGCGCGAATAACGTGACGGTCCCTTATGTTTTGTGCGCATAATGGAAATGTCCAATAACTTGACCACTACTTCATTATTCGCCTTGAAGAAATATGGCATAGATAAGTAAATACAAACAACAGACTTTACAGAACATTTCCGATTGATAGCGATATTATAAATTATCGGCTCTAAACTCTAAAGAATGCCAGACTTATCTTGTATGCCGAATGTCCACTAAACAACCCCACAAACTGTTGTCATAAATTTACATTTCTTGAATGCCTTTCCTTTCTTTTAATTGCCTGTCCCATTCCTTGTTCTGTGTATTTTGCTCCGAGATTTTATTTTTTACAAAGTTATCTAGTTGCCTTCTTTCAGCACGGTTAAAAGTGGGCTACCAATAACAGAATGCGTGGAATGATTTACTACGTGTTTGTTATAGGCACGCACCTGGCTTGCGTCTCGGCACAATGTTCAGGGCCGGGTCCCGACTCCGAAGGCCGGTACGTGACACGTCCAGTTTACCTGGCCACTAGCTATATCCCGATAAACATCTTTCTTCCAACCACACTCCCAATTTCGACGTTATATCTGCAGCCGATCTCCCATTACTGCAACAAGTAAGCAGGAAAGGTGTACTCCACTCCGCCATCAGCAGACGAGTGTCGCCGGCTTACACTTTCCGTTAACATAATGCCAAATCGGAGTGTTCTAGAGCTGGATAGCATGAATACCGAATTAGTTGTTTTCAAAACGTTTAGCATTGCCTTTCGAGCCGATAAATAAATAAAATGGATGAAATGATGACTCAAGTCAATCAGGAGTCAGAGTCTAATGCTACCTGCTAAGGAAAAAAAAACGTATCCAACAGGCCCCTACCGGGGATCGATCCCGGGCCCGCCTGTTGATAACCAATGTGTTACCATCTCAAACCACGGTGAGGATCCGCATTCTTATGCAAATCGCTACACATCGATATGAAACATTTTAATGACGAATTACTGACATGGGCGTATGCATTACGAATAGTTTTCTAACAATTTCAACATTTACTTTGAGTTTCTTTAGAAAGTAGACGCATTTATCTAGTTCCTCTTTAAAATAGGGCATATTCACAAAAATGAGCACACCTATTAGCTAAGTGTTTTACGGTACAAAAGTGGTTCTGAAGACAATCTTTAAATAGCTCTTAATAAACTGAATGAAATTGCAAAAGATAATAATATGAAGGATTCCAAAGTTAAACTACAGATAACGCCATTTATAGGGAAAAAGCATATGTAAAAAATAATGTTAAATTGAAAAAAGGCTGCAATCGTTTTATTACCTAATTTTGATATGTCATATTGGCAGAAAAAAAATGAAACAAGTTCTATGAACTCTAAGCCGAACGTTGAAGCTTTATAAAATGACGGCGGTCCCTGTATTAACGTTTCCATGTCGCTCTTGATCATATTCCACTCTCTCCCCCAGTCATTCTTTTGTTTTCAGGAACATTTTCGAGAAGTTGGTTTATTAAACAGAATTGCAAACACTCGCCGAGGTGGTTGACGTCTAAATAACTCTCAACATACACATTGCAAGAAAGCATGCACACTTTCCATATATTTGGACAATGTCAGCTTTTTCATTACTTGCAAATATCTTGTATCTTCTGTAACGCCCTTATTTTGATTGCGATGTATGTATGAGTAACATTTCATGATTCATTGAGCTTTTATAACTTCTGTACCCGAGGCGTAAATGAAAATGTAATTCGTTTTCTAATTGGCAAGAAGCAGAGCGAAACTCAACACAGGACATTATCGTATATATTGTAATATTTAATATGCAATCGAAAAAGTTTGTCCCATTCTTTTACGGTAGAATATTTTTTGAGTAGTGTTTAACGTCCTTTTTACTACTGAGGCAGCACAGGCGGTGGTCTCTGATGATACATGAAATGAAATGATAAATTGGGAAAGGATTTAGGAAGGGAACGTTCCAGGCATAAGTTTTAGGGTACCTCCCCGGCATTTGCCATTTATGAGGAGAGGAAAACCTGGAAAAAATCTCAGTTAGGGAGGACAGTCCTGGCGGGATTCGAGCCCCAGACCTCCCTATCACGAGTCGCACCTTCACGACCTCGGCCACGCGTGGCGGTGCGGTAGAATATGAGGGAGATGCTTCCCCATATACACCGTTCAATTTCATTTGGAGCAAGTCCTTCTTTTGTGAAGAACTTGATAACAGCTCGATACTCCATTTTGAACATGTCACAATCTTCCACACATAGCCTTCTTTTTATCTGAACAATTGAACACAGCGGAGCGGCAGTTACAGCTGCAATTATTTACTTAACAGATAAGGTATGACACCAGATCCTTATCGGCGAGAAACTTAACGGATTTATCCTCGTATTCATCCATCCTTCAATCCTAGTAAAGCGATTTAATTTATATCAGATTTTTTACACAGCAACCCTGTTGGTGAATAACTGAATGCGTAAATAGGACGACAATCAGAGTAAACATTTGCAACGTATGTAGAAAGTGTAGAAAAGTAGCAGGTATATAGATCAGTGTAGTGACAATTAATAAGGGAAGGGTTCTTTGGGCTTTAAGGAAATCACAAATAAAAGTAAACAAATAAAATAAAATAAAAAGCATAAGGGAATTAAAGAAATGGTAATAAATTTATATAATTATTCATCTGTAATATTAGCACATTTCATTAAGAGCTCTTGAATGTTAAATTACTATATTATAATTATATCCAGATTTTCAATTGAGGTACCGGCGTACACTATACGACTTTTTCAAACAATACAGACTATTCTTTAGACTTAAAAATTATTTTTTATTTTGTTTACCTTAATCCACGGACTGACCATGACTTTCTTCCCCCCCCCCTCCCGTCTCCCGAGGCTTATACATTTTGTTAATTTATTTTATATATATAAGCATTAAATGTTAGGTATATTATCAATTACATACTTCGGCGATCATGAGTCAGTACACTACATGCTTTGACACCGCTGTAAAAATACAGCGCGGCAACTTGCAAAAGGAGAAGCAATTTGACACGGATAAGACATTCGAACAATCACATGTGAAGTAAAATAGTCGAGGTAAGAGGTTTGAATAGTGTCTCAGTCGTATTTTATAGGCTCAAAGTACTCTCTGCGAGCGTAGGTGCAAGGTTCCACAGATTACATTTTGTCAAGCGTAGAAACAGTTAAGACTAATTTGCTGCATGTATCTGTTTTAATTACGGAATGTAACTTAAGTTAGCACCTAAGGTTTTTTGGATGACAAATCCCAAAATTCATGAACTTTACAAATATTATTTTTATCGGTTCACAGTGCCTGCAGAAAGAATTCGGCAACTCATTGAAGGCATAGAAGGCAAACACAAGCACATTTTCCTAAGGTTAAATCTGGGTACAGAAACCTTTAACCTGCATTAATGCGAAACTTTCACAGTTGCAATCTTCCGAAGTCCAGTTCTGGAATTTTTTTAGAAAAGTTATGCAACAAAAAACCCTTGATAAAATACGGGCGGAGATTGCTGACAACTTTTGATTAAGTATAGACGATGCCGTAGACAGATATACTGAGGTTATTTGAGTACAGGCCGGCAGTGCGTACTGGGAGGAGCCAATCGTCATGGGCAGGTAGTAGCTTGTAGTTTTTTGAGGTAGGGTTTGTGGTAGCGCGTTTGTGTTACCCGATGCTTTAATCGTGTGCTAATTTGTTCATCATTAGTCAATGTTACTACATAAATTATTACAGAGGAGTGGTTAAACAATACTGGCAATCATATTCCAGGTAGGGAAACTGTTCGCCTACTTGTTAAAAGTCGCGATAGACGGGATCTCTGTGACCAGAAACGTGTTTTTAAATGTTGCAATTCTATTTTCCTTGACGCCTGCATTTCGCCAGTAAACAGTCACGCTCAGGCGGCCCGGAACTCAAATAACCTCACTGTACAAGCCCGTTCGTGGCGAGCTGATCACAGTCCATGTCATTCTGTGCAGGAAGCTTCCTAAAACCACGCTATTAATGATTACAGTGGAAGACGGCTCAAAGCGGATAAATGTTTAAAGGCTTACCACCTCACAAGGCTCCACAGAGTAGTTGATGAAATCGGGAAACAGCACTCAACGTGAATAAGATATTCCTAATAACGCCTAATTCAGTGTTTATTTTCAGGAAGAAGCCTCCATCACAGCCTACTGCGACACGAAACCTAGCTCTCATTAATGTCAATGATGCACTAGTAAATAGACGAACGCGAAGCTGCAGCTGTTGTAAATTCAAAGAAAGCACGCTGTTTCATATGGCAATTTTTTGCTACCTACAAGGTGCAATTAAGAAATTGGAAGGAGTAATTTCACAGTGACGGAAGTCCTTCATTAGTACAATTCAAGAGCTGAAGAGGGAAGCTTTACAGATTCTATTCATGGATTCAACATTTGAATGATGTGGTGACTGTCATAAATGTTACAAAAATAATATGCTTGCAGCATGGTCAATGTGCGTTAAAGTTTAAGTTATATAATCGTTACGATAATAACCTGACTCCGATTTACTATTATTGTTAACGTTTCACAATTATCCTGAGAGTAATTGTGGAAGGTGACATTGTTTCGTTTTTTGATGTCAAAATCAGATGTGCAAGGCAGAGTTTAACGAAAACTTTCATTGGACGGAAGCCATAACTGCTGCCCCAGGGGCTGGAATTAGCAAGTGTATTTCTTGTATATTTTCAATTCCTAATTTTTACCAACTGCCTAAGAACGGCATAGGAAAGTGCTATTTGTTTAGTACATCATGTCGAGTTTTGCTTTGTGTGTATTATAAGAGCAATCAGTACCTCAAGTTTATGCAAATGAAATTCTCTTTCTTGTGGAGCAAAATGGCTCGCGGAACAGGAACCAAGGAGTTGCGGCGCGCAGTTCAGATTTCATTAAGTGGAACATGTGGGTCGTGTTCTTTGTGCAACAAGAAGCACTGCCTTGGAATCCTGAGGAAACTGAAGCTATGAAATTTGCCCTCTTTACTTCGTGTGGCGTGGAACACACTTTTCCCACATTCTAGCGGATTGTAACAAAACACAAGAGAGGGGTATGTGTTAAGAGTGGATTGCAGATGTTCGTAGTAATAATAAATAATGGATGTATGAATTGTATGTTTCTCATTTGTGCCATATTAAACCTATAAATTAGAAAATGTAAACATTAAAATCCTATGACACGAGTTAAAAAAAATCTCAAAATGTCGGGTTTATTATGACTCATTTGTAGTTAAGCCTTAATTGTTTTTCCAGTGCAATTAACGCTGCCTCTGACGTATTAAATGGTTTTATTTAAAGTATTTTCACTCCATTTGCAACGGAAAGAATTTAATGGTTTGAAAGGCAACAAATCCTACGCAGAATACAAAAGTAGAGCGAGGAGGGGGGTGAGTAGAACTCTGTTCATAAACAAATTTCTTACTTTTATTTTAAAGGCCGCAGGCTTCAAATGTCCAAACTCTTATATGCTTTTGCGTGCAGTTTGACAAGCTTATTTTACACAATAAAAACTTGAAGGCCTCACATTAGATTGTATCTAATTGGGCGTCGTTCATGCTCTCCAATAGGCGGCTATCTACTCTATTTGATGTACTGATCAGTTCCGAAATATAAATTGCCTTTAATACTCTTTGATTGCTCAGCTGAGCGCTTATTCGCCGACGTGACCAACCTGGCGGCTTCTTTGCCCAAGATCCGCCTTTTCTGTCTGCTAAAAGAGCAATTAATGGAATCATCCCAAGGAAGAGAGAATTGTTATGTGCTAGGGGGCGAAGAGCACGTCGCGCACACATATACATATTGTTTTATTTAAGATCATCAGCGTCCCATTCAATTCAGGACGTGAAACGGCCGATAAATTTGGCTCAGAGGCCTCTCTTTCAGACTTGAGGTTCTTTTACATGTCGTAAATCTACAACATGGCACCCACGGCTTTACTGCCCTTCCGAAGGTAGCCATACTTAGAATTTTTACCCCGGGCAGGGATTGAGGCTGCGATCTTGGGCTTAGGAGACAAATATGGTTACCACTACACCACCAGGGACGACACACACACCGGCTGTCTTACCATTTTCCTCCATGACAGACATGTGAAGTAGGCGATCTCAAAGTTAAGTGTTTAAAGTGGTTGACAGTATCAAGACATGCTTGCACACACCTTTTCACGTTACGAGGGGTTTTCAACAATACATCAATTTCCCGACCTATTCAGTTTCAAGGTAATCCTGGCTTGTTGCAATCTGCTATCTTTCAGCAGGAGGAAACCTGGTGGTGTAAGATCAGGCGACCTTGGTAGCCAGAGTTCTTAAGAAGGAAACAATCATTGCAGCCTGCTGATATTGGACATGTGGCAAGCAAGTTATCCAAACTCATGGAAGATTCCCAATCTACTACGATAGCATGTGCAGAACAGAGAACCCCTTTACTCTCGGCACAGTACCCTTATAACTGTAAAGCAACCACCCTCGCAACGTACGCCCGCTCTAGTCTTGCACTGTGCCGCTCCGCTATTGCCGACGTCTCAATATCGCACGAGTTTCGCGCCTCGTACCAGGCCAAGGTCAACTACACTTTGGGAGGAGCTTGATGTACAGGGCGGTGCATTTCTAGTACTTAAGTAATGCATCTCACATATATTGCAAACATATAACACCTAGAATAACTGTGAATTTAAAATACAATTTAAAAAGCAGTGCAAATGTAACGGAGCTCGCAGTCACTGTTGAAATTAACCAAGATACTATTTCGTATTACTTAACGTTACCTTGTGAACGCAACGGCTGCTGCACTTACGCGAACAAGTGCGGAGAAAACCGAGCATCATGACGACGTAGTGATAGGAACGGCAGTTGAAGCGTAGAGGTTTAGCATGACTTCAACAAATAACGCTCGTAAGCAGGGAAAACAATCAATCGTACACAAAAGCAACTTTGTAGGAAGTATAATAGTATGTAATACATTTAGTATACAGCGAAATCAAATAGTCGGTCCTGGTGGTGTAGTGGTAAACATACTTGCCTTCTAAGCCAAGGTCGCGGGTTCAAACCCGGCCAGTAATCGATGGATTTTTTCGGGCGTAAAAATCCTAATTATGGCTTCCTTTGGAAGGGAAGTAAAGCCGTGGGTCCCGTGTCGTACATTTGCGGCACGATAAAGAACCTCAAGCCTGAAAGAGACATCTCTGAGCAAAATTTGTCGGCCGTTTCACGCCCTGAATTGAATGGGACGCTGATACTTGAGATGTTACAGCGTCCGTAAATAAAACAAATGGGGGGGATCCACCTCCACCCCTCAAGAGGATGGGGATCCACAAAGACAGTTTGTCCTTATGCGTGACTACAAACAAAATTTCAAAGTAATTTTATCATGAGTCAGAACCTCCTCGAATCAGCAGGGGAACACAGAGTACATTGAACTTAACGTTATTTGGAGGACAAATTCTGAAGCTCCAGTCCCGAACGGTAGGGGAGAAAGCCGAGGGTAATGTGTCTTCCACCGATATAGCTAAACACAACGGTTTGATAGCTCAGATGGTTAGAGCATGCTATGGTTGTAAAGGTAGTGCGTTCGAATCCTCTCGTCCTGATGCATATAAATCTTTTGAAGTTAAAGGAGATTTAAGATTTACCATAATAATAATAATAATAATAATAATAATAATAATAATAATAATAATAATAATAATGTAAGTCTATCGATGCTTGTTTATTAATTCAATTTTCACAGGTGTTAACGCAACTAGATATTACCCACTGCTTAGCAACTGAATTGTACAGCAGACAAATACGAATGAGTTTCCTGCAATTTTCAAAGCTAAGTCGCTTCCTTGTGGCTGAATTTTTTCGAAAATTATCAAAGGCTAAAACGCCGGAAATGCCGAAGAGTTTAGTAAATAAAAGTACATTCTCTTAGATTTGTCTACCGCAGTGTCAAAGCAATGTGTACTTCGCGAAGAAATTTTACAGCAGTAAAGAGAAAAGCAGAAATAAGTGTGTGGTTTGATGCTGCATTATTATAAAAGACGACAAGAATTTTATCTGAAACCTCTCTCTCTCTCTCTCTTTTACATACAGTTGTAAAAAACATAGATGTGTTTATTCCTTTCCTTCACACATTAAGCCTTATACGAGCAGTTTGTAAGTCATGCAAAGAACATTACTTTTATCATAATTAGTGACTGCGTGGAAAACAAAACAGAAGGTGTAAGGATACAGGCCCACTGTAGCTGTATATAACAACGACTAAAAGCAAATCAAAGAACAACCGTTATGTCGGTAATAACATTAAGTTAACTGTTTGTCCATATCTATGAGATAAGGTTGTCAATGCTTGGTCCGTCGCCTGCTCACCAAGCAGCGTCTTCTTGGCTGATCAGTGTCACGAAACGCAGAGGAAAATCTACCTGGCATATGACAAGGTCTGTACCGCGTAGTGAGTCATGTTCCACGTCTGAAGAATGCGTTGTCAAGGCAACTCCAGGCAGTTTCCGCAGGAATGCAACGTTGAGAAGAAGTTCTGATTACAATATCTGCAGCAGATTCCATATGTGAATTTTTCGAATGTAACATTCATTGTTTTAAAAATTAAAAAACAAGTTCTCCAGTTACCTAAAGCCGTGAATAATTTTTATGTTTGTTCGTGTGTTTATATATATGTACATGCATGCGCTCGTGCACACACACAGGATGTAAATAGTAAAAAAGAGGTGATTGAAAAGAAAAACATAAGTCTCTATTCATTTCAAAAAGGCAGTTGTTAAGTTTCATATAAAACTCCCCGCCCATAATGACGTGATTATGCACGAATATTTATTCATGCATAATTAGCAATCACAGAGTATATAGTTGGAAGTTGTAAGTAATTCACTTTAGATGTCAGGTTACTTGAGATCTGGAAAGTACTTAAGTCTATCGCTATTCGCTATTTAAAAAACTTTCATAAAAGTAGTCAATCAGTAGTTCAACGTACTCAGAAGTGTATCGATGCCGATGGTGGGCATTTTGAGAAACTGTTGTAACTGTAAAAGTCTAAGATGATTAGTGCTCATCATTTTCTGTTTGAGTGAATTCAGTTTTGTTAACACATTTTTTTCTTTGCTTGAAGTGTGTATACATTTTTGCCACCCTCGGTAATATGATGATGATGATGATGATGATGATGATAATAATAATAATAATAATAATAATAATAATAATAATGTCTTCGAGATGATAACTACATTGAATTAACGGCATTCATGCCTCCGATTCACAAAAAAACTTCAACAAATTTCCGTAAGGGATAGAATTTGTACAGGATAGAATTTGTACGATTCCTAAGCCACGGGCATAAATAAAAGACAGCGCCATGTAAAATAAGTGGAAGAAAATAGAAGGCGGGTTTTGAAAAAGTCTTAAAAACGTTCTGACATATGTGACATGTATTAACAAAATTCTTTCATCTAAATCGATTCTACATTATATATGCGTTAAATCATTATAAAGAAAGTTAAATTTCTGTTACCTTTTCATCGTTTACACTTCAAAATAAATGTTTAAATATTTTAGACAAAAAGTAAATAACAATCAATTTATACAAATGATATTGATAATTGTGTTGGAATATATAAAATGTTATTTTTAATATAAAATTTCTTTAATAGAGAATAAAATACTTCTAGGTTCGTAATAAATCAATTACAGTACTACAAAATAACTGTATTTTACAATGTAAACCGTTATTTTGTTCGAGTTAGCATAGTGTGCCCCCTGATAAAGGTTCCAATGTCACGGGTGAGTCGATGTTAAGAAATTTACGTTTCGCTCTTCAACGAACTCAACTCTAGAATGGTTCTTTCTTCTTCTTATGCTTCTCCTCCTATATGATCATGTACATTGGTGGAAGGTAGAAAATATTTGACAAAATTTTCTGGTTATGCAAAAATAATGTAATAAATGTTTATCATCGCCAGTCTTGGTGAATGACCGCTCAAAATCTGTTATGGCAAAAATAAACCGCGCTCAGTTTATGTTTGCAGTGTTGTATCATCAACAGTTTTTCTGTCTTGCGATCTTCCAGTCCGTTGATGAGCAGAGTATTTATTCTCTGCAGAAAGTGAAACCAGTTCCTGTGATAGTACCGACCGACATGTACTCGGTTAACTGGAAGACTTTCTCAGAACGTGAGAACAGGTTTTGGCATTGCAGACAGAGTACCACCCGCAATCATAGGATACCCTTAACACGCAACTGATCACACCATGCATGCAAACCGTATAATTTAAATACAACCCTACTTCCATTACATCTTGGGCCTTAATATACAAACGCTGACGATTTATAAAGGAAAACGTAATTTAAACCTCAATCTCAACAAAATATAAACTCTGTTCATGGGTTTAAGATTTGCGAGAGACTGTCCGCAAAGACTTAAGGCGATCGCAGTTCTCTTCTCAATAGAGGCGAAGCAAATTACAATTATGCGAGCATCAAAAATATGTGTGTTCTCGCAGTTCACACCGCCCTATTCAATTCTAGAGTTCGTTGAGATGTTCAAAATGTTGCCGAATTCGTTTCAAAAATATTTGGTTTCATGTTCACAAGAAATGCACATGTGATATTCAACAGTTCCTGCACGAAGGCCGGAGCCTGTGTGACGATACGATACATCTCGATTTCATTTCATACGACCTAGAAAGAAACGCGATACGCAGACGAGAAACGTGAATCGATAGACGGGGCATGCGTTCTTTACATTATCTGGAGAAAGTTGTCATCTACTAGGAATGAGTGGGAGAAAAGTAAAGAATTTAGCGATTACTGCCACTCTCGAAATGGAAAGTAAAGATATTTGAATACATGCACAACAACTTTGGTTATTAGTTGTAACGTTTTCCTCCTATTGTTAACTGTTTAATTAACGTTTTTATTTTCCAGCAAAACACTTGCAGCTTTCCTGGAGCTTAGAGGTTTTCACTTCTTGAACGAATACAAACGGGAAACAATTTAAAAATACAAAGAAAGAAAGAAATGTGGTATGCAATCGAATCTCTATAATTGTGTTTAACGTTAATGTCTGATGTTTGGTTTATTTTGATAGTTTAGGGATTTTTTACAATCAGACGTAAACTTAGAAGTTTGCATGGTCCAAGGTTTTGCGTCTACGTCTAACTTAAACTTAAGAAATCAGCCAATCAGAACACAGCTGCTCTGTTTGTAGAGCTCTATAATAGAATTTATCCATACACGGAGCATGGAAATCAAATGCAACTCTTGCTGCTTGCTGCTGCAAGTCCCGGAGAGAGCCGAAAGTAGTAAATCACAGATATAGATAATAAAGACTTTCAAGCGAATAGTACCCCACACAGAATGCGCTATAAATTTATGTATATTAATATTTTTTCTGCTGCAACCAAATGAGATTTGCCACCATTACAGCGGTTTAGCCGCCCCTATCCATATTACATTTATGAAAAACCACTGGTTCACCTGTTTATTGGATTTACCCGAGGTTAGCTTTAGTGTGTGTGTGAATTAATAGCGAATTCCAATAAGAGCATATTTCCCACAATACAATATTTTACAATATTTTACCCGCCTAACAACCGCCATCAATTTATATTTAAACGTTACGGAGGATAACGCATAGGTTATATTATGTTTAACAAAAAACTACTACATGCAACATTTACACTGCGGCCAGGCACAGTAGTTCGGCTCTCTCCGCTGTCAGCGGCTAGTAGCAAGAGTTGCACTTGGCATGCTCCGCGTAAGGGCAAGTTATGGTAGAGACAGCCGAAGATCAGTGACTCTGTAGACCGAATGGAGTAGGTACAAATTATTAATTGCATTATCAGAAAGCTATCCTTGCTCATATTACTCCAAGCAAATTAGTTACTGCACTTTGCATATGCATTAACGCTGCCGCAGTCTGCTTAGAAGCAGACCAGCTGTTAGTTGATCTCCGCCTGTTCTTATTTTTGATTGCCTAATACGTACGTTTGCGTCTTTCATTGTGAATGCCTACAAACTAATTTGTTAACGTGTTACGTCTTATTTTGTGTTTACGTTTAATTTTTATTTTCAATGGGGCCTGACGGTGGAATGTAACTTTGGTAAATGTTAACAAAGTGGTAGAGCGAACAAAAACTACAATGAATATTTCCAGATGCCCATGTTGAGCATAAAAAAAGAGAAAGTATGAGGTTCAACTTAAATTAATTAATTTTATCCACAAAAATGAAATGCAACAATCAGATAATTACAGTTAGCGTTCAATTTGGTAACTGAAAATTTATTTTATCTATATCAAATCCGATTGCAGGTTTTGAAATCTTATAATTATTTATGTATTTCATATGCTGCATGTCTATCTATATTATATAATTTTAGACCGGTGAAAATGTAGATATGTTTTAGAGTAAGTTTTGCATTCCGTATTTTTAATGTGAAATGTGGAAAAATTATTAAGAATAAATTAAAAATGTTGTACAATCTTGAATTTCGTTACATAAATGTTACTTTATTATCCTAACTCTTACCATTACGGAGCTATTAAGTGTTAAAGCTACGCCAGTGTTTAATCCAACAATTGACAATTGCATCCCTCCCACTTTCCTACTCGGATTGCAACTGTCAGAAGTCACTTGTTTTAATTCCCCTATTCTGTGTACATACTTGTCGATGTAAGTTTCTCCTCTTCGTTCCATTGTAGTTTTTTCCCCTTCTTTATATGAAACACAAGTGAAATGATATTAGCTATAGATGCTCCCCTCAAATTGTACAGTGAGGAGTGTAATTCATTTTTACACACTTAGATTACAGTTAAAAAAAAAACCATAATTACATGTTTTAAATGTAATTAGCTATATACTGCAAAGGACAGTTTTTAACTGGTATACCACATGTCATTAAAGTATTATAATTATAAACAATATATACATTGCGCACAATAGTTAAGTAGGCACAAACCTTATCATATTAATGCCTGGATAATAATTAAGTTTGCATACCATAGAGTACGCAGATGTTTTGAATTGAATTGAAATATTTTGAATAAATATTCTGAAGTTGTCACTACTCATTTCTTCCCAAAATACATTCATACAGTGAATGCAAAAATTTACATTCATAGATATTTGCATTAAAGTAGAAAATAACGAGAAACGCAGTAACATTAAACGTATACTGAAATCAGGGAACAAAGGAATAAAACAAGTATACATTTTAGAAATTAAAGGTTACGGACAAGCGCGGCAAGTAATTGTACACTTGAAGTAATAAAATCAAAAGAACAGGTTGAAAGCTGGTTTTATCAACATTCACTTAGTTTGTGTATCGTGTAATAGCGATGTCATCAGCAGCGGGAGGGGAACATGAGCAAAACAAGTGATAAGACAAGAAAAGTAATTACTAAATTGCACAGCGAGTGTAATCTCTCAGATTACAGAACTTGTTGATTATTAGGCAACAATAATCAATAGCATTTGTGTGTTTAAAACAAGCGAAATAGATAAAACAACTGAAACCATTGGAAAAACAAAAAGCATTTGAAGATTAGGACAATTTCAGGTGAGAAAACTCTCACAAAACAATGACAATTCTAAGAGGACCCAACTTGTGGCGGTTTTTCTTCTTCCTCGACCGAGAAGGTGAGTAATGTTTTCGGTTCCAAGAAGAATACAGAGATGGCCCTCACCTGGTGCCTACATGGCAGGCGGTTCAGTGCTAGTTTGAGGTTGATGAATGCCTCAAGACTGGGTCGACTGCACTTTATCGGCGAAATTTTGAATCAAAAAATGTATATGCACATTACAGGAAAACCACCGCGCTACTGTTCAAAAATGCGTGTTGACAATTCCAAACTTAATCGATACGGGTGGCCGAGGTCGTTGAGGCGGGAGGTCTGGGGTTCGAATCGAATACCTCCTTCACTGAGGTTTTTTCCAGGTTTTCCTTAGTCTCATAAGGAATACGAGGTACCCTAAACGTAGGCCTGGAACGTTTCCTCCCTTAAAAAATCCATTCCCAATATATCATTTCATCTCATGTATCATCAGTGCCCACCGTCTGTGGTGCTTCAGTAGTAAAAACGAGCGTTAAACATCATTAAAAAATCCAAAACTTCCGAAGTAGTAACTCAAAACAACTTCTTACGCGTACAGGTGGATGGGGGTGCAGCTTTTTCAGTAAAGTAGGCTTGAATAAGCTATTCACACTGAATGGGACGTAAGTGATTCTAAAAAATGTTCAAAGTTAATGGAATCCGAACGCTTGAGGCAACAATTAAAGGATAAAGCAAATCTACAAATTATGATATATATATATATATATATATATATATATATATATATATATATTTATTTGTAAAAAGCCTTTCAATTCATAGGTGCACGATTACTTTTTGTGTGTTAAAGAGAGAGAGAGATATTATTTTGCGGTTAATGTATCATAGTTTATTTATGATTCTTTCCTTCTCTTCTCTGATATGTAAAAATAAAATATACAATGTGACACAAAGTCATATATCCTTGTACCGCCAATGGCAGCCGAGGTCGTTAAGGTGCGGACTCGTAAGCGGGAGGTCTGGGGTTCGAATCCCGCCAGGACTATCCTACCTGACTGAGGTTCTTTTCCAGGTTTTCCTCAGTCTTCATAAATGGCAAATGCCGGGGAGGTACCCTAAAATTAAGTCGCATCAGTAGTAAAAATGAGCGTTAAACACTATTAATATATATCCTTGTTGGTCCTGGTGGTCTGGTGATAACTATATTTGCCTCGTAGACCCAAGGTCACAGATTAAACCCGACCAAGGTTGATGTACTTTTTAAAGCGTAAAATCCTAAGTATGGCTTCCTTTGGAAGAGAAGTAAAGCCGATGATTCCGTGCCGTAAATGGTAAAAGAGCTAAAGCCTGACAGAGACCTCCGAGCAAAACTGATCGGCTGTTTCACGCCCTGAAATTAATGATAATGGCTAAGGATGCTAAATAATAGTACTGGCCCTTTAGGACTGAGCAATCACATTCACTGGATACTGTTCACCTGTGACACATTTCGGAATACCACTTCTAGGTACATCAGTTGTCCTTTAAATTGGATATGGTTGGCAGGTTGGCCTGCCATTGTACCACAGAGCAATATTAACTCAACTCGCTATTTAAGAGTTGAAATGGCAATTCATTCCATAACTTCTAACAAGAATGAAGGAAACAAAACATAGCTTAGTAGTAACTCTTTTGTTTCCATGGCCCACCTCAGTGCTTACATCTAAAAAATAAATATTTTAACGTTTTGAAATTTTGCTACAGAGTATATAAAACAGTTTTAACATGAAGACTTGTTTATAGTCAGTCTTGTTTTCTTTGGAATGCTAAACTTTAATGAAATAAATAAAAATGTAACAACCTTGCACTGTGTTTAATGCAGTAAAAAGTAGAAAATCAAAATCTATATCATGTATATGTTTATAAAATAGATATACATTTCCCATGATTATGCCAAGCGACTTTAGTGTCACGGTATAATTATTTACATCTGAGACTCTTCTCCGGCTCTTTTAACTGTATATGAACTCCTAGCTGAATATTTTACATCGAGATATCAAAAGCAAGAAAATGTACTGCCTGTATGGTATTAGCTTGTTTCAATTTCACTCTAAAATGGAAATTTATTGATGTCTGTGCTAATTTTTGCGAACTGCAAGACCACTGACGAAAATCAATCATATCCGAATTTGGTTCACATCGTTAATATTCCGATGGGGTTTGTTGCAACATTTTACAATTTAAAAACAAATGTTATAGCATGCAGGAAAGTGTGCATACAACGTCTTTTACATTTACCATGAAGTTCTTATGTTGGAACAGGATGTACCTCTCGACACCTTAGCTTATTCTTACCACTTTGCAATGAACCGGGTGTATACAATCTTCCGAACACATTGGAATTAATAGGGTAGTGTTGGACTATTTCACCACAGTACTCGAGCTGAATTAAGTTCTGGTTATTTGACAGTGCTAGTTCAAGTAAATGAGCATTCAAAAACGTGCTGTGCTTGTAAATGCAGGGGTGAATACTTGCAATGTGGTTTTATGAACAAAAGATGTGATTTTCAGGATTTTATGTGATGATGGTGCCGAATTAAATTAAAACACGTTTATAATCATTTTATTAGCTTTCAAGAGAACATTTTATGCATCTTTTGAAATTATGAAGCAAATCCTGGTGCGTTAAGAAAACGCATTTCCATATCTGAGCTGTGGCTGAGGTCGTTAAGGCGCGGACTCGTGAGCAGGAGGTCTGGTGTTCGAATCCCGCTAGAACCCCCCTCCCAGACTGAGGTTTCTTCTAGGTTTTCCTCGGTCCTCGTAACTGGCAAATGCCGGAGAGGTACCCTAATCTCAGGCCTGGAACGTTTTCTTCCTTAAAAAATCCTTTCCCAACATATAATTTCATTTCATGTATCATCAGTGTCTTTCTCCATTTTTCTCTTCCTCTTGCTACTCTGGACCTGCATGTTCCTTGAAGTGGTCTGTGCATCTTCTTCTGGTCTGCCTTGTGTCCTTTTTCCTTCCGGGGGTCCCACATGGAGATCTTTGTAGGTCCACTTATTGTCCTGCATTCTTGCGATGTGACCCCCCATTGCCATTTACTTGTGGTAGCTATTTGTGCGATGTCTGTTGTCTGAGATAACTGATTTATTAATACTATAAGTATTTTGTCCTTCAAAGTTATTTCCAGGATCTTACGTTGCATTTTTCTTTGATGTGTTTGAATTTTGTTCTTTTGTTTTTCTGTTATTGACCATGTCTGGCACCCATATAGTAATACCCCTGTATACACAGGTTTCGAGCGTCTGGAATCTGATCCTCTTAGTTAGTGTTTGGTCTAACAAAATGCTCTCCAGTTTAATGAGATCCTTCTTTGTACTTCTTTTTCTATTTTATCATGGAAGGAAATCTATTGTCCTACGTATGTATATTCGCTACTCGACCATAAATAAATTCAAGAACAAACATTACAAGATTAAAGGTGCACAAGATATTGTCAGCTTCTGGATCAACTTAGTTTTCGACCAATCAATGACTGCGTAAAGACACTATCGACCTAGATTAGCATTAAGTATTTATAACTTGATTTGCACAAGTAAAGTAATTCTACTTTATTATTTAAAAATGTATTGTTTATTTCACTCGAATGCTGACAAAGTGCTTAATTGTGAAATTAGAACAGTATTCAATCAAGCTACTTTTTACCATCGTCTCAAAATACAAACGCTTTGTTTAAGAGTAAGAAGACATTGTTCTATATAACATCAATGGTGGTATTTTCTTAAACTATTGATTAAAATACAATTATGAAGAAGCTTTGCTTTCATTGTGAAATAGTGAGCTATTACACACAAAAGGTAGGGGATTAAATTAAAACATTCAAACAACACACAAGGAATGTAAACAAGAACTCCCGCAAGATAGCAGCACATCCACGATACTAGCTCATAGTCCGCAAACAAACAGATGAAACAATAATCAAGAGAAAAAAAGCACACAAAGTGTATAAAGTAATTTAATCCTTGGAACCAACCTCTTATATTTTATGGGCCCAAAATATAAAGTAATGCTAGTGATATTTACAACTAAACGCTACTTAATGTTCTGGCGAAGTTTAGGTGTCATAAAGATGGTTAACCTGTCGTTTTAAAATTCATTTTCAAAGTGTCTTCAAGATTAGTACGAATGTTTTTGTCCTTGTTTTGGACAATTTGAAAAAAAAAATATATTTATTTGGATTAAAAATCCTACAGATGGATAATTTTCTTATTTATATTTTTCTTCCAGGAGTGTCTCAAATATCCACATAGAGCTATAGAAAATTGCACAATTGTGATTTCTTCGTTTATTTTCTAACTAGTAATCATTACAGTTCGCTGTGCTAATTTTAAATGTCGTTACTGATAATACATAGGATAATAGTTGTAAAGGTCTTTATTTATTCAGGATGTTAATGAAATAATTGAAGAGGGCGTGTCTTAGACAGGTAATTTGAGGTAGTAACATTTCAAATTTCGAAGCTATGACCTCTTCATGAACTACACCGAAATAATTTCAGAGAGTGTAGAGATGTCATATATGAGCAATCTGAGATAGGCAATGTATGGTTCACGACTAAACATAATACAGTTTTATGCTGTTAAACATGCTTGAACAACGAAGGGAGGCAGTTTCAGCATCTCCTTGCTTAATATACGCGAGTAATCTGCTTTTCTTATTAAGTGTTTATGTTATGTTATGTATGTTAGAAATAGCTAACGTGATAAATTTACTGCGGACTTTCTGTAACTCGCACCGCCGGCATAACAGCCAGCCTCACCGGCCGGCCGCACGCCAAAACCGGTTGCGCGAAGGATCGTTCACCCAGTAGTTTTTGCAATTATCTGGAACTGTGCATTTATTTGCTAACAGAAAAAATAAGTATAATAACCTGTTCATATTATTTCTCTCTTCAATACAAGATTGAAAGATCTTAGTGAAAAGTTAAACCGAAGTGCTGCAAAGTTGCTGTTAACTTCGTGTTTCCAAATCATTCTTTCGAATAGCAAACTCTAACCACTATTCCGTTTCCCTACCGCATGTAGCTCCATAAGCGAAAGGAAAGAAACTTAATTAACCATATACCTTAACTGATGCCACATTTAATTACTTGTACAAATGCCCGTGCAGTATTCTAACCAGCAAGTCTGTATTCGTTCCCACAGTCTATTGTTTCCCAAGGTTCTTACTAGCCTTTGTCTTGCTTTCCTGCCAAGGCATGCCATAAAGTTAACACGCAGCGCACAGGGACAATCCGGAGATTTTCAAAATTCCTCTACGCTTCTTATTACTTACCAGTTTAAATATCTTTAAGCACATCTCGACTACAGTCCCTCCCTACCTTTCCAATGCCATGCATTTTAATTACACTTCTATTTAACTCCAATTTACTTAAAGGAAATATCTGAGCCGTTTACTGCTCTGTACTAGCAAACGTGAATTCATGTTTACGTTCTTTTTTATTTCCCTGTAATATCATGCGTTCCTTTCAGTCATTTGCCAGCGGATTTCTTCCGGCCGTTGCGTACGTAACTAGCAGACACTTAACTGGAACGCATGGTATTAGGTAATTACTAATTTTGTCATATACATGTATGCCCTAGCTACGATTTAATTATAGCAAGTGTAAGAACTGTCCACCGCCGCGGCTCAGATTCTAGCACATGTGCTTGTCAATGTTGGACACGCTACCAAGGGGATAATATAAGGCAACTTTACATGCTAATGGCTCCGGATTCATTTGCATCAATTCATCCATTCTATTCATCGTTTCGATAGGTCTTGGCAAAACGTTAAACGCTTACAAGAAAAAAACAATAAAAGTATGGTAAAAAGAGCTTGAGAACGGGGTATAAATGACTAGAAATTATAAATATTATTTATTCATTCTAGATAAATAAATATACTATGATATATTAAACACAAACTTCTCGTTTGTACATGCAAAAAATCCTCGTATACTTGAATTGAGTGCCTTCATACAAACATATTATATAAAAATGCCTGAGAGCGCATATCTTTCTTCAACTTTACGAACTGGTGTGATATATTTCACACATCATAGCAATATTATGAATATTACTCAGGACCCTACTTCTTTTAAATCTTATTTCAAGATAAAGAAGATGTTCAAATGTGTAGAGAAAAAGGACGGAACAAACATAAAATGCTGAACTATTAACTAGTGTCTATCATACTGAAAATGTCAATGTAAGAAATTTCTTTTGAAGTCGCAAATAAACATCTCTCTTGTCAGGTGAGTTCTTTTCATTATGATCGCTAAATGTAAGGCCATCAGATTTACAAATATGTCTGAACGTTCTAATCTTGCAAAATCTACATTGCTTCCGCATGCTGGTGATTTCGGCGGTCGTTCGCTAGAATGCGTTGATGCAACAGATTACATAAGATCTTGTGATCTTATCAAACGACGAGAAGCGATATGGATGAGTTCTTAATGATAACTGCAAATGCTTTTAAGCTATTCCTATTTTTGCTATTATAGTTTCTCTTTGAGACACGGTTAGCAAAACAGCAGTTAAAATCCCACAATGCACAAATTACGTATAAGATTTGGCAGAAAATGTTTCCTTTTCAGATATTTACTGAAGTTTACAGGCGCAATGTCATGTCGGTATTTCTGTCAGATAAACAGACCACCTTCTCAATTAATAAGGTACTAAAATCACTTAAAGTCACATTAGAACAATTAGTAGTTTCAGTGTTATCCACGATCGCTATAGATACCGAATTCTTAAAGTTGGGAACACACGCCGATAGAGGAATAAGAATTTATGGAACACACCTTCACCCTGTGGAGAATACGGAGGATTTCGCTTTCAACCTGCGGAAGCTATCTCTTCTAGCCAAGAAGCATGTCCCAGTATGAAAAGAAAGGAAAGCGGACTTTTATCTTCCCGCACTTACGGACAGTTTTACAAACGTTCACTATAACGGTGTATTAAGTAAACCATTGATTGCGTTATGGGTAAAGCGATTATAAACATTTCGTTAATTTCATGCCATCAAAACCGTTTTGTTTGCCGGTTTTTCAAAGCCATTATTAAGCAATATGTGATTATCGTTCACTTTTTTCTTTTTTTTTTAAGTATTTTAATTCGTCTCCATTAAATGTATTAGTACAGAAGCTCGTCTATAAAGAGCTACATTAACGACCGTTATCATGAAACCGAGGGCATGACCCACACTGTAACTTAACTTGGGACTCGCATTCCGGCGATGTCATGGTTTCCCCTGGTAGGTTAGACGAATGTGGGATGAATATTTTCAACGAATTTTTCTCTCTCTAATTTCATTCGTTCTGATCAATGTCCGATGCTGTGTTAAGCGTGGCAGTGGCTTTGGAAAGATTTATGCTCGAGTCCGGTGTAGTAGCGGCCCCTCGGAGAGGATCTGCTGGTGCCCAGTCTTAAAACGTCGTTAGACACCCCGTTCCTGCCTCCTGACCGCTCGGTGTCTCCATCTCATCTCATCCTCCTTGGGAGCGCAGGAAGGACTCAATGTCCTCCGCCCATCTCTAATCCAAACCTTTTAAGTTGATGAAATCGCCATAGATTTTATACAGAAGTGTTTATTTGGCGCAACGAATTAGTGAATTAGACAATACCAGATAGCAAAGCCTCAACAAGAAAGGTGATACACAACGCTGCAGGATTAATTTATGCGTTTGACAGGCTCCTAGTAAATGTATGCTTTCTTCCATAGTTCCAGTCCCTCTTCCCCATTTCTAGAGATAATGGAAAATAGTTACTGGATCTCGTCAACGATAAAAAAAAAATGTCGTTGTCAACATTGTCCACAGCTTTCAGTTACAGCGTGTGAATATGTTTTTATGTAATTAAGAAACTCGTAAACAAAATTAAGAGAAGTTTGGACTCTTCTGTTCTTTCATCTCAAAGGACATACACATGTTCGTCCACGCAAAGGAAACTGTCATATGGAAAAATGCAAGGCTTAAAAAGAAACCACAGAATATAAAAGACATTTTTAAAGTGCGGTTGATAAAGGGGATGTTCTATCATTTCAACCAATTAACTGTTGATTCTACTGGTGACAGTTAAAATATCAATAATCCACAGGGACATCACACCATAATAAAACAAATAAATAGATACAAATTATTATTTGATCACATCGACCCTTGTACCCGTGACTTTTTGCAGAAAATAATACGAGAGTTATAGAAATGGCGCACGACCATCTTGATCTGAATAATACATGAAAAGACGGAGTAGGTAAGACAGTGAGCTTCTATTTAAAGTATGATGTGAAGTAGATATAGTACTTAAGAGATTCGTGTTCTGCAGTAGTTATGAACACAACTTCGAGAAGGTAGGTTGGTGTAAAGCGCACTAGAGAATGCAAAATAACTTTTAAGTATTGTAACAAGAAGGTGAAAATTAATGTTTAAACATTTCCAATGTTTTTTCCTTTCTCTATAATTATCATAACAATAAGTAATAAGTTGACGCAACCTACTCATAGTTCACTTCACTGCCAGTCACAGAAAGCAAAAGACATTACAACGCCAACAAGGGCGATCGTGGCCTTTACTCGACACTCGACACAAGTACACCTAACGGCACACCCGTCCGTTATCAAATGAAACAAGTCATGACTACACAATACGCCGTTGTTCCCTTGCATGTCCTCAGGCTCGTTCAGCATGATAACTTTCCTTGATATCTCATAAAAGAAGCTAAAACGGTATTACCGTACGCCTAAACGTAGTGATAAGGAATATTAAAACAATAATGGTACAGAGCTAATTTACGATGAATATTAGTAATAAATGTTGAAAGGAAAAAGATGTGATGGATGTCATTAGAAGATGCAAAGGAAATGTGCAATTATCGAAGCTAAGGACAGTGCATGTGTTAAACAGGAGAGCGATGAAAATGAGAATCTGAATTAAGAAATGTAATAGGTGAGTATGCCACCGTCGCACAGAGGGCGAAAATGAAAATCTAGCGAGACATTAGTCGAAATCTCTCTTCGTGTTGAATATATACAACAAATGTATGAAAGCTGTCGCCCCAATCTTAAATCTGCTCGGCTTTAAGGTTAATGCGCACATTCTCTGTTTAACCAAAGCTGAGATGCGATGTCAACAAACTCGCGCTTTGGGGGGGGGGGGGGGGGGGAAGCATAGCACAAACGCTGTACTGAAATAGGGCACTGTGGCTATTGTGGGGCTAAAAGAAAGAGTTTGTTTCAATATACACGACTTAATACCTCCACCTTTGCCCATGTCCAGTCATAATGTCTTATCTCCGCCGTTCCGTCCCAACATAAGCACAGAAGGATATGTTGACAGTGCATACAATCTGCTTACACAAGCCTAGCAAGTGAGCTTTGTTCTCAATAGAAATGCATTTAAATATACAGACCATTAAGAAAGTCCAAAAATCAGGTACCCTTATTACATTTAATTTACCTTTATTTTTGGCTTAAATTATAAGATATTGAGCCTGCATAGAACATTGCACAATGTTAACACTATACATTTTAAACTTTACTTAGAGATTTACTTATGAATTATATTGCGAATGGTAACATAAGGCCATAATTTGCATTTTTTTAATTCCTTTTTTAAGTTCATGCTGGAAAAATGTATTGCTCAAAGAAACTCGGCATATACCATTTAAACCAAATAATAAAAATAATATCTGCAAATCATGCAGATTATTGGGAGTGGGAGTTTATCTGAAAAACGAGGAGGGGTTAAAGTGAAATTTAAAAATCGCTCTAACGGCCGCAATTAAAAAAAAAATATTAAAGGAAACTCAATATAGCATTTAAATAAAATAAGAAAAGTTTCTGAAAATTAGAGAATTTGGACCATTAGGAATAGGAGTATACTTGAAAAACCGAAATTTAAAAAGCGCTCTTGCGTTTAATTTGCTCTATATTATTTTAAAATAATTTCAACGTTTCCTTTAAAAAAAAATTGCGGTCATTAGAGCGATTTGTAAATTTCTTTTTAAGCCCCCTCCCCACTTCAAATTTCGGTTTTCAGGATCCTAATAGCTTGATTTCCCTGATTTTTAGAAACTATTTTTCTTATTTTATTTCAATGGTATGTACAAAGTTTTGCCCAACGGTTCAATTTTGCTGTCTAACGAACTGGATGAATCGTTTGTTAATTGGTGGTTGTATGCCGAGTTTCGTTGAGAAAAAAGAAAAAGTTCGATCGCTAGAGCGTTAATATATTTTATAATAACTGAACTCGATGAATCGTTTGCTAATTGATCGTTTTATGTCGAGTTTCGTTGAGAGAGAAAAAAAAAATTGCGGCTGCTAGAGCGTTAACAGATACACGCACTATATCAATTTTTTTCATTGTCAATTTATTTTGGTGTCTTGTAAGTAGAATCGATGGAGATATGAAGAAATATTTGTTCATAGGTACAACCGCAATAGCTACATTTATCCGGAATTTGCTAAAGAAAATGTATTTCTCATTTGAGAATAAGATGGGGTAAACCCACGTAACGAATAATATGTGCATTTCTTAATATTAAAATGGCTAAAACATTTTCTGGAGATAAAGAGACAAGATGTCGTGACACCGCCAAGTACATTTTGTGAAATTTTCTAAAAGGCTGAAAGTCAAAACCTTAAATGCACAGCATCCTCAGAAAGAACTTAATTTGTTGCTGGAGTTTCTCTTAGTTCTTCAGGAACAACTAGACCGACTTAAAAACTCCAGAACATAATCCTAGCACAACCTTGAAGCAAGTAAGTGTGAAGAATATTCACTTTAGCGTCTACGGGGGCTTCAGAACAGATCGCATAGGTACAAAAAAGGTGGAGAAGATCAACATGCCATACAAAAATACTTATTGTTAAGAGCCATGCATCCATAAATATGTAAATATATCCTGCAATAAATGTAAATGTTATTAAAAATATGTTTAGAAAGGAATACGATTTCCCGTTTATTAGAGCTACATTAGATAAATACGATTCAAAAGACAGTTTGCCTTTCACCTTGATGACTCGGGTTCAACTCCACCTGCCGGCCGTGGAAAGTGGTTGAAAGTATTTCTTTTATCCCGCAAGCTGTTCCATCATTCTCTTAGAGAACGATGCTGTTCTCTTGATAGATGGAGATAAAGTGCAATTTGGTTTCGATAAGAATTGCCAGACGTGTGCATTTCATATATCTGTGGGACACCTGATGGGATGTGCTGCCGTACTTAACTTTTATTTGTAACCTGCGCAAAATTAAACAAAATAAATATTTCCGTTCCCCTTTATAAACGCAACTTTTTTTTTCCAGGACTGTATTACGAGTCTTTGTGCGAATTAATGTGAACAAGAAGGTAAATTTAGTTTTATAAGTTACTCGGGCTAAGAACAACATCCCTACTATTCTACAACGTATTATTGATACCCATTGTTGAGTTAACGTTATAATGGATGAATGTGTAGCAGCATGACAAAAGTTCAGCCAATTCGGAGCCGGGTTTTTAGCAGCAACAACATCAAAGTGGCATTGAAGCCGTCTCTACTGTAATACTGAGAGCGGATTATGTTCATGCGACTAACATTAAGTCATTTTTATTACACAATGACGATCGTCGTTTCATATATACACATGTATTGTTTTATTCCATTTAACCTTCTGTGTCTGTTTTACTTCTCCAAGTGTTACGTCTTGGATCAATAATTAAACAGTTATCCAATATAAAAATAAGTTTAAGCAACAGAAATCTGTAACATGTTTTAATGCGGACTGAAAAAACATCATGTAAAAGGAGGTCGTACTAAGTTTTAATTCAATCCGGAAAGCGTATTCAAATCGATTGAGCCAACAAACGTGTCTGTTGACTATCAACTTATGTGAAATGTAGCCTTGTCAACACAACAAACGAGCTGTAAAGACGCATTATTCTCTCTAATCAGATCCAAAGTATGTGAGCAAATTCATCAGGGTTTATTGTATTTTGGACAATTTCGACTCTGTAAGGATAAAATTTCTAACCACTTACCACTTTTGCATGTAGCTTGCCTGGTGAAGGCAGATTGAGTCTCTAAACTCTGTCATCTGTTGCTGCTTTTACCCTTCTGATATGAACTTTTGTCATTCATGGTTCAGCGAACTTTACATCATGTGATTTTTTAACATTATGGATCCAAAATATACGCTGGACAATAACCGGAGATTTTAATTCTGCAAGTCACACAACACATTCAGCCCCCATTAACGCCATTTTGAAAGAAAATTAGACCGCTTCTAGTGGTCAAAGCAGTCAGTATACTGAACACATCAACAGAGAAACTTTTGGTGCCCAAGTTTATCTGCATTAAAGTTCTTTTAACAAGTTTCATTAATAAAATATTATACTCAGCTCAAAAAAGGTAATCATTCATGAACACACTGTAGTTTAATTTTGTCGAAAACATTCAGTAAAACACCATAGTCTTCTTGCCGTTAATGATATCCTTACAGCGGATTTTGGTGCCTATGTGACTAGACAGATACATATCGGCGGCGCTCCATCGTAATGAGATCGGCGCTGTGCATGCCCTTCGCCTAAAGATCACAGGTCGGTCACCGACAAACCGTTTACTGGAGTCTGTCGAATTTTCTTTACAGGTTTAATGTTTAGCTCGCTATGTGATACGTCCGACGTTAAAACAGAAGCAACTGTTTCCTTCTCATTCCTGGAAATGTCGACCTCTAAGCTATTTTGCAGGCTGTTACCGTGCTAATAAATCAGCTTTCGCCCGCCCACTGCATGGATTCCCACCCTCTTCGACTTATCGAGTGAGTTGACTGCCATCCGTACCTTTAACAGCTGCAACGGCGTCCTTTTATTGCCACAATGTCAGCGGTCGATTTTTTTTTTTTTTTTTTTTTTTTTGGAAAATTTCAAAATCTCTTCCTTCCTGTTGTTCATGGAAAGCCTTCATTTGTTTATTGGTTTCGTGGTTGACGGCCACAGATATTCCTTTCTTCATTAACACCCACACTTCCTGGCTATTATTTACCTAACATAATAACCTTTGGTGTGTTTTTATTTCCTTTTCTGCTTTTTCGGACTTTCAAGCATCAAGTTCATTCATTACCGCTTGTAACGAAGCAGTTCTGGTGTTTTCTCTCCTGCTTGTTGATGAAAGCTAGCACTCAATATATTTCATGAGAATTTTCTACAATTTTTTCCACATCCCCAATTGATTTAACTTAGTAAAAACCCACAGGAGAATGAAGTTCTAAGTTCTGCATAGCAGTTTTTATTTCGTTACAGTACGCGGTACCTTACATAGATTTGCATATCTAATGTTCTCAAATTCATATTGTATCAGTTTCAGTTTTAGAACATTCCTCCCCGAAATGGATTATTGGAAATACCTGTTGTCAGGCATTGAAAAGGCCACCTTATGTCTTATATTAAGGAATGGTTAAATGCACTTCAGAAATTAATGATATTTATCCGGTGAGGAAGACATATAAACAGTAACAGATTTACTTCAATTATGATTTTGAAAATAAACAATGCCAAGAGCTTTTTTCATCAATAAAAGAAGATAAAACTAGAACCGTTTTAAAATGTAAACTTAAATACACGGAGTAATAGTAGTACGTATTTTAACGCAGCGTTTCTCAAATATAGTCCGCGGACCACAAACGGTCCTCTAGAGCCTAGATTGAGCACATATTTATTAAAATCGAATTTAGTCCAACAATGCGGTCAAAATCAAATTCAAATTAATTGCGGATCAGCTGTATTGTTGAGTACAAAAAAAAAAAAAAAAAAAGGTGAATTTTCGGTGATGCAAAAATTGTTTAAATGAAAACGTGTGTTATATACTTTTTAAGGAATGTGCAGCGTTCAAATGTTTATTTTATTTTAAATTAATAACGTAGAAATGTTACAAACTCTGCACTAAAAATATGCGGATTACAGAATTATACTATCATAAAATACTTATGTTTAATACTACTAAAAATATGTTTTTGCTGTAACAATTAATCCTAATTAAAAGGAAGCATTTTATAATTAATGCTGTTTTAATTATATGCAAGTTGATGCAATTATTTCTGCCTCTCTAGTTTATATATATAGCTCAAAACAGGGAGAAAAAATTATATAATTGCTTAGGGAAGAGTACAGTGCTCCTCATTTAAAAATAATTTGATAAACACTGATTTAAAGCAATTCTAACATTAAACTATAATCCGAGAAGACTGAAAAACAATCTCCAAAATGTCACAAAAGGAAGTAGGTTCAACATTAACAACTAAAGAGGAATCAACTTATGTAAAAAAAAATTGCTAACAGAGAAAGTTCTAGAGAAAGTAACAAAAACTCTTCTCATTACCAAAAAAAAAAAAAAAAAAAAAAAAGTTTTAGAATAGAAAAGTCCGCAGTTGCCGATATTTTGATATAAATGGAAAAAAATTAACCTTGAAATAAAAATTATATTCATAGATATTAGTGAAGCCTTTGGTAAATTCTAAAAATTTCTAAATAGAAAGGCACCCATATAATATCAATTAACAAACGTAACGAAAGAAAAAAAAATGGTAAAAAAAAACAATTAAAACTTCAAAATCGGGGTAAGGGGCAAATCCCTGGCATTGATTCCCCTGGTCTACTGTAACACCATCAAGTTATGTAATGAGTTGAGATGAAACGGTGACCCATGTTGCCTGCACATTCACACTTTCGACATGGGCCGTGAGTCTGCTGAACTCAACACCAAGAGAAGACGCCAGTCATAAAAATATCTGCAGGTGAGCAAAGTTTCTTCTCTCTCTGCCCTTTCTTTCTTTATGAATGGAAGATAAAAAGAGGATGGAAAATAGTAAGTAGGGTTGGTTAAAAGAAAACTGGAGATCTTCAGTCATGGGAAGCCAGAAACGACAAGGTGTGAATGCCAGACAAGACTGGATCTCGAAAGTTGGAAGTTGCAATAAAATGTCTCATATATATATATATATATTATAATCCAAATAGAATTTTTTCGTCATTTATACGTTGATGATAAAATTATCTCAAGTAATGAAGATACCCCAGAAAAAATTAACTTCGGAATTGAATAAAACAGAGGAATAACGTAACCCGAAAAATATATGCGAAAACCAAACTCAGTGACACTCGGTCGTACAAAAGGAATCATAAATGATGACAAACTCCACATCTTCAATGTGTTGGCTGCAAGGTATTTCGCGTTGGAGAATTCATAAAGAACTCAGAAAAATTGCGGAGCAATAAAAACGGCACCAAAACCAATTTGCATAACGATTAAACTGTGGCTCCTGCAACATACAAGCCTACAGTAAAAAACGTGAATGAAGAAACAAAGATGAAAACGGGAGTAACGAAGATGGACATAGAAATTAGACAGAAACTAGGGCTTGAGAGCGTAAGCACCAAAATATCTTAACTAAAAAAAATGGCTATACCACAATCATCACATAATCCTTAACGAATTTTTAATTAACTTTAAATTACAAATCAAATGAACAAAGAAAAAGAAGTTGCACAAACGAAAGCTGGATCAGGTAAACGCCAGTAAACGATGCTTCTTCAATTTGACAGTGGAGGCATTTGGAAGTCAGAAATGCAACACGAGGTGGTATTCAGAATATTTGGGACTGGTGCTGCCATTTGGTCAAAAACTTGCTTTGAGACTGGTGACAGCCGTCGTAGTTCCCTTCCACACGTACACATCGGTCCCAGCGTCATGTCGGGACAACCGTCATGTTTTTTTTCGTCAAAAAGCTCCTGGTGAACAAGGAACTGTGACAGGGCGCATTATCGCGAAGCAACAGCCAGTTCCCTTGTCGCCAAAGTTCGGGCCGTCGTCTCCGCACATTTTCACGGAGCCGTCGCAAAACGTCACAGTAGTACGTGGAATTTACTGTTTGACTTGGGACGAATTCTTTGTGCACACTCCCCTTGGTATCAAAGAAAACGAACAGCGTCTCGTTGCTCTTCACTTGTCTCGCTTTTTTCAGGTCTTGGCGAGTTCGGGCTCTTCCACTGGGAGGATTGTTGTTTTGTCTCAGGGTCATAAGTTACATCCACCTCTCGTCGCCGGTGAGGACCCTGGACAAGAAGGTTGAGTCATCGGATACGGCCTGACGAAGCTCCGTGCAAACTTCAACACGCTACGCCTTCTGATCAGCACTCAGCTTGGCACAAATTTTGCGGCGACACGATGCATGCCAATTCATCAGTTAAACTTCGTTGGCACGTCCCATAACCAATGCCCACTTCAAGAGCAAGGTCTTCAATGGTTTGACGTCGATCCTCACGAACGAGATGTTCAACTTTGGCAACAATGTCAGGCGTTGCGTTGACGGGCTTACCGGTGTGAGCATCGTCTTCAATATCTGTACGGCCAGCCCTGAACCGAGCATGCCACTCAAACACACGTGTACTGTCATGCTTTGTCCCCCAAATACTTGTTGAATCATTGCGAGGGTCTCCGTAGCATTTTCCCGAGATTTGCATAGAATTTGATGCACACTCTCGGTTCTAATCTTGCATCCATCGTAAAATCGCCACACACTACACAAAGCGTATTATGAAAAGTGCTATAGAATGTCAACACGTCTACCCAGTAGCATGAAACTTTAAACACTCACTCATCAGATGTGCTAGTGTTGCCACCTAGCGCTACAAAACTCTACTGCAACTACTGTCGAGATGGCAGCACCAGTCCCGAATATTGTGGATCCACATCGTACGTAAGCACCATTAACTTAAATCGAAAGATTTGATAATAGTGTTTAACGCCCGTTTTTACTATTGAGGCACCACAGGCGGTGGGCACTGATGATACATGAAATGAAATGATATATTAAGGAAGGGTTTTTTTTTAAAGGAAGGAAATTTTCCAGGCCTAAGTTTAGGGTACCTCTCTGGCTTGTGCCATTTATGAGGACTGAGGAAAAACTGGAAAAAACTCCAGTCAAGGACGGTCCTAGTGGGATTCGAACTCCACACCTCCCGTTCAGGAGTCCGCGCCTTAACGACCTCGGCCACCCGGGGCGGGGTGTCAATAGAGATAAAACCTTTTGCAAGGATATGATCGTTTCATTTAAGCAGATATTATACCTACATTGTTTTACTTTCTAAATGCATTACAGCTAACTTTTATTAAATGTATTAGTTTCTTATATTCAGAAGAGGAAGTACTAGTGTATTATATCTTCCAAAATTAGATAATTTTATGACAAAAATTAATGGTTTGTTTTAAAATTCCTGCGATATGTAAAGTAAAAAAACCATATTAACCACAAGTTAAAAAGATATATAGTATAATAATAAATGTTATAATGACTGTGCACATTACCTGCCTTGCAATGCAGATCCCCTTCTCTTAACACAGTAAGGTGAAGCCAGTCGCCGACCTTGAGACATTACTTGAGTTTAAAGTGAACAAAAACGTGAGAAAGTCTCTCAGCAGAAAATTGTCTGACTGGAGGCACTTCTGAAGGTGAGTAAATGTTACAGAAGAAAATTCGACATTTTAAGACTTGTGGAGTGAAATTATTAGAATCTTTGGAACTTAACAACAAAGTTATCATTTTCTACTATTTACATGGAACATCATAATCAGATATATGCGGCATTTCAAACAACACAGATGCAAGGTGTTGCGATAGTCTCTTTATTGTTTCGAACATTCTATTATACAAATGCCGTTAATGCAAACCTGGAGCTCTATAAAATCTCACAGCAACTGAGAGTTTTCCCAGCTTCGCTCTTTGTACTTTCTGGTACTGGGCGTTCATTCACTTTCGGATTATATCTTTCAAACTAGTGAGCGCGATTCAGTGACAGTTTACATGGATATATCTCGCTAATTATTATTATTATTATTATTATTAAAGAACGCTTTAGTACCTTTTGTCATCAGTATCCCATTCAATTCAGAGCGTGAAACGGCCAATAAATTTTCCTCAGAGGCCTCTTCTTTCAGGCTTGAGGTTCTTTTATATGCCCAAAATCTACAACATGGGACCAACGGCTGTACTTCCCTTCCGAAGGAAGCCATACTTAGAATTTTTACGCTTAAAAATCAACCGACCATGGCTGAGTTTGAACTCGCGACCTGGGATCTGCGAGGAAGTTATCATTACCACTAGATCACCAGGACCGACAGCCCCTTGGTATATGAGAAATATGATGTGACAGAAAATGTTGCTTGTATTTGCCTGCACACAACTCTATAAGTTAAAGAAGGTCTTTGCCAATACATCGGCAGCCTCCATTTTCAACGGGGTTCCACAATATTCAGTGGATTGTTAAGATAAGCGCATTTTCTCTTTTGGCATGTATCTTAGCAAGAAACCAAGGTCAAGTGAGTCCTTTAGAAATTGCATGATCTTGAAGGAAACAAATACTGATGTTAGAGATGTGGTCGGTGACACCATCCATTACTGCGTTCTACGTCGCCTAACTTACAAACTTGAGGAAGATCTTCACATAGGCTTAGGTATCCACCGATGACGGGGCGCCGCGACAAAGCACTTTTAACAAGAACAGCTGTCTCATGCACAATATGAGGAACATCACTAACCCAAGTACGGACATTCTGGGAACTAACATGTCCGGATGTTCATTGACAAACATTAACAAATCAATGTTAGTAACTGACTCTTGTCCGTCGGCAAGTCAGTTCTTGCACAGCAATAATGCATGCGGCTTCCACCCCTCTCCAAGCTCTTTTCCTGCATCAGTTGATGCAAAGACTTACGTGGGGAGATCTGCTGTTTGCTTCTCGCAGTTTCCAATGTCCTACTAGCGGTGATTCAACAATGTTTCCAGTTTCATCAGATACAAACTGGACGCTCTCAGCTGCTATTTCCGAACCCCAAATCGTGACAATAAACACGCACTATTTCATCGTTTGTCTGTTCATACTGTATTCTATGTACTGTATTTCTGGAAAACGTAAAGACAAACAGTAATAACACAGTAGATGCGGCACACTCCTGCCGAAGATAGCAATTGTCCTTCACGGACAGACTAAAGAATATCGGCGCCATTAGTGTCCTTAAGTAGCCACGTTCTCATACACAAGTTATATCCATTTCAAATTTAACTGAACTAAGCTTATCTGCTTGAATGTTTTAAGGAAAAACGAGGGGCCGAGTGTGAGTGAACACTTGAAATCATTAATATGGAACATGACATCTCATTCTATTTTTAAGTGTTTAAGTCCATTTTGTTGCATTATTATGCACAACAACATGTATAGGTATTTACTACAAGAATATATTGTGCATGTAAGGATATCCTATTTAAGAACTAAGTCTGGTATGAGTTCTCGACAACATGTGAACACATAAAACTCAATGAAGTCCTCCCAGAGGATTTGGACCCACGGCAAGAGAAAATGCTGCTAAGAGTAAATGTTGGCACACATGATCTAACTACAGTAAATAACTTTATAATCAGCAGGATGGTGAATGATTCGGTCTTTTGTAGTTCTACAATTTCAATATAAGCAAAGAAATCAATTCTAATCAGACATTGCGCTGCAAAAGAGCCATTCACTTTTCTAGGGCCTTTTGCTTTTAGAATTAACTCCAAAGCGCAAACAGGAAACAAGCCAATGTTACAAAAGGCCTGTAATGGAACGACCTTGTGGGTGGATAAATTCTTTTGTATCTTTATAACACGGATTTACCCATCGTATATTACGTAACTAAGAAAACAAGCCGGTAACTACAGTATTAACGAATGTGTTAATTTCCAACAGATAAACATCATTTTTGGAGAGAGAAAAACAGCAAATATAAGCTACAATGGATTTTATGCTCAGTTACGCTGCGTCTACTCTATTTATTATTTTCGAAATACACAACAAACATCTACGGGAGAACAAAACAAGACCACTTTGATATGCTTGAGAAATGTTTCCTTCATTCTCCTTTATACATTTATCGGTATACAGAATATTTTATCTTACCAGGTATCATGTAGAGGGCAGCCCTGGTTTCGAAGAAAGAATATTAGAAGCTATGCAACATCAGGAAGTACACCAACAGCTCAGTGAGTGATGTAGCCAGTGTCCTATCCATTTGGACTTAACCGCTGCGGAGGATGCTTGTGGTTGATGGCACCCCCCACGGTTGGTAGAAAACTCACCCAATTGGAATGTTCACTTCACAGCTTCCGTTTCAAATACGCTCATACTTCATCTAACGTGACACAGTCGTGGAACGATAAAATAAAACAAAGAAAAGAGCGAACATATACGTTCAGTTGCGCGTTAATCTTCTTCGGTGTCTGCAATGCTAAATGAATCAGAAATAAAAGTTTATAGTACTTTTAGAAATCTAAGAAGAGTACATTCTTTATTACATGCCAAAGTTTCATTGCTGTAGATTTATTTACGCATTATCTACGAGTAAATCTCGTATATTCCGGGTTTTTTTTCTACCCATTTTGTTTATTTACGGATGCTCTTTAACATCTGAGGTCATCAGCGTTCCATTCAAATCAGAACATGAAACGACCGATAAATTTTGCTCAGAGGCCTCTTTTTTCAGGCTAGAGGTTCTTTTTCATGCCGTAAATGTACGACACGGGACCCACGGTCTTACTTCCCTTCCGAAAGAAGCCATACTTAGGATTTTTACGCCCGAAAAAATCCATAGGTCCTAGCCGGGATCGAACCCGCGATCTTGGGTATAGTAGGCAAGTATGGTTACCATTACACCGACTAAATTCCCTGTCGATGTCAGTGCTCGCCTCATTTTCATTAACTTTCATCATCAGATCTGCATCTTATGAACTCTTGCACGCACCATTAGGTAGCGTTCTATAGCAAATTATTTATTAAAAGTTCATTTAAAAATTACAATGTCGCTTCCTAATGGTACATCACAGAAAAAGGAGGTAGTAGCGATATTATTCGGTTTAGCAAGTCAGACCACTTATACGTTTCTCATGTTTTTCTAAATAATAAATGTAAACGACTTTTCAAGATGGGACCTAAATAAATTAATGTTCAGACTTGACAATTATAATTTCGCAAGTTGCTAAAATTTGGGGAGTGCGGTAGGTTGCTATTAGGAGAGTGGATGGAAAGTGTCTTTCAGTTGAACAAATCATAATTATTAAACCTTTAAAGCAATTGAAACATTATATAAATACCAAATGTGTAAACGCAACGTTCTTTAAGCAGCAGAAAAGTTAGCTCATGCACTTTGATCAATGATAATCATTACGCCCAAGAACGTTCAGCACACACAGAAACCTCCACGGGTGGCTTAGGTCATTAAGGCGCGGACTCGTGAGCGGGAGATCTGCGGTTCGAATCTCGACACTCCTCCCATCAGAACTGTCCTACCTGAATGGGGTTTTCCAGGTTTTCCTCAGTGCTCATAAATGGCAAATGCCGGGGAAGTACCTTAAACTTAGGCCTGGAACGTTTCCTTCCTTAAAAAAAATCCTTCCCAATTTATCATTTCATCTCATGTATCATCAGTGTCCACCGCCTATGGTGCCTCAGCAGTTAAACGTCATTAAAAAAACCGCGAACTCACTGAAAAAATAAAGTTAGTGAAATTAGTGCAGCGACTGCATTATGAAAGTGTGCAAAAATAAATTTGTAAAGAGTTAATGGATGAGAGAACAAATGCCTTTATAACGCGTAAGCAAGTCAGAAGGTCGTAAGAATTCAGATTTCTCAGAGATCGTCACGCAATACAGCGGGAGGCAGCATTTGTGATGCATCTTGAGTACACGCTTTCACTTCAGAAGCCCAGCGATCCAGAATATGAAAACATTGGAAATGTGAAACCGCTCCTCTGCTGCAACCGTTTTCTGAGACACGCCAGTTATTATATTGATTTCCTTCACAAATAGACAAGACACTATTGCGACCCTTGGAAAACCCATTCGCCCTCCTCCAAAAGCCCCCAGAAAAATTGCATAAATTTGCATTGGAAAATGCTGGAACATTCTCCTACAGTCCTAATTTGTCATGTGTGACTAAGATTTACTCTGGTCTCATGTTTTCTCTTTGGGAGTAAAACTTTCCGAACTATGAAGAGATAGGATACTGTTTTGTATTCCTTCTGTTACTTTCTGTGACATAAAGACGAAAAACATCAGAAAAGTGAAACGTGCATGCTGTGTAGGAAAACTGCACTATACTATTTCTAAAGAGTATTCATTCAATAGGGAATTTTTACATAGTCTGTACATATTTACATCCTCGTATATCATTTTTCAAGGCATGCTTTTGGCTATGAATTTGTTTCGATTGTTGATATTTATATGATTTATTTTTCGTAAAACGAAAAACATGGGGGGGGGAATTCTAGACTGCTTTTTTTTTTTTAATTAAAATGGAGAAAGTTTGGGACTAATAAATCTGATAGTATCCTATAAAATTTCAAGTGTGTATGGTAAGTTAGCAAACGAGAGAGAATAGGCGTAAGAGATATAGTGTCTTAACACAGAACATCCTTTATATTTAAAATTAAGAACCATTTGAAAAAAAATCAAATCTACCATGTTTCTTTTCCTACTATTTGCTTTACTGAAATGAAAAATACTATAAAGTGTGTGTCGATGTAGCCGACATAAAATAAAGCACGTTTTTCTGCAAATAGTAAACTTTTTGTTCACATAAAACATGTAGGATTTAATATTTATAAAGAAATTTCCCCTTTTGTTCTGAAGAAAAAAGTTTCTAAGTGGGTTAACACATGCCGGGGGGGGGGGGGACGAACAAATGCTTTAACCCGTACTTAAATGTATCTAAAACCGACAAAATGCATTAACTGCACTATGCTTTTCTTCTATTGTTTTAGGAACACTGCTACCACACTACAAAAGGCACCACAACAAATGCTGAAGCACACAAAAATACACAACTTCACCACAGACTGCCACTTGATGCGACGTATAGCCTTCCTCGTGGCTCTTTTCGGAAGGAAGAATAAACGAACATTATCTTATCAGTACGATGCTCAAATTAGCATGTTAATCAAGTAAGAGTAACTGCTGTTCGCGCTGTTTCATTAATGGTTGACTAAAATATGGCGCAACATCTACTTGAGGCATAAATGCAACGTTTACGTTAACACAACAATACAGATTCCCTTTTGAACTTAATATAAAAGGGTTCCAGTTATTTTTTTTTTTTTTTGAATGAAAATGAGTGACTACCGTAAACTGATGGATAATGGATGTTCTATATACCCTGCAACTGTTATAAATTAATTTTAATTTGTTCGGAAGCTATACACAATGTAAAATAGTTATGTTTGCAATACTGCTTTCCAGAATAAAAAGGTTCTATCTATGTGTCTTTTTCAGCATGATCATATTATTAAGTCAAGTGATTTCCTTGTTGGTAAACTTGTATGGGTTTGGAAGATTTGGTTGTTAATAGCTGTAAACTAAGACAATTACATACAATGTTAGGATCGTTTAGCGATTGTAATATAGAGATTTCTTTATACAATATTTTAGAAGACTCCGCATCAGAGTATATCTCTCTATTGACCGTGAAAGTTGTAGTGACAAGGAGATTTAGGAGAAGAAAAAATAGAAAAATAATTATTTCAACAAAGAATTATGCAAATAAATATAAGTATATGTGTATCACGAACACGAAAGTGTTTTAATAAGCCAAAAAACCGTCCACAAAAGGTACACTACACACTCAGAATAACAAAATAGTATGCAAAACTATAAGAAACCACTGCTAAGGTTCCAGTTTTGAGGGAATAATAGTTTTAGATATAGCTTTCTCATGGAAAACAATTCAGTTTTACAAGTTTCTACTAATATTCTATAAATCACTCGGAAAATGATATACAAAGCAAATAAAAGTAAAAAGCTACTCTCTGATACACCAAAGTGTGTTAGTCACCGTCAGAAAACAAAAGAAAGATTAAGTTTGAGCCTACATTAGGTCCTTTGCAAAAGTTGTTCATGTATCTACATCTAAATTGCACATCGTCAACAATGTGTACAAGACAACTTAATTTTGTCATATTATAAATGTATTAACACATTTTCAATGAAGATTTAATTTATACTTTCTATGTCCAAAATCGGACATTTTGACATTTTATTTATGTAAGAAATACAAAATAAGAAGATATTGTTATTCAAGAATTTCAACATTGAAGACACCAAAGGTACGAGCAGAGAGAAAAACTGACAATTGAAGAACAGCACTATTGTGATGGTATGTTTTGCTCTGCAGATAATTCTTTATAGAAGATTTAGTAGATCATTTAGTAAGTTACAAACTGATGTTTGAGACACTTGATGACAGCCTTAGTCCGATAGCAAATGATATGAGACACTCGATGTTTGCAATCGCGAAACAGCAGTTGCAAAATGGCGGCGACTTTGAGTATGTATGTGACTCTCGAGCAGATCCCGATTTGCGATTTTTGTGGGCAAAACAGATGGAACCATGAATGTTCATAAAGAAATGCCTATCACGTCAAGATGTTTACAATTGTTTGCAGAAGTTATCTGAAAGATACACTCGTATCGAAAAGGAACACCGCGTTGGCCTGCCCACAGATGAATTTGCAATACGCTGAACATTTAATACGAGCAGACAGAAGGGTGATTGTAGACACTGTAGCTGCTGCTATGGTTGTTCACACGCATGGTCTACCTCATAATGCACGAAGGTCAGGTTTTTCCAAAGTCTGAGCACAACGGGTGCCGCGCATGCTGACCCAACAACATGGGTCTGGCATTACAGCATCTCAATCGCTACCGTGATGAGTCTTCGGTTCACCGTTACCACCCCGAGACAAATCGTTCGTCAATGTAATGGAAACATCCTGCGTTGCCTGCGAAAGACACCATCCGTCCTGGGATCACGGAGATACGCCGTTCACCGCAGTTCAGCCCCAAGGACCAACCGTAAATGTTGACTCCTACTGTAACATCCTCGTGAAAGTTCCTAAGGCCAATCAACGAAACAACCAGGTCTTCCTCCACGCGATTTCAATTTGTTCGGCCCTATTAAACATCTTTCGGGTACACATAGAAAAGAAAATGGCATTGCTAGTGAAATTAACAGAAATCTAAATAAAATTGTAATTACAAATCCATATGTAAAATGCATAACAATAACTGAGTGACAAAGAATAGAAATCAAATGATTTCTTTAGTCATGATAGATTTCATTGCCAAACATCTACAGACAGAAATGTACTCGCAAGTCGTTCTTCCATCCAAGAAGTGGACAATATTCATTCACAAATACAAATGCATATAAGCATATGAATTGTCGTCGCTGCTGAGAGTAAACAAGAAAAGTCTTTTGAGTGTTACTCAGCTTCGATCTAAAACAGATTTTAAGAATTTCCATAACAGCTGTAGACATTTAAATGTTAAAAAAATGCCCTTTTCTCAAGTATCTTGAATTTGCACTAAACACTGTCATCGGCTACAAATTAAAACATCCTGATAAGAACTTTCAATCTATTAATGTCTAGATACTTAATGAAATACATGTTGGATATTCCTCTCCTAATGCATACCTTCCTATGTGCAAAGAAATTATTTCTGATACAGAGTAGGACAGAAAATATAAAATGTTACCACCACTTATTTTGTGTAATGTGCAAACCTAGATTAATAAATTTGTCTTAAGGCTTGTATATATTGTTTTACTCGTTTTTTAGTTAAATTTCAGTAGATTTTCAACCATTAGTCCCTGTGGTTCTATCTGCATCATTCTGGCTACAAAATTGCATTTGGAAATAAAAAGATGCTATCTGAAAAATTTGAATTTCATATACAGTACATACTACATAATGTTTGATCTCTAATAATATTACTCTACAGTTAGGACTTCCTGCTTTCCCAATCTTGCAATTACCTATAAGCCATTAATTATTGCTAATATTGGCACAATAGCTTGTTTCACAATTATTATTGCTTGCACACGACGAGAAGAGCTCCCCATCACATAATGTGCTCCTTCATGTTTGTGATATTTTTCTTATTTATATCAAGTTAAGTCTTTCAAGTTGTGCTAGGGGATTTGGCTTTGCGCTTTTCAGGGTTTAAAATATCCAAAATGTCTCTAGTGTTTTTTCCATTCGAAAATACGGGTGGTCGAGGTCGTTAAGGCGCGGACTCGTGATCGGGAGGTCTGGGGTTCGATTCCAGCCAGGACCGCCCTCCCTGACTGAGATTTTTTCAGGTTTTCCTCAGTCCTCATAAATGGCAAATTCCGGGAAGGTTACCTTAAACTTAGCCTGGAATGCTTCCCTTTTAAAAAAAATCCTTTCCCAATATTTCATCTCATGTATCAACAGTGTCCACCGCCTGTGATGCCTCAGAAGTAAAAATGAGCATTAAACACTATTAAAAATAAATAATATATCTTAGTGCTACAGCATTGTTGGAAACATTGTTTCGTCTAAATAACAGATATAAATTCAACTCCTTTAATTTATTTTCTAATTTCCTTTTGACACACTTCCAATATAGTTTGCATAATTTCGTTCTGTAGCTTTTAGATCCTGAGAATAACCTTTTAGAGAGGTATTCAATTATGAACTGGAATGTATTAATTCCCGAATGATGCCAACGGTCTTGGAACTCAGATTTGTCATAACTCAGTAAAGCGAGTTCGAAAGCACCAAACAATCTGATACAGCACAGATTACCTACAGTTAATATATAAAACAGTCTCCTTTGTTTTGCTTGTTCATCATACAACACAAACATCTTTCTATACTTACTATCTAGTTGTTGTAGCACATTTGCCCTCTTCCAAAAAACTAAACTGAACACACTTTAACTTCACTTTTGAAGATACATTCCCCCCCCCTTCCCCACTTTATCTAATGAAACATAGCTAGTAGATAGATTTCTTCTATCAAGCAAGACACATGTGAAACAACACAATGCATTTTTTATTACTATTACATACACAAAGGCAGCTATCGTAGACATCGGGTCGGTCCTGGTAGTGTAGTGGTTACCATACTTGCCTCCTATACCCAAGATCGCGGGTTCGAACCCGGCCAAGATCGATGGATTTTTTCTAACGTAAAAATCCTAAGTATGGCTTCCTTCGGAAGGGAAGTAAAGCCGTGGGTCCCGTGTCGTACATTTGCGGCACGAAAAAGAACCTCAAGCCTGAAAGAAGAGGTCTCTGAGCAAAATTTGTCGGGCGTTTCACGCCCTGAGTTGAATGGGACGCTGAGGACCTGAGTTGTTAAAGAGCGTCCGTAAATAAATAAATAAAAAAGTAGACATCGGCTTGAAAGTTCTAGAAACTGTCTACTTTTACACTGATTTAACACGGATATCGGTCTTTTCAATATTTTAATTTCTTGTTTTCTTTGGTTCAGAGTTCTACAGAATTCATTTTCTACATCTTTTGTAATCGTGAAAATTTGAACACACAGGATCGTCATTATCACGTGATATGTTGCAGCCTAGCTGGCGAGCGAGTTATCCATGCATCTTTTGGGAGTAATGCGCGCAGAAAATGGCAATGCGAGCTACACTTTGTATTGTGTTTCCAGTCATGAAATTTGAATTATAAATTACATGAAAATAAATAAAAACTTTAATGATAGTTAAAATATTTTAACGTATCTAAAACTACTGTGTTTCAAATAAAACAAGTTGTGGTTAAACAAACCTACAGCACTTCCCAGAAACCGGTACTGATATTCAGGAATTGGCTAATCAATTTGTAGATTTACATGCACACAAACAGTTGTGTGACTCAATATCGTTGTCGTAACTTTTTGGGTAACTGAACCTTTTCCTATTTTCTTTAATACTGTGATTAATGCTCAATAAAGAGGGTGATGTAGGTTCCCAAACTATGAAGAGTATTAATATTCCAAGGAGGTAATGTTTATGAATTAATAAACATTTTCGGTTGTTCCCCATACTGTGCAAGGAACCTGCAGATTTCACAAGATGAGCATTTGTCCTGAGAAAGTTCAAGGCAGCATCTTTCTCGTTGCCCGTAACGGAATTCCATCGATTCGATGATGCGTGAATCCATAAGCTATGGAAGGAGAAAATAAAAACAATGCTCTTCCATAGTGTGACATTGTTAGCAATCTCAAGCACCGCCATAAAATCCTCTACCGGTTTACAGCTATCAGTACATTGTTAGCAGAAGTTACCGGTCGCGCACGAACGAGTTGGTATATATTTCGACACCAACAATTAAGTCTGGAGAAAATGTTAACTAATGTACTTCCATCAATACGGAAAAAAGCTGTTAACTGTAACAAAGTCCAGTCTCTATTTATGAAGAAAATCAATGCATGCCATCATAACTTTAAGATTTGGTTTTCAAAATCACGGTTATATTTTCTTCATTTTGTTACTCTCTTAAAACATTTTGGCAATGGTTTATCACACATTAATAAAAAAATGCACTATGACGGAGATTTTGTATGTGGATGGCTGAATTAGTTTTCAACGTATTTTATTGATTTCTATTTGTGAAAAGAAATAGTATTACTTCTGCAAACTTATTACTCATTGACAATATTAGGAGCCTAACGTTCATGCAAATGCGTGTTTGTTTCCAGTAGTCAAACCATATGCTGACATTTCTTTACGATTCATAGTATTTTCTGCATTTAATATGATTGTAAACAGCTAATTGCTAATGTTACTGATTCGCTAGGAGGTTGCATGTTACCCTGCAAGCTGAGTCACGCTGGACGAAGTAAGAGCTCCAGGAAAATATCTGCAGTAATTCAAGCAAGAATTTTCAGTAATTCCAATTCCAGTTGCCTGCTGCGTTTTTAGTGTAGTGATTAACTCAGACTAGACTCGAGAATATGAAATTTTATTCTCTGTACGAATGTTAGTTGTCATACTTTAAACAAAAAAGTCTAAAATAAATGCATTGCAAGTGAGAAACCACGCAGTTTTAAGAGAAATTAAAAATCAATAAGCACCGATGGAAGAGTGTAAAACATAATTCGTACAGAGAAACGCTTCCAAATGACAACATTTCAACTTCAATGAGTCCAAGGAACTGCTAAAAATGAAATCCCGCAATGTTCCTATTCAAAAACTTTTTGGTGAATATTCGGGTACCGGTAAATCTTTCTCCCAAACTTCCCATGCTTTGTGTGAAGCTTTCCTAGCACCCCGTATTTCCCTGTGGATATTAAGTAACCCAGTTATATACATATCTTTGAAAATTATACAAAACACAAGCACAGACAAATCACCTATGCGCAAAAATTATGTCATGCAGTGTTGGACTGAAACTACTTAAAATGTTCGGAAACACGTTAAAGACAATTTTGTATGGGTATTATTTGATGAAACAACAGCTTTCCAAGGACGATATATTGCAAATTTCATAGCTAGCTCGCTTAAAAACGAACTACTTACCTATAACAATATTCCTTGGCCGGTAATGCAACCAAGAATTCTGGAAAGTAATACCTACTACGAGTAAATTGCATCTTGTCGACTATTTCACGTATGTGACATCATCATAAAATCGACCAATAAAACTAAATAAAATTTTGAATTTTGACCAATCATATCCCGATATCTCAGTGAAATTATCTAAACATTTTATGAAATCCGTTTATCAAGCAACGTGCATTTGTCTTGTGGTCAGTGTAACCAACTCTATACCTCCACTACATAATTCCTGAGCACGCACCAATGACCCCTTTACTGTGTTTTCGTAATTGTAAATTTAATAAACTTAATGTGTATGCACTCAAGCAATTGTTTTTGCGCATTCAGCCAAACAGTCGGAAGTAATTTTGTAAATTATGTAACGATATCTGCCTAAGCAACCATACATCTTAATAAAGGCGTTGTTCAGAATGGTAAAAAGTTTTCTTTGTTTTGTTTTTCTCAGTTGGTATTAGTAATCGAACGTAGAGATTGTAATACTTGACTTTCGTTTATTTCATTCTTATCGTTTCTGAATATGTAGGTATTCATAAGTATAACATTTTATACAGTGTTTAATAATCTGTGCGCGAATTTCAAATATATATATATTACTTTTATTGTTATTCTGCTCGTGAAATAGTATTTGGCTTTTATCCATGGCTTACTGATAATCCACATTCGTCTTTTGCTAGATGCTGGAAAAGGTTAAATATTCATAAAACAAATGTACAATTATTACAATTTGTTAGTCAAGTTTACAGGAATTATATTTAAATTCTTATTTTATTCGTGATATAGTCCTAATAAATATCAATCTAGTGTCTGAGCATTCCAGATAAACTCACTTCGTTCGTGAATCTCAGACCCTCTTGTTATATTATTTGTGATAATTCCACGAGAGCAGAGTGCGAGGGAAATTACCATATGACGAAACCACGACTAACAGTTGCTAAGCCTATTTGCCGATAAAATATTAAATAATTGGTAATAATACCGTGAAAATATACACTGTAGTATTTATTTACTTGCTTATGAATGTAACATCGTGGAACGGCCTTTTATTGTAAATGCTTGGAATAGGCTTCTGAACCAGGGACAATTGCAAATAAAATGCGACAATGTGCAGACAGCAACTATCAGTGCAATAATTTTGCAATGAAGTCGACATGAATGGTACAATCGAACGGGTTTGTCCACATTCAGTGCCTGGAATATGAGGCAAACAGTCATTTTAATACACACGCTCACTGAATACTGATAGGGTAACATACAAATTTGTGCATATCTCTATTTTAAAACAACGGTATTCCTGTACATTTTTTTCCATTATATTTTTAAAAATCAAAGTCCAGAATTTGTGGGAGTTTTAAACACCATACCCCCTTCCCGACTCTGCGTACGCCACTGTTCTGAACTATGAAGGTGATCTGGCAACTGTCCAATGCACATAGTAATTCGGTGCTTGGAATAGTTACGTAATGCTGCAGGCAAGATGCACCTTCTAGAGATAACGTCAATTTTTTTCCGATATTAGTAATTAAATGCTCCTAATTTAACATAATATGAGAGTGCAAGGGAAAGAAAAAATGTTAATTTCCATTTCGCGGTCTTTCATGTGTGCTTTTGAGAAAAATGGGCGTCAGGACAAGTAGGTGTTTGGTTCAAATAAAGCGATATGGAAATGAGCATTCGTTAACTTTTATTTATGAGCATAGCCATTTTAAAATATTTTGCTGCTACACTACTTTTATTTTTAAGTATTACGCTTCTCTGTTCCTTTGAACTCAATGTAATTCGCGAGGTGTCGCACAATATTATTAACCCGAAAATGATTTGTTCTGTGTGCAAATTACAAAGAAAATTCTCTTCTCCAAAAGAATAATTTGACGTGTTCCCAGGGGGGACGAGAAGGTTAAGTCAACTATGCAAGAACGCCGCCGCTCATATCACTCTTTCCTTTGTTGTTCGATTTCTACCCTATGAAGTACATCTCTACATGGTACTAACAGAATGTTAGCTATTATGCAAAATTTTAAAATGTTTCATTTATTTCGTGCGTTTTATTAATAGTTTATCATTTCGTAACAAGGGGCTTGGTAGAGCCTTAGATTTGAATAAATTTTGTAGCTTATTCTTTTCTGTTCTTCAGTCGGACGTACAATGCGAAGTCTCCTTACGTGGTACTCATACCACTCCATACGCTCCGCCTTACCTATGATTGTACGAGTTGAAAGTTCTGAGACACGTCAAATTGGCAGTAGGTAGACTGACTCCGACAATTGCATATTTTCAAAGTACTCTCCACCACGCTCTATATGTCAAAGCACTTCTACCACTCTTTTTCCTCAAGGATGAAAAGTTTGGATTCCCTCAATTCTGGCTTTGGACGGCGTTCTCGGAGCTATTCGAAAACTTTCGGCAGATAAACTGTGGCCACCGTTTTCTTCCCAACACTTCGGCCTCTCTTCACTTTCGTTGGTGGATCGTCATCCGGAATTATCCAAACTGCCGAATGTCAAATTGGTAAATCCATGTTTCATCACCCGCAATGACACCAGAAACACGATTTGAGCTCCCTCCGTCGAATATTTACGGCATTTCTTCACAACATTCGACGCGGGTGTGCTTTTGTGCCTCTGTCAAATTGTGCAGCACTAAACAAACGGGAGGAAACCTTCTTGACACGAGGATAGTCGTGCAGGATTTTTGATACCCCTGGCAATTCATTCTGGAAGGCTGCCTCGATGTCCTTAAATGTTACACGATTGTTTTCGCATACCATGTTTTTCGTCGCGACAATTTTTTCTTCAGTCACAGTCGTTGCCACACTTTTCTCAACTTCGGCCCCTTCATTATCGACTAGATAGGGAGAAAGCTACGCCAGATGAGCCTAAAGTACCTATTTAACAGTGTTTTTATGTCTTTGAAGCATTTTTTTAGTTGATATTACCATTTTAAGGTAATTATACCAATCATAACGATTTTGTATTATTATAAATAATGGTCATTGCTAATTATTATTACTACTATAACAACAATATTAATACTTCCTACGTATTTAGCCACAAGAATGAAGAACAGTTTGATGTATATTCTTATGAATAGTATTTAGCACCCATTAAGAAATCTACTTATTGATCTCTGATACAATAATTAATCATTGTTAGCTTCTGCAAATTCTTTTATTTATCAATAATGGTAAACTCTAACTTAACCCAATATCTACTGTAAACCCTTACATCTAATTTGCAAGGTGTTATTGCTATGGAAGTGCCTTTCTAAATTACTCTTAACCCGCGGAACATGTTGTGATCTCTGTTTACAAAATCTTTATTGGTTTCCTTTTATTGCAACTGCTTAATTTTTTGATATACAGAAATGATCATCCTACGCTTCTCTTCAAAATATCTCTATTGGATACAATAGCAAAGCGGGAGGCGGGTTAAGCTTTGTAATTGGAATGAATAGGGAATAAAAAGGTGTGAGTAGATATTTTAACACAAAAATGCTACATTTTATAAAACACTAGCTCAATATTAAAGCATGCAACAGATTACACAATCTACTGCGCGATCAGTTTTGTTTTCCCCCCGGAGTGTTTTGCCTATGGGCGAGCGCAAGCCGGGTCTCGGTGATTAGCGGGAGGGTAAAACAATACACAAACCAACTTAAGAGGCTCATTACTTACCAACCCCGCGCCGTTTCAATAACTTCTGTGTTCTATCACTATAGGCAAGGTTCGAAATTAACGGGGGGGGGGGGGCTTTTCCTCTCGTCAAATAAAAATTCCTTCCTTCTCAATGAAATATCTTCCCCCCATTTCATAAACGCCGGTGTACAAAAGCAAGTTTTAAAATTCCAATGCAATTGCTAGAAAAGCACTTGCGTTTCTTCAGAAAGGCATCTGCGAATAAATCACCTGCATAATGCGTTGCAGCAGTATAAATAATGTAACAAGCATTAGACATGCAACAGAAACGCGACAATGGACGTACTATTTTATTTTCCGTAAGGTTTAAGCTGACAATGATAAAATTTAAATGTGCTGCGACAATAATTGTAGTAGTGAATGGTATTCTTGGCAGTCAGTTAAGTAGAGTGGATGTTATTAACAGCTGGTTGACGTGGATAAATTTGTGATTAAAAAGTGTAAAGTAACAGAATCAAATTGTGTAGTCTATCAGAGTGTCAAGTGTCTGTAAAAAGTCCAGCAGTGAATGGAAACATTGTGAGTGGACAATGTGAGATTAAGTGTGGTAGCCTAATGGGGGATTTATAGACGAAATCGAAAAAATGAAAAAAAAAAAAGAAAAAAAAAAAATTGCCCTTGGTTTTCAGCCAAGAGTTCCGGAGGGGCTATAAGCTTGTACTGCGCAGAAATTTAAAATCACGATGCTATTAAAGACAATAAAGACAATTTCTATCAAGGGTTCAATGCAAACATCAATAAAAAGTAAAACGTAACATTAATGATTGCGATAGGAGTAGGTTTCACTTGAAGTGTGAATCGATTTTAAATGAAAAGAAAAAAAAACATGAAATTAATAAATCTCGGAAATGGAAAGAAAAAATCTAGAGAAATTATAATATAGCGCGTGTGTTTTAACACAGGGTATTTCATTTGTAAATAAAACTTCTTACTTTTCAAAAGATTACGTTAATTGTAAGTATTGAACGGTTTAGATATTGAAAGCATGGTTCGTTCAGATCACACTTGTGCAAATAGCATAATACATTTCATTGGCAAACATGTCGTCTCTCATAATTGATTCTTTTGTGTTTTCAGCATTTTTGGTTGCCAACAGCACTAATGCAGAAAACGAATTATACTTAATTGTCTATGTTCGTTAGTTCACCATGCACCTATTTCTATGATACAGCAGAGTTAAATTCATCAAGAACATTGCTCTCATTTATTTCTCAAGATATTTTATCTAAGCAGTTTATAGGATTTGCTTCGGATGCAGCTGCAAATGTACAAGGACTTTACAAAGGAGTAACTACATACATTCGTGATTCATAAACTAAAACTTATGTACATGATGCAACAGATAACATGTCTGTTCTGCCATTCCGCTCCATTTAAGTCCTTCGTGGACACTTGTATTCACACTTTTCCGCGAGCCCCAAAAATCAAGACGAATTGACTTAAATTGTCCAGGCATTAAACTTTATTTTACAAGCTTAGAAAACGATCATTCACTGCGTTCACAAAGTAGAGCAACATTCCGTGGATTGTTCTTGAACATGACTTCGTGGAATTTCATCATGGAACTGGTTCTATTGAGGAAACAAAGTCACTTTCCCTGTACCTGCAGTGTAGAAACTGACGCTATAACTGCTTCTTCAGCAATAAAACGTTATACACTGATGCATTGATTGCAATGAAAACACAAAAATATTGTTCATCTTCAAGCCGCCCAAATCGAATATTCAGCTACAAAAACATTCTAAGGTTACCCAAACTCCGAATATCTGCAAAAGCTAAAAATCCTTCACAAATTTCATGCGGCAATTTCATCAAAGATAAGTGAATAATATGACTGCAAGCTTTTCCAGTTCCAGTTCCGTTTTTTTTTTTTTTTTTTTTTTTTTATTAAGAATATGAAGTTTTAAATGTGGCGGCCACAGGAAGAAAAGCAATTAATTTTATTTAGTGCTGGAAGATTCAGTCCTTGTGTAACACTTTGAAATTAGTACCTTGATATACTGCCACTTCTATTGTTTTGAAAAATGTGAAAGAATTTCGCCAGTTAAAGAAAAATAAAAGGGGGAGGCAGGATTTATTTGTGAAACATTAAGGGCAAAGGATACAAATAACACCAGTGTCTTCCGCAGAAGGTGAAGGAGTTTAGTGTTATGAATAACATTTTCACCAAACTTCGGAATCGAATGCAAACATAAATATCAGAGTCTGTGAGATGGGCCATGTCCAAAACATTTTCCTGCCGAAGCAGAGTGGATACTACTCTGCATAGAAAAGTATTCCAGATTTTCGTCACGTCAAAGCTGTTTCTGTAAATTCTGTTCTGCGAGGGTATTCTTATTATTTGGAACATTCAATAAATTTTTCTTTTCGACTATTCACCAGACTTATTATTATTATTATTATTATTATTATTATTATTATTATTATTATTGCTTCCCCCCCAATCCCCTGGTCAAAACATTTGATTTGAACTCTGGCAATGAGATCTTCAATCCGAACGGAAATGGAACGTTGACTTCCTGTAGCAAGTTCTTATGAGATAAGAGACGATAAGTGCTGAAATTATAAAAATAAAAAAAAAATGAATTTAAAAGGAAATTCGATAGCTTCTTCAGTAGTAGCTACACGGACATTCCGTCAGAATGCTTAATGAAGTATTGAAATGTTTACATTCATAAGATTTTTACATTATCTCTGCAAAGACAACGTGAAACTCTTCACAAGCAGTCACTGCTACCTGAAATGACTATGAATTTCTTCTTCTCTTTTGAGGCAATAGAAAAAAGTCGCATAGGGCCAAATCTGGAATGCAGGAAATGTGGGGCAACAATTTGACTTCTGACTTGTGTCGAAATTGAGTTGTTTTCAGTGCAGTTGTGATGCAACAGGATTCCACGCAGACCGGCATTAGAATACTTGTTCTTAGTTCATTTAAGACTTGGAGCAGGCATTTTAGTCCCTCACGTGGAACTGCCACAATATGGGCACTAGCTGAGAAAAAAGAGTAGATTTTTTAAATAGTGTTTAATGCCCGTTTTAACTACTGAGGCCTGTTTACAATCTTATTTCTAATAGTTACAACTAGCACTAAAGTTCGCTTGTTTTGTAAAACCAAACTAATATTTCATTCTTTATTGCAAAGATCGCCTAATTTAACGTAACGAATGTGAAACATTTAAGAATAACGAATAATCAATAATGAAAAGTAAAAGAGCACTGACGTAGAAATTTACATAACCAACGATATATGAAATTAATGGTGGATTTAATATATTTGTAAGCCAGTAATATTCGCTACCTGGCTTTCATCAATCATATGCAACTCTGGATCGAAATAACTTTGAAATGAAAGACAATTTCGATATTATTTCTAAATTTTTATATTTATTATCGGTTGATTGCATTGGTCTTCTCGCGACGTCTGCAGATTGTGGAATGAATACTATAGGTGTAAGTTTGTAGGATTGAATGAAACGCAATGAACTGATGACTCAAATGAGCTCGGAGTTCTTGATGCTTTATAAATATATGACATTTACCTTCTCAAGATAAGGAAAAACTCCGAAAAAAAGTTACTCAGATATCTTAACTAAATCAGGATTCGAACCCAGGACCTCCAGATTAGTAGTCACAAACGCTACCACTCGACCGAGGAGGCGGTCACAATAAACTTACGAGTCAATGATTGACAATATAACTTTGGCGCTATACGCGAAGCGCCCTACTTCTATCATCAATCCATGTAACCTAAGGCCATCCATAGTTTTGGTACATTTTTGACTATTTTTGTGTACTTTATTACTAGGGTTGCCAACTGTTGGTATTTTCTGGCTGGGTTAAGATATTATTTCCATTTTAATTAACGTGGCCGATACATGTTCTAACCTGCTGTTTAAGTAACGAATTTTATTTTATATTTATTTATTTTTATTTTTTTGAAGAACAGGAAAATAGTAGTGAAACTTACTACCGTTTAACATACGTGTAAAGGAAAAATTGTATTATACAGATATTATTGCAACTGTTGCTATATATCAATATATAGCGCGTTCGTAATGAATTGTTGTATCATATCTTTGCCGACCAGTTTTTGTGTTGTTAGTTTTATAAAATCTGTTCCAGCAGCTTTAACCTTGTACCTATGAGAACTTTAAATTATCAAAATATCTTCAGGCAGCAGTGATGGTTGCTCCTCAACGCCAGTGAAGAATTATGTGTTTAATAAATACTGGCTAAATACTTCGGATGGCTACTGGAAATAAAGATCCAAACAAAACTCGGTTTATTACCTTAATCTAAATAAATAGTTGCCATAGTTGGACGAAACTATCCAAATTAAACTTGCAAATGACTGTCTACTTCTCTTGCTGAAAAAGTGAGTCAAATATTTCCAAGAAAAATGCATCAGACACCTCACAGGAAGCAAAATCAGTTTTTGCTACCACGGTCAGTCATGCCTTTGTTGAACGTGGTTTTAGTATCATTAACAATTTATGGACAGATGAACGAAATCGAATGTGCCACATTAGTCAAAGCTGAACAGCATAGAAGAGAAAATTTTAAATTTGCCTGTATGGAATTTTACAGATTTGTTGAGGATGAATAAGGCCTTTTCAAAGTAAATTCCTTTAGTTAAAAGTACAAATTAAACAACTTTCATTCTTGAAATCTAACTTCTTGACAAGTTTCACTAATTTCAAGGATTAAAATACAATTATTCTTTATCTGTTTTGAGAATTGTTAAGGAGTATAAAGAATAAATACCAGTTAATGGAATTAAGCCTATAAATAGCATTTTGATTTATAAGTATAATTTGTTACTTTCACAATTAGACCCGATTGTTATTTTCATTAGTGAATATACAAAACATTTGTTATTTTTCACAAACTTCATATTTGGTGCACCCTTGGACTGAAATTAGGACACTTGTATAATATAATATCTGTGAGGAGGTAGCGTTAATTTCATGTTACAAAGTTGACAACCTTGCTGCTACTTTTTGATCCCACTGCATTCGTTATCCTCTCTCCCTCTTTTTCTTTTCTTTTTTGTTTAATAAGTCCTGAACTGTTCTATTGAACATAAAAGATAGTTCACTCCTTCAGCACATGTCTTGAACCAAGTTGCCCAGCTCAGATTTTTCTCTAGAATTTTGGTTCCATTAATGGTTAAAGTTTACCTGGCATTCCCCCCATTCATGGGACTTTGTCCATCTGGCCCTATAACACATTAATAAATAATAAAATATTCTCAGATATACAGCCCAATTTCAAAAATGTTTATGCTCACCGCTTTGACTACTGAGATCTGTGCAAGACAGAAGAAAAAAGATACTGGTTTCCATTCTTGAGTGCTTCTGGAAAATGAATAAGCTCACTCACAACAATTTCGGTAGATGTTCTTGCTACAAGCTGTCCCTAACTCCAACAAATTAAAAGGAACTTCTTCAATGGCAAAACATTTATAATATATTTTTAAAAGCAGTTCTCTCTCCCTGCTGGTAGTCTTCGTTCCTGGAAACCAGTGACAGGTTTTACAGTATTTCTGCACAAGCTGTGCATGTTTTACAGACTGGCTACTTTGCTAATTGTGTTTAGCCATTGCTTTTCTTCACTTCAGCTTTTAATATTATTTGTTAACCAGGACGCCAGAAGAATGATAGTGAAGTAAGCACTTAAAATGAAATGTTTTGCCATTTAAGAAGTTCCTTTTAATTTGTTGGAGTTAGGGACAGCTTGTAGCAAGAGCATCTACCGAATTTGTTGTGATTGGGCTTATTCATTTTCCAGAAACACTCAGAATGAAAACCAGTATCTTTTTTCTTCTGTCTTGCACAGATCTCATTAGTCAAAGCGGTGAACATAAACATTTTTCGAAATTGGGCTGTATATCTGAGAATAGTTTTATTATTTATTAATGTGTTATAAAGCATATGACGTTGCCAAGATCTTTGAGATTACAGATCACATAAAGATTGAACAGAAAATGACATCTGAGTCAAATGAATTCAAACCAGCTATCCTTATAATTCAGATGAAGGGATGGCTTGTTCCTCCACGAAAAGAATTTCAGCTCTTTAGGCTGAGCTGAATATGCTTTACACAAAAGCTTCAGATATTAAAATTATGTGGCATTTTCTGCATTTGCTTTATGGTTGATGGATCTCTCACTAAACTTTAAGCTGTAGACTTTTACAGAAGAATGAACTGGACAAAATATATCACTGAACTAAGATCCTTTCACATACACTTATAATATGAAGACTTGTAAGTCATGTTAATTCTTTATATAATTTACTTGGTATGCTATAACAGTATGAAAATAATCATGATAAGTCAAGAAATATTCTTCCTAAACTAAAGGAAAAGAAGAAAAATAAACAGTGAGAGTTATGAAGAGAGAATACCATTAGTTTCATTTCTTTATCCAATGTATTACTACATTATTAATATAGAAAAGACAACCTTTGTATAAAAAAAACATTTGGTACTCATACCTCTACATTATTCTCGTCAAGAACCTGAATGAGCAAAGTAAAAGAAATGTTTGTCACCATGAACTCTTCAACATTGTCAGTATACCCTCAAAGTAGAGGAAGAGCCTAACTGTTAAGATTCCTATCAACCAAGAAAATAACTACTTACAATAGTCAAACACAGTTCTTGGCTTAATATTATCTTTGTTATGAAATGAAATTATAGCTATAAAACAAGAATTATGGCTTAATTCAATCATATTAAAAAAATTGTTTTAATATGCTTAGCATGTCTAAACAAATACATAACACAGTAAACTTATGCAGATGCTTTCCTTTTAATTTTTAAAGTATAATAAAAATGCTCTGCAAGTGCTACTATCCTGTTCTCTATATTTACATTTTTCTACTTAAAGGTCATCTAAAAATTGTTAATGGTGAAGTGCTATTTATAGAAACCTTGGCATTACAGTTTACTTGTAATATTTTAGGTACATTGAATAAGTTACTAATTATATTTCACAGTGTAAGCCACCAATACAGCTATTATTTTGATCTTGAAAATCTGAGCAGCAAAGAAAATCTGAAAATATAAATAACACAATTTCCAGTGTTTTCCCACACACCCACTATGTATTATGCTTTTGTTGTTTAACAACTACAACTGCACCTTAAAAAAGGCACTTTGATGTATGCTTACTATTAATATAACTGCAAAGCCCTTAATTGCAAATGGCAAGAATCCCAAAATATTAAATTAAAGAAAGTACAGAAACACTGAAGCAACAGCTGCATTTAATGAAAGAATACATATAGGAGGAATATTTTGTGACTTGGTAAAGGCTTTTGATTATGTCAATCATGAAATTCTAATAGATAAATTAGCGTTCTATAACTGTCCCTTTAAAAATAAAAACAATGCAACAGAGTAGGGAATGATTAACCATGGAGTGCCTCAAGGATCTGTTTTGGGCCCTCTTCTATATATAAATGACCTCTTTATCTATTCAAGATGTAGGAAATACTGTTCCATTTGCAGATGATACAAGCATATTGATAGATGCAAATAGCCTTAATGATTGTGCCATTAAACTAAATCTGGTTCTGAGCTTTTTGTGTATGGTGCTAAGCAAACAAATTGTCTCTAAATCTAGATAAAACAAATGTTATGAAATTCATCACTCACAGATCTCCAGAACCACAATTACAGATAGGATATTATAACAGTGTACTTTCACAAACCAAATATATTAAATTCCTTGGTTTAATAACTGATAACCATCTGAATTGGAAAGATCACATTGCTTAATCATACCTAAACTTAGCAGTGCATGGTATGCAATATATGCATTAGTAATGTTGGAGTCAATTAAGACTTTAAAACTAGTTTATTACACTTATTTCAACTCAATAATGAAATATAGTCTAATATTTTGGGAAATTTCAGTTATAAGTGAACCCGTCTTCCTATTACAGAAAAGTTATATGAATAATCGCTGGTATATATAGCAGATATTCATACAGAAACCTCTCTAGGAAACTTTAAATTTTAACTCTTCCTTGTGAATATATATTATCCCTCACGAACTTTATTAGAAATACAGAAAAATTTGTTCAAAATCAAAATATATATGATAAGACAAAAAGCAAATCTTCATAGACTGGCTTCAACTTTCCTGCCATCAAAAAGGCATTTATTATGAATGTATTTTAGTACAAAATGCTCTCCCCTCTAGCCTAAAAGTCTTAATAAACATTTATAATTCCTTTAAATCTGCTCTTAGATAATACCTACGTAAAAAGGACTATTATTCTATAAAGGAATATATGAGTGACAATATAATTATACTGAATTAAAAACACTGCAATAATTTTATATCAATGCAAATGTAAACCTGTATATAGTAAATTTTGTATGATTAAGTGACTTGTCTGTTTTTTGTTGTTTGGTTGAGTTGTTCTAGGTGTTCTTTTTCATTTTAATTGTAAGTACTTATATAGATATACACAATTTTTGTAAATGTAGACTGTGAACCACTGTGGTAATTGTATATGACAAGCTCTAAGCTCGTAGGTATCTGTGACTGCTTCCTGAACTCACTGAATGCTCCAGGAACTAAACTAAATAAGAATAGCAATGCTGAGATAATTCAATTTAATCAAATTAATAGTATTTTAGTACCTCTGGTAATTAACTAAAACTGCTGCCCAAGCAAGGAGTAAAAATTAATCTCACTAGGACCTGAGCCCCAAGCTGCAAAGTGTTATTACATTCTCATTCATTTCAACTTGAAACAAAAGCCCAAGAAAAATAAGATTAATGTATTAATCTTAATAATGTATTAATTAATGTATTATACATTAATACATAATGTACAATATATGTAGATAAGTTTTTGTAAATGTAGATTGAAAGTTACTGTGGTGGTTGTATATTACAGGTCTATGTTCGTGGGTCTCAGTGACTATTCCATGAACTCACTGAATGCTCCAGGAATTAAACTAAACTAAAACCACTCTTAGACTTCCATTCTTGACCATTATCAAATCAAAGTGTTCATCCAAGGAGAAAGTTGGAAAATATCCATTAAATTTAACACAACAACCACCCCTATGGATACATTTTTTTCTAAATTTCTTTAATACTTCATTAAGTATTTGAAGCTGAACATTTACACTGTGAAAATAATTAAATATATAAAATTTTATGTGGGATGATGCAATAATGAAACTATTTCACATAATATGCAAACAAAAAAAAATATAATCATGATACAAAATAATGCTGTAAGATATCTCTCTCTTTCTAACACATACACAGGGAGATATTTCATTAAATCATTTTACTAACATTTATCTCAATTATTTTCTGAAAGACTCTTACTGCCACAATAAATACTCTTGCTTTGTGCTTAGCACACAGTTCATACCTATTGTAGTTGAACTTCAGTTCACTTTAACATTAATTCAACAATCACTCCAATCTCAGAGTTTGCCTGAAGAATATTCAGTGTTATGTATCCAAACTATTTCCCCTACTTCTTTAAAAGCTTGAGCAAATGGATAGACATGTTCAGTATTCCTGAACCCTTTTTTCTTCTATATGTAATTCTGCATTTTGCTTCTGGTATATTCCTTTGTGATGATTTATGCTTGAAGGTACTAAAATAATTTACTCTCTTTTTTATATTTGATTGTAAAATTCTTTTACTTGATATTTCAACCAAAATCAAAGAAAGAAAATTAAGTACTCCAGATTTGCTTATATATATTTGAAATTTAATTTAGAAACATAAATGAATTACATAATACATTTTATTTAAGTATGATTAAAAATCTACAAAATTTATGAGCTCTGCAATGCATAGGCAAGTGCTAGTGCTTATTTCTGATTCATAGTTTCCTTATTTCAGTATAACATTTATAAAGCAAAAATATTACATCTTAATGTACACGTTACATTAAATCTTGTCTGAAACTAGGGACAGCCAAACTCACAATTCCCTAAAATATGCAACTCCTTATGTGACCAATTTATTTTTAGCGCATGAATCCCTGCATTAATGAAAGTGAATTGCATACTTCCACTCTTGGATGTTTTAACTGTACTTTGCTCATAATGTCTGAAAACACAGGAATATGCTACAATTTTATTAGGTAATCCCAAACAATTATTGTAGCAAACATACATATTAATTTCATTCTCCTTGTATTGCAAAATAAGTAAATCTTAAACGTTATAAAACATAAGATAAATTTTAGAGCCACAATCTTAGACCTCATTTTTAGCAATCATGAATTAGATTATCAAGTCAACATGACTAAACTATATTACATATTATACAGAAAAGACAAAATTTTTCTTAAATTGCCTCAGCTCCTTATGCGCATTTAGTGCATATTCTGTACTTTAAAGGACAAGTATAAGGCAGAAAAAAAAATCTTTTTTCAACACTACTTCTTAACTCTACTACAAGATGAAATGTCTCTTATAACAGTTTATACTTACTCATAAGAAATACAAAAGCACAAACCTCTCTGACTTTATCCCTTCGTTCTCTTGCAACAGGATCTGAATCCTCACCTCCATTTACATCAGGGTAGTGATCGCTTGGAGCTGGTGGAATAGTTATAATTTTATTTTGAGACTGTGTTAAGATTTGCTCCATAACTAATTCTGGTTGTTTCTGTGATGCACTAGTTTTTTGGGAAGAACTCACACTTGGGAGGTTAGGTTGTTCAATTATGTCCGGTCTTTCAAGAACCTTTTGATTCCTCATTTTGTCCCTTTCTTCATCCTCTTCGATTTTCGCGAGGAGTTTGGCCCGATCTTCTATTTTGTGAGGATCTGGATGTTCAAAGTTGTCATGTCTGATTAACTTACCCCCGCCAGGAATTTCACTAAACTCGTCACCATGAGGAGGAGCAGGTATTAATAACTCGGGACCTGCTTTTTGCATGTGTTTATATACATTATACACACTGCTCACAGTGTTCGAACCACCCCTAAATTCGGGAAGAAAAAAGAAAGCCCCGAAACACACAACCCCAAACGTTAAGAACACAAGTAGAATTAAATACTTTTCTCTCGGCCTAAACGAGCGACGTGAAAATGACGGCACAGGAACACCATTTACAAACCTTTGATAGGTCGGAATAATACCGGTTGAAGTCATTTCCACGTTTTTTCACTTAACACACACGACACACATTAACCTCCACAATCCATTAAGCTCACAGAGAAGCTGTCATCTTGCGTAAAACAATTCCACCATATTCTCCTTTTTGTTTCCTTTTCTCTTCTTCTACTGCTTCAACTCAGAGCAGTGACCTTCGGGAAATGCAACCATGCAACAAGTCACAGTTTACGGAATAAATCAGAATATTTACATAAATTAAGCGAACCGTATTTACAAAAAATGTGTGTACCATCTGTTTGACAGCAGTAACGCCAACATGCTTTCGTTGCTGCGCCCAGACCGTCTCACTGCTACCTGGACCGTGGCAGCTCTTTACGTACATTGGGAACGGGAGCAATCAAGAGGTACTCGAAATGTCATGCATGGAGGGGAGACACGTTGGGAAATATGATTATAGTACACAACCATATAAGCAAATTGCCTGCACAAATTTCCCCTTTGAAGAATTAACATTTCAAAGTTAATGCCGCACAATGCTTTAACAAAACTAGCTCCGTCTAGCCTTATCTATTTATCCCCTGCATACTTTTAAACGTTATAGTTTCACAGTTATATACTCGCGGATGGCTAACCTTGGCATATCGGAGAATGCGTTTGCACACTTTCATTTAAATGGTTCTTTATGCACCGACTTGGAAACCATGGCAGGGCTTAGCAGCCTTCCATTAAGCCCGTTTTATAAATATTACTAAGCATGATAAATGAATTTGTTTTAAATAAACGTGCTTGGCTTCTTAAAGACTGAATTTTGTGTTTGAACGTTATTTCCCATACTACTATTACTGTATTCAGAATAAATTATTTTTTAATATTATTATGAATAATTTCCTGATTTTTAAAACATGTCAATTGTATTTAAATTCTTGGTGAATGCATTTTGCGATATTCCACTTTATTTATTTAAAGATGGTAAATGATGGTCACAGCTGACGGTTTTTATGTTTCCTAGTAACTGTCATCAATTCTACATTTAATTATACATAGCTCAGATAATTAAAAATTTGTCACATTCTAAATAGATACCAAATGCCTATGTCTGTTCGCACCCATCTGTTTTGGATAATTTATTTAGAACGATATCCAGTAGTAAGGTTCAAAGACAAAAAGAGGTTCTGATTTTAAAATGCTGTAAACATTGCATTTGTAGGTAGGAATATACCTGTTTAAACAAAAATTGTACAATTTACTTATTTCTGGTTAAACATTTTATAAATTCTTCTGGTTTCAAACATCAAAAATAAATAAATTTCCGTCAAATGAAAAAATAAAATAACATGAATATTACAGTTTTATAACAATAAAACCTGAAAGTATAATTTAGTTTATATTACATCTCCATTCTTTTCTCTTGACAATTTTTTCTTCCAGTTCTTTCCCTCAATTACTAAAATTTCAGTTGCCATGTTGTTTTAGGCCACCCATAATTTCTCTTTTTGCAGGTACCCATTTATTATTTATAGGTAATATCTTTCGACATTCTCCCATACAATTCAAATATATTTGTTATATTACTATGGAGTTCTCAACATTCATTAATTCTCTAATTGTACTTCCGATACCTTTCCTAATTATTCTTGATGGTCTGCACCAAAAGTCTGTTTCAGTTGAGAATAACTTAATAATTGATATATTTTTAAATGCTATACTTCTGAACTATATATTATAGCACTACTTACTGTATTTTATAAACCAGTTGAGCAAAGTTCAGTATATTGAATTTTGTGCACTACATCAGCATTGCTTAATTTCTTTGATAAAAGGAACACAGTAACCTCACAGCAAACGCAGCATCCATGCAACTAGACCTTTGCTGACCCTTTATTTAACTGCTTTGTTACATTTTTAACAAAATAGGTTACTATTTAAAGTTGAAATTGTTATTTTCTCTTTCCTTATTTCTGACTCATAATTTCCATCTACTGTAATTTCAATTATTCCTAAGTTAGACTACCTCCATGGTCTAGTGGTAGCATTTTCAACTACTAATCTGGAGGACCTGGGATTGATTCCTGGTCAGGTCATGCTGCCTTTTAATCCCTGGAGAAGGTGAATGCCATATAGTTTTATGGCACCAAGGACTCCGAGCTCATTTGTGCCATCAGCAAACATTAATTCATTCCATTCATAATTACAAATTTGCACTTACAGAATTCACGTCCAATCTAAAGATGTAGTAAGAAGACCAATGCAGTCAAAGTGGCAATAAATAACACACAAAAAAAATTCCTAAGTACTGTTTTGCAATTTTCTAAGCTTCCTCGTTTCTTTTAGTACCATATTTTGACAATTGCCATATTTTAATTTACTCAAGTTTAAATTTAAACTGCACTTTTCATATTCAGCCAAAAGAGTGGACCTCATTTTGAGATCCTTTTGCAAGTTTATGTTAGGAGTGCCTCAAAACACAGCCAACTCACAGGCTCTTCTGGGATTAAGGAAAGTTGGTGTGAGAGGTATGGCAATGGAAAGGATACTGAAATATTGACATTGGATAAATCAGATGCCAGAAGATAATACATTGAGGGTTTATGACAGAACATAGGCTTTCACGGCCGGAGTCATAGATGTCATGCAATTCTTCTAGGCTGTTATGCTGTGGTCTGCTGGAGATGAACTTCCCAGACGTTTCGTCCGCAACTATGGCGGACATCTTCAGTGGCATGGATGTAGCTCCCTCCGTTGATTCACTGGGTCTGAAGTGTTGACCGTTGGTGTTGCTATATTTATAGTAGCAAAGTACTATAGAATATTATTATATTACAGAAAAAAGAGTAATTCATGAGCTAAAAATTAGAGACAGTCGGGGGAGAGAGAGCAAAGAGAAAATTTCTTAACACTTAGATTGGGATATAGGTGCCTCATTGAGGACAAAAAGAAGGAATGGGGTAAAAGAATAAGTAAAATGCTAATGGATGCAATAAAAATCCATGATACAAAGAGGATATGGTCAGTAGTAAAAAGTTTGTATAGAAACAGGATAATGGAAAGAAATATAACTTCAGAAAGTTGATCTGCTCATTTTAACACATTATTATGGCAGGGGAATTTAATTAGAACAAAAATAGATTTCTTAGGAAAACAAGTAGTTATTGATGATTTAGACAGGTAGATTTTGGAGTAAGCATTTTATGATCAAATTAAGAGGTTACAGTTGAAGAGGGCAAGTGCTATTGATGGTATTCCAGGGGAATTCTGGAAGATTTGGGTTAAGGAAGATAATAGGAGAAAAATAGTGGTTATTAAATTGATTAATAAAATAGGAAATATCCAAGATGTGGCAAACGAGCATGATAGTACCCATATATAAAGGGAAGGGTGATGTAAATAATTCAGTTAATTATAGGGGTATAAGTCTTCTTTCCATTTTAGGTAAGGTTTTTATAGGAATTCTAGCCATTAGATTAAGGAAATGGGTTGAGAAAGAGAATAAATTATCAAGTTTCAAACAGGTTTTAGAGCAGGGAGAAGAACCGCAGATAATGTTTTTGTAATAAAGACATTGTAGATAAATATTTAAGCAAGAAAAGGGGAACAGTTTATATGGTATTTGTAGACTTTGAGCAGGCATTTGATACTATAAATAGAGAAGCAATCTGGTTAAAACTAAAAAAGAAAGGAATAAATACGTTGTTTATAAAACTATTACAAAAGATATATAGTGAGAACCTGTTTTGTGTCAAATTTTCAGGTGATGAAGTAACGAATTATACGCAGAATAAAACAGGAGTAAGACAAGGTTGTAAATTAAGTCCAGAATTGTACAATCTCTATATTGACGACATTTTGGAAGAAACTAAATGAGATGAATTACATCTACCAGTAATAAATAATAAGGAAATACTAGGGCTACTTTTTGTAAGTGATTTAGTAATCGCATCTATATCTAGTGGAGGATTGAGAAGAACAATTTAAGTAGTGAATATTTTTGTAAACAATGGGGATTGAAAATTAATCTAAAGAAATCAAAGATCTTGGTTTTTAAAAGAGGTTACAAGTTGAAAAATGAAGAAAAATGGTAGTTAAATGGGAGTGAAATAGAAGTGGTAAGGAAATTTAATTATCTAGGGACAAGATTGCACTCTAATGGAAGTTGGTGAGCAGAAAAAATTAGCAATAGCAAAGGAAAAGCAGCTATGAGTGTTATTAAGAACATATTTAAGAAAAATTCCTGATATAAAAATGAATTGGCTGGAAAGAGTACACCCAACCACAGTAGAAGCTAAACGGTTATATGGGTAAAAAATTGGGAGTATAGGGGATGCATAGAAAGATGTTCATAAAATAAATAGAAGATTTTGTAATTGATTTTAGGTTTACCAACAACATCCCTAAATGGTATAGCACAGCTAGAATTAGGTAGACATTCCACTAAGAAAAAAATAATCACAAGAATTATGAAATATTTATTCAGAATTATCTCATTAGAAGAGTGTGATATTAATAAAGAATGCTTTAATATATAGAAGAAATGTAAGTGGAAAGAATCATGATATTTCAAAGTGCAGGAAATTTTACAACAGATAGGTTTAAGAAAAGTATGGATAAGTAGGGAATATCAAAACAGAGGATTTGGAAAGAAATAAATCTAAGATTCAAAGATATTAAACAAAAGAAATATTTAGTAGTTAGGTGAAAAGAGTTCGAGACTTTATAGGGGAATAAAAATAGTATGAGGTAAGAAAAAATACAAAGAAAAATGTCATAAGGCATGTAGAGAAGGGTTCACTTGGGCTAGAACTGGAGTTTGAATTTAAAAGGATTAGGATATGATAAAGGAATAGAATATTAATATTGCACTTACGAAGCTGGTGACAATGTAGCGGTAATATATCCTAAACTTAGGTGTTCATTTTTACACTAAACTCCACTTACATAAAAATAAGATGCGTTTTGGGAGAATCTTATTTTTATGTAAGTGGAATTTAGTGTAAAAATGAATACCTAAGTTTAGAATAGAATATTGTTTAATGTGGGGAGAAACATTGTTTGTTACACTTTAATAAAACAAAGTTATGGAGAGAAAAGTTTTGAATAAACAATGGGAAAATTTTAATTAGGAAGATTTTAAATAAAAAAGGAGAGAAGGATATAAAAATAATTGGGAACTATTTAGGTAAAGCTAGAGAAAAATGGAAAAGAATGACAAAGAGGACAATAGAAGGATATGTAGAAAGAAATATTACCTTAGAAACAATAATTGAAGGATATTACAAAGTATGATCGTCACCAATGCACTGATAACCTGGAGTTGTGTGCAATGGGACCAGATGTTAACAAGCAAAATTAATAATTATATTGAATTAATGTAAAAATGTAAATTTATTGTTATTGTAATGTGTTACCACCTCGTGTGTCTGAAAGTTACCTGAAAGAGATAGAAGGTAGCAGTTATATTTTTGCATAAACACATACATTTCTGTGTTTAAATCTTATGTGTTAAAATTGCCCTTTCTACTTTATTATTATTATTTTTTCAGTTATTAATACATATATTTTATATTCCCTCCTTCCTTTCTCTTGCAGTTTGTTTAATCTGTTTCCATGCAATGAATTACCTTCAAGATTCAATATTTACTTTTAGAATCTTCATTTGTCAGTTACCTTTGAAGAAGAACATAAGTTATTCTAAATATTGTAATATTTGGCAACTATTTCAGTGTTTTATCAATTTCTACTTCTCTTGTTCTTGTTATTTTAGTTATATACAGGTATTAAAGATCTACACCAAAGGGGTCTTAGAGAAGTAATTTGAGATAGGGAATGTGTGGCATGTCTATTAAAATGTTGAAGCTTTCATTTGATAGAATGGAAAGTAGTGTGATGTGATTGTCGCCTTTCAGGATATCTTTGTCTGTACAATTCTGCAGCTGCAAAAGCACTAATTCTCACTTCAGAGCTCCACTTACTTGTAAAACCAGTTTTACATATTTAAACAAGTAAGTGGAACAAAAGAGTGTTAGTTTGACTTAATCACACAATGATCTATTCTCCATTTTGCCTCACTTACAATCAGGCACAATAAACAAAGTAAGACTAAACAAATAAATGGTACTAGCTGTTATTGTACTTAACAATAAGAATCATGTCCTTCAGTATGTGTATCACAGCACTTCTTCCGTGCTACCATACTTCATATTAAATAATAATGAAAAAAACAATTATCTGCCTGAGACTCAAACCTGTAATCTTCAAAGCAACTGCTTTATGCGTTATACATTAGGCCACATAAGCAAGTGGGCACCTACTTGTAGACGAGAGTACATAATGCAACAAGGCAGTCAAACAATATTCAGCGGTGCACTGTCAAATGATTAGTTTCAGATTTGAAAAATTTTTGTGGCACTAAATCTTGAAAACTATGATAATGAGCTATAGTACTTCTTGGGCTTTCACGGCTGGTGTTATAGTTAAAACAGTTAAAATCTTTCAGGCTGTTTTGCCATGGTTCATGGTATAAATTACTACCATAGCACGTATATTAAAGAAAAAAGGCATACACTCTATCTTCACACCAACTATTAAATTAGGGCAAATGCTTAATAATGCAAAAGATCCTAGGCATCCTCTTGATACTACGGGAATTTATAAAATACCATGTGAATGTGGCAAAGTTTACACAGGCATGGAAGATCGATTAAAAAACGATTGGAGGAACATCAGTGACATCTTCGCCTTAATCAACCTGAATGATCTGCAGCAGAACATGCAATAAATGAATGCCACGGTATACACTTTAATAAAAGAGAAATGGTTGCAGAAAAAAAAAAACACAAGGCTTTTACAATCTAGCCAGGAGGAAGCATTGGAAATACAACAGCACTCAAACAACTTTAATAGAGATGGTAACCTAAGTAGCACATGGAAACCGGTTCTTAAAAACAAACAACTACCACCCCTCCACTTTCACTGCACACATAATATTGATCGTCCTCAAAAGCCAGACAGAGATGGATCAATACTGTCGTCTTGTTAGCAGTTAGGTGTTGTTCATCCTCCACTGAAGATACCAACCAAAGTAGTTGGTGAAAGCTATGGTAGTAATTTAAACCATGGACAATGGCAAAACAGGCCGGAAGATTTTAACTGTTTTAACTATGATAATGAGCTAATGAAAATATGTATTTTTGTGCACTATTGAAGAAATTCAAAATAATTTTTTTCCTTCTGACCTTGCTTTAACACTGATTTATTCATATCTGAGGCCAACATGTTTAACACCATAGAAATGCACTATTTTTAATTGTGTACAATACATTCCTTATCTCAAATTGCTTGTATACAACCACTCCACCATTTCTGAAATTACTTTAGTGCACTTCATTAACATCTTGTATATATATTATATACTTACTGCTGGGCAAAAAAGTGTAAAATATAAAACTGAAGCATTGTGGTGTTCATTACTGTAGTTTATTTTTACATAATACATGTGCACATCCGGAAATAAGAATATATAAAAATTTGGTTCCAAGCACTATGCCATGTTTGTTTTATGTTTTACATGAGCAAACGTTTGCTATGTGGCATTGCTGTGCTCACATATAACGACTCTTTTGTTCTACCATTTCAAGAAATATAGTTCAATAAAAATGATTTTGAGCTCTGGAAATTCTGCAAGAGATTTGCATTAGTTAAAGATTGGTGCAGCTATTGTTATGTAGAAGAAGTGTTGAGAATAGCTTCCACAAATGTTCTAAGAATTAGAAGAGTTTTGGGAATATAACATTTACTACAGGTGTATCGAAGAAGACACCTTCATTTTGGAGGTTTTGAGAGTTAGCCATTTAAAGGCTTGAAAGCAAGATATTGGCTGGATCAATTGCACAATGTTAGCAGTAGTGAATGGACATTCAGATAACTTAGAGAAGTAAATCTTAAACCATAATAACCAGTCAGAGGGTCAGAATAACTCTACAACACTGAAGATTCCCATCAACTTAACCAATAGCACAGTACTGCTGTGGAGTTAAGTTTTATTTACAGCCATGTCAAGATTTTAACCTCAGATCCCCAGAAGGAAGGGAAAGAATGTGGAGAAAATTGTTATGCTACCTATACCTCTTTGTCACTGATGGCATATAATGGAGGCTTCATCTGGGGTGGAATTGTCTTTGATGCTTTGCTTGTCAAAAATAGAGCTGTGATGGCACACCACTATATTGGTTTATGCACAACATTGCCCCAACCCATACTTCTTTATGGTGCTGCAATTGAAGGAGGAGATGGTAATTTTCACTTATGAATGGCCTGCATAAAGTTTGGACCTCTGCCCCACTGAGCATTATGAAATAAGGTTGAACATTGAATACCGTTGCTTGGGCAAACCTCATATAATTCTTACTCAAGAATGGGATTCAGTTCAGCAAGTTGGTTGATATACCTGAATTTCAAGCATACTGGCCAGGATGCAAGCAGTTATTTGGATGAAAAATGGCAATACCCATTACTGAGTGTGCAATTATGTGTTGGCTACAATGTAAAAATTTAGAGCAAAATTTAATACTTTCAAAAGTTAAAATTTGTCCTAAATTCTATTAAAATTTAGATTTTTATTTCAGAGCTATAATTCATGCAAAATATAGTTTGTTTTTTAAAATAAGTTACAAGTACTGAACTGAAATTGTTTCAATAAGTAAAAATTATTTTTTTTCCCATTAAATTAATTTTCTTTGAAAGAAATATTAGTGTTCCATTGCACTTTTTTGTCCAGCAATATATATTAATTTTGCTTCATTCTTATACATAATATTAAAGGAAGAAAAACCCATGCTAGCACTTTTCCTGCCATTAGGAAAATAATTCATCTTAATGTAACTGATACTCTTAAATGCTGATGAAGCTCCGAGACAAACCGCCACGGGTGGCCAAAGTCGTTAAGTCTCGGACTCGTTAGCGGGAGGTCTGAGTTCGAATACCGCCAGGACCATCCTTCCTGACTGAGGTTTTTTCCAGGTTTTCCTCAGTCCTCATAAATGGCAAATGCCGGGGAGGTACCCTAAACTTAGGCCTGGAACGATTTCTTCCATAAAAATTAATTCTTTCCCAATATATCATTTCATCTCATGTATCATCAGTGTCCATCGCCTGTGGTGCCTCTGTAGCAAAAACGGGCGTTAAACACTATTCATTCATTCCAACAAGACAAAGCAGAAATGCATATATAGCAATACTGTGTTGAAATGAAAAACTTAAAAGCATTATGGGAATGTAATACAGAGTATGGATCATAGCACTTTATCAAAGCAGACAACTCAATTTGCTTTTATTTTATTTTTAATTTTTTATGAAGTTTTCAACTCTATTTTCTTCACCCATAATAATGTAAATGCATATTTTCATTTTTTTAATTCCTTGCTATTAGATACCGATTCAACTAATTATATAAAACCAGTTTAAAGCAAGACTTGTAGAGTCAGACCATAATGTATTCTGTAATAGTGGCCATGAACACCAACCACATTTTTCATTGCATGCAAATTTCTTTGTCTGTAAAGGCTTAATGTTTCATTTTTCTAAGAAAGAGCTCTCTATCAAGGATTTTAACCTCCTTAAAAATAAAGAACTTTTTTAAAAACACTATATAAAAGAAGTATTTATTAAATAAATATGTGTGAAACATTTACTCCATATGAAAATGACTAGAATAACAGTGATATAGGTGATGTAGATAGCTACTAGCACTTTCATGTGAAAATGTCAGATTTGTTTGTGGTGCTGCTGTCTTTTTCCAGTAATGAGGGAACATTGTCTCTTCTTTCTGGTTCCAGCTCGGAACCTAAAACAGAAACAATATTCATTTACTTATCCATCATCATAACAAGCTTTTAGAATAAGAGAAGGATATCTTCCAATATCCCCCACCCTTTTTTTTCATGCTATTACCATGAACTTTTCTGTTTATTCTTATAACTTTGGCTCACTGACCTATAAAGAATGAAACCACCATGCTCATGAAATGGTAGATTCCTACACCAAGCACATCCCCAGTTAGTCACCTTAGCTTGGTGAATATAAAAGTATTTGGATATTAATGTAATATTAAGAAATGGTTGACTTAAAATTTTAAAGGAGAAATTGAATTTCAGCTCCTCGATTTATACAAGGCCATCAGTTTGGCGAGCAACAAAATCTTTTAGCTGCAGAAAGGGCAGAAGAGGACCATAAAATGTGGACACCCTCTTGCCTGCAAGATCCCCTGTGACCACGAAACTAGTAGCAAGGTACCGTTAGTTATAACTTGAACAAAGGAACTTTGATTTTTCACCCCAAGGAATGCTGTTACGCAAACTTCTGGTAAACAAGAAACGGAAAACCGTTAAGGTATATTTTTTGCGCAAATAGAAGCTATCACCCCACCTCTAGCCAGGGGGACCGCAAAAAATATACCAACCAGAAGATTGCATAATACAAATTAAAACACAACAGCCAATAGCAACGTGGCATGATATTTTAAAATTGTTGAACAAAAGTTAGGAAGCGTCGGCACAACCCGACCGACTGCCTAGAAATAAAACTTTTTGGATTATGCAGTTGGGGGGTCAGTCGGAGAGCAGTCGGAGTGCAGTTTATGGGCAGTTTTTGTGACAATGGAGTTGTGTAAAATTCTGTGTGCAGCTTGCGATTTGAGAATTGTGGCGGTAATCAAAGTTCCTTGTTATAGCAGAACCATAGTTAAAAATAACTTTTACCCTGAGATTAGGACAGACTGTTATTAAAACTTTTTCCTACAACGAATTGATTGTTTCTTTTTTAAACTTGTCTATGAGACCTAAGCCTATTCACAATTTCTTCCACCCGTGAATTCCAAAAATCCCCATCTGAATGTCTCATATAGCCGGAGCAGACGGAGGCAAGGAGCAAGAAGAACGATAAGAAGATTTCTACAAACAGATGACTATCATAAAACAACATAATTTCCTCAGCATATGATGCCCAATGTGTCTACTCCATTATTTCCTCTGCATATGGCGTCCAACGCTCCATAATTTCCTCTGCACTCAAAGAAAACAGCGCTCAAGTTTGAACACATTCATGTACCCTTCCTGTTCTAGAAGCCTCATATCATATTGTTAATTATTCTAAAGAATTTTAGAACATTTGAAACATTGCAGGAGGAAGGTACAATGAATATTGAGATCAATTACATTTTTTAGGCTTGGACATTTCTTAATTTGCATTAACAACTAAATACCTTACCATAAGTTTGTATAACAACTACAAATAGTGTAATCTAAATAAGTGGAGGAAAACTAGAAATTAACTCATTAAAATATTTAAAGACTGGTACTCTGCTCACAACCACTTTTTTTAAAACATACTATGGACATTCAATAAGTAGTGCAACAATTTTTTTCCCTTGTCTTGTTCATCTTGGAAGAATACAATACTTTAAAATGTAGTATGTTTGAATCCTTGCCATTATCATTTCATTTAATTTCATCTTCTGCTATGTAGCAGGGATGCAGTTAGCTTTCAAATGGAGTCTCTTAAATGTTATGCGTTATAAACAAAGAGCAGTAAATTGCATTTTTTTGTCAGAAAATGTGATTATCACCAACATTCATAAACATTTTCAAGAATGGATATGAACAGATGGCAGTGGATGAAAGCTCTGCCAGTCAAAAGGTTGTCATGAAAAGAAGGTCAAGGCAATCTTATTGATCATCCACACTTCACTGCAGTCACACCTACAATGATGAAATGGGATGATCAGCGAATGACAATGAAACCAAGCAACTCATTGTTTAACCTGATATCTCTGTCTGCAATGTCAACGTGATAATGCAGCATGGAAGTTCTAAACCATCTAAGTGCCATTTTTATCGATCAAATTAATTTATGTACTAAAGTCAAGTCGGGGTAGCGGGAGAGAACCCTCATACAGGTAGTCTCTCCAAAGGGGATAGCGTCCCTTCCCTCGCTAGCTCCAAGTCACACTGGCCCAGTGTGAAGTACCTGGTTCAGGGTCCCTTACACAGGGTTACGTGTGAAGACCTCAACGGATATGGTAAATGTGCGGAAGAGGCGCCCCTTTTGCTGGGAAAAGAATAAGCAGATCCATGTCCAGGATAACAAGGACAAAGTCCTCAACGGTCCAAATAAAGAGCGGAGGAGGCAACCCTTCCTTTGGGGAAATACAAAGGAAGGCTATGATGTATAACCTAAAGTTGGCAGCCCCAACATACATCTTACCCTGCAGAACGCTAGTTACGTGCTCAGGGGAAATTTAATTACTAAAAGTCTCACAAGAAGAAACAGGACGGTCCAAACGATGACAACCCCAGTCAGCCAACGGAATAAACGATTAAGAAGAGCGGAAATAAGGAAAATAGCAGTATGGAATCCCAGAGGAATAAATAACAAAGAAATCGAGCTACAAAAAGAACTAGAGAAAATGAATATAGACATCGCTGTAATACCAGAAACAAAAAAGAAATTAAAAGGATCATTAGAACTAGAAAAGTATCTAATGTTTTATCAAGGTGTGCCACAAACAAAAAGAGCTGCAGCGGGAATAGCAATACTAATAAGAAAAGAATTGAAAAATAAAATACATAGTTACGAATTTGTAAATGAACGAATAATCAAAACAAGAATAAAAGTAACAAGAGGATACTTACAAGTGATAGGAGTATATAGCCCAGAAGAAGGGAAAACAGAAGACTCAATAGAATTCTACGAAATGCTACAAAAAGAAATAAACAAAAGTAATCCAAATGACTATTTAATAATAGCAGGAGATATGAATGCCAGAGTAGGAAATAAACCAATACCAAAGATAATGGGCAAATATGGAGAGGATACACTAAACACTAATGGAAAAAGACTAATAGATTTTGCAAATTTCAATAATCTGAAAATAACAAATACCTTTTATCCACACAAAGATATACACAAATACACGTGGTGCGCCAGAGGTCACAAAAGTATAATAGATTATACAATAGCAAATCAAAAAGGAGCTGAGATAGTTCTAGATACAAGGGTATATAGAGGAAGTGATATCACCTCAGACCATTTCCTTTTAATTTCAAAATTAGCAATACCAGCTAGATGGAGAAAGCAACGAGCAAAGAATTACAAAACCAATCAAGAAAAAGATAAATATACATTTAAGACTCAACTACTAAGTGAGGAATCAATAAGAGGCCTATATAAGAAAAGACTAGATATACTCATACAACACAAACCAATAAGTAAAAATATAAACCAAGAATGGGAAGAGATAAAGCAAACGATAATACAAGCAGCAACAGAAGCATTAGGTACAAGAAAAATAAACAAAAGAAAGAAAGGCTTAAAAATTTGGAACGAAAATATTGCGCAAATAATAAAAGAAAAGAAAGAAGCCTACATAAAACACTTGAGTCAAAAAACAGAAGAAACCCTAATAGAATACAAAAGAAAAACAGCTATTGCAAGAAAAGAAGTAAGAAAAATTAAAAGGGAATCGTGGGATAAATATATAGCAGACTTAGAAAATGATGTACATGGTAACCAACAGAGAGCCTACAAAATTCTAAAGCACCTAAATAAAGAAGAAAAAGATGATATAAAATTAAATAGAATAACAAGTGAAGAATGGTTACAATATTTTCAGAATTTGTGGACAAAAAAAGAAACAGAAGAAGAAAACAAAGAATTTACAATGGAAATAAATGAAGAAGTGGACCCTATCACATACGAAGAGCTACAGCTTACCTTAGATAAGAACTGCAGGAACAAAAAAACGCCAGGAATAGACAATATTAACAATGAACTAATCAAACATGCCTCAGAAAAGCTAAAATATAGATTACTGGCATTGTTTAATATATGCTGGAAGTTTGGCTATGTCCCAGAACAATGGAAAATAGCATCTATATGCCCAATATTCAAAAAAGGGGATAGAAATAACTGCAGTAATTATAGAGGAATAAGTATATTGAATACTTGCTATAAACTATATGCAGCAATAATAAAAAATAGATTAAATATCATAATGGAAAATATAGTACTAGAAGCTCAGAATGGATTTAGAAAAGGAAGATCCTGTATCGACTGTGTATTTGTCCTAAATCAAATAATTGAAAAACACAGAGAATATAATATTCCCACATATATGATGTTTTTAGATTTTGAAAAAGCTTTTGACAATGTACATAGAAATATACTATGGCAAATAATGGAAAACAAAGGCATACCAAAACATTTGATAACAATAATTAGAGAGCTATATAAGGACAACTTGATAATGATCGATTCAAATCAAAATAGAACAGCGACAATAAATAAGGGAGTTAGACAAGGGTGCCCATTATCACCCACATTATTTAATTTATATATAGATGACATTGTCAGAGAATGGCAGAATAATTTAAATGTACATTTTAAAATAAACAATATAATTTTAGATGTAATGTTATTTGCAGACGATCTAGTTTTAATAAGTGGCTCAGAATTAAATATGCAAAAAGCTCTATTTCAACTAAATAAAATAAGCCAAAGATATAAAATAAAAATATCACCAAATAAAAGCAAAGTAATGGCTTTTAGAGGACCAGAAACAATAAGAGCAAAAATAATAATACAAGAGACAACATTAGAACAAATAAACTGTTTCAATTATCTAGGCTGCAGCGTCTCATACACAAAAAATGATGATATAATAAATAAAATAAATAAATTTAACCAAATATGCGGCACCATCAAACAAAACTTAAAAACCACGAGGAAAGAGACAAAAATAAAATTTTATAAAGTGATGGCTGTTCCAGTTTTAACATATGGGTCTGAATGTTGGACAATGACCAAACAAATAGAGAAAAGGTTAGAATCAGCAGAGATGCACTTCTTAAGACACGTAGCAGGATATACATTAAAAGACAGGAGAAGAAGTGTAGATATACGAGAAGAACTAAGAATCTTTAATCTAATAGAAAGAATTAAAGAAAATCAAAAGAACTAGAAACAACATGTGGAGAGAATGGAGGAAAACCGCTATAGTAAACTGGTTTTAAGATATACACCAAAAGGCCAAAGAAATGTTGGCCGACCTAAAAGAAGATGGACAGAGCAGTTCTAAATTGTGGGACCGGAACAAGCCAATAAAGGCTTAAACCGTGATTGATGATGATGATGACTAAAGTCAATGTGGTCGGTCCTGGTGGTGTAGTGGCAAACATACTTGCCTCCTAAACCCAAGATCGCAGGTTCAATCCCAGCCAGGGTAGATGAACCTCAAGCCTGAAAGAAAAGGCCTCTGAGCAAAATTTGTTGGCTGTTTCACCCCCTGAATTGAATGGGACACTGATGACCTGTGATGTTAAAGAGCTTCAGTAAATAAAACAAATCAACCAAAGTCAATGTATAGTTACCCAATGAACTATGAACCAGCTTTCTTCTTAATTAGCCAGAGAGTCAACTTAATACTCTTATGCTTCACTTATCATTGAATCACACAGAACATGTTTCAGCTGTGAGCAACAAAATATATATTGACAAAACAAAAAGAAGCATTGGAATTAGGCTAAAGGAGCACTGCACAAACATCAGGTACAATCAAATATATAAATTAGCAGTTGCTCATCACTTTTGGAGAGATAAATAAGATATAGAAATGGAAGTCAAATTATTGAAATTCATAGATACACCCTTGGAGCTGGGAATATGGGGAAAAGTTTTATAAAAAAAAATATGAAGATAAGGTTATGAACTTCGAGATCCCAAAGGAAAACAAATAATTCCAAAAGTTCATACAATGTCCACGAGAGCTAAATCAAGTCCATCGAACCAACAACAAATCCGGCAGTTGACTCACAGCTGATAATGTAGACAAAAGCTGGTGAAACATGCTCTGTATAATTCAATGGTAAGTGGAGCATAAGACTATTAAATCGACTCACTAGCTAATTAAGAATACATTAGTTGCTTCACTGTATTAGTTTGAACATGAAATTAATTTTAAATTTATGAACCAACTTGCTATATTTTGTCTGCAGGCAACAGTGACAGTTGTTGCCATCTGTACATAACATAGAATGGTGGGGACAGAACCATACAACAGTTTCTATAACTATTTTAACAGGTTTCACTTTCCAATTTTAAGAAAAGAGGTGCTGAAACTGGCCGTGGTTGTTGTCCATATATTTCTGACATCTCTTTAAAAACCAATCCACTGCTCATTGTAGTTCATGTGTAATGCTCATTATTTTCTGGTGGATATTTTGTTTCATTTCTTTTAGGATATGTTTATCTTGTATAAAACAAGAGCTAAAGTCATAAGGGGTTAGGTCAGCATAAAAGGGTGGCCACAAATCCTGACTAATAATTCTCTCATTCTGAAATGCTTTCTGATTCTCTTATTGAAATATCCACTCTATGAGCTGTGGCAGTCTTATTGAAAAAAGGCAAAATCATGCTCTGCCAATTAATTATCTAAAAAAAAGGGAGGACAAAACTGTATTCAGGTGAACCACAGTTATTTTATATGGTTTTAACTTTAACAAATTTGCACAACTTCATAAAAATGCTTGTTTGTTGTGAAAGATGTGTAATGATTTTTTTTTTTGGGGGGAGCGGATTATCCAAATGATGAAAGTGTCATGTATGCTGTCTGTTGCATTTCTCAGACTGAACACTACCCAGGTCTGAAATTATTATAAAGATTATGGATTATTGCACAACCTGAGACTTTTACTTTCTTGAACTCATCTTTGAGCATAATGAGCTAAGTTAACACATACAAATCATAAATAAATGTGTGCTGTGTAGTAGAAAGCATATACTGAGCTAATACAAAACAAAACACACCACTCATAATAACTAAACTACCTACAAATTCAGTCATAACAAATCAGACCTACATGGATGGCCCAGGTCATTGACTCAGGCCCCATAAATGGCAAATACCAAGGAACTATTCTAAATTGGCCTGGAACAGTTCCTTCCTTAAAAAATAATATTGTCCCAATATATTATCTCATCTCATGTTCCTCATGTATCACGCTAAACATAAGCTTGCATGACACTGTTCCAATCAATGGTGGGAAATGCGTGCACATGCTTAGTGGAAAAACACAGCCATTACGGTTCATAGTACATTGGATCACTCTGTATTTCAAGATGTGCTTACTGCAGACTGCTTACTCATAATGTTGTTAAAAGATTGCCACTACATGTTTGTTCTACATATCCAGAAGTTCTAAATCAGTTATGTGCAACAACTGTTACAAACTTATATGCGTTTACATGACAAAGTGGTGCTCCTAAAAGTATTTATGTTAGGTGCTACCTGCAACTGCTGATTTAGCATTGTACTTCTTGATGTACTAAGAAACATTACAAAATGGCAACCATCTAATTCTGGCCCTGAGCAATTTCTAGGTGCCATTAGAAATTGCAGTGCTAAGTATTAGTGAAAGTGATGATAATGATGAGTAGAAATATGTATAAAAAAAGAATAATGATAAAGTAAGGTTAAGTGCAAATAAAGTATAGCTTATGATTGATATTGATGTTTCCTGTTCCAAATGCATAATTCAGACCAGCATTTTGGTTGAAGTATTTTTAAGGTTCTTGCTACCTGCCACGAAAATAATTTCTTTTTATTCTCTTTTAAAATAATTTCTTTTGGCACAATTTTCCCAGTTTTTTTTTATGAGAACATAATTGTCAAGCAATATAAACAAATAAATAAACAAATATAAAGGATCAAATGGACTAATAAAATGACTCGAGAGCAATCAGGAAGCCCGATTCTTCTGTCATTTCTTGACGACTGAAATTGATGCACCTAAATGTAGCTTTATGGAACTATAATCTCAAAGTGGATTATTACGCTTGAATATCGATATACATAATAAAGTATATAAATTGTCACTGTCTGAGAAAAAAACAAGATCCATTTTTCAGAAATAACAATGATCCGATTCATGCATTAAAAATCCCTAGAGAGTGGACATAACCTATTTCAAGGTATGGCAACATATGGCAAACAGCTGTTACTCCTCCTTGCTTTTATATGACATTCACATGTCACTTTTTTTAATAATACTTTATCAGTATAGCATTTCTTTCCTGGAACACAAAGTTACAAGACCATACTTTACAAAAACTTACACTAATACACTTGTATGTATTAGACCATACTTTTGTGAAATAGGGCCCAGGAGTATTTCATGCTCATTGTATTAGCCTGATAATAATCTTAACCATAACCATCTTCATTACATATATAAAAATCCAATTTAACAAATTTTAAACTTGTTGAATTAAACATAAAACTTCTAAAATCATTTTACTTAAATGTAAAATTGGAACTTAACACAGTGAAGCCAATCATATTAATGGATATCATTGTATGATTCAGTTGAACTACACACTCTTAAAGCTTCACTTACTTTTCATAAATGTATGGAACCGGTTTCGAGAACATTTTGTTCCCATCTTCAGCCATGCTAAGGTTCAACTCAGTTGAACAAAATGTTCTCGAAACCGGTTCCATACATTTATGAAAAGTAAGTAAAGCTTTAAGAGTGTGTAGTTCAACTGAATCATACAATGATATCCATTCTAAAATCATGTCAATATATTAAAACTTTTTAATAAAAAAGTTTTCATGTGAAACGTCAAGAGAGTTTAATATATTGACATGATTTTAGAAGTTTTACGTTTAATTCAACAAGATTATGATAGTTTCACCATGTGGATTCCTACATTCATTTTTAATTGAAATTTTAAACTTTTAAACTATCTACTGATAACTGATTTCTAACTAAACTCAATTTATCTCATTATCTCCACTGACCCTTTCCACTAATCTTTACTTTTCATAAAAATCTACCCAACTCCCGTAGTGAATCTTATCATCAAAATTTTTCTTGATCACCCTGCTTATTAATATTCAACCATTTCTCTATAATTAAAACCTTCCTCCTCCATCCTCAATGCCCTTACATTTCAACAGAATGTGTACAGCATCTTTCTCATCACATATTGGGGAAAATTTATGGGTGCAGACTGAATGACCATACATTCCTGGTGCATAGCTTTTATGCCTCTGACTGTGATTTTTCAGTAATAGAAAAGAGATTATAGACTAGCAAATATTAAGGCTGTAATAAACGAAGTTAGGCCATCAAGACTGTTAAAATCTTAAAATGTGAGGTAGATTTCAAGACTTTTGACACAGCAGCAGCATTAATGCAAAGAGACTCATATGAGTAAGTTGTAATGGTTATGAGCAGGGGCAATAAAGATTTGCATACAAAAAGCATTTTCAATGACACTGTGGACTGAGTGAATCTGACCCATATTTGATGTAAAGGGATTAAGATAAGTTCTTTGTCATCCTGGAATTGCAGTCCTTCATTGGTTGTATAGAGTTAAGGCTCGAAAGTAAAAGGATTGCTGAAAATGATGGAATACATTTGCCCAAACTAGACTTTGACCAAAACACCTGTGTTTCTTGTGCAACATAATCACACATTTTGAATTTTACGCATATGCTTCTATCAATATTACACCAAGTTGCTATGTGTCACTTGGATGGTTTAGATTGAAACAGATAAGATATACAACTCTTTTCCATTTATTTTATTGAGTTTAAAGGATGTTTTTTAAAATATTGCTTTAATTACACTTTTAAAATCATACAATATGATTTTCTTTGTTATAAGGAACACATCTAATTTATTTCATAAAAATAAATAACCATTACAAATAAATAGTTTTCCTTTGATATCTCAAAAACAAAATTTTAGATTTGGCTAGTTTAGAACTTCCATCCACCAGATAGAATATTCAAAGATTTGTGGTTTTAATTATCAATCATAAAGAATAGAGAACCATTATCTCTTCAGAGTTGCTTGCTCATTATGAAGCTAAAAGTGGCAATTTCTTATAATGAGGATTTGGGAGATTAAATATGGATTCATTATTCTTGAGTCCAAAATTAAAAGGTAATCAATGAAGGGCATTATAAGATTTCTCCATAAAGAAAAAGTTCAAAACAACACCCTCTGTCGATAAAGTTATGGCCACATCCTTGTGGTACTTTGAAGGGATTATTTTCGAACATTGCATTGCTTTCTGGTGAAACAGTTAATTGAAGTATATGTTTTGAAGCTGCTAAAGTAGTTCTAGTATATTGAGATCATTGTATGATTGAGTTGAACTAACAAGTAAGTGGAGCAAAAGAGTGTTAGTTTGACTCAATTATACAACGATCTAAATATATGATTAGTTTCACTGTACAATGCTCCAATTAACATTTTTAGTTATAGTATATTCATGTTATCAGAGCTCTTTTTTCTTCATGAGCAAGAAGCCATACTCAAGAAGAAATTACTGAATGTTAATGAATGTCTCTTCTTTATCCACTCTACAGATCAAATCTTGCATTTTTAATTTTCATCTCTTTGCCTCTTGCAAACCACAGAAGATGATGATAATAAGGAAGTCATGGTCACAGTATGAAGAGACAGGCTTTAACATCTAGGTGTGGCACAAAGCCACAGATTTGAACTGATATTATAAAAAAATAGCACTGTATAATCAAAGAAATTAAGTATAATTGAGCATATTTTAAACTAAAATAACACTAACCCTGAAGAGAAAAAATTATTGTATTGATCACATTAAAATCTGCTTGGCAATAATATAGCAGTAGTAATTTCTTTTAAACATTGTTTATAAATGTATTCACAAAGTATATAATTACTTTGGATAAGTCATAACATTTAATATTATATTGAAAATATCTAAATTTCTTTCCTCTATTTAAGTCAAAATATACTATAAATAACTAAACTTCAGATTTTAAAGCTAATGCCCTAATTATTATTTTTAACAGGATAGCTATGTAGTCATTACTTTATATACTGCATTTGCCAGATAATTACAACTGGAAGAACTAGACAAGGGAAAATGGCTTGAACAAGTATAAATACAAGAAAAATGTAATACCTTTTATAATTGAATGTTTTTCAATCAAAAACTGCACAAAAATTATGTTGCTCTTTGTTTTTACTTGCTAGTTAATTAAAAATAAGATGTGCTCTTAAGAAATTATAATTCACGTTTAAAAAAGAATATTTTCTTATGTATCTAATCACTATAAACTTCCTATAGGAAGTATGGCAGGATTCAATAAGATGATTAAACTCAGTACCAACCTGGACTAGAAGGCCTCTGTTGTATAGAAGATAATGGTGGACAGATCCAATGTGGTTTATCTTCAGAGCTTGGGGGATGTAATGGTGGTAACACTCTCCATGGACTTGCAAATCCAGAATCATTAAAAATACTTCTGCTTTCACTTGATAAACTTGATTCATCAAGAGATGATTTTTTACTAAAAAATGTTTTATTGCTCTCTAACTTATTAAGTTGAGGCACTTCAGCACTAACTACTCTTCTTGTGTTTTTCTGTTTTTCTTGTTCTGATCCCTTTTGACTTATTGGAAGGCTTATGGAATCATGTCTATAGACTTCTATAACTTCTTGATTGCTTTCTTCAGTATCTAATTTGGTCAGATCCACTGGTATGCAAAATCTCTTTGTGCTTTCATTTTCTGTAGCAATGGACAAGGATGGAGGAAGTTCCTTTAACATCACACCAGAGCACTTTCTATGCATGCTGTGTTCTGCTATATCTACTTGATCTGAGAAATGCTTACTTTCCAAGTCTGTACTGCCTGATATGCGCTTTTCTTCAACAAAGGCTTGTTTTCTATAAATAACAGTGTTTCCTGAATGCTGCCAATTTTTTCTTACTTCAAACATTGCTTCAATTGCAGTAATGTCTTTCAGTGGAACATTTTCACTTATAGGTGCAGGAGCAGTACGATTATTGCGATGAGGTAGCAGAGGAATGTGCTTTTTGTGCGGTAGAACATCTAACTGCAATTGGTCTGGAAATAGAAAAACAATTACGAAAGACTTCATTTGGGGTAACTTATTAAAATACCAGAGCAAATGCTTTCTTGTCCATACACAGCAGGGGTGAATATGCCAGGACAAGTTCAAGCTATACTTTGCTAGCGAAGCAAAGTAAGAAGAATTGCTGTATGTTATCGATCAATGGTGTTATGTTATGACTCTGGATTGCTGTCCGCCACTTAGCAATGCAAGTTGAAAACCCCTAGTTTGGTATATCATTGTCCATCCCTATTACACAAGATTGTATTTCAAGTTACCATGTAATAAACAAGGCAAACTTTGAGATATCATTTCCTTTTACATTTATTTTAATTTTTATTTTGGTATTAAAAAGTGCTATGTCAACAAAGAATAAATATATCATCAGTACCAGATAGAATCTCCTGAGTAAAATTATTATAATTTTTCTGAAATTTTTTCACATCAACAATTTACACATTAATGAACTGTAAAGTTCAGTTTCACCCTTAATGTAATTTGAAATCTGTCCATCACTGACATTGAGCATTAAAACTGTTGTGTAATAATTATTTCTATTATTACACTAATTTAACTATGTGTTTTAATTGTATTACTATTTTAATTCTATTTCTCTCTCGTATACATGTGTACCTCGAAAAGAAGGGATGGAGAAAAGGCTGAAAATCTGGACAAGATCAGATTGCAGCTTTTTAAATATTTATGAAAACTTTTGGCAATTAATTTACTTTTTGAAGGCTATTCTTTTCTTTCTAGCTTAAGCTATACATTTTTTAAGCTATTTTATTTCATCTTTTTAAGTTCATGGAGGGAGTTAAATTCATTAAAACTTAATACTCTGTAACTATTTTTCAAAGCAACTTTCAGGTTCACAGGATGAACAGTACCCTATTTACCTTAAGGATTGCTAATTTGCTCATACATACACACACATAATATACATATAACTATATAACTAAAGTAGCAGGAATAATTAAAGCACTTAAATATTCACAGAACTATCGCTACATCTTGAAAAAGTACTGTTCTTTAAAAACAAGAACACTAGTTGTTTGAGATATAGCAATAATTCTGTGAATATCCAAGTATTTTATCTACTTCTTCTTATTTAATTATTGCTATTTTAGTTATATTGTTCAAAGTGTTACTTTATTTTTCATTTATACAAACATATAAAGCTGGAGATAGCTGCAAAATAAATAAATCCAGCTCTTCCATTACTTCCCAGACCTGTCATTATGCACAAGACTCCACTTGTTCGAAATATAGCGATTTCAAATGTGATTTTTTCTTAGTGTTTTATCCTTTTCTACTATTATAATTATGTTAATTTGTTACATTGTTAATAGTATATTTATTTTTATTTTTCTTTTATATTATACGTATATTTAGCTTCTTACCATAGAAGAACTCCAGTAGTTCGAAATATAGCAATTTCAAGTGTGACTTTATCTAAGTGTTTTATCCTTATCTACTTTTATTATTACTGTTAATTAGTTATATATATATGCACAGAGGGTGCCAAAAAATCTACACACACTTCCAGCAAAGAAAAGATTGTGTTAAACACAACAAAATTGAACTCATACAAACAGAAAATGATGAGCACTAATCATCTTAAGACTTTTACAGTTGCAATAGTTGCTCAAAATGCTCACCATCAGCACCGATACACTTCTAAGTATGTTGAACTACTGATTGAGCAACATTTACGAAAATGTCCTCAGCGAATGCAGCTCATGCCATTTCAATTTCTTCCTGAAGTGCTGCCAGTATAGTTGGTTTTCTATGACATACAACATCCTTAAGAGTTCATCATAGGTAGAAGTCCAATGGAGTTATGTCTGGAGAATGCAATGGAAACTCAATCGGACCTCTTCGTGCTATCCAGTGCATTGGAAGACTGTCATCAAGATATGTGCATACATCTCGGGGTAATGTGGTGGTGCACCATCCCGTTGCATATGATACCATGAGTCTCAAATTTGTCTTGAATGCATGTAATTGTTACTCATGTTGGTGGTTCTGTTCTGTACACACGTATCCATTGCCTTTGAATTTAAACATCACTCTCGGTTTTACAATACCACTTCAAAATTGCTTTCTGCTGTTCAAACGATAATCTTAGCTCCATTTTGTTATAGCAATGCTAGCACAATATAATGTGAGTCACATTTGTTTACAGAACATCATACAACAATCTTAGCTTCATTGTTGATTTACCCGTCACGTAGGAGCACTATCATAATGTATGTGAGTCAGATCTGTTTACACATCATCATACTATACACATTACTGTTGTTTTTCTGTTCAACTTTGAAATACTTAAATATATATCTACTGTGAAAGTGTGTATACATTTTTGACACACACGCACACACACACAGCTAGCTAGCTGTCTGGAGACTTTATACACACTGTTTTTATGTATGTATTAAGTTTCCAGTTAAGTTTCAACTGCCATTGATTAATAATGCTTTCAATAGTTCTCATTCTTGACCTATTACAGAAATGCCAGACATACTCAAGGTCAGCAATATAAACAGTAAGAGAAATTCATGTCAGACAAACCTTTAACCAGCTGTGTAACATTCTGAGTTGTGCTATCTCCACTTCCATCTTTCTTTGGTAAAGGAGGTACCCGTTCCTGTGCAGGCATATCATCTTTAACCATATGTTTTCTTGGAGATTCCTTCACCAAAATTATTCTACTATTATTCAGTTCTGGTTCTGCTACTATTTCTCTAGCTCCATTCAAACCATCCTGTCAAAAAAACATGGAAGATTCAAATAGTTAACTTCTTTTTATATTCATTAACATGTTTTTCTCACTAATTTTGCATTTTTTCACAAAATAATAACAATGCCATCACTTTATTTTTGTACTAATTTATCTTAATATTGTTGAAAAGGAGCATTGCAATATGGTGACACAGCCACTCTGATTATGCAAACGCTTGCTACCACCTGCCCCCTTGAAGTTCCCAAACCTTCTTAGTCAAGCCTTAAGGCTCTATTTAAAACCACACCTTGTGGGTAGTAGTGTGTTCCTGATAGCAAAGCAAGTCGGTCAGATCTCAAACTAATATTTCAAAACTCTCTCCATTACCCACCCTCACTATTTCTAAGAGTGCCCTGCATTTGCAGCATATTGTGGAATTCTCAACACAATCTTACAAAACCTACTGAGTATCCTGTCCATCAATTTCTAACTTTCCTCTAACCCCATATTTCAATGTCATATGCACATCTTGACTCCACTAATGTCCTACAATTTCTTTCAAACCAATTCACTTTCATCTCTGGTGCAACAAACATACATTGCATAATTGCTTCAAAGATAATATTCCCTTGTTAATGCTGATTTCTTTTGTTTCTCCCATTGACCGGAGGAACTAGCAACCATTCTTAAGTACGAAAATTCCTTCACAAACTATATTTCCCTCCCCAGCATAAATCACTTCTCACCCTTGAAGCATATTTTCCTTTTTAAATACCATTATTTTAGTCTTCTCCTAATTCACTCTAAGATCCCATTCTTTACAATATTTCATAATTTCTAATAATACATAATCCTATCACTGAAATATATGCTGCCATTAAATCATCAGCATAAACTAAAGCAAGATTTCCAATTTGTTTTTTATTGGTATGTATAAGTTAACCTGCTGTAAACCTACCATCTCTATAAACAACTTGAAAAAATAGGATTCAACTAGCATCTTCGTCTAAGCCCCCAATCTTGGGTTACTTCCTCGGTCACAAAATCTTCCCCACACTAAACACACAAATATATTGCCCTTAGAAAGCTCCATCAACAAAACACTAATTTCTTTAATAATCTCTGTAAGTCTTTTTGGTTTCACTTAAATGAGATTTTACTCAGGACATATGTTTCTTCCACATCATCAGGTGTTCTCAACTAATGGAGATCATTCGTAGAAGTTGAGTAGGTAAGAATCCGGCTGGACTCTTGTGGTCTTGTGATGAGCTTAAATAAAGTGTTGTCTTAATTGATATCATTGTATGATTCAGTTGAACTACACACTCTTAAAGCTTCACTTACTTTTCATAAATGTATGGAACCGGTTTCCAAAACATTTATGAAAAGTAAGTGGAGCTTTAAGAGTGTGTAGTTCAACTGAATCATACAATGATATCAATTGATATGATTAGCTTCACTGTGCAAGTTCCAATTTATATTTAAGTAAAAAGTGTTGTCTGTTTCTGGGATATCAAAATTCATAAGGTTACACTCATGCTTTTTTTATATAAATCCTTTCCCATATATTTAGTTTTTTTGGTTGTTGAACAGTTTTTAATAACTTGCCAAATGGTAGATCTCAGTGTTTATGTTATTAATAATAATTGAGAATAATATTGCAATAGAGAATTCAGGCATCGTTGGTTATCATTACAATTCCATTCACTACCAAAATTTGATAGCTTAAGTTTAAAAAACTGCATGAACCTCAACAATAAAATTAAAAATATAAAATTATAACCTAATGACACACTTGTTTCTTTTGATTTCAAAGCCCTATTTCCCAACATATCGCAGAATAAATTATTGGTCTACTTAGGAAAATGGTTGTCAGTCAACCTTACAAAAGAACACATTAAAGAATACATTGAATTCACTAAGTTGTGCATAAATCAAGCATTTTTTATATTTGAGGAAAATTTTTTTAAACAAAAAGCAGGACTTGTAATGGGCAGTCCATTATCACCTTTCCTTGCTGATTTATTCATGAGCTATTTTGAGATGCACATCACTAAGGCTTTTCCCACATTTTTAAGGTTTGGCACAAATGTGTAGATGATGTATTTGCCATTATAAACAAAAAGCATGTGGAAGATGCACTAAAACTTTTAAACCTACAAGAACCTTCTATTAATTAAAAGTAAAATTGGAACTTAAACACAGTGAAGCCAATCATATTAATGGATATCATTGTATGATTAGTTGAACTACACACTCTTAAAGCTTCACTTACTTTTTATAAATGTATGGAACAACGACCCGCATTAATTACCATACATTTATAAAAAGTAAGTGAAGCTTTAAGAGTGTGTAGTTCAACTAATCATACAATGATATCCATTAATATGATTGGCTTCACTGTGTTTAAGTTCCAATTTTACATTTAAGTAATAAATAGGCCTTCGAGCCGTAGGAACAACGACCCGCATTAATTCCATACATTTATAAAAAGTAAGTGAAGCTTTAAGAGTGTGTAGTTCAACTAATCATACAATGATATCCATTAACCTTCTATTAAGTTTATCATCGAAACAGAAGCAGACATGTTACCATTTTTGGATCTGAAGATAATAAAATGTAAAAATAAACTTGAATTTGGCACCTACAGAAAGGACACACATACAGACAATTGTATCAAAGCCCATGGTTTCAATCCAAGATCACACAAGGAAGTAGCATTCAACAGCATGATATACAGATTAATAAATATACCACTGAACAAAGAAGAATACAAGAAAAAATATCTACACATAATAGAAGCAGCTAAATCTAATGGATTCAATAAACAGATGATTAACCAAAAAATCAAAAAATTTCAAAAACAATTAAGAATTAAACAAATAACTTTGAGTGATTCAACAAAGGACACAATTTTTAAAAAGTTTACTTACCATCTGTCAGCTAATAAGAAATTTCAAAAAAATTTTAGCAGTACAGTATTATCTTAGCACCTCAAAATAGATACAGTGTAAAAAATTTATTGAAATTAAATAAAAACGATTCCAGGCTCAAAGAGGGAAAATCTGGTATTTACCAAATTAATTGTAAGGATTGTGAAAAGATATATGTAGGAACGACAAAGAGAAATATAGGCATTAGGTTGAAAGAACATTGGAGAAACATCCATTACAAACAAATAGATAAATCAGCTGTGGCAGCACATTTCTGGAATGAAAACCATGAAATAGAAAAAGGCATAAAGTTATTAAAAACTGTTCAACAACCAAAAGAACTAAATGTATGGGAAAGGATTCATATAAAAAAACATGAGCGTAATCTTATGAATTTTGATATCCCAGAAACAGACAACACTTTATTTAAGTTCATCACAAGACCACAAGAGTCCACCCAGATTCCTACCTACCTACCCAACTTCTACAAATGGTCATTAGTCTTGAACAGCTAGCTGATAATGTGGAAAACATTTCCATGAAAGATATGTCCTCAGTAACATCTCTTGTAAGTCAAACCAAAAAGAGCATTTTAATATTCTGACTCACAGAGATTATTAGTGTGTGTTTCACTGTGTTCGATTCCAAATTGAACTAATATTGAAATCATTTCTTTACTCATCTTCTTACGCCATAATTTGTAATATAAGGCCTCTCTGTTTATTCTATCACATCCCTTCTCTAAATCAACAAATGCTGCATACAACCTATTATATTTATTCCCCAAATACTTATCTATCATTGTTTTAATAACAAATATATTATCAGCCATTCTCTGACCTTTCCTAAAACCTGATTGAAATGGAGAATTTACAGCACGATAAAAACCTCACGCCTGAAAAAAGAGGTCTCTGAGCAAAATTTGTGGGCCATTTTATACCCTGAATTGAATGAGATGCTGATGACCTGAAATGTTAAATAAATCAAATCAACAAAATCTTTATACCTCAATCCTTTCCTTGTAAAGTTTCATTCCTCACATTGAAATATCCTAGGAATTAAAATTCCATCATAGAAAATTCCTGTCTAATTTCTTGCATCTCATTTCCTAACTGGTGGAGATCTGGGCTGTGAAACCAGGAGTTTCTGGGTGGTTGTAAACTATCCCAAAACATAATTTTAACTTCACCAATGTTACCTACAATACACCCTCCTTTTTATTCCTTTCTAAATAATAGCTCCAAGTCACCTTAAGCTGTTCCAAACCCTTTTCCCCTACAAATTTGAACACTATCATTCTAATCTCATCCCTATCCTCTTACCATGTTCCCCAGCTAATGCTAATAAATACACCTCACCAACTAATAAACCAATAAAACCCAAAGACCAATTCCTTTTCACATCTTCATAATTTCAAAAAACCCAGCCTCAGAGACCTGATCTCCTCCTTTCCACCCTATTCTGAATCCACTCTAGCTCTAAACTCCTGCAATTTCTTCTTACTTCTGAGGTCAATCCCTCCCACCGCTAGGAATACACTGTCTTCCTGCAGACACTACATTGTCAAGTTCAAAAATACTTCCACATGGTGTTAACACAATGCTGGAATTCATAATGACACCTTCCTCCATTTCCCCCTCTTGCCAGATGTTGAATTTCTTGAGACAATCCCCTGTCCAGTGAAATTTTCTTACATAGTGATTTTTATATGAATGGTGTTTAAAGCCCATTTTTACTACTGAGGCACCACAAGCAGTGGACACTGATGATACATGAGATGAAATGATATATTGGAAAAAGATTTTTTTAAGGAAGGAAACGTTCCAGGCCTAAGCTTAGGGTACCTCCCCAGCATTAGCCATTTATGAAGACTGAGGAAAACCTTGAAAAACCCTGGCAGGGAGGATGGTCCTGACAGGATTCGAATCCCAGACCTCCTACTCACGAGTCCACATCTAAACGACCTTGGCAACCCATGGTGGTCTTTACGTGGTGATGACACCATGACCCCTCCTTGACTTTGAAATTCCAAACATTCTCTTGCATTATTACCTGCCCTCCCATCTCCTCACTTGGCACACAAATGGCCAAACTGATCTTTGATCTTCTGTTACATCGAATTGATGATTTATATCCTTCTGCCCACTTCTATCATCAGCATCTAGCTCCTTTTTATTTGCAACCTTCCATCAATCCAAATTTGCATATTCTGTATATAAGTTTTCTTACCATTTGCAAAATGATGAAAATATTACTTTCTTTGCTCTGCATAAGATCTTGTACATGGTAGTAAACTTTGCTATTTTTGTTCTCTTCCCTATGTCTTCCAACTGGAAAGGCTTTCATTCCATAATGTATTGCACCTCCAATTGGGCCCAAACTCCTCTCCTTTCTTCAACTCCAGTAAACACCAAATTGAACTTGAGATTCTTGTCCTCTAGGTTTTCTGTTCCCTCTTTGATTTTTTCTATCTTACCTGAACTTCTTATATCTCTTGCTTAATATGCTGGGAAAATGCATTAATGTTATTGCTAAACCATGCATTCTATCTAGAATTTTTTCACCACACCTTCTGAATCAATTGGGCCAGGGTTAAGTTAATTTCAACTCCTCCAGTAATTAACAAAACTGACCTAACAGTTCCCTTAATTAAAGCATTCTTAATCTCTTCCTTTCCTCTTTTCATCCCTTTTGGTTTACTGTATGTAACAAAAACTGCCCAATTCTTACTCTATATACAGACAAATCAGTCCCATTGTGCGCTATTTTCTGCTTCTTCTACAGAAGAGGAGCTTTCACCTAACACTTTTATCCTCTAACTCAGTATTCCTTCCACTCCATATGTGTATGTGGTTTTTTTAAAATTATTTTATTTACACCACGTTACTCACTATGCTAGTTATTACATAAATAACATTTCATTTAACCTTAACATTTACTAATCAGATAGCTGTGTTTTTGTGTGTGTGCACACACTTGTTTTGAATGCTTGTGAATCAGCCATTGATCTGCCTTCTGAGCTTGGTGATGTACATGTCCATTTAGTTCACACTTTGCTCTCCGTCAAGTGGTCCATTATCACATGATCAGTATAAGATATAATTTTAAACAATATGTATACATTTATCTTGCTATGTTAAAAAGAAAATATTATAAACATTACACCAGAAAGTCTCATTATAAATATTCTGGATTACAACTTCTGTTCAAAGTAGCAATTTTTAATTTAGTGGGAAAAAAACATAAAATGTAGATGTTTTTATTGATAAAGAGCCTAGAAGAGTGAAACATGTCTGACAGAGAAGTTAGATGACTTAGGCCATTGTTTAGAATATTTTTCTCATAACTTTTTTAAGAATACTAATACAGTAAGTGGAAATTTACTGCATGGACAACAGTGGAATTTCTACATTTCTGCCCTTATAAATTTAGTATGGTGCAAAAGATTAAACCTTTGGATTATGAAAACAATTTTGTAATTGGTTTAACTGGGGTATGTTAACACTCAAAAGAATAGGCATTGAGTGTTGTGAATTCAAATGCCACTCCATAAGTGCAAGCCATTCATAAAGTTTATATTTTTTGGGGTCTCTTACCTCTAGGAGATATATAAATAAAATATTAAACCCATTTCTTTCAAATTTAAAAGAAGCAGGACAATTGTGTGGGTATTTTATACAAGAACTTCAATAAGTTTCCCAAACTTATTTAGAAGGATGAGAGAGGAGAACATACATTTGGGGCATGTTGTGTGTTGTGAGTACTGTTTTATTTTTAATTATGTATATTGAATAAACAATGGAAAAATAAACAAAATATATTTCAAAGTTGAACCAAACAACAACAGTAAAATGTAGTATGATGTTCTGTAAACAGATGTGACTCATATATTATGATAGCATTGCTACGTGACAGGTAAATCAACAATGAACAAGTGAATCCAAGATTATCGTATGATGCTCTGTACACACATGTGACTTACATTATACAGCGTTGCTACAACAAAATGGAGCCAAGATTATCGTTTGAACAACTGAAAGCAACTTTAAAGTGGTGTTGGAAAACTGAGAATGCTGTTGAAGTTCAAAGGCAATGGAAATGCATGTACAGAACAGTACTGCCAACACGAGTAGCAAATTCATGCTTACGAGACAAATTTGAGACTCCTGGTACCATATGCTATGTTCACAAGGGCAGATCTGGGAGACCTCGCACAGCAACAAGTCCTGCATCCTCAGTTATGGTTTTGAGCACTCACCACAAAAATCTACAAAACAATATGCACGTGAGACTGGGATTAGCAGAACCGGTATACGTTGTATTATTAAAACAGCAAAGTTGAAAGTTTTCACTCAAGGCTTTCGAATGCATTAAATGAAGATGACCCTGATTGGAGAATGCAGTACCGTGAGTAGTTTCAGAACATGGTGCAAGAGGATGGCCCTTTGTAGGGTAAGGCACAATTTAAATTGAATGGAATGACGCCGATGGTGAGCATTTTGAGCAACTATTACAAATGTTAAGATGATTAGTGCTAGTCATTTTCTGTTTGTGTGAATTCAGTTCCATTATATCAACAGTTTTTTTCTTTGCTTGAAGTGTGTATATATTTTTTGGCACCCCCTGTATATAGATTGCCTACACTGCAATTACTAAGTTCCAAGGCTTCATGACCAATTAGGAGAATTCAGCCTGAACTTTATGAACAAAGGTATAGAAATCTTTTATCTTTGAATAGAAGTTTAGATCAAATTATATCCTCCAGTAATTCCCTTTTATTGTTGTCATTTGTTTCGGTTTATTATTACAGCATTTGTTTGCCTGGCATAATACCTTTTTACTCCTATAGTTATTCCCATACCTTTAGGTTTCTTTACCTTGAAAAGTTCTAATCTTCAAATCTTACAGGAATAACCAGAAAAACATTACTTACCATTATTTCACTGATTGGTCTGAAAGGGTCTGAAGCAATAACATCATCACTGTCACTATCTCCATCAGCATCTGCCTGGCAAGATTCTGATTCCCCTCCCCTCTCTTCCTGAGCCTTACGTATTCTCTGCAGTCTTTCTTTTCTTTTCTGCTCCTCAGCTATCCTTTGCTCTCTTGTGTCTGCCTCTACACGAGCATTTAGCCTTTCATAATCCTTGTTGATGCAGTTAATCAGCCACCTGTCACAAACACAATCTCATCTGATCCAGGAACCAAGATGTTTCTCAACTATATATTAAAAAATTAATAAAAAAATGAGCTTTTCTAGAAATTTATTTAACACAGAACACATGCAAGAGTATGCAAATAGTGCAAAGATAAGATTAAAACCTATAAAGTATTTTTTTAATAGTGTTTAACGCCTATTTTTACTACTGAGGCACCACAGGTGGTGGACACTGATGATACATGAAATGATATATTGGGAAAGGATTTTTTAAGGAAGGAAATGATTCAGGCCTAAGTTTAGGGTATCTATCCGGCATTTGCCATTTATGAGGACTGTGGAAAACCTGGAAAAGGTCCTGGTGGGATTTGAACCCCAGACCTCTTGCTCACAAGTCTGTGCCTGGACTTGGCCACATGTGGCAGTTTGAAACCATTTAAACACATACATACACTTGAAAAGTAAATTGGAACTTGCACAGCGAAGCTAATCATATTAATTGATATCATTGTATGATTCAGTTGAACTACACACTCTTAAAGCTTCATACCGGTTCCATACATTTATGAAAAGTACGTGAAGCTTTAAGAGTGTGTAGTTCAACTGAATCATACAATGATTCAATTAATATACATACACACTTACTTGAATCCATTATGTATAGCAGGGTCAACTTTTTGTTGAGATGATTTGGTCTTAAGGGCAGAACATGTCTCAACTAGTGTGGGACACCGATGAAAATTCACCAATGTTTCTATATTCAGTTGTTCAACAATGTCCAACTCATCTAATGCTTCTTTACAATCTTGTTTGTTGGCAAGACTGTGGGGAAAAAAAAAAAAAAAAAAAAGTAATGAGCAAAATATAATATTGTCACTTTTAACAGAGGCAAGTCTTGACTTTCATACAGTGTCCATTTTAAAGGAAACCACTGATATATTTGTTTAATTTTGAAGCTGTTTATAATGCATATATGTATTATATGAATTTCAATTGAAATACACAGGAAAAACTAAATTTGACAATTCGGAAGAAAGAATATTTTAGAAATATTAAAACAAGATGGAAAAATCTGCAGTAGCACACCATTATTGGAGCCAAAACCATGAAATAGACCCAGAGATTAAACAACCCATATTTGGCCACCTGGGAGAATATCTTCATTCTAAAAAAACCAAAAAACTTCAATGAATTTCTAATCTCCTCCATGGGATTAGCTTTCCAAATTCATTTCATATCCACCAGAGGGCACCACATACAACACAATAGCTTCCACGGGATCAACGCGAACATCAAGAAACAGTGGGTTAACAGCTGAGGATAGGAACGTTGGTTCCGGAAACTTGTCCCAACTTAAATACAGTAAGTGAAGTGTGTAAGAAATTTACCTGCATTGTATAAATTAATACGTAAATTGAGAGTCAAAAAAGTTGTCCGGGCTTTTTAACGATTTGGAAGTGGAAATACATTAAATATGAGGGATATTCTAAGAGTTCTCAACCTGACTCAGAAATGTGAAGATGGCCAAACTACTTTGATAGTTATTAAGTATCATCCGTTAGAGGTGCGCTGTAAAATGCATAAGCATAGTCACTTGTTTGTGACGATTGTGTAAACCAACTGTTAACATTTTCTACAAAATGAATAAAATGAAATACAAGCTGTCATAAAGTACTTCGTTTTGAAGGGTTTAACCCCAAGAGAAATACAAAATGAGTTAGATTCTACATTAACGGATTCTTCCCTTCATTTTAAATGATTAAAACATGAGCTGCTGAATTTAAGCATGGTTGTACATTCATTCGAGATTATGAGTGCTCTGGGCATCCCAAAATTGCTACGACAAAAGAGATTATGACAAAAATTCACAATCCTGGACTTGATTATTGCTGATTGAAGGTATACGAGTTGAATGACATTGCAAAGATATCAATAGGCCATGTCCCTACATTTTAAATGAAGTTTTGGGTCCGAGAAAGCTTTCAGCTTTCAATGAATGCTATATTTTGTTAACAATGAACCAAAAACGCATTTGAATGAACATTTTGCAAGAGCGTTTAGACTTGTTTAAAAGCAATTTCAGTAAATTTCTCTGATGTTTCATAACTGTAGATGAAACATGTATTCATCACTACATGCCAGAGATGAAGCAGTAGTCCAAACAGTGGGTAGCAATTACTGAAAGTACCAAAGAAAGCAAAATGATTCCATCTGTAAAAAAAGTCATGGCTATGGTTTTCTGAGATTCTGATGATGTGGTGCTCATATGCTACCTCCAGAAGGACAGAACCATCACTGGGGAGTATAAACTTCACTATTGGATCAAGTAAAGGATACTATTCAGACTAAACATCCATATCTTGCAAAAACAAGTTCTCTTTCTTCACAATAATGCATGTTCATACACATCTGGGATTGTTGCTGCAAAACTGCATGACTTTCACTTCCAAGTGCTTCCACACCCATCACATTCACTGGATTTGGCCCCAAGCTATTACTTTTTGTTCCCAAACCTGAAGGAATGGCTGGGTGGACAAAGATTCATATCAAATGATGAGACAGATGCTTATTTTTCACAGATGGACAAATCTTATTTTACCAAGTATTAAAAAGTTGGAAAGTCATTGGACTAAATGTATTGATTTACAAGGTGACTATGTTTAAATAAAGAAGAAAAAAATAATAATATATAAAAATCATTTTTCTTAAATCTTGTATTTTCTTGGTCAGGCTGAAAACTTTTAGAACGTCCCTCTTACAAAGAGCTATTATACTATTTGTGCTGCGGAAGAAAGATTTGTATATTAGTTATGAATACTTACAGAAGCATTGGCTTCCCTGCTAGCTTCTCATGTGAAAGTAAATCTTCTAATATTTTCCGACCCTCTTCCAGTCTGGATATGTCACTTGCATCAATAACAAATATTATACCATGGACCTATTACAAAAAATACATTCTTCATTGATATATAGTACATATGCAATTTAAGAGCTATAGATACTTATCTGTTCCAAGTATGGAATTCCAATCATTAGGGTATTATGTAGACTCATGACTAATGCTTTTAGCAGCAAAATAAATGTATCACTGAAATGATGATGATGCTACTGCTTACAATAACAAAATCTTTTTTCTCTATGATCTTTTCTATCTGAATTTTAAGTTATGTATTCTCCCCTAAAAATGTAACTCCTTAAATTAATATCTTAAGTTTTTAATTTTTTTTAAAAAAGGGGAGAGAGTCCTTGATAACATTATGATTGCAATTTTATTTTGAACTGTTTTCACAGTACTTTGAAATCTTGAGCCCAAGTTATATGGAAATATGTTTCAGGGCTAACTCTGACTGATAATGCAAAAACATTTTTCTACAATTGTTTAACATCTTATGTCAAATGCCAATGCTTTAATTAATGAATGGAAATAATTAATTAATGATCGTGCAACAAATGCACCTGGAGTTTATCAGCGCTTATCTGCAACTCACCTTTGCATGGGAAAGATACAAATTTCTTCCAGGCAACTGACAGGAGATTTGAACCTGTGCTCTCATTTTTGGCTAGCTACGGACCAATGGCACCACAGAAGTGGCAGGTAATTAATAATTCAGCGAATGTAACAAATATTTATATTCACATATATTGTATCTATGTAATTAATATGTAACAGTTATAATTGAAAAACAATCATTCTTGTCTTAACTGTACACTATACAGAGTATTTCTACGTGTAAAATAAAGCACATGACAACCACATTCTGTTTCTCTGCTTGACCACTTGTTTTTCAAATTAATATCTTGCACTCTTTATGAAATATTTTTACTTGGTTTTAATTCTTGAATTTTATTTTCTGTACAATGCAGTGATATTTATAAGCTATTATTCTGAAAACTTTTTTTATTTTACTAATTTTGTAAATTACATAACATGTGCGTTATAGTATTCCATGTTTGCAATCCTTAAATTCCACAGTTTTAACATTCAGCCATTGCATTTTGTTTCATACAATCAATTATTAAATAACACTGTAAATAACATAGGCTGTCTCTCAGACCCTGATTTTACCTAATAATTTCTAAATAAATGGACATAATTTGGTAACATTTGAATGTGGACATATCTTGGTGTATGAAAAGCATGCTTGCCACTAGCATTAAGGCATCCCTCCATATTGCAGAAGAAATTTGCCAACATAGTGGGAATCATAGCCTCATTTTCCTGACAAAAGTTTTCTTATAGTTCAACGAGAGACAGTAGTTAGCCATTTCCCATAAGAAGAAATTTGATTGGTAAGGCCAGTGACCAAAGTCCTTTAGAAATGATGATTTTCAAAGAAGGAAACAGTATCACTCATTTATTCTTAATTAGCTAGTGAGTCAATTTAATACTCTTATGCTCCACTTACTATTAAATTATACAGAACATGTTTCAAGGCTTTGCCCACACCATCAGCCGTGAGTCGACTGCCGGATTCATTGTTGGTTGGATGGGCTTGATGCAGCTTTTGTGGACATTTTACAAACTTTTGGATTAACTTGTCTTCTGTTGGAATCTCAAAGTTCATAAATGTATCTTCATATTTTTTATAAATTTTTTCCATATTCCCAGCTCCAAGGATCTATCTACGAATTTCAATATTTTGACTTCCATTTCTATATCACGTTTATCTCCAAATGTGATGTGCAAATGCTGATTTATCTATCTGATTGTACCTGATGTTTCTTCGGTGTTCTTTTAGATAAAAATAAAATTAATTGCTCCACTGTATTGGTTCCAACATAAAATTAATTGATGACATGGAGGTGTGGCAGGTAGAACTATCTTGTTGTAAATAGCCACTAAGATGTTTGTTGTACCACTGACTCAGAAAATTATAGAAGATTTTTATATACAATGTGTTATCCGTAACTGTATGGAAAAAGATGAGGCCAATAATGCTATGCTGCAATATAGTATACTGAAGTCTCCATTTTTTATAATGAAGAAATGTCTATGTCAAACTTTACTTTTCGGTCCTGATGGTGTAGTGGCCTCCTAAACCCAAGATCGCGGATTTGAACCCGGCCAGGACCGATGGATTTTTTCCACTATCACCAATATTGGCAGACATTTTCATGAGTGCTTTAGAAATTAGAATAGTAAATAGTTTCCCTTGGATATATAAGACTTGGTATCGCTATGTGGATGATATTTTTGCAATAGTACCAGAAAGACACTTGGATGATGCAATAAAGTTACTTAACTTACAGGAAAAAACAGTTAAATTCACTATGGAGAGAGAATGCAATAAACAGCTACCTTTCTTGAATATTAAGATAATTAAAAAAGAAAATCACCTAAACTTTGGCATATACAGAAAACCTACACACACAGATAATTACATTAAATATAACAGTTTTAATCCAGTTCCCCACAAACATGCAGTTTTAAATAGTCTTGCATTCAGACTGGTTAATGTTCCAATGGACAAAGAGGAATATGAATTGGAAATGAATAATATAATGGATATAGCTATAGAAAATGGCTTCAAACAAGAAGTTGTGCACAAGAAAATAGACAGAGCAAAGAATAAAAAGAAAATTAGAGACACCACTACACTTACTCCCATCAAAGAGAAAAACAGAACATACAAAAAATTCACGTACCACCCATCAGCCTTTCATAAATTTCAAAAGATTTTTAAAAGATACAACATTGTTTTGGCTCCAAAAAATAATTATTCCATTAAAAATATCCTTAACTCAAGACAAAAAGAAGATAGCCTACAAGAAGAAGATAAATCAGGAATATATCAGATGAACTGTAATGATTGTGAAAAAATTTATGTTGGAAAGACCAAAAGAAACATAAAAACAAGAGCTAAAGAACACATTAGGAATATAAACCAAAAACAAGAAGAAAAATCAGCGGTAGCTTGGCACTTTTGGAAAGAACAACATAACATTAATAAAAACCCCAAATTACTTAAAAATATTAAAGAAAAAATGAACTTATAGTCTGGGAAAACATCTATATTTGGAAGAATAAAGAGGAAATTTTTAATGTCGAAATCCCGCCAAGTGATGTACTAATACAAAAGTTCATTAAACCTCCACCAGAGATGAACCGACCTACCACAAACAACGAGACCGGCAGTCGACCAGGAACTGATGATAGGAGCGATGGCTCCCGAAACTAGTCTTCCATTTTATAGAATTTTAGTGGTGTGTATGTTACAATGAGGAGTCATATCTAAAATGGTCTGGGCCAGATAGGTGGAGCTCCCCTAGTAGTTTGTATTTGTATTTTTTCTTAGCATATAAATAAAATTCATTGATTCATGTTTTTCCCATTATTACTTTAATGCATCCTTTGCTCCATCCCTTCTTTTTTTGGAGCTGCAGTATTGTACATAATGTTTTAAGCTTTTCTTTAACTCTATGCAACATTTACATGTGATTGTTTGACAATTAGATGAAAATTATTCATTACTAAACTCCTCTACAAAAGATATCTATTTTGATTGCTGATTCTTTTTTAACTTAAGACATATTAATAGGGTTAAACCATTGATCATTTTACTAATTTAATTTAGACTAATATGAAGCAAAATATATTAAATGCTTGTGACATTTTGTTGTGAAGGGAAGTGTAGATATTCACAAAACACAACCTTCATACTCTGTGATTCAATATAACTTTCAACACTTACTAAGTTTCCTCTACCTACATATTACTACACAAATGCAGTATGCAATTATGTGATTAGTTTGCAGATTGTGATAATGCTAAATTAATGATGTTATGATATGATATGATATGCTATGCTGAGGATGGGTCATTAACATATCCTTTAGTCATTAAAAAGGTATGAAGTCATTCTAATACAACATTTAACACTATTTTTCTTTATTATTCATTTCTGAGAACTGCAATTATTTTAATGTTTCATACCTGTGACTTTTTATGTTGATAATCCTGGGTTTCTTTATCTTAAATTACTTCTCTATGACCTTCTGTATAGAATGAAAATATTTAAGTATATATTAAAACCTCTATGTTTGGTTTGAAGTATACCATACAGGACATCAGTATGTGAAAAGATCATAGAAAATACTTTCAACAATAAATAATAATGACAACATTATCACATTATACAGCTTGTGGAAGTATTTTGCATTCCCATTCTTAGGGATTATAACATTCTCAAATACTCTATTAATCAGATCCTGGTTGCTTTAACAGTACTTGTAGAATGTTATGAAATATTACATTTTTGTGATGTCAACTTAGGAAACCTCATTTTCACCCTTTTTATAGTGCACTGATTCTTTCAGGTAATTTGGAAAAGATACCAATACCTGATAAGATTTTTTTATAGTGTTTAACATCCATTTTTACTGCTGAAGCATCACAGGCGGTGGACACTGGTGATACATGACATGAAATGATAAATTGGGAAGGAAGAAACATTTAAGGCCTAAGTTTAGGGCACCTTCCTGGCATTTGCCATTTATGGGAACTAGAAATGCCTGCAAATATCCTGAATTAGGGAGGATGGTCCTGGTGGGAATCAAACTCCAGTCTCTTGCCCATGGAGTACCTGATAGAGTGATATAGAGCATTTGCATTCTTTTAATGCTGCTGAAAAGCTGTTATAGTACCAAGTTTAGTGCATGAGCATAAACATCCCCAAAGAGTGGCTGAGGGGTAAAATTGCTGTGCCTGCAGACTTCTGGTGCCCCTTTCTACTGGAGTACCATCATATTTAACTAGCCTCAACTGTGTATGGCAATAAACAGAATCACACTGAATGGCACTAAAGAAGTAAAAAATGTTTCTCAGTTGGTCTTTTATTTAGCAAATATTTGAAATATTTAATATTTATAATTATGTCATTTAAGAGTTTTGAAACCCTACAACTAGACACACTATGAGGTCTGTTCAAAAAGTATCGCGAATTTTGTGTTTTTTCAAAAAGTATTTATTTATTCATGAATATCTATTTTGTCCCCTTCAAAGTAATCCCCACCATATATTATACACTTGTGCCAACGTTTTTTCCAATCCTCGAAGCACTGTAAAAAATCGTTTTTTGTGATCTTGTTCAGCTCCTCCTTCGATGCCATCTTTATCTGCTCAATCGCGGTTTTCAGGGGCCTCTTCAGTTTTGGGAACAAAAAAAGTCACAGGGAGGCCAGATCTGGGGAGTACGGTGGCTGCGGCATCATAAGTATGTTGTTTTTGCCCAAAAATTCGCGCACAAGCAACGATGCGTGAGCAAGGGCGTTATCATGGTGCAAAAGCCAATTTTTGTTCTTCCACAAATCCGGGCGTTTCTGGCGGATTGCTTCGCGCAAATTGCGCATAACTTGCAGATAATATTCCTTATTGACCATTCTACCCTGTGGCAAGAACTCATGATGCACCACGCCTCTGCAATCGAAGAAAACTGTAAGCAAAACCTTCACATTCGACCGAACTTGATGCGCTTTTTTCGGTCTTGGCTCGTGTGGCAGCATCCATTCGGATGATTGAGCTTTAGTTTCCACGTCATAACCATAAACCCCCATGATTCGTCACCAGTTATGACCCTCTGGAGCAAATTTGGGTTGTCGCGGACAGAGTTCAACAGCTCTTTAGCAACGTTAATGCGATGGTGTTTTTGGTCGAAATTGAGCAACTTTGGTACGAATTTTGCGGCGACCTGCCTCATGCCCAAATCATTGGTAAAAATCGAATGGCAAGAGCCAATCGATATGTTTAGGTCCTCAGCAACTTCTCTAACGGTGATTCGACGATTGGCCAATACTATTTTCTTCACTTCTTCAATGTTTTCGTCTGTTGTTGACGAGCTCGGGCGTCCGGGACGCTCTTCGTCGTTTACATCTTCTCGACCCTCTGAGAACATTTTGTACCACCGATAAACGTTGCTTTGGTCCAAGGTAGCTTCACCATATGCCACAGTCAACATTCGGAATGCATCCGCGCACTTAATTTTGTTTTTAACACAAAATTTGATACAGATTCTTTGTTCCATTTTTTTGAATAGGCAAAAATCGAAGACGAGCCAAAACACGTCCAAGCAAAATAGCTGTCAACAATTAACTGAACATTCAAAATGGCCGAGGTTGTCAATATAAGTGAGGGACATGAGTACCAACATAACGCCACAAAACAATCGAAAATCGAATTTAAGTAGCCCGCGGAAATTCAAAATTCGCGATACTTTTTGAAGAGATCTTGTATTTGCTATAAGCATAGTGGCAGAAAGGAGGGGAATTGACATACATATAACTTAAAGAAAAATCTGTAGTCCAGTCCAATAAATTAAAACACATTGACTAAAATTCAAGACCATAAGCATACATCAACAAAATATTGGTGCCAGATGCCTCTAATCTGCGGTCCACCTCCAAGATCATACACTGTGACAGCTGAGTGCTTGTAAGCTAAATTAACTGCTGAGAATCCAACTGTTGGAACTACACCATCTTGAGATTCTGAAAAAAAAGAGCATACATTTATAATCAATTAATTTTCAAATCTGTAATTAATAAAACACAACCATCTCCATGATCCAGTTGGCTAAAGATCTTAGCACAATATGCTGGGTAGGTCAAAATAACACTGAATCACTTTCAGCAATGGCTCAGAGGACCTATAAGTATTGTGATACATGAAATATATATTCCCTTTGATGTCTAGATTTTGTATTCCAGGGAAGTAAAGATTCATGCTGATGGTATATTCATTGAAATTATGCCACACTCATCGCATATGTTGGTATGCCATAACTACCGTGCTAACTTGGGATTGTTTTTATATTTTGCAATGAACATTTATTTAAGTAATACAAAAGCACCTTGGCAACCATTGGCTGTTAATTCAGAAATATATATTTATAAATATATATTATTTATATATTATATAAATATATAATTATGACGGAAATATATATTTCTTGTTTGAAAAATGGTCACATAGGTAAGTTCAGATAAAATCAAATAAACCACTTCATTTTTCTGATTCTCAGATTCTATAAAAATATATTTAAAATTCTACAATATTTTGATATTTACTTGTTTTTAGCAAGCTTGATAATATTCTACTTTGTCACTTAATACACTGCTGAATCAAATATGACCTTTTTGCACATTTTCCTTTAGACATTTTAAGCAACAATTTTGGAGAACAGCTCAAAAATAAATAATTACAATGTGAATTCTTATAACAGACTGTAACCAAACTCTTTTAAACCCCCAGTCCTAAACCACCAGACATCAATGTTGTAAAAAGCAAGTGAAAAATTTGAATTCATTAACTGTAAAGTTCAGAACAAGTTGATATTGTCACAAATGCTACCTCCAAATAATGCAGAAACTTTATAAGTGCAGAAATCTGAAGGGGATAATATAAAATTTGTTGTTTAATTTGCCAAAGTCACAGATTAATGCATGTTTTCATAGATTGGGGGAAAAAAAATATATATATAAATTATATGTTAAGAGCAATTTAGGTGTTTTCAATCATAAAACCTCAATTGGTTATTGTAAAAAATTAAATGTAAACCCTGATTTGGTAAAATACATCAGAAAATTTGAATTGAATGAATGCTATAATTCTGCATAATCATAACTTTACAAATTATACAATTATTCTTGGAGTGCTTGTTATTTTTGGATCTTGACACCCTGGTTGTATATGTAACCGACCCTACTTTCCACTATTTACCCCTTTTCAATATTATCTCGTAACTATCTCTTCTTTACTTTAATCACTTTCTTCCCCATTTTCCTACACAATTACCAAATTTTCTCAAAAACTCCTTATTGCCCTTTCCCAAAAGTTATCTCATTTTGTTAATCCATACTTCTTCAACTATACAATATAAATCTTTATCTATTTTCCACAAAGTGAACACTTTCTTACCCATCTTTAATCCAACTAACACTATTATTCCTGCTCTACCCCAAACAAAACTTTCCTCCCCATCCCCTTGTTGTAACTGTCTCCCAACTGACTGCTCTTCTCCTACTCTAACATTAAAATCTCATAGAATCACAAAAATGAGAAAATTTTAATTTGAAAGCATGAAACAAAATAGTTAAACACCTAAGAGCAATTCCAACATAATATCTCAATACAAGTTTTCACTTTATTTTGCCAAAGAGAGATTTGCCTATAGTCCATTTTAACATCACTTGTACAAAATAACCCAAACAAGTATATGTATATACCTACAACAATATTCTTCGCTCTTATAACTTTTTTTTCCTTCAATTGTTCAAATAACTTGACAGCAAAGAACAAATGAACAAACAAATGAATGAATGGATTTAATGAGTACTGAGAAAAAAATGCAAAATGACTTTGAACTTCATTCTGACTCTGTCCATTATTCAGATATGGCCAGTTACTTTCATATACAAGAACGCGGGTTCGAACCCGGCCTGGACCGATGGATTTTTTCGGGCGTAAAAATCCTGGCTTCCTTCGGAAGGGAAGTAAAGTCGTGGGTCCCGTGTCGTACATTTACGGCACGAAAAAGAACCTCAAGCCTGAAAGAGAGGCCTCTGAGCAAAATTTGTCGGCCGTTTCACGTCCCGAGTTGAATGGGACGCTAATGACCTGAGATGTTAAAGAGCGTCCGTAAATAAATCAATCCAACTGTTATATAACGGCTCTAATCTATCACATCCAATACATCTTAATTTTCCATAAAAACTCCCCATATGCTACTTTATTGTATTTGATTATTAAAACTCTTGGTTAAGTACAACCACCTTATTTCTCTTCAACCATTTCTCATTTTAGCAATTACTTCTGCGCTTATCCAACCATCTTAGTAAAATATGAAATGCATTCTTCTTCTTCCCATAAACAGGGCATGCTTCTTGAAGAACATTCTTCCTAAGGCCTCTGAATCCGACTGAACTATCATTCTTAGGTATCTTCATGGTGCAGTGCAATGAAAAAGACCTCATTTGTGCCAAGGGAAAAATTGGGTTCTCCATTACAATAATTCCCTGGCTTACCAGTTACTGCAGGTGAGTGAATTCCTTGCAAAGCATAATATAGCTGTTCCTCCTTATCCTCCATACTCTCCAGAACTCGCTCCAGCTGATTACTAGGAGGTTTGCTTCAGCCAAAGAGGTGAAGATTGTATGTGATTCATACTCTGTGGGAAGTTAATTAATGTACAACAGGACTGTTTTAAAAAGTGGTATACAGGTGCTGCAGAAGTATGTGACCAAGGGGCTTACTTTGAAGTTGGTGCAAAGGGCTCTATTTTCTCTATTATAAAAGTTTTTATAATGTTTTATTTTGACTGTACTAGTACATTTCCCTTTCTGGATCTACTTTAAACTCTTATTACAATATTAAAGATTGTTTCACTAATCAGGGAGAATAATTCTTATCTAGTGATATCTTCAAATGTAATTCTAGCTTCCCTCCAAACATCCTAATTGCATGAGAAACAATAGTCATATATTCCTCAATCATTTCTAACCAACCAATCTACAAACTTGACTAACTACATGTAATTTCTTATGTTTTCTTTCCGGTATTATAAAAAAATATATAGGAAAAAGTATGTTCAAAATCAAAATACAGTAGACATTCATGCAGAAACCTCTTTAGGAAATTTGAAATTTTAACTCTTCCTTGCGAATATATTTTATCCCTCATGAACTTTTATATAAGAAATAAACAAAAATTTGTTCAAAATCAAAATATAAATGACAAGAATACTAGACAAAAAGCAAATCTACATCGCCCAATTTCAACACTTTCATGCCATCAAAAAGGCATTTATTATGAGTGCATTTTAGTATACAATGCTCTTCCCTCTAGCCTAAAAGCCTTAATAAACAATGATAATTCCTTTAAATCTGCTCTTAGAAAATACCTATGTAAAAAGGCCTATTATTCTGTAAAGGAATATATGAGTGACAATAGTATACTGCACAACATATCAATGTATATGTAAATATGTATTAATAAAAGTTGTATGATTGATTTGTCTGTTTTTGGTGTTGGTTGAGTTGTTCAAGTGTTCTTTTTTATTTTTATTGTAATTATTTATGTAGATGTAAACAAATTTTTGTAAATACAGATTGAAAACTACTGTGGTATTTGTATATGACAAGTTCAATGTTCGTAGGTCTCTGTGGCTGCTTCACGAACTCACTGAATGCTCCGAGAACTAAACTAAACTAAAACTTAAACACTTTATCATCATTCTTTCTCACACTTACTTTCCCTACTCTAACAAAATCGATCATCAACACATGAAGCTGAGGTCATAGCATCATTTAGTTATCATAAATATATTAAATGAAGACTTAAAAATACTTAAGAGGAAATAAAAAAAATATGAAAGCAAAAAATGAGCAGCTAAAAACTGAAATACAGTTCCAAACAGAAGAAAAATTATATGCAAATAATTCTAAGGTTATGTTGAAAACAAAGGACAGCATTTCAACTAGGAAAAAGAGCAGTGTATATCACCGTATGAAACTACAGATGTAAATACCATTGATACAGATCAGCCAAGAAACAAGAATGAAGCTGAAAGAAATTCCAGATACAGGTACACCAACCCTAACTGCAAAACTCAGAAACCTGGAATGGAAAGTGCAGTTAACAAGCTGCTGGCGCTTGGTGACTCCATCATCAAAAATGTGAACATGGACAATGCTAAAGTAAAATCACTGAGTGGAATAAATGTGCAACAAATGCATAGAAAGTTATACGATGTCAATCTAAAAGCAATCTGGAAAATATCAAAATGGTAATGCTACACATGGATACTAATAACCTTAAATACTCCCTCAATTGTAGTGTATGTACAATCTCAAACATTCAGGCAGAAAGAAAATCTCAAATGCAAATGTAGTAGTCAATGGTATACTGAAAAGACATGATGTGGGCATCAGGTATAGGTAAATAATATCAATGAGAATATTAGGTGGACATGTCATGCACTAAAATCCATGTGGATTTGGACAAGAAATTACACTGTTCTTGCTTTGAGGGATGCTCTACATCTAAATAAAAAAAACATTCTCACATACTGAGCATATCAATTTTTTTTTGATTGATTTATTTATGGACGCTCTTTAACATCTCAGTCATCAGCGTCCCATTCAACTCAGGGCATGAAACGGTCAACTAATTTTGTTCAGAGGCCTCTCTTTCAAGCTTGAGGTTCTTTATCATGCCGTAAATGTACGACACGGCTTTACTTCACTTCCGAAGGAAGCCATACTTAGGATTTTTACGCCCGAAAAAATCCATTGGTCCTGGCAAGTTCTAACCCACGATCTTGGGTTTAGGATGCAAGTATGGTAACCACTATACCACCAGAACCGACTGAGCATATCAAGGATGTTATACACAGTAAACTAGTAAACAGGTAAACTAGTGACTTGTGCAGAGGTGCAAAACAAGTATTTAAGGTTAGCAATCCTCCAAATAAAGCAAGTAACTGTTAATCTAACTTATAATAAATCCAAAGGAAATATAAAACAGTATGTGTAAAATTTTCCACTCAAATATTCATACTGTGAGGAACTAAAAATATAATATTGAAGCATTATTAACATCCACTTTAAAAGACAGTACAATATGTTAACAGAACACTGGCTGGAGGAAAGTGAAACGAACTACTTTACTTTACCAAATTATGTTTTAGTGGTGGATCATACAAATATGTAAAATCTACAGTAAACTTTATGGAAAAAGATAAATTTAAATAATTAAATCAGGAAGGACATTTTGAGGCCAGTATATGTGAACTATAGATAGCAAAATTGTTATCTGTATATATAAAAATACAACCAATAGTGCTTGAAAGAAGAGGCCTCAAAGCAAAACTGTCGGTGATTTCACATCCTGAATTGAATGGGACGCTGATGATCTGAGATGTTTAAGAGCATCCGTAAATAAACCAATTAAAAAAAAAACAATAGTACTGTGGTTTACTTACAAAGTTTATTATTCTTAATTTCTATGGTAGGATAATAAAAGGATGTAATAATTGTAGGGGACATAAATATTAAATATCTAATTGAACATCCACATTAAAGACAGTTTTAAAATGTTTTAAATAAGTATGGTATCCAAAATGTTGGTGCAGTACCAACTAGAGTATGTAATTTAACATACACTGCAGTTGGTCAGGTTATAAAAATGTGGAAGTATAATGTTGGTGGAGTACCAAATACAAGTGCTCAGCCTCCCTGATCATTATGCACAGGTGCTTTAATTAGCCTACCAAATAAACAATAATTCACCTCAACAAAGGGGAAATAAGGTATATAAAAGAGTTAGGTTTACGAATGATGTAAATCTGGATTATCTAAGCTATTTGTTAAGTAAAGAAACATGGAGAAATGTATATTTGCTAAAATCAGTTAATGAAGCCATGAATATCTTTTTCGATATATTTGAATTTTACTTTGAAATAGCAATACCAGTTGTCAAAATTCAAATAAATAAGCAAAGAAGAGAAAGTTACAATATATTTCAAGTTCTATACTTAAAAGTATTAAAAAATATACAATAAAGTATTTAAAGCAGCTAAAAGGTCATAAAACATGATCAAAGGAGCATTTAATAAATATACGTAAATATGAGAAGTAATTCATGTGAAATTAAATCTGAGTCTAATATAAATAATAATTACTATATAAAAGTAATGAACCAACTAATAAATGATTGAAAAGCATTAGTTAGGAATAGTGGAAAAATTGAATTTAAAATGGAATGAAAATACTATTTTCAGTCTCATAAACAACTGATGAAATATAAACAGTATTAAAAAATTTGAAGAACAAAATATCATCAGGAATAGATAGATGTTCTAATTATGTTGTTAAAAATGTTCTGCATTTATCATTGAACCTTGTGTAATATAATAAATTTTTGACCATTAGGCTGATATCAACTCTTGCAAAAATATTTTTAATAAAAAAAACAATGTACAGAAGAGTAATAAGTTTCTTGGATAAATTTGAAATAATAAATGATAATCAAAAAGATAAAAAAAAAATCTTCAGTTTGCACTAGTCAATTTTATTGAAAAAGTAATGACTCATTATTCAAACAGACAATTGGAATGGGTTTGTTCTTAGGCTTAAAGAAATCATTTGACAGACCAGGACCAGAGCATTGTATAATTGTATTAAATTATACCACTGCCACAAACTTCAATAGATAATGGATGCACAAAAAAATTTTAAATCATTGTGGAATCTTAACTGTTTAAATTAAAATTTAAATTAAATACCAGTCTGTTGCACACACTTATTAACCTTATCTGCAAACTACAGCAAAACGATAATCTGAAATTTCTGTATATTTTGTAAGTTTTAATTTTTAAGTCATTATATTTGTCTCTGTTTTACATTGTATTTTTTTTCCATAACCTAACATATCCAAAATCATGTATTTGACTATTGACTATAGTGGACCTTGCAGCTCCACATCTTAAAACTTTTTATCCTAGCTCGTTCACATAACCCGTTTAGCTCATGCCCTTTACAAGGTTTCTGAAACAAACAGGAATGAATTCCCTCTTGTGAATCTATTCATTTCCAATACGAAAAAATGTTTTTCCAAAGCCCATCTAAATTTCCAATGTTTGTAGAGAAATGCCCAGATACTCCATTCCCATCTAAGACTGTTGTTAACATTATGGGGAACAAGGATTTGCTCAGTGGTGAATTATTCTAAATATTTTAAAGAAGTGGTCACAATTATTGAACAATTACTGCAGCATGTGAAAAAATGTCTGAAAACCCATCATTAAACACAATATTGCCTACGTAACTCAAACTGTTAATTCATACCTGCAAGCACTGATCACTTAGAACATAAAAATCAATCTCTTTGTAGTCAAATAGCAATAGTGAAGGATATCCAGGAGACAATATATTGTACTTTGGGTGAAACTGGGGAAATAAGTTAAAGTGGGAGAATTCACTAAATAAGAGTGAAGGATTTTCATGGTTGGAAAAACTATCAAGAGTGATACTAGGGGGAAAATGTACATATTCCAGTAGAAAGAAGTTTTTCTTCTTTCAAAAAGATTCTCACCTGATAAAAGGCATAGATTAACTGTGGAGAATTTAGAAAAAATTCCAGTGATGTATTGTGCAGATAATAATAAAAAAGAATAAGTAGAACTAAATTTCAAAAACTTAAAAAGTATACTTCATTTTTTTTTCAATATATTAACTTGTGGAGCTAGTTTATATAATATACCTGTCTGCCTCCATTTCTTAAATATACTTTTTTGTGCCATGTCTTGTGTATTTTAGCGTATAATTTTTAATTTCAATGAAATAAATAGGTTTGAACTCTTAGTTTGGTTTATTTACGGATGCTCTTTAACATCTCAGGTCATCAGCACATTGAACCCTTAGTGATATGTGCCTAAAATGCCTAGTTTTACTGAAATAGGGCCTAATTTATTAAATTTTGAGTTTATTTTAGGCACCTAAAATTTGATGTCTAATAATGAGTTAACCACCTTACTGTTAATATATGAAATACAAAGAAAGCAAAATATCAAGAGTGAGAAAATTATGTAACAAAACAGAGAGAAGGTAGGGACCTATTTCAAATCCAATAACAATGTTTACAAATCATACACATGCAGAAGCATAAGCTATGAATGTATTGTCAAAATAATGAAATATCAAACAACATATTTTGGTATAACAAAAATCAATATCCATGTACCTATGAAGATATATTAGATAATTGTTTAGATTATTTCTATTGGTGCAGAAATAGCACTATTGTAAAATGGATAATGGAAATTTTTCTAAACTGGAATTACAAAGGGTTTTGCATCGGTTTGACAGCATTTTGATACCAAATGTTCGCCACAATATCTTAACCGTATTTATGAGTGGGAGGCCTGTGTTCGATTCCTGCCAGGGCCATCTTCCCTGACCGAGGCCTTTTTCCAATTTTCCTCAGTCCTCATAAATGGCAAATGTCGGGGAGGTACCGTAAATTTACGCCTGAAAGGTTTTCTTCCTTAAAAAGATCATTTCCTAATTTATCATTTCATCTCATGCATCACCGGTGTCCACCGCCTGTGATGCCCCAGCGCAGAAAACGGGCGTTAACACTATTCAAAAAATAACAGCATATTTATGTTAAATTTAGATACTAGCTTAACTTTGGCTACAGCCTGTGTTTAATTTCCATTACAGCAAAGATAATACTCACCCCCAATTAAAGACTTAGCTGCAGTTGTCTTTCCTGCATTATCAAGGCCAACAAGAAGAAGCACAATGTTCCTGAATAACACAAAAATTACACATGTATGAGGCTGACTCATATACTCCTTATTGATTCGTTTTATTAAACGATACGTGCACATTGAATGCGATACCTTTTAGAAACTTTTCTTCTTATTCCAAAAGGATGGCAACAATTTCCCATTTCAACAAACAGTAATCCTTATGAATAACACCGCTAATGTTATCCAGGTACATATAATACATTATCACTTATTCCTCTGGCATTTAATTTGCACCACCAAATTGCCATTATGACATAAACAAAACATTGCTTTCCCGTCATCTATTGGTAAAATCTTCAATTAGTCGATTCAATAGATGTCAGCACAGGCGTTGCGTATTATGGAGTATAGGCCAAACAAATGAAACAGTTTCACTGAATATAGTTTCGTAGAGAAAAAGATTTGAGAAAATCGAAGAAATAGCCATGAACTCGTTTTTGAATCTCTCAGTGCTTTGAAACAGTTTGCAACAGTATATTTTACGAAACAGTTTCAAAGTAACTGTTATGTTTTTTGGTCCCACATCTATTGTATAGATGGCAGTGATTGTTTAAGGAAGAAAAGTTTGAGTTCGTGTAAGTGTATGCTGCATTAGTACAACCGGCAAAAAGTTCAGAAATAGCTTATCTTTAACAATTGTAACATAATTTTGGTGAAAAAAGCCTTCTTATTTGTGATGATTTTCCGTAGAATCGGCTGTGGTTGCTAAGTTATACGTAGTCTTCGTGTGCGCTATAAAAGCTATAAATATTTTACGAAACAGTTTCAAAGTAACTGTTATGTTTTTTGGTCCCACATCTATTGTATAGATGGCAGTGATTGTTTAAGGAAGAAAAGTTTGAGTTCGTGTAAGTGTATGCTGCATTAGTACAACCGGCAAAAAGTTCAGAAATAGCTTATCTTTAACAATTGTAACATAATTTTAGTGAAAAAAGCCTTCTTATTTGTGATGATTTTCCGTAGAATCGGCTGTGGTTGCTAAGTTATACGTAGTCTTCGTGTGCGCTATAAAAGCTAACCTAAAATAATGCCCAAATATTATTGTGATTATTGCGATACGTACTTGACGCACGATTCTCCATCAGTTAGGAAGACACATTGCCAAGGAAGAAAGCATAAGGATAATGTAAAGTTCTACTACCAGAAATGGATGGAAGAACAAGCTCAGCATCTGATTGATGCAACCACTGCGGCCTTTAAAGCTGGAAAGATAGCATCAAATCCATTTGCAGCAAATAAAGGGGGTGCAGCTATACCTCCACCAGCGAATATGCCCCATGGAGGACCTCCACGACCACCTGGGCCGGTACATGGGCCACCCCAACCAGGGCCAGGAATGATGGGACCTCCAGGAATGCCGATGCCACAGGGACCAATGGGCCCAATGATGATGGGACCACATGGACCAATGCCACCAATGATGGGAATGAGGCCACCAATGATGGGACCGATGATGCCAATGGGACCAATGGGGCCAATGGGACCAATGAGAGGGCCTCCTTTGCTTGGTGGACCAATGGGACCTCCTATGAAAAAATGAAAACTTAAATGTGTAATAATCTGAACTTTTGTGAATGATGTATATGAAACATTTTGTTTGTAACAAGCTATTACCTTTTTATATTAGATTCATACTGCATTGTGTTCTAACATTTTTATGTTAAAATTCTCAAAGCTGGAAATAAATTATTATTAGATACATACTTTTGAAGGCATTCTGTATCATGAGTATTTATAACAATTTCTGCTGGAATATACATTGAAGGAAGGAACTGTATATTCTACCAGGAAAATAATTAAAAGTTGAGTAATGGCCTACCAAATAACAATTCATACCATAAAACTTGAAGGGAACTTTTATTACAGCAGCTGCAGCTATTTTCTAGTGAAAACTTTTTTACATTGACAGTTTATTATTGGTTCCATGTTATTTCACCTTTTTATGGAAAAAAAAAAAAAAAGTTGCTAAAATGTCTTAAAAGTTAACACTAAATATTTTTTGGGTTCATTTCTGTTATGGTTACAATTCTGGTCAGAGGTTGAGAAGATAAAGATGTTCAGATTGTTCTTTATATCCTATGATGAACTAAACTCAAGGATATTGCATATGTCATAGAATTTATGTGGCATTCAAACAAATGACATAAGGGTAACAAAGCATCACCATTTATATTATTGTATAATAAAGATATGCTGTGTAGCAGTATAACCCAGTGCTTATTACTTTATAAAAAATCCTGCAGCATATTCAGCAAATACTGACCTAACCTAATAAAATGTTAAACTTATTAGTTATGCATTACTGGAGACAAAATATTCATCCATATTATGTTTTAAAAATGTCTTTAATTTTTTCTTGAAAAGGTTTGTAATTCTTTGAATTACTTAGCAATTTCAGGGAAGCTAGAAGACTAATGTACTTGCATCGCAGAATAATAGCTACCATTCTGAAAAAGTTTTGTTGAATTTATTGGTTTATTCAAGTTAGTTGCATGTTTAGTATTATAATTGTGTACAGAAATTCTCATTTTAAAGTTAGCAAAATAGTAAACAAAAATTCCTAATAGAATACATCAGGTCTTTGTTTTGTTTTTCCCCAAATGTAGATTGGGTCAGCAGTCAGGAGCATAAAGTGCAGCTGCCCCACACCCAGGCATAATTGGCCAAGTACTAAAAACATCATTCCTCTAGTTAAAATGTTTAAACAAACTCTTTATGGCTTCATCCCCATGGGATAAAATCAGTCTTGAGTTAAAATATTTTAAACACTCTTTAAGGTTTCTTTCTCAAGAATTAAAAGAAAAAAAAAAAAAAAAAAAGATATGTTTCAGAAATATTTGTTCACATCTTCAACTGTTTTTAATACATTCAGTCAGTTAAAATATTTAATTAAATAATTTTAATATTTTAACTACAGATTTTATGCCCATTTCACTGTGTGCGATTCCTAAATGTATTAAGAAACAATCAGTTAAAATATTTTTTAAATTTTTATATTTATTAAATATTTTAACTACAAGAGATTTTATGCTTGTTTCATTGTGTGTGAATCCTGAATGTATTAAAAAATAGTTGATGTGAACAAATGTATCATGAAACATGTCCTGGCTTTATTTTAATTCCTGAGAATGCAACCATAAAGAGTGTTTAAAATATTTAACTCAAGACACATTTTATCCCATGGGAATGAAGCATAAAGAGTTTTTAAATATTTTAATTACAAGAGATTTTATGCTTGTTTCACTGTGTATGGTTCCTGAATGTATTAAAAACTGGTACTAAAAGCGTGTTTATCTTTTTCCCAGAAGATGAAATTTCTCCTTATTGAATCGGCGGGCTGTAAGGCATGCACTTGATGTACAGCTTATCTCCACTTGGGCTAACATTGCAAGGAGTTTTTGCAGCGATTGTTTCAATCGAACAGTAATACAAATATTTTCCTCTTTTCATACATGGTGCCTGTATCTTATTTTCTTTCCAACACTGATCCTGTTGTTTGGAATTTAAGCACTATTTTATTAACTGTAAAATTTGTCAGGTGGATGGATCCCTGGGAAAAGTTGTTAAAATTCTGCATGAACTGAGGAGTTGATTCATTTAGTTACAGCAAATGAAAGTGTGTTGTTCTGCATTAAAAAACTTTACTAAACCATGCCAAACCGAGAAATGAAACATGCACTAGCTGTTCTTATCAGCAGCAATAGCAAGACTCAATAAGTATCTACTCTCCAGTAAGAGCATAATATTGAATTTTTTTAATAATGGGCTTCACGATCGTTGAAACCAATGCCACAGAGGATTCTTATAGGTTTTTTTTTTTAAGATGAACATTAATCTAAACAGAATTATCCTAAATAAACTATCCCATATCTAAGAAATGGAATGGAAATAGGCATAAACAACTAATCTTTTAGCATTTTCATTCATAGATTATTTAAACTTCTTAAAGCAAACCAGGCAGAGAGAGCTTTGAAAACAAATCTTGGTATGCTTTTCCAATTTAGTTCCTTGTCAAATTCTAGTGCTAAGTGGGGAACTCTCCTTATTGTATAATAAGCATAACTAATAGTTCTGAAAACTGTAATGTTATCAGTTATGTAATTTTGCATGTCAATAAAGGCTATTTTGCATAAAAAAAATATAAACACGGGAGCAGGTTCTATTGCATATGGGACTGCCATGGGTGGCTGAGGTAGTTAAGGCATGGACTTGAGAGCAGGATTCGATTCGCATCAGGACTGTCCTCCTTGATTAGGTTTTCCTCACTTCTCATAAATGACAAATGCTGAGATGTACCCTAAACACTTGCTCTCTTTTAAAAACCTCCTTCCCAGTTCATCATTTCATCTCATGTATCAGTAGTTAAAACACTATTAAAAATGTTGCACATGGGATCTGCTTTGGGTGGGAAGAAAAGGGGTTAAGGTTATTACTTTCCCTGTGCTGTTTTGCTTTTTGAAACCTTTATAATACATAATATTTTCACAGACATTGAATACTGATAGAAGAGTTATAGTAGTTAATCTAGAAATAATGATAAAAATTTGCATTATTCCACATGAGTCTAACAGGGTTTTCCATGCAAAAGATACGTTTAGCAGCCCTTTACATATAAATGATATGCAAGTTAATTTCTTTTAACCAAATGTTTGCACTAAATACTGCATAAACCAGGTGATTATATTTTTATAAATCTTATTCCACACAAACAGCATGTCCATAACTTGGCAGTGGAGTACACTGAAGATATATTGGGGCAATATGAATGCAAGAAATATTTCTTATTCTGCTATTGTAGAAGATTCATCTCTTTTGCATACATATTGAAATGTACCCCTTAAGCATTTAACTCCAAGGTTGCATTTAAGTTAAAACAATTTTTTTTGCAAAAATGGGTATGTGGTTATGGTAAAATGAATGTTAGGAAGCAAGCAAACATTGGTGTTATGTGCACTGGGATTATGGATGTACAATTTTTCTTAATAATGTTATGTCTTAATTGAAAACCCATTACTTCAAATAAGTCATCCCCAATAAAAGCAATAGTCATCTATAATAGTTGCATCACAAGCAATGGCAGAATTGGGTAAGTACATATTGCATATGGCACCAGAACAGAGAAGTGTTCTTATTTGTTATCCATGTAATTCTGCTAAATTTACACTTTAATTTTATTCATTTATGTTGAAGCAAAATCATGAGAAATTTATAAGGCACTGATTAATTTCATGCACCTATAATATTTCAAATTTATTTATCTTAATTAAAAATCTCTGTGTATTGTGATAGTAAAAACTTGTGAGCAATCTAGTTGTTTTTATATATTCTAACTCTACCTCTGCAGATGGTACATTTTTTAATTTACATCATAGAGTATCATTTGGAAAGGGCAGAGTTGGGCAGTTGCATCCTCTCCAAAAAACTTTAATATTTGAAAAATTTGGTTTATGGCCAATATTCGAACCTCAGATCTTCAGCTTTGCATGCTGACACTCTAATCACCTGAGCTACCATGTCCTTCACGCTCAGAACCATAAACCTCATCTAATTCTATATGCCCGAAGACATCTCTAAAGTTTCTCCTTCTTAAGGAATAAATTTCACTTAGAGAAACCTTGAGAGATCTCCAGGATATATAGAAGCAGATGAGAGAGATATATTGTTCTGAGTTTGGAGGGAGACGTGGTAGCTCATTTGGTTAGTGCATCAGCACAGAAGGCTGAAGATCCATGGTTCGAATCTCAGCTGTGATACAAATTTTTCAAGTCTAATTATTCATTTCTAACTAATGTACACAGTTAGTGTGAAAGAACAATTTCCTTAAATAACACTTTAATATTACTATTACCAAGATTTAATCTGTAAGGTCCTTCCAAGACATCTTCACTCCCAAGCAAAATGTTAAATCATGCCCATGCTTATGCCTAAAATTGTTGCCCCCTGTAATTTTGTGCTGTCTTTGATTATTTGTACTGTTAGATTATTATGAAGTAAGAGTTAGGCAGCACAATAACTATAGAAGAAATGTACAATGTATAGTAATGGACAAGACTTGCTGACCTCTTACTTGGAAGTGCGATTACAGTTGTTAAGCCATTTACTAATGTTATGTGGGTGTGATATGCATGAGGAATGCAGTGTGTTAGAGTTTGCTTAGGAAAACAATGTCATGTCTCTGGAATCTCTTTCAATATTGTTTAATACAAGCAGAGATTGGGTGCAGAAGTGACTAAATTATTTATTCATTCAAATTATTTTCATATATTCTTTGATATATGAAAGTGACAGTGACAATGCTAAAGAATTTACACATATTTTATGGCATTGTGTTAGTGTTTAAATGAAAGCGATAACACTAGGTACTGGGAACTCAGTGGGGCATCATTATTAAGGATTGTCCTGCACTTTACAAAGTCAACCTATCGCAAATGTCATTACCCAAGTGAAATAATCTGGTTTACTGTGTATCTCAAAAGTAGGAGTGGGAAACTGTCACAACAAAATGAAAGGACAATATTTATGGTATTTGTGCCATCCCTTGTTTCTTTTATGGTATAAAAGGAATATGGAGCAGTTTTTCTTTTCTCCTTCTTTCCTTGGTGTGACATATGAGTTTATAATTTACTGACTTTAATTACATGATTATAAAAAATGTTACAATTACTCAGCAAGTGAGTATAGCATTAGTTGTATAATTAGTTAAATATAACTAATATTCCAGTCGAACTGGAACTGAAGATGAGAGCTATTAGCTCCAGAAACTTAGTTTTCCTCTTTTAAACTATTAGTGATGTAAGTGTTACAAATTCGACTCAGTTATTCAAAAGTTGTATAATTCTGTATGCATCTTAAATTATACAGAGTCAGCTAGTTGACAGCAAACCTGATGAATAATTATATAAATTTGAAAATCTTTTTAGTGTAAAAGAATCTGTTTTGGTAGACTCACAATACAAATGCCAAGAATATCTTATTTTTCTATAATGGGGTAATGTAGGCAGAATAAAAATTATAAATATAGAGGCTTTCTCACTTCTATTACAAATGTTAATGTTCTGAATGCTGTATGTACTGAGAAAGAGAAATACAGAGAAGAAACGAGTTATTACAAACTAATACAGACATGTACAAAAATCCATTTAATAGCCTAGCAATCTTTACATGATTTGCAATCGACATTTCAAAACAGGTTAGCAGGAAATTTGTTTCAAAATAATAACTTTTCTGTACATCTACACTTTTCTATGCATTTTATCAGGGCTTAACCATATTTTTTTATTTTTAGATATTGACTTAATGTGTCTTAACGTTACTTCATAGCACTTAGGGAGATAATTTTTGCTTAGCATTGAATTGGAAGGACTTCTGTGTTCATATAATTAGTAAGAAATTTTCTGAGATCAAGATTGTTTACCTTATAAAGGGATATGTTAGCCAAAACAAATACTTTATATAAATCTGAATAATATGCTGAACTTTTGGAATAGAAAATAAGGCTGGCATTTGTTTTTCATAGAAGAACTAGTATAGATAAAACATGTGATGCCTCTGTAATTTGCTTACTTCCTGGTAAGTATTGTTTTACATAGGAATATTGATGTGCACATGACTGGCAAAATAGTGTTTTACCATTGGTGATAAAGATTTTTTAAACTCCAATATGTTGTACTGCTACAAATCCTCATACACACCTGATTTAACTTTTGGCATATTTAATTTATAGAACTAAACATCATAAGTTACACCACCTTATCAAACTGATTTTCCTGGCCAGGATTGATGGATTTTTTTCGGGCATAAAAATCCTAAGTATAGCTTTCTTCAGAAGGGAAGTAAAACCATGGGTCCTTGTCATACATTTAAGGCACAAAAAAGAACCTCAAGCCTGAAAGAAGAGGCCTCTGAGCAAACTTGCAACTTTAGGAAGCCCCATTGTTTATATGAGCAGTTTTAAAACTTTGTTATTTTTGGTATACAAAACCAATGTTTTCTTTAAACTATTAAAACTTATGTTAATATATTTTTGTGTTTTATTTGTACCCATGCAAAGACTTCATTAGTGTAGCTTTCATGTATTGTGAGAATATTGCACAAATTTCTTCTACTTTTGAATTCCTTGTATTGATTTATTTTCAGAGAAAATTTTTCATTGTTAAATTTAAATGAGTATAGTGGGGGGAAAAAAAAAACAAAAATATATATTTATAAGAAAATTATTGAAAACATTTATTCACAGAGCTATTTTGTAAAATATGTAATAATAATATATTTCATGTTGCATGACACATTCTATATCTTGGAGCTTGCTCAATTTAGGTTTAACAAGAACAAAACAATCTGCATCTACATAGCTAAAGGGAGTGTGTGTGGTTTGCACATTTTATCTGCTTAAGGTCAAATGATTTAAATGTAATTATAACTTTAGCTCCTCATTAAAACTCAGGGGAAGGTACTGTATTCAAATAGTATATTTTAATGCTTATATGCAATTTCCTGTGACATTGGATTTTCAAGAAATAGGTGTGCATAGTTCACAAACTATTAAATATATAATGATACCATTTTTACTCTACATTTTCTTAGTGTAGACCTATGTGTTAAACTATATATGGTATTAAAACTTTTAATTGTATATTAAAAATGTTATTGGGTTTTAATTAGATTAAACATTTTTTTCTTTAAAAGTAAAGTATTCAGTGTGTCAAATAATCATTTAAAAGGTGGTAGAAAATATTGATAGCTTTATATTAAAATAGTAATGTGCATGCATACCTGTATCAGATGCTGAATTGCCTATCTCAAAAACTGACTAATATTTAGTTTACTTTTTACAAAAATATGAAAACCTAACTGTTTTTGATCTTGCTTATTGAATAAAGTATGCTTCAAGTAGCAATCATATAAAGTTTGGTTTTTGTATAAGAAATAGCTCTGGAGAAACAGAAAGTTACAATAACACTGGGAGGACACTCTCTTAGTAATGAAAGCACTTCCCAGTGTCCTTAAGAATTATATGGAGTTTCCATCCCTTGAAAAGATAAATACTAAAGTAAATTTAGATACTAGGTTCATTTACAGCTTCATTAATAAATCCTTGTCCAAAAATTTGTATTAACTTGTGTGGACAGTAAAATTTTCTAAATGCGAGATTTAAAGTTAACTGACTCACATGTAATAACATTATCATCATAGTGGTGAATATTAGATGTTATTCATTTTTATTTTGAGTTAATACTGTAATTTTGTTGATATAAAAGGGCAAAAGTAGAGTGGAAATAACATATGATTATAGGAACATTGTAACTGTAGATGTGTAAAATATATTAATTTCATATTACTGCTGTACTTAAATTATATGGGGTTCTAGCATTTTTAATATGAAATTTAATTGCTTTTCTTCATAGAAACAAACAAAGCTAAGGGCACACAATTAAGCAACATTATGATAAAGATAATGAATTATTTTAGTTTTCTATGTTTATAAATATATGTGCGTGAAATGTTTCTGATATTTTTTCTTAAAATCAATTTTATTCAACAAGGCATTTGGTTAAAATGTTTTAATTTTTCTGGATGTTCTTCAAACAAGTGACCTCATCATATTGAGCTTTATATTACTGTATGCAAATTGTCTTTAGACAAAGTTGGTTTACTTATATTCCTCCCAAAAATGATTTTAAGAATAGGAGCATGGTTATTGAAAGACTTTTTCTTTGTTTCTTATTATATCATTAACTGCAAAAGTATAAAAAGGTAATTTCCATAAAAAATATGTATATACTCCCAACTATGCTTGATAATGCTGTTCAACTTTTAGACAGTGAACAATTTGTCAGAGCTGTATTATCAAGTAATATATTGTGCATAATATATTCTGTAGCTCATTGTTATAGGTAGTAGTTTTTATTAAGGTTTTATAAAATGTTTGATAACCAATGGGAGACTCAGCTTTGCACCATTAATGCAGCTTAGATACAAATCACTATTCTGCATAACTGGACAAATAACTATTCCAATATAACAAGTAAACAAAAATTTATTTCAGCTTTTGATTTTGTTTTGAAATTTCTAAAGTGGTTCCAGTAATTTAGGCAGCCTAAGTTTGTTATATCTATAATTTCTGTGAGAATTACATGTATTTTCTCAGATGCACCAAAAAAGTAGAAAGACAAGATGATGAACAATTAAATACTTTTCATATTATTTGTGCTCATTCATATTCTGATGAGCAGATGCTCATTATTAAGCTTCCTGTTGAGTACAACTCTCCTTGAGGTGCACACTAAGAATGAAATATATATGCATTTTTGCACTTTAATATAAAGGTAATGCAGCATGCTCCAAAAGAATGGTGATGCACAGTCACCCAAAAAGGAGGAAAGGAAGAGCATCTGTCAGAGAGCAATCTGGACTCTAAAAGGGTTAGACAGAAACATTGGAGATGCAGATGGAATAAGCAAAGGTTTTGTTGCATATAGGTTTACAACACTGAGCTCTGAGAATTATCTGAAAGATCAAAACTTCAGTAAGAGCTCTGGCTGCACATCATTACTACTGTAATCCCTGTGTTTGTTCAGATTTGTGTGAAATTTCATACATGGTATCTATAAGAACATTTGAAAAATGCATTCATGTACCTTGGGCTTGAAGGTTTTGTGAAAATGTTCTCAAAATGTGTACATAAAATTAATATTTATTAGCAAAGCAATCATGTAACCTTTGAAATTCATGCATGTACAAAATGAAGTAGTTTCCTTACATACCAGTACACAAAATATGCTTTAAAGTACACATTCTGTTTGCATTACATTCATTAGGGACAAAGTCTATGATGACATACTTTATAGGCCCTATTTTGCAGTTGATGTTTTTTTTCTATGTTTATTTTGTTGTTCCCTTCAGTTAGTAACTTAAAGCTGTAGTGAATAACATAACTAACTAATTATTTAAATTGTACTTAGGAAGCTATAGACATTGGAGTGGTAATATATCCTATTAGAATTTATTAAATACATTCACACTAACTTTATTTATTTATACAACATTAAGACATGTTTTGGGGGACAATGTCGCTCCCATCATCAGCTGTTGACTGCAACATTAGTACATGTTTCAGGAGCAATTACTCCATCACCAATTGAGTCAACAGCTGATGATGGGAGTGGATGCCCCTGAAACATGTTCTAATCTTGTATAAGTGGAGTTAGTGTGCACATATTTAATAAATTATAATTGGATATAACTAGCAAAGTTTATGCACAATCTGTAAATAATGATTTTGCCACTTTTTATGTGCTGCTCTCTTGAATCATATATTATATATTTGTTTTGCAATAATTTTTTTTTTCCCATGAGATTTCATCCAGTTGTCTTTTCATGTGAGAACTAAATCTGACACAGAAATAATATATAGTCTGTCTCATATTATTAGTAGAAAATTAATTAAAATATACATTTTTCTAACAATGAAAATTAAACAATTATGTGTTGGTTCATAACCAAATGTGACTACAACTTTTTCCAGGACAGTTGTTGCCTTCATCTTTAAGAAGTGAAATGTGAAGAATAATTATTTAATTCTTTGCATTTCTATATTAGTGGTCACTGCCATAAGCTCTAACATACTTCTCTGTGCTTAATTCTTTTACCAAAATGCAAACTGCCATGAAGTTGCAGCTCATTTTCAGAGTCTGATTTATTTCAAAAATTTTTTAAAAATTGTAAATCTTTAAAAAAAAGAAGTTTTCATATGGAACTAACACAGTGAAGCTCATGTGAATTGAATCTGTCGTCTTAACACTCCTCATGCTTCACTAACCTTTGTTCAGATATGGCTTGAAGCCTACTAATCAAAATTTTTTAAAAACTGTAAATCTTTAAAAAAAGTTTTCATATGGAACTAACACAGTGAAGCTCATGCAAATTGAATCTGTGCTCTTCATGCTTCACTAACCTTAGTGAAGCATGAAGAGTGTTAAGACGACAGATTCAATTCTGATTTATTTACTTACTTAAATGGGTCAGAATAGGTTAGGTGTTTCAGAGTTGACCATTACTTGGAGAAATGTATCCCTGTAGCTTTCTTCAGGATTATTGCAAAGCATCATTAAACTGATCTCCCTATTTCACGTTTCTGAAGATGAAGGCAAATCATGCCTTAGAAAGCTCAAAAGACAATTATGCTCTTATTTCTGAAAGACTTAAGATTTTTAAAAACTGCAACTGAATTGGAATGTTTAAGAGCATCTCTTGTATTTTCATCAGTACAAGCTGTATTCCCTTTTTATTGGGGACTTATAATGTGTTGAGTTATGCAGTGAAGTTTGATTTCTTTAAAATTATAATATTTTTTAAGGTTTTAATAATTAATTTCTGAACAAATTAGCATAAAGCAATAAGAATATCTGATCAGCATATCCAAAAAGTCATTCATTTGGTGCAATTGTGCTCATAAAATATAGATATATGATTTGGACTCATGAAGTATGTGAAACTAAGATTGTTTGTTTTAATATAGGACACACTTACATAACAAAACGTATGTAACGTTTATGGCTCAGCACCAGAAACATTTACATTTTCTTTAGCTTCTATTATCACATATGTATTAAAACAGATTGTCTTCAAAGTTATTAATAAATTATGAATGCTAATGCTAATATTTTTAATAATGTAAAATTTAATGTTCTGAAGCCTAAAATATTTAGTTATATTAACATATAAGCTTTCTTTTTTCCAATTTTAGGTTTAAATATAACTGAAAGCAATTATGATATAGCAGTCAAATTATAACATTCAAGACACTGATATAAACTTGAGTTAGATTTAATATTCAACTTTTAAGGATGTCAGTAGACCAAATTAACATTAGTATGAGCACAAATCTTACTGAATTTTATTTGCAAAAACTTCTGGCATAGATTATTTTTGTTATGAATGATACATATGGTAATACTCATCTAGTAAAAAGATGTAAATGATGAAAAGTCCTACTTGATAAAAAGTATACCTATATATATATATATATATAACACCCAAAATAAATATAGGTCCTGGTGGTCTAGTGGTACTCATTCTTGCTTAGTAGACCCAAGGTCACAGGTTCAAACGCGTCCAGGGTCAATAGAATTTTAGGGTGCAAAAATCCTATGTATGGCTACTTTAAAATGGAAGTAAAGCTCTTGGTCAGAGTATCCTTAAAGAAACCTAAACATAATAATAAAACAATAATTATAAATGTATAAACTGAACATGTTAATATTTTAAGCATAAAATGATGCGATCATCTAACTTTTCATAAAATATCAAACAAATTAACTTATTCAAAGCATTTGTTAAGACTTATAATGCAACAGTGCTTCTACTCCACATTCATTATAATCATTGTAATTAGGAAGAGGTGAGAGAGATCTAGAAACTCATGTTTTATAACTAGTAACTTTATGAGTATATACCACCAACAAAACTTTTGTAATACTTAGATATTTTCAAAGTAAGTGAATTTAATGAACAAGAACATGATTTTACTTATAATATATTGAAAAATAATTTAAAATGCCACCTTATTTTAGGAAAGGACAATTTTTTTATGTTAATTTATAACTTGGAATAAGAATTAGAATTTCAGTACTATTTAGAACAATTTTTAACATTCAAAAGTCTTTGATTTTTCTTAAAATGTTTAAATTTAAAATGGCACTAAACCAGGCAACACATTATTATATATTCAGTAATGGGTTCACCTTTGACTCAACTGCCTGCATCCTGGTTGTCATATTCAAAATTCAATTGTGAACATTGACTTACTGAACTGAATCCTATTCTTCAGGAAGAACTGCTACTACTTCACCAAGGAAATGGTAAAATTATTGACAAATGCTTTGTCCAAGCATATTCAACACATTCTTGATGGAGTTAAGGTCGGGACTTTGTGCAAGCCACTAAAAAGTGATGATTCCTCTTGTTCCAGGAACTTTGACACACATGGAGCAGTATTGTTTTGGGTATAGTTGTGCCTTAGCACAAAAGTTATTATTAATGTGGAGAGCGTAGGGAAACAAATAAGGGGAGAGCTTCCCCAGTACATGCATCAAAGCCAATGTCATGCCATAAGCTGATGGAGCATCTACTATGTACTGTCCTGAACAAAAAGGCACAAGCAGCATAATGCACTCTTGCTCTTCCTTCCTTATGGAGACCTGAGGTTTCATTATGATAGGTTCCATTGCTCCATTGTCCAATCCATGTGATCTTAGGCATATTGAAACTAGGCCCTTCAGTATCATGGAGTTTATTTTAGTCTTTTGGCAGATTTATTTCCTCTGAGTCCTGTTATTATTATTGTTAACACTGTGCACTTATTGCAACTGATTTCCTGTCTCAATAGCCATTAAATGGCAATCTCGCAAGACTTCTAGAATTAAAAAGCTGTCATCTCTGATTGATGTGCATCTAGGGTGATTAGGAGACTATGATAAACATCGTGTTCCTGAAACCAGCTTTAGAACGCTTGGTTGTTGTATCTAACACCTCTGCTACATAATAACTGTGACCATATTAACTAACATGACAGCTCTCACCGGATCTTCACAGCTCAAAGGTATCTTAATGGAACAATACCTTTTGAAACTGTAGAACTACTGATCAAAGAATTGTTAAATATGAACAGAGCAATGCTGCATCTTCAAGCCACAACACTATTGAATGTGTGCTTATGTAACATTTAATAAAGGAATGCAACAAAACAGCAAATAAACAAAGTGTAGCAAAATACATTAGTTCTCAGAAACTGAATTTTTACATTTTCTTATTTCTAATGTATAAAACAAAGAGCCTGAACTCAAATTGCACCCAATGAACTAGGGAAATGAACATAAAATACAATAATGTATCTCAACAGTTTCCTTCAATGTTATGCATTTTTTGCAAATAGTTTATATATTTATTTGTCTCATATTTATTATGTTATGATTAGCAGTATATTCACTTGTCAATATTCATGGTGCTTTTATATTACAGCAATATAAGTAGATCAATAAATAAAATAAAAAAACAAAGATTGGCTGCAACCAGACACTTCATGCCGTAGAATGTGTTTGACATGCAAGGTGTTTATTTTTAGGCGATGTATTTATGTGTGGAATTCTATACCTTTTCAGGTTGTAGTACTGTGGTACAGAGTACAGATATCCTGCATAATCTTAAGGTATTTCTGTATTAAGACAGAGAGTTCCATTTCAACCTAAATCAACTGAAGGATGTAGAAAGTTTAGGTTTTCTAATGTTTAAGCACCCTACATTCATGTTCAGAACCAAAGAATAAAAATGTACTATTGTACTAATGTACTAAGTTCCAATTTTGCATTTAAGTAAATGTACTATTTGTTTTTAGAAGTTGTGTTAAACTCCAGGGAAATGACAGTTCAAAATAAAATTTTGAAAAATGATCTCCAGAGAGCAAACTCAATGTTTTAGTTTGATCTAGTACTTATATATTGTTGAAGTTCTGCAAACTGGCATTTGCTTCAGGAATTCAGTTATATTTCTAAGATTTCTTTTTTCAATTCAGAACAGTCCATCATGTGTTCATAACTGTACTATAATGCTTGAAATGAGTTGACAAGAATAATAGGGTTTAGCATTTTGTGCATAGGAGTGAGAAAGAACAGATAGACTATAAAAGACTTTAGGCTGTTAGCTGTGCAAAATGATATTGAGTTCTCATGTTTTCAAAAGGCATGAACTCAATTATGTTTTATTTGTTCTTTTAATCCTTATTTTAATCAATTTTTTTTAAATAGTGTTTAATGCCCGTTTTTACTACTGAGGCACCACAGGCAGTTTATTCAATCAATCGTATAAAAAAATCTTACTGTATATCTCTGCGATATAAATACTATTATCAAATTGTTTATGTATATTGACATTTGTAATGCTCCTAATGAACTTAGGAGCCTCTATGAAAACTATTAAATTAAATAAACTCATTTATCATTATTCAAATGAGCTAATCACAAATATGAGTTTATATTCTTGAAGCTATTAACATGAAGTAGTAAAATAATGTGATATAGAGTTGGTTTGGTGACACTACTTCACTTATTTGGTTTTTTAATTAGACATGTTTCGGGAACATTCAGAAGTGTCTGCATATTTTATAAACAGACAAAAAGTTAAATATAGAGAAACATGTTTATTGGTAATCTAACTGTTTGTCACTGTTCCTTTTGTCATCATTAAATTTCAAATAGGATTCATTAATGGCTGGTAAAAGGAACACATTTTTGTTTTCATTGTTACATCAGCATTAAAATTGTTATTTAGGAACATCATCTTGGTAGTAACTTCTAAAATCGTAGCATAATGTACAAGGGAAACAGTACATACCAAGAACTTTAGTTCAAATTAAGTAATATCTTAAAAAATATTACAAGAGCTATTTGAAGTTTGCAAATGTAGATAAATGTTATTATAGTTTTGTCTGTAATAGAGCAAATAGTATTAAAGTGGCAAAGTCATGTATTAAGTTTTGTATTCCAATAATATGATAATCCTAAGCATTTTTCCTATGTAAAAATAAATTGAACAAATCTACCAAAATTATTGGTAATCCTAAGAACAGTATCACTAATGTGTTTTCATTACAAATTATATTTGAACACTAGACATTTTAATACATTTGTTTTAATATACTTTTGTGTTCTACATTTCAAACTACTAATTTTTTTTCTTCAATAAGCAACATTATTTAGTGTTTGGAAGCAGTTTTATGTAATGTTGTTACCATTCAGAACACACATAGTTACAGACCAGTTATTCAGGACAAAGAATAACAACAGGGCACATTTGTGTCTCCTTCTTCCCTCCTACATTCTGCATCAGTCTCGGTGACCATATTAAAGCGTTCTGTTTAGTTTTTAATAAATGCAATATTTTTCAATATTATATGTGCATTTCAGTGACTACCATATTGTATTTTTTCCAACTTCTGAATGTGGCATTTAATATTTTTAAAAATATTATGTTCATTAGTTGTATGTACTTTTGGCTACAATTTTATTATAGAAAGGAAGTAAAAACCATGAAATGGTATTTGTATTGTCATTGCTTTTAGTTATACTACAGAATGTTTAAATTAATTTTAGAGCAACCTTATTCAAATTTCATGCATGTAACACTTGATAAAAAAATATTGGTATTTTATGCACAGTAAAAGCATCTAACCATACTTTGTATTTTACTGATTTTGTGCATGAGAAATAAAGATCTACAGAAGAAAAAAGATAAACAAAAAATGGTTAACTGCTGTATTCAATTTAAACAAACAAATGAACTTTTTGACTTTCTCAGCACTTTAAATTGGGAAGTTTGATTTATATTTTTAAAGAGTTATCATTTCAAGAGCATAACTAGGGTAAATAAGAAAGATGTGGGTGCCAGAACTTAAGATGCATTTGATTAGTCAATATAACTTCACTTTTACATAATACTTCATTATTTAGCAAAAGCATAAGACATTCCAGAATTATACTATATAACAAGCTACCTGATAACATTAAACTTACCACCACAGAAGCTACATTTAAATGTAAAGTGAAAGACTTATTATTCCAATATTGTTTTTATTTAATTGAAGAATTTCTAAATACCTTTTAATAATTATGATTACATTAGGGCGAATAATTTAATATATTGTAACTAAGTGTATATTTATTCTATTTTTGTTCTGTTTGACAATACCATGAATTCTTGTAATTCCCATGGTTGACAATCAATCAAATCAAATCAAATAGAATGAAAAGCTTATTTAAGATAATGGCAATGCCCAGATTTCCATTGCTGGTTTTCACAGCAATTAACAAAACACAACCAATTTTTCAAACATTTGTTAAGATTAGAAATAGAATCTCAAATGATTTTAGTATACTTTTCATGCCTTAATACCTAATTTATTTTTAGCACATAACCAATCAATTACGTACAACTGAGTTTAACAAACTGGTTAAAAATGTGTTAAGTTAAAATATTAGCTTCAAACAAAAAGGAAAAATGTTAATTTAACATACTTTTTACTTTTTCTTTAACACAAAAAAATGACAAAGATATCATGTTGTTTTATTGCTGTTTCCATCCAGCAATAGCTATCACATAGTATCCAAACACAGAATGTAGTATTGACCATTATGCCAATAGCAATTTAGATGTACTTATATAAGGATTTACTGTAATTTTTTATATAATAATAATGTGCACTGAAGTTCAAAAGCATCGTATCAATGTTTTATGATAATGATAGTAGCTTAAAACCATTTCTATGTTACCAACACAGGTGGTTGAGATCATTAGGGCATGGACTTGAGAGCAAGAGTTTCTGGGATTTAAATTTCAGCAGGCCATTTTCCCAATCTAAAGTTTTTTATGTGCTTTCGTCAGTCCTAATAAATGTCAAATGCTGGGAAGGTATCCTAAACTTGGAACTGGAAGATCTTCCTTAAACAAAAAAGGAAAAACACATCCTTTCCCAATTTATCATTTCATCTCATGTATCACTAGTGTCCATTGCCTGTGATGCCTTCGCAATAAAACCAGACATTACACATGGTTAAAAAAATAACTTTCCTGGTTCTAGTGGTTGTGTTGCTGGCTGCTACCTGGGAATGTTGGTTTTTATTCCTGCTACCAACTTTGGAATTTTCCTAAGTTAGTGAAGTCTAGAATGGGATCCACATAGTCTGATAAGGATAGTTGGAGCTGCCTAATAGAAAATGATCATTATCATGAAAGCCACTTGATGGCAGCAACTGCAGCTGGCCTTAGTTCTTCCAAAGGTTGGATAGCAGCATAGTTAAATATATAAATTATTATTGAAGTTTTGGAAAGCAAAGATAGGTAAATTGATAGGTAACAGTACAGTCTGTAAGTGCATGCACAGATATAATTATTTTCTGATGTTTCAATCAGTGACAATACTTCACATTATAAATCATGGCTCAGGTGTAAAGTTATGGAGAGTTCAAGCCTTTGATTTTTGAGTTAGTAAAATATTCATCTCTTTTCAGAACAGCAAAAGGAAGAAGTAACTGAATGTGATTTCATCAGGCAGATCCAGAAAGCATTGTAAGAAACTTCATGAATATTCTAATGCTGTGGAGATAACAAAGGAAATTAAATGAAAGAAATTTGCAAAAAAAGGCTTTAGAGTTTAATTAGCATTACTTTATGCAGTGCGTTTTGTGAGCCAGAGGTTCTTTATTGCAAAAATATATTGTTTTTATCACATCTTCAATAAAAAATAAATATAATTGCACAATATTACCCAAAATTTAGAAATGGAATTCCTGAAAATTGAATGTGCATTTAGAAGCTTATGTAATAAGAGCTACAAAAACAGTGTTGAAGTTTTTTTCAAACAGTTGTCTAACAGGATTACTGAAGAAATGGAAACAATAAATCACTGAAAAACTTGCTGTTATGATAAACATGCTATGAAAATACTCTCTACTTGCATCATCTGTACACAGTCAGGATATAATATTAATTAAAGCTTATCACCTGCATAGATATATATAAGAACTTTATGATGATTGAAAGATAACAGGGCACAAAATGAAAAGCTTCTACCCTTAGATAATGTCAGAAGTTTATAAAAATATTATGTTTTTTCTAACAACATACATGAAAGTAATAAAGGCAGATAACATAAGAAGATGAATCATACAGAAATCCATTACCCTTTCTCCTTGACATTCTCTTACTGGAGTGTTTTAATATTTATTTATTGTCATTACTACGATCTACTGAAATTTATGATTAGCCTATTAACTCAGGTCTCAAAGACAAGAGCACTCCTAATCCCTTTTAAACAAGAAGAGTACTGAGTACAGGGTACTCACAAAGCTAACTAGCTTTTAAGTTTTTTTATGTAAATCTTGGGAAAGGATTATTAAGTTTTGAAATTAATCTAGACATAACTCATAAATGTATGTTGTGTGCAGTTTTTATTTATTTATAATGCTTATTAATGTTTTGTTTAATATTTTTTATATTAACATGTTTAAACTTATGCTAATTACATATTTAGTCAAACCAATGCAAACTGGCTGAATGAACACATTGACGTTATGGTAATTATTGGAGAGAATCAGTTCTTATAAATTTTATTATGACATTATATAACTGATTCCAACTCCTCTTATTTGGGCAGCTTATGTACAAACAGTTATAGGAACAACAAAACTTTTGAATCTCAATGTGAATAAAGTATTTTAAAATGTTTCATTAATAGGCTGGTAGAAAAAAAAAATATATGGCTTGCTGGAGTGTCTTCTTATTGCATGAGAAAGGGGGAAAATAAATGAAAAGTAAGCCATGGAAAGAAAAACATATTCCAGAGCTAATAAACATAACATCTTTAGTGGCTATAATGGGAGTCACTGTTTTAGACATATAATATTGCTTCTATAATCTTAGTAAGCTATTGTAAGATTATTTGAATACTGTTTATGATACTAGACAAAGATGTGCTTTAATTTGTTGCAGTAAAGATTGTGAAGACATTGAAAGAAAAATTTAATAAGACTTTAATGAGACTAACCCTTGCAATTTAAAGGCTCATTAACAAATGCAGCAAGTGCATAGCAAAGTTTAAAATATTAAATGGTCATACACTTTCAAAATCTTCAATTTTTATTTGATTTCTTGGTATGCATATAATAAACTGTTTTATTTGATTTTACAAATAAGATGCATTTTTTTCAAATTTTATTAATGTACTATACTTAATTTAGTTATGTCCTTTATTTACATAACAAAATAAGGCACATCTTTTATGAGACTGAAGAATGTCACATTTTTCTAGCACTATTGTTATTACTGTTCTATAGTTTAGTTACAAATTGAAAACTTTTATATTTTTATTCTGTAGTTTTATTCCTCCCTTCAAAATGCAATAATTTGTATACAGGAGTACAAAATTGTAGCTTAGGTGACAGAGACCTCCATGGGAGGGAAGTTGGGAGTCACTTCCAGCAGTTAGAAGAAATGGAGACAGAATGACATTTGCTTGTCTTGGTGTTGATTCTTATAAATGCAGCAAGATGCTCTAAGCCATAGAATTCACCCTTTAGGTGAAAAACTTAGCATCATTCTTAACTTAGACTTGAAGTTAAATCAACTCTAAATTTTCAAAGTAGTTCTATAACTGATTATTTCAGAGTGTGACTTAGGTTACAGTGAAGTTCAATCAAATTTTCTGTATGACTTACTTCAGAATGAAAATAAAACTTTTAATTCTTTGATTCAGACAACTCTTTACAAAACCATTTGAAATATCAAAATTGTTGTAATTCTTATTGCTCCAACCTCTCCAATGATATTTCAGCAATGAACTACTGAAAACCAGTTGTGTTTATAAGAATTACTAATTTCTACCCCAGTATGTTCAGCAAGGATTGACTTAAAAATATTCTTTTAATTAGCTGGTAGTATTTTAAAAAAACATTAGACATGTATTTTTCTTAATTACTGATTTTTCATTTTCTTATAATGGATTAAAAGTAGCATTATTTGGCACAGCTACATATTAAGCTATTTTTATCAACTGAATTTGAATGTAAGAGAAAGGCATTGTCTTCCATGAACTTAAAGTAGTAATACATTTAACATATGACCTTTTAATTGAAATACTTATTATACATAGTTTTGATGTTTCTTCAAGCACTTGCTGATCCAGTAATATCTTTTAACATATTCATTCTCAAATGCTCATAATCTGAAACACTTCATGCACAGTATTATGGATGTACCACAGGTTTATGGAGACTAGACTCTGCTAAACTGGGAAGGGGCAAAAAATCATTGCCAAGCATTAAAAAGATTTAAAAATAATATAAGTTTTTAAAGAAGCCAACTTACTCTTTCCTACTACAAAAAGGTACTGGTAATCTCAATAGTGTGCAATCTTGCTTAATTTTTTTTTTTTAATGCTGTTTACTTACGGGGCTCTTTAACACCTCAGGTCATCAGTGCCACATTCAATTCAGGGCGTGAAATGGCCGATAAATTTTGCTTAGAATTTTTATGCCTGAAAAAATCCATTGGTTCTGGCCAGCTTTGAGCCCACGATCTTGGATTTAAAAGGCAAATATGGCTACCACTACAACACTAGGACTGACATCTTGCTTACTGAATACTATTGAAGGAATATTAAGGAACTTCAGACTTTTAAGTTATACTTAGGAAGTTATAGAAAATGGAATGATAGTATATCCTATTAGAATTTATCAAATATGTTCACACTAATTCCACTTACTTGTTTCAGGAGCAATTACTCCCATCATTACTGTTAACTGACTGCTTTATGTTATCTGTGCTTCTGTTGACTTGTTTGTCTCATATAATTATTTAAATTGTACTTAGGAAGCTTTAGATAATGATGTGGTAATATATCCTATTAGAATTTTTAAATATGTTCTAACTTCAAACTAATTAATTCATAGTTGAGATCAATGGCAGAACCACTCAAATGTACTAAGCTAAAAGAGTGTTCAGGAGAAATTAGCTTTGGAAAAAAAGAAAATGCAGGAGATTAATGTAATAGAAAGATTTATTGAGAATCCAGATATTGCTATGTTTTGTTTCTCCCAATTTAAGAATAAGTTGACAAAGATTTATTATTAAAATGTTAATACTATAATTGAAAGAGTAAGTCTTTTACTCATTGAGTACTGTACCTAAACCATGGCTTGGCTGTGTTTATTTTAATTTAATAATGCTTGGGTTAATGATTAATATAATTGAGATAAACCTTAATTGAGTACTTAAATTACTTAACCAATGTAAATCTGGTGTTAACAATAGCCCCCAATTATTTAAAAGATTTTTCTATATGCCTTCCTAAAAATTCCTGCCTATCTCCATGCAGGGTAACCAGTATGATCTCTATTTTAAGAAATAATAATTATAGTAAGTTGGGATTCTTTTAACACTAATTTATTCAGTACCTAATTCTTTATTATATAGCAATGTAGCTTTGTATTAAATCTTTTTCTTTTGCTAAATGCTATTTTATATCATTTTCAAATTATGCTACCACTTTTGTCTAACATTTAGAGTGACTTTGTATTTCATTTTTGTTCATTCCCCCATTACTTGCTTTCCACCTTTTGTCTTCTATTTCAAATAGCTATGTTACATTACCTTTTCTTTGTATTAAAACTATGTGTGATGTCATAATTGAAAGTCCTTATTTATGCTTGTAGATTTTATACTATAGAAATGAATATACTAACCAGAATGATGAGAGCATCTGGCTGCATTTTTAAAAATAAAAATCACCTTTTCAAAACCATCATGCACTTACATAAAAATCCAAGAATTGTATGCAGACTAAATTATATATTATAAAGTTTTATTCGCAGATCAACTAAAGCCATTGCCCCTTAAAGACATTTTATAGTAAAACTTGTTAACTTTATATTTACAAATAGCAATTCTATTTCTGTTTAATATTATGGTTACAATTTAAAATATATATAAATAGAAGATCTGGATATGTTATTCTTTTAAAGTTAAATGTAACCAGTGTAAATGCAGTTTTCAGCACTCTGATTCAAAGTAATCCAGAACAAAAACAAATCCTCTTTCAAGCATCAGGAATCAATTACCTTCTTAAGATTTCAACATACTCCGTACAAGACAAGCAATTAGCTATACACATTTCCACTGATGTTTGTTTGCAAGAACACAGAGACACATTTAACAGCATGAACAGTTTTTCTTACACAAGAAGAAGAAAGAGATATTTATTTATAAAGAACAACAGTCAGAGAAGTTAGAAATCAATACCACACTAATTCATTACATTTCATTCATTTCTTTTGGGAAAGGAAACATCCATTTTGCTTTTGTAATACTGAGATCCTTCCATGCTACCAGGGCACCTCAATTTTGGATGCAGTGACATATGTTTGGGACAATAAACATCTTCCCATGCAATTATTTTTACGATTTAAAACTCCCATTTTGTAGATTTTTTAGATTTTCAGGAGTACATTTTGTTTTCATGCTTTCTGTAAAATGCTACAATTAACACTTCTGTCAACATTTTTTCTCAATTTGTATCAGCATTCTAAAGAAAAATGTATTCCTTGAACAAGAATTGAAATGGCTATCCTTACTGAAAGCATAACATTAGTATGCAATGATGTTTTAGCATTTCATTGTATTATCTTTACATAAATGAAATGCAAGGTAGAGAATGTTGTATACATAATATGATTACCTTCAAATTCCAATTTATTTGTTTTGTAAATTTTTTAATTAAATTGTTCACATTTTTCACAAGATCTTATATGTTCATTTATTGAAAATTTTATATTTTAATTGGTTTTAAACAAAATTGATCTTCCCACTTAGTTATTTTAAATATTAAGATTCATATTTGTGGGTAACATTTTTTTATTACTTGCATGCTTATCTGTAAAGTAGGCTGATAAAACTTAAACAGCACATTTTTCTATTTGTAGGATTGTTGCATTACAGTCACAGTAAAGTTTAAACATTTCCAAAAGAGTATTATGAATTGCATATTAATACTTTATATTTCTTATTGTATTATTATTAATTTCAGCAACACTATGTTTGAAAATTTTTTTAATATTTTCTGAAATCCCTGGATTAGAGATTTATTGTGAAATAATGTCAATGCACAAGAAATGGCATCTAACAGTACAGTTTTTATTCTGTCAAAACATATCTACAAGTCCAAAAATTATAAGGAATAAATAATAACAGCCTCAGTATATGAAAAGCATTAGAAAGTAATCATAAATTAAAATATTTGCTATAAAAATAAAATTTAATATCCACTTTTGAATTGCTGAAAATTTTGTTTCATCAATGTCAAGATTTATAATACTTGCAGAATTCTCATAAGTGGATGGAAAATAATATTCAGTAATGAGGCACCCTGGAATTTTACACCTTGCTTTATTCAGAATCATTTCTGTTTTAACTGGGGTTTTCATTTGGACCATGCAAAACAACTTTCAAGTTACAAAACATATCATTGAACAGTCAACTGGTTCACAGTGAGTCATGCTGAATAAAAATGAAACCGTCATCAGCTTTATTACCTCAAAGAAAATAAACAATAATCAGTGTAGCATAACAATGTTGCAGCAGGAATAAATCATGCCAACATCATCGACAACATATATACATGTGAGCTGCAGATTGTTTACATAGTGCACATTATCAGTAATGTTAAATGTAACAAGCTAATATGATTTTTGAAAATTTTGAAAATTAAAAAAAAATAATTGTTTCCAATTTATAATAATTTCAGCACCTTCTTGACATCATGTTTGGTTGCTTATATAGTTTTTTAATTTTATTATAATAATTTCAGCACCTTCTTGACATCATGTTTGGTTGCATATATGATTTCTTTTAGTTTTATAGTCCCTCCCCCCAAATATAGCATGTCAAACATAAGGCACAAAATTAGAGAGCACAAGATTGGTTTTTTAATTTGCTCTTTAATATTCATTCACTTTTAGCAGGAAATTAGGCTGAATTAAACCCTGAGGATGATCAGAAAACTGACACAAAATTTTGAGCTATTTATACATATTTTATCATTGCAGTCACTCTCCTTATATTAAGAACAAAGATACGTACTAAAGTTTATTTGAAAAATCATGCTTGATTGAAGAGGCTAAGTGACTAGTGGACCTGTCATTCAATGTAGATATTTACCTTTCTTTAAAGCTCTGTTAAAACTTACGTAAAAGTTTTGTGTGTATAAGTATGTATGCTGCAAACATCATTACGCTGTCTGAAATATATCTGTCTAGATGCATTATGGCATACTATTAGGAGCTAATTTCTTATTCAGAAGGTATTTATAGCACATTTAAGGACCAGTTAGAAAAGAATGTAACACACTTTAAAGCAGCAAGATTAAGAAACAAACAAACAGCTTACATTTATTTTGTCTGTACAGTGCCAAACTTCAACTTTAAGTACAAAACTGCCATAAATATCTTAATGCCTATGCTAGAACAATGGTGGAATATTCACTTGCTGCATATGATCCTAAGCTAACAGTTCTTGTCAGATTTCCTCAGAGTGTTAAAATATCATTTTGTTGTTGTTTTTGCAGCTATTAATTGAAAAATAAAAAAGACAGTTTTTGTGCTTTTCTTCATAATTTAAGAAAAGGTTTTCATATATTGAGTTTGATAAAGGTATTATAGCAAAAGTTTTTGAATCTGGAATGAAGGAAAATCAATGAATATGTGCCATTCAGTCTTAAAGCAATACATGCACATAATGACACAAGGAATGGAAGCCAGCCATTTAAAGTGCACATATGCAAGTAAAATCTGTATTTGTTTGATATTTTGGCTCTATTTGAAATGCTCAATTGCATTAATGATAACAGATTTTTCATGTTAATTGAATCAGCATAATCTGAAGACAGTGAGCAGAAACTTTTCATTGAAACATACTTTTGAATGCTGAAACTGCGGTCAATGCACCAGTTTGAAAAATATCAACCATTAATTATGCAGAAGCAGTAATAAAAACCATCACTCAATATAAAAGTATTTATGAACAAGTATATATCCAATAATATTTCCATACCTTATAGAAATAAAAGCTCAGAATAATCTAAAGTCTTACAAAGAGGAATTTCCAAGTAAAGTTTCATTGGAAAGTTACTACTGTATGTCTTATTAATAAACAGAGGATATTACAAAAGCTTCACAAAACAAGATCACAGGATCAATATTAATATCCTTTAAAATTCTGGCAGTGTTAATAGTTTTTAAATGTTTATTTTATAAATGTTGAAAATATTACATCTGTATATCACAAAATAAACTTCTGAAGCCATTTCATGTGTTAAGCCATTATGCTGGTCAAACAGCAACATTTAAAAAACTTATTTGTACAAACCAGATCAAAGATGATCCAAGAATTTGAGGTCATTGAGATGCAAACTAAGTCTCATTTTATGATGACAGTTTCTGGCATGGTAAAGCAGACTCAGTTATACAAACCAATCCAATGTTCAAAACATTAATCCTATGGATTTCAATTGACATATTCCATCTTGGATGGTTGTTTCATATACTATAATATACTATATATATTTATTCATTTATTATTAAAAAACAAAGTAATAAGCGTGTACTTTTTAACAATACAGCCTTGTTCCAATATGTGTTCCATTTAGGAATAAAACCCAAGACTTTCCAGTTGCTGGTCAAATAATGAATGCTAAAACTATGTAAAGATTTGCTTGCAGTTCAAATATTGTACAGTAGGTACCTAAAACTCATTTGATGGGCAGGGTATTGAGATAATATTGTAAATTATGCACTCTTTTTTTCATATTAAATAGAATTTACCAAGGTTAAAGTATATTGATAGATATGTACTGGAAACAACTTTCCATATTTCAAATCATACAAATTTAGTACTCTTCAGATTTATGAAGGTATTTTATAAAAATGCCAGATGAATTTTAGTATAAGCTAGCATTGAAAGATTATCAATGAGAGGTAAATTAATATTACAGAAAATTACAGCTAGAGAGAATAAATAAGCTTTTATATAGTTAAATAAAGACAAGTATTGTAAATAAATATTATATTTGCAAAATGTTGTGATGATATGAATAAGATAAAACCTCTTTGACAGGAAGCAAATATGCATGATACTATAAAACAGTAACCTTTTAATTGAAACAATTTTTGGAATTAATAGAAGTAAGAGAAATACTTGTTATATAAATTGGAATTCATATCAGCATACCATTATTTATACCCTAAAAGAATGAATGATGTTTAATGCCTCTTTTTGCTACAGAGGCACCACAGATGATGGACACTGATGGTACATGAGATGAAATGGTATATTGGGAAAGGACTTATTTTTAAGGAAGGAAATGTTCCTGGCCTAAGGTTAGAGTACCTTCACGGCATTTGCCATTTATGAGGACTGAGGAAAACCTGAAAAAAACCTCAGTCAGGGAGGACAGTCATGGCAGGATTTGAGCCCCAGATCTCCCAGTCATGAGTATGCAGCTTAATGACCTCAGCCACAGTATACCCTAAATGAAAATTCAAGTAGATGAGACTAAAGATATGCATAGGAATTTGGTTTGGAAAAAAGTCAGTTATTAAAATATTGCTATCAGGAAAAACATAATCAATATTGTGGAAGTACATCACAGAATATCAAGGTATAAAGAATAAAAACTCTCTGTTGAATAAAATGTACAAAATGGTGAAAGATACCAATTTATTTAAAATATATTGACGACTGAATATGGCTGAGTATATTGAGAATAATATTAAGAAAGCTCTAAAATGAACAATTCTAATTAATAAAAAATATGAATAATTTAGTGAAAATGCAAACTATATGTTAAGTAAGAGATGTGAATTATTTTTTAACAACATGATTTAAAATCATATTTCCCCAAATTCAGCATTACTAATATTTTATAATATAAGATTGCTCTTAGGAATTATGTTCTATTCTGCTGTATAGGAAAGTTGTTCCTAGACTTAAATCATAATCATACAGGTGTGTTCATAAGAAAATTAATTCAAGAATCCATAATTCTATCCATTATTTTTATATTTGCTCTTTTTTATGTTCATGTTGCCATTTGGCCTAAATTTTTTAAATATTTGCATTAAAAGATAGTCTTAAAATATGCAAAAGAAAAAAAATTACATTGCAGAGATATGTGATCTATGGTACTATTTGAATACACAATGGTCCCAAAGTTTTTGTAACATTTTTTACAGGACTTGGGGCATGATGTCTATTTGGACTAGACTTATACAATACTCTCTAGTTATTGTAAAAGATAACAAGAAATGTTAACTTTAGTTTATGTACATTCTAATTGGAAAGTTATAAACCCTTACCCATCTTTAGGAAAAAAACCTTGATGTCTTTTGGATAAGCTTTATTTTCCCCTTCTGACTGCTAATAAGTTTAATTGGTGTTAGATAAATGTAAAAATCTAGTAGTGTGCTGCTTAATTTTGCTGAGCCTTTTCTTCAGTGAAAAATAACTTTCTGGTAATAATTACTTTGGATTTAGAATGCACAAACTAAATGAAAATCTATACCTATTAAAGCAAATGCACATTTGGCAATTCTTTAGCACAAATGGCCTGTGCAGTGACATTTAAATACTTGATAAACAGTAATTTTGTTTCACTGGGAAGTCTTGGGTTGCAACCATGGAGGAAGCTTCTTGACTAGACATCCACTTCATGGCAAACTTCCATGTAATCAGGGTGATGCATTATATCCTTTATCATATCCTTAAGAATTGTGTAGCGTGGAAATATAGGATATACCTTGGAGTTCATATACTCTATCTGGAACAAGAATAATACTTTTATTTGAATCATATTCACATAGTTATAAAAATACTCATGCATGACTAATGAATCAAAATTACATTGCACTTAGACTTTTCTTTTTGGTGCACATACTATTATGAAAGAAAAACTGTTAAATAACTATTGTTACTTAAAATTTTGTTATTGCTCATCAGTGTTGAGGCAGATACAAAACTGAGTTAGATGCAGTGGGAGGGGAGGTCAATCATATTCTCCCCCATTTAATTTTTAAAGGCAAATATTAGTTTAAAATTTATGTTTTTGTTTTTAATTTTGAAAAATATTTTTATTTACAAATTTGCAGGTTTATTTGGAACAAGTGAACAACATGCAACATAGTATATGTTTATTATACTATGCCTTTATTAAATTATTATTACTAGTTGTAAAATGCTTGACATGTGGCAAATTGCTTTGTTACATATACAGATAGCTATCTTGTGTATATTGTTGAAGTTTGCAAACTGTATTTTTAGGACTTCCTGGTAATGTTTCAAAGAATGCTGCTAGTGGTTATTCACTTCAAAGAATCCACAGTTCTTCTAAATAAAATATAAATAAAACATTGATGTGGCCCAGTAGTTAGTTGTTCTACCTTCAACTGTGATGATGCAGGTTGATTAGTGTTTTGAGCACATGGTGATAACACAACTCTATCTCCAGTTGTCAAATGGAATTATAATTAGAAAGATGACTGTTCATTTTAATACAAGCTAATGGTATGGAAAAGAATATATTTACCACATATTAAACATTGCCAGTAGATGTAAAAGCTAAAGTTGTTGAATGGCTAATGCTAAATGATCAAAAATTGAAGACAAAGAAGACTCCTGGTAAAGAGCATGAAGAGCTTCTTAATTTAACAATGATAGTAAAGAAGCCATTACCTTCAGAGGATTAGTTAATAGTATTACTACTGAAATTCTGCAAGCTGATTGTAGCAGGGAATATACTTTATAGGTAGGCCTATCCATGATTGATAATCCTTAAAAATGATATAGGCTCTTAGCTAGAAGATGATAAACCAATTAGCAATGCAACAAAGTGTCTTCTAGAAAACCACTAGATTTGACCAGCTAATTATCTGTTTTACCTTGCAGAATATTCTAAACAACAGAAGAAAGAAAGGTGGTATTTGAATGATAACCATTTTAACAAATATATCAGACAAAGCACATGAGTTGTTTTGTGAATACTGTACATTTTTTGTAATTGGGAACAAGGGCACTAGAGTGAAAATATTATGTCACTGAAATTCTTTGTAACAGAACCACTCCAGTAGTATGGGAAAAGATGGATACTTAAAAATCACATTAGAGAAACATTTATTATAAAAATGCTGTGAAAAATGCTATCTCAAAATCTGTCATAATATATATATTTGGGGGGGGGGGTTATTTATGGATGCTCTTTAACATTTAGGCCATAAGTGTCCCATTTAATTCAGGGTATGAAATGAATGAAAAATTTTGCTCATAGGTCTCTTCTTTCAGGTTTAAGGTTCTTTAGAGTACTGTAAATGTACGACTGGAACCCACAGCTTTTCTTCCCTTCTGAAGGAAGCCATACTTAGGATTTTTATGCCCCAAAAATCCATTGGTCCTGTCTGGGATTGAACCCACAATCTTGGGTTTAAGAGGCAATAGTGGTTACCACTACACTACCAGAACTGATAGTAGCAAAATGAAATCCATAAAGTAATGTATGTTATAAACAAAGAGCAGTAATTGAATTTTTTTGGTAGAAAATGAGACCATCACCAACATTCAGAGGCATTAACAATGGTATATGGAGAGACATTGGATAAAGCAGTACCAGCTGTTAGAAGAAGGTTGACACAGTTTCACTGATCATTAATGCTCCTAATAATGAAACAGTAACTCTGAAATAGATCATAACTCTTTGAAAATTGATGAAGAATTTCAGGTGCATACATCATTACATAGGTGTGACAAAGTTCTTTTTCATGACAATGAGAAGTCACACAAATCTTAGTGCTCGAGAAGAGATCACTCCACAGCCCAGATCTTGCACCATGTGATTTCTATCTCTTCAGTCCTCTAAAAGATGCATTCTGTGTTAAGTATATGTGGTAGTTGTTTCTAAAGAAAAATCCTGAGTAATCTCTTGTCTCTAAAAGATAAGTATGTATCTCATTTATTTGATTAGATTCATTATCCTGACTTTGCACTGCATTAATATTAGCTGGTCTAATTTAACATTATTATTGCTAAGTAATAGGGAAATTTTTTCTTTTGGCCTTTTACAGTAGAAGTTATTCTTTCTCATTATTATTCTGAGGTCTGAATAAATTTCAGGTAGAGCAGCATTTGCTATATAATCACCTGCAAAAAGAAAAACTGGAAACCTCCAGTGCATAACAAAAATAAATTTTAATTAATAAATAAATCAGTTTGGGAAAAATCATACATACATGAGTCAGCTCAAAAAAATGGAACATCACTTTCAAAATTTATTAACTTTAACAAATAAAATAATTCAAAGTATTCACACAACCTTATTAGATTTATTTTCATCCAATTTTATACCTATGGCAAATCTACCACTGATGAATAAACAACAACAACAAAAATGCAAATACATTTTCATTATATTATATGAACTATGAAACAATAGTAATGGATGCCATCATTATCTTAAAGCACAAGTTAACAGTGTTACACTATGTTTTTAATGTAGTGAAATTACCTTACTGGTAACTAAATTTTCAATGCTCTTTTCAAAATTATTTCTCAATATTCTAGATATATAGTAAGTAGTCTCCATTGGTACACTTTTGAGTCTTTTATCTGTTAAGGAGGAAGAAATTCTTTAATTATAAAATAGAGGCTTGCCTAGCATTTAATTTCAGGATTTCTTCCATTATGATCAATGAACATTATATATGTCTGTTCAGAAATAATCTTGTGAGAAAGATAATAAAATAACTAAGCTTGTAAGAAATAAAATAAATGATTTCTGACGCTGTCACAATGCTGCTTGTGGTTGTTATTATCAGTTAATTGGTAAACTTAGTCACTGCTTTGGAAATTTTAAAAAAAGAACACTCTCTTTGAAGCAATTTGTACACTGATTTCCTGCTACTTGATGAAGTCAGGACAAGTTGAATCTAGAAAATAATGAGGTTTACATGTGCTCTTGTAAGGAGGTATTATGTATTGTAACATGCTTATAATATTAATTATTGTAATTTAAAATGCTAATAAAGACCTAATTTGAACTAATGAATACATGCTATACTTAAATCTTTGCAATTATACATTTTATTAGCTTGAACACACCAGGGTCATTTAGCGTGACTTTTATATTTACTTCTACTGCTGTACTTCAGGCATATCTGGGAGTTCCTTGGCTTAGGTATGAATAAATCTGTTGAACAACTACTTAATAAAAATTCCCTTGCAGGGTAACGTTTTTCACCTTAAAATTGGTGGATTAATTTCAGTTTTATATTATTCTTCATAATTTTTTATTTAACATTTTAGCAAATCTCCTTCCTTTAATTATGCTAGGCTGAGCTTGTTTTTCATTTTTCAGGTAATTTTTTTATGATTATGAAACATTATACATTTCTAATTATTACTTGATGAACATCCAATAATGAAAAATGTACTGTAAGTAAACTTTTATAGAAGATTATTAATTGCAAAGCAATTTCAATTTTCTGAATATATTATATTCTGTTCCCTGAACCCTACCCAACTTAATATCACTGAGTGGAGCACTGTGGAACTATTAGGACATTTAAATACTAATCTAAATCAGTATTATAATATTATTTCATTACTTCTTCCTTCTTGCAGTCTTTAGCAAAACCTTTGCCTTTCCTTCTCATTGATTTATTCCCAACCAAAGTAAATAAAAAATGTGTATTCTGATACATTATATACTTAATTAGAGGTTTTCACATGATCTCCCATGAATTATTGATAAAGCTTGTTTTTTATGGTATATAATGAAAAGGATTAACACTGATTTTGTATTATTTAAACAATAGGCATCATATAATAAAAATTGTTCATCAAAAATAATATTTTCTCAGTGTTAATAGTGGAGTTCCACAGTAAGGAATTTTAAGGCCATTATTATTTATAATTTACTTAATGGTCTATTGATAGCATTTGTAACTAATAAGCTGGAAGTTCTGGGTTTGATTTATGGTCAAGTCAAGCTGTCTGGAGAATGTTTTTTTTGTTTTTCCTTACCCAGAGTATGTGAATGCCAGATAGTTTTAAGGTACCAAGGACTCTTAAGTTCATTTGTGCCATCAATTCATTTTATTCGTGGTTTAAGTCTTTGTACGTGTAAATGTAGATTTTCTCCCATGTTGCTAATTCTGTAGATCCTTGCACTGATTTTAATAATTTTGTTTTTTTCAATATGTGGTACTTTTCTGTCCAGAAATGTGATGCCACTGCTGATTTCTCCATCTGCTTGTATTTTATGTTTCTGAAATGTTCGTTATTAGGCACACGGTTAAAAGAATATTTCAGAAACATAAAATACAAGCAGTTGGAGAAATCAGCAGTGGCATCAAATTTCTGGACATAAAACCAGACATATTGAAAAAAACAAAATTATTAAAATCAGTGCAAGGACCTACAGAATTAGCAATATGGAAAAAATCTGCATTTATAAGTACAAAGACAGTTTAATGAGCTTCAACACTTCTGGTGATGAAAACATAAACTTCAAGTTCATCATTAGAGCAGATTGCACATCCCCACAGCATAACGGTTTATCCTCCGTTGACAATAGGCTGACGATGCGAATGAAGGGTTTTGGAAACTAGTTCTGCATATTTAAACATGTAAGTGGAGCAAAAGAATGTTAGTTCCACAATCAATGATCTTAATACTATAAACCTTATTAATGCTGTGCAGTCATATTATATGCCTGAAGTGATGCATGGAAGCATTGTACAGTGTGATGTGAATGAAGTTAGCAATATTTAGTTTTCTTTTTTCCCCCTAAAGTCCCTGGAAAGTGATAAAATTTTCTCTCAAGAATATTAATGAATGCATCTGTATGCACTATAGCCCTCACAGATATTAAAACATATCAGTTTTATTTGAAAAAGTTTTTAAATAACTGCTAATTCAGTAAAAAAATAAATTTACTAAATAAGTTAATTCACACCAAAAAGAAGAAACATGCTCCACTGAACAGCCCACTAATTTCAAAGTCACATAATCCTTGTTTCAATAATTGAAATGCATGTCACAATTTCCAATTAAAACAACAAAGTTCTTTAAATAGAGGTATGAAGACTTTAACAGTAAAATTTCTTATTAAACAATATATTTTATATATATATATAAACTTTTCACATTATATCTATTTAGGTCAAACCATATAATAATAGTATAATGACATATAAATGGTTGGTGTACTCTTTGAGATGCATTTAACAAATGTGATCTATAAATACAGAATAAATATAGTTTTAGGAGAATCTGACTTCCAGGCATTTATTTTAACTGTGATTAGGCATAAATATCATAATCTTTTCTGCAAAATATTTATGAAAGTTTATAAATGTAGATTTACATACCTTGAGTTCACGAATTAAATTCCTGAGTCCAGAGTATTTCTTAAGCAAGCGATAAAGATCATTGGTCATCTGGGTGTTCTCCGACTCAATTTGAGAAATTGTCATATCTGAAAATAAAATGTATAGAACAGTCAGCCATACTATTGTTATACAATTTTTATGAGGACTGAGGAAAACCTGGAAAAAAAAATCCAGTCAGGGAGGGCAGTCCTGGCGGGATTCGAACCCCAGACCTCCCACTCATGAGGTGCCTTAACGACCTCGGCCATCCGTGGCGGTGTGGTGGTGGTGATGATGATGATGGTATTTATAATTTCAATTGCTTTAGCTGGTTATGCATAGTCTACTACCTGTAGTAAAGCAGGTGAATCCTACTTGGGTCAAGTTTCCTGGATGAATTTTTTTTTCAGAAGATTTTTCCTACCCTGAAAAGTCACATACTTGCTAACTTTAGTACCAACAAACTCCTGACTCATTTTCTTTACCATTAACAAATTCATTCCTTTTATAATCTTGAAGATATTAGCAGCTGACATGGAGCATTAAACATTTACAAAAAAACAAAAACCTTATAATGTGATATGCATATATTAAAAACAAGTACTTAATCAAGAGAAATGCAATGGGATCATGTTCCCCTTAAGAACTATTCATATAAGTCTACATGAATCATACTTAACTTGCCCTTATTTTAGCATTAGACTTACAAAATTTCCAAATTTACATTAATGAATTCTCATATTTGACTAGACTTATTTTTTCTTATGACAAATAATTTTTGAGGAAATCACTGAAATTTCATACATTTTGTTTCATTTATTTGGACAGTGCCTAATGATGAAGGCAATAGCCTTTAAAACATTTTCAATTAAGTGGAACTAAATTAATGAAATTTGAGTGATTTCCTCAATAATAATTTGTTATATTATACTATATTCCACTGTAAAAATTCCTGCTATTCTAAATGGTTTTTACTTGCTCTTTTTACTTAGGATATAACATACATAAGTGTATAATTCCACATATTACTGAGTAGTCAAAGCAATCTATAGAAAGTAGCCTTGATCCATTGACTGAAAATGAATGCACTCTTTTTATATTCAACTCAATTAAAGTTTACTTTGTTTATTTACATTAATTATGTACATAATAGCATAAACTCAAAATGAAAAGTGGTGTAAATAGTAATAACAAAAATAATATTAAGTAATAGAAATATTACTTGCATTTGAATTTATAGATTAAATATAAAATGCAGCTTTTATAATAAAATATAAACAACAAACGATTAAGAATAACAATGAATATTTATGGATTGCAGGCTTCAAAAACTTCCATAGTGAGTAAAAGTAATAATGTGGTAAAAATATAAACCAGCTTTCGAAATTGTAGTAGATTGTTTTTGTGTGTGTGTGTGTGTGTATTTCATCTTCTTGTTGAATCATAAAAGCATGCTTGAGAGTTTACTTGGAATTTTCTAATTTTCTAAGTATATAGCATAGTATCTCATATGGCAAAAGATGTATGGAGACTGTTCCACAACAAGAATTCTTACCCCTTTTATTGTGATTCTTATAACCTTTTTTTTTTTTTTTTTTGATAATTTCATAATTTAGCTATGTACTGCATTTCCTCATAAAATTCCATACATTAAAATAGAATGAAAGCTTTGCATAATAGAAGGCCTGTATACAGTTTAAACTTGATAGGTATTGTATTAATTAATGCAATATAAAACAAAGTCTTATTTATTTGCAAATTTATCTTTATGCTGCATTTGAAAATTAAGATTTTTATCTAACCATATACTATGAACTTTAGTGAATGTGTGGAATTCATATATCATGTGCAGCAAAAGAAGATTGCAACTGTTTTATATTTATTTTATACTTGTTTTTAAAAATTGAATTTTGATTGAAACCAATTAGTCATCTGTTGCATTGCTTCTTTCATTTTTAAATCCAAATTGCATTCAGCTTTACTTGGTATAATTATTCTATTCTTACCAGAGAACAAACTTAGAATAATTACAGTAATGCTCAAAGTCATTATAAACTATGAGCAAAATTGGCCCCGATTAACCTTTAGTGATCTCTTATATTATATTTATAATTTTATCCTTATATGTTATTTTTATTATCTGCCTACAATATTTTAAAAAGGAATTAAACCATTGAAAGGCTAACTCTTATGTCAAGAAAATTTCAAATTTATAAAAAAAGAATTTCATACTTAACCAAATTAAAAATCTTTAGGTAGGTCCAGGAATAAATTAATATTAATTTAACTTTTATCAAGAGAAATATAAAAATTTTTTAGAACTAAACTATGATTATATTAGTGGATTCTTTTTCTTATGAAATTTATATTGACTAAGTGAATATCGTGCTAACATTTTCTAAAAAAGATTATAATGAAAAGCAACAGTATTTAAACTTAATCTTCTCTCTAAGTAGAACAGAATTAAGTTAATTTATATTATCCCCAAAATCAGTAGCCTAATATACAACTGTTTTTAGTGTTTTGTTGTTTGAATTTCACGCAAAAGAAAGTTTTTAATGCATCAAGTGCATGATTGTATATATTAATTCTCATATGAAACAATCACTTTAAAAATATTTTAAAATTTTGTATATTAACATGCATGTACTATTATGTGAATGCGCACTATTTTCATCTTTTTGGATTTAATTCTTTTCAACACAGTAGAATTATAGAATATAATAAGCAAGTCATTTTCTTCCTCCCTCCCTCCCTCACTTCCTCCCTCCCTCCCTTCCTCTCTCTCTCTCTCTCTCTTTTTCCTCTGCAAGCAGCTATTATTATTTACTGCAAAGACTCTCGCTATGGTTTACTCTTATATTTTTTAAATTTTTTCTACTGTTATTGGTGAACTGCAGAAAATGAGAGCACTGTTTACCTTAAATCAAGAAATTTAACTGAGCTGTTCAATAAACATAACATACTCAAATCATGAAAAACTGTTCTGCTCACATTTACCTATGATATCATTATATATGTAAAATGGTAGGTACATAAGTTTCCAGCCTAATCATTTTCTAGGTATGATAAAAACAAAAACTATATTTCACTTTTCAATATTGCAATACACTTCTCACATCTTTGAATTGACATTTCAATGTCCCCCAAAAAATAGTCAGAAGTCTTGTCTGGAAAATGGACATAAACTGCATCCATCACTTCTTCGTCACACTTAAATTTCTTCCTTGAAGGTGCTTCTTGAGTTTTCAGAAGAAGAAATAGTCACTAGGAGCTAGATCTTGGCTGTAAGGTGGATGGTCAATCTCCTTGAAGCCACATTCCTTTGCAGTAAGAGCTAGTGCACAGGTGCATTATCGTGAAGAAGATGCACACTACCACTCAGCTTTCCTCGCCTTTTCTCTTTGATGGAAGCATGTAGTCTGCAGTAGGCCCGCATAGTACTCCCCATTTAGTGTGGTGTTCGTATCCTTGAAGTCAATGAAGTGTATACCTTCACAGTCCCAAAAGATTTGTGGCCATGATCTTCTTGATTGACTGAGTGACCTTGGCCTTTAGAGGCGGTGCTTTGCCAGGTTTATGCCACTCCATTGGTTCTCTTTTGGACAAGGGATCATACTAAAGGACCATAGTTTCATCTCCTGTAACAATGGTTTGCAGAACTTCTTTCTGTTGCCAAGACAAAGCTTCAAATAGGCCTGACAACAGATGACTCATTGGTGCTTTTGGACTGAGGAAAGAAATCTACACACCCATCTTGCATTAATTTTAAATGTTCATGAATAATTCAAAGGACTGTTGTTTCAGAAAGGCCCAACCTTGGTGCTATTTCTGTAACTTTGAGCCGCCAGTCTTCCATAATTTCTCCTTCCATAAGAGCAATGTTTTCAGAAGTGAGCACCTCCAAGGGCCGACTTGCATGCTCTTTGTCATCAAAGCTTTCTGGACCCATTCGAAAATGTTTGTCCCATTCTTTTATGGTACAATATGAGGTGAATGCTTCCGCATTTACACCATCCAGTTGCTGTTTAATTTCATTTGGAGTAAGTCCTTCTTTTGTGAAGTAGTTAATAACAGTTCGACACTCCATTTTGAACGTATCACAATCTTCTATACATAGCCTTCTTTATACAACTATATCTGAACAACTGAACACAGCAGAGTGGAAGCTACAGCTGCAATTGTTTAATTAAACAAATAAGATAAAACACCAGATAAGGGTTTTGTGAAAGCAATAATCCTTATCAGCAAGGCTGGAAACATTTTAAGACAAAAAAAATTATATCACTCTTGAAGCCTGAAAATGTTGAAATTCTCTTGACAGCCTTATTTGTTGAACTCTTCCTGTTAACCATGGTTAATTGATTGTAGTATGATAGATAAGTATTGGTGTACTAGCATGTGTTTATTTTTTTTAATACTGTTTAATGCCCATTTCTACTACTGAGACACCGCATGTTGTAGCCACTGATGATACAGATCACATGATAAACTGGGGAAGGATTTTTTAAGGAAGCATTCCAGGCCTAAGATTAGGGTACCCTTTTATTCAGTGATAGGTGCCACACTTGGAAATCTCCATAAGTGTGTGAATCATTTAGATGATAATGAGTTCCATTCTAGCTATTTTCACCTGCTAAATCTCCTTTGTCAGCATGGCTGAAATTGTTTCCATCTGTGAACATCACATAAGAACTTTTGCCACCAAAGTTACCTGATATTATTCAATCAGACTTCTTACTATCCGGCATACTGAAGAGGACAGTGCATTAGAACTAGCCAGAACTCTCATCCAATGCTAAGCAAATCATTGGGTGGGCAATTGAGGTGTGACTCCTGAAGTAATTTATTTATTTCTCCTTTAATCTGTTCTCTATGGGTGTCAAGATGATTGTATTACAAAATAATATAGCTTTATATAGTACATAGATAGAAAATTAGAATTATAAGGTAGAATTACAACATAATCAATTGATACAAATAATTTAAAAAAATATCCAAGTACAACAAAATGTTACAAAATTTGTTACATAGAGAAATAATAAAAAATGATTCTGTGTATTCATTTACATGGTAAAAAAAGGTTACAATATACATGTACAGATCATTGAATGTTTTCAGTTTTTCATGCTGCTTTATAGAATAAGGTATTTTTTTGTAGTTTTATTCCAGTATACCTGGATCTTTTTCATATGGTGTAGTTCTGTGTTATAATGGCTGTTATATTTTTCCATGTATCATAGTCATGACTGATTGCATTTTTTGAGAAACTATCAACATTTTTCTTCATAAGTGCTAATATTTCATATATAAGGTAACATATTGAAAAATTGCCTAGAACTGATGTTTTGTGATATTCCCATCATTATTGTAATGACATATTTATGAATTTTGAATAATTGCAAACATTACCATCTGGCAGTCAAATTTGCAGCTACTAGATAGCTGCCATTACAAAACTTACTGAAAGTTTCTTAATTAACTGGCATAATTATAAATGTTACAACTTTAAAATGTTATTGAAACTCTAACAATAATTTTGAACAGCCGTGTATTTGAATAATAGCTGTCTTTATGAAAAAATGCACTCATAAAAATTATAGCTCTAATAATGACTTAAATTATATATCCATGAAATACAAATATAGAGATACTGGCAGCAAAGGATCCAAACAGACTCAAAGTGATGGAAATCAAACTGCAAGATGAATTATCTTGCTAGCTAGTTTCATGGATTATTTGTTCTATGCTTTAAAAAAGGTTTTATAATTGCTTGTTTTAAAATTATTTTTATAATATATGTAAGCAAGTTTTCAAGTTTGCCTTTTAATGTGGTTGTAATGTAATTATTTTAAATAAATTGATTAAATGAATGAAAACAACTAATATATAATATATACTCTTAAGTGTATGTTTCTTATTATTTTGGTATTACTTACTTTCTAGACGTTCTATTCTTTCACGTTTCTTCTCTTCCTCTTCAGCTATTTTTGCTGAGGTTTTAACACCTTCTCCAGATTTCTGAGTCTTCTCCATAATAGCACAAGCACGAAGGACAAACACAGGAACTGTTTCTTGTTTTTCTTGTTTGGGGATGTCCACAAGAGTCCAGTACTGTGTTTCTAGGCGAATCACTTCCTATGTTTCATAAAATGCATTGTGGTTACTTTTTATTCTAAGAAATACTATGCATAAAGCAATGCTATTAGGGAAAATTTTTGCATTATTACTGATTTTAATGTCATATTTATGGGTATATTGATGTAAATAGAAATATTATATAAGGACTCCATGTGCCAAGAGTCTGCATCCACAGATAAGCACAGATGACTGAATGTAACAATTAGTCCAATTTGCTCTTACAAAAACAAACATTATTTCTGTCTTTGTTTATTTTAACTTAGTTTGCAGTAATGAGGTCAGTATTATTCAAGTTCTTTATGCTGTTACATCCTACTATTAAGTTATTGGTGTTTGAACACATTAATTACAATGTGTTAGTAAATTAAATTTACTTTAGGTACTGTAATGACATATTATCTAAAACAGAGAAAAATGCAGTTAACTCTAATAACAACCATACTGTAGAGGAACTTAAAATATGAGAGCAGAAATTGTAAGACTTAAGGGAGAAGAACTGTTTGAGTGAAAGTAAATTGTATTAAAATATCAGAAATGTTTAACCAGAGGCCCACAACTTCAAACTCCTATAACATAGACTTAATATTCTTATGAAGTAAAACTGATATTTAGTGCATGCTATTATTAATCAAAGTTATGTTAGCAGGAATGTAAGGAGAACTAGTCCATTGATTGAGTCAGCAAATAGGTTGACCTTGGTTTTGTACAGCTTGCTTTCAGATGTGGATGCAGATAAAAAAAATTTCCCTTTATAGGTAGCATATTTTTTGTATGAAGTCAAAGCTATGTTAAGTACATGGTTATCATGTTAAATATTATTTTCCTCCTTGGCAAACTAAAATACTTAGCACCATTCATGTGTTAAATATTCAATCTAAATATCTGCTAAAATTATACTACAACTACCTATACACATTTCTAAGAGAGACTAGCATAACTACTGCATCTCACTTCTACTTACTTAGAAAATTTCTACTTATACATTTTATGGGTAAAAATGACAAGGCATTAAATATATCTCTTAAACAAATGCTTCTACTGCTTCTTAAAAAGGAATACTGATAAATTTAGTACAGTAATACCATGCATTCAAATCAACCATCTGCTAGCCTTGCTGGCCAGCTGCTGACTAAACAGTCCTATTCACTGGCAGATGACTGAATGGAATGCAGGGTGTATTAGCTAATTATATGTACTAACTATATACCCACAAGGAGGCAATCTATTTTTGATAGAAATTTTTATTAAGTTTTGATAAGGATAAATTGCTAGAACTTGTAATACTATCATACATGTACTAACTACTAATGTGATTCATTAATAAGTTCAGCATTATTAGCTTGCAACATTCAGTAAGTTTTATGGCACTGCTGAAAATTTGAGGGGGGGAAAAAAATTAGACATTTATTTAAAAAATATTTAAAATATTTGTTATGGGTTAAAATCAAAACTAAAACAAAATATACAGTGGACTGTACATTTTCTGTGCTTGCAGTTTGTATATCCAATTGCAAGTGAGTTGTGAAGTAGCCTAAAGCATAAGGAAACTTTATACAGATTAAGTATAACAGGTAAAAAAAAGCTGGTAGAGTACTAATACATAATTGTTAATTTAAGAAATAAATTTTTTTACTGTTATTAGAAAGAAATTCTCTATCCCTGTCCTCACTTTGACATTTATGTTATTGCATAATGCAGTTATGCTAGTACTGTTAGGTAAATTCTGTCCCAGTTCTTTATTTAATTTACAGAGTACAAGATCTTTACAGACTTTCAATAACACAAAAAAGAAATAAAAATAAGGCAGTTTCTTAAAATAAATATGGTGGTATGAGATAGGAAGAACAATCAATCCAGATGCACATCAGATCAAAATATCACATTATGTTGAAGTTTGCTCACTGCAACACTACCTAAAAGCTGCTAAAAAGTTTACCTGTGGAACTCATAATTTTGAATTTGCTAGCTACAAGAACAAGAATACTTAAACGTCTCCAAGGAATGGATCAGATTTTTATTATATTCTGTAATACATTATAGATAGTTTTGCACCAACAGCCTGGAAGAAATGACAGCATAACAGTCAGTCACTGATCAATGCTACTCCTAGGAAAGAAACATTAATTTTCACTAACTAAATATAAATAAAATGGTTTTCTTAAAATTAGTGTGCTGTTTGTAACAATTTATTATGAATAGCTGCCTTATAATTTGAAGGTTGATACATCCATTTCAACTTATTTTTCTTTACCTTTAATTACAAAATTAGAATTACTTCTTTTAGACATCCTGTATAATTAACAGCTATTTAAATGGCGCTAAAGTGATAATGGTAAATAAGACTGGCTGATTTAGTGACATCAAGGCAATTAATACTAATGAAAATCAGATCAATTAGTTAATACAAAAATATATCTGCTCATGAACCTATTATATAAACAAAAATATTTCATTGTTGATATATTAAATGATAAACATAAGTAAAAATTAATTAATTATATGGTAAATTAATGTGATCAGATATTAGATAAGGGCTCTGTGGAAGGCTTATAATTGAACGGTCCTTTCTGTGAGAAACACAAAATCTGTAACTTGCAAAAAAACCAATCTCGATCAATCAATCACTGGCTGACTGACTGACTGACTGACTCACTGACTCACTCACTGACTCACTCACTGACTCACTCACTGACTCACTCACTCATTCCCACTGCTTCGTTTCTGGCATTAACTTATCTCCTTGTTAATGCTGGACACTGTTTCTGCTAAAGATAGATTTCTTAGTTCAGTATTTACTGAAGTTGTTCTTTACCTTGAAAAGGTAAAAATACTTTTCTTAACTTTAGTAATTCATGAACTTCAAACTCATTTGAAATATCAATTAATTCATTTCATTATCTCATATAGCATCTCAAAGGTGTTAAATATGTTCATTGCACAGCACATAATTTAAAATTAACCCTGAATGATGCAGTATCATCTGTGCAGGAAAATAAAACTTTTTATGACCTACTTGAGAGACTATAGTGTTTTTAGCCAGAGCATGAAAAGATGGAATTTCATCAACTTTATATTAATTAAAAATTTTGTCCACATGTTGATCATTCATTGAAGGCTTACACTTGTTTAGATATTATGAAAGCCTTAACTAAATTACACTATAGTAAAAGTACTAATTAGAAAGATGAAATGAATTATCTAAAGACACAGCTAGAAATGATTGAATTTGTTTTACAAGTTACAGTTCATACTATGAAGATTATTCAATAAAGAATGATTATAATGAACCTATAATCCTCATAATTTTGATGTTCTTTCTCAAAGTAATCCTAGTTGGATGCAATGCTTTGTCCCAGCATTTCTGCCAGTCTTCAAAGACATGCTAGAAACCATTTTTTGAATTCTTCAGAATCCCCTCTGCAGCCTTGACTACTGCAGGAATGAATGGTGTTTAATGCCCATTTTTATTACTGAGGCACCACAGGTAGTGGACACTAATGATACATGAGATGAAATGATATATTGGGAAAGGATTTATTTTTAAGGAAGGAATTGTTCCAGGCATAAGTTTGGGGTACCTCCCCAGCATTTGCCATTTATGAGGACTGAGGGAAATCTGGAAAAACCTCAGTCTAGGGAGAATGGTCCTGGTGGGATTTGAACCCCAGAACTCATGCTCATGAGTCTGCTCCTTAACGATCTCAGCCACCCTTGGCAGTTCAAATCTGCAGGGAGGGAGAGAGACAACTTTACATTGATTTTTGTGAGATATCCAGCAATAACATTTGTGATGGATGCAGAGATGTGCATTATTATGATGTAGCATCCAGTTTGTTGCACAAAAGGACCTGTCTTGGAACCCACTGTGCACAAACATGTCTCCGTGCAACTTTTCAGTGAAACAGTGGCAATGACTGAAATTTTCAGAATATCTGAAAGTGTTCTTAATGTTATTTGACAATCCTCTCTCACAATGACAGCATTGGCATTAATGTCTTCTTCCATTAGAGAATAAACTGGAGTGCTGGATCTACTTTTCCTTAAAATTGATTTCCTCGCCTCTTTAAATGTTTTAAACCCTCTTTGAGCTGAGCTCTTCATAGGCTTCCTGTGATTTGTTCAGATGAAAGCAGAATATTATTTGTCACATGTCACCTCCATTTTTCTGTAGGGAAACTGAACTTATCTCAACTTATACACCTCTTGCAGGTGGGAACCAAAGGGACAACAATGAAACTAATACCATGTATACATTATGCATTAAGTTAATAAAATACTTTTTAACTTATACCTTTGCAACTTTTATTTCAGGGGTAAATTAAAATGACCATATACAAGATACATCTACATATTCTGGAAGAATTTAAATAAAATATCCACTAAGATAGCTATAACTACAAAACATGAACTACAGAGAGTGATAGATATATATTTAAAGAGGTGCCAAAAGTTTATGAACAACAGGTCAGTTTCAGCACTTTCTTTCATAAAGTTAGTAAGTAAAACCTCTTATAATAGTTAAGGAAGCTGTTTACAGTTGTGTCAATATCCCTCTATGATAAACATAGATGGTAACAAGTATCTCTCTCAGCCATAGGCAAAACATTGCAAGTTGGTTCATTCATAGCTCATTGAGTCTCTCTGTACTTACTTAGCAGTATCTGTCATCCATATCACATGAAGATATTCACATGAAAGCAGTCCATTTATTTTTTTAATTATGAAGAAGATTTTACAGAAGATTTTGCACATCAAAGTTAAAGCTTCATATTTGCATATAGAGGGAGATAAATTTGTAAACAATAATCAGATAACTAGCAAATCTGCTGCTAATAGAAAACTATACTTTGCTTCTAGCATTATAGATGTGTGCATAGATTTTATTTTATTTTATGACTTTATCAGAAGCTATTTCTGCTACAGAATGATATTTTTCAAAATTAAAATTAATAAAAATTGATTTATGCAGTTCCATATCTCCAAGGCTGAGCAGAATCAGATGTGTAGAATGTGAGAGGACAAGATCAATTTATGTGAATAAAATAACAGAAAAGTTTGCAGCACAAGATATATCACTGTACATGAACTTGAAGAAAAGTCATCAGTTATTGTTCCTATGCTTTTTTTCTTGTGAATGTTATTTTTAACTATTATATTTCATTATCAGTGAGTTACAAATAAATCTTTGCTTCCTAATATGTAGAAGGATGTATAATTAATTATGTGCTAGATCAAATTGGACCACATTTTGTGAGCACCGTTTTACTCTGTTGAATAGCATCCTGGCAAGTCCATTTCTAAAGTTTCATTTATAACTTTTTTTAATTGTTTTATTTCCAGATGCTCTTTAACATCTCAGATCATCAGCATCCCATCCAAATCAGGGCATGAAACCACTGACAAATTCTGCTTAGAGGCCTCTTTTTTCAGGCTTGAGGTTCTTTATCATGCTGTAAATATATGACATAGGACCCATGGCTTTACTTCTCTCCCAAAGAAAGCCATACTTAAGATTTTTACCCCCAAAAATCCATTTGTCCTGGCAAGGATCAAGTATGGTCACCACTACACCATCAGGACCGACTCATTTATAACTGAAGTGGATTGAGAATAATATTCACCTGTAAGCATTTGCTCACTGCTACCATATTTATTCTACTTAAATAAATCTTTTGAAAAAGGCACATTATTCAGTTTATGTAGTATGTGTTTCTTAAGCTTGTCTATAAAAGATGGATTAAATTAATGCTTAAAAATATAATTAGCCTGTATTTATGCTTGATATAATGCATGCCACTACTCTATTGCTAGACTTCTTGCTAAAATCACTGGAACTAAATGTATTTGATAGCTACTGAGCCAAAACTAGATTGAAGCTCCAGACTTTATTCTTCATTGAAAGTTTATATCTCTTGGAATGGATCAGACTTAGGATGTATATAAGATATAATGTAGATACCTGCATATTTATATAGATCTTGTTTGTATTACTTCATATATTTCTGTAGAACTATACATACATATTATGATAATGTCATAATTATGAAACGAAAGTCCGAACACCAAAACATTGCCTAGATGCAACTGCAGGTTTAAGGAATGTTGGTTATAGGTCGCATTCAGTTATTACTTTAATGATGTATCTGCAGGTGTATAGAGAAAATTAAAGACTTCATATGAAAGAAGTGCTGATTTGATGTAAACAACATGATGTGTATAATATGCAACATTGTATTTCATATGTTTAGTATCTGAACTTTTGTCCTTAATCATAATGTGTTGTCAAGAGTAAGCTAGAATATTGCAGGATTAGTCATAAAGATAATTTATTAGCTTAAAATATTCTAATATCTAATATTACAATTTTGGTTTGCTAAATAAGTACATCTAAGCAATTATTGATATTAGTTTATGATGTTATTTAAGAAATGTCCATAATCAAGAAAAAGATGATGCTGATAATGATAAAGATGGCAAAGTAGCAGGAGCAACAATAGCAATGATAAGCAATTACAGTGATGATGGCCATTAATATTAACTCATTTGTCTGATTAGTGAGGTGTTCCACAATAGAGAGATAGATGACAGCTGCATTTTCATAATTTGCCAAGATATTCTTTATCTGCCACATCTAACATACGGATTTCACTGCATTTGACTAAGTAGAGAGAGATTAATTTGTCGTAGTGCTGCCAGAGTTATCAACATAGAACTTACAGAATCAGATAAAGTTAGCAATAATATTTATGACTAGTATTTTACGAATGCTCATTTCAGGTCAAAAATATTGGCAATAAAGAGGATGTTTAATAACTGAAAAAAAGTGGTTATATGTGATCAAAATATATGGATTCTAATACCTTTCTAGCTCTCAGTCCTCCAATAACTTATGTATGTTGCATTAGCTTTTTCTGTAGTCTCAAAGAGGAAAATTACTTTTAATTCATGTATATTTTTTTATAAGAACCTAGAATATGGTAATTTTCTCTATTGCAATTACATTAACCATTTTAAAGAAGTTATATAAGGTAATTCACTGCTCTTTACCCCAAATTTCCTTTTACAAATTACATAATTCAGTGAAATTTAACATGGACATACCTTGTTGTTTGAGAAACATGAATAGGGAAGAATATTGCTGTAATGCCTATGAAGTTCAATTGTGTGTTCATGTTCTCTATAGTACTGTAATACACCTTACAGTACAGCTATTATGGAATTGTTAATAGCCACTGCCTTTGTGATATGGGCAATACAGGATGTACAATGCAGTATTAACTGGTACACAATGGAACAGCATATGTTTATTGGCTATGTGTACAGGAAAACTGTGTTGATAAAGAGTGCCACAGGCAGTTTATTGCACAGTTTAGACTACTGGCAAAATGCTTTATTCAATTCCTGGTGAAGAAACTGGAAACCAGGAAAACATTGTTGGATATCCATGAAAAGGGATGCCTGAAACTGTCAGAAGCAATGATGCAATTGGAAAACACACTACAAACTTCCACAGAGAAGATGTCAGTAGAATTTTCTGGGCTGTTAAGCCGTGGTCTGCTGGTGATGAACTTTCCAGACATTTATGCTAGCAGACCATGGCATAATAGCCCAGAAAATTCTACTGACATCTATGACATGGCCATGAAAGCCTAAGTTCTTCCACACAGAAGTTCCAGAGGATAGGAGTTTACATGCACATGCACACACATATACATGAATGTGAACAAGCTGGAAAGTGTTTGACTCATTGTAGATTGCATGACTAACATATAATGGGATCATATACTTGGCTGGATAAAGGAACGTGCAGGAATAGAAGGGAATAAGATGGCAGATCAGCTCACTAAAGAAGCTGCTCTATAAGATGGAGAAGTGGTATACAACAAAATATCCAGAGAAATGATTGTCATGTGTGAGAAGGAAAACAGACTCATCAAATGGCAATAGGAATGGTCAAATATAAATAAAGGAACAGTTACAAAAACTTTTTTGCATCAATGCTCAGTATAATACTTGGAAATATTCTGTTATTTGAAGCAGTTACAATTCTTGTAATAGGACATGGGGAACTACAATCATATAGCAGAGATATGATTTCACAGACAATGCAAAATACATGTGCAGTGATAAAGGGTAAACAGTGAACCATGTTATAAATAAACTGTTAAATATTACATGGGCAACAAAGAGACAAAATGGTTTAAGAATATAGAAGAAGAATCAGAGGATTTGGCCTATGACCAATGAACCATCCATCTATGACCAACAAACAACCATCTTTAATTCTTCATGAAATTCTTAATTCAATATACTTTTATGATCTCAAAGCATAGAAAATACATTTATATTCTGTACATTATGAGGAAAACATTCATTTATACTATAGTAAAATAATTTATAATATATTAATAGATTTACAGATATGTTAAAATAGAAATATAATTTTCATAATAGATGAAAAGAAGATTTGTCTACTATACACAAGAAGTTAATAGTACACTAATAAATTGTATATATAATAGAATATTAATATATAACAGGTTAGTAAAAGTTTAAAAAAAATATATATATATAACAAAAGCATAATTTGAATAATAGGTAATAGTATAATAATATGTAGTTAGATAGACATATAAGTAGATTCGTAAACTGTAATGCCACAAAAGTGACATGTTAATTGAATAAAAAAAGCTGTAAAAAACTCAAAACTGCATGCATATTATGTAAATGTCCAAAATTGAAACTCAAGACTAACAAAAGAGATTCAATTGGATGGATGGATGGAGAATGGATGGATGGTCGGGCCAAAGGAGGAAACTTTCAGTACTTGAGCTTTGCTCATGGCTGGCACTTTAGTGTCTATGCCCCTAATGGGAGCACCTCTCAGAGGAAGGAATGATGTGAGGGAGACTAGGGTGGCCAGGATCTACTTGCAGTGGTACTGCGCAGGGTTCCTAACATGTTTCCAGATAGAACACTCTGACACTGATGGAGCTCTCTCCCCTGAGTTGTTGGAGCCCCTCAGAAGGCCTGCCTCCATTCTAGATGTTGGGGCAGAAACCTTTCCAAAGTGCATGCCTCAGTCACATTGTACCAGCCCACCTCACCCCTAGCACTTTTGACCCAGTAACAGAACCAACAAAATGAAATGAAATGAATAAGAGAGTGAAAAATTTATGGAATATAAATATTCATCCCAGCATTTTCCTAAGTGACCAGGAGAGGGAGAGGAAAAAAAAAAGTTAGGATGGCTAATCCAACAGGAATTGAACTCGGGATGCTGCCTGAGACAAATCACTTGGCAGAGACTCAATTACTGTTATTGCACTCTGTTACAGTGTTGCATTATTAGCCTTATCTTCTTCCATAAAGTAGTGGATACCACGTATACACTGAAATCTTTCGTGAGTATGTGAATCAACTGGACATAAGGAACTTAGTACTAGATATTTTCATTAGGATGGTACCACCTGCCATATCTCCAATGTAAAAATGGCTGAAATTATTTCCTTTTTTGAAGATAAAGTAATTTCTAAAGGACTTTGGCAATCAAATTGCCTGAGTTACCTGAGCAGTTTTCTTCCTATAGGATATTCTGAAGTGGAAAGAGTATTGCAATAAGCCATGGCCTCCAGTGAGACTGTAAGAAAACACTGGCCAAAAAATTGTATCTGTGGCTCTGATGTACTGGTAAATATTTTCTGCAGGCATGTCTCAACACTAGGTACTATAAACAACTTACAAAACTTGCTATAAGTTCATTTTGCTTCTCATACACCAAGGTACATCCTTGTCAAATGTAACTGATTTATGTCCATTAATTTGAAAGTGGCTGAGAGCAAGTGAAATATCCTCTATAAAATTGTAGACTTTACACTTCCAGACTATTAGGTAAAAAGATAACATTAACAACATAGAAAATACCTATTATGAGATGTGCTACTACAGTCAGGATTTTGTTCCTATATATACAATGTAATATCAGGATTACTACCAGCAACATGCCAAATGTGCATCTGTACCAAAACATATAACAGTTTGATTAGGCTTGATCGAAACAAACAAATGGTGGTTAGTTCATATCTGCTCTAGGAAGGAATGTGCTTTAAGAGTAATTAAGAGAGAGAAGGTTTTCTAAACTACTGCCATAACTATTATAGGTAGCTGTTGCAACACACATGGGAAATGTTTTCTTTGCGTTGCAACATACCAAAGAGCATTTAGAAGTGGTTATAAATCCAAAAGTGCTGATTTCTGTGTTCTCTCCCAGGAAAAACCAACATCACCTGGAACAGTGGCTTGCTGTAAAGATTGACTGTAAGACAAATACTGGAAAACAAATAAAAAGCATAAATTTTGCTACAAATCCCTTAATATTTCTAAGTTGAATTGATATAAATTGTTAATCTATAGTAAGCTTATTATTAAGCTGGGAAAGAATTTTAAAGGAAGAAGTTAAAAAGGTTCTTAATAATTGACATATTACTAAGAACATGTGAAATACAGCAAAAATTTTGTAAAATCTGTTCACATAAATTTAGAATAGCTCTAAATCCTTAGGTAATAATTTTGTTAAATATTTACTCATGTTAAATATTTTAATGGAATCAGATATTTTTAGCTATTGTTTCAGTGGTTTACTTACCCCAACAAAAAAGAGAAAACAGTGTTTTAAAAGCGTTAAGAACTGGAAAACAAAGGTATAAATTGGATTAAAAAGAAAGCAAAAATAAACATAAAGTAGAAGAATTTTTATTAAATTTGTGCTATAATATCAGAAGGTTCAATCCTGCAAGTTAAAATAAAATATAATTTTGATCAATGGCATTCTTTTGACATGTATTTGAAGGAATATAAAATGAAATGAAATAGAGCAGACACTTTAAAATATATAGCAAGCATTAAAAGATATGACAAAACTTTTTAAGATTATTTTAGGAAAATGTTTTCAACAGTTACTTTTGATACCAATGGGAGGAATTGGCAATTGTGATGAGCATTCACAAATTTAATTATGATTCTTAAAGAATTTCCTCACTCTGCTGCATAGCATATCACTAAATATATTTTACTCTGCAAACTATAATGTGCTTATAGTACTGTACATAAATAAATCAAGCAATTTCTGGAGACACAGATAATAAAAAACAGCAGAAACTTTATAATTGTAACACTAACTACAAATCAATTCATATAAATAGAAGAAAAAGTTAATGTCCTTGCTGACATAATATGTAAATAAAGAATATATTGTTAAAAACTAATGGGCTTGATTTCAGTTCTAAATGACTTATCTTCAATATAAGAAAATGTTAACAAATCATATGAATTTTTATAGAGGGAATGGTAATCTAAATCATAGTGCTGTAATGTGTTGAGTAGCGTTTAATGCCTGTTTTTACTGTTGAGGCCTCATAGGTGGTGAACTCTGGTGATACATGAGAAAATTATATTTTTGGAAAGAGTTTTTTTTTTAAAGGAAGGATACATTCTAGGCCTAACTTTAAGGTACCTTCCCAACATTTTCCATTTATGAGGAGTCACTCAGGATGGACAATTCTGGCAGGAATCAAACCCCAGAACTCATGCTCACAAGTCTGCATCTTAATGACCTCAACTATCCATGGCAGTGCACTTTGAGACTTAATATATGTTGATATAGCAGAAAGGCTTAATTTATTGCAAAATGACTTTTGGGAAGAACCATAATATATTAGCACATACTAATAAAATTACTTTTGATTCAATTATTTACACACTTCATTTAATTGCAGAGAATATTACCATGTAAAGGCAAAGAAATGGCTGCTAATGGCAGGCCCTTAAAAATAAAGTTTATATTTTACCATTGCCTTTTAGAAAAATGCTCTTTATACTAGAGAGCATTAAAAAAGTAAAGTTGAAAATATCACCAGTTCTACTTGCTATAAGCTCAAGGATTCTGAAATTATAGTCCGTCATGCAGGAGCTGCATAAACTAAGTGAATTCCTCAGCAAGATGAATTTATGAAAGTAGTTACAGAGCATTACAGCAGAGAATGTACTAAAAACAAGTAATGCTAACTGAAAATATATACTCATATATGTATTTAATAAAAATATAACTTTCAGGCTTAAAATTGTATCCTTTTTCTGTATCATTATTATTTTATTTACATGTTCTATTGTCAGCTTAGTATTTTTGATTGCATTTAACTTTATAACAATTAAAATGGAATATGGTTAACATTTAAGCTACATAATTAATTTTAGGCACATAATTGTTTGCTTTTCAGTGTTCTAAAACCGTTGTGTTCTCTCTGCCTGGATTTATTGTATATTTTACACTGCCAAGGTTGATAGAGTATGTACTCTACCGCTTAAGATTTGTACATCACTCTGTATTGCTCCAACATTCCTTGGAATTCGGTTTATTCTGCTGCTGTTTGGTACTGAAGCTGCAGAATGGCCACTGTCTGTAAGGGTGAGTTTGATTATTCGTCCATGCAAATGTGCAGACCATTTCCCCATACTCTTTCACATAACACTGAGTTTATTGCTTGGTGCTAATATCCAGTTATTAATGCTAACAATAACAATTCCCATATGCCACACAACCCCCACCCACCATGCACCTTAATTGATGTCCTTAGCTATTACAAAAGTTCGATTTTCAAGTATCTCCCACTCCTTATGGTTCAATTTCCTGATTTTCAGAAACTAATTTTCTTACTTTATTTAAATGGCATATACTGAGTGTCATTGAAAAAAACGAAAATTGCAGCCACTAGAGCAATTTTTAAATTTTCACTTTAAATTAAACCCCACCTCTAATAATCAATTTTACTGGTTAACAAATTTGATGAAATGTTTGTTAATTGGTAGTTATATATTGAGTTTCATTAAGAAAAAACAAAAATTGTGAATGCTAGAGCATTAACACACACACACACACACACACACACACACACACACACACATATATATATATATATTTTTGTTTTTGGAGCCTAGAAAGTAGGAATGATGGAGATTTTTCATGGGTACAACTGTAATAGCCACATGCCTTCAGAATGTAACATATTAGTCCCTACTATTTATTATTATACTTTTTTATTAAAATAAAACAATTACCTATTTTCAGTTGTGCCTTTCCTATTATTCTAATCTTTTTGATAGCACAAAATTCTGCAATAATTAACACAGACCTTATATTTACTTTGAGTTTTCAGAGATTATTTCTCTTACCCTCTACCCTTTCCCCCAATTGTAAGTTTTTTCCTACTGTACTGAAAAACTTGAATCTTCAAAGTTTTAAACTTCTGGAATAAAACCAACAATAACAGAGCTAAAATCAAAGCAAGAAAATTCTGTGAATAGTTTAAAAATACTACCTCTTAAAATAAATAAAACATATAATCTACATTTGCAAAAAGCAATATTTTAGAAAGGTACTCCTCAAAAGAGGAAGGGGGAAAAAAAGAAGAGGAGTATATTATTTAATGCTGAGTTCAGTTTTGTAATTTAATTTTAATTTGAAAATGAAGAATTAGATTTTAAAATTTGGCTCATGGCCTTGATTCTAAACAGCTACTGAGCTGCCATATCCTTCTTCAAGCATGGAATCTGAACCTCTCTCATCTGATTCTATATTCTCCACAGATCTCACTATAGTTTCCCTACTATGAGAGATTAATTTCTTAAAAGGCAATGCTACAAGTACCTATGATCCAGGCTTCTAGTTTAACCACAAACCGTGATCCAAATGTATCAAATCTGACTCTTCATTCTCAACTTATGTGCTAAATACAGTTAGTGTGAAAGAACAATTTTCATATTACATTTTATTTTGTTTAGTGTAGCATTAGTTAATCAAATACACTTTTTAAAATGTTATTATTAAATATTGTGTAAAGGTATAATACAAATTTTGTTATTTTTAGGTTTATGAACTGCATGTCTCAATTATGAAGTTATGTAGGCATTTACTATACCTTTCGTTTAGCTCTGTACAACACTAACCTCAAATACAAACAATGCTAAATTAGTACAATTTACTAACTATGAAACTTAAAGATTATGTCTATGTACCTTACAAGGTTCAGTTTTCATTTTCATGGACTCACTGAGATGAACAAGGATGTACATATGTTAAGTTTGTCAGATGTAAACTTTCTTTGAAATTAGGTTAGGCTGGAAATGTTCTTTTGACATCACAGGAGGCTAGTGGTGCATTTGAATAATAAAAGTCTTTGGCTGATATTTTTCTTTGTTTAGCAGCTAATTTTATATGTTGCACACCACCAAAAACCCACATTTTTTCTTAATGTCAGTCCATTCATATATCAACAGATTCTTTTATTCAAGCCACAACCATGATTTCTTGGATTTGATCATGCAGTCCAATATAGGATCTGGCCCTTCTCCATTGGACATTTTAGTAAATCAACTTATCTGATGAGATTTTTTAAGGATGTTTGGCTCCAAAGAGTTAAAAATGACTTATTATGATATAATTTATCCTCATTTGTGTTAAGTATTAAGGTGTGGGGGGCTGCAACAAAGGTGCATATGGATAAATAATTTATATTGCATAAAAAATGTATTAGGTTATTCTTAATTATCTAGTGAGTTGATTGCAACTGAGGATGGAGGCTAAAGCCTGCAAAACTAGTTTTGCATAATTCAATAGTAAGTGGAGCATAAGATTATCAAATCGACTCACTAGTATTAGTCGCTTCACTGTATTGTTTCCTACACAAAATTAAGCTTTATATGTATTAGGTTAATTTCTAAATTAGAATATAGACAGACTTGGAAGGATGCATTATTAAAACATTGAATGTTAATATCTACTCTCTCTATGCGTATAAGGCTATATTATGTAATGAAGAAAAGAATTTGATAAAAAATAATGACATTCATAGTTATAATATCAGAAATATTAGAGATTATCATAGGTATGTATATAATAAACAAATATGTAAGGATGTAAATATAATATACAATTAATTACCAGCAATCTGTATAAAAATCGAAATTAAGTATCACTTGAAGAAATATCTCATAAATGGATATTTATATTCAATTGGATAAATTGTAAATTATATTTTGTATATAGTATTGTAACCTAACACTCGACAATGTTATAAGCTTATATTATAAGTCTATTGGTCTAAATAAATAATAATACTCTATTATTGCTTAATCAATCTTTTCAAATTTGAATAAACATTACTCATATTCCTTCTGTTAACACCTCCAAACATTGAATTACAATTATCTGACATGTCCTTTAAATATACTTAAAAGGATGAAAATAAATTGAATCAAATTGAAGAAATCTGTGCTAAAAGCTACATTTTATTCTGAACAGCAAATGTGTGAAGCACTTCACTCACATATCTTGCTACTGCCTCAGCTATTTCATTTCAATTGCTTTCAAGCTCCAAAATTTTTGTGTGCAGGTCACCATTTTCAAGATCAAAATAATAAACCATAACAGGAAACAATTTGATAGCACCATGCTTATTAGAGCTCTGCATTTGAACACTGAAAAGCTCCAAGCAATCCGCAACAGGCAACTATGCTTGAAGCACTGTTTGGTGGGAACCCATTCTGTTTATACAGGTAGTAGAGGGGAGATGTCTTCACTGCAGCTTTAACTATTTTGACTCACTGTACTTTTCATTTAAAGTAAAGGATCTATAATTGACAGACGTTTAATGTGTATTCATAGTGAGCAAATGCAGGGTTCTAGTGATGAGTGACCACTGTAGATATGACTATGAATGAGGTAGTTTGTAATGACTGCATTACTGTTTTCAAAGAATGAGGAACCAGACAAAATTAGCTATCTCTTTAGTCTTTGTATTTTTCAATTGACAAGTTAGCAGCTAGTTTCAGCTCAAGAATTAAATCTTTCAAAAATCAAATATACAATTCATGGAATTGTAATTATTATTGTGTGTTAACAATATGGAAGGCTACAGCACTCTCTGCACCACATACTAAATCATCCACTTCTGGTTTGATGATATAATTTGGCACTTTTTCTAAGAAATTTGCTGCCCTAATTCATCTGGAATGCTTCTCTGACTAGATGCAAATTTATAAATTTCTGGCATCATTGTTAGCCACTGAAACATATGTACCAGGATTGGAGGACATATATTCTAATTTCCATTCCCTTCAACCAGGGTGAAAAGAGAAAACTTTCAAGAAATTCATCAGTAAAATAACATTTCTTTTTTGGCATTTCAATACAGATCTGAAAAAATAACACAAGAAAATAGAATAATCTATAAACATCAGTTCTTAATTTGCATTATATACTTGCATACAAATATATATTCATACAAATATTATTATTATTTCATACAAATATATATTACCTTTCGGTTGATTTGTAAAATCTGAAAACAGGTAACTTAAGTTAGATAATACTTTTCTTGTAATGATTTTGGATTACATTTTATACAGAACATACACAATGCATGGATGCAAACAGATATATAATTTATTTTTAATTAGCTGGTGAGTCAATTTAATACTCTTATGGTCTACTTACCTTTGAATTATACAAACCTATTTCACAGGCCTTCACCAGCATCATCAGATGTGAGTTGACTGCTGAATTTGTTGTTGGTTGAATGAAATTGGTGTAGCTCTTGTGGACATTTTATGAAATTTTGGATCAATATGCCTTCTGTTCATCCAAAAGTTCATAAAGTTCATAAAATATCCCTAAGAGTTACACCAAGTTCATTCAACCAACAACAAATGTCACAGTTGGACTCACAGCTGATGATGCAAGCGAAGGCCTGTAAAACATGTTCTGTATAATTCAATGGTAGTGAAGCATAAAAGTATTAAATTGACTCACTAGCTAATTAAGAACAACTTAATTGCTTCACTGTATTAGTTCTAAAATTAATTTTAAATTTAGATATCACATTACATGCTGTTGGTGAAACTAGTCAGAACTTCCAAAAGAAGATTCAATAGACAGTACTGCCAGTTCAGAGAAAACTTCAAGGCTACTGCCACCTAGATTGTATAAACAATTTAGCATAAAAGAAAGTTGTATGCCTTATGAGCAAGGATTATAAATGCTGCTGGCCCTCTGCCATCCATATCAAAGAGGAAAACACGCGCAACTTCAGTCTTAAAAGTAATCCCTTTGCTTTCAATCAATAAATTGCAGGGAAGCCAATGAAAATTATTTGCTGAATGTAGTTTTTCTGCTCAAAATGAAGATATTTCCACAAAAATGAGTGGGTATGTATGGCAACCGTAAATATAGTCCAACCTTACTTTAACCTTAAATCACCCTATGTCCTAAGGTTTCATTTTCATTTAACTTAAACTTAAAATTGAGTTCATTTAACATTTCATCATCCATTATATAATGAGAAAGGTCGTCACAATGAAATGCTGTTTATCATTTTGAAGTAAATCTTATTGATGACTTTATCTGCAAGAAAGATGTTTCATAGTTTGTAGGTATATATTAGAATCTGTGCAAAACCTATGTTTTCTTTAAAGCATTTTAAGATATTTGCCATAGACTTACCTTTTGGGTAGTGCATGTTAATGAATTTGCAACATTAAAAAATAGTCTCATTTACCTTTATCATTGCTTTGAGCAGATTGTAACGCTGGAACACATTGCGCACAGATTTGCTTTCTGTGTACTTGGCCATTAAGGTGACAAGTGAGCGCTTGGCTGTATCATAACTGTCTTCTAATCGCACTCTAACTGCACGCAAGCGTTCATTTGTCTCAATCACCTCTTCCTTACTCTGTCCACCTGTGAATATGAATGCGGAAATACTCTTCATGGTAGTGATAATTATTTGGATATTTAAATGCACATTTAAAAAGACTATGGAAGCTATTAAGCTTAACATAATATAACATAACATAACATAAACATGGCAAGTATATTGTGATTATAAGATATTAACTAGAGGGGCATCATGAGTCATTACAAACAAGGAATATTTTTAATTGTAATTAAAATGGGTTTAAATTAAACATTATCACTTGAAAGACTTCTGGAGACCTTACTTCTTCTTATGTGATTGTTTTAAATTTATTTGTAAATTTAAGAAAGGCCAAGCATATTAGGACAAAGAGAAGTGGAAGGCCTCTCTACAACAGTGATTGGGAAAAGTACTAAAGATGTGGAATGTGTGAAAAAATCATATGTGACAAATTAAGACAATAAGTCATCACCGAAGACTGGATTAGGAAACAATGTAAAAATGTTACACATATATCATTGAGCTAGCCAAATTTCATCATGCTAAGTACCCTACACATTCACAGAGAAGCAAAAGGAAACGAAATACTTCCAACATTTTGTACTTTCTGAGGTAGCAAAGATACTTTCTGAGATAGAAAATACTTTCTGAGATAGCAAATATCTAGAAGTATGAAACAAGTACTAATTGCTGTATATATGACAACTGCCTTTAAAGGTCAAAAAAGCAAAAATTGTTAGAGTGAAAATGGTGGTGACTTCATTTAGCAAGAGTATATAACAGCTGCTCTATTTTGGTTCTGGAAAAAAATAGTTCAGAAAAAGAAGGATTACTGTTGCAACAGTCCACACTGCCTAAACTTTCTAAGGATGATTCTCACTCCTGTAACTTCTTACTGCTGCAAACATTGAAGAGCTGACTATGAGGAAAGCACTGAAGAGCATACCAAAAGCAACTTGCTACCTTAGATTAAAGTGAAGGTGTTAGTTCTTCCATAGAATGGACCAATGTACAGAGGCTGAGGTAGGGTACTTTAAGAAGATGTAATATTCAGGTTGTTGCAAGCTGTGGTCTACTGGAATTAATATTGCTTCCATCTGCAGATATGATAGATATGCTCATTTGTGTGGATGAAGTCTACTAGTGTAGATTTCAGCAACAACTGACATTGATACTACTGTAAAAGCCTACATATTGTGATGACTTTTAATTGCACTTATTTTCTAACCATATCTAAAGACGTTTTGAGTTATTCTTATATCCATTACGATGAAATTTGGCAATATATATAAAACACCTTAGTTTGTAACTCTTTGTTACATTAAGCATATTATATTATTTGTCATGAAAGATTTGAAATATTTATGATTTCTATTGCATATACATACCAATGCTTTGCATGTTTTAATATTTGCTTTAACTAATGATTCTAATATGTATTAATGGCTGCAATAAATGAATTTAATTAGGATTTGTAGAGAGGAAAAAAGTAATATATAACAAAAATAATTTTAAATACAAACACATAGAATCTATATATTATTAATATTTTTAGTTCAGAATACTTTTAAACTGAAAACAGTCAATCTTAGTAAGTAGAAATGTTTAAATCTGTGATAATAAATATTACATTAGAACTAATAAATTTTATATAACCTAAATTTTCTAAGCTAAATTTATTTAACCTTTCCAGAAATTTATCATAGGATAAGTAGAGAAGCCACCCATTAAATTAATAAAATTAAAAAAAATCTATTCATAGTTTACTATTCTCAAAGCAAAAATACATGAGTTTTAAAATAATGTTAAAAAGCTATTTCTTATTCTTAGTTTATTTGTCTCTACCAAAAACTAATCATGCATGAATGAAGTTCTAGTTGTAATGAGTATGAACTAAATTCTGTACATAAAGAATCACACTTACTAGAGGTGCCTTCATCTTTTACATCTTGTACAATACGTCGTACGCTCTGTGTGAACTTCCCCACTAGGTTGGTCCCTGCTGGAAATAAATAGAAGATCTGTTATGTTGATCACTATAAAATCATTTTTAAATAATTTGCTACCTTTTATTTTTGAAAATGAGCATTTATTTCCTGTTTATAGATTTACAGACTCTGAAATCATCATCATAATCAACAATGTTCAAGGTAACCTCAACTCATATATACACATTTTTTGCACTAACTCCATTCACTTACACACTTATTCACTTATGTGTAAGTGAATGGAGTTAGTGTAAGAAATGTGTATACATGAGTTGAGGTTAGATTGCCACTCCATTGTCAACAGCTTCGTAAGTACAACATTTTATGTTCAAGATATTGTACTTATTATTAGTCAGTCTGCTTCATGTTCAACATTAAATGGTAAATCTGTCCTTTTCTAGAGCACTCAGATTCTGAAATGCGTTGGATGTTTTCTCTGTAAGAATTCAAGAAATTAAAAATAAAAGATTGTTCCTCCCTTGAAGCTTTCTGTCAGCAAGCATGTATTTTTTGACTGCATGCTGAAGTTATGGTTCAAACAATGCAGAAGTAGAAGAATAAATGCATTCATAATTATTTGTGAAAAATAAAACTGAATACATCACAGTACATCATTTTACTGGCCAAAATTGGCCAAAAAAATCACCACCGCCACCGCCACAACCACCACCACATACATTATCAATGTAATACATTAAATACCTATATTACTTAAATAATTGTGTCAATTATACATACTTGAAACTAACTATGCAGCACCCAACATTATTATGCTATGGTTGTAGGTATCTAACAAATATGAAGGTATGGAAGTATGTTTAGAATAACTGAGTTGACTTTGTAACACTTACATCACTAATAGTTTTTAAAAAAGGAAAACTATTAGTGATGTAAGTATTACAAAGTCGACTCAGTTATTCTAAACTTATATTAAACATCACTGTTACAAACGTCCACCATATTTAACTAAGTATGGAAGTATGTTTACATTTTTTCTTGTTCTAGTACTCTCAGTTTATTGTCACTTTGAATGCATTGTATCATGTTATCTATGGCCAAAGGCAACTTGAAGCAATACCTCATATTTTCAATCTTAAATCTTTTTTTTTTTACCACTGAAAGTCAAGTTACTGCTGTAATAAAGGGCCTAAAGAACAAAACATTAAAAGGTAGAAAGGATAAAATAGAAAATTATTGGCCATTTTTTCTCCCCCAACTGCCTCAGAAATTATGAAAGAAAAAAGTTCAACATACTTTTTAGAATAAACATAAGTCAAGATGGATTCCCTAGATGTAATTAATAGCACTAATACATTCTTGCAAGAAGCCTGTGAACAAACCTTGGATTTTTAGGCAAATTCAGACTTAGTTCCTTTAAAAAAAAAGTGCAAAATAATTGCAGTTATTTGCAATTTATGGAAAATAATACTTGTTCGGAGTGCTTTATAGTACCTACAATATCCTAAAATGATGGTCAGTGCCTTTTTGTGCCTAAGACTAGCTAAATAAATCATTTTTAAGAATTAATATAGTTTACTTAGAAATGACTTATTTTTAAATTTACTTCACATATGAAATTGCACCCCATTGTCATGCAAAATCTACAGGAAAATTTGTGTCAACAATAAAAAACCAACCATTCACAGTTGACTGCTCCAACAATTGACATACTTCTGATTAATGTTTTAACTACTATCAGTATCGAGTGCTTCAATGACTATACTTAATACACAGTTTAAATTTCATTTGTAATTTTCTTCTGTGTGGGTAAGGTTAGGTGCTTATATCCTGTGCTCATTGTGTCAGTTGTATTGCATTGCTGTGTGAAGAGAAACAATTCAAAATATAAATATTTGAAAGTTTCTTTAATTCATCTCTTGCTGGTGGACTATAATGATGTTATTTATGAGGGAAAATAATTTTTTGTCATTTTGTAACAAACAGGTAAGAATTTCCATTTTCTTTGTTATGGTAGACAAGCTGGTAATTGAATTTTAAGAAATTTAAAATAATATACTTTTCTTCCTTGGAGTTATAAAAGTGTTTTTTTATTATTATTATTATTATTATTATTATTATTATTATTATTATTATTATTATTATTATTATTATTATTATTATTATTATTTAAGGGTTTAGTATATACAGTTATTTAAACCTAGAATTGAAAGAAAATTAAAACTATTCATTCTGAATTATATTTGCAAAAGCAATCCATTCTTTCAGATTTCACACAAGAGAAAATCTCACATTAAGGAGCATGTATATGTTGCAGAACACACAGGAAGAGCTAAAAAAAAGAATTTGCTGAAACAAATTCTATTGACTCAAACATTTGGTGGCCCAAGGAAAATTCCAGAAAATCTCAGAGTGTTTGGTTTTTCTTTGTCCCCATTGAACAAATTCAGTCTAAATAAGCCGCTCAACCTAGGTGATAATGATAGAATACCTTTTGAGAAGAAGTCAGGAATCTATAAAATCAACTGTTTGAAATGCAACAAGGTATATATTAGCAAACAAAAAGAAGCATTGGAATTAGGCTAAAGGAACATCAGAGATAAATCAGCAGTTGCACATCACTTTTGGACAGATAAACATGTTATAGAAATGGAAGTCCAATTACTTAAAAATTGTCGATAGACCTCTGGAGCTGGGAATATGGCAAAAAAAAAATTATAAAAAAATATGAAAATAAGATTATGAACTTTGAGATTCCAAAAGAAGAAGACAAATTAATCCAAAAGTTCATAAAATGTCCACAAGAGCTACACTAAGCCTATCCAACCATCAACGAATCCGGCAATCGGCTCACAGTTGATGATGCAGGTAAGGGCCTGTGAAACATGTTCTGTGTAATTCAATGGTAAGTGGAGCATTAGAATATTAAATTGACTCACCAGCTAATATTAGTTGCTTCACTATATTAGCTTCTGACACCAAATTATTTTTAAATTTAATATTTCTAATGACATTAGAGCAATTGTACATAGCTGTTTATGTCTTACCTAAAAGTCATTGAAACAGGCTACTTAGATTATTTAAGTGAGATGATTCAAAATAGATACTCAGAAATGAAAAATATACAATAGGGAATACCACAAGCCTGGCTAACTCCTATATTCAATGTATATAAAACTATTTTTTCAGATGATATAATATTGATTACAGGAAATGATAAAGAAGATCATCTTACACATGAATGAATGGTTTATTCTTAAACACAAATTAATTTTACATAATTAAAATGTTAATTGGAACTTGCACAGTGAAGTCTATAATATAACTGATATTATCGTGAACTACACACTCCTAATGCTCCACTTACTTGTCATAATATATAGAACCGGTTTGGAGAACATTTCGTTCTCATCATCAGCTAAGCTAAAAGCTCAACTGTCGGATAATTCATTAAGCTTAACGAATTATTGGGGTTTATAGGAGTGAAACTGCTGGAGTAAAATCACAGTTCATTCGTATAAGGAGATATTCAAAAGAAGTGCGAAATGACGGTTCCTGGTAGAGTATGCGCAGGGGCGAATATAACATTTTTGCGTCCCTAGACACAATGTATAAAATGCGCCCCCTCTCCAAACACGTTTGAAAACCTACATATATCGTTTTAAAATAACTAGGAATAATAAAAGACAAAATAAACCTATATACGAGGGTAGGTTCACAAGTTTACGGCCTGGGCGATAAGGATTATCGCCTTCACAAAACCCTTATCTGGTGTCATATCTTATCTGTTAGTAAATAATTGCAACTGTAACTTCCGCTCTGCTGTGTTCAGTTGTTCTGATATAGTTGCACAAAGAAGGCTATGTGTAGAAGATTGTGACTTATTCAAAATGAAATATCGAGCTGTTATTAAGTTCTTCACAAAAGAAGGACTTGCTCCAAATGAAATTAAACAGTGATTGGGCGGTGTATATTGGGGAAACATCCCCCTCATATTCTACCGTAAAAGAAAATGGGTCGAGAAAGCATTGAAGATGAACAGCGTGCAGGTCGGCCCTTGGAGGTGCTCACTCCTGAAAGCATCGCTCTTGTGGAAGGAGAAATTATGGAAGATCGGCGGCTCAAAGTTTACAGAAATAGCAGCAAAGTTGGGCCTTTCTAAAACAATAGTTCTTGAATTATTCATGATCATTTAAACATTAAGGGTAGTGCAAAATGGGTGCCTGGACTTCTTTCCTCAATTCAAAAGCAGCAACGAGTCATCTGTTGTCAGGCATTTTTTGGAGCTCTACCGTGGCAACAGGAGAGAAGTTCTGCAAAACGTTGTTACGGAGATGAAACTATGGTCCTCTACTATGATTCCTTGTCCAAAAGAGAATCAATGGAGTGGCGTAAACCTGGCGAAACACCGTCTCTAAAGGTCAAGGTCACTCAGTCAACCAAGAAGATCATGGTCACAATCTTTTGCGACTGTGAAGGAATATTCTTCATTGGTTTCAAGGAGAGAAACACCACAGTAAATGGGGAGTACTGTACTGGCCTACTGAACAGACTACGTGCTTCCATCAAAAAGAAAATGCGAGGAAAGCGTACGCCTTCTTCCGAGAACGAGCCTGTGCACACAGTTCTTGTTGTAAAGGAAGCTGTGAAGAAATGTTGCTTTAAGGAGATAGATCATCCACTCTAAAGCCCAAATCTAGCTCCCAGGAACTATTTCCTCTTCTCAAAACTCAAGAGGGACCTTTGAGGAAGGAAATTTAAGTGTGACGAAGAAGTGATGGATGCAGTTTATGCCCATTTTGCACACAAAACTTCTGACCATTTTGGGTGCGGATTGAAATGTTAATTCAAAGATGTGAGAAATGCATTGCAATAAAGGGTAACTATATTGAAAAGTGAAATATAGTTTTTGTCTTTATCATACCTAGAATATAGTTAGGTCGGAAACTTATGGATCTATCCTCGTACTTCAACCAGAAAACTTGAAAACAAATATGCAGGAAGAAAAAAACTCACAATTCATGGAGTTCTTGAATCACATTTCGTTCGCATTTACTTTTGTCACTACTACTGCAGTGTTATTAGCATATAAATGTCTATCTTTATTATAGCCTGAGCTCGAATTAGCAACATTCCCTGTGAAAAATGTGTCTACTATACCAAGTGTTTTAAAACTTTAGCTTCTCTTTCTCACTTTTCCGTTGTTAATTTACGAAATGCCATCCCATTTAATTTTGCGCGCTTGTTTTGGCCACTCTTATTAATATCAGTTAATCCGCATGAGCGGACAAAGTTTATAACTAAAAACCCTTTAATAGGATATAATGCAGGATGCTGGTTTTAGTTTCGGTATAAATACTCTATATGTACTTTTCGATTTTGTCTTTTGTCAACTTTAGGAACCAGCTATTTGGTATCACTTGTTGATCTAGTGATTGGTTTATTAATACTTACAGGTAATGTGGCATCAGGTAACATGCTATGAATTTTGTGATGCTTGTTTTATCTAGATTAATGCATTTTCTTTAAGTTATGAATTATGAAAGAGTTGCATTATGCATATAACTTTTTCCCTCACTAGGATCATCAAAGTTATTGTTAAAAACTATTGAACTGACGTCATCAGCAAACAGAACAGTAGGGGCAATGTTTTTATTGACTGTGACAGATTATTTAAATAAATTAAAAAGAGCCATGGACCTAAAATGGACTCTTGTTGGATTCAATGTTGAATAATTCCTCAGTTTGGAAACACTGATTATTGTCTGAAGTATTTACTTAGATCTTTGCTTCCCATTATTAAGGTATGAAAATAACTAGTTTAGGCCTACTTTTTTTTTTCGTAAAAGGTAAATTGTTCTATTAGAATGTCATTGAACACAATCCAAAGATTGAATGTTTTTTTATTTAATACCGACATAATTAAATGTGGCCAGAGGATTGAAATGAATGATGTTTAACGCCCGTTTTTGCTACAGAGGCACCACAGGCGATGGGCACTGATGATACATGAGATGAAATGATATATTGGGAAAGTATTTATTTTTAAGGAAGAAATGTTCCAGGCCTAAATTAGGGTTTCTCCCCGGCATTTGCCATTTATGAGGACTGAGGAAAACCTGGAAAAAACCTCAGTCAGGAAGGACGGTCCTGGCGGTATTCGAACCCAGACCTCCCGCTCACGAGCCCGCGACTTAACGACCTCGGTCACCTGTGGCATTTCTCAATATATTGTAAAAGGATGCTTATATCTATTATTGTCTAAGATTTGGGTTTGATTGGACAGGCATTTGTTGTAAAAGCTATACCACCAAACTAAACTATAACACCCATCAAGGTACTTATTCAATAATGCATAGAAACTGGAACTTTGATTCTATCGGTTAGATAGACCTTTAATGCTTGCTAAGCAGTATAGGGATCCACTACTCATGCTCAACTTTGAGCATTGATCCTTATTATAATAAGCATTATGAGTTATCGTTCTTGTTAGGTTAGGTTCATTGATGTGAACCAATTAGTATTTCAATTACGTTGTTTTTCAGTATTCTTGAGTAACGATAATGTGTTTCATAGAATATGCTGAATGGACTTGTAATTGCCTGTTGTAACTTCAATATTCTAATTTCTGCAATTATAATCGTTCTGTGAGTGCTGAGCTTCTATTTAGCAAAGAGGCAAAACTAAATTGGCAAAGTTTTTCAGAACTTAGCAGTTGTATACCGAAGTCTCTCGAGAGGCTGTTAATACCCGTTCTTCTTTAATATTAAAATAGTAAAGTTGTTTATGGCTTGGAGAAGGGAGATGGTTGTTATATTGCGAACGAGCAACAAGTGTCCTGGGCAGTGTGCCAGAAACCCCAAACTTCACTCAATTATACGGGAAAAATGTTTTTATTTTCTTGTTAAATTTCATCTGCTGGGTTTCGGACTGTTAATGTATAAGGAAGGCCAAGAACACTCGCCAGCTTACAAGATTACAGAAAACTTTGCTCTTGATATAGCGGTCGTCAAAAATATTGCTGCTATTTGCAGCGTTGCTGTCAAAATGATTAAATCTTTTGCACACCTTGCACAATATCTAAAACAATCTAAAGCGTATTATTGAAATTTATCATTACGGGCTATTTTGCCATGGTCATTGATTTAAAGTAAAATTTAAAACCAAGACTTTCGCCAGTGCCACGGTCAGCATATCAGTGGACTGAAAATGTCTGTAAAAGATCCAAGGAATCCTCTCAGCTACACGGGAGTATTTACATTGATATAGATATAACCGAAGTATCCATTAAAACTGGAATGGGAGAACTAAGCGACACTTACGTCTTAATCAGCCAGGAAAATATACGAATGCAGAACATGTCATTCAAAATTGCCAAAGAATTCATTTTGAAAAAAAATCTACAACTACAGAAGTAATTGCAAAATATATTGATAAAACAGAAATATCTATTATAACTCGGGTAGGACAACGCCTTAATCAGGCAGAAAAAAATCGGCGTTTATGGAACTATTCATAATTGCTATGGAATAAATTTTGGGGAAAAAAGTAAACAGAGAGAGAACATATGAATCTGTTTAGAAGAAAGACCTTAGAAATAGATCATCATTCAGATAATATAAACAAAGACAACGTTTTCTAATAAGTAAGACACTGGTAAACAAACTATGTGTGCACCACAACTCCTCTATCAGTCTTGCCCTTCCCACCTCTGCCTCTACAGACACTTCCAGTCCACTGATGATGTTGACAGTAGCGTCGGCGAAAGCTCTGGTTTTAAATTTAATTTAAACTAACGACTAGAAAAGTAGTTCGATAATGATAACAACGCCTACCATGAAAGTCTAAAAATATTATTTACAGCTCGTTAGTAACTTTGAGCAATATTGTTTTTGTTACAAATAAATAATGTGATTACTGTTATCTACCCAAATACTGCTAATTGCACTTCTAAAACGACTTTGTCAATATGACCACAATTAAAAACTGACAATATCTATATAAACAGTAAAACTAAAACAATTAACGGGAAACAAAATACCTCTACACATTAAAGTTATATAAAACTTGGAAAGTTTACTTCACAGGCAAATTGCCCGACCCTTGCATAATGGAAATGTATTGTAATATTTTCTTAATTATTAATAATTAATTATACGTTATTTTTTGTAAGGCATGTTGTTGACTAATAAACCATTATATTTTTCGTAAGTATATTCGACTTTGTCCTTGTTGGTTGTATAGCCATCTTTAATTGTTTCCTTTCGCATTGAGTTTTCATATAAAGAATAATAATATTTTAGGGGTGTTAATCTTTTCGAAAAAGGTAACTTTTAGGCATGTGTCACTTTTTCTCAATCTCCTGAAACTATTGTATTTCCTATTATTTCTTGTGGCTCTGAGATTTCCATAAAATATTTGCAAAACTATGACAACATTACTACAAGACACTGAACATTTAAAACAGCGCCTTCTTGAATGTTATTAGGCAATGCACAGACGCCCACAAATGTTGATCACATAGAGCATAATTTTTAACTTGTATCACTTGAAAGATAATTTATAATTTATTATTACCGGTATTAAATTTTAGTATTTTGAATCAGTAACTTGTCTCAAACATGATATTATTTTTGCCTCGCGTTATATTGAAATTTTAAGCCAGTATCACATCAACTTAATAAACATCTCCTGTTAATATAGAAAATCTACACTTTAGAGCAATTCTTGAATTATAAATGAAATGTATTTCAGAAAATGTAACTCAATTTTGCGCTATTATTTATTTTATAGCTTTCTGCTCACTAAGTATACATCTGTATTTGCTTCGTGCGTCAGCTTCCTAAGGAGAAAATGATCAATTAAGAAAATTAATTTTATAAAATGCAATGAACCAATGAGGAAGAAAATGGAAATTAAACAAAGGAGTACCAAGAATAAAAGAAGACTGAGGCAGTAATGAGCTAAGTTCAATGGGCATCCCTCCCCTGCCAAGCAAGAACATGCCTGAGGTACTCCTGTGGTGGGATTTTAGGTCGGTCACTGGTTTCCAAAAACCAGTCGCATCCAGCTCTCCATGGTCGAGATGACCTAGGCAAGAAGAACATTGGCTCTTCATGCCTCATCTCTGCAGCATTCTCCGGCCGAGATGGGAAACGGTAAGAAGAATACGAGACTACCGGTTCCTCCTGCCCTATCGTTGCCGCCTCCGTTAGTGCAGCTCTGACCACTTCTCCGCCATCTCCCGCCTCTCCTGCGCTCGCCCCAGACCCGAGCCCTGCTGCTACTACTTCAGTAAATAGGGGACGCCTTAACTCGCATGCAGGATGGGCATCCCACGCCGCAAAACATCGACAAGATCATTACCAGCTCACCGACCTACCATACCCAGGCATCCACCACGCATCGATCAGCGCACCAACACCATGCGGCCAAAGGAACGCTGTCATTCGCGACGTTCCACAGATCATTTCTGCCTTGTTCCTACTCCGTACCTTGCACCGACATTGACCTTCGCCATTCAAACTACTCGAATCTATTCCGACCTGGTCCGACTTCACTCGTCCGTACTGTTTGTCTGGAATTCGAGGATTGCAACGCATACATCGCAACTCATCAGCCGCATCCTCGCAACCGAACCCAGCCAATACAGACACTCCTCGATACTGGAGCTCCACGGTGTCAATACTGTAACGCCGAGGCACTTACAGCAGGGTGCTCTCACCACGACCTCGCCCGCTGCCGACACTGCGCCACCTGAGGGGGATCATACCTCCTGTCCTCTCCAGTCAAGGGCACATCGAATCACCTCCACTGACAATCTGAATGTCCACCTAGCCGCCAGCACCCGTAACAGAACCTGCCAGCTCCCTACAGCTAAACACAACACCACGGTCACACAGGAGCTACAAATATCTTAAATTTGCTGATGGAGGCCGAATCTCAACTCAAAACCTACTTAACATGCAACAGCTAATGGACAACTTTTCTTAACGGATCTACGAACTCCATAACTTCATAAACACCTCACATGAAGTCCTCTCCTCCCTCGTCAGCACGCTGGAGGAGGCCCATACAAAACTCTAGGAGTGCATCAACCACAGTCACATAACAATGCAGAACCTCTTAACAACAACTACACACAAATTCTGCAGGACCTCAATACTGCCATAGAAACTGCAACCAAGAGCTTAACATCTAACACTCACATTTCACCCATAAACGAAATGCCGGATGACATTCAACTCAATTACAACTCTACTCCAAGCACCGCCAGCAATGACCCATTCATAGCATGCGGAATACGGCTAACCATACAACGTTTAACAATTTTTACAATTTAAGCTGAATCGAAACTAATGATTAAAGAAAAACACTTTTTGAATGCTTTCTCATCCGCATCATTGATCGCCAGGGTGTCACTCAGATCCTTGGCCATGTATAACACCATCAGGAAACATCCCCTCACCTGCTCTCGGCAGTTAGCCGGCGGCTCCTACTGTTCCGATGAATAACGAGGGTGCTTTATACGTGACCACGCAACTCCTTTCCACCCTTATCATTACACTAGAGAGAGGGAGGGAGAGAGAGAGAGAAAAAGCTTCTCACGGCCGAGCGGTTACATGGTAGCCGATACCAACTACCGACGTTGTCTTTTAGACAGTTGCGTTTGGCTCTAACGGAACATAAGCGCCTCCCAGCCTTGGTGGTCTGCCCGCAGGTTTCCAAGAGCTCAACCGAAGACTCTCAACCTCAGGGCTACCCACTGAGGACCCGGAAAGGATCCTCGCGAGCTTCAACGGCAGTCGAGGCGGCTTCGACCAGGCAACAGGCGCTTGATCGCGGCCAGCGTGCTTCGGCCCTCGGCAACTGCAGCTGCATCAGCAGTAACTGCAACGACTGGCATCAACAGCTCCAGGGCACTATTGGTGCATTTACAGCATAGTTCGGTAGACTACAAGGCCGAAGCCAACAATCTTCTGACTGGTTTCCAGGCGTCTTAGGGCAGGCCTTATGTAGTACGTGCTTCTTAGCGCCCATTGTCTATTTTTATGCTACTGCTACTACTACTACTGCTACTATTACTGTTACTGTTTTCTCTTTCTTATCTTAGTTTATGCATACCCTCCCTAGGTAATGGTGGTCAGCAGAATGCACTAAATCTTCTGGTTTTACTTTACTTTTAACGTCTCCTCTTTCTATATTTAACTGCTTTAATATGACGTGACTAGTAAAAAGCGAGATGTGGCCAAGCTGTCCCCAGCCACGTTTTCTACTAAGTCAAAACGAATTGCGGCCAAAACCCTTGATATGACCACGATGGCAGACGGACGCGCCGCGAGAACTCCCACTACTCACTTTCATATAGGCCCCATCCTCTCCAATGGAGTCCATATCCTTCTCTTCCAGTTTTCTCCCACTTCTGAACCTTTACCCGCAGTCCTTCATGCACATCCCGCTCTAACCTGTTCCTTGGTCATCTCCCAGACCCCGTCCTAACCATTCTCCCATCATTTCCTCACTCCTTTCTCTCCCCTTTCCAGCTCTCCCTCATCTTGCAACGACACTGCGACAGCGTTTTATGTTTCCCCAAAAGTGCAGCAACGTACGGATGTGTGTGGGTCGGTTATGAATGCAGCCGGTGCCAATAGCCGATTAGAGATGGGTGCCTAAGCAGCACGGCAATGCGCTCTATTCCCTCCTAAGGTATTTCGACACTCAGCACAGCGAATCCAAATACATGCTGGATAGAGATGTAATGTCCCAGGACTTTCTAATCAGAGCCAAAACAGAGGAAAGCTACAACAAGCTGGTGGATCATCTAGAGAAACACCCTTTCCCCTTAATATAGTGCCACACTTCCAACTACGATCTATCGGATGGTGGCAAAGGAACCACAGCAATTATCTTGAAGGCTACGTCACGGAGGACCTTAGCACAGCCAGATTAAGCTGGTGTGGGTGCATCAGCTGCGCAGACTGTCCCTCTACCGATTTATTTGATAAGTCCTGACGGTGAATGATTACAAAAAGATTAAAAATGTCATAGAGGTGGCTACTTCAAGGTTACGGTGGAAGATTACCGCCGGCCTATTTTACCCCAGCAGTGCAACAGGTGCCACGTGCTATGGCACACTAAGCGCACCGTGGCGGGTGGCCATGGTTGATAAGACGTGGACTCGTGAGCGGGAGGTCTGGAGTTCGATTCCCACTAGAACCGTATTCTCTGACTGAGGTTTTTTTTTTTTCAGTTTTCCTTAGTCCTCATAAATAGGAAATGCCGGGGAGGTACCCTAATATTAGGTCTGGAACACTTCCTTCTTTAAAAAATACTCCTTTCCTAATTTATCATTTCATCTCATGTACCATCAGTGTCCACCACCTGCGGTGCCTCAGTAGTTCAAATGGGCGTTAAACATTATTAAAAATGCCAATTACAATCACTTTTATACTTTCCTATGAGTTTATTATGATTTTATATATCAAGACCTGTCCGTATCAAATGTCATTGAGTTATGTCTATAGTTTGGAGGTTGTGCAGGAAAACCAGGACCGATTCCTTGGCCTAATGATTAGTGTTGCTGAGTGCTGGCCGGGAATTCCCGAGTTTGATTTCCGCTAACTTCTTAGACATTTTTCGAAGTTAGGAGGTCTGAAATGGGGTCCACTCAGCCTCACGAGAATAAACGCGGACCTGCCCGAGGGAGGAGTGGCGTTCTTCGATCTAGAAAAATGCGTGATAGGCAACCGGCGAGATGCTGATACACTGATTACATTCAATACTGTCCTCTATCAATGAAGCCTTAAGACGGAGATAGAGGAAGCAGAGTTCTTTGCGGCAGGCCTTGGCCCGATTTCGGGCTGTAGCGCTATAGAAGAAGAAGAAGAAGAAGAAGAAGAAGAAGAAGAAGAAGAAGAAGAAGAAGCAGAAGGGAAAGGAAAGGGAAATTGGTGGCTCAGAGGGACTGAAGCACCCCGTATAAATAGCACTTTCCATTGTTCTGAGAGTGAGTTACGTTATAATACCTAAGTTTTTGTTTATTTTTTCGATTTTATTAAAAACTGGGAACTGAAAAAGATATTTCTACTAAGTGCAATTAAAATAGTTCCATCCTGAAGATGAAGCTGGTTAAGATCTACTATTTAATCAACTATCTCATGGAATTTACTGAGATAAGCCAGTCGTTAAAATCATTGCGATCGGCGCAGATTTGCCCCAAACCTAGAATGCTGCGGTCTATAAGCATTTCGAATATTTTAGCAAAATTAGTTTAATATTATCATATAACTTTATATTTTTGTATAAAGATACGGAAAAGAATAACGTTCCTTGTAAATTCTTCTAAAAATGTTTCCGCAAAGTCTAGGAAACAAGAAAAAGGAGGAACTCTTCTGGAACAGATATTGATTTATCTGTTCATATACGCAGTATGAACTACAGAAGTATTGGACTTCGATATTTAAAGTCATTCTGCATATTGAAACATAAGAATTACATCAGACCAGTCCAAAGGATGTTATGAAACACATTTCATTTCACATCTCGCCTTTTTATGTCAATAAGCTGAACATTACATGAAAGTATGTATAATCCAAACTACATAGCAGAAGAAAAAAATAAATATGGCTAATTAAGGGAATTAGAGGAGACATAGAAAGCAGTTGGTATAGATTAGAAATTAAATTTAATACGAAGGGATGGTTTAAACATGAATCACTACATTTTAAAATTTCTTCTTTAAAAAAAAAAAGCACATTTCTAGACAGGTGATCATTGGCTATAGTGTATACCAAAAAAGAAAATAGTAACACTGCAACATTATATTATAATTGGATAACCAGCTAAAATGTAGGACATAAACAAAATTAAACATTTTAACTTTTAGATTTAAAAAACTAGCAGAACCATTCGAAATTGAAGAATTAAACTACTTCCGTCCAGGAAGGTCTAGTATACACAATGTGTTTATATTAAAATAATTAATACCGCGGGTGCCAAAAATGTATACACACTTTTAGAGTAGATATTTATTTAATATATTTCAAAGTTGAACCGAAAAATAACAGTAATGTGTAGTATGATGTTCTGTAAACAGATGTGATTCACATTGCGTTATGTTAGCATTGCTACAACAAAATAAAGCCAAGATTATCGTTTGAACAACGGAAAGCAATTTTGAAGTGGTGGCACTGGATAGAGCGAAGAGGACCGATTGAGTTTCCACCGTGTTTTCCGTATCTAACTGCATTGGACTTCTACCTATGGGGAACTCTTAAGGATGTTGTACACCGTAGAAAACCAGCTACACTTGCAGCACTTCGGGAAGAAATTGAAACGGCATGTGCTGCAATCTCTGAGGACAGTTTCGCAAACGTTACTCAATCAATAGTTCAACATACTCGGAAGTTTATCGACGCCGATGATGGGCATTTTGAGCATCTGTTGTAACTGTATCAGTCTAAGATGATTAGTGCTCATCATTTTCTGTTTGTGTGAATTCAGTTTTGTTATGTTAACACAGATTTTTATTTGCTTTAAGTGTGTATACATTTTTTGGTATCCTCTGTATATAAAAGAAGAGACTACAACAATGAAACACGCATAGTATTTATAAAATTTCTTAAAGCTTTTTACAAAGTTGAAAAGGCAAAATGTGAACAACTTCCAGGGAGGGGGGAACCTCTCTAAACATCCCATACAATCTAAATACGCATATTTGTTTTTAAAACAGAAAAATAAGCAATAATTATGTAGAAACTAATCAAAGAAAAACAAAAAGTTACAATCTTTCACCAGTTTTATTCAGTATCTAAATAATTTAAAAGATAAAAGAATGGAAGAAAATAAAAAAATAAAGGAATACATTTAAGAAATAACAAATATATTAAAATATTTACGCTGAGAACCAAGTTATAGGCAATATCAAATACAGAAGATGAACTGCAAAAGAAGGTTTTCCAATTATCAAATTAGTTAAGCATACAATTAGGAAATGTCTATTGTTATCTTGTTCCTTTTTTTAACTGTTCAATTGAACTTACTCCGCTATTTTTATTTAGTAGTATTTGTTTGTACAATCGTAGATATATGTACGGTACTCAATTTCTAGTTTAAATCTTTTTGTACCTGTATACACTCAATACTTCGATCCTTTATCTGTGAAAATATACCAATCGCCGTTGAAATGAACCCACTTGACGTTTCTTTCTTATTGTCAAGTTTAATTTTAACGCTAAAGATAAATAAATATGTGTTTTTGATTATTCCCGAGTTCTGTAAGTATATTTTTTATTCTGCATACTTAAGGTTGAAACCTCTCAAAGACCGCCACGAGTGACCGAGGTCGTTAAGGCGCGGATTCTTGAGCGGGAGGTCTGGGATTCGAATCCCGCCAGGTCCGTCCTCCCTGACCGAGTTTTTTTTTCAGGTTTTCCTCAGTCCTCATAAATGGCAAATGCCGGGGAGGTACCCTAAACTTAGGCCTCGAACGTTTCCTTTCTTAAAAAAATCCTTTCCGAATATATTATTTCATTTCATGTATCATCAGTGTCCACCGCCTGTGGTGCCTCAGTAATAAAAGCGGTTAAACACCATTAAAAAAAAAACACCTTTCAAAGACAACTTCGTTCTATAAATGTGATGATTTTTTTTAATACAAAACGTGTGTTAGGCTAAGATTTGGAATCAGGGTCAAAATGGTTGTAGGTCAGATAGAATAGCACGCCAAAGATTCGTGGTTCAAATCCGGGCCATGACCTCGAATATTTTCTATCTGTCTCTAATACTAAAATGTTCTCTATTCAATAGCAAAAATAAGCAATAAGTCGATAAGCAATAATCAGCGAAAAGTGTTAGCAGATTTTTGAATGACGCTGTTTCGTAGCAGCTGCGAGAGTTGAATAAAGGTGGCGGTCGCTTAAGAAAGTTTTCTGTGCTGGCATTGCATAATTTTTACTTCTGGATCTCTGCAAACGTTCTTGCTAGAAAAACGATGAAATGTTGTGACAGCATTTGCCAGTTGAATTTTAGCGTGCATGAAGTGTGCTAAATGGTTTAAATATCTTTCAACAGTTGTGCGAGCTGACATGAAGTTCCTAAACTCAATTTAAGTTCATATGCGTTTAACAAAAAGTTAGCATGTAAAGTAGCAGATTCTGTTTAGCCATTAAAAGCTGATTTTGCGCAGCTCTAAAACGTCTACTGGGGCTATTCAAAGCGCGGGGTAAAGCAAACACATTAGTGCACCAAGTTTTCCAATAACCCCCAGTGACTGTTCACTGATGGAAGCGGAAGAATCATTTCCTCGGGCACTTGATTCACATTATCACACAGATTTCGTTTTGTGATCTCTCTAGCTGTAGAAGGAGAATGATAAGAGTTTAATCTGAGAGATGGGTGAAAAGTTTAGCTTTTCCAGCATTTCATGGTACTTAGCAGATGTTTACAAATATTTATTAAAATGCTGGATAATGTTATGGATTTAATTCCAGTTATTACTCTTCTTTTATGATGTCAAAATAGTTTAGTATATTACGTATAAATGTGCAAGGCATAAGAGATGTGATTTCATTTATTGAAATTTACACAATTTTATAGACCATCGTTGGCATGCTTACTTTCGAAAAATTATAATTTTGATCGCTGATAATATGATGATAGAAAAGACAAGATGCTGGAATTAGATTAAAGTTGATAAATTTAATCGTTAGGTTCTTTATAAATAAAATATAAAAAGTAAGTCATAATTTCTGAGAAAATGTAACATTTGTAACATTTATGTTACAAAATACAAACTGCGAAAATCGACCTGTTAAAAAACAAACAAAAAAAAAAAAACCTTAAACTCAAAATATTGAAAATTAAAAAATCACGTTCTACTTATCGGAAGTGTTCTAAGTGCTGCTAGATTTCCTGAAAAATATTTTAGATATGAGAACATCATGTCTCTGAAATTGATTATCAAAGCGTTCCGAAAGATATTTAGGAATTCGGAAATATCGACATGAAGGCAGTAAAAAGTGAACTATTTCTTAGAGTAAAGCGACAAATGTTCCAAAGGAAATTATATAGAATCAGAAAGGCTGAGGATCATCTTGGCAGGTCCTCACACCTACGCATACCCGGGAGTGAACGTATTTAGATAATTTAAATAGTAATAATTATTAAATATTTTATAGTCTGCAGTAACAAGGAGGAACATTTCATGTATCACGAAAATGTATTCATGGTTACTTCTTTGACGATAGGGAAAAGGCTGCCTTTTGTAATCTTTTGTGTTTTCACTCACTGATAATGGTCCGAGCAATAGGCCTCTTTATTGTAACAAAGCTAAGTGCATGTAGAAGTCCAGGCAATAGGTTCATTGTATTTTTAGTTGCTGAAGATGCTCTGAAATTCGTTAAAGTTAAAAAGGTGCTGACGATGACGTCATTACATCGAATGATCATGAGCTCGCCAATGAGGAGTCAAAGAATTGATGAATTTAAAGAGAGCGTGTTTGGGACCAAAAGGGCTCACCAATAATATTTGAATATTTTGAAAGCTCACACCCCATGGGTGCTAGTATGTGGACCCCGTGAGTTCTTACGATCATGTGGGGGTAATTTGAATTTAATGTACAAGGGGAAATAACTTTGCGAACGCATAACAGTCGCAGTTCAGGGAGACAGTGGAGGGCAAATCTGGCAGTTCAGGCAGTAGATCGCGGTCTCAGGCATCTTCTTCGTCAGTACTGGACAGTAGAGAACGGGGCAGTAAAGACATTTCCAGAGGGCATCACCAGTCAGTACAGTACAGTAGTTATCAGGACGCAGTCCCAGATACAGTAGGAAAGTGCAGACAAGGGGCACATAGATTCAACGTTATGCAGCTCGGGACATTACAGTCATAGAGGTAACGAACCAGGTGGCCGACAACAAAATATCGTGTGAATAAACACTTCTAGGCGTTTAAGGAAACAAATTGTCGCGTGATTTGAACTCTTCCCTTTCATCTCCCTCCTTCCATGACCACTAAGGTACAAAAGGCGACTTTGGGTCCCTGAAAGACCCACGTCATGAAGTGGGACCCTCGGGTACATTCAACTTTAACATCACATTAAAAACCGTTGCACATGGTACGATGCTACCAATATTCAAATCACACACAAAATCTATATTTTGACAAACTGCTTTGTATATTTATATACAATGACGAAGCGTGGCTTTTTGTACACTTGAAAATGATTTCTTGACGTTTTACTGAAATGTTATACCGTCCTTTTCTCTATAATCCTGGTAAGGTACCTCGCCGTTCCACAGCAGTTGACAATTACGTAAAAAATAGAGGGAAAACAGTTATAAACGAAGAGTTACAAACTTATCATACGATTCGCGGTAAACTAAAATATAATTAAAGGAGTTTAAAGAATGGGTTTTAAATATAAGTAACTTACTGTTAAAATAAAATAATTATGTCATTTCATATTACCATAATACAACTAAAGTTGACAAGATACTAAATTTTAAATTGATATAGTTTTCGTCCTGATTTTTCCGTTGGGCCTCAGGCTCTACAAAACCGCAGAAGAGGACAGACATAAGCAACTGGACTCAGACAAGCCTGTAGCTGAGACGAAACTAGCCTTTACATTAACGAAGACTTCATGAAAGACCCCTTCATCACCTTTCGTCCATGCTTGCGCAAGACAGACTCAGCCTTGACTATATTATTAGTAATGTGCGATCCACGCCACAGACAGCGCACTTTGTAAACAAGGAAATGTTTCGATTTGCCATAAAAATTAACAGATTAATTTTGGGCAGGCTCACACTTGCAGTTTTAGTGCACACTTCGCTCCGGTTTATAAGGCATTGTTCACTTTCGCATGTCACTTTTGAAAATAACTGTAAAACTATTTATTTGACTTAAGGAAAAAGGTGGAAATCATTTAATGTTAGGCTCAATGATTAACACCATAGCTTGAATGATTTTAATTTCTTGCATGCTCCATCACTTAGAGCACAGTGGTCCACGAGGCTGACCCAGTGAGTCATCAAAGCATTAGAGTAATATTAAGAACATTTACTTTTTAATATATAAATGCAAACAATGAACTATGAGAAAGCAAATGATGATACAACTTTGCGATATGTATATCCTGAGTTATAAAGTAAATACCACCAAATTATATGCCATTATTTGTTCAACAGAGAGGTTTCAAATAGTAGAAAAAGTGGATCAGGAAGAAACACTCATATCAACGCCATACTTTCAATGACAACAGCATGCACCTTTCGGTAGCGAACAGCATAGGCTGGGGCTCGCCTGGCTGAACCCCAGATTTTCCTGCACCATCAAAGAAGGCAAATGATGTCTTTTGTAATAACTTGCTTGTGTAAAACTAAGCATAAAAACCGATCGGAAAGCGTAGAAACAAAAACCAGAGTACAATATTTCCTATTAAGACTTTGTAAGTGAAATGCAGTAGCGTCCCTCTCATTCAGAAATTAAAATTAATGAGTAATGTTGTGACATAATACATGTTTAAGCATTATTAATGTTATAAATGCAACATCATTACTATTATTGCATAAGCATACACAACATAAAAAACATAAAACAAATATCACGCTTTTAATATTTAGGTGAGAAGAAGATCAAGATATTAATATAAAAATACAAAAATAATTGCAAGCTGTGTGTGGAACAATTAGAAATACTTTGAAAAGCAAAGCGACAAAAGACACACAATTAAGATTCTACACATATTTAAAAGAATTAGCAGTACATCAATATTACAACAATTAGGGAATTATGAATAAAACACTTAAAACGAATGCCGTAAGAAACTTTCTGCATTGTGCGTTTTATACCTTATCACACTTACATGCTAATTTGCCTGTCGCAATTTCCTGTAAGCAAATGACGTAATATTTTAAATAAAATTGAAGTGCTTAATTTAAAAGTACGAGGCTACTTAGAAAGTGTCATTGTTGCTGACATTTGTAAGCTGTAAAACTGACGCAAGTGTGGGGACGTCGGCAAACAATGGGTCTCCTTTGTGTGTTCTTTTGTTTTTTTTCTTTCGCACTTGTGGCCGTCATTTTTAATCTCTCTCTTTTAATGGTTCATGAAATCATTCCAAAAGCTTTCATTAGGCTAGAAATGTAGAATATTCCGCAGATGAGAAGCATCAGAACAAACAGCAAAAGGCCAAAACGTAGGAAGTGGTTATTCAAAAAATTACTTTTAACAGTAATAATGTGACTGAGGATTACCTAGCCTGTGAAGGTGATCTGTCCATTTACACTATCGGAACGAGGATGAAATTACTTGAAGCGATTCTCCTTTCATTTTTGGAAGGTTCTGGAGAAACTAAAGGTAAAGTAATCCATTTGCTGTTAATGTGTTTGCAGGCTTTTAAAGCACATCAGAAGTTTTTTTTTTTTAATTCTGTAATTTATAGAAGGAAACTGAAAAGCAATAAGTCTAATGCTAGCCTAAAGTACTAAAACCCATAAATCATCCAGCTTTTCAAATCAACATTAAAGTTATTTTCCATTATATATTTTCACTTATGCTACATTACAATTAAATCCAAAATCCAAGTTATAGCATTAAATTATAAATTTGTTTTGACTTTTCATAAACAAAATGTAAGCATTAACCAACTGGCAAAGAGCTTGTTATTAAATATGCGATTTTTCCATTAAACTGAAATAAAGTACCAACAAATTAAATTTACTTTATTAATAAAAATAACCACAAACGTCAGCTATATATTTTGACCAATTAGTATCACCTTTATTTATAAAAAAAATCGTGGCTTTTAGGGATGATGAAATTTCTAAATTCAATTTAGCTTTTTGTTAGTTATTGCAAATGTTTTTCTCCAAACTGAAAACGTGAGAGTCAGCTGGCGGATGAGGCAAAGTTCATTCAGCATCTGTGGTATTCTTTACGGCTTGCGTTATTATTAAGAAGAATAGATCCTTCTCTATTGACATCAGGTTAGTGTATTAATCCAGTTGCAGTCCGGCATATAACCATAACCTTTCTCTAGCTTAATTTTGATTTTTCTTCAGTGCTTCATCAATATTCAGGCCAATGTGTCTATCATTAATGTATATGAGGGTAGGTTCGTAAGTTTCCGGCCTCGCCGATATGGATTATCACCTTCACAAAACCCTTATCTGGTGTCATACCTTGTCTGTTAAGTAAATAATTGCAACTGTAACTTCCGCTCCGTTGTGTTCAATTGTTCAGATATAGTTATATAAAGAAGGCTATGTGTAGAAGATTGTGACATGTTCAAAATGGAGTATCCAGCTCTAACGACTTACTCCAAATGAAATTAAACAGCGATTGGACGGTGTATGGGGAAGCAACCCTCTCATATTCTACCGTAAAAAAATGGGCCAAACTTTTTCGAATGGGTCGAGAAAGCATTGAAGACGAAAAGCTTGCTGGTCGGCCCCTGTAAGTGCTCACTTCTGAAAACATCGCTCTTGTGGAAAAAGAAATTATGGAAAACATAGAAAGAGCAGCAAGGTTGGGCCTTTCTAAAACAACAGTCCTTCATGAACATTTAAACATGAATAAGGTTAGTGCAAGATGGGTGCCTAGACTTCTTTCCTCAGTCCAAAAGCAACAATGAATCATCTGTTGTCAGGCATTTTGCAGCTCTGCCGTGGCAACGAGAAGAATTTCTGCAAACCATTGTTACAGCATATGAAAGTATGGTCCTCTACTATGATCCCTTGTCCAAAAGAGAACCAATGAAGTGGTGCTAAACCTGGCGAAGCATCGCTAAAGGCCAAGGTCACTCAATTAACCAAGAAGATCATGGCCACAATCTTTTGGGACTGAGATGGAATATTCTTCATTGACTTCAAGGAGAGGAACACCACAGTAAATGGGGAGTACTCTTCTGTCCTACTGCACAGACTACGTGCTTCCATCAAAGAGAAATGGCGAGGAAAGCTGAGTGGTGGTGTGCGCCTTCTTCACGACAACGCGCCCGTGCACACAGCTCTTGTTGCAAAGGAAGCTGTGAAGAAAGTGACTTCAAGGAGATCGATTCTACAGCCCAGATATAGCTCCCAGTGACTATTTCCTCTTCAAAACTCAAGAAGGACCTTCGAGGAAGGAAATTTAAGTGTGACGAAGCGATGGATGCTGTTTATGCTCATTTTGCACTCAAAATTTCTGATTATTTTTTTTTTTTGGGGGGGGGGGTGAAATGTTAATTCGAAGATTGAGAAGTGTATTGCAATAAAGGGTAAATATATTGAAAAGTGAAATATAATTCTTTGTCCTTATCATACCTAGAAAATGGCTAGACCCGAAATTTATGGACGTACCCTCGTAGCTTAGATTGATGTTGGAGTGTGTGGTAATAGACCTTGCCACTTGGGCCACAAGGACCCTTTTTAAATTTTTATATTTTAGTTTCAGGTGTAGAGTTTTAGTAAGCTCTGGAATGCTCAGGAGTTACATTTCCTAAAGGAGTGAATCCTAATAGAGACGTTCTTTGTATTTCTAGAGCTTCGCACTCTAGTAAAATGTTTTTTGCAGTATCTTCAGACTGTTCACATAGACGGTATGTGGGATTTCAATTATAGAGTCTCATCGTCTGCAGGGGATTCCGGGATAACAAATTACCAGTTCCAATGAATTTGCTTTGTATTCCTACTCAGTAAGTGTAATGGTGGTAACCGATAGTTACAAAAACAAATAAAGGGAACATATTGTTTATGGAGTGAAATAGTAGTAAAATGAAATAATGGACAAAGCCTAAATAGGAAAACCCTTAAAATATAGTAACATAACTAAAACATTAGTTGCAGAAATGAATTCAGAACCTCGCCTGAGGGCAGAATAAGAAAGAGATGGAGTCAAAACATAATAGGTTGAGAAGGATATTATTAAATGCATCTAGCAAAGTCAAAACAAACCAAATATGTGAATATCATTAGAGAAATTTATGACAAAAGTTTACCACAATAAGTCATCATTTTATCACAAAAGTATATTGAGGACGGCGCTTTAGTACCTTTTAAACATATATACTATATTGGTGACAACAGTGCATAAATAATGGTAGCAGTGAAAGATGCATAAACACTAGCTCCCACGTGGACACACACACATATCACACAGGTTTAAGCTCCCTGGGGCACACACCTCCCTACGCCAGTTCACGCCCCAGCTGCCTCTCTGCTATGAACTATAATTCAGAAAACGATTTGGACTGCTTGATGGAGAAACGCTTAATTTGGAAAGCAATGGAGAAATAACAAGCGACAAGTGTGTTTGCAGTTATGAAATGTGTTGCAGACGTAGAGTTCTGTAGAATTTCACTTGTTTTTTAATTTTACAGCCTCTTTCCCACGTTTTATGACATTTAAACGCTCTTAATTGCCAGTAAATTTAGTTTTAAAGCTTCCTTGGTTCACAATACAAATATAATTATATCACTGCTTTTGCTCTCTTGCTAAAAAATGTATCTTTCAACTTTGACTAATAATAACCACAATGACTAGTGACACATCATAAAAGTGCACAAAGGGGCAAAAAATCTAAAAGTATACATAGTCGACTCAAAAATATGATGGGAAGTGGAGGACTAATGTCTCGCCTTGTGTAAATTTTCAACTCTTTCCCTTCTATCCTAAAATTATGGTAAATTACTTCAATTATTGTGCGATCTTCTTATTATATTAAGAAAACTCCATTAATTTTGTCGTCTCAATAAAAATTCTTAGTATACAGTGAGGTTACTGAATTACGGGATGCTTAAGCGGAGTTGCTTACTGGGAAAGCGGGAAGCGCAGCAGCCGCAACCGGAGGGGGGGGGGGGGGGGGGGGAAGGACAGAGCTTAAAACCGTCGTGCGTAAATATAACATTTTTATTTTACTGAAAGATAGAATTATAGTTAATGAAACTGATGATGATAAGAACTAAGAGATGTTAAAAATGATGCCCATCAGCGATAATACATTGCCGACATATGCGTAGAAAGTTCCGTATTTCATGTAACTTTTCTTCCGTAGGGGCACGACGGTCCGGATTCGAAAAAAAAAAAAAAGCAGACAAAAATCGATTTTCGAAAATTTCCTTCCAAATAAATTTTATGTATCATCTTACATTCAGTGAGTTTTTTTTTTTTTAATTGTACCCCGTTTTCTGAGACATAATATTTCATTTCTGAATTCCTCATTTGTTTAAGTACACTTGGAAATATTTTCCTGCTTTCCAAACAAAACAGAACATTATAATATTGTATCCATGTTTAGTTTATTCATTGATAGCACGGTTTGATCTCTTATAAGAATTTTTATTTTCTTTTTAATAGCGTTTGTTTTTTTGTCAGAAAAACAAAGGCTGCTTGTGTTATAGAAAATGTATATTAAATTTACAGAGGTATTGTAACACGTTTCCTAGTCAGAACTCTTCAAATGTGTGGATTACATGGGGGATAGGATTATTGATGCATCCTGGCAATAAACGCGCATGCGAGATAAGGGCCCGCTGCGTCGTAACACTTTGAATGTTTATACAACACGAGGTATGTATTGAAGCCAGGAAACCAAAATAATCCACAGTTTTCTTTCTTTTTTTAACTGTCTTTAACGCCCGTTTTTTGCTACCGAGGCATCACAGGCGATGAACATTGATGATACACGAGATGAAATATATATTGGGAAAGGATTTTTTTTTCAAGGAAGGAAATGTTCCAGATTTAAGTTTAGGGTACCTCCTCGGCATTTGCCAGTTATGAGAACTGGAAAAAATCTCAATCAGGGAGGATGGTCCTCGCAGGGTTCGAACGCTTGATCTTCCGCTCACTAACGACCTCGGCCACCCGTGGCGTTTATTCTCATTTGTGCAAAGTTATTGATTAGTGTGGTTGTAGTGTACAAAATGAGTCTAGCACGTAACTAGAGTAGTTTGTGATGACATATTTCATGAAAAACACCCAAATTAAATGTTCAGAAGAGTAGCGAGAGAATATGATATAATGATTATAACAAGGCTCTTTTTTAAAGAAGAATTCAGACTGGTTGAAAAAAGAAATATTAATTTCAATTTTTAACACGCTAAGCTCATAAAAAACAAACAAAAAAACGAATAATCCTTTAAAAGAATTTGAAGAGCTTACGGAGAGAAGCAAATTAAAAAAATTAAAAATCCCAGTATGCTAGTTCACTAGAGCTTGCGTATTCGGCCGCTATAAATTTAAGGGCGGAAGGAGACGCATCAGCCAAATTATTAAAAAAAGCCGCCATCACAACACCAACAAGGGACAAAAGAATATGAAACGCATGGAAAAAGGGTAGCAAACAGTCTACAGTGTCAATAGAAGGAGATCTGTCATTTATAATTTAGGCAAAGTTGACCAAGCCTCAGAACACGACAATGAGAAAATTAGCTTTAAACTTAACATTATACTATTCTGAACGATAAACAGTTACCTACTGTCAGAATTAATTCACAATTAAAGAAAAAAATATGACATGAAACTGAAGGAGCACACTGCCTGCAGGATTTTACGGTGTTACGCGAGTAGAGTGAAAAGAAATACACATTATTTTATAAATGGTTTTGATGGTATCTCCGGCCATTTACCGTATTAACAGACATGTTCTGAACCAGAGCTTATTTATGTCGTCTGTTGTGCCTCTGCGCCTCGTTGACAGTAAAACAGGAAATACTGTCTGCAAAAATCCAAAACCTGTTCTACAGGATTCTGCAGACCTATTCGGCTGGAATGGGTTCAGGAACATCTGAAATTGCCTTGGTTGAATTTAATTATAAATAAAATTGAGGTGCAATATTCCCGGATATTATCAATGACATGACATAAATGTTAATTGTGGAGAGAACATTTCAGAAATGAGCAATACACAAAAGTCCGTGGACATTGCGCAGCTCGAGTTTGGATTCTCCATTCTGCACGCCACATCCGGTTTTTTAAAAGTCTCCTCGCATTTTATAGGGTTTTAAAAAGTGGAAATCAAGTGTGAAAGATGGCAGTCGAAATTTATTGAAAAAGGAGGGAAAAATAGTGCAAGACTCATATAAAATCAGATTAGGTCTTCTAGTTGGCATTGCGTAGCCCGGATATGAAACCACTGCCCGAAGATTTTTTTTGTTTTTTTTTTAATCATCTGGTAGTTTGTGAAATAACTGGGGAGGTTAATAATTTCATCTGTTCACACTGCGCTTACATGCCAGTAACTCATCATACATGTCCGATTGGGGTAAAACTTTCAGAATGAGCCTTAGAATCAACAAAGATGTAAGAAAACAAGAAACACCCAAAAAAGAAATTTTCAAGAACTTCTTGTAATTTTGACCTAATTCATAGACTACTGCTGAGCTCTGTTTCGGTAATTTCCAACACAGGAGGTCTTCCTAAGAGGAAAAGAAGAGAGTTTCCCAAGGAAGTGTTTTTTAATGGTGTTTAACGCTCGTTTTTATTACTGAGGCACCACAGGCCGTGACACTGATGATACATGTGATGAAATGATATATTGGGAAAGGATTTTTTAAGGAAGGAAACGTTCTAAGCCTAAGTTTGGGGTACCTCCCCGGCATGTGCCATTTATTAGGAATGAGGAAAACCTGGAAAAAAACTCAGTCAGGGAGGACGGTCCTGGCGGGATTCGAACCCCAGATCTCCCGCTCACGAGTTCGCGCCTTAATGACCTCTGTCACCGGTGGCGGTCCAAGAAGTGTGTAATCTATTGTTTATATCTGAGGACGAAATGGAGCAGGATCAAAGACTAGTTAGTTACCTACGCTCTTTAACATTTCAGGTTATCAGTGCATGTGCCATAAATCTACGATACGGCTTTACTTCCCTTTCGAAGGAAGCCAGAATTAGGATTTTACGTCCGAAAAAATCCATCTAACCTATCTGGAATTGATCCCGCGATCTTGGATCTACGAGATAAGCATGGTTATCACTAGACCACTAGGATCGATGAATCAGAAGATGAATAAACATTTATCTGTAAACGGGTTTAGAAACTAAAATAACATATTAATTTCAAATTAACATTTAATAGAAGTAGCAGACAGAACTTCGAAGGAAAACGAAAAAGGCTTTATCAGGATCTGTAAAGGTAAATAAACATTGTCAGCGAGTTTTTTATTAAAAAGATGTATATGACAAAATTTTCTTTTCAAGGTACATGTTTCGATCACAATGTGAATTAATCTGCTCTTTTCCTGTATTTTAAACTTAACTTTGTGGAAACGCCTTATGCGATTAAGAAAAACGGTGGTTGTATATCAATTCAGCACACCAAATCACATTAAAAGCATATCAAATTTCACAAAAATTTTCAATTACCCCAGTTTTGCAGATACCTGAATTGAGCTATATTACGCAATTAATACCCGTAGTGCTCCGCCTAATGAACACTGTCACACAACACAAGAATACGTCGGTATGTTCCTAGAGTTAAACTTGTACTGACCTCCCCTCTGCTCCTTGGCTGACTTTCAAGCTTAGGAACGGGATGAGAAGTGCACAGGCTGGTCAACTGCGGCGAACTACAGTATGGAACGGCCTCGCCAACGAAAATTCCCCCAGTAATACATTTTTGTTTCGTTGTTATAATTACCTACTTAAATGGATAAAAACATGAAGTGACATTTTCATAAAAAATACATTTAATGTTATAACAAAGAGAGCATGGGTGTGAAACTGTCCTTGGCTCTCCGTCGATTATAGAGTAATTGAAATAATTATTTGTAATTTTAGAACCAGCAACTCAGTATTCACGCGCAAGTATGTTGTACGTTTTCTTTCGGTGGAGGAAAATTAATGAAGTAACTCGTATTTACAGAATATTGTATAATGTTTACATGCGTTTATAATGTGCAATTTTTGTAATATTTAAGAAATAGCAAGGTAAGGAAAAACTCACGTATTTCTCCGAACCCCGCGAGACTGGTAAAAGTCACACAATGCAAGTTAATTCCTTCTGGTATGCAGATAGGGTTGGAAATGCCCCCGCCTCAGGCGAGACCGAGGTCTGTTCGGTGGTAAAGTTGCAGGTGTCCGAGTAAAAGAGTCATTGAATGTAACGTTTGAAATCTGTTTAAATTCACCTTATTGACGAATAGCGGAGTATATGGCTTGACAAAATTATCCAGCGAATAGAAATAAAATTCAGTAAGGTAAGCGCCGACCTATGAGTGATGTTAACACAAAATTGGCGGGAGTATTTCGCGCCGTTGCCCGTGGATAGCGTCATTTTGTATTGCGTAGGGATAGATTTTGTCCAGAAGTCGAGCAGTCTCAGAATTTTCCGGGCCAGGATACGCGTGGCTGCCGTCGCTCGGAAATCAGCGGAAGAGCTGCCTAAGTACCGAGTACCAGTACCGGCGACAAAGCTTGAGTGTCAGTCACCACGCTAATTGTCCATACATCATCACTAAGCTGCATTAAGAATTCTGCTGAATGAACAATCTCTTCGCATTCGGCACCATTTGGTAAACGCAATAAACTTACCCTCGCCTGCGGTTAGATGAGTTTGCCTGAAAAGTTATTATATTAAGGAGAAAAAATAATATCAGCAACTAAACAAAGAAGCGCTATTTAACGTCACCTTTTTGCATATATAATTTATAAACGGGAATTGTGATAGAATAAAAGGGAATTCCTGTGGCATCTGTGGTGCTAAGTGTAACTAAATTGAAACTGTTCAGATGGTTCTTCAGGATCCGGAACAAGGGCTTAGGCCAAAGCCTTACAAGTTGGTGATGATAAAAGCAAATTATTGCTTTATATTTGTTTTTATTGTTTTAATCAGTACCCATCCCAGTTATTGTCATATCTTATATTTTGTGCATGAAAGTCAATAACCTTTGTACACGAAATATCTCAAGCAGCCCCTGTTAGTCCTGGTGGTCTAGTGGTAGACCTAAGGTCGCGGGTTCTATCCCGGTCATGATCGATGAGTTTTTTGGGCATAAAAAGCCTAAGCATGTCTTCCTTCGGAAGGAAAGTAAAGCCTTGGGTCCCGTGTCGTTCACTTACGGGACATAAAAGACCCAGAAAGGACTCTGATGACCTGAGATGTTAAGAGCGTCCGTAAATAAAGCAATTTAACCTAGCAGTGTGTATCATTTCCCGTAACGGATGTGACGTGTTAGCCCTCTGTCATTCATGGCATCATTCTTTGTACGCTGTACTTCGGCCTAAACGTTTGGCATTGGAGTTCAGGAATTCTAGGAACCCAAGAGACGAGCAAAATATTTTGATGAGTCTCAAGTCAACTTTCATACCTAAGAGGTATGGAAGGAGGAAAGGTTTCGCATTAAAAGAAGCCAGATGCTAATATTAACCTACGCATACGAGTGCATGTTTCAAATTTAAAACGTATTGACGATGTTACTTATTTTTTAATTCATCTGAACGTCTGGCTACAAGCAGCAGTTACTTGTTCTAAGTCTCTGCCCATGTTATCGAAAGAACAACTTTTAAGAACGAGTAGATGAATACGCAATATTTAGGATAAGATAGTGCGGTACAGAGAATGTTTCGGCACTGCAGTACCTACACCCTTTAGGGGGAGGGAGATGAGGGTACACCGGAGGTCAGACGGGTGACGGTACACGAACTCTCCAAAGCGCATATTCACCGCCACGTCGCGCAGCACCAGTCTATCTCGCTTTGCCTTCTATCCTGCAATCTGTATCAATGGAATGAAATGATATGAAATGGAAGAGCGAAAATTCTTGAAAAGAAAATACCCATTTCGGGATTTGCCTAAAAACTTAAAAGTTACACGGAGGATCAAACTGTACAAGTCACGCCTCCTTTCATGATCGGCAGCGGAGAAAACCGAACGCCTCTTTACCGAAACCTCGCCTCCTTAGTGTTAGTTTGGAGGTGCGGAGCGGATATAATGTAGTATGTTCGTATCACACAGAAACGTCACCAAAAGCAACTTTGTAGCAAGCATGTTAGTAGTTAATTACATGAAAGCAAATGAGAAACTGTAATATAGCAATGTAACACGTAAAAGCAATGATAATAATTAAACGAAAAAATGCATGCGGTTTTAACAGTACAAGTTTTGCATGTATTCCGAACTGTATATGCGAGGTATTTCTTAATTTGAGTGGGGCTAGTGTCCCTTGCCTTATGCAATCTATTACTGGAAGTGTTATGAGTTTGAAACCATAGCTATTAAGTTCAAGCGTTCCGTCAAAACATACAAAGGCATTTCCATACTTTTTAATACTTCGCCCTGTGCTTTGTTCCTAGTAATTAATACAAAAATCGATGTGCTTTTTTAATTCCAGCTGGGAGTCGATGTCTATTTTGTGGTTTATAAAACAACAAACACTCGAGTTCACTTCATGTAGCCATGTTTCACGAGACAAGTACTGTTACGTACCTACGCGGTAGAACCATGGAGGAAATATAATATTTACTTTTTCCTCTATAGTAAAGTTGCGATATAACCTAACCTCCATTGTAATATTGATTATTTTTGACAGAAGTAAAATCGTTATACATAAAACGCTTAATAAAATGGCGTTTGAAGTGAAATGCCTAGTTGTAATTCATGTTGCACATTGATCATGCCTTCTCAACGTTTTGTTGCATTCATATGCCCTCCCACGTTCCAGGCATACGAACAGTTTTTATGCTAACAAAAAAATAATACACCACTCTTACAGAAGCATTAAATGCATTTAGAATTTAATTGCACGTTGTAAGATTTTATTGTGCCTTTTTTAAATCTTTAATGCAGCAAATTATATAAAACATATTTGATATCGTCTTTATTGTAGCGTAGCGTGAGTTGTGTTTGACAGAAATAAAATCACTATGTACAGAACATTCACACCTCCAACACGTGTTCAGCATTTAAGGAGGCGTTCGGTTTTCTCCACTGCCGATCATGAAAGGAGCAACCAGTGTGTTCCTATACCCCATGTAACGTTAAGTCTAAGTGAGCAGATAAAAATCATGAAAGAGCCCTAGCTTGGCGCCTGAGCCACTCCGCTCAGTATTCACAATATTGCTACATGCTCTTTTACCCACACTTTTTTCTTGGCCAAATTTCACAATAGGTTATGAGTTCACAGCACATTCTAACAGCGATATATTATACAAAAACAATAAGGAAGAAACTCGACCACTTCTTCCTTCGTAGTCGCAGAATGGAAAGCAACTTGCTGCTTTTTAGCGAATTACGAGGAAATATGGCTGTTGTGTTTGTGCCCATGAAAAGATATTTGAAAATTGTTTCTCAAATGTCTAACTACCTAACTTTCTAAATACCAAAAATGACGGCGAAAAGTTTATGTATAAATTAATTACTAGTAGTACTTCCAGATGTATACTAAATATTAAACCCTTAGCATGTTGAATTAGAGGATGTTTCGCTATCCTCGTTAGAAAATGTACGCGTCTCTTATGGGCATTATAATTTTAATGGCCAAGTATTTTGCTTTCCCTGGCAAATTAATTCCGCATATACGGATAAAGGTACCACATTTCAGGCACTAACTGCAAGCATATGAAAATATTTTCTCAAATACACCAAATAGTTTTTTTCACTTTTCTCAAAACTATGTCAGGTGGCCATAAGGACTTTCTGAAATAGATGATTCAATTATTTTCAATCTTCCCTTTAAGACGCCCCTTATCTACATTTCTCTGGTAAAGAAGGGTATAATCAAACAAGCCAAAAGAAACTCTTTCTGAAAGTCTGTTGCAAAAGTATTTGTGTTCCCCCCATGCTTCTTCATAAGCACAAAAGGGTAGTCGCTAGTGACTTATTCAGTCACAACCTCAACCCTGCTCGTTACTGTCCGATCCACTGGCAATGGATCTTTACGGAAGTTCAGATTTTTTTCAAAATGTTTTTGCTTAACCCTTATATTCAATAGTTTTGTCGATAAATCTTCTTCCAGAACGTTTAACATAAATTATGGTATTTAAAAGTGATAAATTTGGGAATTTCGGGTCTTAGACTTTAACAGAAATATTCAGTGCACGGAGGACAGTATGTCAGTAGAAAATATCTACTAAATGTAGTACAGATTAATAGTTCAACACGCCGAGGGGAAAATATTTAGTACGTGTTATTTTGTTGATATATTTATAACAGGTGGGTGTATAATATTCACACTATGTGAGCCCTAAATAGTATTAGAAGCCACTATTCAACCATTAGATCAAAAGTGGAACTAATAGATCAATTTTGAATCTCTACTGTTGAAAGGAACTTTGGACATGCCTACACCACCGTAACAGTTAAAGGTAAAGCGTATCATGTTTTTCAAGGAAAGATATAATTGTGTTGACAAAAACGCATTGGTTAATGATCTAGTGTTTAGTCTGTAACGAAAGACCAGAAAGAATTTCGCAAATATGTTAACAATTGCATTATATCTACAGTGTTTCATTTCAAAACTTCCCAGCATGAATAGCTACCTATTAGATACAAATTTAATTAAAAAACAGTTCAATTTAATTATGAAGCTTAAAATCAATATCGATTAGGTACATTTTGAGTTGCACCCCCTTCCTGCCAATCTCACTTTGAAATTTCAAATGACACCGCTCCTTTTATTATTGTTGTTTAATTTTGGATAGAACAATACCATGAGCATTTAATATAGGTAATAGTTTGGCAATAAATTGTTTCAAAATGATGCGTACCTTACAAGAAAGATGTAGCGGATTAGTTAAAAGTTTCGAAATTGCCTGTATTAATAATTGTAATTTTTCTGAAAGTAAGCTAATTTATTTTTTGTTCCTTTCAGTTTCAAACAGCTGCCTGAAGTTCAAATTTTAGATTTCACTTCCTCATCCCCAGTTATCTCCACTTCGAAATTTCAAATGACACCCCTACCTTTTGATGCTTAGATATTAAAAGATGCAATTTTTATCACATCTTCTGTATTCTATTCTTTCCTGGCAATTTTGATTGTTGTTATCGTGATTTGAATTTGGACACAATAAAAAATGTGAGCTATAGGACGAAAAAATATATTTCTGGTAAAATTTCAATTTTATATATTACAGTAATAGTCTTAATTCGAAGCTCCTTACTAATCCACTTACATCCTGTTCTTTCATGTAGGGAATATTCCGAAACAATTTATTACAGAAACACAACCATTACTGAAACTTGTTCATTCTCAGAATGGGTTCTAATATAAACAAAACACGTTGTATTCCTCCGCCAAAAACCATTTAGTTCTAAACGGAATTATTCATTGATACTCGTAATGATTGAATAATTGAAGAGGTGGAAACTCTCACTGCAACTTGAAGATGTCGATTCACTTTTTGGCGCGAGTTTGAATTGGCTTAACACATTTATAGCTTTCGTTTGTTAATAGTTGATGAGAAGAATGTATTATATGTACAATTACAGCCAGTTTCCCGGTTTTATGTAGATGTACACTTGCACTGCTTTTGTGTGAGTGGAATGTCAAGTTAATGTTAAAATTAGGACTCGTTCTAAGAATAGACGGAATATACATTAAGTGCTCAGTAGTTTTATAGAATAGTTCTACGCAAATTCAAACAACAATAACAACAGTTCAGAGTGCGAGGCAACGGGAAACAGAAAATATGACAACGGTTGTATCCTCTTTAAAAATGAAGCAACAAAAGATAGGGGTGTTGTTTGAATATTATAATGGGGAAGGGTTGAAGTGAGGGAACGTAACTTAAAACATAATCAACATTGGTTTTAAAGCTCTCTCTCAAAATATAAACTGACACGCTTTTTGTTTAAATTAAATGCATGTTAAATAAAGTCGTTTAGAAAGTTTTGAAACGACAGTCTTGTATACAACAGAAATAATTTTAATATAACTACTGCATCTTGTATAATGAATAAAAAGTTTAGTACATGTGTTTAACTAACACCTATTTGTTAAGTGAATGATTGCAGCTGTAACATCCGCTCCGCTGTGTTAACTTGTTCAGATATAGTTACATAAAGAAGACTATATGTGGAAGATTGTAACTTGTTCATAATGGAATATCAAGAGTTATTAAGTTCTTCACAAAAGAAAGACTTACTCCAAATTAAATTAAGCAGCGATTAGAAAAAGAGAAATTATGGAAGACCGGTGGCTCAAAGTTACAGAAATAGCAGCAAGGTAGGGCCTTACTAAAACAACAGTCCTTCGAATTATTCATAAACATTTAAACATGAATTAGTGTAAGATGGATGCATAGACTTCTTTTCTCAGTCCAAAAGCAGCAACGAGTCATCTGCTGTCAGGCATTTTTGGAGCTCTGCCGCGGCAACAAGAGAGGTGTGCAAACCATTGTTACAGAAGGTAAAACTATGGTCCTCTACTATGATCTCTTGTCCAAAAGAAAATCAATGGAGTAAACATGGCGAAGCACCGTCTCAAAGGCCAAGGTCACTCAGTCAACCAAAAAGATCATGGCCACAATCTTTTGGGACTGTGAAGGAATACTCTTCATTGACTTCAAGATGAGGAACACCACAGTAAATGGGGAGTACTATGCTGGCCTACTGCACAGACTACGTGCTTAGCCTAGATGTAACTCTCAGTGACTATTTCCTCTTCTCAAAACTGAAGAAGGACCATGGAAGAAGAAAATTTAAGTGTAACGATGAAGTGGTGGATGTTGTTTATGCCCATTTTGCACACAAGACTTCTAATTATTTTGGGGGGGGGATTGAAATGCTAATTCAAAAATGTGAGAAATGTATTGCAATAAAGGGTAACTATATTGAAAAGTGAAATATAGTTTTTGTCATTATCATACCTAGAAAATGGTTAGGCCGGAAACTTATGGACCAACCCTTGTACCACCAAATGCACTTATCTGAGATAAACATCATTTGATTATCAACTTTAAACAATAACGAGAGTTCCGAAAATGTACTTCGATTCCACTTGTCATTCGTTGATAGGTCAATTTTCCTTTCCGATAAAACAAATTTTGACATGTTGGACACAACAAGGTTTTCTGCTAACATAAATACAAAGTGCTTGAACGCAATTACTTAAGCACAATAGTTATACTGTTGCTATTGGTCTAGATGGTAAGACTAGTAACGAAAAAGTCATACCCTAAGCATTGTGGATTAGTTTGATATGTTTAGCCTGCAATACGATATTGTTCTTGTGATATCGGGAATGAAGCAGTACTTTTGTGGTTTATGTTAGAAATTAACGTGTTATTTTTCTGTATTTTCTTTTACTACAGTAATTCCTTAACGTACAATGTTATTTGCTGTTAGAAGCGATTGCTAAGAAGCTAAGCGTGTTAGCAAAATCCAACGTTATGCTCTGGGAATTCCATACTATACAAACATTTTACTGCTGTGCCACCTGACACGCTTACAAGGAAGGGCTAAAACTGCACATGCCCTGAAGGAAGCTAGAAAAACACTGGGGGTTTATTTTGCCACTGAAAACGGGTGGGGAATTCCAGAAGGTTAAAGAGAATTGGCCTTTCTTGGTTTCTGTCTTTTAAGTGCAGTTTTCCTTTCTGCATATTCAGAAAGTAGATTAGTCATATACGAAATACATTCTGCTGCAAGATGAGAGAAAAAGGTTTTGAAGGACTAAGAAATGAATGAAAATATTTTAAATACCAATAAACAACTTGGCAAACATTTTCTATCTCTCTAATTAAAAGCTAACTAGCTAACCAAAACAAACCCCAGTTGCTGAAAAATTTTAGGGGGGAAGCGCCAATATAACCAATAAGATATTTTAGGGAAATGGTATTCACCAACACTATAAACCTTACATCTCAGTATTAGATAAATTAAGGAGAAAGTACACTGAAATTTCACTCTTCAATCTGATAGTTGAAATTAAGTCTATTTTTAAAATAATAATCTCTTTAAAACTGAATTTATTTTTAAAATAATAGTACTTGAGCTTGCTCTCTCCACAATATTGTAAAGCTGAAACTGTTCTTAAAGAATACCACCCGCTTCTTCCATAATACGAGCACTACTACCTATATTTGTACTAAAGTATATAACTAAGCTGCATGTGTATTGATATATGCAGATTTACAACCTGAAAAACGCATTGGAAAAAAAAAGAGAAGCAAATGAGTTTGAAAAAAAATAATAATTATGGAAAAATGTGGATATTTTGTAGCGAAAACTACAAAAATAAACAAATGTATAAAAGATGATATACAGAGGCTTTAGAAAACCAGTGCCTGAAAAAAGGAGCTATTTGTAAGCATCATTGGTGTTAAGAAAAATCTATTTCAGTTTTTTTAATAGCGTTACTGAGGCACCACAGGCAGTGGACACTGATGATACATGAGATGAAATGATATATTGGGTAAGGATTTATTTTAAGGAAGGAAACGTTCCAGGTCTGGATTTAGTAAAACCTGGAAAACCTCAGTCATGGAGGACAGTCCTGGTGGGATTTGAACCCCAGACGTTCCGCTCACGAGTCCGCGCCTTAACGACTTCGGTCACCGTCGCGGCGTATTGCAATTGTACAAAGTATAGTCTTCTAATACAATGCAGAAATTCCAATCCAAGTTCATATTATATAATATTTTGTTTAAATGTTGATAATCTTTGATCATGTTAAATTTTCGTTGCAGTTGGATTGTTAGAAGAGTTTATTTATCAAAATGCTAACTTAAATATCAAGAATATATTTATATCCGTTGATTAACAATTTAAATAATAACTTTATAACTAAAGATATTTCTGCTTCATATTTTTAAATATCTCCAAAACTATCAAATAAATTTTCTTCAGAATTTTACCATATGTGGGCCTCGCTATATTTTTAGATTTTGTTATGCAAAAGAAGAGGTACATTTTCATGTACACCTTTTCCTAGAACTACACGATCAAGATTCTCATTAAATAATTAAGTAGTTTCTAACATGTAGCAGAGAAGAAAACAGCTATACATGCAATTAACGCACTTCCTTTTAATATTAAAATAATGCTGGTTATATATTTAACCAACTTTGTTAAATTATTAATGGCCTTATTTATTAATGAGGACATAAATAGCCGATGCCGTTAAGGCACCGATTCATGAACGTCAGGGTTGCGATTCGATTACTGCCAGGACCGCCCTCGGTGACAAAGGTTTTTTCCATTTTTCTCAATCGTAAATACCGGGGAGGTACTCTAAACCTATGCCTGAAACTCTTCTTTCCCAATTCATCACTTATGTCTTGTGTCATGATTAATGCCCGCCGCCTGCAGTGCCATAATACAATTGGTATACTGACTATAGGAAATAGGTGCTAACTTTATAAAAGTTTCTCCACAAAGTATTATAAACTAATCCATATATCACACGAAGAAAGATTAGATATGATCAGAAAAAGAAGAATTAGATTTTTCGGTCACTTAATGAGAATGAATAATAGAAGGCACAAAACGGATTTCCCAGCATATATACAATAAGAATAGGACGAGCACAAGAAATACAACGAGACGGGGCTATAATACAATTGAAACGAAGTTTAGAAGGTCGATACAAAACTTTCAGGGGAAAGGAAGAAAGCGAATAACATCTGGAAGAAAGAGAGAAGGAAAACGCGTTGACAGAATGAAGAATTATTGGAAAGTTAAAAATGAGGAGAGGCAGAGGGAGAGAAAGACTACTATATGTGGTCCCTAGATGGCCTAAAACGAAAGGGGAAAAAAGGCCAAAAATATAAGTAACGTTATTCCCACGCATTATTTTAAATAGGGTGAAATTTTTGGAAAACTCTATGCAACAGATATTTCTAAATGTGAAACACGGTATCACGAGCACCTAGTCACTATACAAAGTAATCACGTTAAAACTTACGAAGATATTACAAGTAATGAAAAGTTTCTACCATGAACGTGAAGTTGCCTTAGCATCAACTAGACAGTGTAACAGATCCTGAATTCGGCCTAGCGTTCGATGTAAACAGCAGCATTTTTTTGTATTGCAGTCACAAGCATCAACCTTCTCCCCCTGACGTCATGTACCCTAATTTATATCAGGCTTATGCTGATATTATCTATTGTTTTCGATGGAATGGTTCTATTTATAATTATTACAAAAACGAGTTAAAATTAACCATCATGCGCACGCGCACTTTTGCTACTATTCAAAGTATGTACAATCAAAAAATGACTATTAGGTGCGACAGCTATTAGAAAAAATTCCAGTTGTACAAAAATAGACTTTATCTTTGTGTTTCCATAAAAAAACTGCCGTTGTCAGTTGATACAGGTCATGCATTAAACAATTTTTAGCAATATATTACTCAGGTACTATCTATCTGATTTATTTATACCGCCACGGGTGGCTGGGGTCGTTAAGTCGCGGACTCATGAGCGGGAGATCTGGGGTTCGAATTCCGCCAGGACTGTCCTCCCTGAGTGAGGTTTTTTCCAGATTTTCCTCAGTCCTTATAAATGGCAAATGCCGGGAAGGTATCTTAAACATAGGCCTGATTCCTAATGTATCATTTCATCTCATGTATCATCAGTGCCCATCGCCTGTGGTGCCCCTGTAGCAAAAACGGGCGTTAAACTGCATTCATTCATTCATTCATTTTCATTTGATTTATTTACACCAGAGTTTCTCAACATCAGAGCAATAGTGAAGACCTATTTTGCCTAGTTTTCTTGATGTCAATGCAGGCCAAAGCAACTGAGAATGTATAGGATTGACAGAATCTCCGCACAGGAATAAAGGACGGTGATTCAGGGCTATGGATATCAGTGAACATCCGTGAAAGGGTGTCAAAACCTAAAGATTTATCGTTTATCGCTCTTTAAAATAGACCTGTGATGATAAAACAGTTTAAAAGCAGCCGGTACCTTGAAAATCTCTAAACTAATTCACAAACGGATACTTCCATTATTCATTATACACGTGCCAGACATTGTGTGTCAAATAATGGCAGCGGAGATGAACACTATTACAAATGCTGTAATTTCCTGCTAATTTACTAATTTTGCAAGATATAATAACATAGAAAGTTTTATTTATATTATTTTAATTCAAAAATAGCGTATGCCACACATTCCTAAATTCAACAATTATTTACCGGTCTGTAATATGTACAATATTTAACGCGCTTGTTAAATAATTGATTATTATATCCTTAATAAAGATTCTACTCTTGTTATTTGCATGTTATAATTTATAAATATTTTATTCTCCTCCCGAAAATCAAAATTTTTTTTAATGATGTTAACAAATAAAACACCGTGTTTATTTAATATAGTAAAAATTAAAGTAAAATTGAGCCTTTTATATTCCTATAGAGAAGCAATTTTTGCTATTTTGCACTAAAATACGGCCTAATAATAATAATAATAATAATAATAATAATAATAATAATAATAATAATAATAATAATAATAATAAATACAGGCTTATGAGTGAAAATCGAAACAATTTAGTCTTTCGCCTGTTACACAATGACTTATTATTGAATATAAACTATAGGTTTAAATAATGTACATTTTCATCCAACTGTGAGTAGATATGTTTTATCTTTATGAGTTACTTTTAAATTATACGCACAAAAATATTTATATAAAGCAATAAAATTGAGAGTTTTTAGGTAAGATGTCTGTTTGCTTTTCTGCTGTCACATAATAAATGAGCCTGCAGCTTTTCGCTTAAGGTAAAATACATTCACCTTGCTTTGCTGGAGTGGTGGGAGAAAAGGGAAGTCCGTACACAGATTAGTCTTTTCACGGCCACCATTCTTCCGTGGCACGCAGCGGGCTAAACATGGCTTTCAGACAAGCGCGTACAGGTGAGTGCACAGATAAGTTAGGTTTTAATAGAATCTGTATTTTTGCAAGTGTAATGGTATCAAGACACACTAATCGCTAAAGTATTACCGATTAAAACACTAGCATTTGCTAACGATATTAACTATAATCTGTATTATCTGTAAATACTAGAAACCTCAGAAATGCACGGTATAAATGCGAATTCGGAATATTTTAAGCAAGTATTTAATAATTAAAGTTTCATATGCTATCAAGGCATAATAATTTTTCTCCCGAACTTATGTAAAACCAAATGAATTTTGGAAATATTTCGTGTAAATATTAACTTTGATTTTGAAACATGTACCTAAAAGGGATTTAATAATTCAGTATCTTTTAGCAACGTTGAGCTAAAATTTAAGACCAAAAATATATGTTAATTAATTTAAATACATGAACATAGTACAGAGATAATATACATTTTATTATAACATCATTTTCAATTTTATTATACACATTTCCGAAATTCTATGTTAAGGAGTAATTCCCTCTGAATCTGAAATTGGAAAAAAAAAAAAGAAAGAAAGAAAGAGAAAAGGTTGAGTTTATAGTGAGATAGTTTTTAGCTGTGACAATAGGTAAAGTCATATTTTTCAAATTCGGGTTTACAAGTCATGTTCTAAGTTTCTTTCTGCTGGTTAGGGGTTTATTGTATTATTCGCTTTTGTAATTTTTTAAATAAAATTCTGGATAACCGCTAATTTTAGGACGACTAGTATGTTAAACATGGAGTTCCTCTTTTAAGGAGAACATCGTTTATCGGTAAGTGATGCAAGATATGACGAATTTGTTTGGGAAATTTCGTTGGTCTAGCGAAGAGCTCCTACAAAATAATTTGGAAAAGCAGAAATAAATTTCTTCATTCCTTCAGGGAGCACCAAAGTTAAGAAAGCCTAAATTAGCAAACCAAACGAATTTAAGATCATAACCCAAAATGAAAGTAATTCGAATAATTGAAAATAATTGCAGTTTATGGAAATAATAATTTGAAATGAATTACCGTTTCATTTCTTGCTCCATATTACATTCATTTGAAAAAAATTGCTATTTCTTGTTAACTATCCTTTTAATAAATGCGCAAGGAAGAAAATACTTTTCTGATAACGAGCCGAATGGAAGATTTCATCAAAGGCTGTTATCATGATGTGATCATTAGTTAATTTTGAATGTCCGGTTTTTTTCATCGAATTGCTTTAAAAAATGTAATTATTAAGTCAGATTTAATAATTGATATTTGGGTTTAAGAGCATATAGTTAGGGTGAGCAGCGAAGTGATAATATGTGATATATTTGTAGTGCATTGTTTTCACCTATTCTTAATCATAGTCAGATTATAATCGGGTGTTATCAATTACGCATTTTATGAATCAAGTTTCTTTTGGTTCCTAATTGGCTCGATTTTTATGGCCAATCTTAGAAGGGTTTTGCATGCATTCTTTGGCAAATGGCAAAGTTACAATTTGGTCTCTTCCTAGTTCAGAGGAAGAAAGAGTTAACCTTTAGCAAACTTACGGTGTTTTATGTTCTAAGAAGAACAGGTACTGTTGTATGTTGTCGTAAGGAGTGTTACGGTACTGGGAAGCTTCTAATACGAGAGTTGAAAGCTTAAAATTTCGATCACATGTAGTGGGTCTGTGAGTGCATGTAAAAACATTCATTAACAATTTCTGCTTTATATGACATAATGTTAAGGACAAATATATAATACAAGATCTTTAAAGAAAGCTGAATTGAACTAACGTAGAACTTTTGATCAGATTAAGACACGTATTTGAAAAGTTGAATTGCCATTTTCCATAATTTTAATTTTTTTTTCATGCAAATTGAAAACTATTAAATAGAGAGAAGTGAAATTATTTTTGCATATGTTAATAATGACTACTTCATGTTCAAACTAAAATGTTGTCTTCCTAGATTTAACATTTACGTTTTTTCGTGTTTTCATAAATGTCGAAAACTTTTTTTTAATTAATAAATTTAAATTTTCTCAGATCTTGCAAATCCTGCTCTAATTAAACAAAGTAGATTTTTAAATATCTACAAGTATATTAAAGTCTTCGGAAAATTTAGGATTTGTGGCATGCTCATTAGCAGGAAGATGTACCTTTATATTCGTATATTATTATTATTGTTATTATTATTATTATTATTATTATTATTATTTAATTTCTAACATATATTACATATGGAGGATTTAAATAAACACTTAATATATAATTCAAGTTACTCTTCCTTAGAAATATGTGTAACAGTTTTATATATTATGGCATATAAGGTATAAACTGTTAGTATATTCCACCAGGCTTTTAATGTGGGTTCACAGTCTTAAAACTTAAATACTGGGTGTGCACATATAGCATGAGGAGCGTTTGTGGGGTAGTGCAAAGACAGTAACCTTTCGATTGTTATTTAACTGAATGTTCGTCTGTTTAATATCCGCTTATATGATTGTGGAAGGAAATGTTTGCACATTTTAGCGATGTTGCTGTCAAACTCGCTTTATTAGTGGCACGTTTAGATAGGTACTAAGCCCTTCATTGCACTAACAAGTAATAAAAGGAGAAATTAACTACAGATCTTGGTTTTTAAATAATAAGTCAATTGTTATAGATAGATATTCACACGCTGTGTAGGCCTATCAGAAAAGTTAGATACCTAAAACATGGTGGCGCGTTTCTCAACCGTGTATTATTGTTGTCTGTCACATTGCTGCCATATGTAAAATAGAATTCAAACTATATTCTTATGTAGCCTTAATCGACACAGCTGAATACAGATATCATTTCTTGTTATTTCAGAACATTTGCAAAGGCTGTAACCAGCTCTAGTTTTCTAAACTCAACGATTTTTAATGTATTACTTTGGAATAACGGAATATTGCATTTTATTATAGCCTTTTTCCTAATTTGTTCGTTCATATTTAGAATATTTTCTCAATATATCGAACTTTGTTGTGTCTTAAATTCTTAGCGAGAAGAAACAAATAAATTTACATTAGAACGCTTTATAGGATTTCACAATCCAATTAATGAACAACTGAACGAACTGCCGATACTGAAATTGCCAATAACAACAAAAACAACAACAACAACAACAACAACAATAATAATAATAATAATAATAATAGTAATAATAATATGACAGTGTTTTTGAAGTTAGAGAATACGTTCCTTGTATTCAAGCTTCTTAAGAGACCAGCAATTTACGTTAGCATTTGAGTTAATATATTTACAGGATACTAAAGCACTTCATAAAACACATAAATAGTTTTTATAATTAATAATTAACATAGTTCGTATGCCAATATAATCTGCATGTGCTCAAACAAGTGGCATGTAATGTAACTTTGTGCGAAGTGGAGTAGCAGGCATTTGCACACAGCATTGCTTTGAATGTTTGACAAAGACTGCATTAGGAACCATTGCCCAGATTCGAACCATGAACTAAAAAGCGTTCAAATCTTACATTGTGCACGTATTTATGGCAAAAAAAAAACTGCTGATAACTCTTATCCTCATAAAGGTATTTAAGGTTTGACTTTCGTTTTGTAACTTTCTCTTTAAGATGCTCAAGTTTTATTTATTTTCAAAACTATTGTTATAGTTGAAGCATGCCAATGTCAGTACAGGACATAATAGTGAAGCAAATGAGAAAAATTCAAGGTTCCTGATAATTAACTTGACACATTGCGTTACAGATAGCTGAGCACGCAATTTTTTTTTTCCTCGGCCTCGTAATATGCGACGCCATATTCGAATTTGTTGAACGTGTTTTATTGTGTTACAGAACAATCTAGTTAGCTTTAAAACTATTGTTTTCTGTAGCTGGATAAAGTACAGTTCTGAATGCATGCACACAATAAGCAGTTAGCATGAATAATGGAGCCTTTTAAACTAAGTCAAAGACTAATGGCGTACAGCCTCTTCATCGCGATACTGTATTTTATTATTAAACTTTGTAACAGTTCCTTAGATGTTGATGTAATGACATTATAATTAAACTGTAAGTTGCATAATTCGCACACTGGGAATAATATGGCGCTACAACAAAAACTAAAATTTATAGGAGAACGTTTTAAAGTTTTGTTTCTGAATATAAACTCAGGAAATTATTCTTTCAATGCCCTTTCTCTTCACACTATCCTTTTGAAGATATGTAGTTTTTAGCATGAGGCCTTATACTCTAAGAAAATCATTAGATATTTGGATATGCATCTTTATATTTTTCTTTTTTTTTTTTTCTAATGCGTAATAATAAAGTATTTAAACACTTATTTTGTAGTGTCATCTAACATATAAGTAACACTCACATTAGAGAAAAAGAAACCAAACTTAAACTAGAACTTATACTGGAGAAACAAAAAAAAAAAAAAATCTAATTAAAGTGACTCTTTTAAATCATTGTCACAGCGCTTGTGCTTGCAGGTCATGGTGAACTCTTTGTACAACACGGTTGAGCACAAATCCATGACATCCTTTATCTTGGCTTTGGGGTTTTGTAAGTCTTGAAATGTTCTTCATATAATAATAGTTGCTGCTGTTGAAATCCTGTTTTATAATAGACCATATTTCTCATTGCAATAATTCTCAGATAATTCCAATTTATCTTCTGCCCATTTGAATTTACCATACACTTAATGACCACTAACTTTGAAAAAAATTCAAATTATTGACATCATCTCTGCAATATCTGTGACAACATAGGGGTGTCCCTGCTTCTTAGTCACCTGAATTAACGGTGGCCACTGTGATGGAGCCCAAATTGTTTCAGATTTTAGGTTCCTTTGCTTTTGTTTTTCAATGCCCTCATTTTCAGTGTGGCCAACTATGAATATTTGTGATTGATATGAGGTGTGTTAAGAGTTTGAACTGCGTGCGTATTGCTGCAATAGCTTTGCTCTTATTTTGTTGACCTGTGTTATCTGAATACAATATGACAAGTTTAACTTTGCAGTGTTCTTGAAGATACAGAAAATCATTTTTTTGTAATTTCATTTACTCCTCGGTTCGCAATAGATTCATCCCAGAAGTAACGAGATCTTCTTTTGTTCCTATATCAAAAATGGTGAAGTTGAAACAATTTAATTTTTTTCTTGTAATACAGCACAGAAACATTTCCACAAGATGACATTGTCACTGCGGATCTATTTTCCTAGTTTTTTCTTCTCTGCACAATTATTTGTTTTTCATATTTTGCCTTTTCTTCAGAACCAGTATCTTATAACTCTCACAGAAAGCACACTGGTCTTTTTTTTTTTTTTTTTTTGAGAAAAATGACAAATTAATGTCGATGTTAACTGAAACAATACATACTTGGGTTCACATGTGGCAACTTGGTTTTCAACATACATTTCTGCTAAAGTCAAGTAGAGTATTCTTTCATTGTTGGGGCTCTCAGATAATGCGATTTCACTTGAGAAAAACTGAATGTGGTTTCTTATTTACTCTTTTAACTTTTCACCAACTGCGTGCGTTGTGTATTTCCCTCTTTTTTCTTCTTCTAGTGCTCCACAATCATTTACTTTTCCACGGCAGTTTGTGATAATTTTGTCTCTTATGTAAAGAATTTTTATAAAAAATCGCTTGCATGCTCTTGTTTCTTGCCATCAACGGTGAAATAATAAACAATATTATCACCTCTTTTGCTACCTTCTTTCAAATATCTATATTTTAACTTTATTTAAAATAAAGTTGTTTTGAAGGCTTGTGATTTGCCAGTTTCCAGTAAGCTAGGTAATTTGTATCTGTTTTTCTGGTGCACTCTAGACGACACTTATTACCACTTTAACATATCTGGCTTGTTTTGCTTTATTTCCTGAATTTTGGTAAGCCTGGCCTTTTTTTTTTTTTTTTTTTTTTTTTCTCTTGCATTGTATTGCCTGCCCTTTTCTCTTCCTTGCCAATGCTTTTTCTCTTTCTTCTACTCTTCCTTCCCTTCCTCAGCAGCATCTTCATTAGGGGTAAAATCTTCATTTATTGTGCTTGGTTGTCATAGAACATGGTCATCTTTTTCACTAGTATGGTAATTAGGATCAGCTACGTAATCATTCTCGTCTATTTTCTTCAGGGTACTAATAGAGAGTTGGACATTGCAAATTTTGCGTAGATGTTTGCTTCCCCATTAATTTTTAAAATAACGGAATTACTAAAATAATATACTCATTGCGTTCTGATATAAGCTGTGATAATTTTAGCCTCGAATGGTAACTAGCTATAATTATGATTATTAAAATATATTTAAAATATCATCTTCAACCACAATATATTTTCTGTTTGTGGACATGCTAATGCCGAACTAATTGTTGTTAATTCAGTTCCCTATTATTTTAGGAAAAATGAATATGGTTCATGTTAATAACTTATGTTTTTAACTCGAATATTCTAAATAGGATTAATAGTTACAACTTCCATTTCTATAAATTAGGTTATGACTTATCAAATAATGTCGTATCAATTGCAATATGGTTATATTATACTGGAATATACTTACGGAATTATTTTCATCAAGAACTGCATAACATTTTAATGCTATCACCACTAGTCGTTTGGAAGTGATAACATTATCCTACCATCTTAGAAAATAGCAATCACTAAACTAATTAACACAGTTATTATAGGTCGTATTTAAATGTACATTGAAGCAACAACAAAACTCATCAACAATGGCAGCGATAATTCTCACAGTCAAGGCAGTAAGTATAGCCAACTTAAATTTTCGAAGCAATAAAGCCAAGACTCAAAATGCGATCTTTCACTTAACATCAGTCAGTTTTATCTTAGTATAATAGAGATACATAATAGAGATACATTTCAAAATTACTATTATTGTTACACGCATTTTTAACAAAAAATGATAGCATTTTTTGCAGCCCTAAACGTTGGTGTTATATTTTGCATATGTGAGACGAAAATAGCAGCACATATTTCACTCATTCAATGTAATTTAAAATATAATCTAAAACTTGATGTGCCTATCGTTGATAAAGACAAAAAAAACTGAGACGAAAATAGCAGTATCAGTTTATATGATTTTGTAAACGATAGTTACTTAAAGCCTTAGATTATATTTCATATTACATTGACCGAGTGAAATACGTTACAAAACGTAGCAAACCGTTTTTCTTACATTGATATCTGCACATTTTTCACGCCTGAGCAGGTAACAGTGTTCGTTTTATTTTTTTTTTTTTTTATACATAGTTATGGTTAATAAAATGCATCCTATTCTTTATGGGGCGTTAGGCAATTCTGTTAGCGATCTGGTTCCTCAAAACTAGTAGATACGGTTTTTATAAGATACTGTATATAAAGTGGTTAGTTTTTCAAGAAGAAGTTTAATTTCGTTCTCTGTCTTGTAATTTTAAAAAATGTCGATTTTGTTTTTAAACTCTTACACTTTACAACTACTTTATTTGTTGCATATTTTTCTTTTCTTTCGTTTATTTGCTGTTACTAATGCCTATAATGAAATAGAACACTGTCGTTAGATGTCTCTTTGTTGGTAATACCTAGGTTATTTCCTTCCCATGGCTTCCCTTATCATTTGAATTAATGAAGTATTGACAGCATTTTTGGCACCATGTTTTATAAAACGCAAGCCCCACATTAAAGTTGTAACAAATGATATGACGTAATGGAAACCGAAAAAGCTGTTACCTCTGTTGTGGGGTTCATGGAAAGAAAAGAAAGACTAAGGTTAATGAAGCAGTGGGATTTCTTATGTCATTAAAGATAAAGAACAATCGTAACTCAGATTAGAGTAAAATATTAAAACAAAACAACAAATTCGCCTGCATTTTTCTTCCTTCAATGGCGCGACAACCCTTAATAGCATAAGCTTGCCGCAGTAATCGCAGCATCCTTGGTCTCTTGTTGGCACTGGACAGTATTGCAATGGAGTGTTATCGACGATCAACTGATCAGTAGGAAAACGATTAGTGGCTCAAGTGTGTAGTAGGCGGGGAGCTGTACAAAGTCGGTCCGCTGCTCAGGAAGTGCAATAAGGAAATGAATCATGTAGGCCGCACTGTCGGTCATAAGCAGTGGAATTTTCTCATCAGCTTTCTGACAGTCATAGGATGCGTAAAGCATCTCTGATGGTGCTGTGGTTCGTTATGTCCAGCATCTTGTATAATATGAGGCGGGATCTAACTTGCCCACCACTACTTAGCAAAGAAGCGACCACAGCTATCCGTACTCTCATCTGGTGAAAGTCAGTCCTGTAGTTCTGTTTTGATAAATTCAATTTTTTCTCATATAGTTGGTACAAAAATTTTTCCTTAAGGTTGATTCGTCTTTCGGCCACTGATATCTTGAAGAAAGTTACCGAATATTGGGTTCTGTACAACATGCCGTGGCACATTTGCGATACCAGCGCCTCATATAAATGTGGATTGAAATTGTCTTCTAAAGAGCCAGAAAAAAAAAAACTGGTGATTGAAACTGGATCCTCTGTGTCTTCCAATGCTGCTGACATGCCCCTGCTGGCTGTTTATGCTGCAGAAAATGCGATTTTGGTCACAGCTCGCTTGCTTTTGGTACACCTGGTAAAATACAATTTTAAAATTGGGATCCACAATCAACTTTTAGAAACCTTTCCTTTTCGCATCTTACTGTAGCTGTTAATAAACTGGAAGTGTAAGCTGCTTAATAATGCATTCCTCTAAATTTACTTCTAAATAAGAGTTACATCCGACAATTTTCCTCAACAGAACGTGAGTGACAATAGAGAAACAGAAGACATCTTTTCGATACTCATTTGAAAAAATTTGCGTTGAGCATGACTGACAACAAGGTGTTACGAAATTAAATTCAGTTTGCTTCTAAAAATATGCTAATTTCGACAATGCTATTAACATACGACAATAATGGTATTGCAAAATTAAATGCAATGAATTGTCTTTGAAGTTCATGAAAATTCATATTGTTCGGTAATGTTTTAATAGAAATTTATCGTAAATATTATTAATAGTTTAACAATAATAACAATATTTAATAATATAAATTTAATAACTTAAAATTAATTACATTTAAATTTAAGTTTAATATTTTTAAACGATAGTTTTAGGCAATTTTAGGTTTCATAAGATTCAGTTATGTGACTTCCATGATAAAGAAACGGATAATTATGATAAATATAACAGTTACCGAGGAACAAAATAGTTTAAAACCTATGAGTCTGGCCCTAGTTTTTACATGTGAAGCATTGACTTCGTTACTCTAGAGCTAAGTTGACTGATAGTTTAAGTTCTCCCTTTAAATATTAGTTTATATACTTTCTAACTGTATTAATAATTAAAAAGTATGTTATATTGTCCGTACTAAAATGTCTATAATTTCACAGCTATTAATTAATAGTAATTAATTAGTAACTATATATGGCACATTTCGTTTGTTACTAAATATTTTATATAAAATATCTTAAAAGGATGGTTGTGGTCACATACATCGCTCTGAATGCTAACGTCTTAACGCCCTTTCCTAAGAACTGTGTACAATTCAGGTTAACACTCAACACAAAATAAACCGGTCCATGAGCGATAGTTGTAAGATCAAACACTGACTCCTATTTAAGCAATTAACAAATTATTATTAATTTTATTGATTGTTTGTGTATCCTAATACAATAAATGTAGCTTACTTGTGAAACTGAAGGAATTCCTCGGCACTTCTTTCGACAATTTGTGCACCGCTCAAACATACACAATAAATTCACTTATTGTGCTGCATTAAAAACCTTTAAAACACATTGTTGAGCAAATGAACATAGCTACATTCTTACTTTTGCCTTTCTTGATTAGAAAAGCTTCATAAACTCTATGCAAAATATTTGTTTACATACATTTGCCGAGTCTCCTAACCTCTCTATGTGGATGCGCGAGCTATTCCGTTTTTCCTTTGGCACGTCAGCGCCACATGTGAGTTTGAGTGGTACTATTAGAACGTTTTTGAAAACACAAAAATAGTGCAATATTTTTTGATACAGTAACGAGGAGTTGATTAAAAGGCGATGAATTACTTTAAATTATGCCTTACAGAGCAGCAATTCGGTTTTGGTCAAACTTATAATATTTACGTCTCATTAATTTGGTTGTGAACATTTTGTATAATTTTGGATGTCGTAAAATAAGTCTGTTTTTTAATTTCGGTCAGACGCACTCTGCCGATGAAAACACTTCAATAAAGGTGGGATAATGGGTTACTAAGCCTCATTTAGAATAATAGAAACTGCACAACGCAGGAGGCAAAGCTCCTAAGCTTTTAAAATTGTGAAAGCACCACAAGTCTTTGGCAGTACTTTTATTTAATTTTCCAATTCCCTTGATGCGGGTGTTTTGCGCTTGCAAAAGGAAGACTAAAAAATTAAATGTGGTCTTTCGGACGTATGCCATTACCGAAAATGTACCCGTCCTTGTTTATCACACTTTCTCTGAAACTCCCGATCCTTGTCTCTGGCGATAAATAATGCAGGACACTATTTCACGACTTCAGGATCTGCACGCCACTGACGCACACCAAGGAGGAAGGGAAATATGGCTTGGAATTCCCAGGCTACGTCATTTTGAGAACTGGTTCCAACAGACAAAATTGCTTCAAGCGAGACGAAAGATATATTTCGTTAAGCATATCTGCTTCACAAAAACTGTGATGTACTTTCTGCTGGTTGGCTCTGTGTACGGAAACAATAATCCATTATGATTTATACACTTCATTTACCTCCAAACTGCACATTCTCTGTATTTTTATCTCACTTCTGATACCAACTGAAGTATTTAACGTGCCTGCCGACGCAGGGCCGCAGGGAATGAATGTTTAATGCCAACAGACAGGTCCTGCTGATCTTTTAAGACAGAAACATTTTCTGAATGAAACTTTTTTTTTTCCCTTGAAGATTTTTCTCTATCGCGTTCAAGGACTCAAGAGTTCATTAGCCGTTCTGAAGATGTAAGGGATTAAACACTTGAACTAGGATACAATTAAAATGGTAGAAAATCCTCGACACTCAGATACAAATCACTATGAAGGAAACTTAGTTTGTATAAGGTCCTAAGGAATAAGCAACTCTCAGGATAGAAATTTGGTCGAATGGGTTTAGTATTGTAGGAAATATAACTTAATATTGTATTGAATGTATAAATTATTTTTAATGTTGTGTTTTGTTTTTGGTTTGATTGGAGCCCGGTCCCCTGGATATTCCAGTAGGTAGATTGCCGAAGACACGGTTACTAGTTATTGTATTTAAAATGAATGTTTTTTTATTTGTGTTTATTTTGTATGTTGATGCATGAGAAAAAATGAAGGAAAGAAAATTAGCTTATCACTAATTAGTTGCTTAACATGGCGAATAGATTTAGACTCTACCAAATAAATTAAATAGCTCCAAATTTTATTTGAATGCTGTTGACTTAATGTGGGTAAGTGATATTAAGAAACGATTTTTGGATAAAGGGGAGAAAATTACAGTTAATAATGTGGCAAAAACATGCTATGAGAAAATATCAACAGTTTTTCTCAATACAAATGAACGATAAAAAATAGAAATATTAACAAACAAAGGAACCTAACTACGTAATAAATACATTAAAACAATTTTATATTCTGAAAACTAAAATGTAATGTGCAATACAGAACTCCAAAAGTAATATTCTAATTATGAATATTTGCATTTAAAGAGTACAGAGTGAAAAATGTGTATCTATAATAAAGATAAAAGCTACAACATTCCGAAGGAAACATTCTAGAAAAAAAAAATCACAGGAAAGAATATTTTAAACCAGAGAAAACATTTGAATTATATCGGTTGTGAGATGTCTTATTCTGCTAAGATTAAGATATAACAAATACAATTGCAAAATTTATGAGTAAGTGTGGAACAATAAAGAGGACACCGAGAAAAACTCTATTAAAATATCAAAGTAATTGTTATTTCATGTCTGTTATACGCTTCAGAAGTTACATAACAACAACAAAAAATCACGAGGTTATAAGAGGAAAGGCAGAATATTTTGGGTAGCGAAAAACCTTCAGGGTGTAGGCATAAAACATTTAAATATAACGAATCAAGAAAGACTTCTAAGAAACGTTCTACAATGTCAACTAAGGGGTAAATATGATGTAGGTAGGTATACCAATAATTAGGCAGTTTGATGTCCTTTTTAAGTAGTGTGTAACAGTATTGAGGTAGTGGACACTGATGATATATGAGAAGAAATGGTAAATTAGGAAAAGAAGCGTTCCTAGGCTAGGTTTAGAATACCTTCCCGACATTTGCCACTTAGGACGGCAGAAGAAAAAACCTTAATAATAATAATAATAATAATAATAATAATAATAATAATAATAATAATAATAATAATAATAATTCAGTCAGGAAGGACGGTTCAGGCGGAATCGCAGACCCGTTCGTGAGCTCGCGCCTAAACGATCTCGGTCACCAATGTCGATGCTGGACTGAGGTGGGAATCTGTTGAATGGCTTAATCCATGGACGGGGAAAAGATGAAAAAGAAGAAAAATTTAAATTACTGTAGCTTAAAACAAGATTAAGATTTAACAACACGAGATATCTCAGCTTCGCCTGTAAGTTAGGATTTTTTTTTATTGGATTATTCCAAAACTGGCTTAGTAAACAACAGAGACGAGGCCTTTGGTTCAAATAGCTGTATTTCAAACCCAGAACTTTCAGAAAATTATGACGCTGTCTTTCTACCAATAGTGACAGCGTCACAACGTGAGCAACATGCAATAAACCATTCGCATGCACAAAAATGCGGTAGCAGAAACAGCGAACAACATTTTCAGCATTATATTCTCAATTCCCTTAGGCGAGCGCATGGACAAAAACTTGTAATCCGGATGTCGTGAAAACCCGTCTGTCGAAACCAGTTCAAAAAAAAAAAAAAATTAGCTAACCTTGTTTCTTATGTCATTAGCTCGCTTCTTACGTCCAGTTGAACCGATACATTAATAGCTTCATCGCTTTTTGCACGGCGAATCGGTTGAAGGTCTGATGGAAGGAGGAAGGTAGAAATTTATCTGCTCTGCGTCTATCGAATCTATATAATACTTAGACTGAATATTCTATCACGGAAGCTATTTTAAGATCTGCAAGTTGTTAGCGTTAAAAAGACCGGTAAACAAAATAACTAAAGCTAACCGACATTCATCCTGTGGACTGAAAAAGTAGGACATTTGACATATTCCTACGTAAACTGGCTACAAGGATAGCTAATTTTAAAACTATAGAATGGGGGGGGGGGAGTAGAGAAGCAGAATTAAATATCTGAAGTTTCGGACGTGGGTTACACCATGGCATTCTTCAGGTGTATAACTATGATATTATGATTATTTATAAATTCACAAAGTTCAGCAATTGCTGCTTTGAAATAAAGCACTTTCTTCTTCTTGTTCTTCTTCTTCTTCTTCTTCTTCTTCTTGTTCTTCTTCTTCTTCTTCTTCTTCTTCTTCTTCTTCTATTCCACGCCTTAGCTCTTCCACAGCATTATTTACTTTCTCCGTCTTATACAAGGGCGTATTCTTAGTGCGAGACACTTCCTATCAACAGAACCAAAGTAAACTACCATGTTTCCAATTTGGTGGTCGCAAGTGTACCTGAATCTCGTATTTTAAAGCAAATATTGCAAAGAAAAATGAATTTTGGGAAAACTGGGTATCGTTCGGTGATAAAGAATTTATTTTTGAAAGACTTGACCTACAAGGATGTTTATGCTGATATGGTGGAGAGATTGAAGGATCATTATCCTTTGTACTACGACCATAAATAATTGGGTTGCGGAGAGTAAGAACAGATGTCAAAGTTGGACATCGAGTTGGGAATCCCGTTTTTGAAATGATGCTGTGCATAATATACTTTTGCAGGATCGACGAATTGGGCTGAAACTTTGAACATCTCCCATGAGCGCGTCTTTAACATCAACATCATGGTTTGAGTAAGAGGAAAATCGCTGCTAAATGGGTTCCAAAATGGCTGCATATTGATCACAAACGATTCAGCGTAATAACTTCCAAGTAAATTTGTAAATTTGAATTGAAGATACTACTTTCAAGTTTTTGTATTGTATTGTAACTATGGATGAAATAAGGATCCATTACTACGATTCAGAAACGAAAGAAGATTTTGCGTCCAAAAATCAGCTAGAAAGATTCTTGCATCTGTTTTTGGGGACAAAGAAAAAACTATAGAGACAGATTATTTAAAACAAAATATTATTCAGCATTAAGCTCAGAAAAAAAAAATGGTAAAATGGAAGGTGTGCTTTTTGAAGACAATGCATTCGCTCACAAGGCAGTGATTGCAATGTATAAAATTAATAATTTTGGCTTTGAATTGATACCGTCTTCCCTAATCCCAGATATAACCCGTTCAGACTGTTATCTATCCCCAAAGTTAAAAGACATTTAAACGTTTTCATGATATGAAGCGGCGATAAGTACTGTACTGCAGAGAGAGAGAGAGAGAGAGAGAGAGAGAGAGAGAGAGAGAGAGAGAGTTGAGGTTTGCATATCGTTTATGGAATTTGTGCTAATTTTATGGAACTAAAAGAGGATTATATTGAACGAAAACTTATTTTTGAAATACAATTCCATTCTCTATGTTAGGCTATGAACTTAAATATCCCCTCGTATTACATAGCTCTGCATTTTTCACCTGAGTCTATAATCTAAACACGAAGTATGGAAGTAGAGATAATGATGAAAGCGTTTTAAATTCACGATTCGACTTTAAGCCTTCACCTTATATAATTAGGTACAAATCCAAAGACAGATAATCAAAAGCTGCAGACTATACATAAACTGTACTTTCTTGTTCACGTGTCTTGTTTTCGTTCTGTTTTTTCCCAAATGCGGACTTAACTGGCAGCGCTGCTGCTCACTCACATTCAGTCCTCCGCAATATTGTCAGAAAGATGCTGAAATGCTGAAAATATTTCTCGTTTGCTTCGAGTTAGGCAATGTAACATGGAAACACACTTTAATTCACATGTTGCAGTATTGCTTCCGGAATGTTGGATATTTCTGATCGCATTTTATTTTCAGCTGATCCAATTTTGGGGGATTTGATTTATCGACCCTATCCTTTAGACAGCCCCACAATCCTGTATTAATTACCCTGTCATCAAATACCGCAGCATTTGCACGTATTTGATGTGTGAGCTGTATGAGCCTTGCTGAAACACACCATACTGAAGGAAAAAAAACTGATTCAGAATTAAGATTCGGTACCGCTCAACATGAAAGAAAAGCGGGCGAGTTATGTTCGTCTCGCACCCAATCATGTACAAGGTGAGGACTATTTACTGTTCAATACAGTACAACTACCCTCATCGATAAAGAAAAGCACTAACCGCGTCATGTATGGGCTGCAGAAACCACTTCCAAAAGCGATTCTCCTGCCCCAGTCTGCATGCACTTCAATAACCTTGCAGGAATGGAATTTGAGCAGAATGTGCTGACCCCCGCTTGTTGCGCGGTGATAGCGATATCCCTCACGTCTTATTTTCTTATCCAACACTAATACTGCTGTTTTTGATTTAAGCTTTGTTTTCGAACTGTAGATCTCTCGGGTAAATAAACTCATGCAAAAATTCTTGAAATTCTACAAGACACTTCTTAAAAAGTTGCAGCAAATTATTTAAAATGATAAGGATATTTAACAAATCTTCTGAGAATAATAAACGCACCCGCAAATACTTTTTGCAACAGAGTTAAATGATTGCATTTGCTGAACAAGTAGGTTCATGGCACGAGAATGTGCTGCAGTCAATTAGAGATCTCCATATCCCTAGCAATGCTTGTATTTCTCTTGAAAAAAAAAAGTGCTTTACACAGCCTTTCACAATAAGCGAGCAAAGTGGGAGCTGCAGTCACAGCAAACTGCACACTTGTGTCTCTGATAAGAGCATGTCACACTCTCGTTGTTCAAAAAAGTCATAACTGAGCGCTGTTCTTCTTTGCTCATTTCAGCAAAAACAATTACCGAAGTGCACCACTAGTGACATCATTTCGACTTTTCTCTGATGTTACTATCATGACCGATGTAATATATTTAGAGTGGGGCAAGTGCATTTATGAAGGGTCGGAAATAATGTTGTCCAGTGGAACCTGAGATCTTTAAACAGAATGGAATTAAAATATTTTTTTGAAATACAAAGGAACAGCAGGTATTTATCAAGGAATTGTTTAATTATATCTATATCCTCATTTGCATCATTACTGTAATATCGCCTGCATATGAAGTTATAGGCCCAAAACAAGTTTCAAACTTAATTTCTAATAAGTAGTTTATGTTAATGAAAATAAAAAATATGCGTGGGCACTAGAATACTTCCTTGTGCCGCAATAATATTTACATTATACATATCACTAATTTCTGTTGTGACCTGTCAGTTAGGTTAGGTTTAAATAACTACTAGAGCAACTCCTTTGCTTTCTACAGAATCCAGTTTATCGAATATCCCATGAGTTACAATGTAAAAGGCTTAGATAGGATCGAGACATATTTACCACTCTTTTATTCTGGAATGATTCTGGAGGTCACATGCAACAATGCATACATTCCCACTAAAGTGGTTACGAAAGCCCAACTGATTTTTACTCAGTAACCTGTATTTTTCTAAATGATTAATTATTCAGGATTTTATACATTTTTAAAAACTTAAAAAAGAGACGGCAGTAAAGAAATTGTTCAAAGTCTTTTTGCCACTACTACGATGATAGAAATACGCCTTGAGATTTGCATACATTAAATAAGTGTGAACCAGTGTCAGTTGCTTTGATAAGGGTCAATTATTATTTTTAAATTCTTATTGGTAATGAATGCTATTTCTATCAACAGCCACATATTTTTTAAAACTTTAAAAAATGACATAACATCATTTTCAGTAATAGGATATACAAACAAAGATGAGATACAATGAGGTTTTTGAGAATTATTAGAATTAGAGATCTTCTAATTTTGAATATAATGCTATGCCTCATGCTTGTAAAATAATCATTGAATTCCTTAGTGATGTCTTTAAGTTTTATAATTTTAGCACAATTTTTCTAATTTATTTTTTCTGTGAAAGAGAAACTGCTTATTGTTTCAGTATCGGTTGCCTCATTAAAGATTTGCCATAATTTTTGGTATTATTTCTATTAGATATAAATTTCTCTGAATAATAGCTGCGTTTTGTATATTATAATATGAGTTAGGGTATACACACTTCAAGCAAAGAAAAAACTGTGTTAACATAACAAAACTGAATTCACACAAACAGAAAATGATCAGCATAAATCATCCTAGACGTTTACAGTTACAACAGTTGCTCAAAATGCCTACCATCGGCGTCGATACACTTCTGAGTACGTTGAACTACTGATTGAGCAACGTTTGCGAAAGTGTCCTCAGAGATTGCAGTGCATTCCGTTTCAATTTCTTCCCGAAGTGCTGCCAGTGTAGCTGTTTTCTACGCAAACGATACCATGAGTCTCAAATTTGTTTCGAATGTGTGCAATTGTTACTCGCGTTGGCGGTTCTGTTCTGTACACACTCTCCATTGCCTTTGAACTTCAAACAACATTCTCAATTTTCCAATACCACTTCAAACTTGCTTTCCGTTGTTCAGACGATCATCTTGGTTCCATTTTGTTGTAGCAACGCTAGCATAATATATGTGAGTCACAATTGTTTACAGAACATAATTCGTAAATCTTAGCTTCATTTGTTCATTGTTGATTTACCTGCCACGTAACAACGCTATCATAATGTATGCGAGTCACATCTATTTACAGAACATCATACTACACATTAATATTGTTTTTCGATCCAATTTTGAAATATATTAAATAAACATCTGCTGTGAAAGCGTGTATACATTTTTGGCACCCTCAGTATATATATTTTTGAAAGGTGTTAGTTGGATTTTGTTTTCCTAACTTATCTCTAGTTCGATCTGTATGATGCCAGTACTGATCCAAAGTTAATTTTTCTGGGTTTGCTCGATGTATTAAAACTCATAGTGTATTTTGTTATTAAACTACATAGATTATTATACAGAATTTCAAAACGTGATGAAGCGACTTTGGCATTTAAAAACAGAATCCCAGAGGTAAATAGGGTCTCTATTTTGTTTTATTCTAATTGGTCTTACTAAAGCAAGAACCACACAATGATCTGTAATTGCACTAATATAAACACGCGCTTAAAATTGGAAATATGATTTGCTTTGAAAAATGCATCAAGACATTATCTAGATTTATTTGTTGCATATGTAATGGCGCAACAATATGTTTAAATATTTAAATTTTTTTCCAGTTTATGAATATAAATATCTCTTACCAGTATGTAGTTATAGGAACTGTTTGAAGATTGAAGGAATAATTTTAAATTTACGATCTTGGATTTTGGAGGTAACGACTACACCACCAGGACCGACACAGATTTCCTTCCCTTTCCTTACAACGTAGAGCGACATTTTAGCACATATTTTCTCCGAGTACGGTTGTTTATTAATGAAATTGAAATAAATATATCCTTCTCGAGGAAACCACGTCTACAAAAGAAGCAAAAAATGTTTTTCCGTTTAGATTTAGTATACACAATATGTGTTTGAGGGTCTCTTTCTGCTGACTTCGATTGCTTCACAAGGATATTTTACTTTGCGTTTTATCCGCAGAATTTCTAGGCGCAATGTGACCTACTTTGACACCACAGTCTGCTCGTCTATAAAGACGAAGTGCAAGCCGGAAAACCTGCGCCCTAGTTACGTTGACAATGAACGATCAAGGATTTCTTGCACAAGAAGAAAGAGACATTCTGAATACTAAGGGAAGTACCATTACTGACAACTGCTGCTGGCTCCTTTCCAAATTTCATATGTCGTCTGCTGAAAAGTAACATTAACTTCCCAAATAGCTTTGCTCAACATAATCGTGAAAGAAGAAAAACATTTCCATTTGTGATCTCTGCACATGCTAAGCATTTAACAGACATTCTAGTACACAAAAAACTTGGGGCTGGTACTTTACACGTAACAATGTCCCAAGGAACGAGACAAACAAGCATGCTTTTGATTTAATTTAATTCCCACCTTATCCAGGATTGTAGCCTGTAAATAAATACGCATTTAAAAAAGTTACAGCCTGATTTTTTTCTGGTCTCTGTGGTGGGTGCTGTGGGATGGTGGGGTACGCTGAGAAAATATTGTCTTACCTGCAATCTCTGAGCCACACTCCTTTGAGGTGTAATGTGAAATAGGACTATTGCGCAGCTAATGGACGTGGTCACAGAGAAAAAATTAAACTACATGCATGATTCTAACGACATAGCCCCCTGCGCTGCATTGCACGGTTGTGAGCGAAGCATTTATGTCATCCGGCCTCACAGATTTAAGGATATTTCCTAATACCATTGTTTAGTATTTACTTAAAAATACATTGTGTTTTATAAAACACTTCAAATTAAAACATGAAATAATTTTTTCAAAGTTTGAGTTAATGGTTTGTCGGGTCAAATACACAAGATATTTTCAAGACATTGCAGACCTTAAATAAAACGTGCTTAATGTGGATCCGCAGTTAATGTTGCTATATAACTAATACGAAGTGTTTTATTTGCTTCCGATCCTGAGTTTTCTTTTATTTTTATTGACATTTGACACTAATGTACCTTGCAGAAGCAAACCAAGTTACTGTCAACAATATCAACACCTTTCTTTGTTACGGAAGCATTTGCAATATCAAACATTTACTATTGTGAGACTTTGGAAATCCATAAAAAAAAAAAAAAAAAAAAAAAAGTATTTACTTAATGCTGCTGTTAGGATGTAGCATTTGGTTTATTTACGGACGCTCTTTAACATCTCAGGTCTTCAATGTCCCATTCAATTCAGGGTATGAAAAGGCCGAGGCTCAGAGGCCTCTATTTTTCAGGCTTGAGGTTCTTTTACGTGCCGTAAATCCACGACATAAGACCATCGGCTTTACTTCTTTTCCGAAGGAAGCCATATTTAATACTTTACGTCCAAAAATGTATCTATCCTGACCGGGATTGAACACCCGATCTTGAGTCTACAAGGTAAGTACAAGGGTAGGTCCATAAGTTTCTGGCCTAAACATTTTCTAGATATGATACAGACAAAAACTATATTTCACTTTTCAACATAGTTACCCTTTATTGCAATACAATATTCACATATTTGAATTAACATTTCAATCAACTCCCCCAAATAGTCAAATTCTTATCTGCAAAATGGGCATAAACAACTCCCATCACTTCTTCATCACACTTATATTTCCTTCCTCGAAGGTCCTTCTTGAGTTTTGAGAAGAGGAAATAGTCACTGGGAGCTATATCTGGGCTGTAGGGTGGTTGGTAGATCTCCTTGAAGCCACATTTCTTCACAGCTTCCTTTGCTGTGTGCACAGGCGCGTTGTCATGAAGAAGGCGCACACCACCACTCAGCTTTCCTCGCATGTTCTCTGTGATGGAAGCACGTAGTCTGTGCAGTAGGCCAACATAGTACTCCCCATTTACTGTGGTGTTTCTCTCCTTGAAGTCAATGAAGAGTATTCCTACACAGACCCAAAAGATTGTGGCCAGATCTTCTTGGTTGACTGAGTGACCTTTGGCTTTTAGAGGAGGTGCTTCGGCAGGTTTACGTCACTCCATTAATTCTCTTTGGACAAGGAATCATTGTAGAGGACCTTAATTTCATCTCCTGTAACAATGGTTTGCAGAACTTCTCTCTCGTTGCCACACAGGGCAGAGCTCCAAAAATGCCTGACAGATGACTCGTTGCTGCTTTTGGACTGAGGAAAGAAGTGTAGGACGCTCTTTAACAGCTCAGGTCATCAGCATCCCATTCAAATTAGGGCGTGAAACGGCCGACAAATTTTTCTCAGAGGCCTCTTCTTTCAGGCTTGAGGTTCTTTTTCGTGCCGTAAATGTACGACACGGGACCCACGGCTTTACTTCCCTTCCGAAGGAAGCCATACTTAGAATTTTTAAGCTCGAAAAACATTGATCAGTCCTGGACGGGATCGAACCCGCGATCTTGTATTTAGAAGGCAAGTGTGGCAACGACTACACCACCAGGACCTACACACACACACACACACACACACACACACACACACACACACACACACACACACACACATATATATATATATATATATATATATATATATATAGCGGTATACAAGCAAAAGAAATGATATTTCTTTGAACCTTTTTAGGAGACACAGATGTGGATGAAAATAAAGAACAAAGGTATAAGAAAGGAATTAAATATTTTTGCTTAGATCAATTAGAAAGAATGAATAAAGAAATAACATTTAAACTGAAAAGTCATACATACCTATTGGTCAAAGAGATTCAGGACGCTCAAGACAAAGTTAGAATGGTGCTAAGGCCTGAACTATATAAAGAAAAAGAAGACTAAGGCATCCATTGCTGTACGGAAAATGATGGGGCCAATACGATATCGTAAGAGCACGCACACTAATTTTTTTTCAATATGACATGTCTCATATATGGTACGCCTCGTCAGAAAATCACGTGACTCCAGTATTTGTTGACTGCATTGACAACTGATGAAAGCAATAACAGTAACTGAACCTCTTCTGTTACACAACAGTAGCACATTAAGCTTGTAGAAACTTGCCGTACTTTATATGGAGAAGCCAGCAGTCTACACCACTGTGGACTGGGTCATGCTGTATTCTACGTACTGTACACTGAGCTCCTTACAATAATCGTTGTCGATCCCGTCAGATGCTTCACATTACTGTCGAGGACAGCAAACATGCAGTCGATTCTCATGGGCATTTGATTAGCGCCACCACTCGTGCCCTTCAGTAACTATGATTCTTATACATCAAGATATGTCTCTGTTAAATGCCATTGAATTACCCAGGGCGAGTGAAATATCTTATATGCTACGGAGATCAAATGTTAGTTATCACAGCATTTATTACATATGCAGCTCACAACTTGTTGCCCTTGTAATTGGTTAACGATCTCTAAAGGATATTGCTCCTTTGTTTTTATTTTAGTGGGCAAATTCTGCTCGTCTTATCAAGTGTTTCAAATTTATAATATTACGCTTGTTTTATGTTGCAGGTATTGCAGTGATTTTCCTCCTGGTGCTATGCCAGTGCCAATGTTCCAGCCAGCTGATCGACGATAACAAAGCCAACTCCACATCCTCACAGATTCTAGTCAAGGAACTTTTGGAGCTCTCGTTGCGCCTTGATTGGGATAGACCTTTAAAACCAACCAGCTGTGTGTGGGCCATCATGTCATGCTGCGTTCCAGGATCTCTACGTATAAATGAGCGTTGTTTTGAGCTGCTGGGTTGTCCCGGACCCTTCTGGGATACTAACCCTTGCAGTCAGGTCGTGACTAATGCGGCCATTGCTGTAGTACAGGAATTTTATCGCGGCGGCAATCAAAAATAATCACCGTATGCAGAAACTTCATTCTTATCATCACCATTAATAGTACAGTGGTCTTCGTAAAGGTCTTTGGCTTTTATTGCGATGTCGACAACATAGATGATCGGAGGACGCTGCGAATAACTGGAAATGTGGCACAGATTATTACTTCAGCTACAATACCTTTATTCCTAATGAAAACGTTTCAGATTCAGCATTTATCAATTTATTGACAAGTCAATTTTTTTAATTCACATTTACACGACTTGCAAACATTTGTGTTCATATAAAATTATGCAAACTCTAAGTATGCAAAAATATCTGTAACTACATTTGTGCGTGATTATGGACTATAGGCCCTTTACTTATTTCTTTAGAATATAAGACCTATATTTCCGGTCATTCTCTCTTAGAGGAGATAAAATTACTTTGAGGGTTTAGCATTAGTGTTTTTTTACTAAAACACAATTCACACACTTTATTCAAGCAATGCTAATTGAAAATATCCGCCATGGAGGAGAACCTTTTCTAAGGAAAGGTCGTCTATCTGCCTGGTGTGATATCGACTTTGCTAATGTTAGAGAATATATATTCTTTGTCACCAAAAGTATACCTTCCTATCTAAGTTTGGGGCGCAAATGGCAGCCTACTACACGTGTATTAAAGTAGACGTCTATGCTAGGCTGCCAATAGTAAATGCTCTAAAAACGATTAAATTATATTGTGTTGCAACATTTAAACTGCATATAAATACAGAGGGTGCCAAAATGTATACACACTTCAAGCAAAGAAACAATCTGTGTTACAAGCTGAACTAACACAAACAGAAAATGATGAGCACTAATTATCTTTGACTTTTACGGTTAAAACAGTTGCTCAAAATGCCCACATTAGCGTCGATACACTTCTGAGTACGTTGAGCTACTGATTGAGCAACGTTTGCAAAAGTGTTCTCAGCGATTGCAGCACATGTCGTTTCAGGGTTATCTTCATTTAATGCATGCAAAAGTCTTGGGATGAAAACTTTCAACTTTGCTGTTTTAATAACACGACTACGCTGGTTCCGATAATTTCAGTCTCACGTGCACATTGCTTTGTAGATTTCTGCGGTGAGTGCTCAACACTTTCCAAAACCATAGCCGAGGACGCGAGGCTTGTTGCTGTGCGGGGTCTCCCAGATCTGCCCTTTTGAACATCGCATACGGTACCATGAGTCTCAAATTTGTCTCGAAAGCGTGCAATTGTTACTCTCGTTGGCGGTTCTGTTCTTACACACGTCTCCATTGCCTTTGAACTTCAACAACATTCTCTGTTTTCCAATACCGCTTCATAATTGCTTTCCGCTGTTCAAACGATAATCTTAGTTCCATTTTGTTGTAGCAACGCTAGCATAACGCAATGTGAGTCACTTCTGTTTACAGAACATCATACTACACATTACTATTGTTTTTGGTCCAACTTTGAAATGTATTAAACAGATATCTGCTGTGAAAGTGTGTTTGGCACTCTCGGTATATGTTCATGAGATACATACAAGTTTCTTTTTTGGTCTAATAGAACAAAAAGTGGCACTTATGGCGTAGACATAAAATCATTTTAATTCAACTCCTGATGGTTCAGGCGTAAATGGAATATTCTCAGAAGTAACTTGAAATTTTAAGATATTTTTTCACGCTGTCACAGTAAATGTTTCGGTGTAATTCCAAAGTTTATTATTATACATCCTTCCTTATTTCTTTTCTATCCTTTAAAATATTTTACCCTAATATCAATTCAGTAAACAATTTAAATTCCCAGCATTTTTTACTTTAGAAACTGAGTTCATGTTTATTGAAACGATATTCAAGATTTCTTTTAATTAAATGATATGGCAGGTGAAGACTGCTGTGGGTAAAATTATCATGTTATACAGCTTCACCACAGCTGCCATTTCTCAGAACTAAAATGCGTTAAACAATCCTTATTGAGAATGACGACTGGTTTTGTATAACTTGATCTAGAGATAATCTGACTAACTTTACAGTCATTGCGGAAATCTGTAACGTTAAATGTTAGCAGCATTTTGAAAAGTGAAAATGCTATCCGCAATTCAGTTTAGAGTATATTGTACTACTATCGACTATGAAAGTGATATTTTCCATGCTCTGTCGTTAATTCTTAGTAAGGATAACGAAGAAAAAGTCGTGTCCTGAACTGCTCAAAGAACAGAATCTTTAAAAGCATCAGGAAATGTTCATAGTATGAAGTACAGAGTCAGCCACGTCTTAACAAAGTGCATTTCAATTCCCGACAATGCACACAAACTTATATAGCTTCTGATACAGTTGTTATCCAATCGAAAGTTTGAAGAGCTGCTTGTAACTTCACAAGTGACGAAGAGTTTGCCATGCCCTGTGGGAACTATGATCTATCCATCATAAGTTTATAGTGGATATCAATAAAAGCATATGGCGAAAGTAATTTTGATTGGCTCACTAGCTTCTTTACGCGAAAGAGCACCGTTTATTAAATGAACATACTGGGTTATTTGTGTGGTTTTCTTTTTATTTTTTGTTACTTATATTCCGAAGGAAGCATTTCATTATTAAACAGAGTTTTTGGATTGCATTTCTGTCAAGAACGAAAATACATTTAGAATGAGATGAAATAATTCAGTATGTAAAAGATTTATTTTATTCATATTCCTAATTTAATATGAGTGTGTATGTAATATCACTGTACATTGTACAAACTGATATATGGGTTAAAATAAATAAATAAGATGTGTATAATGATGAAATTACGACCGAATTCACAGGCCTTTCTGTGTGGCGGTAAATTCGAGAGCCAATAGCAAAAGAGAGGAAGTAGTGTTGTACTATAAAGTTACGATGGACAGGTGATACCGTTCTTAGCATTCAGGACGGCAGTTGTGCTTGAGAAGAATATTCAATGTAATTTTTCCAGTGCATAGTTAGCTTCTATACTTATATTGTTTAGGAGTAAGTAAGCCCATGTTTACTATGTACCTGTTAGTTTACTATGTTCTCTGTGATATTAACTGTACTAAACCAAAGACTGTAACGAGGCTGATGCACTTTGTGGTAACAATGTCAGTTTGTTTGACCTATGTTTCAAAAGTGATATTACAGTATTACATTTCTAAAGTACCATTTTGTTTTTGTTTCGTGATCGTGTTTATTTACTAATAGCACCCCTCCTTGACTTTGGTGGTTAAATAAACCCTAACCATCCATTTCCATTTCAATCCTAGCAGGTTTTCAGGGTGAACTATTTATTGTTCTGCAGTATTTTTCGGCCACCTGACAAATACAGCTCTAGGCTTATTTATACCCATAATTTCAGTGACTGTCCTAAAGTCTGAAGCTTTCAGCTGGTATCAAAGGTTAACATCTGTAAAGCAAAATGTTAATATCAAACAAATCACACATTGGCGGTTACGAACTACGGTGTTGCACTGAACAGACTGCTTTCCTTAACAATTAAAGACAGTATAATTTTTAATGGTACTGGAACCCAGACTTAAGGTCTATTGTGCAACATGAAGGACCCGAATGAGTTCAGGGGACTTTATGGCCTAAGTTTCCCAAGCCTTCACTGAAAGAACCGAGGGAAAAACTCGGAAAAAAAAGTAGAAGCTCATACAGGAAACTAACCCACCGAGAATCGAACTTGCTGCGAGGGAATCACAAACGCTACCAATAGATACATGGATGTTAAACGCTTTGGTGTAAAGAAAAACTTTGCATTTGCATGTGTACCTTTATACAGAGGATACCAAAAAATGTATGCACATTTCAAGCAAAGAAAAAATTGTGTTAATATAACAAAACTGAATTGACACAAACAGAAAATGACGAGCACTAATCATCTTAGACTGATACAGTTACAACAGTTGCTCAAAGTGCCCACCATCGGCGTCGATACACTTCTGAGTACGTTGAACTACTGATTGAGTAACGTTTGCGAAAGTGTCCTCAGCGATTGCAGCACATGCCGTTTCAATTTCTTCCCGAAGTGCTGCTAGTTAGCTGGTTTTCTACGGTATACAACATCCTTAAGAGTTCCCCATAGGTAGAAGTTCAACGGCGGTTCTGTTCTGTACACACGTCTTCATTGCCTTTGAACTTCAACTCATTGTCGGTTTTCCAATATCACTTCAAAATTGGTTTACGCTGTTCAAACGATAATCTTGGCGCCATTTTGTTGTAGCAACGCTATCATAACATGAGTCACATCTGTTTACAGAACATCATACTACACATTACTGTTGTTTTTCGGTCCAACTTTGAAATATATTAAATAGATATCTACTGTGAAAGTGTGTATACATTTTTTGGCACCCTCGGTATAATTTAATGCTGCGCTCAATAAACTTTGGCGGATATATTTATAAATTGGCCACTTATATAAAACGGTCGGTTGATTTTCTGGCAGCACCAAAACCATATGAGGATTTCATGCACGCTGGTTACTTTGTGTCTCATTTCCTTGTATTCTATTAAACTCGGATACTTTGACCGCAGAAATATGAATATATATAATCATTGTATGTGCCCTTTTTGTGACCAATTTTAATATGTTTTAAAATGTTACATTTTACCAATCACTTTACAAATCCAACAAATTTTGAAAACAATAATCTGCATAAATAAATGCTACATTTATTTTTCAATCTAATATGTTTTTCACTCCCAAACTTAATAAAGGAAATATTACAAAAAGATGAAATATCGCTTGAAATTGTAATATCATTAATGATATACTTTAATACTTTTCAAATAAAACGATCTTCTCTTTTCATTCAGCACAAATTTATATCGCGAAAAGTTCGCTTAACATCTCAGGACGATATTTTAAATAACTTAACCAATCTTGTGTTGATAAATACATTCTTTTATTTACTTTCCACGTTTTTCGTAAGTTCTAGACTGTCATAAATTTTGAGATCAGCTTTTTCTAAATATAATACTTTAATTTGAGTTTATACATGCGATCAGTGATGCTTTCTCCCGCGGCTCGCTGTTTTTCCTATGAGCGGGTCCCCCACTCGTTTGCCGCGTCGTGGAGGGGCTAGCAAGCCTACTTGCTTACTTGTTGATCTTGCTGACTGTCGTAGTTGTTTTCGTGTTGTGTTGTTCGTTTCTTACATAAAGTGTGTTATGCCTCGCATGTTTACAACGGCACAACGAGTCTTTACGTAGGATTCACATGTGTTAACTCAACTCGAAGAATGAAGTTCGAAGACTGTTTTAAACAAGATTTCTGGGTATGGGCGCTTCTGATCCTATGGTCGTATAATAAATTTCAGAAAGCTGGAAGTGTCCAACCTAAGAAAACAAAATAGCAACGTAGGGTTCTCGCCGAAAAAAAAATACAATTACAATGGTGATCGTTTAGAAAATTCCCCTAGAAAATCTCTTTATCGTCTTGCACAACAAGTGGAAATGCCATATGGGTCTTTGCAAAGGCTACCACATTATTGCACTTTAAGCAGTAAAAACTAACTGTGGCAAATGCTCTTCAGCCAAGTGACCCCTACGTAGGCGCACATTTTGTGAGTGGATTCTGGAAAATGTTTACAATATCATTGGTGTACTCAAGCCAATCATTACTGGAGTAATGATAAACCTGATACGTGAATGAAATGTCCTTCCATTATGAAAAAATCTGTGTAGTGCATCGCAAGTGGTAAAAGAATCATAGGACCAAAATTTTTGAGCATACAGTTGATTCTGTTTTACTTGTGTAAATACCACACTACCCCGCCCCCCCCCCTTTCAGAGAATTAACCGAACAGGGAGCATAATCACGAATATTTTCAATACGACTCTATTACTGTTCACACCGAGAATAGTTCCACGAGAGCAAATCACATGGAAGGGATTTGTGGCACGCTTGGTGTCCGAATTTAACAGCCTGCGATGTAAATTAAAAAAAGATGAATACAAGAACTCGTCAGGAAGTTGTCCGGATTTCTGAAAATGAACTACAGCGAGTGATGGATAATTTCCTAAAGAAATTTGTGCAGAATGAAGGCGGGCAGTTTCAACGCCTCATTGATAATTTGGTAAGTAACGAGCCGCTTAAATTGTTTGATATTGTTGTGTGGTTGATATTGCTTTACCCTCCCGCTAATCACTTAGACCCGGCTGAAGGGCTAACGAGCGGAGCGCTGGCCCAAAGGCAAAACACTCCGGGGGAAAACAAAGCTGATCGTATGGTACAAGCAAGGATATTATAGTACTTCAAAAAGCATCTTGGAAGTTTTAAATCACAAAATTTCGCCCCATTGAAACATGAACAACATCTTCAATTTTGCAATCCTACAGTCCTCACAGCGCGGCTGCGTTGTGAGCGAAGGCAACCGTTAAGACCACATGATGCATGTGTAGGTAGTCGCTTGTGGTTAGTTGAGGGAAGCTTTGTAAGCGAGGGGTTAATCGGTGCTTTCATTGTGTGTTAATTATGTGCTAATTATTCTTTGTTAGTTACACACTATATAAATATAGTTTTGAAAAACGGGTTTTTATATGCAGTACATATGTGAAAACGGATTGCAAGGAAGTTCGTAAGTAAACAACATAAAAAATAAATATTAAAAATAAGATAGGATTTTTCGTAAAGATGTTTGGTTGCTTCCCCCTAGGGCTCGTGTTCCAGGCAGAAATACTTTCGCCAACTTTTTAAAATATTACAAGAGAAAGGTTTTCAAGGAAAACATTTTACATGAAATAGGAGTTTCCTACACAGATGTCGGCAATTCTGCAAAGGGGCATCATTCTTAATATCTCTTATAAAATAGGTTAGAGTTTATTATTATTGTTATTATTATTATTATTATTATTATTATTATTATTATTATTATTATTATTATTTTCAGTTTTCTATATAAATACTAAAATAAAAATACAAAAATTATGTGCGGCGACTTTCTCTTAGCCTGGTTACAGCTGCTGCACTTTCCCAGTAAGCAGCCATGCTCAGAGGGCCAATAACTCAAATAACCTCATTGTAGAAGAGGAACGTTTTCTTTTTTCACTCCATCGACCATATGATTGTCATATTGCATTGTCATAGACAACAAATGTTGTTCCTATTCTCCAATTTTTAAAGGAAGATAAAAACTTGTAATGGCCGGTCTACTGTTAAAAATCAAACACAGTTTACTACAGACTTCTCTTCCGTAAATACCAAGCTCTTATTATCTGCAACGCAGAATTTTATTGAAAACATCTCCGTAAACAGTAGTGTCATAATTCCTATGAAATGTTGTTGCATTGGTTGGTGTACGTCTGTAGAAAATTGCTCTAGTATTGGCTAATAACTTTCTTCAGAAATATGATTATAACTCTTGTTAAAAGGTGCACGATGACAAACTCTTCTTAAACATTTCGAACTGAATTGTTTTGTGTTTTGCCGCACTGCAATATTTTGACTTCGCACAGAAAAGTTTGGTTCCATTTCAAATTCTGACACAAATTCACATAACTCTTAATTTTAGTCGACTAAGAGTAGTGCACATCGCACGCTGATGGAGAGAGTACTCGAATTTCATCCACTCGTTCCCCTTTTTGCCCTTCACGACGACACTTCTACCTACACCCCTCCTGCTCACTGCAAAACACTTCCAGCCAAAGTGAGTATTAACTTTTCAATACACTTCACTGAAACAGACAGCATAAACGTCTCAATGTTTATTCAGGAAAGAACGAAAAAAAACCCTTCCATTACCGTTATTTTTGTTTATGAGTAACAGCATTCAAAAAAGCGTTAAAGAGGAATAAAGTGTAAGAAAACTTACCTGACTATAAATTAATACTGCCAATAAAATGTATATACTTGTAATTATAATTTTCTAAACAATGCTCATGTCAGGCTTATGATAGAATTAAGTCAAGGGGAAGGAATAAATGACAACGAGCCTTGATAATCGCTTGAAAGTTAATGGTTAAAAATTTTAAGAGAACTCACTTAATTCATTCTTATGCAGAAAGCAATATATCAGTCATATTGTTTGCGGCTGTGTAATCACAAAGAATTCTTAGATACAATGTCTAACTTAACCGCTATTTTATATCAGCAGATGTACAAGAGAAGAAGAAATTGCGGAAGTAGTCGAGAGATGAATGAATATTGTTTAACGTCCGTTTTTGCTACATAGGCGGTGAACACTGATGATACATGAGATGAAATGATAAATTGGGAAAGGATTTTTTTAAGGGAGGAAACGTTCCAGTTTTAAGTTTAGGGTACCTCCCCGGCATTTGCCATTTATGAGGACTGAGGAAAACCTGGAAAAAACTCAGTCAAGGAGTACGGTCCTGGCGGGATTAGAACCCTAGAACTTCCGCTCACAAGTCCGCGCCTTAACGACCTCGGCCACACGTGACGGTAATCGTAAGATGCTTTTTATATAATTTAATTAATTTACATCTTAGTTACATTTTCAATTAAGGAGAGCCTTACATTTGGCTGTTTTAGCGTGAAGTCAATACTTCATTTATAAATGGTTTGTGGCAGATATCTACGACATTCAGTTAAGCGATGTTTTCTGTGCAACGTATCATCATTCTTGAGTAGAAAGTTAATTTCCAGCACGACAGACGGCGCACTGCACCAGGTCGCCATGGCGCCTTCTGCGCAAGTGGTTCTTAACTTGAGGGTAGTTACTCCCCAGGGAGTCTTTAGCAGAGACTGAACTTTACGAACAAGAGATGAAACTTATAATTCATGCATGTTCGCACATTTGGTCATCCACTTCTTTGCTAATACGTGAAAACAAGTGAGACCAACTGCACAGCAATTAAATGTGTGTGCAACACTTCCAGATGCTTCTAAATACTGTATGCTGATGCGCTATAGAAGATAAAGAAGCTCATGCACTAGAACAGTGCTGAAAAAATCTCAAAGTAAGGAATTTCATGGTTCTGTTATACCTAGAGAAAAGGCGAGCTATGGGGTCTAGCATACAAAATGTACAAATTGCTAAAATCCATAGTGTAAAAAAATGCAATTTCGACTTTCTTTGGATAATGAGTAAAACTCTAGTTATTCTTGTTGAAACAGCAAACTATTAAGAGGAGCTACAAGTGAATTTCCATTTTTACATTAATGCATGTCCTGACCTCAATTTTTAGCCATAGACTGGCAGCATAACTAGCTATAACAGACTATGTTTCAAGTAGAAATATAAAAATCAGTTATTTAATAAATTAAAATAATCAAATTTAAATTTAACTATTTCTAAATTGTTTCAAAAGATAAGGAAAACTTTGTACTTCAAATGAAGATAATGTATACATTTTCAAACTTTGATATTTTATAGCAGGGTACTCCTCGTATAAAGCAACTCCACTCGCTATTTGCCAAGACGCTTCCAATTTTCCCCACCAATCACGTGAGAACTATTCCTATGAAAATTTGTTTCATCACAGAATCTCCACTGCGTAACGAGGGGGAAAATTAAATAAATAAATAAATGAAAATTTTATTCCATTATTGACTAGTCCTGGTAACAATGGATGTCTATTCTAGGTTGATTTTTGTTGATTTGGTTTATTTACGGACGCTCTTTAACATCTCAGGTCATCATCGTCCCATTCAATTCCGGGCGTGAAACGGCCGACAAATTTTGATCAGAGGCCTTTTTTTTTCAGGCCTGAGGTTATTTATCGTGCCGTAAATGTACGACACGGGACCCATGGCTTACTTCCGTTTCGAAGGAAGCCATACTTAGGATTTTTACGCCCGAAAATATCCATCGATCCTGGCCGGGTTTGAACCCGCGACCTTGGGTTTATGGTTACCACTGCATCACCAGGACCGACTACTTACGGACCAATAGATAAGACCTGACTTCCTTTCAAAATGGAAATACTTTCTTTTCGTGTTTTCTTTCTGACCATTCCGAGAGAAAAGGCATAAATGAACCGTGAAAGACGTTTTAAATGTAATTCCCTGATTGACACTAAACTCCGTTGTAAAGTGCGCAGTGACATACAGAACTACAGACAACAGCCTCTTTAGACAGAAAATATTTCATCTTTCATCATGTCACAATGTTAACAAAAGCTTCAGTCCCTGTGCTTCGAGATGAAATTGCTTTTGTTACGTGATAATCCGAAGTTGGAAGTAGCAATACTGTCTGTCAGACCGAGCCCTCAACATGTAAAGTAGCAATATGTTCAAGATAAGCCGCAATATCGTTTTATTTCACACGTATTAGAATCTTCAGGGTCTGTTCTGACACTCAAACTTCGCTCTATATTTACGTTACGTGTTCTCTCCATTGCTGTAATATATTTTCTATCTCCAGCTCTTGTCTAACATGATGTCTTTTCTTGTGACTCCCCCCAGTTTCTAACACTTTGATTTGTCGACTTTCCAGTCTTTACTCTTCCTTTTTCCACGTGTCTGAGGAAACTTAAGCATAGGTACTTTCTGTAACCCGAGCTCAATATTTGTACATAGCTGTATTGAAAGTAATCTTATGGCACCACTAACATTATTATCAATATTAAATGTGATCGGTATAATTGTGTACCAAGATAATCGCGTTTTTGTTCTTGCTGGATAATAATAGTATTAATTATTATTTTGGCTTTCAAAAATTCTTTCCGTTAATTTTTTTTTTTTTGTCCATGGATGTTGTGATACATTATTTATTAAATTTTTTTCAAGTCGATGCGCTGGAGTTTTTAGACACATTATTATGACCTAAATATCAGCTTAGTACTGCTGTTATCTCCACTTGGGAAATTATTAATCCTCTAGGGTTCAACAATCTTGTATTAGCTTGAGTATATGTATATACCGAGGGTGCCAAAAGTATATACACACTTTCACAGTAGATAACTATTTAATATACTTCAAAATTGAACCGAAAAACAAGAGTAATGTGTAGTATGATGTTCTGTAAGCAGATGTGACTCACATACATTATGATAACTTTGCTACGTAACAGGTAAATCAACAATGAACAAATGAAATCAAGATCATCAACTGGCCCAGTGTACCTGGGGATATGATACACACATCCGTCTTACCCCCCATTCATACAATCTATGCAAATGAGGAATTTGACTTCCAACAGGATGGTCACCACCACCGAGATGTATGTGCGTACCTTGATGACAATCTTCCAAGGCACTGGATAGTACGAAGAGGTCCGATTGAGTTTCCACCGCGTTCTCCGGATCTAACTCCGTTGGACTTCTCCCTATGGGGAACTCTTAAGTATGTTGTATACCGTAGAAAACCAGCTACACTGACAGCACTTCGGGAAGAAATTGAAACGGCAAGTGCTGCAATCGCTGAGGACACTTTCGCAAACGTTGCTCAATCAGTAGTTCAACGTACTCAGAAGTGTATCGACGCCGATGGTGGGCATTTTGAGCAACTGTTGTAACTGTAAAAGTCTAAGATGATTAGTGCTCATCATTTTATGTTTGTGTGAATTCATTTGTGTTATGTTAACACAGTTTTTTCTTTGTTTGCAGTGTGTATAGATTTTGGCACCCTCTTTACATATAAGTATATATATATACTTATATATAAGTTACACAATAATGGAGAAGTCCATATTTTATATTAAGCCGCTTGAGGTCCTTGTTTTCTTTGAAATTCTAAATTATTTGTCCAAATAAAGACATTTGTATTATTATACAGGCTGTCCATAATCCCTTGCAATTAGTTTATGTAACTCGTAGTTTATAGTAACATCAGTCGCAGTTCCTACTTGAGTTGATGCGCTCTCTAGAAGACAGACAGATTCCTTTTAGGGTCAATTGAAATGTTAGAAACTGGAATGAACTATTAAAACGACAATAGATACAAAAACACGTACTTTATTACAGAAAGTGTATCATGAATACTTAAAAAAAAATCTTTGAATTGGATCAAAGTGAATCCTTTTTGTAGTTCAACCCTTACTCTTTGCCCCTGAGATAGGGGTGACAGAGGAGAGTAATTCGGCATTTCGGCCACCCTGATGGCGCCTTTTATGTTTACACTCCCCTTCAAGTTGGTACTTCCGGGAGGAAGGGATGAAGTGAGGGATGATCTGGGCTGGCGGAGTGGTAGACTCGGACGACGGCATGTTTGCGGGAGTCACTCAATTGAGGACTCTCGAGGGTGCCTGCAAGCGGAACGCACTAGATGCCAGGACAGAAACTTCTCAAAGCGCAAATCCACCGTCATGTCGCTGTGATCCATTTTGTTTCCCTCGGTATTTGCCAAAAGGTGTTATCACATGCACTTTCAAAGAGGTTAAGTATCAAATACAGGACATTTGGGTTAAAAATGGTTGATTTTGATCTAGAATGACTTGCGTGACATACTTCTGCTTTTGCTGCATCATAGTCTATGTAACGAGATACTTATCAAACTCTAGTTAAAGTAGTTAATGAAATTATGTACTTTTAATTTAATTTATTCATTTATGTTTCTAAAGAATAATGAAAGTTTAGAAATTGTCACAGATCTACCAGTCTGGGACTTTGGTTATATTTGTTTTCAAATGAAAATGTAGTTTTAAATGTATAAAATCGTGCAAAATTTTAATGGAAAAGAGCAATAAAGTTCATGCAAAGCAAAAAACAAACAAAAAAAAAGTATAACGATGCAGTGCCTACTTGCTAAATCTACAGAAATGCTGAATGCATAGCGCCAAACCAATTGCATGCTGTTCCCCCTCGTTTCGAATACTGTGTTCGTTATTAAAGTCCCAGGTACTTTTTTTAATAAAATTCCTGGATTGCACTATTATGTCCCTTTTCGTGATCAAATGGCATGCAAATATTGTTCTTTCCCGCACATTCTTAGGTTGGTGACTATAAACGTGTAATTTAACATAAGTTTTCAGATATTTCAAAACCAAAGTTAAATAAAATAGTAAATTTGGTGTAATGACGCTCTTTCTGGAAATTAATTTGTCAATTGAAAAAGCCCCAAATGTAATTTATTTCTTAATTCTTAATGGTGAGAAATACTTAGTGATGTTATATATTTATGATATTGAAATACTAAGTACAGTGTTAGATATGAGGAGCTGAATATATGTTCAAATATTAGAAAACTGTACTTGACGTTAGCTGGTATGGGTAATAAACCAATTTTAAAATCTTCTTTTTTAGAAATCATTTCTCAAATTGCCATCTTTGCTAGTTTCCTGATAATTTTTGTTTATTCATATGTATGTTGTTATGGGAACTCCTTCCCAACCAAATTTAAAAAGAAAAGAAAAAGGATTGTACGGAAATAATTTCTAATGTATCCAGAATTCATGTACAGAGCAATTTACCTAAAAATAACTATTTTTTCGTTTGCTATCGTTTAATTTTGAAGGTAACGTAACAGAAATGTACTGAAAAGATTTTCAGATTAAAAAGAAAACTTATGCTGTTTTTATTTAACGTTTCGTTTAGTAAACAAGCACAACTAAGTCGGGTTCAGTAAACCAAATAAATGTGCAGGGAAATATTTCAGTAAAAAAGTGAAGAACTTGCCGCTTTGGGGGTCTTTCGCTGCAGAGTTAAGAAACTTGTGATAACGAATGAGAATTTCTAAAAATATACATTTGTTAGGTAAAATATTAAAAATTATCATGTAACAATTAACACTAAATGTCATCAAGAAAGGTATTGCAAAACCGCGGTTGCTGTGTATATAACAGTTTTTACAATTAGTATAAATAAAAAGTTGTACCATATTTCCTTGAAGGTGCGCTTTAGTAAAGTGCCACTGGTATTTGATTTAGGAATATTATAGAAATCCCTTGCCCTCATGTTGACTACCATGGCACACAGGGCTTCTTTATCTGCAATAGCGGTTAAAGCTACGAAATAAGGAAAGCGAAAAAGTGGCAAAAATGTTTAAAAAATTCGAGGAAGGAAGGCTCACCATCAGAGCGCTGCGTCAAGCCGCGCTTGTCCCCCTTGCCCATGACACTGAGGTGAGCCGGAGACGACGCCAGGGTGAGCTGTAGCTTGTTTCACTCTTCAACAGTCGATAACAGCAGCAGCATCCTTGCCTCCTGCAAAAGTGCGACGCGTTATCGAAACTTCACCCTCCTTAAAACACACCAGAGCCATCGACAGCCTTCTCAGACACAATAATATCGCCATTCCACTCTATAATGAAAACAGAATACACAACTTACTGAGATAGAGGGGTTGTCCTTTACACTTACGTAAGGAAAATAAGACGCAGTCCAGCAAAAGTAGAACGTCTTAAGTAGGAGAAATGCGAAACACTTAATATTTAAAATGATTAGGTTTTAGTTGTTGCTTTTTTTTTTTTCTTTCCGTCCTGTGTTCAACCTCTGAAACAAACAAATACTAAGGCAGGTCAGCACCTCAGAATTTGATTCACAAGCTAATGGAAAGCACAATACAGTAAGTTGTACGAAAAAGAAAGCTGTTTATTAAAACCGAACATGAATCTGCCTTTTTTTTTCTGTGCAACTGTCCCAATATCAGTATTTATAATTGTCATTTCGTTAGTAACAACAATACCTTTTTATTTTTAAAAAACTATGTCAATGCTATCTTTATAACAATAAACTTCCTATAAATGATAGCTTGTTGGCCACGACAATCTACAGCAATGAGTTAACACAGTGAAAATGTCTAGAAATTGATGTTTTTCACTACGAACATATTTGATAAAACTCGGTAAGAACTGAATTACGTAAAGCATTTCAAGTGTATACTTAAATATATATGCAAGGATTTTCGGGATGTTTGTATTTTAAGTTGCATATGGTTCGGCTCCCAGTTTTACTGTGATCATTAGAGAGCCCCATAAAACAAGTTTCCTATTTTACTGTGGGGTTTTGTTGACCAAGTTCATGGCTACAAAGGAACAGGGACATGTCAGTCAGAACAAACCGACGCATGATTGATTCTTCGAAATACTTTCACTAAAGAGACGCTATGATCTTCATTTCACAAAGTTGCTATTTCATGAACTTGAATAATAAATTATCTACATAAAGCAATAATGAATACTAAATATACGCGTGAACAATCCTTCACGCAACCGGATTCGCAGCGTGCGACCGGCCGGCGAGGTTCACTTGATACACTTTCACTGTATTGCGTCGCCTAACAAGATTTCAAATCACACTGAAGCCTCGCGCAGCGGAGGGGAAGTTTACTCCCCGCCTACGACATAGGAATTCATTACATTTACATATTGTAAGGCACTTTTCATTATGGCATATGTAATTATCAAAATTCGCTCTGATGCCACTAAATGGAGGAAGTTCTTCAACAGGCAAAATAACGCTAAACGTTTTAGTCAGAAATTGCCCTCTACACCTCCTTTGTATTCTGTTGCTGTATTTTGCCCTATCCCTTATCGGCGAACGTGTAAGTATGATTTGCTGTAAAGTGGTCAAACCAGCTGCCTCCAACTTCTTTTTATAACTTTAACCTACACAAAGAGTCCTTTGGAGAGAATGTAAATGAAAATTGAACCACCTATTTAAGCAATTTTAAGGAAGACATTTAAAGGTCCTCTTAACAACTCTTACGGTAGCATCACCATATTAAATATCGCACGTGGAAGGGAACTCAATACTAGGTGGGAAGAGCAAACCCTGTGAGTCAGCTAAGCTTGTCTGAAATCCTCCTTTGTTATGAGGAACGTTAGCGCGCGCGCAAACATCTTCTGAATTAGAAAGAGACCAAGTTGAACCGTTTCAACTGCAAAATAGTTATTGGGGTCTGTGGCTAAACCTAATTTGACACTTTATTCATAATCCCACAAAATCCTCAACTAAACTTAAAGTTAGATTTTTAAACTAGTTCAATTAAAAAAAAACATCATGACATATAAAATATTTAAAAGATAACATAATGATAAAATTGAGTGAAGGTTTCACTATATCTTCCTGTTCAATGCATTTCAGAAATGCACTATCGTTCACATAAAATAAAGTATTTTCTTCTTTATAATCTTAGTAATTTATAATATGTATATTCTTGAATGCATTGCACTTCTTAACTAAGGATGAAAACTAATTCAAAAAGTATATTTTCATATTATGTGAAACGTATTTTATAAGTTTCAGTATTAGAAGTAAAAAAAAAAAAAAAGCGCGTGCGCGTGCGCGTGCATATATATAAGCCAAAGGTACCAAAAATTTATACACACTTTCACAGTAGATATCTATTTAATATATTTCAAAATTGGACCGAAAAACAACAGCAATGTGTAGTATGATGTTCTGTAAACAATGTGACTCGCATACATTATGATAGCATTGCTACATGACAGGTAAATTAACAGTGAACAAATGAAGCAAATATTATCGTATGATGTTCTGTAAACAGATGTGACTCACATTACGTTATGCTGGCGTTGCTACAACAAATTTAAGCTAAGATTGTTGTTTGAACAGCGGAAAGCAAGTTTGAAATGGTGTTGGAAAACCGAGAATGTTGTTGAAGTTCAAAGGTGTGTGTGGAGACGTGTGTACAGAACAGAACCGCCAACGCCAGTAACAATTGCACGCATTTGAGACTCGTGGTACCGTATACCATAGAAAGCCAGCTACACTGGCAGCACTTCGGGAAGAAATTGAAACGGCATGTGCTGCAATCGCTAAGGATACTTTCGCAAACGTTGCTCAATCAGTAGTTCAACGTACTCAAAAGTGTATCGACGCCAATAGCGGACATTTTGAGCAACTGTTGTAACTGTTGAAGTCTAAGATGATTAGTGCTCATAATTTTCTGTTTGTGTGAGTTCAGCTTTGTTAAGTTAGCCCAGTTTTTTCTTTGTTTTAAGTGTGTATACATTTTTGGCACTCTCTGTACACATACCATTTTCCCAGAATACTTATTCAATACACCGCTGAATTATTACGATTATTTTTAAATTACATGACTATTATTATGAAGTTAGGTTTGGTGGTGTAGCAGAGAGAGAGAGAGAAATAATGATATCGAAAAAGATGTTAATCATTTGCATAACTTTTTCCAGATGTTTGGTGACGTCGCAATTGACACGTTGTGGATGATTCTGCTACTATTTTTTGTCGTTACCTCAGTTTCCGCAAGAATAACGTGCTGGCAGGAAGTTGTAGTGACGCGTAATGTGTCATACCATTAACAAATATGAAATGAAATGTAGACCGCGAAAGCAAGTCCATTCGGGCTACAACATTTCTAAATGAAAACGGTAGGCAACCCACCTGACAAGTTTGTCAAAATGAGTTTCTTGTTTATCGATTTAATAGCGAATGAACAGAATGTCTCCAGACTTGGTCTATATGTCTTTAGAGCTTTCAACATGGTCATACTGTGTTAAGCCACTGCTCAGAACATTTAAAGCCAGGCTAAAATTCTTCCTTTCTTGTAATCTTTATCATTTACAACAAGGTAGCTTGATTTCTCTAATTATTAAACCAATTATAAACTGTGATGTAATAATCATTTTTTGTTGTTTTTTAAGTAATTTTAAGATTCTATCGCGTTCTTTAATCATATCTGTTAGTTCATAATTTTGGAACAAATTTATTGTAAGCTATTTATACACGTTTTTAATTATTATTATTATTATTATTATTATTATTATTATTATTATTATTCAATGTAAATATTTTTTCTCAGTGCACACTTTGCATGTTAGTATTCAAGTTTAAAATGCACACTGAACACGTAATAACAAAACAACTACTTATTATCTTAAGTTTAGTATTTACATTTTCGAAACATTTCAAATTAGCTTATAAAGGTATTCTAATTTCTCTTTTGATAGTAACATTCTTAACATTTTTAAAATGAACCAATTGGCATTTACAGTAAAAGGAAGCGCACGTAATAGTCACTAAATTTATTTCACTATTACTGGGTGATTGTATAAGCATTAGTTACTGAACATTCAAAACTATTAGGCTCCATGCTAAGCCTTTCAAAAACTTTTAGTTAATGCATAGCACAGCTAGGGGTGAGCAAACTGCTTTGTCCCTTTTGAATATTTCGAGGAAGATATTTAGGAAACTACGACGTTTGCGGGGGAAGTGATTGAATTTCTTTATAGCAGCAGCAGCAGCAGCAGCAGCAGCAGCAGCAGCAGCAGCAATGTGTGTAGTTTAAATTCACACTCCTTTTAGACGAGTTTAAAACGAATATGTCTGTCTCGTTCTCAGCCTTGTGTTGTTAATTGCAAACTTTCAGTTTATTAGCGCAAGAGAAGGAAGCGTTACTTCTGATACACCAATCTCTGACCTAAGTGTAAGCACCAGGTCTATAGTCAACCACAACCGTTATAAACTTCAGAAGTCCTATCCTGACTGTTCTATTTCTTCTCCAACAGTGTAAATCTGTATGGGACTTAAGCTGTTTAATGTTTGGTATGGCATACTTAGGCTCTATTTATTTTCACACCGGATGATAAACACAAGATTCTTTGTGACAGTAGCCGGTCTATTTTTCTGGCACTGGCTCCAGTTGAATGTGCAACACCGCGCCGCCACAGACGGGAAATATATGACACACGATATAGACTGGCCACAATTGAGCTATTTCATGGCCTGCTCCATTTCCTGATTTGAGCCCATTGGGTTTTTTCTTTCTGTGCTGTCACTAGAAGAGCGGCGATAGCAGAACAGCTCCCGAGTCCTACGACGTTGGAGAGTAACGTCTGAAATGCTGCGCCAAGCAGAATAACTCCATTAGTGACGTTATTGTAAGCAACGGCGATAATATTATAAACGTCGTATTGTCATAGAAGCATTCACCTTGCACATCTAAGGCTGTGTGATCTATTAAGGGCTGGGTTCTCATAGACTGCCCGTATTAAGCTGTTCTTCAGTGTCAAACAGTGTCTTGTTTACGCACATTCAATAAAATAAAATCAAAAAGTTTGTTAAAAACCTGTGTTTTCTGTTTAGTAAAGATATCTTATCGCATTGTTTATTCCTGATTGTAATACCTATCAATTGATTAATATACCGATTTAATATGGATTGCGAAATATAGTGAGGTTATTTGAGTTATGGGATGCTTGAGATCTGCTACTTATAGAGAAAGTACCGGAAGTGCAACCGCTGCAATCGAGTAAGGGTGATTAAATCGCTGCATGTATGGTTATTATTTTTATTTTAGTATTTACATTTTACTCAAAGATTAAAATGATATTGCATTTAAAAGTGAAAATAAAAAATTAACCCGTATTATAAGAAATGTTGAATATGATGCTCCTCAGCGGCAATACATTGCCAGCGTGTACGTAGGAAATTACTGTATTCCATATAACTTTTCTTCTGTGGTTCGGAATATGTATCTTGTCATTGAGAGATCTTTTTTTCTTTTTTTAATGTTTTACATCTGAATGACGTTGCGAATCGGCCCATTACTTCTCTGCGCTCTGTCCGTACTAAAACTCCATTCTTTATAGTGGCATAACTAAAGAAGAAACATTAGCATTCGAGTTGCATACAATGAAAATACTGAGTAACACACGTACACACAATCATGTGTTGACAAAACGTCTCTCGAACTAATTACAAGCTACTACCTGCACTTGCATTACACAGTATTGACGACTGGCTTTTCCCAGTACGCAACCACGCTCTGCTGGCCCGTAAACTAAATAACCTCTCCATAGTAGACACGCTAAGTACAAGTCCGTTCGGCGCGTTAACAGTGAAGTGTCCTTTAATGCTCTATTTCAAAACAACACATTCGTAGACAACAGAATGAGATTAAATTGCGTTGTTTGGTGAAATATTTAGGAGTAAAAAAGGCAAATAAGAAAAAAGTATGTAAAGACAACCTACATGGAACATTCAATACTGCATAAAAAGTGCTGCACTATTACGGACTTGTTGATTTGTTTTATTAACGGACGCTCTTTAAGATCTCAGGTCATCAGCGTCCCATTCAATTCGGGCGTGAAACGACCGACAAATTTTGCTCAGAGGCCTCTCTTTCAGGCTTGAGGTTCTTTATGGTAACGTAAATGTACGACACGGGATCCACGGCTTTATTTACCTTCCGAAGAAAGCCATACTTAGGATTTTTTGTATTAACGGAATTGTTTTTCAGGAAATCGTGGGCGTTACTACATTAGAGCGAGTTTGAACACGGCAAGGATCCCAAGTTGTTTCGATACCTAAACTACATGTTCAAAATGCAACAAGTATCGAGCATCGCGACGTAACAAAGAGGGTAGTTGAAATTCAATTAATAATTGAGCGAGGGAGGTATGCCCGGAAGCCATTTGAGTGAGGGTAGAGCTGCAGGCTTAACAATTTTCAAGTTCCGTTCGCTAAATCACCTTCGTCGTTGTGAGCTTCCCTTTCCCGAGGAAGTTGAAGAGAGCCTTTTGTCTTGTCCTGTCCGTCGCTCATATTCTGGCTAATTGATTCCGCCACGAGAAAATTACACTGCTCCTTTGCCACACACTCTACCGGCAAAAAAGTGCACCATGTTTAAAGCATTGAGAGCAACAGAACACAAGCATACGAATAAACAAATGAACATCTTCAATTTAATTCTTTTACTTCATAAAATGGCTTGTTAATTTTACGTTCATTTCTTCTCACTCCTGCTTCTGTTACAGAGGTGCTTTCTTCCGTTGCTTCAGAAATATTTAATTTAGTAATTTATTTTGATTATGTAAACAAACAAAGAGAAGTTATAATAATTTCGCTCTCTATGGTACTCTCCCTTACTTTGAATAACTTTTTTCTTCTTTTTGAGAATATGCTCCTCCTTTTGGTATTTTTCGTTTAATTGCGTTGAATGAAATATGCTTAGCGAAATTCGTATCTACTGATGAAGACTTTATTTATTCATTCATTTGTTTATTTTGAATGGCGTTTAACGCCCGTTTTTACTACTGAGGCATCACCGGCGGTGAATACTAGTGATACATGAAATGAAATGATAAATTTCAATCTTAAAAAACAATGTTGTTAATAAGTCTGTGATGAAAGCTTTGGGCGTGCTGTATTCATTTTATGATTCGATTCTACTATAAGCTTAAAACTTCCTCTTTTTAGAGGCGAAATTAGCGTGAATGTTTCATTATGGTATGGGTATAGTGTTCCAACATATGGTGTGGTAAAAACATTATGTTTGTGATTATTATTTGAAAACTGTGCTATCTTATAGACGTGTGTAGATTTACATTCTTCTATATGTTTATTAATATGTAAATTAAAGGAGTTATTGGAAGGTGGCTTGCGTGGTTGTTAACTTAATTGCTCTGAGTATGCCCCGCGTTGGTAGGCCAAAGTTTGAAGGAGTTTTATGTGGCGGGAAGAATAGTGATGGGGGTTTGATTATATGTGAATACAGCTTACCACTTGTCGAGCTGCAGGGATGTTGCTGGTTTTGGGGACTTGATAGTGCCGGGTTGAGTGAGGTGATGTGTGGATGAAAAAGAACATCTTGTTGTCTGTGAGTTGACGTCGCTTATTCAACCAACAAGTGCGTACCAGGGCGTTTCTCGTCAGATCGCAGTTGGCAGACACGCGGAGCTATGATACTTGACAAACAGCAGTTTTCTGACAGTTAAGAAGAAGCGCCGAACTCGAACATGGATGTTCCAGTGTGAGTTCCCAAGACAAAATTTTGAATTCTGAATGCCTCAAAAAATCTTTTCCCAATTTATCATTTCATTTCATGTATCATCAGTCTCCACCACCTGTGGTGCCTCAGTATAAACGAGTGTTAAACACTGTTAAAAAAAAACAGAGGAAAAGCCTGATTAGATATATTTCAGCCTTAAAATTAGTTTATTTTCTTCTAATTTATGCCTGGGTCCAATTTTACAGATTTAGCAAGATATAGTTAGAACAAACGTGAAAGCTTTGCACTTACCAGCATGGCCTATAATTTGTATAGAACTATTATGTGCTTGGTGGACCCAGAGAAGGATAGCAAAACGTTACCATATGGCTACAGCCCAGAATGAATGAATAGTGTTTAACGCTGAGGCAGCATAGGTGATGATACACGAGATGAAATGATGTATTGGTAAAGGATTTATTTTTAAGGAAGGAATCGTTCCAGGCCTAAATTTAGGGTACCTCCCCGGCATTTGCCATTTATGAGGACTGAGGAAAACCTGGGAAAAACCTGTCAGGGAGGATGATCTTGGTGGGATTCGAACCCCAGACTTTCCGCTCACGAGTCCGCGCCTTAACGCTACAGCCCAAACTACTATATGAAGCATTCGTTGACTTTCACACCTGTGAGGATTGTCTAATAAAACTTGTTATTATTAATTTCTTGTTATGGTATCATGCTCTGGGTTCTTCAAAACTAGCGGAAATAGTTTACGGACATACCTTGGTACGAAGGACACGACTGGCGGCGCTATTGTGAAGACCGATTGCGTGTTTGCTGTTAACGTCAGTGGCGTGACGCTGCATTAATGATCATGTCTAAATATAGAGTTCATACAGCACATAATGAACCAGAGCTTGTTTATTTTTGGCACGTATTGGAAAACTACGTCGGGAAAATCTCCCTTCAGTACATGCGAGGAAGCTTGAAACCAGGGAAACATTGTTGGATGTAGAAAGGCAAAGTCCGAAACTGTGGAAAATCACGTACTATTATGCACGAATTGAAACCTTCTGACTGCCATTAGTTACCGCAATTTGTCAACGTGATTCAGCAGGTGTGGTTACCGCCAATTTCCAAAGTTGGAGCTGCATATCGTAAGTTTAAAAATAAACTAATTTTCAACACGTTTGTATTCCCTGAGATCACTTAGAATAGTTTTACTGCTGCACATTTTCTTCGGTGTTTGCTTCACAATGAGTTACTTGTTCTTCATTTTGGAAATACACAAGGAACCTGGATGTGGTAGTGTATTGACTGAAGCGTTGTCTTGGTGGGGCAGGAGATGTCTTTCCAACCTCGGTACATAAAATAGTACAGTACATCGATTGACAAGAGAAACTGTTGCATTCTGGCTCGTTAACGTAATCTATTTTTCTTTTACCACACTTCGGCCCCTTTCCACTTTTGTTGGGTGTCGGTCCTGGTGGTCTAGTGATAACCATACTTACCTCGTAGACCCAACACCGAGGATTCATTCCCAAACACGATCAATGGCTTTTTTCTATGGATGCCTCCGGAAGGAAAGTAAAGCCGTGGGTCCCGTGTCGTACATTTACGATACGAAAAAGAACTTCGAGCCTTGAAAAGAGGTCTCAGAGCAAAATTTGTCGGCCGTTTCAAGCCCTGAATTAAATGGGACGCTGATGACCTGAGATGTTAAAGAGCGTCCGTAAATAAATCCATCAAAAAAAAAAAAAAAAAAAAAAAAAAAAAACACTGAAAATAACAGTTCTGCTTTTTAGCAAACTATTATAGTTTTACTATTGTCATTATAATAATTTCACTGTTTTTTTTTAATGGTGCTTAACGCCCGTTTTTACTACTGAAGCACCACTGGCGGCGGACACTGACGATACCCGAGATGAAATGATATATTAGGAAAGGATTTATTTTTAGGGCAGGAAGCGTTCCAGGCCTAAGTTTAGGGTACCACTCCGGCATTTGCCATTTATGAGGACTGAGGAAAACTTGGAAAAAAACCCAGTCAGGGAGGACGATACTGGCGGGATTCGAACCTCCGCACCTTAACGGCCTCGGCCAGCAGTGGCTATTTAATATAATTTCCTTGTGAAAATAATCATTTCGTAATAGAAAAGAACTTAAATTTTGTCATATTATATCACTCGTTCGTTATCACTGTGTTCACTTTCCTCATCATGTGGCTGACCAGTGTCTGACTGGCAAGTGAGTTGACATTAAAAAATGTTGTATGTGTTTACCCCCTAGCTAGTCTGAGTTGCTGTGTTACTTGTTTATCATTATCCATTAGGTTTTGAGAGCGTTATTTTCAGCCACTCTAAACAGATTCCCTTTCAATATTTTTAAAGTTTATGATGTATTTGTATCGGCCGTTTGCTATTATGCACTTTCCAATAAAGGCGAGGGAAACCGTTAGCTGGAAACTGATGCAATCCCAGGAGCTTATCCGGAACAGATTACTTTTGAGGCCGAAGGGAAGCTTAAAGTGGAGTTATGCATAGACCCTAGTGGCAGTTGATTTAGGCCCCAGCAACACAGGGTTTACTGTACGTTTATGCGATACACCGCAAACCTGAGGTGGCAACTGCAATATCGATCGTAAATGCTCTCAGCTGCACTGGATGTTCCGTCTGATGACCGTTGCCGGTTTCTGAAAGATCTGGTGCCGTTTACCAGAAGGAAATGGTGTACAATGAAGTGGTTATTGCCTACTGTGATACGCGTCGCTTTGCTGCTTGCATCTCGCCCCCAACAGAGAAAAGACCAAGCACATTTGCGCACACCAAAAGGTTGCTTTATTAATAACCAATAAAACATGCGAGTTAATTGCTATTATTTTGGTATTACTATTCCTTGAAACACGCCTTTTCAAATAAAGTGCGATATACACAATTTAAAGGTAAATACTGGACAAAAGAAAATGTGGAGAGATGAAATTAAACAAATATTTTATTTTCAGTCAATGAAATTAAAAGCAATTATACTTTTACTATAGTAAATGTTAAGTTTAGGACATTACAAAAAGAATTTTGTAATTACTGAATAAAATGTTCTACAAACAATTCCAAGATAACAGAAAGTGCAATATCTATTTAATCGTGTATTATTTGAAGTTGATTTCGGAGAAATACAGATTAATTTTTTTTGGGGGGGGGGGAAAGAGTGTGTTTTTCTATATGAAAGAAATTCCTGAAAATACGAGTATTTCTAAAAATCATTACCAAAAATATGACACTTTTAGGCTAACGCAATATGTTATTGGTGACGTCACTATGATGTCATCCTGATACCTCTGCTGACACTCTAAAATGAAGGAAAGGAATACACAAGCGATATCCTTTAACAAGCAATTAACTGATCTTGCGCTTGAACACCTTAAAGTTGTCAAAATGTTACTTTTTTGTGTCTCTTTGCATTTATAAGTACTTCGCATGCGTTCCACGTGCTGCGTGTGTGTGCACGCACATGAATTTGGATTAACAAAATTACAAATATGATTAAATGTTCCTGGTTTCATATGTACCATATTTATAGCAAACGTATACACACCAGATTCATTCGCTACATGTTTCGAAATAAGCTTAAATTAAAAGGACTCACCGCTTTCACAAAAAAATGTTTACTTTCTTTGTAATATCTCATACGAACAGATTAGATATACGGAAACCGAAGACGAAAAAAATGGTCATCCTTTAGAGCACAAAGTACCGAAAGTTTGAAACGTGTTTACGCTTGCTTCCTCTTAATTAGCAAGAAATGAAACGTAAACCATTCAATTTGCTAAATCAGTCATTAAAACTGAAATATTCAGTATGTCTTCCGTTCAGCTGTTTAAAGAAAGCTGTCGAGAACAGTTCTGATCAGTTCTGTTCCGTAGCATTAACTGCCGAAAACTGCCAGCATTTTCGCGTTCTAAACAAAAATAGAAAAGCAGTCAGAGGAATAAAACCTTATTCAATTTTCATATAAAATGAATATCATTTCCTGCTCTGAAGGTAGCCATGTGCAGATTATACTATTCGTTTGAGCTGGATAATAACTGTATTACGTACAACAAAACAGTTAAAAAAAGACATGACATTTGTTTACATTTTAAAAATGTGCAACGCTCCACTTTTCCAGATACAACTATTTTATTTTCCATATGACATAATTTATTGAGCTCCAATCATGAGCTTGATATTTTTTCTTTTCAACACAATTGTTTGTTTTATAAAGAAACTCAAGGCATTACCATTCCATTTTTCTCTCAGCTGACTAAACATTTTTTTAATTTTCATAATTTTGCTACATTTGCAGGCTGTTTTTTTTTTTCTCTTCTTTTTATCATTTCAGAATGCTGAGAAACTTTTACATTAAATAAAAGGCTTTAAGAGCGGGAACGGACAGACAGTGAGAAAATGAGGGGTATTGGCGAACACTTTATAAACAGCACATAATGTTTTTTTTTAATGTTGTTTAACGCCCGTTTTTACTGCTGAGGCACCACAGGCGGTGAACACTCTGATACTCAAAAGAAATGATAAATTGGAAAAGGATTTTTTTAAGGAAGGAAACGTTCCAGGACTAAGTTTAGGATACCTCTCCGGCATTTGCCAATTATGAGGACTGGGGAAAACCTGGAAAAACCTCAGTAAGGCAGGACGGTCCTGGTGGGATTCGAACCCCAGACCTCCCGCTCACGAGTCCGCGTCTTAACGACCTCGGCCACTCTTGGCGGTGGCATACAGTGGTGTGCTGGTATTAAGGAATTCGGAGCCTACAATAAAATAATACAAAAGAACCGTTGCAGTAGATCGCGATGACCACGTAATACATTCCTCCCACATTCTCGTCGTTATTAAAACTAAACCCAATGCTCTTTAAGCCAGGGTGTTCTCAGCAAGCAAATTATTTTATTGAACTTCCTGTCTATGACTCTTTTCGTGAATATCCCACCTCCGAGCAATTGCATTTCAACAATCAAACTACCTCAACAATTTCTTAATCACATCACTAAAACGGGCATTTTCAGTAAGAACAGAGCGGATATTAAAGTGCATTTTAAACTTATTGTGTTGAATGTTTAAGAAAAGAAACCTTTAAGTAAAGACTGCGTGCTTGTTTCTGAATACGACCCCATTGAAAATACCAGATGCTGGAGAACACTATAACCATATCAATAGAAACGACCATAAAATTCTGTAAGGACGCAGGCAAACAGAGCCACCAAAGACCTTTTTCAGCAGCTACAAAATAAAGGAATAACAGAGAAAGCTCGTAGTCGATACAGGGGAAATAAACTCAACTCACAGTTTTGTTGATAGCTGTAAAGAAGAAATGAATCATCAGATAAACGGTACAGATGCTTTCTTAATTACATGTTGATTCTGAAATTTTTGTATATAACGCTTTTTAAGATTTACATGTGAAATTCATCTCTTTCTGTTTTTGAAAATCTTCTTGTTCTTTTCTTCTACTTTTGATCTTCTCCATTTGTAGTATTCCTTCCTTTGTTTCATTTTTAGCGTCGATTTCACTAGCTTGTTGTTTCCCCAGCCTGCCAAATGTCTCCAGGATATTTGAAAGAAGTGGGAAAACAAGTGGGAACTCTGTTAACTACTTAAATTACTTTCACAGTTAAAAAAAAAAAAACATCCTGATTACAGAAAGTAACGTTCAACCTACGCTGGAGTGTAAGGATTGTTCAAATGAAACATAGACTAGTGTTTTGAGCTTTCATCTATTACATCACAAGGTTTCTCTGTAAGGAGATGAACCTACTTTTCCGCACCATTTTCCCTTCAGGGTCTCTCGTTCAACGGATCAAACACGTGATAGTTGCAAAGGGAATACGAGCATAAGCACCTCTCGTGACACTTTCCTGGACATTGTTTTTAATGACCCTTCGCAGGTTCCGCAATAACGTTGAGTTTTGACCATGGCACCACAAGAATTTAACCATAACCCGCTGCATTCTGTTGGACGCATCCATTGCATCTACTAAGCAAAGCGCCTGATTCAATAGTTCATGAGCTCTCAAAATTATGAGTGGCATTTCAACCCCATGTTGAAACTGACCATAGATTAACACATTCTGTGCTGTTACCAAGTCTTGGCCGCCTCATCAACTATTTGTAGGTTGCCAGTGTTTTCTTTTGAACAACCCTTATATATGTGCCAGCGAGAATGTAGCTAGCTAGTTTCCATGGGTGGAAAGTAAAAGTGGACTGGACTATGGCGAATGCAGGTTCTCATTTCGTTGAGGTAGCTGTCTTGTACCACTCCATGAGGTGTGGGGATTCATTTCGCAAGTTTATCTAGCGAGTTTAACATTCCTATTTTCGGTGAATTCTGCGGGAAACATACAGGCTATTACTTACCCACTCAAAGTAGAATGCCACTAATAATGTTGAGAAATCATTGATAACTTAACGAGGGTAAGTCCATAAGTTTCCGGCCTAACCATTCTCTAGCTGTGATAAAGAAAAAAACTATCTCTCACTTTTCAATGTAGTTTCCCTTTATTGTAATACACTTCTCACATCTTTCAATTTACATTTCAAGTCAAATTCTTATCTGCAAAATGGACATAAACATCATCCATCACTTCTTCATCACACTTATATTTCCTTCCTCGAAGATCCTTCTCGCGTTTTGAGAAGAGGAAATAGTCACTGGCAGCTAGATCTGGGCTGTAGGGTGGATGATAGATCTCCTTGAAGCCACATTTCTTCACAGCTTCCTTTGCATCAAGAGCTGTGTGCACAGACGCGTTGTCGTGAAGAAGGCACACACCACCGCTTAGCTTTCCTTGCCTTTTCGCTTTGATGGAAGCACGTAGTCTGTACAGTAGACCAGCACAGTACTCCCCAATTACTGTGGTGTTCCTCTCCTTGAAGTCAATAAAAAGAGTATTTCTTCACAGTCCCAAAAGATTGTGGCCATGATCTTCTTGGTTGACTGAGTGACCTTGGCCTATAGAGGCAGCGCTTCGCCAAGTTTACGCCACTCCATTGATTTTCTTTTGGACAAGGGATCATAGTAAAGGACAATAGTTTCATCTCCTGTAATAATGGTTTGCAGAACTTCTCTCTCGTTGCTACGGCAGAGCTCCAAAAATGCCTGACAACAGATGACATGTTGCTGCTTTTGGACTGAGGAAAGAAGTCTATGCACCCATCTTGCACTAACTGTATTCATGTTTAAGAGGAACTTAATAACAGCTCGATACTCCATTTTGAACATGTCACAATCTTCTACACACATCCTTCTTTATGCAATTAAATCTGAACAATGGAACACAACGGGGCAGAAATTACAGCTGCAATTATTTAGAGACTTAACAGATAAGATATGACACTAAGGCTTTTGTGAAGGCGATAATCCTTATCCGCGAGGACGGAAACTTATGAACCTACCCTCGTACATACGTTCAGTGGTGGAGACAATTTCCTCCTTATGTATTAGAGTTTGAAATTAGCTTTCTCATGAAAATAAACAATAATCAGACAGTGAAACATATAAACTCCAGAACTGCTCTGAACTCTATTAAATGTAATGATTCAAAAACTGAATGCTATGCTGACAAATAATTGGAGACGTTCTGTTAAATTGCAAGTTATACTGACTAGAATCTCGGATATTCATCATTCAATACTGTATACCATATAAAAAGACAAATATGTTTATTTCCTCAAAAATACGGTTAAAATACTCGCTAGTAGTTTTATGATATAATGAAAACGCCACTTTCAGCCTTTAAATCAATTTCAGATCGCTTCTAAAAGAGTAAAATTAAACTACTCTTCACAATGTAAATACAATTTCATTAGCAGGGTTTGATTTGTTTCTTCTGTTTCTTTGACCCGTTGCCCAACCATTTCCCACTTTTTTTTAAATAGTGTTTAACACCCGTTATTACTACTGAGGCACCACAGGCGGTGGACACTGATGATACATGAGGTGAAATGATATATTGGGAAAGGAGTTTTTAAGGAAGGAAACGTACCAGGCCTACATTTATCTCACTTTGAATGGCCAAGTATTATTCCCTCCCAATCTGTTCTTGGCAGCGGATTGCTCGATTTCCCAGAATAATTCTCTGTCAGTATTTCACCGCTCACATTACATAAGATTCACTATGAGCTCCAAATTCCCTTTTAATTCCGCAGTTCGCTGTACTCTAAAAAAGTAAAAAGGCGTTCTCACCTGCTCGAGTTTCTCTGTTATCTCATCGCGGATGTTGCTGCGTACATCATTGAGAGGCGTTCACGGTCACATATTAAACACGACAATGAGGTCGCCATGTTGCTCATGTCGAATAGTATTACATTTCTTTAGTTCAAGGGAATCAGGTATCGAGCGCGTCGCATGATATTTCTTAAACATTCTGGTCCTAATCTTTAGCAGGAAAGTGTAACTGAAGTCATGGCTGATAGAGGTCGCTTTGTGTGCGTATTCAAAGGGGAAAAACGTGTTACCTGCTTGTCCGGACAGGCATTGGAGTTATTAATTAAAGTTGTTAGTTAACTGATGTTTGATAATCTACAGTTCGCGGTCAAATTGTCATAGTTATCTGCATATTAGCGTTTTTCAAATACATGAAAAATAAATTTATATTCATATGTACATATAAAAGTGTTTTAAACGTTAATATAATGAAAAATTAATTGTTCATATTTATTACTTTTGTGACTATGTAAATCTCATTAAATGAAAATGTATTTCACGATTTTGCTAATATTATAAAGTATAAATAATACTTTTCTTACATATCTTGTATAATTAATCATATAGTACGATTATTTATTTGTAAAATTAATGATATCACAACATAAACTTTTTATGGTTAATTTTTTTTCAATAAGAAAGTTTGCAATATTTTCAATAAAGACTCTAAATGCCACAAATGAAGTTTTACTTCAGTCACTGTTACGAAAACTATGACCTCTGTAATCAAACTTAAAATATTTGTCCACACATAAGCACTCTAAAGAACCTTTATTACACACTGCCTTATGCCTGTCAGGCATCAATCTACTCAAATATGGCCTGAGTTCATTAGTGTCAGAGGATATGCCAAATCTTGTAGTTTATTTTGTTTTCATAATGTGGCAACAGTTCTCAATCCGATTTTAATGTGGTCTTTTTCAGCCTCTAATTGCTAATTTAGAGGTTAAGGTTACTGTACAGTTGAGGGAAACTAGTCATTGTGACTAATCAAATGCTTTTGCTTTAATTTACAGTTACGGACAAATGTCGAAAGTGCAAAAAAAATCTTACAATTCTTATTCTTAATTAATTTTCACATGCCGTAACAAATGTCCAATTTTCATGCTGGCGAGCAGCTTAGCCGAGTGACAAGAACCGGTTTGTTAGACTGAAGCACTTCAAGTCTTGTGGATCTTCAATGTTGTTTCATAAATTGTGCTTTTCACCTCAGAAGGAAAAATTCAACTGTGCAGCCACCGCGCACGAACCACCTGTCACCAAATGTTCTGTTTAGTGATTTCGAGCAGCAATTAATAATGTTGGAACCATGAGTTTCGCCTAATTTCAATCGGCATTACCCAACCATCCAGCGAATGTTGCATTGACAATTACTGTGTTTTGTTTACAACACAATCTCAGACTTAATGCTGACGCATGTAGCGAAGTAACTGCATGCTCCCATCATCAAAATGCTGTTTTGCTCACAGTATAGTATTTGCAATGATGTAACTTTGTTCCTATAAACAATAACTAATGATTATTTATGTTGGTTTTTTACTACATAATAGGGTATCATGCTATATTTCTTTTTTTAATTGTGCAGTCATATTTTCTATTCTTTTTATATTTTTAATCATAACAGAATTCTGTTATGATAACAGAACAATAATTAGCCTAACAGGAAGGAAAAATGTGCGTCTGAAAGCAATAAAATGAATTTAAATATTTGCTTCCTCGTTCTGGGGTTCGGTTCCCATCAGAATTGTCCTTTCTGACTGAGGTTTTATCCAGGTTTTGAAGTCGGTCCTGGTGGTGTAGTGGTAACCATACTTGCCTCGTAAACCCAAGATCGCGGGTTCAATCCTGGCCAGGGTCAATGGATATTTTCGGCCGTAAAAACCCTAAGTATGGCTTCCTTCGGAAGGGAAGTAAAGCCATGGGCCCCGTGTCGTACATTTACGGCACGAAAAAGAACCTCAAGCCTGAAAGAGAGACCGCTGAGCAAAATTTGTCGGCCGTTTCACGCTCTGAGTTGATGACCTGAGATGTTAAAGAGCGTCCTTAAATAAAACAAAATAAAAATGAACTTTTAATAGAGCTACCAATCGTGTTCTTTTGTATTTACACTTCTCATACACTAATATATCTATATTAAACAAACTGTAAATTGAATACATTAATTTGAAACGTATGAGAAAATATGATGAGCCGAGAGAAAATAAAACATCCGGTACATAAGACTTTCATTATGTCAACTTTGCTAAGCGGCGCTTGAGAGCTATGCAATTCAGAGATTTAAAACATAGTCAAGGCTTCAAGGAAGCACATTAGATGCACAGTGTTCTTAATTATTTTTGATAAATTATAAATGAACATAGAAGTGAGAAGGCAGATTATTATAATTAGATTGTTGGGGTCTTGGATTGGATTACGTCTCCATTTATTACTGTAAAATGACGTGATAATAATAGTTTTCACTCCTGATGTTAATGTACCCAGCACAAGCTGTAGTGCATTACGAGTATTGTTGTGTTATCGCTTTATTAGGTGAAAAAGATTTATTTCTTAAAATGTTTATTAGATAATAAACCTAAAGCCACATGGTCAACATGTTTTGTCGTTATGACTTCTTCATATCCGACATGCAAAAAAAAAAAAAAAAAAAAAAAAGCACGGATGAATGGCAGCCTGTTGGAAAATATAAGGAGGCTAATACGCAGGAGAAAAAGAGAAGAGAGAGAAGTGGGCTTTCAAAGACTTAAGTGGTGCTCGTAGCAGCCCCTGTGGTAGGTATACCGCTCCTCCATTGTGAGGAGAACAATAGAAGTGCAAGTGTAGCGAAAAAGTGACTAATTTGTGTATGACTAAATTTCTGCGCTGTTCACTCGTCATGCTGCGCTTGGTGGGCTTTGCCCAGGGTGCCCAGTAAAGTGACAACGCTGCTCGTGGGAGAAAAGGGAATAAAGATAATACTGTAAGCGCCGAGCTCTAATAGGAAGAACAATCATTAAGTTTATCCTCAGTTCTAGACATGAAATGATTCATGTTTATCATACACACTTTTTGAAAATATAAGCGCCGTCAATACAGACAGTGGGACGAAACCTACGCAGCCTTTGCTGTCACCCAAAAGAGCATGGACTTCCTGTTATATCGTGCTGGAGCTATTACAAAGCGCAACAAAGTTCTTGCGGTCTATCTAAAATTTAATTTAAAATTCCTTTTTATCGTTGAAAGTCTCAAATTCTTTACTTTTATCCTGAGATTTCAAATTTGTGTTTTGTTTTGGTGTTTCGACTGTGTAGACATATTGCAACTCATTTCAGTTGTAAATGGAAAATAACGTGCGCTCCTATACCCACACTATGGTTGTAAATCTGTTTATTCACGGCCAGTACATGCAGCTGCTTAGTGACAGTTAACAGCGAACATTGCTGGCCTACATATTGAACATTCCTGACAAGCATAAAAAAAAACGTTCAGGGCTTTGAAGTTAAAATTCAACATTATAAAGCAATTCTGTTGCATCTTACTAACCGTTTTTTTTTATTAGTGTTTCTACTGAGGCACCACAGGCTAATGATACATGAGATGAAATTATATATAGGGAAAGAATTTTTTTTAAGGAAGGAAACGTTCCAGGCTTAAGTTTAGGGCTCCCCGGCATTTGCCATTTATGAGGACTGAGAAAAAACTTGAAAAACTCTCAGTCAGGGAGAACGATCCTAGCGGGATTCGAACCCGAGACCTCCCACTCACGAATCCGCGCCTTAACGACCTCGGCCACCCGTGGCGGTTTATTGACATTGCAAAGAGTTCAGCTTCCCTCAGTAATCTCAGTCAGCCGTTAACTTAGGCCGATGTTATGTCGAGACGTTAAAAGTGACATTTGTCATCAAAATGATATTACAATTATCCACCCTTACTACCCGTAATTGTCAAGAAGTAAACGGAATTCATAGAGGGCTTCCTTTGCAGCATGAAGATTCCTACAGTTAACAATATTGTCGAACATTAAAAGAAGAAGAAAAACACAGAGACCTACCACTAGCAAGGTCAATACATCAACGTCTGATTTATTTAATGCAGCGAGGCCTTCTGTGGAAAGAAATGTGACAACTTTTTGTGAAATAAAAAAAGAGCAAAAAACCCGGCGCTTGAACTGTTCTGACTTCAACAGCATGCAAGGAGCAAGTGTCATTAACAAGCGTACTAGTGACACAGTCTGTAAAATGTGGACTGACACATGCCGGCTATGACATTTGTGATTACTACCAGTGAAGAAAGACAAGAGTGGATGTATGAGATTATTTTTCTTCCTTCTAATGCTATTTACTTTCTTTTTATACAACGGCTGCTTCATGCATATAATCCATTATTATTTTATACAAATTTCATTTTAATGTATTTTTTGGAAACTGGGGGTCTTTTTTCTTTTAAGGCCATACAGATCTTATAATCTCTCTCTCTCTCTCTCTCTCTAGATCCTAATAAAACGTTTTGACAAATATTTTTGACTAAACTGGACCTTTCAATTATATTTCATATTTGTGCTTCGCTTTTAAATAAAAGGTAATGCAGTTTCTTTAAAAAACTATACGTTTACATTTTCAATCATGTCTCATAGAATCTTAAGGGCTACATGTGGCATTTCCAATTCTTTTCCTAGTTACATTGAAAGTAGAAGCGAACACAAGGCGGTATTCCATATTTATAACTATGAAGAGATGCAGTCTCGTCTTGAAAACAAGAGCCGTACATATCGATGATGTATTACATAATGATATCTCTTATTCTCTGTTCCAATTGGAAGCTGGACTTAAGGAAACATATCTAAGTATATGATACCGTATTACTTGATGCTATTTACGAGGGTAGGTCCATAAGTTTCCGGCCTAGCCGATAAGGATTATCGCCTTCACAAAACCCTTACCTGATGTCATACCTGATCTGTTAAGTAAATAATTGCAGCGGTAACTTTCTCTCCGCTGTGTTCAGTTGTTCAGATATAGTTGTATAAAGAAGGCTGTGAGTAGAAGACTCTGACATGTTCATAATGGAGTTTCGAGCTGTTATTAAGTACTTCACAAAAGAAGGACTTACTCCAAATGAAATTAAACAGCGATTGGACGGTGTATATGGGGAAGCATCCTCCTCATATTCTACCGTAAAAGAAAGGGCTAAACTTTTTCGAATGGGTTGAGAAAGCACTGAAGACAAAAAGCGTGCGAGTCGGCCCTTGGAGGTGCTCACTCCTGAAAACATCGCTCTTGTGGAAGAAGAAATGATGTAAGATTGGCAACTCAAAGTAGTTACAGAATAGCAACAAGGTTGGGCCTTTGTAAAACAACAGTTCTTCGAATTATTCATGCACATTTAAACATGAATAAGTTTAGTGTAAGATGGGTGCCTAGACTTCTTTCCTTTGTTCAAAAGCAGCAACGAGTCATCTGTTGTCAGGCATTTTGGAGCACTGCTGTGGCAACGAGAGAGGAGTTCTGCAAACCATTGTTACAGGAGATGAAACTATGATCTTTTACTATGATCCCCTGTCCAAAAGAGAATCAATGGAGTGATGTAAGCCTGCCGAAGCACCTCCTCTATAAGCCAAAGGTCACTCAGTCAACCAAGAAGATCTTACCACAATCTTTTGGGTCTGTGAAGGAATACTCTTCATTGAGTTCAAGGAGAGGAACACCACAGTAAATGGGGAGTACTATGCTGGTTTACTGCACAGACTACGTGCTTCCATCAATGAGGAAAGGCAAGGAAAACTGAGTGGTGGTGTGCGCCTTCTTCATGGCAACGCGGCTGTACACACAGCTCTTGTTGCAAAGGAAGCTGTGAAGAAATGTGGCTTCAAGGAGCTGACATCCACCCTATAACCCAGACCTAGCTCCAAGTGATTATTTTCTCTTCTCAAAACTCAAGAAGCAACTTTGAGGAAGGAAATTTAAGTGTGACGAAGAAGTGGCGGACGCTGTTTATGCCCATTTTGCAGACAAGACTTCTGACTATTTGGGGGGGGGGGAGATTGAAATGTAAATTGAAAGATGTGAGAAGTGTATTGCAATAATATTGAAAAGTGAAATATAACATTTGTCTTTATCATACCTAGAAAATGGTTAGGCCGGAAACTTATGGACCTACCCTGGTACATACTTTCTTAGATTGTGCACTGAACCTTACTGAAAGAAATATCGAAATCCGGATTAGCTATTAAGTGTGCTCCTTGTTTCAGACAAAGAGAGAGCACAATAAAAGACTGCCGTACTATTGAATTTCATTTGCTTCGGGAGGATGAATGACAAATTCTGGCGCTTTCGTATGTATCAAAACAGCGATGGAAACTCAACATGTAAGAAAAACGGTAAATGCCAACATTTTTGACTCTCGTCATTTAACAGTTTTTAAACATTCAATTATATGGCAAAACCAAATTCCCTGGTTATGAGTTTTAAACCGCTTTCTCCTATTTGAAACATACTAGTGTAAACAAAAACACACATGTTTACGCTTAGACTTCAGTTTTTCTCTATGGCGTCATGATTTTTGTGGGGGGAGGTAATTAGAACAATATAGGGGGAAAATGCAATATTTAATACTTTTACGTATACATTGAAACATTATGCCCACTAATAAAACTAGGAGCAATTAAGTACAAAAACAAATTTAATAAGAGTTGCTTTAAATGCATCCTACCGGTTGAGCCTAGTCCCTTCATTTATCTTATGTATTTGCTAACACTCCTTTAGTATCAAACTGTTATATTTGTTGTATCTCTTTTCCATTTCATTATATGCTTGCTCTTCACATGATATCTTTAAGAATTACATTTTCACAGTTGTTATTACAATCCAATGTTTTGAAATCGCTCTATATTTTGTCTGTAGTTTTCTTCAAAATAGTTGAAGTGAACCTTCTTGAAACTGTTTCAGTCAGTGTTGCATATTATTAGGAGTGAATTTCAAGCCCCAGAAAATACTTGTATGAGTGCTAGAAGGAAATTCTTTATACAAATACTTCAAACCCTCGCTTTTCTTATCGAGGATCTTTATGAATTGTTTTATTAGGCCTAATGTGATAGGTAAACAGCGCAACATGATCTTTTATAATCAATTAAACGAGGATTTTGGAGGATCTACATTTCTACTAAACCACCATTTTTCCCCCAGAGCTCATTTCCTGCTGGACTGTCCCTCCGCAGAGACAGAGAGAGAGAAGGCATTTTTGTAAACCCTGAATGTTGACCGGACAATAAACATGACTTTCAAATCTACATTAAATAACCAAATATTGCAGAGATGTTATGCAAGTTTTTACACGCCTCTTTTAGAACAACTTTTAAACAAGATGGATATAATTTTCCGTTATGGAGCCTTGGCACAGTGTATAAAGGTTTGCCAATCTTTGCAGGTGATGTAAAAATGACATTATGCTATCACATCATTACAATATTTAAAATAGGAGGTGGAGAATTTCTTGGGAAAAATGAAAAGTAGTTTCTCTCTCTAGGTAAACAGGCGACTTTGCATGTAATACATTTTTCTGTAAACATAATAAATTATTAGATTGCTTTTATAGACATTAATTTCTAACTAGAGCATTTAGAAATCATTTTAACCTATGTAATGTAATCACAAAAACGACCGGCTAATAAATTGAGCTTATAGTCGACGACAAAACATTACAAGATTGCGGTATTGCGTGGAGGTTCGACCAATCACCCCTCAGATACCAATTCATTTATAAAACTCGATCACCTCCTTATTCTCAACAAACCGAAACCCAATCACAAGCTATAAAAATAAATTAGTACACAAATACCGCCGCAGCTCTATTAAGAATGAACCCTCTTTCAGGCAACAGAAATTAAAAGAGAGGGCGGACCTACATAGTATCTCTGTTCTTCAATGTTCGGTAACTTTGATATTGTTAGTGATGAACTACGTTATAACTTGTTTTACTGCGATATTTGAAAGAAAATACACGGCATTTAACAAATGAATGTCGAAATTAAAACGATTAACGGGATATACTGATTATTTTTTTCATTTAAACTCATTGGAAACAAACTGAAACATGTTAATTAAATGTATAATTATTAAAGTAACAAATTTGAAAATAAAACCACACTAGTTAAATTACACACTACATGTTTATATTTTTCTTAGAGTATTTTTTGGCTAGGAACTGTGAATTATAAGGTCAATTTGCGCATCAAAGGTCTCGCCAAAATGTTGCATTGCCTACCATGTTGATATTGATTTCTAGTGTACACTGTTGTTTAAGCCAAAGAAGTTATAAAGATCGTTCAGAGTGCTGTTCTGATGAATTTGCATAAAAGAAAGTGACAAAATTGAGGCAATGGATGATTGCTTGGAATTTCTGATATGTTATTATCGGGCTAGCCTGTGATTCGTCAGGTTAATAGTGCTCCCACAAACCCTTGTGGGCCGTATTACACCCTCTCAGTGACAGCTTCCTTATTGTTCCCTATATCTCTATTAACACACACAAAAACTCTTACACTCTTATGTTACAGTTTTCGATGTTAACTAGAACGCCCTCAACAGCATTTTGACATTTGTGTCATCTCTTTGACGTTCGTTACCTACTTCTGCGTACCTTATTGACTATGTAAGATATACGAGTACATTTCAGTTTTCCGGTCGGCAAGCAAATAGCAGGTGTTAAAATCAAACACGCTTAGCTAACATCACAAGAGAAAATCTAATTTCTTGCAGGAAGAGGGTAAATAAATGTGCGAATGGGTGACTAGTTGACCTCGCCTGGCGAGGCGAGCTGAGTGGTTATATGAACTGGGATGTGTCTACACTCTGTGCTGGGATTCTTCCTCATCCCATCGCACCGCCTGCCACAATCAATACACCGCCCTACCGGCCCGTCTGCCCCCTCCCGCGCCGGATCACACCCACACTATGTCCGTACGCAATTCTAGCAACTTGCCTCCCTGCTCGCTCTACGGATTTTCGCCGGTTTTCATTTCGAGAAGGGGAGTTTGCTTCAAAACTTCAACAGGATCAGACAGAATCGCCTCTAAAGTTCGGAAATATTAAATTCTAAATATTTACCGCACTAACTTGTTAGTTACTACAATGTTTATGTTGTTCGAGTACATTTCAATGCCAGCTTAAAACAGAACAAATTCAAATGTAAAACTCCTCCTGACTATTACCTTAAATGTGCGCTTTCATTTTAAAAATGCGAAAGCTCATTTCAAGCTTTGTCCTGTTTCTTGTGGTTCTAGATTAAAATGCTTTCATCATTGACACCATGTACTTGGTTGATTTGTCTACAGTACTTTCACAGACGAGTCCAAGCGTCAGCGCTTTGGTACCAGGAGAAAATATGTAAAAGAGAGAATGTTTCCCAACAAAGTGTTCGGAAGCATTTGTGGTTTGAACTTTAGTTAACCAAGCTTTCAGCTATCTTAACTCTGTGTCCTTCTTCAAGGAACTGTTGTAAACGAGCAATTGGATGAAATTTGTCGGGAAGAATTTAGACCAATCAGAGAGTGGGGCAAGAAAATGACTCGCCCTTTTGCTGCAATCTCACGATTGTGCCCCAGTACACAGCAAGTTGTGAGACGGCAGAGTTCCGGTCCAACTTGAACCGCGTTAGTCATCTGCTCACAACACAAAGCCAGTAACCAGCCTATGTACAGTTGCTGCGTATCTACCCGCGCTAGGGCTTAAACGCAACATAGGAAGTTTGTATGTTAGAGGGGGTGGATTGAATGTGAATAGTGTTAAGTGTGAAATTATGGAAGTTGCTGAATATGAACTTGTCCTGATTATCTATTTTCATTTGTCAGTATGTCCATTGCTGACTGTTTAAATTTAAGTGCAACTTGAAATGTTTTGGATTTTATTCCAGTTGTATTATTGTCACCAAGTTGCCCATAAGCCAGGCTTACCACCTTGAATCTAGGTTTTGGTTTTGTCTTGTTATAATTGCTCATTGAACGAATGAGAGCATTCTCGTGAAATCAGCCAGGAAAATTTCTTAGCTTGGCGCATAATTTCACTCTCCATACATGGAAGGGAACAGGCTTCCTGCGCAGCCTGGTGAGAAATTAGCAATATACAAAATACCTCTTAGACCTCTATTCTGCGCACTTTGTCTGCCATACCCCAGATTTCGCAAACATATGGGGATGATCAGAGCTTTAAAGAGATGTAGTTTAAATGGACGGCAATGCTCTTGACCTGAATACAGGGATCAGCTGAGTAATTGCTTCCTGAACCCTGTGATTGAATGATGTGCCCCTTAAAGGTTAGCTTTTTAAACAGTTGAACTCCCAAAGAGGCGAGAGAATTTTCCCACTGGATTCTTTGCTGCCTGTATGTAAAAGTGGGGAAGTTAGCGGATATGCAACATTTGTTATGTACCAACGCACTTTCACAGTAGATATCTATTTCATATATTTGAAAGTTGGACCGAAAAACAACAGTAATGTGTATTATGATGTTCTGTAAACTGGTGCGACTCACATTACGTTATGCTAGCGTTGCTACGTAATAGGTAAATCAACAATGAACAAATGAAGTCAAGATTATCGTATGATGTTCTGTAACCAGATATGACTCACATTGCATTATGCTAGCGTTTCTACAACCAAATAGAGCCAAGATTATCGTTTAAACAGCGGAAAGCAATTTTGAAGTGGTATTGGAAAACCGAGAATGTTGTTAAAGTTTAAAGGCAATGGAGACGTGTGTACAGAACAGAACCGCCAAATGCCAGCAGCAATTGCATGCATTCGAGACAAATTTGAGACTCGTGGTACCCTATGCCGTAGGAAACCAGCTACACAGGCAGCACTTTTGGAAGAAATTGAAACGACATGTGCTGCAGTCGCTGAGGACACTTTCGCAGACGTTGCTCAATCAGTAGTTCAACATACTGAGAAGTGTATCGACGCCGATGGTGGGCATTTTGAACAACTGTTGTAACTGTAAAAGTCTAAGATGATTAGTGCTGATCTTTTTCTGTTTGTGTGAATGCAGTTTTGTTATGTTAACACAGGTTTTTTCTTTGTTTGAAGTATATATACATTTTTGGTAACTTCTGTACAATGGCGTTGCTCTTCGCCGGATTGAATGACATTTGCCAACCCGGCGCCACCTTTCGATTAGGTGTAATAATCTTTGCTTTCGATTTGTGTCTCTGCCTAGATGTTTTGTAAACCAGAACGACATCTACGGATTGAGCTATGTTGACGCCTAGTGTGTGGGGAAAGTCTGCCACGTATGTATTAAATAGCATTGGTGATAGTACAGAGCTTTCTGGTACTCCGCCGCATATGGGTCTAAGTGTAAAATTGTTTTCCGTCCCCGTGACTTTGAAAATTTCGTAATTATAGTAAGAGTGTAATAAACGTAGGCAGGTTTGTGGAAACCCAAGGGATACGTTTATGAAGAAGTTTGGCTTGTCGGGTAGTAGAGAAGGCAGGGGTGAATACCTTTTCCTGAAAATCCAGGGGTGCAGCATCCACCATTCGCAGTCGCTGCAGGATAGTAGAGTGTCTAAGGCAAAATCAAAATGATATGGAGGGGTGGATTTGAAGGTTTCCCAGAAAGGAAAGCAAGCAGGCTAGTAAAAATCTCTCTTCAACTTTTGAGAGAGTTGAAGGGAGGCTGGTGAATCGATAACTGGATGGTGAACCGAATCTTTGCATTGTTTTAATATGCACATTACTCGAGTCTCTTTCCACTCTTGTGGAAAGTGACCCAGGCTAGAACACACATTGAAAACCATGTTGACAAAGAACACAGCTTTGAATGGAAGTTGCTAAGCACGAGGAGAATTATCCTCATCCTCATCCGGCAACCGTTTTAGGGTTGGACACAGATTGTAGTGTGCCCTGAACTTCGTTGGGGTGGAAAATAGGAATGCAATAGTTCTCCTCGCCTGGCGGTCATCGGAGGTACCGACGACTAGGTGTAAGAAGGTTTTGTCTTAGGGTTCATCTCTAGATCTAAAAAGAATTTCTAAACATACAACTAGAGGATTTGTTTTGGCACGAGAGACACAGATGAAGGGAAAACCGTGCCCTTATCAGGTTTGAAAATATAAACCCCCCGGGCCTCTTTCCACTGTCATGGAAGGTAACTCAATGCGGCGACACGGCTTTGGTATGAAGAATGTAAAGCTCTGCGAGCGACGGAGGAATCGGCGTTCTGACTTGAGAAGTTTTCGTCCTGAGGGTCCTGAAAAAACTTTCCAAGTTATCAGTGAGGGCATTAGCTTTGACTTGGGGTACATAAACTAGGCCTGTGATGCAGTAAATAGGGAAGGCGCTCTTATCTCGCGAGGACTTCACGTCATCGTCATCCAAGTTCAGTCTGGCCATGATGTCCTCCCAGGCGCTCCCTCTATGCTCGCAAAGGCGGGCATGGACTTATCTGCGTAATCGTCTTAACTGACTTTGGTGACATTGAGTGAAGTCTGCGGGTTGCCCAGTAAAATATGATAAGGATAATAAGTCGGGATGTGGAGGAGGTGGGAAGAGCAGATAACAAGGCCCTGAGCTACCCGTGTAACCGTGAGGGAGAAGGATGAGATATCTGTCGATGTCAGTGTTCTGGGATTGGCGAGAATGATTGCACTGAGGTATTCCTTGAACGTTTGATCAAATTAATTTCGCCGGTAGTACCTGACACCATGATAGATGACCTCAGAATGTAATGCGTTTAGTGAGATGATGGAGAAATTGTTTTATATTCGCAAAGTCGATGGAAGAAGGTTATCTTGCGGATGGTGTGTGGGTTTCCAGGGACCTGGCTCCCTTGATCATTTCTTGTTCCGAAAAGTAATGTTTTTTCCTAGCATTTTTAAAAAGGTGCCCGGTATTTTAACGTTTTTAACAATTTACAATGAAGTACGAGATAAAATAATCAGTCTTTGAAGATTACGTTCTTGAAAAAAGTATGAAAAAATTATATCATGTGAAAAAGTACGAAAACTACAACAGCACACATAAGTATTGCAAGTTAATGAATGCGTAAGAATTAATTGAATATTTACAAACGAAAGGTTTTATCAGTGGCATTAAAACTGATTTTTAAGTTAACTATTAATCAAACAATGTTGACTTCTTTTGATAATAGTCTCTGCAATTAGACAGTTTTAATTCTAATAGGGAAAGAATTTAGCAAAATTAACAAACTAAGCAAAACTCGTTAGTGTAAATTGCCTTAAGTTTTACATACAAATAAAAATATTCTGAGAGAGAATTCTGCTCTATTATGTTGTAAAAGCATGATATTGTAGTTATTTAAACCAATTGCAACTACAGGTTGAGTGCTCTAAAATAGCCGGTTTGAATGATCTCATGTTTGAGTCTTAGGTTGTGGAAAAAGATCCGGCAACACCAGATAACCTCAGTGATAGACAGAGAATGTTTGTTATTTATAAGATACCTACCAGCTTTCTAATATGTTTAGCCCTTTTGTATATTACAGAACATTTCTGTATATGCTGCGGATATTTATTTCCTTAGTTTTGTTTTACACTTCATAAACGTAGCAATAAAGAACATGTTCTTCAAAGAGCGCCTCCAGAGCTGATCTGCTCTGCTTTCTACCAGCGTCTTTACCTTATAATATCAGCAGAGAGTATCTAAATCTATTTCACAAATAATTCCTTAGATCAAAATGTATGTTTCGTATACAGGTTCCAACACAAGAGCGCATGTTGAGTGTACAGTCATAAATATCGATTTTTATAAAAATATCTCTTTAATAGCAACGGTCGTCACAAGAGCTATAGTAAGTATTCAGCATATTTTTCTTTGAATTTCCCATTGTTCAATAACGTATTTAAATCTCTATTTTATTGATAGTTTTTTACTATTACTCTTCCGTTTATCTCGCAGTAGAGCACTGGGTGAAAAGTGAGGGTCACACCACTATACGAAGTTTCAGCCTTCATTCATTAGAGAGGCAAAATCAGACTTTCTAATATTTTTGAGCTGTGAACTTTATTTTTGACAAATAACATGCCGAAGTTTAATAACAATAGGATAAATAGCTTTTATTATCGATTTCTTATTAAAAACATATCTTTTTCCCCCGAAATCTATCTCCGTCCACACATGTAACGTAAAATGCTTGAATATTTTATGCTGTATCACTGACGTATGTATAAAAGCATCTACAATTACATTATCAGTGTTTTTTCGAAAATGAAGAAGAAATAATGCATATACTCAGCAATAAAATTTTCTGTTTTTAGTATTCAATTATTTTTATTTTAATAAAAATTTAATATATAAAATATTTGACTATTTATTTTCATTGATCGCAGTGAACGTATCGTACAATTTATAGAAGAATAAAGGTTTGTGAACATTCTGAAACGTGTTTAAAATAACTTTACTGGAAATTGCAGTTTAAAGTTGCACGCTAAAAATAGACTTATTTTAGCACAGACATTTAAAGAGTGCAGCCATTTAAATATCGCATCATTAAAATAAGATGCAATCATCGTAGGCCTTGAAACATTGGTAACATATGAGTGTAAAGCATTGTTGACTGATTATTATATATATATATTTGCAACCGCAAACTACAATTCTTTTTTACAAAAATAGTTCATATTTCATCCGGTCTCCCATTAATAATAATGATGTCAAATTAAGGAGAATCTTAATTCTTGTTTCATAAATATAATTTTACTCAAAGGCCTATTAGTGCTCTATTATACAAATGCTTTTTACCGATAGAAATAATGTACAAGGTAGACATGTAATTTTCTGCCCTAACCATTTTCTAGGTATGATAAATACACAAACTGTATTTCTCTTTTCAATATAGTTACCCTTTATTGCCATACACTTCTCACATTTTTGAATTATCATTTCAATCCCCCCCCCCCCAAATAGTCGAAGTCTTGTCTGCAAAATGGGCATAAACAGCATCTATCACTTCTTCGTCACTTAAATTTCCTTTCTCGAAGGTTCTTCTTGAATTATGAGAAGAGGAAATAGTCACTGGGAGCTAGATCTGGACTGTAGGATGGATGGTCGATCTCCTTGAAGCCACATTTCTTCACAGCTTCCTTTGAAATGAGCTGTGTGCACAGGCGCTTTATTGTGAAGAAGGCGCACACCACCACTCAGCTTTCCTCTCCTTTTCTCTTTGATGGAAGGACGTAGTGTGTGCAGTAGGCCAGCATAGTACTCCCCATTTACTGTGGTGTTCCTCTCCTTGAAGTTAATGAAGAGTATTCCAAAAGATTGTGGCCATGATCTTGTTGGTTGACTGAGTGACCTAAGCCTTTAGAGACAGTACTTCGCCATATTTACGCCACACCATTGATTCTCTTTTGAACAAGGGATCACAGTAGAGGACATAGTTCATCTCTATAACAATGGTTTGCAGAACTTCTCTCTCGTTGCCACGGCAGAGCTGCAAAAATGCCTGACAACAGATGACTCATTGCTGCTTTTTGACTGAGGAAAGTCTTGGCCCTAACCTTATTCATGTTTAAATGTTCATGTATAATTGGAAGGACTGTTGTTTTAGAAAGGCCCAACCTTGTTGCTATTTCTGTAACTTTGAGCCGCCTGTCTTCCTTAATTTCTCCTTCCACAAGAGCGATGTTTTCAGGAGTGAGCACCTCCAAGGGCCGACCTGCACGCTCTTCGTCTTCAATGCTTTCTCGACCCATTCGAATAAGTTTGGCCCATTCTTTTACGGTAGAATATGAGGGGGGTTCCCCATATACGCCGTCCAGTCGCTGTTTAATTTCATTTGGAGTAAGTCCTTCTTTTGTGAAAAACTTAAGAATAGCTGGATACTCCATTTTGAACATGTCACAATCTTCTGTACATAGCCTTCTTTATGCAGCTATTTGTGAACAACTGAAGATACAGTTGCAATTATTTACTTAATAGATAAGGGTTTGTGATGGCGATAATCTTTATTGGCCGGAAACTTACGGACCTACCCTCGTATCAAACTTCATTGCTTAGTTAAATGTTCTCATTAAGATTAGTCACAACTGGTAAAGTCATGCAATCAAATTTCATATTATAACTTAGCTAGCCCCGGAGATTTTCAAAATTAAATGTTTAAAAGTCGAAGTTCTTTTTCAAAGTGTACTAAAACGTAGCTACAGCGGTGAACTAGACAACCTATAGTCTAACAATCTTAAGGATAACTTGTAGTTAAGCTGCGAAGTTTTCCATAATTAGCACACAATACAAATATATATAATGTGTTTGAAAGGCCATATTGTTCTCTAGTTACGTAGAAAAGCTATGTGAAGTGTTAAATATTCATGACTTGTGCATACCTCATTAGAAGAAAACCAAAGCCTTTACAATGATTCTACTCTCAAAGAACGAAACAATTTCATTGGAGGTGTGGAAAGTGGCATCAACCTGCTTAAAATAGTCAGTACGGAGTTCCTTGTCATGCAATTGATTCTGAAATTAGTGGGAGAAATTATACTGTGCCAATTAGCGTTTTATGGAAAAAGATGGAAGTAATACTGAAACGCTGTCACCTGAACAGATCCAGAATGTTTCATCATACAGAGGCATTTCTTACACAATGTCCAGCCTAAATAAGGAAACTGAGGTGCTCATCTATGGAATTATACCTTATCGGAGGTCTACATTAGCATATTCCTGGAATCCTCGGCACTATTGAGCCTCTACAGGCTTCATTACACGTAGTTCTTCTCCTGCCACGTCTATGGGGAGCCTGCAGCAAGTTCTGAGCCGTTACTTGTACGTTTTCCGACAAAGTTTCTATTTCCATGACCAGATACTGAAAAAAGAATTTTGTTGATTTTTTTTTAAGTCTTAAAAGTGCGCAGAAATTTGTTTTTGGAACTCATTTATCGACACAGTTTGTCGGTCCTGGTGGTGTAGTGGCAATCATACTTGCCTCCTAAACCCAAGATCGCGGGTTCGATCCGGCCAGAACCGATGATTTTTTTCGGGTGTAAAAATCGTAAGTATGGCTTCCTTCGGAAGGAAAATTAAGTCATGGGTCCCGTGTCGTACATTTACGGCACGAAAAATAACCTGAAAGAAGAGGCCTCTGAGCAAAATTTATCGGCCGTTTCACGCCCTGAATTGAATGGAACGCTGATGACCTGAGATGTTAAAGAGCGTCCGTAAATAAAACAAATAAAAAATAATATTGCTTCGCCTTTAAACATTTGAAATTACAAAGTAGTGAAGAACTATTCCTAGAGAGTTCTGATTTTTCAGTCATTTAATTTTCTATGTTTAGGTAACAAGTGTCTGTGAATTACCATGGACTTTTTAAGACGCCTGTGGTCTTTTTGTTGGGCGGAATACATTCATTTAAAGGAGAGAAGGGGAGGAAATGTCGTCACGCAAAGAAAATGTGAGACAGTAGACATACAACAGAAACTTCTGAGATATCTATTAATAAATAACTATATTAGCTTATGTCATCTAAAAGACCGTCACGATTGCTAAGGAAAATGAACTTTATTTTAGAAGTAAGCGACACGAAACAAGGACGATAAACATTGAAACTGTTGCGTTACGAAATCATATTTATACCGCAATAAATACTACAGGTGGTCACATACATTTCCTGGAAAGAAATTTTGATTTGTTGGTTTATGAAACAGTTTTAAAGTGTCTATAACAGCTATTTATGGTGGGGTGATCAGTGTTTAGAACAGTAAATTGACAAAGTACTTTTTTAAAAAAGTATGAAATTTACTTAATGTTCTTAATTAGATCGACCTAGATATTTTTATATCACGTAACAACTTCACAAATAAAGATACATAGTTTTCTTATGGATAGCAGCATGAAACGCATTCCTCCCTTAACGGTATAGGGGAAGCCTTAGTTCTTGCTATACGTATAGTTATAACTTTCATATATAAACATTTCAGAAAAAGGAAGGTTGGCAGAACTTCAGGTTAAACGTAATTAGAGCTCCCTATTATAACGCTAAAAGAGTGTTAATTAAGCACATGGTGGTACTTGGCATTAAGATGCTTTGATAACAAACTAAAGCAAATATTGACGTTGTTTATTAGAGGTATCGATGACACATTTAATGTCACAAATGTAACGTGCTATAGTTCACGAGGGAAGGCACTTGCACGCTATTCTTCCTTTTACGACAAAGAAAGTTGGACTCGCATCTGTTAACTCTTTCCTTGATGAAATCAACAACGCGTGTTCCAGACGTAAGTTTAGGGTACCTCCCCGGCATTTGTCATTTATGAGGACTGAGGAAAACCTGGAAACTCCCCGGCATTTGTCATTTATGAGGACTGAGGAAAACCTGGAAAAAACCTCAGTCAGGGAGGGCGATCCTGGCGGTATTCGAAACCAGACCTCCCGCTCACGGGTCCGCGCCTTAACAACCTCGGGCACCCGTGGCGGTGCAATGAGAGAGAAGTGCTGTAAACCATTGTTATAGGTATCCATTCATCCTCGCTCAGCCAGGCTACTCAGTTCTTGACCGGTAAAGTTATCTACCTTAATATCTGATGTACTTTTTGGTGTATGTTGCTAATGCTGCAGAAAAGTTCAATCTCAGTTACTTCTTATGCTATTTTATCTGCCGCGTCTATGCTATGATGTCCAGGCATCCAAAAGAGCTCTAATTATTGTTTGTGAAGAGTCTAAAGTGAGCTTGATGAGATTTAAATGCACTAATTGTAGCGTGGATGTCTGTGAAAACGAGTACGTTGATTAACATAAATTCTCTTCCATTCCAGTTACAGAAATTTCCTTCAAAACTCTCTTTTTCATTTTCTTAATTAATTAAAAATATGGAGGACACAAGTTCAAATTTTATTTCGTTCAAAGTCCTTAGCAAGGGGTTTTCGGATTTCCATGATGCCCACGGACACTGGATGACCATTTATTATTATTATTATTATTATTATTATTATTATTATTATTATTATTATTATTACGGGTGGTCGTTATGGCACCTCTGTCAAAGAACAAAATGCATTTACCGCAGGGCTCTCATTTATAGATGACTTTCACACTAGAAGATTTATTGAGAAAAGGAAGGAATATGAAGAGTACATTTATGTAGTCTTTATAAATATAAACAAGATAAGGGTAGCATTTAAAGATAAAAGTGTCAATAAATAGTCAATATAAAACAACTAACAAACCCTGCATTGATTCTGAATAATGTCGGTACATTAGAAATATTTTCTCACAGAAAAACTGAAACTAGGAAAGAAATAAAACTGTCACATAGCGTCCACTACTTTTAAGCTATTTTAACCAAAGTATGGTAAAATTTATCACTAAGAATTTTTATAAAATGTTGAAGATTATGTTTTATTATTTACAGACGATCAAGTCTTCATAGTAGAACATTATGATTGTTACAGAATGGAGTGTGGAAATAAAACATGACGATGCAAAAAGAATACAATAATTTGGCAACTCGTCAATAAAATGTTATAAACATTTAAAGTATTAAAATAATGAGAAATGTCATGTAGTTAAAAGCTCTAAGTTGAGCAAGGAATTCTTGGCTGGTATCAGTGCAGAGAAAGCTGCACATTTGTAAAACAAAATAAGGGGTAAGAGTTCTTTAACAACTTATTCTATGGTTTTACTGGTCTTTGTCGGTCCTTTTGCTGTAGTGGTAACCATACTTGCCCCCTAAGCCCAAGAAAGGGGTTCGTTTCCAGCCAGGACCAATGGATTTTTTCGGACATTAAAATTCTATATATGGCTTCCTTCGGAAGGGAAGTAAAGCCGTGTCGTACATTTACGGCACGAAAAAGAACATCAAGCCTGAAAGAAGAGGCCTCTGAGCAAAATTTGTCGGCTGTTTCACGCCCTGACTTGAATAGGGCGCTGATGACCTGAGATAAATCATTAAAAAATGTTAATCTTGCTCTCGGTACGTTAATTTTCCTTTTATAACTGTCAAACTGGACACGGACTTGAGGGCGCTATACTTCCATGTGTCGCATATAATCTTGAAAGTCAATGTCATGTTCGCTGTCTGCCTGTGACTTTGCTGTAGTTACCAGATCATCAACAATCATTCTGCCTTTGTGTTACGGTATCTACGGAAAAATACTGGCCTATATACAGTGAAAAAGCGCGTGCTTATTGTCCGCAAGTATTGGAAAACTGGGTTGGTAAAGGAGTGCCAAAGATAATTTTCTGAGCAGTTTGGGGTTCGGAAACTATCGACAAATTCCTCCCTTCAGTACGTGGGAAACATCGTTGGATATCCATGAAGAAGGAAGTCTGAAGACATGAAGAAGCAATGTTTCAGAAGGTAAAAACAAAACAAAAGAGAAACAAACAAACTTACTTTAGGCCTCCTCGTCAAGTGTTTGCGCAATTTGTTGCAGGAGATGGAAGTTTCCAAGCACGTGTCAGGGTAGGGGGGAGAGGTTGAGCTGCTATATCAAAAGGCTAAATTTATTTCCTTCTTTGAAGACCACGTCATTCTAAAGGATGGAACAGCATTTGTGAGCTGCCACTCTCATATTTAATTAGAGTAATTATAGCAAGTAATTTTATGTAATTTTCTTATTATAGTCATGAGTGTAATGTAATTTTATTTTCTGTGCAAGTGTTGAATTATTGTATATAAAATGTTATTTCTTACGAGAGCGCAGAAAGCTAACCCAGCCATAAAACATGACCTGGAAATTTCTGTTGCCTATTGAAACAATATTTGTAAAAGATCACCCAGGGAGGCCGATATTTTACAGAGAGATTTTCTAAAGAAGAATCCTTGAGTAAGATGTTTATTTGTATACTGTTAGAGAATTGTAAAGCAAGGAAGACTGAATAAAGCAATGAACATACGGGGGTGAAAAGACAGGGAATAACCTCGAAGGGAGATCCTAACGGTTCCATGAGAGTTCCATGTAACCCACGTGAGAGATGTGGGTTACATGTAAGAAGTCACGTAAGCCATCTGACCAATAATATAGCAGAGAAAAAGTGAAGGGAACAGATTACTCAATAGAGATGCGAGGATGGGAGAAAATATATTAGGTTTTTATAAAAACACATTTAAAAGAATAAAGATAGCTTTGTGAGACTGGCAGACTGCCATATTTATTTAGTCTTGCCATTTTGCGGCCCAGGGGCAGTCGACCCACATTCATTCTCAATTCAGTTCAGTTCGTTTAGTGGAAATCTATAGTCAGTTTTGAAGGAGTATTCAGTGTGGAGGATAGGCCCGGTGAGTTCAATTCCGTTCAGTGGGAGAATATTAAGTGAAAGATTTTTATTAGTTGAGTTCATTGCGTTTCAGGACTAGTTGATTACAGGATCAGTCTCTAGTCAGAGTGATCGTCATAGTTAGTGCGAAAGTGACACATATTCTCCAGAAAATAACGACAGTACGTTTTATGAACAATAAATTGTGTTTCATCTTCTGTAACGAGAAATCTGGTCAATTTCTATACACTCCTTCCCCTATGATCACAGGATCTAAAAGTATCCAGCAGCGGGGTCTCAACAACCATGACAAAATATAAGTCAGCGGAAACCAATCATCGGGGAGGAAGAAATAATTATCCCTGAAAATACAAAACAATCAAATTCAAAATCTTTCCCGCCACTCTACATACATATTTAATTAAAGGACCGTGCCCACAAGTTTTCCAGAACTTGTCGCACCAGATTTCTTCTCTAAGTGTACACGTCACTTGGAAGCGGAAGGAACCATTCAACATGTTTTTATGCTAGAACCTTTTTTGTCACTTGCCATAAGATCATCATGCTTTTCATATACCAAGACATGCCACTGATTTTCGTACATGAAAGTTATAAGGAAAAAAAACTGTTAGCCGAGAGCGAATGAAGCATAAAATTATCGTTTGAAAAGCAGAAAGCAATTTTGAAGTGGTATTGGAAAACCAAGAATGTTGCTGAGGTTCAAAGACAACGGAGGCGCGTGTACAGAACAGAACGGTTCCGCGGATCTAACTCCGTTGTACTTCTACCTATAGGGAACTCTTAAGGGTGTTGTATACCGTAGAAAACCAGCTACACTGACAACACTTCGGGAAGAAATTGAAACGGCATGTGCTGCAATCGATGAGCACACTTTCGAAACGTTACTCAATCAGTAGTTCAACGTACTCAGAAGTATGTCGATGTCGATGGTGGGCATTTTGAGCAACTGTTGTAACTGTAAAAGTCTAAGATGATTAGTGCTCATCATTTTCTGATTGTGTGAATTCAGTTTTGTTATGTTAGCACAGTTTCTTCTTTGCTGGAAGTGAGTATACATTTTTTGGCACCCTCTGTATTTGCGAATACTTCGCTGCGTTACAAGGAGAGACAGCCAAGAAATCAACCACTTCCAAAGCTTACTGAGTTCCATCATATTTTTATACTTCAAGGTATGTCCGTTTCAGTAGGAATGGAACATTGGGAGCGGAGAACTAGAGAAACATCCGCATTGTTTCAGAAAGAATGCGCAATATCCTGTTGCTGTACTTCATCAGTTTATGTTACACCCACGTAAATTGAGTGTTCAATAAAATTTGCACCTAAGGGTATCTGTAAGTACCTAAATTAAATTTTGAAATAGTGTACACGCTTTATATGTGTATTACTTTGGTATAGGAATAGTTTTCGATAAATGGTACATCTCCCTGTCTGTTATATACATTGAAAGAGTGTTGCTAAACACTGTTGCCGAGTTCGCATTCCCTTCATTTGATACCATTGACATATTAAAAATTGCTTACTCTTCTTCATTCTCACACTTGCTCCGACTTCTTCCCTGCTACTCTTTTCGTTGTTTTCTTCTAAGAAGTAATCATTTGTTACCACCTTATCTTTGTGTTAGATCTACGCTCTGTTTCTTGAACCCTTAAAACTGTATGTATAGGTTGCCGTCCCTCCACAAACGGGGCATAAATTTCTTTAGGCGTTTCCCTCTCAGGTTTCTCGATTTGCATATGCCCGTTCTTCTTTCTGCATTCTTGTTACATAATTTTCCTTTTCCATGTTCCTTATTTTCTCTATGGATATTGCTGATTTGCATAGCGACGAGTTTTAGCATTCCTTTCCTTCAGTTCGATATTTTCCAAGTTGCTGCTCTCTGATATTTGTTTTACACATCAGTCATGTGTGCCATTAGAAATGTAATATTAGAAGTCGCGGGAAAATTAAACTTAAAGCGTAAATTGCTTTCAGCTTATGAATAATCCTCCTTATTTTCTCTTTGCCTGATCAATCATCCTTCATCTTCAGCTGTTGCAGGAGAGAAGCCCGCTGCGCTTTAGGCGTCTTGCGCTGACCGCACACAAAATTCCAATTCTCCTATCATAAAGCAGGTTTCTTGTATACAATTTGGATTTCAGAACACCAATAGCGAATGTGGTTTGATCAACTCTTCAGTCACCGATGAAAGAAACCACTCACTACCATGCACATGTGCTACGGGATCTCCTTGCTATAAACAATGGTCACACGTACACTTGTAAGTTTTGAGTTTTAGATTGTATTGCTGTATGTGGAGAAGACACTGAAACCACAACATGTGCTTTCGGTAGTGATTTTGTTGGCGAAGGCTCAAGATATGCGCCAATTTCGTCTTTTGTTATAATTGTTGATGAACCAACAGTATTAATTTACACAAGATCAGGAAACTTCGAAATAAATTCCTCACGAATGCGACTAGCCGATTCGAATTTATAATAAAATTTACACACACACACACACACACACACACACATACATACAACGTATCTCTAAGGTCTTCACGAAAGAATATAGACTGATGACTGCTCAGAAATTTAAGTAGAGGCAGGCGGCATTGGGTAGGGAGGGTAGACGACCTTCGCGGAGACGCAAAACCCCGAACTAGCGGTGAGAAATTATTCTGGAAGCCCGATATATAGATGGAGTGTTCATTTTTACAATAAACATTTGCAAGCAAGTAATTCTGTTATTTGTTCGTTTTCATCAGAGTATGTGGTATCAATTAAAATGCTCAAATCAGGTTAGGCATTTCAAACTATCTTGCGATATGAGATGAATAGTAACAGTTATTGTGGATTCCTGAAAGCACCAATAATAATTGTTAGGCGTTTGCTCGTGTAAAATAAAGATGTTGCAAGCGTTCAAAGTGTAGAAGAAAATTTCCTGCTGTGCTGCAAAGAAGCCCGGATTGCAACAGAATGTCGGATTTCCCCCAATCACTTTCACTTGTTAAAATATAATTATGTCTATTACACCTTGTGGCGTCAGATCATCCTATGCTTACAAAAACTGTTCTTTTTTTTCTGGTCGCCGGCAAACTTTCACAACTAATTAGTTGGAAATGTATTTTTGGCAACCTGTGCACAGAATAATTTTATTTATGTTTGAAGTTCAGTATTCTGGTGAATTTTCAAATTATTTGTTAAGTTCTAAAATATTTTTAAAATAATATAATTTTACTCATGAATAAAAGTTCACTAAATTCGGCATTTTAGTTAAATTAATATATTTAAAACATAAATTGTCTTTGAAGAAAACTTTAAAAGCTAAACAAATTAGCATATTTATTACTATGGTTATAGCATTTAAATATCATTTATACTATATATTTATTGTGTTATTACACATTTAAATATATTTGTTAAATACATAAGTACATACTTGGCGTTAAATATTACATTAAGATATGAACTACTGACATTCTCAAGTACAACAATCTAAGTGCTATTACTGACGCCGAAAAGAAAAGTTTTCTGTCTTAATATTTCCAAATGTTGCTAGCTATAAATTAGTTTCATCCAAGAAAGTAATAATCAAGTAAACAGAAAATTAATGCTATTACTAATCAGTTAATCTGTTGAGTTTTTCAGTTCATGTTTAGGCGGCAGAAAATCGGATCCATTTTTCCAGTATAGCGAAATTACGAACTTTAAATCATTACTCAAGTAAGAAAAGGATTTGTAACAAACCAGCGACATACATATGACAGTTACGTAACTGCCAGCACATAATCACATTGTTACAGTTACATCTACAGATGCGATGTTCAGATTTACTGTTAACGACAATGCACTAGCATATTTCGCTGATAATGAGAATCCACCTGACTGCAGATATTCAAATAGAACGTACGGGTGCGGTATTCATAATCTGTGTCTATGATGGCTTCTTTTTATTGATGATCTCAACAAGGCCACTAATATTAAGGTTACAGACATAACACATCAAGCAAGAAATCCTCTACATTTCGGTATCGTTTCTGCTCTGAACTTTCTGGTTATTAGCCATTAAACGTGGGGCTAAGAGGGCACAAATTCCCCATGCCAGTCATATCCAGAACTGAGTTGTACTAGTTCCTAGCTGCGTGCCTATTTCCCAGCGTCTTCCCTCATCAGTCTCTCGCGCGCGACGGAGGCTATGTATCCTGCTGTTTCCATTTTTAAACTGCCTCACCAACTCTCTCATATCATTGTTGCACAAACCAGTTACTCTAGTTAGATGACAGTGTGTGTATTGACCACCTCGCAAAAATGGGATAAAGGGATTAGCTTTCTGGTTTTTCTTTTATGTTAGATGTTGCGCAATCATTCCTCATTGTAAAATGCTATTCGTTTTGTGGAAATGTCTGCAACAATAAAGTTGCTGCATCTGAGAGAAGTTATTTTTACATAGAAGGAAGACAAATTAATTTCAATTTTTTACATGGTAATAAGAATAGCTCAAACACAATTAAAGGCAGCCTAGGATAATAACAAGGTCAATGAAGAATTTTGACTTTTATCTTGTTATGTGGAGCGTTTCAGACACTATCGTATTATGAAAAATATTTAGTTACATGCCTTCTGTGACATCATAAATTTAGAAATACTTTTTCAGAACCACCCTGTTAATTAATAGTTAATATTTAACTCTAACGCAATTAAGCCAAAATGTAGCAATTAATAAATTGAAACAAAAGGTTAAAGGTGAAAGTACCTTCATGTGCACCTTTATGTATTGTCTGTATATTTTACATAATCAAAATGACATGTTTAAAAAAGGCGGAACTAATGTGATCCACTATTCCTAACGAAACGTACTCATATATTATTGTGTGCTATAACATCATCACTTAAAATTGTTTTTAGTTCGCCCCACTTAATTGCTAGATTAGAAATATGGCTGTCAACACATTGCAGGTAATTGGCGAAGAAAACAAAGAAAATAATTGCATTGGAGTGGAGTAACAGCGCTATAAAGCCGGCTAAAATTAAAAACATTTGTCGTATATTGGCTGCCCACAGCAGCTAACAGCGGTGCATAATATTATCTATGATCCTGATTCAGATACAGAATATACCTCATTAAGTAAAAGATAATTTCAAGACGAATAGAAAGTATACATTAATTTTATAACTATCGATAATACGGAATAAGTACTTTAAGCTATTTCTAAAAACTTAGAATGAAATGAATCAAGTTTAGGCCTATATAACTCACTCAAATTATAATGAAAAGAACAATAACCTAAAAATCTGCGAATTTTTTTATTGTTATTAAGGATTAAGTGACCATTGGGGCACAAATCTGCAAGATCGCTATATTACTAACATAATTTTGTTAACTTTCTTATTGCAATAATATCTGTTTAGGTGTGCATCATATAAAAAGGTTCAATTTTATTAATAAAACTATAATTGAACATTTTGTTTGCTATAAATACTAAAGGAAACAAGACACTAATATATTTGTATGGACATTATTATATTTATGTAACACGATATATATATATATATATATATATATTATTTATAAAATGTCTATAAAGAAACTTTTTGAAAAAAATTCAGCAAAAAGAGAGATAACTTCGTGTACTATTTTTCAGAAACTTCGTGAATGCACCATTGAAATGTCTGCGCATTTTTTTAAGATACTCACTAAAGAGTACAAGTGGAATTATGAAAGTAACTTTAATTATATACCAGTAAAAAAACTGAACATTAAAAAGAAACAGATGCTGATTTTGGCATAGCATTATAATAATAAAAACAATAGTAATATAATTATTGAAGTATTAATTTGTTGCAGGGAAATTTTGAATTTTGAAAATAAACAGATGGTAATATTTGCACAGATTTTTCATAGTTTTATTATTATGAATATAAGTTTAATATGTATCAGAAACATTTTTTGAATATCGATATGAATCAGATGATATTTTATATAGCATTTTAATTAGCAAAATGGCAATCTGGGCACCATTTGTTGCTGTTTAGTGGTACTGTAGGAAGAAAAAAGAGGCTTATTTCAGAAAAAATGGCTAAAGAAAATAAGTCATACAGAGAAATAAGAGATGTTTCCATCGATATTTTCTAGTAGAGAAAGAGTTTATTGCATTCTTCGCTCACTCATTTTACAAGCATCTTGTAATTGTTAATTGTTGTCTGTATAATTGGCCAATATAAATAAGATGAGATTTAACTTACTCTGTACCTAGCCATTACTGTATTTCGACTTGAATTTTATATAACTATGTTTACGAAAACAATCGTACAATATATTCCAAGCAGCGATATACAAAAACTACGACTAATCGATGGTAGGATATCAGCAGTGAATAGAATACTAAAAATACAATTACATTAAATAAATGGAATATTGTTGTAACTTTATGAGACATGAGCCTGAAGAAACAAGACAATTGAACATTACTGTGTTTCGGAACCTTGAGAACAACTTCTGTAATAAGGAGCAACAATAAGGCTGCTTCTAGTCTATCTCATGGTCATTTTGACCTACCGAAATGTGCGTATGAACATCATCTCAGTTTTCCTCAAAAGCACAACAAATCTACAGTCACTAGCTAATGTTAAGTATTAACTAAATTTTTATTTAGGATACCTGCTGAAAAGTACAAGGACGTGCAAGACCTGATGAAGTGCTTGGAGATGATGGTTCTCAAATTTTCCATATACATTTACATTAAGTGTTCTTTCAAGAAGTTAATTGAAAGATATTATTTTTCCATTAATATTATGAGTATAGATCTACAAATATTAATTTTAGAATTATCCTATATAAATTAGTAGCTGTAAAATATTGTTACACAAACCTGTTCAACTTTCAAGTTATGTTTCAAAAAGAGAAACAAACCAAATTTAATGTCATAAGTTCCTTCTTTCCCACAAATACAGAGGGTGCCGTATACACACTTCAAGTAAAGAAATAAATGTGTTGACATAACAAAACTGAATTCATACAGACAGAAAATGATGAGCACTAATCGTCTTAGACTTTTACAGTTACTTATGCAAAAATCTTGGGATGAAAACTTTCAACTTTGCTGTTTTAATAATACGACGTACGCTGGTTCCGATAATTTCAGTCTCACGTGCACACTGCTTTGTAGATTTCTGTGGTGAGTGCTCAAAACGTTCCAAAACTATAGCCGAGGACGCGGGGCTTGTTGCTGTGCGAGATCTCCCAGATCTGTCCTTGTGAACATCACATACGGTACCACGAGTCTCAAATTTGTCTCAAATACGTTCAATTGTTATTCACGTTGACGGTTCTGTTCTGTACACACGTCTCCATTGACTTTGAACTTCAACAATATTCTCGGTTTTCCAATACCACTTCAAAATTGCTTTCCGCTCTTTAAACGATAATCTTGGCTTCATTTTGTTGTAGCAACGCTAGCATTACGTAATGTGAGTCACATCTGTTTACAGAACATCATACTACACATTGCTGTTGTTTTTCGGTCCAACTTTGAAATATATTAAATAGATATCTACTGTGAAAGTGTTTATAGAGTTTTTGACACACTCGGTAAATATTCTGTTTTATAACTGCATTGATAAGGTTAATCAATAATCACTGTTATAATTAAAGTGCTAAGCTATATGAAAATACTTTAGGACTCTAAAATTGGAAAGCAACAGTCTACACCCAGAATAAAATGTTTAAAATTCTTCAGTTTGCAGAAAGTCGATGAGCCCCTTCTTTCCCCAGTAGTAGTTTTTTTTTTTAACGGACGCTCTTTAACATCTCAGATTATCAGGGTCCCATTCAAGTCAAGTTAGAGCATGAAACGGCCGATAAATTTTGCTCAGAGGCTTATTCTTTCAGACTTGTGCTTCTTTATTTTCCTTAAATCTACGACACGGGATCCACGGCTTTACCTCTGTTCTGGAGGAAGCCATACTTTGGATCTTTACGCCCAGAAAATCTATGAACCCTTACTGGGATTGAAACCGCGATCTCTGGTCCTCGAGGCAAGAATGGTTACCATTAGACCACCAGGACCGACCTTCTTTCCCTGTACCCTTCAATTGCCTATATATACACACTTTTTCAAAATGTACTAAAATTCATTGTTTTTTAATGCAGTAACTGGTGAGACATTGTTTACCCAAGTTACGAATGAGCTATAAACAAACCCCCAGGGATATTTTATACTGCATATTTTGTCTAAAACAAATTAATACTTTGGTCAGTGGAATACGCTACAGTTCTGATGCAGATTCATTGCCACTAATAGAAATACTGTACCCAGCTAACTTTTGGTTTGAGTATAAACAATCGCCTCTCCTGTGCACATGCGCAACAGTCTCCATAACTGAACAAACATTACTATGAAAACGTTTTCTTCAGAGAAGTAGTTTATGAATTTACTATGGCGGTTATGGAAAATATATATTCTTGTATTTCATTCTTTGAATCTGGAACTGAAAAAATTAGATTGTTTTACGCAAGTTAAATGCGAAATACTATCATAATATATTATTGAGTTAATAATTGAAGTTCTGATAATAAATATAGGAACACTTTCCATGTCTGTTTCTTCTTCAGTATGATTTAGAAAAAAGTTGGTATTATCTGTTAAGGTTACGAAATCTGGACAGATATTCCTCATTTTGTAATACTTTGGATACTAATTATGTGTATATTTTGTACTCTAATTTCAGTTAAAGAGAAATGGCAAAAAGTTCCGTAAGAATATTATTTGTACCATTCTTCCATCTAGTGAAAAAGCTGTGACACATTTAGGGTCCAGGTTTCATCAAAATTACGAGCTTTATGTAAAATTACCCCTCTGGGATTCGAAGGTTATTTCGTTTGAGAGAAGTTGTCTGGATTGCAACATCTAAATATGTCTTGGCTTCTAGCATTACAGAGGACCTCACTGTATCAAACAAAACAGTAAATACGAAGTTAATTCATTCCATGACAGGAGATAAAGAACATTGACATTTGAAAGAGACTACCATAAAAAGCTAAGCTTGATGGAGAAATTCGATTCAAGGTAAAATACTGCACTGAAGTCACTATTAAATTTTACTGTGAAAAAAAAAATGATGTTGACTCGTGTTATCGGAGATTTATAAAAATTGTAGTAAGTAGCAAAAATAATTTTAAAATGACATACTACTGAGGGTATATATACACACTTGTATAGTATGTAGGTGGTTCACTCAGAGTATGTGAGTACATTGTCTTACATATCTGCAAATTTGAGTTTTTGTATCACTCTATTAGAACTTGTTAACTGGGACAATTAATGAGGGGCATGGCAATGAGAAAAAAATTAACTCACTCAAAGTCTTCTATAGTCTTTTACTGCCCCATTTGGGCCTTAGCTTACCGCGTCCTCTACCTCCATCACGTGATTTCACCGGTAGAGTGCAGCACTGCAGGGGGCATGTGATCAGCACACCGCATCCCGCCGGGCGCTATGTCGCGGATTACTAGATCGGAGATCGCCACCTCTCTATCAGGCAGCTTCCAAATTGTTCTCAAGAGGCTGGTTGGACCCCGTTCCAGACCTCCCTAACTTAGAAAAATTCCTAAGTAGGTGCTGGGAATCGAACCGGGCCTCCCGGCCCGTAGTTAGCAACGCTAATCACTAGACCAAGGAGGTGGACGAAGCTCCCAAAATAGAAAATTATTACACAGAAAGTTCAACGTGTAAACTTGCCAAAGGTTTGGAAGGGCAAGTAGACATAGTGAACTATTTGCTCTAAAAGCATGTGGTTTGTCTTTAATGATAGAAAAAATTGCACTTCATAAATCGGAGGCGTGTGGCTTCATGACTTCATCCTTTATTGTTGTTGTTGTTTTTTTTTTTTTTCATTATTGGGGGGTTTTAGCCAGTGGTTCCCTCAAAAAGTTTGTTTTTCTTAAAACATTTTTGCTGCAATTATTGAAAAACTATCCATTTTTTTGAATTGGTTTCCAATTTTTTAAGGATTAGTATAAGCTATCGCTTTGAAACTTTTACCACTCATTTGCGATATTATTTGATGATGTGAATCTATTATGGCAGAGCTAGGTCAAAATGTGACAACGTAAAAAATAAAACACTGGGGAAAAAAAAAAAAACAGAAAAAAATGGAAAATAATTTATATTTTGCTTCAGAGCCATGGTATTGTAGTGAAAATAGAGAGAAAATTTCAATTATATGCGTCTGTGTGCTGTAAAATTTAATTACATTAGCTTTACTAGTCCTTGAGGAAACTGAAGTTGATAACTTTAACATCACAAGGATACTTCCCTTAAGGCCCAATATATAAATGCACTTGGGCACTCTTTAGAATAAGTCAAGGTTACATCTGAATCAGCAATAAATAGATGCTGCTTATATTACAGTGAACTATGGGGTTCAGCAAATACTTTATATTTTATTAGTCACATTTTAAGAATTACTGTCTGAATAAACTGTTCAACATCCGCTCTGTGCTGATGACCAGCTCTTTCATTAACGGCACGACAACATTCCCTAAAGCAGTTTGTCGCAGTATACTGCTTGCATATGTGATCCCGGCTAGCTTTTCAACACTCGAGGGAAAATGTAATAAAATGGCATTTGTTTCTACTGGAAACTGCATTCGGAATGCGAAAGTTGATAAACAGACACGCATTGCTGATGGGAACTAATCCATTCCTCATACAAGCAAAGATCTAACATATAGACAGTTTGCGCGAAGATTTGGTAGACGTACAATTATGAACTTCAGCTGCCAGAGAATTGCTTACTACAGCTTATTTTAAAATAGCATCGTATTTAGGAAGCCGTGCAATATATTATTTTTTAAATATCCAATGTTTGCTATAGAGCATACAACTCTTCTGACTTTGTTACTCAGTAAAATAAAATAATGAACTCCAGGTATTAAATTATTGTCAAATTAGTGCATTTAAATTATATTTTATCCGTTGTTTTTATTTTAATACAACTGTGATTCTAAAATTTCATATTTTAATTACTCTGCATATAAAAGATACAGAGAGAGAGAGAAAGAAGAGTATAATTAATAGAAATATCTTTTCAGATACGCAAAAGCAATAGACATCAATCATTTGTCTTCTCAAAGCAGCAACAAAGACACCCTTACAGGATTTCGTAAGCAACTTTGATTTTTTATTGCTATATTGTTATACATGGGACGGCAGGTACATAGGTCCTAGAGGATTGTTGAAGTATCCTTGAATAGGATTACCGCTTTGGTATTCTTAAATCTTTCATTTGGCATTTTCTGATATCAATCTAATTGTCACTCCTTTTGTAAATCACGAATTTTAATTATAACAATGTAAGGACACGTTGTACATTGTCGTTGATAGCTCATGCTAATGCTTTGCTATTCTCTATAATAAAAACATTTAGCATTGGCTCCACCGACATTTGTGCAGAATAAAGCGAATAATAATAATAATAATAATAATAATAATAATAATATTTCAGTGTCAACTCCTCGGAAATTCTCAGTCAACAAGATTAGTTTAACTTGCGCTTGCTATGTTCTATCAATTTTTTCTGAGCAGTACAGTAGGTTCAGCTCGGAACTGAAAACTTTCACACCGAAAAAATAAAGAATGAATAAATAAATAAATAAAAAAAATAAAATACAGAAAAATCTCATGGCAGCCTGAACTCGCTGCTCTTTCTGCAGCAATTTAATTTCGGTTCCTTCGCACGAACGTGATCAACTTTGTGGTTTGTTCTGCGTGCCTTCTCGTTCTCTTCACTCTTACTACTTGCAGTTTGTCTTGACATTCTCTCTCACACTTAGGTGTGGTGAGAAGTTCATGATCGGTAACAACAGTTAAAGCTGCGGCACTGGAGTAACTGCTTCAAACTCAACATTTATCTGCAATTATGTGCTAACCAACATTACTCAAGAAGATACGAGAACTGTTTGGCTTCATTTTCCACATTTTCCTGGCATCTGCTTTAGTTCTGTTTGAGGAATTAAATTAATTTCTTAACGGATATTATTCCTTTCTTCTTCTATGTTGTGTTTATTTTAAAATTAGGGAAAGTATGATATTTTGTCGTAGGGATACAATCAATGTACACAGTTGTATTTCTGAATAATCGAAATTTTGATGTCATGAATGGATGTTGTAATCCTGAAATAGTTTTAAGTAGTAGCTTATACCAATTAGCAAGTATTTAGTGGAACTTGTTTATTTAAACAGGCGTGCTTAATATCCCCTTAGCACATTTATTAGCATAGTTGGCGCTATCTAGTCCCACTTTGGGAATGAAGCAAAATAAAAAGTTATCCTGTTGGTGACAAAGTATCACAAGATTGCAACGTAACACTGGCGCAATTTTTATAGAAGAAACTGTTTGGGAAAGAGATCGAAAGTTTCTTAAGAGCATGTACTTATGTACACATTGTCGTTTTTCATTTGAAGACTTTAATGAATGCATGTCATGCAGCAGAATCCATTTCAGTTATTTACCGTTAGGTTCATTTTTCTCTCTTTTAAGCAATTAAAATGTAAATGTTTTATTAAAGTTAAAAATATTACTTTGTTAGGAATGAAAAAAGGTATTACATCACAGACTTTATGTTCTCGTGCAAATTATCGTTTGACGCTACTTTACATATATGAATAAAATGCTGATTTACTCCCTTGTAGCGTAAACACAGAGGGTGCCAAAAATGTATACACACTTCAAGCAAAGAAAAAACTTTGTTAACATAACAAAATTGAATTCCCATAAACAGGAAGTGATGAGCACTAATCATTTTAGACTTTTACAGTTACAACGATTGCCCAAAATGCACCCTATCCACTCTTAAAAATAATTAAAATATTATTTTGTATTTATTAGTTATAATACAAAATACCTAAAATTGCGAAAAATACCGCGTTTAAAATGTCACAACAAAAAAAGTGCGAGAGACAGAAACATTGAGTCAGTATTTTAGAAAAATGCATAACAAAAACTATAGGTGTATAAATAGACAAAAACACAACACAATAGTAACACAAGCGGTACAAAATATTGCGATATTTGTGCTACTATATAAATATTTCTATCTATTTCCGCTCCTCTAGTTCTTGTTATTTTACCTACAGTGTTCTAAGAGTTGCTTTTATTTTCCATTTTATTAATATAATTACTTTTACAAATACAATAAAACACTCTTGGCCAAAAACGTGATTAGTGCATAAATTTTCCAAGACATTCTCAAAATATTAGCATTCGCATTTTCATGTAGGAACATTGGGTTAACTAGTCGCGGAAATGTAAAACACCGCCAGAGTTTTATAACTAAAGCGGGTTACAGCTAGCAAATTAATAAATAAATAACTATACTGCTGCCTATCAACTCCTGTATGTTAGCAAGTTGTTAGAAAAAAATACGACGACGGTATTGCTTTCAAGCTGAACATTTTTCACTTAGTGAACAACACGATATAAATATTACCTTTAGGTATATTTTTTACTTTACTGATTGTCATCCATTTCAAAATATGGTGAAATAATCCACGGGGTTTTAAACTTAACAGTTATTCTATTCGGGTTGGGAATTAGAAAACTTTTGCTATTTCATTTTGAAAGGCAGTGTACGTGTTATATAACGTTACCTCTGGTTCTTTCCACGACAGAAACGCTATCATACAATCAGAAGACCATCCCAATCTTACAGTTCATTTTATTTTTCATTTGTCGGTCCTGGTGGTGTAGTGGTAACCATACTCGCCTCCTAAACCCAAGATAGCGGGTTCGAACCCGGACAGAACCGATTTTCAGGTGTAAAAATTATAAGTATGGCTTCCTTCGGAAGGGAAGTAAAGCCGCGGGTCCCGTGTCGTACATTTACGGCACGATAAAGAACCTCAAGCCTAAAAGAAGAAACCTCTGAGCAAAATTTGTCTGCCGTTTCACGCCCTGAGTTGAATGGGACGCTGATGACCTGAGATGTTAAACAGCGTCCGTAAATAAAAAAAAATAAAAAAAATCAATCTTACATTTAGTACAGCAAAGAAGAATTTATATAAACAATTATTAGCGTCATCTTTATGTAGTGTAGTAAAAGAATATTGCTTTTTTTAAGACTGATATATACAGATATATATTTATAATGAATGAAAATTAAGTGCATTAGTTGCTACAAAAAATTCAAATTCTTATGATGATAATAATGATACTACTACTAACAATAATGATGATGATAATAATAACAACAATAATTTACTACTTTCAATTTTAAAAATTGAAAAAATTTAGGTAATATTTAGTTTTCCCCGTTATCATCACTATTATTATCATTATTATTATTATTATTATTATTATTATTATTAACATCAACAATTAATTAAGCTTTATATATTTTGAAATTAACCTGTATGTTTATTATTTCTTCCAGAAATATTCCCTCAAGTGACATAAAACATTTTGGAAAAGACATAATTTCAAATGTCAAAATTACAGAAACGAAAACAATTTATTTCACGTAAGAGTTATGCATTTTCTTTAAAATAACATGTCACAAGTCACATTGTATATTTATTATATTTTTCTGACAAAACACGACTTTGCGCTTGGCACATTTTGGAAAATCAGTTTCACTCATCAGCGGAGAGACGTCAGGTATAATACACAAAAGTGAGAACAAGTGTTTGTTGTTTCTGATGGTAATAATTTAATTAACGTGCTGTTTGAAGCAGTGCGATTTAGAGGCACATGGAAGAAAATCAGCACGTTTCCTGGGACAGAAGACCGGCATCTTCTTAACGTCACAGACTTGGCTGGAATTCGATGTAGACGCCAGGATTTAGTAAATGGGGAACAGACTGCTGTGCCGTGTTACTGTCGGGAGGGAAGAGGTAGGAAAACAGGAGATTGCTCGACAGTGCGGCCCTGCAAACCTTTCGTAATTTTGCACCACTTTCCGTACCAGGCCGCTGCATCGGCCCGCTCTCCGGAAATTTACCTTTTTCAATTCCTCACCCCTGGCCTTGCGCCTCTCTCTCTCTAATTTTTGCTGTAGAAAGCCCTACTTACGGCGATCGGTGTGCCCCCCTATAGTACTGCTGTCTACCAATGTCTTATAGAGGACGCAGCCATCGCCTCCTAGAAGAAGAGCTTCCTACTTCTCGGTTAGTGACAACAAAAGATCTTGTAAAGTAAATTCCTCAGTTATACGATCTGCGTTCCGCTATTATACAGGCTGGTTTAGAAGTTTCTATCCAGGAGTAATACGATATGTTTGGGGTTCTGAAAGACGGAAAGAATAGTCACCGTCAAATTCAATTTAAAGTATGAAAACGATCAGAGAAGCTAATAATTAACAGAAAGTGTTGAACAAGATGTCGCATTTCTCTTCATCAGTCAAGTCTTGTTATTTCTGTCCATAGATCAGAAGCAGTGTCTGCTTATTTCACAACTAGTCAGTTTCAGTTTCTTTTTTCATTAGAGCAACCTCATTTTGCTTTATTTATTTGTTAGTGTTGTTTTGTTAATTATGCTCTACCCTTTCGCAAATAATGCTTTAATTTTAATTCTTTTTTTAAGCTAAGTGGAACAAAGTTTTCTAAATAGGCAACTTATTAGTTTATTAATAATATAATAATTATAAGTAATAATTGTCCTGGGTTCTATCCCCAGTCAATCTGGATAAAGATTTATTCGAGTTTTTCCTTACTCTGCCAGAAAACTTAAAGCGTCAAGGACCCCAGCTCATTTGCTCCATCATTAATTCATTTCATTCATACATAAAAACTAAGTGTATTAAGGAGCCCCCTGGTGCAGCGTAACCATATAATCTTTAGCATCATTTCCACTGGGACAACATAGCGGAGTCCTATGGACGTCCCGGCCTCGGGAGTTCGCTAAAATATTACCGAAATGGCATTTCTGACCCATTTTTTAATTATATCTGACGGAAGAATAGAAATTATATGGGTGATTTGAACAAGGTTCCTTCTCTGCTCATACAACAAAGGATTCTAATTAGGGAAGTGTTTAAAGTAAGTAGTGCTGGTGTATGGCTCTCTAGCTCTAACAGTCTATATTTTTATTTGAGAGACAAAGTGTACAAAACGGGACCTAACATATTGGAAGAACTCAAGGAAAACACACAAAATGAAACTAAATCTGTTACTCGATACAATGCTTGTAGCTCAGGGAGGGGGAGGGAGGGTACATACATTTAAGAAGCGAAATCAGAGTACAGGCGCGGCCGGTTATGACATATCCAGCTGTCGATACGCAAAACTCCTGCAAGCGGAAAGGACATATTCTGGAAGCCCTGTACATGAAAGTTTCCCCTTTTCTGCCACAAATAAATCTGCGAGAACTCAAGAACCCTTTGCATCGCACTTGCCGAAGATTTTGTGGATGTGAACTGCTTTGATTCAGAATGTATACCGACCGTAATTCATTAGTAAGTTAAAAAAAAGCTGACTTTTACTGTTGCCTGTTTCTCATAAAACTACAGTTTTATTTAAATATTTGCAAAACCCGATAATTAGATTTACCATTGTTGCTGAAGTAATAATATCTATTCTTTGTTAAAAATGTAAACATGCTAAACTAATAATTAAATACGCATTTAATTTTCCAAGAATTACGCTTATATAATATATTAAGATTTTATGTTTTTGAATTGTGCACTATCATGCTTTAATATTTAGTGCTTTCTAGACTCCCAATTAACCAATATCAGGTCTAAGGTACCAATCATGTGTAATGTTTTGGGGTTTGGATTAGTTATCAACTATTAGGATGAAATTTGTTACGACTCATTTTAAACAATGACAGTACAATTAATTTGCACTAGATCTTGAACTACCAATTTAATTGCAACTCTGATGTTTGATTTAGCTTTACCATCAACTTATTAGCATGTTCCCTCCACTTCATTTAACGTAAACAGAGGGTGCCAAAAATGTACACACCTCAAGCAAAATTGAATTCACACAAACAGAAAATGATGAGCACTAATCATCTTAGACTTTTACAGTTACAACAGTTGCTCAAAATGTCCACCATCGGCGTCGATACACTTCTGAGTACGTTGAACTACTGATTGAGTAACGTTTGTGAAAGTGTCCTCAGCGATTGCAGCACGTGCCGTTTCAATTTCTTCCCGAAGTGCTGTCAGTGTAGCTGGTTTTCTACGGTAGACATCATCCTTAAGAGTTCTCCATAGGTAGACGTCCAACGGAGAACGCGGTGGAAACTCATGTGCACATTGCTTTGGAAATTTCTGCGGTGAGTGCTCAAAACGTTCCAAAACCAAGACCAAAGACGCGGGCCTTATTGCAGTGCAGATCAGCCCTTGTGAACATCGTATACGGTACAACGAGTCTCAAAATTGTCTCGAATACGTGCAATTGTTACTCACGTTGGCGGTTCTGTTCTGTACACACGTCTCCATTACCTTTGAACATCAACAACATTGTCGGTGTTCCAATACCACTTTAAATTTGCTTTCCACTGTTCAAACGATAATCTTGGCTCCATTTTGTTGTAGCAACGCTATCATAATGTATGTGAGTCACATCTGTTTACAGAACATCATACTACACATTACTGCTGTTTTCCAGTCCAACTTTGAAATATATTAAATAGATATCTCCTGTGAAAATTTGTATACATTTTTGGCACTCTCGGTATTTGCTTTGAAGCGTTCGTTTAAAGATTGCAACTTGTCCTTCATTTCTGTTTTAAAATGTTCAATTCAACACGTGCCACCTGATGCCTAGACAAGAGTTAATATAGAAGTGTGCTAAAAGGAACCCCCTCCTCTTGATGTGGCTAGAGGAAGGTAAATTTTGAGATGATAATTTACAAATATTTTTATTTATTAACAATAATCATACTTGATTAATATGCAATAAACAATGTTCACCGTTGACTCATATACACAATAATGTACTCAGCAATATAACTTGGAAACTGAAAATTTAACTCAGTGTCCATCTATTATAAATGTTAAAATACCAAATCAATCATGAGCCAATACACTACAAATCTAAATAGAGTAAATATAAAAAGTCCTTTAGGTTGCCCTGATTTGAGATTAACTTAAAGCTGTTACGGCACAAGTTTTTATTATAGTTAAACAAAACAAGGAGCATAAAGCAAAATTAAATCATTTACAATAGTATGAATAAACCTTACCAAATCTCCATAATGTCAAAGTAACTTGGTTTTACAACGTTTGAAGAAAGGCCTTAACGTGTGTTACCCTCTTGGTACAGAAGCAATCTATTTCAGCGGACAACAGGAAGACAACTGGCCTGAAGAGATTGCGTCGCATTATTTTCGAAAACTCCCTCCTTGTCCCAACAATAGGAATAAGATAAGATACAAAGTTTTCCAGCATGGACAGGGCGATGAAGATGGGAAGAGGGGCGGGTAGGAAGTACATAGGAACACATAACATCACGTGATACAATCTGTTATACCCATCATATTATTATAAGTCAGTCCTAGTAATGTAGAGGTAACCATACTTGCCTTCTAATCCCAAGATCGCGGGTTCAGGACCGATGAACTTTTTCGGGCGTAAAAATCCTAAGTATGACTTCCTTTGGAAGGAAAGTAAAGCCGTGTCGTACGGCACGATAAAGAATCTCAAGCCTGAAAAAAGACACCCCTGAGCAAAATTTGTCGGCCGTTTCACGCCCTGAATTGAATGGGGCGTTGAGATGTTAAAGAGCTTCCGTAAATAAACCAAATAAAAATAATATAAAATATACAAAAAAACATATTATTGTAGCCATATGCATTATTACAGCCAGCAATAATATTTTTTAAAATGGTCGTTTTCTTTAGGCATGAAGGTGGCATTAGGTCTATTTTCCTTTAAAGGGCAAGTTTCGTTTACTTTGCTATTATATAAATGACAAGCAAGTAATATTGAACTTATGATATTGGATTATTATGTTAAAATTATATAAGGAACTAGTGAATAGTTCTATATATAGATCTTTAAGCATAAAATACTAAGTTTAACACAAAAGATATTAAAACCATTCTTATAATGGAAGAATAGGCGTAATTCTAATTTTAGCATTTAATGTTTTAACACAATTAACTTAAGTTTTATGCAGCAGAAAGTTAGTAGTTAATACCTGATGCAATAATGCTATTGAGTACTTTTATGTTTCCCGCCATGGACATTTTCCGTATGTGAGTCTAATCATATCTTACACCCAGCAAATTAAAAGTACTAATACCACCTATAACTAATGAAAATAATATTATATTATCATATACATATTCTCTGGGTACTATTTCAATAATTATCGCTCTTTTCTCTTTAATGTCGAAATCTACAGGGTGACAAACGGCAGAATACCACATGTCGTGCGGTTGGCAACAATCTGACAGTGTAATGATGAAACGAAGCCATTTTGTTTCGAATTGTACTTTGTTGGGGTCAGATCAGCATAAACTCAGCGCTGGTCAGTGGCATATCGTGTTGCAGCTGTTTGTTTATTCTTTTGTCAGTGAGTTCGAAAATATTGATAAAATTCTAGACATTAAAATGGAATAGTAATAAAATTGCAAAGCACTGCTCGAAAGAGACAACCCACATCTTATTTCAGAATAATGTTTTTCCTCTTTGCTTTGAGGCACATATTAAATGCATCCAAATTTCACCCATACAAAATATAAATGAAAAAAAATTCCTGGAGATCGGCATGTAAGAGTAACTTTTACAATGTGATACTTAACATGTTAGCGTAGATACCGATGTTCATTAGCCATGAAGAGAGACAAACTCATTTCCATAAGGACAGTACCGTGAACAAACAGAATAAAAATAATCACATGCATGCTTTACTTTTAGTAATGATTATTTTCTAATTATTATATTTCAAGCAAAAAGTGTAAATCCTGTATTCAAGATTTATACCCTTATCATTAGTGCATGTAAAAGTATGAATGCTTATTTAACAATATATGTGAAACAAAAATCTTGATACTGGGAGAGAGAAGTAACATTAGTCACAAAAAGGCACTTGATACCTATGTACATTGACAGTTTACTGACAAGTTTCCGCTCCTACCACATATAATTGCTTACTCTGTCCGTAGCATCTTCACTACCCTCGTTATCCGAACATTGTTCCCTTCTTCACTTAATTGTTTTCTTTTCCCTCTTCTACTTCTTTTAGCCATTGGAATATTAGAAGCTCGAGAGACAGCACCAAAGAAATATTTTGTAGTCGCAAACTACTCTAACAATACATTATCTCGACTCGAGTTGCCGCGCGGATGACATTCAGCTAAGTAAATACCAAATATCACAAGAACAGCTAACAGTATTCTAGCAAGAGTCAAGGCGAAGTTTAACTCAAGTATAAAAGTAAGTTACAATCACCAATGTAGACAACAATGGAAAAAGTTATAAGTGGAAATGTAACAAGGATGGCTATTGGAGGGTTAAAGACCACAACCGGAAAGCTATTACCTGAGTCACTGTAAAATATAATATTAAGAAATATCAAATCTATCAGGAAAAAGAGAATCAAGCTCGTCAAAACATTTCAAGTTACGCGGGTAGGTTCATAAGTTTTCGGCCTCGCCAATAAGGATCCCTCACAAAATCCGGATCCTTATCTGATGTCATACCTTATCTATTAAGTAAATAATTGCACCCGTAACTTCCGCTCCGCTGTGTTCAGTTCAGAGTTGCATAAAGAAGGCAATGTGTAGAAGATTGTGACATGCTCAAAATGGAGTATAGAGCTGTTATTAAGTTCTTCATAAAAGAAGGACCGACTCCAAATGAAATTAAACAATGATTGGACGATGTATATGGGAAAGCACCTCCTCATATTCTAACGTAAAAGAAAGGACCAAACTTATTCAAATGGGTAGAGAAAGCATTGAAGACGAAGAGCTTGCAGGTCGGCCTTTGAAGGTGCTCACTCCTGAAAACATCGCTCTTGTGGCAGAACAAATTATAGAAGACCGGCGGCTCAAAGTTACAGAAATAGCAGCAAGGTTAGGCCTTTGTAAAACAACAGTCCTTCATTAACATTTAAACATGAATAAGGTTAGTGTAAGATGGGTGCCTACACTTTTTTCCTCAGTCCAAAGGCAGCAACGAGTCATCTGTTGTCACGCATTTTTGGAGCTCTGCCGTGACGAGAGAGAAGTTCTGCAAACCATTGTTACAGGAGATGAAATTATGGTCCTCTGCTATGATCCCTTGTCTAAAAGAGAAGCAATGGAGTGGCAGGCGAAGCACCGCCTCTAAAGGCCAAGATTACTCAGTTAGTCAACCAAGAAGATCATGGCCACAATCTTTTGAGACAGTGAAGGAATACTCTTCATTGACTTCAAGGAGGGGAACACCACAGTAAATGGGGAGTACTGTGCTGGCCTACTGCATAGACTACGTGCTTCCATCAAAGAGAAAAGCGAGGAAAGCTGAGTGATGGTGTGCGCTTAAGCCCAAATCTAGCTCCCAGTGACTATTTCCTCTTCTCAAAACTCAAGAAGGACCTTCGAGGAATGAAATTTAAGTGTAACGAAGAAGTGGTGGATACTGTTTAGGCCCATTTTACAGACAAGACTTCTGACTATTTGGAGGCTGGGGATTGCGCTATTAACTCAAAGTTGTGAGAAGTGAATTGCAATACAGGGCAACGAGTAGTCGGAAGCTTTCACTTATAACTAGAAGTTTCTTCGTGGTCTGTTGGAGCTAAGGAGTCCAAACGTTTCATCTCCACCTGCGGAGGACATCTTCAGTGGCGCGGGCTGAGTCTTCTGGGCGAAGGTCCTGGCACGACAATCCAGGCTCCTAAGCCCGGAAGAAACTTCTAGTTATAATACAGGGTAACTATAATGAAAAGTGAAATATAGTTTATGTCTTTATCATAACTAGAAAATGGACATACCCTGTAACTGTTAAACTAATAGCCTTATTTAGTGACAGTATGTATCTGGGTGTATATGCATCACAATGCTCTCCTATCTAGTTATCTCCTCTCCACGTTACCTAAGTATTCACCAGCAGAGTTACAGCCTCAATTTCCTGGCGAAAGTTCTCTTGAGTTCCATGAGAAGTCACGGTTTCCCTTTCGCACGCCACATAAGACAAAATCTGGTTGTATATGGTGATCATTAGAAATAACACGGGCTTCAAAGAAGGAAGCAGTTCAAGGCAGTGTGTCGCCGTCTAAATGTGGTATCCACCGTGGTTTGGAAAAAGATGAAAATAAAACTTCGCCGCAACAAATGGCATCACGATCTTTCGAGTACTGTGGTTGGAGATGCTAAAATGTGCATTTTACTATAGGTGGAACCAGAAAACCATGTATAGTCTAGTATTTCAGGTGTGCACTGAAAAACTGCTGGAAACGACGGCAGTAATTAGTTTCTGTTGTTCATTGGAGGTTTCTATTCTTCCATAGCAGTAACGCGATATTAATGCAGGTTTGCCTTTTTTGCAGCTCATCCATTCGTGATTGTGGAAACCCTAATATTCTTCGATAGATTATGTATGGAAGTACATGCAGTGATTTTAATTTGAAGAATTACTTCTAGCAGTACTCCTTGGTGGGCGTCTATCAGTGTTTCCATAGTGATAAATTTCTTAAACAGATAGTAAATGAATAATTTCCCGTTTTTGAAATCCCAAACCGTGCAATAAATTATCTTTGGCATTCCTTTATCGACCCTACTTGCGGACAGTAAATATGCGCTGTTCCACTGTATGCCGGTTCATACTATACTGTACGTACTGTATTGCTTGTAACACAAAGAAACGATCACCCTTAAACAACAACGCAACAGACTGCTTTCGAAGACAGAAAGTACGAACTATTTACATATTCCTAAGCCCTTATTAACACAAACCTGTAGTTCATGCCAGATGTCGTTAAAGTGAACCAGTAGTAAGAGGAGGGTCATAGATTTGAGTTCGCCTTTGAAGTGGCTGGATTTTAATGTTTTTACATAGTAGAATGCTGTACTAAATGTTGTTTTCCAACATATCTATAAAGACTTGGCCCAGAACTTAGAAGTATTCTCAAATTTCTTAAAACTTTAAGGTGTAAAACGCTTTTAGTTCGAAATATTCGAGAGATCTTAATTGCTATTAGACTACTAAATACATTATATTCCTTACAAGGGCATTTACAACATTACTAGAGAGCTTTAAGACAGGATATATTTTACGATGACCTTCCAACTGTGACAAAGGCACTCTCTCTTCTTATCTACCTCTCTCTGGCTATCCGAAATGCTTTTGTCGCTTACATCAACAGCATCTTGCCTCTCTGCGCTAGATATGCTAGATAGCATTCATCTTTATGTTTTCGTTCCGTGAAAGCATTGGAGATACTGATGGGTGTGCCAGATTCAGGAAGTTTCTGGTCTTCCGTACAGAAGGAAGCACATTTTCCTCTCCTATCTCTTTTTCATTTTGTATTCTGCGCACTACACTACAATACAATGCATGAAAAAATGACATCTGAGATGTTCATTACTTCTAGCTGAGGAATTTCTAAATTTGTAGTCAGTAATGCTCCTTATTAAGGCTGCTGCATAAATGTAATGTCAACTTGCACCTTACGCGTGCTCTAATACTAGATAGATGTTGGAATGAGAAGGGGAGCGTAAGAAATAGAATTTTCAGGTAACTTGCGTATTTCATTTCAATTTCTATTCTATTCTCTTATTAGAATAAAGTTAAAAAATATTTTTCCTTTTATACACACAGATAGAGAAAATCTAAATTATTATATTTTTAAAAAATATAATTGCATTTTACTAAAAAAAATATTATGAAAATGTATATACTAAACTAAAAATCAGGACGAAAATAAGATACCAAATCACAATAATCGTTAAATGCATCAATGTAGTTGTTTTTCGTCTGCGTACACACCTTATTATTTCTTAATTGCATTCAAAAAGGTGTTACTACAATTTTCTTCCGGGTTGTTGTGCCGTGGTCTGCTGGAGAAAAGAAAGTCAGACGTTTCATCCGCAACTACGGCGGACATCTTCGGTGGTGTAACGAAGTTTCCTCGGACAAGGTATCACTACGTGTTGGCTGTCAGAGTCGCTATATTTATACTGCCCGTGCTCTCCGCTGGTTGGCCCGGGACGGGTGATAGTCTATCGGCTGATGGGAGCAGCCAACACTTCAAACGCAGTGATACCTTGTCCGAGGAAACTTCGTTACACCACCGAAGATGTCCGCCGTAGTTGCGGATGAAACGTCTGACTTTCTTTTCTCCAGCAGACCACGGCACAACAACCCGGAAGAAAATTGTAGTTACATCTATGACTCCGGCCGTGAAAGCCTACGTTCTCTCATGCATTCAAAATGTTAATGAATAAATTGTTCTGTATAACAATTAATTACAAATAAGACTAACATTTATATTTTCATGAAGTATTATTCTATGCTATGAGCAATACAACCCGCGTTTAAATTATTTTGTACTGTTTTCATGACATTAATTTAAGTTAAATTTTTCATGGACAGCTCTCAATCGTTTATTGTGTATCAAAAATACATTTGCAAATTATTTAGTTCGGCATGTTCCAACAAACACGAGCATCCATTTTGAACCACATTAAGTTACTGACAACCATTTGAAACAGTGCAATCATCATACAAATAATCTCTGAATTTGGAACAAATTTTGTTATATCGTCACAGATTGGAAGGCGATTTAATTCTAAAAACGAAATTCTTAAAACGAAGATTTATCTGAAAAAAAAAAAAACAAAACACATTACTGCACACGACGGAAAACTCGCGAAATCTTCAGAATGTACTAATTCTGGTTATGATAAAATCACCTCAACCTTCTATCTTGTAGCTGTTCCATGACATCCAAATAACTTGGTGATAAAATTAGAATTATTTTTAACATTGTGAAAACAAAATTAGCATTTGTGTTATCAGTGCAAAATTCAGAAACTTTATACAAAAATTTCCTAAAAATCTGAGTTTCATACAAACGCCTTTTCCGGAGTGAATTACGCATACAGAATGAAACTTCTGTTTGAGGTATAAATCAAAGAAGATTTTCATATTTTTAGATCAGAAATATATCTAAAAATGAAAGGTCCTAACACATCCTTCACTATTAGTTTGTTCTACCACAAGCCGCTTCTGTTGCAATTTTAGAGTCCTTGAAAAGATCGTGTGCAAGTACATTATCATAATGCATGGCTTCATGAAGTTAAATCAGCACTGACAGTCTAATTAGGAATTAATATTGCAATAATTCAAGGAATTTATTAAGTACGATATCTGCATGTAAATGCTTTCAAATTTCTGCAGTGGGCGACCGAAAGAAGCAAGGAACATGACACTTGACATTTGTATTGAACTTTTCATCTACAGGACAACTCTGTTGTTAGAGAACACTCATGTTCCACTCTCCAAGCATAAATCGCAGTAGGCCATTGAAAACATTGCATATTGCCTTTTACTATTGCCTACTTTTCAACCACAAGCAACACTCTTCTTTTATCAACAATGATTAGGAAAAGAGGCACTCTTTCCACCTCCTTTGAATCATAACTCATCCACCTTGAAACAGGTGCTGCCGCTGACTAGGAGAAATGACAAAAGTGGAAGTAAAACGATTTGGGAAGCGTGTGTGGGACAGAAAGTGCACTGTTAAAGCAACTTAAGGTAACACGGTCAGGAAAATACGGGACATTTGGTGTCCCGGAAAGAATACTTAACTGTCTGGCAGTGTGAGAATGTAATGTTACAATATACCTGTGATACAGAACGGCATGGTTGGCAGTCAGTAATTCTCAATATTAATGGTCACAGGCATCTAAAGCTTAAAGCTGATGCGATGGACTTTCTACGCTAAGCACTTCTTCTTTCTAGAATAATGGAAACCCAAGCCGCTCAGTAAAAGGAAAATGAGAAGAAAAAAGACTTGTAACGATGATAGAGTGATATCCTTACGTATTGCACTCTCCTAGCTCTGGCTCTGTATAGGTCATTACAATTTATAGAATAAATAATTTATCTACTCCCCCTGAAAACCCTGGTATCGACAGGTATGTCTTCTTCGGACATCTGGCCTCTTTGCCTCTGTCCTATTGGACTGGCCTATGCTTACTGAATAATTTTAGTGTAGATCTGAGATACGTGGCTACTTGAAGAACATCTCCAAAGGGAAACTCTGATCAGAGTAACCGTAATTAAGAACTTGCTACACTGTTACTAAAGCTAGCATGTACTGCTGCTCTAAAACTATTCCATAACAATAGACACCAATCAGTTGTTCTATAACCAAAGTTTGCACCAACACTATCAGAACAAGCAATCATATAATGCAAAATAAACGTCTTAGGTAAGGAGTGAAAAACCACTTTCAGTGTTCTTCTTTTATTTAATTTTAATGTTATACAATTATTAAATTAGCTACCTTTTGACCTACCATACACACGTATATTGAATTTTGTTTTAAAATTGTTATTAAAATGGGCATTTATTCTCCTTAATACTGTCTGTTATTTTACTTTAATCAACTCCACTATATAATTATTGTTATTTGTGTGTTTTTGTCATTCATTTCTTTATTACTAAAGCTTTCTTCTCATACATCCCCGGCCAGGGTCGATGGAGTTTTTACTGCCTGAATTGGATGACAACCAAATTAACGATAAAAATTAGTATATATCCTTATGTATTAGTCGATTTGTTTATCTTTCTATACAATTTAAAGCATTTATTAAGTTTTAGCATTCATTCGAAATAATTATTTGTATTTCTCATTTTGTGCATCAATAATTTGTGATACATTTGAATTAATGGTAGTAGATATGACATTTTAATAAATTTCTGTTAATTTAATTTGGTGTTAGTGATAAGCTAATCGTACTTTTCCCCTATTTTCTAAATGTAATTGCTCATATATTCTCTATATATTTATTTGACTTCTTAATTTATTTATTGTGCCACATATCTTACACTTGCGCAATGCGTTGTATTTTTCTTTAATTCTTTAGCTTTTCGAGGGCATAGAGTCTGATACAAAAAGCACCCTGAGTGAGGTCTTGAAGATATTTCACATATGGGAAAATATTTATGACAAATATACATGTTTTATAATAAAAACTCACAAATAGCATTAAACATTACTGTAAACATACAATGCAAAAGTTTAATGACAAAAAACAATTAAATACTACAGTATAAATATCAATATTGTCCCGTGCTTGATTGTAATGTGAACATGACAATAGAAAAGTAAATTCAATGCTAGTAACAAATACTACGTGCTTGCCTTCAAATTAACTTTACTGGCACGAAAAGGCAATAATGCTTTAGCAACACCATATGCTTGCTCTCATTTTGAATATCACAAAATTCATTGGCATAGCACAACAAAAGATTGATATAAACTGTGTTTGCTTTCCAATTGCAAACATTTAACGTTTAAAAATGCAATATAATAGAACAATGGAAACCCATCAAAATTTAAGATAATTAGAATTCCCAATGCAAAACTTATAGAAATTCCTTGGTCAGCGTGTGAGGCGTGCAGGAGTAACGATACTAACAATTTGGAAATGTTAACCGAAAAATTTGTTCACCCCTCGAAGCTGCTACTCCATCTCTTTGTGTTAATTCGAGATATGCTCTCAGTAACTCCAGAGCAGGATTATAATGTCATCATTCTCGATGATTCCACATCAGTCTGTGCTAATGCAAGAAAGGATACGGGAAGTCGGTTACCACATTTGAAAGTTAGAGTATCTTAAGCAATGATTAGGAATTCATTGATTCAAATAGGAAGACTTACCAGTGTTGTTGTAAGGAGGCAAACTGCTCAATTTTGCAATTTTATATTCTCCGTATATTGTAGAGGTTAAAAAGTTAACAGTTAGAGGATATGACAGAAGGAAAACTATGGATAATTTTTTGGAAAAGTTAAGGAGAAATGAATAAGAAAAGTGAAGAGAAAAACAGAAAGAGGGAGGGAGAGAACAAAACTACAGAAACAGATTAAAACTTAGGTTGTTTATCCATTTGATTGCTCCTTATTCGTGTCCACGAACAGGGAATTATAGCATAGTGAAGTCTATAAGAAAAAAAAAATGCATCAAACCTATGTATACACTAAGAAATAAGCAACGTTTGTTAAGTTGTTAAGTCTATTGAAATGAAAACGACACGAGTATCATACATTTTAAGATTTGATAGAAATTTGAAAGTAATAAGTTTGCGAAAAGAATATTGTTTTTGAGAAATGTTAGTTAGGGTAAATATTTTGTAGAAGCCCGAAGGGAGACTAATCATTTGTGATAATATATAGAGCGAGGGATTTATCCGAAGACTGTCATAAACTCGTTAATTTAATGTTCCATTCGAAATACTTTTTATAAAATTGATGTATTAGTTGAATTATTTAGTAATCAATAAATTCAATTCATATTCTAATACCTTTATCAGCATGGATCACTGTTATATCTTTACTTTTGTATAGTTAAGTTGCTTGGCTACCGACACGAAATAACTTGTTGCAAATTATTACTCTATGTATCTCATATTTCCATATTTTAAAATTAAAACGTGAGAAACTGTTTCATATGGAGCAGCATAAAAAGACTGCTAACCTTATAAATAGAGCTCATAAAAGGCATTCATAAAAACATCATTAATTTTGCAAAATGCCAAGATAAGGGTGGTCAGAAAATATTCTGCAGTGGTGGCGGAAAATATTCCTTTCGCTAAGCTAGGAAACATATCTCTTAAACACACACACACCACACGTGACGAATCAACTCTAAAGAAATATTATATGATTTGCTCAAGTGAAAGGGGGGCCTTTTTTCTTTCTGTAATGATTTATTGATTGGAATATACAGGAAAATAAGACATAGTTACCTTGTTTGTTCAAGTAAGTGTACCGGCGCGTCACAAGGTTGTGGTTACCCTGAACGAAGTTGTTAGCTGCGGAACCATTTCAAACAAATAGACTTTCCTCTGCTTGGTAACGCAGCATATACTCCATGCAAGCACCCATTTGCTCAGTCTGCTGCTCCTCAGAAAGATACTGTCGTAAACCTGGGGTACTGCAACTGTCGATGGAGAATGGTGTGAACAGTTCCCTTGCCCAATGACAATGTTTCTGCATTCTCGAGGGGTGATTTGACGATTCTTTCTTAGCAGGTTGCCTGCGGCTGCGATTGATTCCTCAGTTTGCCAGGGTCAGATATGTCCTCAGTACGCACACGTCCGTCACGAAATTCACCACCCATCTGAATACTGTGCTGTGTGACAGACACGCATTCTCATGCACATTGTTCATATGACGATGTTTCGCCACCACTAACACTTTCTGCCTTCAAAAATTGAATTGCTGCTCGCCGGGCCCGTTTGAACAAATCCCCATTGCGAATGCATTCAGTTCAAGTTCTTCTGTACATGTAAACAACACACTGCGCCGTCAGACCATACCAGTCTGGCATACAACGCCATCTACTAGAGCAAACACAAAGCTCTGCCTACGACGTAGTTACGACGCTAAGGGGGGGGGGGGAAAGTCCTAGTTTCATTTGGGCAATCCTTATATATCACTTAACAAAATGAACCAGCAATTCACTCGGGTGCTTATTGCATGTTTCTATATTCTACGCTCCAATAATTATTGTTTGTTAATGAATGCATACATTTTTCTAAGCTCTATTTCTACACGTTTATATCTAAACAGTGCTTTAGATTCTATGTGTATCTCCTCTTCTGTTATATGAGATCAAAGAGATCTGGGTTGAAATTCATAATAATTTGTGCGTCTCTGTAGATGAAAATACCAGTCTATCGCTAATGTTGTTACTGGAAAGTTTGAGGGGCTCAGAAAAGCCTCACTTAGTCATAATGAGAATTATGGAATTACTAACTATACTTCTGTCATGTGCAGGGATGCCAACTTTCCCGTTTACTATTCAAATAATGTGTTTAGAGCTACACAGAACCAAGGATTAACAATTATCATAGGGGCTGACATACTAATCGTGAATGCCTGGCATTTACTGACTTTCAAAGAAAATAACAACACAAAAGAACGCAAATTTTAATATACAAGTTCTTTTTAATTGACAGTGAGCATTTTTGGTTTTTCTTCAACTAGTGTTTTTGTTGAAATTTGCTTCAGAAATGATATTTTTATGGTAATGGATAATTTCAGAACATAACAAAATTAACCTTGACTTGCAGTTTTGATTGATCAGATTGGCAGACTGTTTCTAAGACAGATCAAGCAAACTGACAGTTGTTTCACCGAAATCATTAGACACAGAAATAATATAAATGTATGTCAGTAATTAAAGTATACTGATTATTTCTAAAGGAATGCACTACAAATTTCGACTTATAGTCATAAATATGTTTTTACTGTTTTTCTTGTCAATTGCATTCTCTTCATCTCATCTCGTCCAAATACACAAACATCTCAATTCCTGAACATTTTAGGAGTCCATGGGAGAGCCAACTTGTTGTCTGGATAAAATCTCATTTTCCTGGAATATACAGGTGAAATCTGAACGTTACCAACACTAGATGCTTTGCATATTTGGCCTAGTGAAAGCAGCATAAAATTGAACAAATTTAATATTCTAAATATCTATAATAATCCATTTCTTGTATTGAAACTTTCAATGCCAAAAGTCGATTCAATTTTCTTTGATTTAGTCTGTAACAGGAATGTCCTTTGCAAAACATTGAAGGTGATTGTGTTTGCGAAAACTTTCTTTTTCTTTCCGTGCTTCAGTTTTCTTCCCAGGTGTTTATTTGTTTTTGAATGTTGCCCAGTGAATTTGGAAATTCCAAACTGATCGAAAACTTTGCGTTCATTTACACCTTTCGAAATTAAATCGGTCACTTCTTTCTTTAAGTTTTACTGTGCTATGATTAATTTTACAAAATAAAGGTATGCATTTTGTTTAAATTTTATATTTCGCTGTATGTAAGTGATGCATCAGAAGGAACATATTCTGCAGTCGAATCATGGCTTTATACAGGTACATTTTGCAGAGCTGCCAACAGCACTGAAGAAATTGGAAAGTACAGGCATTCCAGGGTAAAATGCCTGGCAGAATAGTCTAGTCGTGGCTTCCAAATTTCAAGTACGCTGACATGAAATCCAAGATGGAGTTAATGGTTCGAATTTTTCAAGAGAAATCCAGAGTAGGTCAATTATCTGTTTCAGGGGTTGTCAGCTTCAAATATGCTCCGAAAATTTCATGAAATGGAAGAAAGCTTCTCTGGTTGTAAACTTCTTTCAATTGACAGAAAAGCATTCCTTACTTCAGAAAATTGAGATAGAGGTTTTACTTTGCTATTTTGAATTTGGTGATTAGAATTGTTTTATGAAGCTATGATTAATTGACACAACTAAACCATTGTAAAATTAAGTAGTTTGTATAAATAAACGTCTTCTATTTTGTTACATGTTTCATGTTGGTAGTAAATTGTTCTGTATGAAACTGTAACAATGCTTCAATAAATTATCTACTCTATTTCTTTAGGGGCAAAAATGTAAACAATTTAATTGAAAAACCACAAAATTCACCTCACACTATCTTCCATATAAAATAATTATATTAAATGTGTTTTAGATTATAATTTTATAATTTAACGTCTATTTAAGCGCCTATATTTCATGATTCTGTGCCTTTTTATTTACCTGTTTTGTACTCTACTTATCAATATAAAACGTCACTGAAGTGCATTTCCGTTACATTTTTTTACTAAATAACTGGATCACAAACTTTGCTAAGTACGTTAAAGGCTCTTCGGAACTTTTTCTATAGTCCAAACTAAAATGCAATTGTTTCGTTCATTTAGCGAGATTTGTTTTTGGCAAGGTAGCGCTTAATCCACTTAAAACATACAACGGTGTGTTATTACGCTAGTTAGAGTAATTAACAACATGTGTCGTATTTTCTCCGCAACTTGATAAAGCCAGAATTCGGGATTCAGATTAGAGAATTCTCAGACATGTTTGACATACATTAGTAAAGAGTATTTCCGTATAAAATTTTACAAAATTATATTCTGGTAGGTTCAAGTTACTGAAAGACAACCTCTGCATAACGATTTAAATTTTAATTCGAATTTGTAAATGTACATAAAGATATTCGGTTTAAACCGAAAATAAATAAAACGGTAATTTGAGAAATAGATATAACGGGAGCTGAAAGAAGTTCTTAGTTGTTTGCAAAGAATGCTAAAATGTTGCAGCTTTGCGAATTATACAATTCACATGAATATGAGACGCCTTTGTCCTTGAAAGAATTTCCAACGAAGTCAATAGCTCTTATTCCGCTTTCTAAAACTAATAACATTTCAAAAGTTGACCTAACTCCTCAAGGGAGCCTTGAAGACATCGGACCCTCCTCTTCTGGAGCGAATTCATTTATTTGAGAGTAGTTAACACATACACGAATTTGACTGTCTCCCGCTCTATAGAAATCTTGCACATAGACCATTATGAGTAACGAATAAACACATAAAGTGCAATTAAAAGTATACAGAAAATTTGTGAAATGTTAAAATAGTTATTTACTTATTGTTAAATAATCTACTGAGGAAACAATTCAGCATTTAACATGCTTATTTCAAATTATGTACCAAGAAGAAGTTAGCAATACAACGCACGTATGCTATGCTACTTTTCTAAGCCTCTCCGCTCCTGAATACTTGATCTGCGTGCCTGCAAGTATTGAACGTAATTTTACCTTAAAGTTCGGGGAGTCGGTCCAAAGACAGCGGATGGAAGCACCGTTTGAACTTCCGCATACATTCGTCAGTATAAAGATAATGAATGTTTCTACCTCATCTACAGTGTTAGGGCTGGCTGGGCTGGCAGCGTTTAACCCAGTTACGTAGCAATTAACTAATTTGTAAATTGCAAATTCTTATTTTATTTGAGTTTTACAGTATATATATATATATATATATATATATATATATATATAGGTATTATTATCAGCGTTACTGTTGTTACGAGGGTAGGTCCAAAAGTTTCCGGCCTAACTATTTTCTAGGTATGGTACAGACAAAAACTATATTTCAGTTTTCAATATAGTTACCCTATATTGCAATACACTTCTCACATCTTTGAATTAACATTTAAATCCCCCCCCCCAAATAAACAGAAGTCTTATATGCAAAATGGGCATAAACAGCATCCATCACTTCTTCTTCACATTTAAATTTCCTTCCTCGAAGGCCCTTCTTGAATTGTGAGAAGAGGAAATAATCCCTGAGAGCTAGATCTGGGCTGTAGAATGGATAGTCAATCTCCATAAAGCCACATTTCTTCACAGTTTCCTTTGCAACAAGAGCTGTGTACACAGGCGCGTTATCGTGAAGAAGGCGCACACCACCGCTCAGCTTTGCTCGCATTTTCTCTTTGATGGAAGCACGTAGTATGTGCAGTAGACCAGTACAGTACTCCCCATTTACTGTGGTGTTCCTCTCCTTGAACTCAATGAAGAATATTCCTTCACAGTGCCAAAAGATTGACCATGATCTTCTTGGTTGACTGAGTGACCTTGGCCTTTAGAAGTGGTGCTTCGCCAGGTTTACGCCTGCCACTCCATTGATTCTCTTTTGGACAAGGGATCATAATAGAGGATCATAGTTTCATCCTCTTTAACAGTGGTTTGCACAACTTCTCTCTCGTTGCCACAGCAGAGTTTCAAAAATGCCTGACAACAGATGACTAATTTCTGATTTTGGACTGAGGAAAGAAGTCTAGGTACCCATCTTGCACTATCCTTATTCATGTTTAAATGTTCATGAATGATTCGAAGAATGTTGTTTTAGAAGGGCCCAACTTTGCTGCTATTTCTGTAAGCTTTGAGCCGCCGATTTTCCATAATTTCTCCTTCCACAAGAGCGATGTTTTCAGGAGTGAGCACCTTCAAGGGCCGACCTGCACGCTCTTCGTCTTCAATGCTTTCTCGGCCCATTCGGAAAGTTTGGCCCATTCTTTTACGGTAGAATATGAGGGGGTGCTTCCCCATATACACCGTCCAATCGTGTTTAATTTAATTTGGACTAAAGTCCTTCTTTTGTGGAGAACTTAATATCATCTCGATGTCCCATTTTGAACATGTCACAATCTTCTACACATAGCCTTCTTTATGCTACTCTATCTGAACAACTGAACAGAGCGGAGCGGAAGTAGATAAGGTATGACACCAGATAAGGGTTTTGTGAAGGCGATAACCATTATCGGCGTGCCGGAAGCTTATGATCAACCCTCGTATATTTATAGAATTTTGTTTGTATTTGTTGCATAAAACTGAAAATGCTTTTACTCTGCATTACTAGAAAGTTTTTCTAGTTATAATCATTTTAAGCAATTTTTTATGGGTAGCTGCTTATATGTTTGTTTATATAAGAAACCCCAATTTATATTTAAATGTTTTTTCATTTTGAATTGTTATAATAAATTTAATGAATGTGTTTATAAATACGTTTATATTTGTATTGTATTCTATTGTACTAATACATGTACATGGTCAAATGCATTACAATTGTAGCACTTTTATATGTCCAATTTCTGCTTTATTACTTATATGATCCTCCATTAAGAAAAGTGAGACGGTAACTGTAACACTATAGTTACAAAGGAGCTGGATCAGACATCATGTCCTAATCCTTGTGTGTGTGTGTGTGTCACCAACTTCTGATTTTCAGGTTCAGAAACATATACGCTGAAATCAACAGGCAAGACTATGAACATTTCATCACTACCTTTAGGATATGGACAGAAGAGAAAGCTTCGGTCACTTTGATGAGTTCTTTGTACCTACGTTCCCCAAGAAAGGAGGAAGGAGTGATATGAGAGACATCGGAGTCAGAAGTAGCGATGTGAGCGTGTCTCTTACGTTTTCTAGATCTTGGGTTCCAGACGAGGGCCAAGACGATCTCACCTGATTGCAAGCCCCTTAGCGCCCCAAGGCAGAACCCGCCAGAGGCCAGATAAGGAACTTTCCTCCAAGGTGCAAATCTCCCACCGGTACAAATCCTTTCAATCTATTAAGAGCACAGTCTTCAGCAGTCATTATGCAATAACAATATTTAAGGTCATTATTTTCTTGACGAATTGCATTATACACTTGTAACATTTTTTTGAGTAGTGTTTAACGCCCGTTTTTTTACTACAGAGGTACCACAGGCAGTGGACAAATGATACATGAGATGAAATGATATATTGGGAAAGGATATTTTTTAAGGATGGAAGTGTTCCAGGCCTAAGTTTAGGGTGCCTCCCCGGCATTTTCCAGTAATGAGACTGAGGAAAACCTTGCAAAATCCCCAGTCAGGGAGGACGGTCCTGGTGGGAAATCGAATCCCAGAAGAGTCCGCGCCTTAACGACCTCGGCCACCGTGGCGGTCAATGGGACGCTGATGACCTGAAATGTTAAAGAGCGTCCGTAAATAAACCAAATCAAAAAATCTTTCACGAGCCTCCAACGATGTTCCTGTGTTTCTCAGTTTTATGGTAGATAGTGAATAAACTTTGAACTTCAATTTCGGAACTCTGATCTGCACAATAAATTGTCTGTGTGGACAATAAATGTGCACTGTACTGAGCTACACATTATAACTTGCTCGTAATATGAAACCAAAATGCATTCTATAACAACATAGCTAGTTGTGGCAGCTGTCAAGAGAGCAAACACATAGTTATCCTTCAAGGGCGTGTAGTCGGTACTCGTGTTTAGTGGTAATCATACTTGTCTTCTAAACCCAAGGTCATGGGTTCGAACCCGGCCATGATCGATGGATTTTTTCGGGCGTAAAAATCCTAAGTATGGTTTCCTTCGGAAGAAAAGTAAAGCCGTGGGTCCCGTGTCGTACATTTACGACACGAAAAACAACCTCAAACCTGAAAAAAGAGGCCTCTGAGCAAAATTTGTCGGTTGTTTCACGCCCTGAATTGAACGGGACGCTTATGACCTGAGATGTTAAAGAACGTCCGTAAATAAAAAATAAAAAAATTCAAGGGCATGTGAGAATTAGCGCCAGTAAGTACACGTAAAGGTTTGTTAGTGTAAAATTTTAATAAAACCAGTTAGAAAGATATAAGGAAAGTTAAGGAACCGATACTTGGATGGTAAATCGTAGGTTTTCTTTTTGAAGTTTTTTGAAACAATTTATAGGTAATCGAGATAGAAATATAGGAAAGAGGACGAATTTTTAAGTTTCTCAGTTATATTCATAGACAAGTAGAAAATTATTTTACCTGTTGCGAAAGAATTTCAGCTCGTTAAACATAGTTATTGCTTACAAATTGAGAACATTGTAATAACAATAAACTGCTGAAATATCCAAATACTAAAGTGGTGCTAGAACATGATGCATAAGCTCCAGGAGAAAGTGAAGTTCTCTGTACAGACTGAAGAATGTTCTGTGAAGTGTTTTAAATAGAGTGTGACGACTGTTTTTATTGTTCATACGCTCTTCTGCAATTTTACACGATATTTTGTTTGTTAAATCATTCAATACCCTAAAAGCATCTCGATCGCTCAGATGTTGCAAAGTAGCCGTCTTTCCTCAGGTACAATTGACTGGTATTTCGGGCATTCAAATCAGACACGTTCCGGTGTATCGATCACTTTGCAAACCTTACATATATTGTCTACTTGTAATTTGAATCTTTGCAAATATGAGCAACAGAATCGTGTCCTGCTACATAACTGGGTTGATTATGTTTCAGTTGTAATATTTGCTTTAGGATGCGACACATATATGAAAACGAATTCTTCTAGATAAGTGGTAATGCGATTTTCTAGAAAACATGTGTTCATGTGTTCGCCAACTTGTTAAAATATTACAGGAGACAGGCTCTCTCAATGAAAGCGAGGTTTTCTGTGTTCCGTTCTTATGGAAGAAACCTTAGATGAAATACAGGAGTTTTCTAGTATTGTTGTATAAATATAGTCAGTTTTAATACTATATTACTAACTCTAAGGGCGTCGACACTATTTCCTTTCTTCCGGTTGCGCGGTGGTGAATGCACTTTCCAAGGCGGCCCTAACTCAAATTTCCTTCTTTAAATAAGCAAGATATAACAGCACATTGTTGTAGCATAACAGCTGGGACAGAGACTACAGCCCTGCATCAGTTTAAAGTTTATTGCATTTTGTTGAGTATTTCAAAGTATAAACAATTTTCAAGGGTTTCACACCGAAATATTTAACACCGAATAATCGATAAACTAGAGATTCCATTCATTTATAAGAGATGTATCAAAATATAAGCGTAACGGATAATCTTTCATTTTTAAGAAAATCAAAGTCGTTTCGAGTGCAAGCTAACTACACAATTCAAGGCCCTGATTCGGGACATGGTCTTTTGGAAAGAAACACACGGTTTTAAAATCTGGGGGAATACACGTATTAATAATTTTTCCGATTGTAAAACAGGGCTATATTTGTAGAAGTAAAATAAACTGATCTGGGCAATTTCTTTGATATACCACTGAAACCCAAATAAAATATAAGTCACTCTTCTTCTTCAATTGTGATAGGAGCTGAAAAAGGGCTGAACAATGAGTTTTAACGTTACACCGCTAAAATTATAGGACATTTTTTGTAGGAAGTATTTGCCAGAAAACGTGAGGAATATGCAACTTTAGGTTTTGAGAACATTTCTAACTTCACAATAGCATTAAATAGTTTATATCTGTTCAAAATCTTTGAAATCATCTGCGTAGTTTCTCAGAAATACTAAGCATCAACTTCCACATTAGCAGCAAATGTGACTTTGTGTTTAAGTTTTCTCGTAAATTCACATAAAGGTCTTAATATTATCAGGAGTTAATGAAAATAAAAATATGAAGCGCATTTTTCTTTTTCAGAAGTAACACCACATTAAACTCTCCTAGGATATTCTGGACAACTCGTCTATATCTACTGCTTTTGGCGCGTTTAGCTGACCTGGACGGTCGATTTCCACCTATCTGGCTGCTTCTAACGCACATAAAACTAAATTATAGAGGAAAATCACCAAAGCTGGCAGCAACCGGTGGAACTATGCAGGAAATGACCGCTGTGCTGCATAGAAATATAGCAAGCCGTCATTTTCCTCCCACCCTCTCCATTATATCAAGGTGCGCCATTAGCCGCAACCAATAAAATGTTTCATGCGGGACCCATAACTTTAAGTTTACTGGGAATAATATTTACGTGGCTTCCCATGTTCACAGTCCCTGCAACATGGCCTGGAAAGTTAGCACCAAGCGTGATAGTTGGGCAATAAACGTGGAATTCATTGACGGATTGCTGGCCATAATAAAGCGCTCATTTCTACCACACGAAAATCAGTCAAGCAGTTAAATTTTTTTACTTTTGTTTCTTCAAAAAATTCCCTTGTTGGTATGATGCTCTATTGTGTATTTTAAAACGTACATATTTAAAGTTTATTTTTTAAAACCTTCCAATATGAATAATTATTTATCATAAATTTAATTTTAGGAAAATGAACGTTTAGATATGAGGGGGAAGTTTAAAACCAATACTGATTAAATTTTAAGTATCCTCCCTTGCCCCTAGGTACCCTCACTTTGAACTTTCATATCACACCCCTACCTGAAGACACTCAAATTTTAAAGAGCATACAATTGCTATAACATATTTTGCTTTTTTATCGTTGCGACAATCTGGGTTTTGTTTTTTGTTGCTTGCATCTGCATGCTGTATATACTATTGAATATTCTATGTAGTAAAAGTTGTATGTAGGTAATAAATTTATACTCTACAAGAATGAACACAAAGTAAGCGAATTAGTCAGGCGTTCCGAAATAGGCTGTATTGTTTAATATCAATAGTTGCAGTTTTACCCAAAATAAATACATTTTTTCGTCCCACAGCTGTTACTAATTTAGTTTATATATTTAATGTCGCTTTGACTGCACGTATGTAGAGTGTAGGCTGTTGCTATAGGTGTGAGTCTGTAGGAATGAATGAAATCAATTAAAGACGGCGCAAATGAGCTCGAGTTTTTGAGCTATTTGTCATTCACATTCTTAGGGTAAGTACGAACTCCTAAAAGAAAATACTTGCCTGACTGGGATTCGAATCCAGGACTTCCGGCTTAGTAGTCATAAACGCCACCCTAGACCACGGAAGGTGCCATTTTTATTTTGTCCAGTTAGCCAGGAAAAGACAAAAGATGGTAACAATTGAATTCACTTTCAAATTTAAATGTCAAAAGATGGTGATGACATATTAAAAAGCAGTTATTCGGACTGGAGAGTTTTTAAATAAAAGCTCTATTGTATTCGAACGTAGGTCACCTAAAGAGTCACTCACTGTAAAATGTTATACTATGTATTAGTTCTGTATCTGTAATTTATTCCAACATCTGCCTGCTTCTCTAACCGACTTTGCGAAATCACTTTATTAAACTAGTGCATTTATCAATAAACACAGAGTTTAAAATCATTCATTGGGAAAGTGAGGGGCGGTATTTCTTTGATTTAATAGTTTTTAAATAGTTTTAAAAGCGCAAAATGTCATTGTATATCATTCCAGAAATTTAACTGTAATTTTAATATTTAACATTAAATAACGAAATACTCGACGTCTTCAAAGTATATGCATTCGGATTTGGAGATGCGCGGTTATGGCTGGGCAAAACCGAGCAATCTCGGCCATTACCTCAAACCCCCCTTCCCCCTTTTACTTGATTCCAAACCACGGCCTAGCATAAGGCTTACATCTTATAGTTAAGTTTATAATATAATATTGCTAACACATCTAAGAAGGTAAAATGTAATATTTGTATAGGATGGAACAACATCGACTGCCACCTCTATCGGAAAGTATTTTACGATTTTGAACTTCATAGTAATTGAAATTATATCAAACTTAGTTTAAATCAGCACAAACGAAAATTCTGTTCTCTTTAAGAAAGGTGTTTCAAATACAAGAGAATGGCATTATTAGTAAGTTGTTAAATGTTATGCTTTAATGTTACAGAAAATGAAAAATATGCAATGTTCATGACCAAACTTTGCGGGGCAGAAACAATAAACTGATTTATATTTTAATTCCTATTAATTATTTATATTTCTATTACATTATATTACCTTAAATCGGAGATCGGAATTTTTTAATGTGCATCTTTTCAGATACCGACCATTTTCAATGCTTGTTGTATCGGCGTTGAAACTTTTCTTTAAGTATGTGGTTATATTCCGTTTATCTCCTCTCTGATTCGATCTCTTAAACTGTTCGATGTTTGCTGGTTTGGTCTCGAACACTTTGTGTTTAAGATATGCCCACAAGAAATAGTCTGGCGAACGAGGAGGCCATATCAAGTTCGGGAAATTAGTAGCTATCATGCTAATTACTGCGCAGGTACCCCATCTTGCTGGAACTACAGACCACCAGATTCTTGAATTTAAGACACAAGAAAAGTTTGAATCTGGTTTTTGTATCGCACAGAATTTACTACACGTTTCTCCATCTTTATTCTCATTGTCAGAGAACACGGCGCGAGTAGTTATTACAGTGCACCACATGTCACCTTTGGACGCTAATGGAGTGCATAGTGAGCCCAATAGCGCATATTCACACTTCTACTGACATTTCGTTTACTAATGACGGATATTCAGTTATCAACTCCATTATGCGGAGTCTTATCGTGATCCGAGAGACGCTGCACAACTTGAATCTTGTATGAGTGAAATTTCAAGTCTGCATGTAAGATTCGCCTCACGCTTCGATCCGATATGGTAAAACAATGGCATGCTTCCTTGCCGACCGGCGAGGTCTTTGTTGCACTGATGTCTGTACTCGCGCAATGCTCTGTTCTGTGCGTAAAGAACGAGGTCGCCCAGGGTGATTTGTTTGTCACGCTACCTTCTTGATTGCACTGTTGCACCCACGATGAATAGCATCCTTAGATGGTGCATCACTCGATTCACTTACCGTCTAAATGCTCTTTGGGTGAAGGAGCTGGTTTGATGTACCAGTTTCACACACCTTTTTCTCCAGTGCTCTATGACTTATCAACACTCCGGAGAGAGAATACCAACTGGCGACTCATTTCCAAGCTCGACTTTACAGTCCTGCCACACATTCGCCACATTCAAAATAGTTTTTAATTCAAACTCACTTATTGTTTCTACTGCACCTGCATTTACCTGTGTCCCAAAGTCTACTGGACCTTCAGACTCCTGCAGCTCCCGAACAAAACAAAATAGAATACTCAGGTAGTGCTAAAAGAGGACCTAAGGGCTTCGGAGGTGACGCAAAACATACCATTCAACATATGAAACATTCAACGAGCCTTTGTCTTGTAAAATTTGAACCTAACAGTGATAATATTTCCCGAATGAATTGCCGGAGTAGGAAAACTGGCAGCTTGCTGTATGCAAAACTTTTCGGCAAGTCATCGATGGTGCCCTGTTGGGTTTACCCTTTTGCGACATTCATGCCAACGAAATTACGCACTTGAGAGAACCAGAGAAGCTGCCCATTTCATGTGCTTATTTCTGTGTGACAAGAACTGGAGTATCTTTAGACATTTATAAGAAACAAACGGAAGCCATATATTTGTTTGTTCCTTTTATTTATGGACGCTCTTTAACATCTCAGGTCATCGGCATCCCATTCAAATCAGGGCGTGAAACGACCGACAAATTTTGCTCAGAGGTCTCATCTTTCACGCTTGAGGATCTTTTTCGTGCCGTAAATGTACGGCACGGGACCCACAGCTTTACTTCCCTTCCGAAGAAAGCCATACTTAGGATTTTTACGCCCGAAAAAAATTCATCGATTCTGGCCGGAATTGAACTCGCGATATTGGGTTTAGAAGGCAAGTAATTCTTCAGGTGTAAAGACATTACAAATATGCGGAATTATTTGATTTGATAATATTTATTATTTTTCCCGTGAATAAGTTTTAGAGCTTTTGGGACGATGGACGCTAAAGCATTTTGCACTTGAGCGTTAATGTCACAATCCAGGCTAGGGTTTTACGACAGAAACCCCAGGTATTTATTTGGATAGCGGGGTGAATAAACCTGGGTCGTCCGGTACACCAGCGAATGAACAAAAATCACCCTGCCTGCCGCTGCTGGGGGTAGTCACCTTACCACCTGAAGTATCTTGGCGACTAAACATTAGAACTATTTCAAATTTATACATGAAATGTGTTCTGTTAGTTGGAAAGGATTCAAGTTGGTAGGCTAAGCGAAAGAGTCGCATACTCAGATATTGTACTTGAGGTTCTTCAAATTTAAGACATCTGTTGCAAGATATAACAGAGTAATATTTGCAACATTAGATCGAAAACAGCGCTATTACTCAGAAAAATTTGATTACTACTGAAAAATCACTAAATTGTCTCTGGAGTGAAATAAATAAACACATTTTATACCAAATCGACTCCACTGCTGCTATAACTACCAATGAAAAACAATTGTTGCTTGTGTTGCATGTCTTTTGGCACTAACAAACATAAAAGAAAGGTTAGAGACTTCTCTACCTGAACAGGAAATGCTTGTGTGTTTGTCTTCATTTCAACAGAAATTGAACTTTCGTATAAGAAAGGAAAGCTCATGTTTCTCATTGAAATCTGAAACATTTTATTGTAGTCAATAAATACGCTTTAAAATAAAAATTTTAAGTTCTTGAATATTTTTCTCTTATTTCTTTTTCAAAATAAATATTGAATGAAATAATTTTAATTACTTTTACCAGCAATGTGCCAAATTCTCGATTTCCGACACACCAAACGAATTTCGTGGCATATCTGTTGAGAATTGCTGATCTAACCACCGCGATGCCGGGTGTTCTCCTGAATAAACAACTGGGTTGTTGTAATCTTACTTCCAGGAAAGGCTTGTTCCTATTATAACCAAGTTACACGATGCTATTTGAAAGCGCTGGGATCCAGCTCAGGCAAATCTTGAAGATGTCCAAGAACAGACTCACGGAAAATAGACCCATACTAAACTTAACCATATTTTCTCACTAACGGGAGCTCTCATCTTTGTTTTTGTTATGCTTCACATTTTAGGGCGTATTGCATAGGTTAACTTAAACAGAAACATGGCAATTGTTGCTTGCAAGTAAAAACTCCCCTAAGGCTTTTTGGCGCTGAATTTCAACAAAATCTCTTCATTGATTGCTCAGTTTTAAGATGCAGTGTAGGAACGGACATGTCTGGCATTTCCTCTGGGTCTACGTGTGTGGAATTTCTACTAGATTAAATAATCATGATAGTTCCGCCTTTACGACCTCATACATCTACATGTATGCCGACCGACTACGGCAAAATGGAAATGGACACGTTTTATTCCAAGTAGTTGGGCAAGCCTCCCTTGGAGCTTATTAATGACTTAAGATGCAGCTCTGTATATGTACTCAAGTGACTTATCAATATTTTATGGTATCTGAAGCTTGTAGAACCACCGGGCTCCTTTTAAAAAATAAAATAAACCGCTGTATAGAAGCGAAAGCAAATAAATAGACGCAAAAGCCTGTTTTCCTTTATATAATTTTACAGGGCGACTCACTATCCATTAAAGTTTTGTCGTCAACAATATAAAATCAAAATTAACACAAGCTGTTTGGCGATAAAGAAATGGTCGACTTCTTAACAATCCACCATACAGACCATGATGACCAAGACATCAGATCCCTCCATACTCGATTTATCCAAAAAGACGCAAGTTTCTATATCATAACGAGGAGGAGCTCCAGTTTGTAGATAACACTAATAAGCCTGCTTTATTTTCTAGCTAAAGCAGCCCCTCTAAATAAACTGCTGTATAGTTTGAAAAAAAGTACGTCCTTTTAACTCAGTTCACGGATATACAGCTGACACTTTGTTCCAAAACTTGTCAGAGTTGTGATGGTTAGCTTTATCCGTTCATAAAATAAGTGAATATGCTTCATTAAAAATTAACGATGACTCACAAACTAAATTCTTCAGCCGTAATCGTCTTCATAAGGTCCATGAAGTAAGTTCCGGTGCCAAGGCTTCAATTTTATGTCTTTTAACATTTTTTACAGGCTTCTTCGGGACATATTCAAATGAAGGTATGCCTTTTCGAGTGCCTGAGGAACCAAATTTGTGTCTTCTAAATTACAAAAAGTGCTTAATTGAATTGAAGCTCATAATATAGGCAAACACAACGCCGTCTCATTATCACTTTTTCGCATACTTTCCGAGAAATATATTGGGCTTGTCCTGTAGAAAGTCTGTATATACGATAGGTGGGTAGGAAAGGTGTCATAAAAGTTTTCAGTAGAGTGCTGAACGATCCCGATTCTACGAAAATTACTCAAAGGAAAGCATCTAACTCTATGGACAAAAAGGCTGCAAGCAATATATCACTTTATTTTGTGATATTATATAGGCATTTTCACCAAAAAAGCTAAAATCATTCTGAAATAAATAATAATATTAAATAATTCTCCATATCCAATATACATTAAAGGAAAAATTAAATACTTAAACTCCTTGATTACAATATGTAGTTAAACGAAAATGGAAAACAAAGTTGTTCAAATTTTACTCAGCATGCGATAGATATTCTGTTGGAACTAGCTATCTCATATTCCAATAAACTGGAAAATAAAAAGACTGATTTATGTTCTTTAAAGGAAATAAGGAGACGTGGAATGATTTAGTCCAAATTGCTTGCATTTAAGAAATTATGTACGAGGGTGCCAAAATGTATATACACTTTCACAGTAGATATCTATTTAATATGTTTCAAAGTTGGACAGAAAAACAACAGTAATGTGTAGTATGATGTTCTGTAATCAGATGTGACTCACATTACGTTATGATAGCGTTGCTACAACAAAATGGAGCCAAGATTATCGTTTGAACAACGGAAAGCCATTTTGAAGTGGTATTGGAAAACCGAGAATGTTGTTGAAGTTCAAAGGTAATGGAGACTCCTGGTACCATATGCGATATTCACAAGGGCAGATCTGGGAGACCTCGCACAGCAACAAGCCTCGCGTCCTCGGGACGTTTTGAACACTCGCCGCAGAAATCTACAAAGCAATGTGCAGGTCAGTTTCCACCGTGTTCTCCGGATCTAACTCAGTTGGACTTCTACCTATGGGTAATTCTTAAGGATAGTTGGAAAATGGTTAACAGACGTTTGCGAGATATAGATAGACAAAATACTGAGTCTCAATGCGCAGAAAAAGTATAGCTCAACCTGCAGGCTCAAATATATCCGGTGTGGGGAGGGGGGATTATTTAGATATCTGTGACAGAGAAGAAAGAAGTGGTCTCGCATGACTCAAATTAGGGGCTTGGAAAGGAAACAAAACAGTTGATATTCTCGGGGAAACAATCTGCCCACTATGCGGAGAAAGCGATACCTGGAGGAATACTTTGGCAGAATGCAGAGGAACGGAGATTTTAAAAAAAGAGTATGAACCGCCGCAATTTTTGAATTTCAACAGAAGTTTGAACTTTTGCCGGGTAATATTGGTGCATGAGAGATACACAGTTCTGGATTATTTCTAGCGAAGACCCGACAAAGAAGATTTATGGCTATAGAGAAGAGGGGGCGTTGGAGAGGAGGGTGAATAAAGGGAAGGGGACTCAGGAGTAAGGGTTCTATTCATGTTTGTATATATTTATATAAAAATTGCTCACAGAAAATTAAGATGTAAGTATATGGATGTATGTATGTATGTATGTATGTATGTAGGTATGTATGTATGCATGTATGTATGTATGCATGTTTGTATGTATGTATGTATGCATGTTTGTATGTATGTATGTGTGTATGTATGTATGTATGTATGTATGTATGTATGCATGTTTGTATGTATGTATGTATGCATGTTTGTATGTATGTATGTGTGTATGTATGTATGTATGTATGTATGTATGTATGTATGTATGTATCTACTACTACTACTGTTACTACTACTACTACCACTACTACTGCTATGTATGTATCTACTACTACTACTGTTACTACTACTACTACTACTACTACTACTGTTACTACTACTACTACTACTACTACTACTACTACTACTACTACTACTGCTTTGTATGTATCTACTACTACTACTACTACTACTACTACTACTACTACTACTGTTACTACTACTACTACTACTACTACTACTACTACTACTACTACTACTACTACTACTACTGTTACTACTACTACTACTACTACTACTACTACTACTACTACTACTACTACTACTACTACTACTACTACTATGTAAGTAGACGTTAAATTTGACAATGATGGTGATAGTTTATTTTTTATTTATTCGGTTTATTTACGGACGCTCTTTAACATCTCAGGTCATCAGCGTCCATACAAATCAGGGCGTGAAATGGCCGACAAATTTTCCTCAGAGGCCTCTTCTTTCAGGCTTGAGGTTCTTTTTCATGCCGTAAATGTACGACATGGGACCCACGGCTTTACTTCCCTTCCGAAGGAAGCCATACTTAAGATTTTTACGCCGCAATAATCCATCGGTCCTGGCCGGGTTTGAACCCGCTATCTTGGGTGTAGAAGGCAAGTATGGTTACCACTACACCACCAGGACCGATTAATATATAGCAGTGGTGGTGATGATGATATTTATAATGATGGAACCTAGGTTCAGAGCGGTTTTAGCCTAACTCGATTGTTTTTTGCTTCATAAAAACGCAAATAAGATATGTCAGTTGATATATTAAAATTAAAAATGTAATGTTCTGATAAAATAATTTATAGATTACTCTGTTAAAGGTCAGGACAAGTTTATAAGTAGATAGAAAAGGAATACGGATATAAGAAAATAGAGGAATATATGGTAGAATCTCTTGGTTAGAACAGGAATAACAGACACCCCAGACTGGTAGACAAAGAAGGCTGGGGAGACATAACAGACTGTAATACGTGAAGATAAGAAGAAGAAGAAGAAGAAGATGAAGAAGAAGAAGAAGAAGAAGAAGAAGAAGAAGAAGAAGAAGAAGAAGAAGAAGCCCAGTTAAGAGTCCCAGATTGAAATGCAAGCATTAGTTAGTTACAGGCCTGTGCAGTACAACACTTCTTTCTCTATTTCATTGCTTCCTCAGAAGTAACTTGATTAGATCAACTTTCATTTCAAAAACCTTCACTTAGACACCATGAACGCTCTAAGTCGATTACTCAAATCTACAGGTTGCTGAATAATGAATTATATTTGCCCTTTATAAACCTAGTTCTTTACCATTACTGCAAGATGTCGCATTATGAATAAAGAATGGTATTTGCATTTAAGAGCCTAGAGACCAGAAGAAAACAGAACCGTGGATTATGAACTAATTACTTTGTTAAAGTCCTAGCCAGGCAGTTTATTAGCCGAGAACCACGCCACAATAGCATTTGAGATATTTTAGTGAGTCATGTTGTTACACCCTGCAGCCATAGACTTATTTAAAAATCAATTATATTCTTTTCTACTTTGACTATTTTGCTTGTTGTTTAACAATTGTTTGTTTATTGGAATTTCCAATTCAAAGACAAAGAGGATTTTTGTTTAAAAAACAAATATTTGTAAGACGGAGAGCCGTTTGCTTATTCTACGAGAAGCTCAATAAATGTTTTTACTTATTTCTCATCTGAATACAATTTAAGATTTATTGAATTGAAAGGAGAGAGAAACATTAAATTACGCCTGATGGAATAAATTAGCTTCTGTTAATTTGATTTCAAACTAAGAGTGCTGTTTTTCATTTCATAAGAAACGCTTTTATCCTCACTGAGCTCATTTATCTTCGTCTCTTTGTATTGTTTCTGCTTCAGAGAAGATTACATGTTTTTATGTGGAGCTGGCAGTAGCCTGGACTCGAAGGATAACTAAAAATGTTATTACTGGATAAGAAGCGCATGCATCAAAAGAAAACACGCCTCTAAAAGACTCAAAAAAGAGACGCAGCAGAGAGGATAAAGGAAATGCCGCGTGGAAGGGAGAGGGAAATAATCTGATATTAGCACAAACATATCAACTGAAACCCGAGAAAATGTGCACTCTAGTGAGGTAAAGTAGAAAAAGAAAACGTTTATATATCATAAAGTAAAAAATAAGAAAAGGAACACAAAATTACAAACATCAAATAATTCATGAAATGTCCGCATTTCATGTTAGACATTTAGGGCTGGTTAAGCGCTAAAATAAACTTCAGTGAAGCTAAACTTAGAATTTGCGTTGTATAAAAGTTAATCCAAGATCATTTCACATTCATCTAAGATGAAACTGGGTGAACCTTCGTTAGCGAAGTTACACAATTGTTTATTAAAAGCAAGTGAAATGGTGAGTAATTGTTTGAATTGTATACATAAAGAATGTTTCGCGTTTTAACTATTCGCTGAGTGCATTGCTTAAGCTTATAAGCTACTCATAAGGGTGCAGGTTATGTTATTTTAAGATTTCAGGTTACTCTAACGGTTCATCCGAAAACGAAGAGTATGAATTTCAACGGGCGCCTCATGTATTTCAGCACTGAAGGAATCCCATCATTCAGCTTGATAAAAATCTTTCTGACTATGGAAACGTGTAGTCGAGGAACTGGAACAAAGACGACACCCGTTGAAGTCAATGTTAATGATTCTACTTGTTCTTTACAACTTCCAGGATGTACTAGAACCAGACACAAATTGCAAGTTTAAGACCCCAGATGGATGTTAACGAGGATGAAGTAAATCTTTTATCAAATATGTTCAGTTCTAGGTGGAAGAGATTATACACGCGTCCCTATTATATCCCTTGGTGGCAGTAATGCTCAAGTTTACAGAAACCGCCATGGTTGCTTTTCTCTAAATGTCCAAGCTATCTGCGATTCAAAACCTCGTTTTCAAAATGTCGTCTTGTCAGATCGCCAATGAATTTAGACCCAGGAGAATTTTTACAAGACTTGCTACTGGGGAAACAACGCATATCACTGTTGCCACTACCTGTTAATCCCCGCGATGCACTAGCAAGAACGGACTTGAACCAGAACGGGTTGTAAAAAGACGACTTTCGTGCTAAATCTGGGAGTAAAGCTACTTCGAGTTCCACCAACAATGTCTGTATAGCTCTTGGCTACCTTCAGGGGAACCAGGAACTGTCTATCCCTGCTGGGAATCACATAAAGTACGACTCTGACAACTACACAGATTAACAACCATACAAGTAACGTTTTATTACTGTATATTTGTTATTTTATAAATTAATATGGACTTTTCTCATTTTCATTTACATTTTCAACTTCAAACTTGTCATTTTTATTTCATATTCTTGTTCAAGACAATGCAAACTCCTCTTATAAAACAGTTCTCTAATATATTTCTTCTTTCTGTCATGCTGTGAAGATCTCGGTGGGCCTGGGGAACTGCAGGCGCCATCCTTCACTATATTCTCTGCTTCTCACACTCTGTGGTCATGTCTGCCTCGCCGTCTAGACCTGGAATCACCCGTTTCTTGTCTAAGCCCTCATTTGTAATGGAAGAAAATGCGACTTGGGCGCTGCTATTTGTTTGTACTCGCCTACATCTAAAGAAGGGAGCACAAACATACCCCCACTTTTTTTTTGTACAATTCAACCTTATCATGGGCATTTGCTTTTTTAACTCGTCAATTTGAATTTTCGTAGCACAATCTGGACACTTCCAATCTCTTGAAAGTAAACTTTTGGAGTTATATTTGATGACCATTTCTTTCCAAGTGTCTTCTTTCCGTTCAGCAGATATGTTATCCGTTTTCTTATTCTCAATCATTGATTTCTGTTTGAGAACAAGATAAACTGTCTCTCTCTTCCTTTTTAAATTTTTCCATTCCATATTTCTTTCTTCCCTTCTGTCTGTCTTGCTGTCTTTCTTTCTTTCTTTTAACCATCCATTGTATTTATACAGGATGTTAATGAATTACGCCGAAATAATCTCAAAGCGTAGGGATTCTTGTATATATAGAGTGCTAAAATGTGTACACCCTCCAAGCAAAGAAAAAACTGTGTTAACCTAACAAAACTGACTTCACACAAACAGAAAATGATGAGCACTAATCATCTTAAACTTTTACAGTCACAACAGTTGCTCAAAATAGCTTTTAACATCACTGTCATATAAACCAGTCGACCACAGCTTCAATCTGTCTACTGGTGTCTTCTTCTCTGAAAACTGTGCTGAACTTATTCATCCAAGAATGCGACAATTCTTTCTTAGAGTAAAGGGTGCGCCCTTTTTCAAAACTATTGTCTGTGTATCATAGACTTTTTGTGTGTGGTTTTATGAAACGAAAAAAAAAAAAAAAAAAAGACATTATGAAGGTAGAAAAAAAAACAATGTTCAAAGAACTACAAAAGCTTAACACCAGTTTCTTTTCAATAATAAAGCGTTTCTGCGCTATACATTACAGCCTATCTTTGTAATAATATTCTCATTCTCAAAAGAGAATGTTAAAATACATACAATGTTAATTTTTTTTAACAAAATATTTAAAACATATGTATTTACCTAGGTATATACAGGTTGCCCCATTTATCTTGTTCACACAAAATAACTTATTTCTAATGCGTCAAATGAAAAATTGTTTCATTTCTAATGTCTAATGTGAAATGCAGATATGTTGGGAGCAGCTTGTCCCTTTAACTGTACTTTAGAGTTAATAATAATAATAATAATAATAATAATAATAATAATATAGAAGATAACAACGAAAAGTTCGATTCCCTCCAGGACCGTCCTCCCTGACTGAGGTTTTTTCCAGGTTTTCCTCAGTCCTCATAAATGGCAAGTGCAGGGGAGGGACCCTAAACTTAGGCCTGGAACGTTTTCTTTTTTTAAAAAATCCTTTCCCGATATATAACTTCATCTCATGTATCCCCAGTGTCCACCGCATGCTGTGCCTCAGCAGTAAAAACGGGCGTTAAACACTATGCAAAAAAAGGCTTTTGAGATCTGTTGTAATCGATGACAATAAAACAGTTAAACAATTATAGAAAACCCGCCAGGCCTTAGTTGGCAAACTCTCTCGACAGGGGTTATAACCTTTTCAAACTGTTCAAACATTTTAAATTGACTATCATTAAATAGATCATTTCACTTGGGTTGCAGCACATGAATTAAATACAGGGATTTCGTCTTCCCAACTTTTTTTTTTTTAAATAAATTCGATTTATTTTGCCGGTAGAACTTATTTTATATACCTACAACCGAGCACAAAAAGCAAATATTTTAGATACGACTTGATATATTTCATGATTGAAGTATTTTTATACAATGCTATGTCCGACTATATTCTATTATCTAAACATGTTGTCAGCCTTTTTGATCTAATTTTATATTACCCTGATTAAATCTCATACTCTATTTGGAGCCAACTTGAAAATGGCACATCAACAAAAGGGAAAATATAATTATGTGATAAAGAATGAGTAATAGCTAAAATCAACTCTTTTAGCTCATGTAAGTGGGGAAAAAAAATGGTGAATATAGAAAATAGAACTAGTAAGGAAAATGTATGCATATTATTTTGAACGCATTAACGCCTATTTCAATACTTAAAAAACATTTAGTAAAATTGTGATATAAATTACTTACAGATATCCTCTAAACTCCTTCGTGTCTGGAAACTGTAGATAAAGGATGTGACATTCTGGTATAGTTTTTTTAAAGATACGAGCTCAAAGTTTTGCTTATATATTTTGGTTCACTATAAATGTACAATATAAATTTTGTTTTCATAATTTTAATCATCTCTCTCAGATTTGCATTACAAAAGTCCAATAGGCCAGTATCGAGTCATTCATATCCTTGTGAAGTGTAACCAGGTAACGGATACTAGTGTAGAGGCGCGGACATCTAAAATAACCCTCAACGTTTACACTGTAATTCAGACCAGGAAGATAAAGTCTACCTAACTTTAAGACCAGTCTTGGCAAAGATGGAAAAATACCAGATATTAAAGTAAATGTTTTGAGGAGGGAGTGACAAGAAAAAAGATAAAAACCATTGAAGGGAAGAATGTTTTCCTCTAAGCGCTCCTAATCCATCTCTAAAATCGCAAGAGCCGTGTTGCTGAGTCGAGACAAATATGTGCTGTGCGCCTTCGCTAAATGCGATCTTCTCATAACTAGTATTCCAATCTGTATTCAAGAAGGCGGGTCGGCTATTGTAAAGAAATCCTGGCTTTATCCCAAGCCTGCAACAGCTGGTTGAAAATGAAGACAACCAGCTCTCTCTCTCCAGTTTATTCCACTTTTATTGCATGCTCCTTATAAACAAAATCCTCTTTCCCGCGTTAGGCCTGTTGCTGGCTGTAAATTGTATACGTGCACTCTATTTACCACACAGTAAAGAACATCATATTCTTTTAATAATATTTTGGTTTCCTTTTGTTATAGCAGAGGTTTGCACTTCAGAAATAAGAGAGGTCTGATTCTGCTATACGAATTTGTTTCGTTCTTGCATTTGTCAGGTCCTACATTCATAATGTATAATAAAAAAATCATTACTGTTGCAGGTCTTAGCGAATCGATTGATTTACAATGGTTTTATCCAATCTCGATATGCTTTATGAGGATCATGCCTTGATGCGACCTCGGTATTGAAACCATCAATTGTTAAACTTGTTACTACTGTTTGGACCTCTTGCTTTATAGGAACCAATTATAACTCGTATGTGAAATGACAACCTTCATTCAAGGTACCGTTATCAAAATTTTAGAAAAGCTTGAGCATTTGTTATACTTTAAATATAGTTGCAACCTTCATGCAGGTAATCTTGAATTGTTATAGATATATGAAATGTTTCAGTCACTGTAATGAGTAAATCGCCCGTTAAGCTTAAACGTTCGTTGCTAGCGTGACATAGAAATTTCTGGAAACAATGTTCTTACGTTACAGCCTGATTGGAATTTGGAGTTCTCCCAATGTGATTAAAATGAGTGTGAACAGTCACACTGAAGAACCTTTGAGCGACAGTACGGTTGGACAGATAACAGGGTGGAGTTCAACAGGCTCAACCGCATTTACTGCGTAAAGAGGGAGGGGCTGACCAGTTTTCAAGTTAAAAACCGATTACTGAATTTATACATCGCTTCATTACTTACTTAAATAATGATTATAACAATAAACAGGCCAAGCACACATATTTTTAATACTAGAACGGAATATTTACATTAAACACACACAAATTAATTAATTATATTTTGAGTAAATATGTTTACAGGGCGTAGGTTGTTGCAAATCACTCTCACAATACAAAATAAAACACGCAGTTCTACAGGTCACAAAAGTACTTTCAGTATTTATACATTAATATTTATTAGTAAAATGAATCGATTGTTGAAAAGTATTTAACTCAAAAATTCTAAGTTTGACAGATTGAAACAAGAGTTAACTATAGTGCAAGTAATAACTTTCTTTGCATCAAAACTTGACTGATCCTTTCTCTTGTTAACTAGTTGAGAAAATATTGTAAGCATTTGGCCTATAGGTAAAAAACCACGATACTTACGTTTTCTGGGAAATTTTCTCAGGAAACTGGGACATTCTTTGCAAACTGTTCCGGCAGCCAAGTAAACAGAGAGAGCAATTGCGGCCGATGTTGCCGAAACAAACGCCGTGTTCTTACAACACAATCAGCACATTTGAAAACGCATGCTGTTCATTCTACTGACTGCCAAGCTGAGAGGCCGTGCAGCCAAGGTTATATAATATGGCGTACAGAAAATGCCTTGAACTGCACTGCTCAATGGAACAAACACCAGCTCTCTAGGAAGCCGTGACCAACAATAGCGCACAATTTAAAATGGGGCATTGTTTCTGTACAATTCCTATTTTATTAATACACAATTTTCAAATAAAATACTTGCGTAAATTTTTATTTAAATTATTTAAACAAATGTGGCAAATTAATTTGGTATCTAACAAAGGCAAATGGAAAAGGTTCAATCTCGTTGTTAAACTGACACATTTTATAGTTTATTTCACTTCTCCAAGTAAATTACAAAAATACATTTTCGAAATAAACCAGGAAAAATTATGATAACACTGTTTAACACTGGCCACTTTTTTCCATAGTTTGCTGCACAATAAATTACAAGTGCCTTTTCAAAAATTGTCCAACAAAATTTTTATCTTTTGTCTTTAGGAATACGTTTGAGGGCAAAAATACCTTTCCATGTCTATTTTTTCACTGAGGATCAAGGCACAACCAAGTTCTTGTCAAAATATTTGCCTCAGCACACAAACGCGAAAAATCTTTGCCTTGTCTAAGTTATCACTTTCAGCCACACAGCATAAAAATGTATATTTGTTTCCACTGTCAGATCCATATGTAAATATGTATATTTTAAACACGAGTCTAATAGCACTAACGTCAAAATATGCACTTATTTGCACTATTAACTATAAATATTAGACATTAAATGCCTCAAAACGTAAATATTCTGCTTTTCTTTATCATATCTGTAAGAGAAAAAATATTATTTTGCTTAACGGTGGGCCTTGTTTCACTTCTTCTCAGGCCAAAAGGCGAATATATAAAGGCTCATGCTTAAGTGCATCTGCTGGTTCGTAGTTTGCATAGGTTTTTCATGGTTTTCTATAAAGACTTTGATTATGAAGAAATAAAGAACATGATCAGCAGACAGTCTACAAATTACAAAGACTGATATCTAATGAAACATTTTCTTCAAACACTGAATTAAATTGTGGATGTTCTCAACTTATTCGAGCTCTTCAATCTATAAATATTTATCTTGTATCATTTCTGTGTGTTAGCAAGACCCAGAGGTAAGCTTTGACTATAGATTGTCGTTGGTACGCTGAAGGGATTATGTCACAATCTAGAAACAGTAACAAAGGCTCCAGTAGGTCTTATAAATCTAACGTGGACGAAAGAGAGAGCTACATCAATTACGCCGCAATGCCTTTCGGCTACTGTTTGGATTGATCGACTCCAAGCTGCTTTTGTAGCTATTATTGTCAAGAACGCTTAGACACCCACTTCCTGGAGACTCCCGACATGATGTAGTTCAAGTGACATCAGAGTGTCAAGGCATCTGCAGGAATCAGAAACTATAAAATAGCTTCATGCACTGCTACACAGGGCAGTTCTCTCAAGTACAAGTCAAAAGGAAGAAATGGCCTGGGGCAACTGAAACAAAGAGTTTCTTGACGACCAAATCCCAAATGCTTTTTGAAATTCATTAAAAAATAACGGTTGCCTTTGTTGTTCTGATTGCAAAACTATTCCCTCCGTTACTGCCCTTGGGTATTTTTTATTAAAACAAATTTAGTTAATTTGAGTTCATTAACTCTCATTTAGTACCCAGAGACAGGGAAAGTTTAAGGGAAAAAAGGGCGGGGGAAGAGAAGTAAAATAAAAGAAAAGAAGCAACGAGAAATGCTAGGAAAGAGTTTACGAGGTTCATCATCATCGTCGTCGTCGTTCAAACAAGAAGCGTCTTCTATATCAAGTGTGCAATGCTTTCTTGTTCATTATTTTATGTTTGTATGCCAAACTGGACGACCGTTGAAGACTTCTGAACAGGTGGGGCTGGTTTAGCAATCAGCAAGAGCGCAGTACGAGAAACATACATTTCTGAAATATTTACTTAACGAAAATTAGTTGTGCACGTATCACGTTTTATAACATTTGAACTGTTAAAGATTTAATCACCAAGCCATATTAGTGGCTAAATTCACAGTATAACCTTGAAATAGCATCCTCAGCCAAGTGCTCAAATCTAGGGGTAACGTGATCTCCTGTGCTCCCACGGTTCGCGGAAATAAAATCGGCCAGGGTCGATAAAGCGCAAGTATTTAAATCATGGGTCTCATGTCCACAAGTTAAAAACTCCATACCTGAAAAATTAGATCTCTAGAATTTACCGCCATGGGTGGCCGAGGTCGTTAAGGCGCGGACTCGTGAGCTGGGGTTCGAATCCCACCAGGACCGTCCTCCCTGACTGAAGTTTTTTTCCTCAGTCCTCATAAATGGCAATTGCCGGGGAGGTACCCTAAACTTAGGTTTGGAACGTTTCCTTCCTTAAAAATCCTTTCCCAATATATAATTTCATCTCATGTATCATCAATGTTCACCGCCTGTGGTGCCTCAGTAGTAAAAACGGGCGTTAAACAATATTTATTATTATTATTATTATTATTATTATTATTATTATTATTATTATTATCACCTGGATAAATTTGCCGGCCGTTTCACGACCAAGTAATATTTTAGCATCGAATAGATGGCACTTGAGAAGTTATTTTTGGTATCCGTATTTATTACTCGAGCATCACAGTGATGACAAATGAGATGAAATGCTAAATTGGGAAGGACTTTTCGGTAAGGAAGTGTTCTAAGCCTGAAAAATACGCCAGACAGGGAGGACGGTCCTTGCGGAGTTGAACCGTAGACCTTCCTTTATGATTCCGTACCTTAACGACCTAAGCTCGTATGGGTTTGAGGTAATGAGCTCACAGAGAATAGTTCATATGGTCCGTCAGGAACCAAAACGGGCCTTAAGCACACTTTTTTAAAATTTATGATAAAAAATAAACATTAAAAAGAAGTGATTGAAACTAAGCATAGTAATAATAATAAACAAACGTTTCTTCTGTTATTCCTAAAATAGGACACTTCGTGGACTTTCGATAAGAGCAAAAATATAAAAGCTCTTCGCTTTTTACTAATTACAACAAACTAAAAACAGCTTACAGAATACTACAAGTATTCATAAACCCATGTATTCATACCATTTAGTAATTAGTAATATTTTATTTCACGTTATATACATATAAGTGTCATTAGTTTTGTAAGCACAGGTTAGAAGCTCACATTATTTATACACAGGAAACAGAGAACACTGCAAAAGGGTCTCACCAAATCCAGCGGCGCAGGAAATACATAAAGAAATACAAGTCACTGTAGATCAAGTACACACACCAAGGATCGAGTGATCTGTCTATCTACATTATATAATAAACTAATTGATAAGAACCAAGGAGAAGCTGGAACACGCAGATTCACGTACTGCAACAGTACGTGTTTTAATGCCCGCCCTCCTTCCCTGAAATCACTAACTCAGTTGTGAGAACAGTTCTTAGCAAATACGGTACTGTATGATATAAGAAATGAAACCTGGAGACTCAGTAGAAGCTTCCAGGAGCAATGCGTATGGAGATCAAAATTATATCCCAATCGCCTACAGCAGTTGTGGCATTACCCTGGTCAACCACAGGCATGTTTTGTATGTGGGAACACAAACCACATAAAACAAAATTGCCCACGACGAACTTCATCAAATAAATTACAGTCCCACAATATTCACAGACTGTTAAGCGAGATGTAGAGATGTAGTTAAATGCAACGAATATAACAAATTCAATGATTCCATAGATAAGAGAACACCTAAGAGAATATATGTAAACAAATTGAACACCATCTCGAAATCAACGCTCAGGTTACCATGGAAACAAACATTCAAACTTTTTCACGTACACACTTTCCGTCAGTGACCCCTCTATCTCGGTAAATAATTACTGTGAAATCTCACTCTATAGAAACTGCTGCATAACCCACCAATCACATCAAGAAAAATCCCCACAATAAAAAATCAAAAAGGGAGCCAACTAACACACTAGGCGAACAGTTACAACCGATTAAGCACCTGTTAGATATATCAACATCTAACTTTCCTCTGAACAGTTTTTGCATTCGTTTCTTTGTACCTTTTCAAACACTGAGATAGCTTTAGCCATTTCCTATTGTTTTGAAATTTTCTTCATTCTCCACACACATATTATATAAATGTAATAGACGTAGTTGTAATATCAATCCTCCATACTTTATTAATTGCACTGATATTGTCTGTTCCTGGAGTTCTTCTGTTTTTCATACTTTTAATAGTATTTTGACCTCTCGGCCACCTGGGGCGGTTTAAGGATCTTGATCCTCTGGCTGATCACACATATTTATGCATGTCTTTCTACTTAAAGAATGTATTAATGATTTTAAGATCATTAAAAGTTTCAAAACTCCTCAATTCTGTTCCATTACTCCTTCCCCTAAATGTCACATACATTTGTAATGGGAGATTTTCCAACTCTCGCATTTAAATCTTTTTATTATATTTATCTATGGTCTTCTGTAGTATATCATAAAATTGATTTGTTTCTTCAACTTTTCCCTCTTCAGGGGCATATACACCGTCACTAATAGACCCCCCTCTTTCTGATCTAAATCTTTTAACCTCTCGTTTATAAATTCATAAGTTTGTATTTTATTCTTCCATTAACTGCTTTGGCAGCCCTTGTCGTTTGTTCTATTTCTGAGTAAATCATTGCGTAGACATATATCTCTTTTGTTCCTTTCAACTTTATACATATACACACACACATATATATATTTCTATGTTTTAATTCTATAAAATATTGTTTTTCTTTATTAGTTAGAATTCTGGCATTCCAAGTCCCAATTTTTAATTTTCCATTTCTTTTTAATCGCTTATCCTTTTTACTTAGCCAATGTCTTCGTTGTGTTGATCCACCCAATTTACCAATGTGAGATTTCTGAGTGTTTTTTTTTTTTATGAGGCGAGTTTCCAGCCCAGCGCAAAACCCCCAACCTGTAGGACCATGGTCTCCTTCCCTTACATGGTTGCCTTCACCATGGCTAAAAGATTCCTCCTGCCGGGTTTTCGGAGTTTTCTTCTCCTCGGTAGCAAATGTGTAGGATGGGAAGGGAAGGGGGACTTACCCACCAAAAGTGGAGGCGAGGAGAATCATGAGCTCGTGTGGACAGGGCGGCTAAATCCCTGATATTTTTCTACACCTTTCCTGCTTAACCAGTGCACTATCTATGCTTTTTTTTTTTCAAGGGACTTTTCGATTGTCTTATTATATCTACTCTCTTAGCACTGTACTTAAGAGATTTTTTGTCTAATAATTCACCCATTAATAAAAATGAATTTAACTCTTCAGAACTCATCATTTGCAATCTCTTACAACCTTTATTGTTATTTTAGGTGCCTCAATATCACCCTCTTCAGACCAAATTAAACAACATTAATACACTTTATTGTTATGCTTTAAATAGGTTTTCGAATCTTTAGAATTTGTATTATTTTCTATTCTTTTATTCGGTGAAGCTACTTTCATCTTAGTGAAACAGTACAACTTTCTGACTTTGCCAAAGCTTAGTAAAAGTCTGTATTGAATCTAGGAGTTGATGGTCTGCTCCGTTTTCCTCTGACTCCTAGGGCCTTGCCATTCTGCACACGCTACCCCACCGACAAGAAGGGGAGGCCCTG